>CM066032.1:748541959-750941959 GCA_033557465.1 Ichthyophis bannanicus
AGTGCCCGCCTCCTAGCTGGCTAAGGCTCAGCTAGTGACGAACTGGCTAGCTGAGGGCGCGGGCCGGGGGCAGGCCGAGTTGGGCCCAGGCTCAGAAGGGCGCAAAAGCCCTTTCTGAGTCTATGGAGAGTACTTCCCGTCCTCGGCGCCGTCGGATGACGTCACCAGGTGTGGCTGACCTTATCCTGCTGTTTTCCTCCGGATGAACTCCTGTTACAGGTAAGTCCACTCCGTTTTCCTTTTCTTGTTCTAAACAAATACATGACAAGCTGTGCAAATTCCAGTACCTTAGAAGGATAATTTTAATAACCACCCAGCACGTGCATAAAATGGTTGGTGGTTTTCTCTGTGCAGATTTGGCCAGATTTTCAAAGTGAAAATCGTTATTGCCCCTGCCCCACCACACACACACTGGAAAGTGAGGGGCGGCGCGGGGTTGTTGGAGGGGATCAGCATGCTAGCCAGTGCTCTGCAGCACTCACATGGTTGCCATCATTGTACAGTAGCCTGAAAATAGGACAATAGTGTTGGGGGGGGGGGTGGGGTGGGGTAGCGCTTAAAATTTCAGTGTTGTACCATCAAAGGCAGCAACAGACATGCCCTTCACTATCTACACTGTTGTAAAGGTAACAACAAAAACCCTGTGGGGGGAAAAACACACTCTCCCTGCAATCTGTTCAGCAAACCTGCTATACCATATAGCACCTCTTCGCTGCAGCCTTTTTGGATCTTGACCGCAGCAGGGACTGTCTCGTACTTGTTTTGTGCAGCGCTGTGTACGACTTGTAGCGCTATATAAATGCCTCAGTAGTAGTTAGCACCAACTACCAGCATAAGAACACCAGCTACTGTGGCTGCTTGAGCTCAGACACCTATCTGCTCTGCCTCTGGCTCTCCCACTCAATCTCCTCTTCAGGTACGCAGGCAGTGGACAGTGAGAATTAAAGAGATGACTTAGAGGGCAGAGCTCTCTCGATAGTGGAGGAACTCAACAACCAGAGACCCGGCAAACTATACCTTTCCAAAACTCAAACAGCAACTCCTACTAATGAACGGCAACACTGCAAATATTGCACTGGGCCCTAGAAACAGCAACAGACCTCTGACTGGAAAGTGCAAAATTAAAAATGCAAAAACAAGCTACAGATGTTTACAGATCCCTGCACAGAAACTGAATATTTAGAATGACCCGCAAAATCTTGCTGACCACGCATAATACGACTGATCGCCTCACGCAATATCTGAATAAGTGACCACATAATAGCAACTGAAATTGTGCAGACGGAAGGCTGACTGTAAACCCCACGAAACGCAGACTCCACATGCAGTGCAACAATTTTAAAACAGAAAATCGAAGTACATGTCCTCCTGTTATTTTTTACAGAAGGAAAAGAGAGGTACACTTTTCCCCAAGCTGATGGAAAAAAATACACATGCAATATAGGAATGAGCAGAGAAAACTGTCATAATCTTGAAAA
This sequence comes from Ichthyophis bannanicus, assembly GCA_033557465.1. Lineage (NCBI taxonomy): Eukaryota > Metazoa > Chordata > Amphibia > Gymnophiona > Ichthyophiidae > Ichthyophis > Ichthyophis bannanicus. The sequence continues at coordinate 748,543,438 of CM066032.1, forward strand.
AGAAAGAGGAGCAAACTCAAAATATGTTTTTAGCCTGCCGACGCAGCCCAGAACAGAGAGAATACTGATCATCAACCAGAGCCCCCGGAATCAATGTTTGGGTATTTCTCTTTTGTACAGGTGGCAGCTTCTTTGCAGTTATCGCCTCATGTCAACATTTTTAACACCACACATAGAAATTGTCCTAACCAATAAAGGGTCTTTAAATCTTGAAGGGACAGAGAGTGAAAAGGAAGAGATGGAAAGAAGTGACAAGGGTTATATGAGAGAGAGAGAGAGAACAATAACAAAGACAAGAGAGGAAACGGAGAGAGCTAAGGTGGAGCAGTAGGTGAACCCAGCCACTGTAGAGATGGCTAAATCCTGCACGGCCAGAGAGACAGTGTATGGATGGCGAAGACATAGCTGCTCTGAATGTTGTCACAGCATAATGTCAGCATCAACCCGAAACCCCAAGCTCACCAATCCTGGCATCAACCCCGCCCCAAAAAAAGCTCCCCCACTCCCATCCACGAGGGAGGCATATCAAAACAAAGCCCCCCCAGACTAAAAGCCCTCGGCAGAACAGAAGACAACAGCCAGACAGCAATTAAAAACCCGAACAAACCCGTCTGTCACCTCCGCTCCTTCGCGGCACCGTCCCGCCCGCCATCAGCGCTCAAACCGGCCTTGCGTTTCCCCTCGCCTCCGGGGAAGAGGGGTGTGTGACAGCCCAAGAGGCGGTGGGAGATGGGAGAGGGGAAGGGGACCTCAGCCCCCTCCTCCCCCAAAAATTTTTCCCCCCCAGCATAGCAGAAACTTGGCTTCCCTCACTTCCGTTGCGCGCCGTTTAGTGGAGGTAGCCGGCTGCAAGCGGCCACTGCAACCGCTGACACAGGTTCACTCACGCCGCTGGCCAGAAGCGCTCACAGCCTGTCCCCCGTATACACACAGCGCAACAGTCCTCCCTCCCCGCGTATCTCCGTTTCAATTCACGAAACTTTATTGTGCCTCAACAATTGGTGGTGAAAGTGTTTGCATGAAGGAGTATAAGAGCAGTGCGCGGTGCAGGAGATTCCCCCGTTCTTCCGTACGGTCTCTGGCCTGCTGGCGCTGCGGCGTGCACTGTGCTGCCCTAGCCGCTCTCTTTCGTGTTTCAACCGGGCTTAGGCAACATTTTTCCTTCTCATTCGTTTGTGGGAGAGCTTTGATTTTCTCTTGTCAGTTTAGGAAATGTGCATCAGTTATTTCTTTTTATTTTGCACAGACAAGGAGGCAATGTGTTACACTCTTTTTCAGTGATGCCACTGTATGCCGAGTCTGGTTTCCTTGGAGTTTTTTGTATCATGTTTCTGCCTCTAATTTTTGGTTATTTATTAAACTCCCAGGCGTACCAAGTATCAGGCCAAGCTATGGGATAATGGTGTGCTCCTTGATTAGTTGGAAAATACTGAATTTTGTGTTGCAGTTTATTTGGTTTTAATGGAAATTCATAATTTGTGTATTTTTCAGATTGATCTGTAATCTGCAATAGGTTTCTTTTGTCAGATTTTATTTTTCTTACAGATCTTTTTCGGTCAAGGATAAAATGACCAGATGAATTTGCATATAACAGGCAATGTAAAGCGGCTGGGCACAGTCCCTGGCCGCTGTGTGGTAATAGGAAACAGGGGAGGAAGGCAGAGGGAGCGAGGGGTGAATGAGGGGATTGGCCCCATGGAGGCAGTTATTTTTTAAAAACTTAAGAGGCGGGAGAAGAGGAGCAGAGATTGGTGGGGGAGGAGGAGCACAGGGACTGGGTGAACTTGAAGGAAAAGAAAAGGGGGGTAATGATTAGAGGGACTGCTGTCTTTACATATAGGGTCTGTGGCAGAGCCGCCCCCTCTAGCTTAGAATGCCATTCTTATAGGTTCCTAATATTCATGTCAATAATATTTGGAAAGATAAGAAAGAGAACTATTGCTGTTGGCATTGTCGCAGTGAGATACCCAAGGCCATCCTTCAGGGGTTTTGGGGCAGATTTGGTATGTGGTGTGGTCCGCTGGACTCCTGTCCATTGATGGAGAGTGAGGCTAGTTTTTGGAGCAGCTGATCACTTGGTTGGGTCTGGCCAACCTGGAGGACAGTACACTAAATAGATCTATGGCAACAAGGCTACCAGAGGTCACATTGCCATAAATGATGCATTGCAGGGCCTGTGAGGATTCGCTGTTTAGCTAATGTTTGGCGAATGACAGTCCCACATGCTCAGCTCTGGGGCCTAAAGGTTTATGCAATATAGATGGATTGGGTAGGGTTCTTCAAGGGCTGTGCTCTCTTTCTCAGTATTGGTTAATAAATCTGCAGCCCACTTTAACCCATAAAAGTCTGGCATGTCGATTAAGGGAGGAGACGTTATTGGACTACGATGAAGTAAGTGTGTGGGGGGAGGGGAGGTGGCCCGGGGTGATGGACAACTGCCCGTTTCCCTTTTACTAGATCTAAGTTACTTGCAAGTTAAATAGTTTTCAGTCCTTGGCAGTGCTGCACGAAAGCCGCTACTGCTATTTAGTAAACATACCCCATAAATAACATGACAGAATCAAAGATATAAGAATGTTAAGAACTGCTATATTGGATCAGACCAAAGTCCATCAAGCCCAGTATCCTGTTTCCAACAGTACCCAATCCGGATCACAAATACCTGTCAAGATCCCAAAAGGTACACAGGTTTCCACAATGCTTGTCCCGGGGTAAGCAGTGGATTTCCCAGGTCCTCTTTAATAATGTCTTATGACATAGACAGCAGAATGGGGAGAGCCATAGGGACCATGGCCCCACAAATATTTTGTCCAACGCAGTATCACAAATATTTTGTCCAACGCAATATCGCAAGTATACAGCTTTGTTGCAGAGCTAGAGATTAGTTTGTTTGGGCCCCTCCAACCAAAAAGATGTTCCACTGGCCCATGGTTTATGGACTTTTCCTCCAGGAACTTGTCCACACCTATTTTAAACCCAGCTACATCAACAGCTTTTACTACATCCTCCAGTAACAAATTCCAGAGCTTGATTACTCATAGAGTGAAAACATATTTTCTCTTATTAGTTTTAAATGGGTTACATTGTAGCTTCATTGCGTGTCCCCTAGTCTTTCTACTTTTTGAAAGAGTAAACAATCTGTCTACGTTTACCCGTTCCACTCCATTCATTAATTTATAGACCTCTATCATATCTCCCCTTGGTCATCTCTTTTCCAAGTTGAAGAGGCCCTAAACTTTTAAAGCCTTTCCTCAGAGGGATATGCTTTCATTCCCTTTATCATTTTGGTGGCTCTTCTCTGTACCTTTTCTAATTCTGCTATATACTTTTTAAGATATGGCAGCCAGAACTGCACATAGTATTCAAGGTGCGGTCACACTGTGGAATGATATAGAGGCATTATAATATCCTTAGTTTATTCTGCTTCCTTGCCTTATGATTCCTAGCATTCTATTTTGCTTTCTTGACGCACCTCTGCATACTGGGTAGAGGATTTCAATGACCATGACGCTTACATCCTTTTCCTGGATGATGGTTCCTAAGGTAAAACCTTGCATCGTATAACCATAGTTTGGGTTGTTCTTCCGTAAGTTCATAACTTAGCACTTGTCCACATTAAATATAATTTGCTATTTGGACAACCCAGTCCTCCAATTTATCAAGGTCCTCTTGCAATTTTTCACAATCCTCTTGGGTTTTAACAACTTTGAATCATTTTCTATCATCTACAAATTGATCATGGGCAGCTCGTTATTCCAATTTCCTGTTCATTTATGAATATGTTAAAAGCAGCGGACCCAGCACAGATCCCTGGGGTACTCCACTATTCACATTTCTCCATTTGGAAAATTGGCCATTTAGCTCTACTCTCTGCTTTCTATCTTTTAACCAGTTCCTAATCCACAATAGTGCACTGTCTCCTATCCCATGACTTTTAATTTCGCTAAGAGTCTCTCATGAGGGACCTTGTCAAAGGCTTTCTGAAAATCCTGATACACTGTTTTCAAACCAGCTCAACTTTATCTACCTGTTTATTCACACCTTCAAAAAAGTAACAGATTAGTAAGACAAGACTTTTCTTGACTGAATCCTGTTAGCTTTTTCCCATTAAAACCATGAGAAGAGGAAGGGCAAAAGTGGTATTGTCAGACTCAAAGGTTCAGGGGGGGAATATGTAGAAGCTGATAAGGATAAAGCAGAATTGCTTAACAAATATTTTTTGTTCTGTGTTCACAGATGAAGAACCAGGAGCAGGACCTCAGAAAACACCCACAAATAAGAACAGAAGCGAGGGACATCTTGAACAATTTTCAGAAGACTGTGTTCGTGAGAAACTAGCTCAACTTAAAGTAGACAAAGCGATGGGACCGGATGGGATACACTCTAGAATACTGAGGGAACTTGGGGACGTTCTAGCAACTCCACTGACTGACCTTTTCAATGCCTCGTTGGAGTAGGGAGTGGTGCCAAAGGACTGGAGAGAGGCTCATGTGGTGCCTTTACACAAAAGCGGAAGTAAGGATGTGGTTGAAAACTACAGGCCGGTTAGTTTAACTTCGGTGGTGAGTAAATTATTGGAAACGCTGCTGAAAGAGAAAATAGTGAGGTTTGTGATAAGGAAGCTTACCATAGCTCAGGAAGGAGCTATAGGAAAGGTGAAGTGACTCTGAACAAGCAACCTGTCAGTTCTTGTAGAAAATAAGAAAACAGAATTTTCCCATAAAAAACTACCAGTCCCAGAATGCACCAGGTTTCCAGCAGCCATCTAGAGGAGCTGAAGTGGGGAAAGCGTGTGTTCAATCAGGAGGGCTATGAGGTAATCCCTAAGCACTCATCTCAAAGGGCAGGGCCTGATTCAGCACAGCTGCGCTGTGTTAGGGAGGAGCACTCATCTAAGCAGAATAAAGGTAGAGTTTATTCTACAGAGAATTATCCTGAGAATCAGCTTGAGCTTGATCATCTTCATCATCAGGAGGATCATCAGAAGCAGAAGCCAAACCGGAACGGACAGAGAGGGAAAGAAACCCTTTGGAAGAAAGAGGAGAAAAGCCTTTGAGAGGTCTAGAAGAGTCCAGAGCAGTACGTATACTGTGGGGGCATTCCAACGGCCAGCATATTACCATTGGACTGGGGAAAGCCAGAGGAATGGTGCTGCAGAGCTAGGAATCTCCAGACGCTACCTGTGAGAGAGACGGCTGCACGTGGAAGGGACACCTAAGACCCGTGCCAGAAGGTATGTGAAGAGAGATCCAGTGTCCAGGGATCTGGATTGGAAGGCTGGACATAAGAACTGGACTACATACTGGCCAGGCTATATAGAGAGGAACTCTAAGAGCAATGGAAGCTCAGGTATGAACACTGATCTATGCCCTAGCTATAACCTTGAAAGACAGCAGGGAAACAAGTATTCTCCTGAAAGTGCTCCGTTGGGAGATTCATCTGTTGCCAATCCATGATATTGAACCCATGCTTGTTGAAGAAGAGGGGGTGATAGCAGATGAAGAATCTGTTTACATGGACTGCTCTCTGTCTAAACTCCTTTGGTGATTTTCTGTTATAAAGTACAGCAACCATCACAAAGAAATACAAACTTGTTTCTTTAATCTACTCAGAAAAGCTCCTGAGTAAGTTTTCTAGCCACGCAGTAGAAAGCAAGCCAGCTAAGGGGTTTCAGCTTGGATCATTGCTAGCAATTGAGCCTTACCTAATTGCTTGTGAGCTAGGAGATAATCACATTCTGAATCTTTGTGGGAAGATATAAAGTTTATACCTGAAAAGAACAGTTTTTTCTTTCTTTGTAGCTTGTCAGGCAGCTGCCTAGGGTGAGAACTTACACAATCTTGACGATGCATATATTCATATGATTCTTGGCAACGGTATTGTGGGTAATGTAGTTCTTTCACACTCCAAACACAGCTGAAGACAATAATTGAGTTGTGAAACCAAGTGGGTAAGCCAATAAAATTCTTCTTGTTATTGATGGTGTTTAATTCATCACCCAGCACAAATATGCTTGGTAGCAATATAAATGAGGATACTTGCTTGCAGTGTTTAAATGGATAACATAAAGTCACAAAGCAAACCAGAAAACAACCTTCAGCTTGTCAGGCAATTAGCTAATGTTTTCTTAGCAAATAATTACCAAATAAAAAGGCACAAAGAAATGAATAAACTTTGCTTGTTAGGTTAACTTCTGCTTATTTTCCACGCAGATCCCAGCAGTGATTCTCACTTGCTCACACACACAATCAGGTGCAGCTTTAATTACTATCAATTGACCAGCTGAAACCCTTTAGCTGGCTGGCTGCTACTGTGTGAACCCAAATCCTGCTTTAAGAGCTGTTTGCAGTGGAAATAAAGAACAAAGTTAGCGTTCTTTGTGATGGCTGAGGTGTTTGCTCACAGAAAGCTAGCAATAGCATTTAGATAGAGAACAGTCCATGTAATGAATAGTTTCATCTGCTGTATCTCCCCCTTCATCAATCAGCATAGGGTCACTATCATACATTGGCACAGACGAGTCTTTCATTAAGGCACTATCATGAGAATGCTTATTCCCTTGCTGCCATTCACTATTATGGATAGGGTCTGGATCAGTGTTCATCATACCTGAGCCTCTCCTGCTATCATAATTCCTCTCTGTATAGCCTGGCCAGTATGTAAATCCAATTCTGATGTCCAGCCTTCCAATCTTGATCCCTGGACACTGGATCTTTCCTCACATACCTTCTGGCATAGGTCTGAAAGTCCCTTCCACGTGCCTTCTTCTTCTCGTCCTAGGTAGCCACTGGTGATTCCTATCTCTGCCATTCCATTCCTCTGGCTGACTCCAGTCCAATGGACTCTGCTGGCACTTGGAATACCTCCCAGTATGGGTACTGCCTTGGACTCTCCCAAACCTGCCAATGGCCTTTCTTCTCTTCCTTCCAGAGAGTTTCCTTCTCTCTCTATCCGCCGCTTGGCGTGGCTTCTGCTTCTCCAGGTGATGCTGGTGCTTGTAGCCGTTGCTGTAGCTGTCTCCCTTCCTGAAGCTCTTTCTGTAGCTGTTATCAGTAGAATAAGCTCTATTCTTATTCTGTTCTAATGTGTGCTCCTCCCTAACACAGCGCAGCTGTGTTGAATCAGGTCCTGCCCTTTGAGATGAGTGCTTAGGGATTACCTCATAGCTCTCTTGATTGCACACACATTTTCTCACTTCAGCCTCCCTCATGGCTGCTGGAAACCTGGTGCATTCTGGGACTGGTAGTCTTTTATGTGAAAACTCTGTTTTCTTGCTTCTACCAGAACTGACAGGTTGCTTGTTCAGAGTCACATCATCTTTTCTATAGTTCCTACCTGAGCTATGATAAGCTTCCTTATCACAAGCTTTTGGTTTGTTGTTTGATATATGCTAAGAAAACATTAGCTAATGTCTACAGAAAAGACCAGTTTGTACCAACCAGGTCTTATTTCTTTTGCTTAAACTTGCCTGACAAATTTAAATGTTGTTTTCCTTATTTTGTTTTTTCAAGTTAAACACTGTAAGCATGTAACATGATTTATGTGGTAACAATCATATCTGTGTTGGGAGAAATAACCACATAAATATTTTTCTTATTTGGTTTAACCAATAGCACAAATAATTATTGTGAGCAGATGTGTCTGGTGTGAATGAACTGCATTGCCCACAATCCCTTGCAAATCCACAATCCAAATCCACAATCCAATCCACACTAACCCCCTTACAGTTGGCCATGAATGCCGCAGCTAGGGTCCTCTACGGTGCATCCAGAAACGACCACGTGACTCCTATTCTCAAAACAACTGCACTGGCTACCAATTCACGGGAGAATCACCTTCAAATCCCTTTTATTAGCATTTAAGGCAATCAAAGGCACCTCATCCCTCTCACTCACGAATCTAATCCACATGGTCCCCCCCAACAGATCAAGAAGAACATCAGCTGTAAACTTGCTAGCTATACCAAAGGCTTCGACAAAGTCCAACACGAACACCACAAACAGGGCATTCCGTTTTTATGTCCCAAAATGCTGGAACACCCTACCCCCCAACATTAGAACCATTACCAATCTATATCAGTTCAGGAAGGCTCTCAAAACATACCTTTTCTGCCAATACTTCCCAGACAGCAACTGAACTAGATATCCCCTCCAAGAAATGTCCCAATCTCGAAATGCACTCAAACTTCTGTGTAGATATATTATGTATATAGTTAACCCAGTTATCCAAGTTTGTACTCCTGTTCAATGTAAAACCTGACAGTTTTTCGTTATGGTCGTTGTTGTTATGATGTAAACCGCGCTGATTCTAAATAGCGCGGTATATAAGAAACTGTAATAAATAAATAAATAAATAAAATAAATAAATATAGATATATGCACTTGCCAAGACTGTGAAGATTATCACCCAGGCAGCCGTCTGACAAATGGCATAGTTTTTCGGATTGCTTTTGCACAAAAAGGATTTACTTGCTGAGGATTACAACTAAAGTTCAAGTTTAAAGCTGGAAAAAAAAGATTTTCCCTCAACTGCATTTTGGAGGAGAAGTGGATGTTCCAGGCAGCTGTCCCAGGAGGAAAAGACCCTGTGCAGAGCTGGATTCATCACTGACACAAGGTAATAAGTACCTGGGCATGTCTAGTGGTGAATGGGAGTAAGGCACAGGGGTAATTGAAAAAAAACAAAAGTAGAAAAAAACACACCTGTTTGGAAGGTGGTGCACTTTGGTTTTTTTTTTTTCTTTGTTTCTTGCAGGGATCAAGATGGATCCGAGGGAGATGGCTAGCTGGATGGCAGCCCAGTTTAGCAGGCAACAGGAGCTATCGCAGCAGGCACAGGACACTGCTATGAAAGCCTTAATGGACCAGCAGAAGCCAGTGCTTGATCTGGTGCAAGCCCTAGTTAAGCTGCAGAACCAAAGTGGAACAGATGCAAGACCAGCAGTAAATACTGGTACACCGCATGTGGACAGTGTGGGACTCAATCAAGGAATTGGGGCATTTAGTTTTGGGAAGCTAACTCCAGATGATAATGCTGATGATTTTCTAGAGTCTTTTGAAAGAGTGGCACAAGCATTAGCATGGCCAGAGACCCAATGGGCAGTAAGGCTGGCAGCCTCATTAACTGGAGAGGCGCTTGCAGCTTACAGAGCAATGCCAGCAGCCCAGGCTTTGAATTATAAGGATGTAAAGGCTGCTATTAGAGATCGCCTAGGGTTGTCTATTTCAGAGTATAGGCGAATGTTTAGGGCTACTACATTGAGAGTGGGTGAAACCCCCAGGGCTCTGAGTCAGAGAATCAGAGGATTAGCTGTAAAATGGTTGGAGCCTGAGCAAAAGACGGTAGAAATGTTATTAGACATTATAATGCTTGAACAATTTATGTCTGCGGTCCCTAAAGATTTGCACACTTTCCTTATACAGCAAAATTGCCAAAATCTTGGAGAGGCAACCATGCTAGCAGAGAGATTCTTGGAAGCCACGCAGGCTTGCCATAGAATGGGTGGCCCTCTGAAGATTGGTGCTAAGGCAAGATGTGCTGTATCAGAAAAGAAAATAATTAAAAATGTTTCTGAAAATGAATGTACTGTATCAAACCAGATGACACAGTGGAGTAGAAAGAAATGTTTCAAGTGTGGAAAATGGAGACATTTAAAAAAGGGATGCCAGACACACACTAGCTTAATGGGTGTGGATTTAAAACAGCCCAAAGAAGGATTTCTTTTGATGGTTGATGTGCAAGGAATTACCACAAATGCTTTGTTAGACTCTGGGGCAGACCAGAGTATGATGTCAAAAAGGCTTTGGAAGAGAATAGAGGCCCAAGAAGGATTTGTGCCTAGAACCCCTGAAAGCCAAGTTCACATCAGATGCATTCATGGTGCTGCAACATCATATCCCACCTATAGGCTAAAGGTTAAGTGCCTGGGGGAACAAGAGGAAGTCCTGTTAGCAGTGGTGCCTAGGCTACCCTTTGATTTGGTTCTAGAAAGAGACTGGCCAAGATTTAAGCAGGGTCTAGTGGAAGGACTAGGAAAGAAGGAGGGAGAAGGTTTAACGGTAATAGCTCCCGGGCCTTTATTTGGAAGTCCTCAGACCCCAGCTAAAAAGATGGTTAAGCGTCCAGAAGACCAAGCTACCCCAAAGCAGACATTCGTCCTAAAGTACCATAGGGTCACGGAGAAGGCCCAAGCTCCTAAGCGGGCAACCCCTCAAGCTGCTGGGTTTGACCTGTGCAGCATAGAAAATGTGATTGTACCTAGCCAAGGGAGAGCCCTGGTTGACACCGGTCTCCAAGTGGAAATACCTATTGGATGCTATGGGAGAGTAGCCCCAAGGTCCGGATTAGCCCTTAAATATTTCATCGATGTGGGTGCGGGAGTAATTGATCCCGATTACAGGGGCAATATTAAAGTTCTGTTATTTAACTTTGGACAGAATGATTATCACGTGAAGACAGGAGACAGAATTGCCCAATTGATCTGTGAGAGGCTGGGTTTTCCACCTGTGGAGGAGGTCACATCCCTGGAAAATTCTGAGCGTGGAACCAAAGGCTTTGGTTCTACTGACGTCAAAGGGGTTAAAAGCCTAGCTGCCACCTGTGCCCGAGAGAGGGAGGTGAATGAAGAGGAAGATTTGGGATCCCAGGTATCTGATTATAAAGAAAAATCAGAGCCCCAAATAGGTGAGGACCTGACAGTGGTACAACAGGAAGAAATTAGGAAATTGCTTAAAGAATTCCCAGATGTGTTGACACCCATACCTGGGGAGACACATTTGGTTGCCCATGAAATAATAACTCCACCTGGGAAATTAGTTCGTCAAAGGCCATACCGCTTGCCTGAAGCCAAGAGACAGGAAGTAGTGGCACAAGTCCAGGAGATGTTGGACATGGGAGTAATAGAGGAGTCAAAGAGTCCCTGGAATAGCCCCATAGTCCTGGTGCCGAAGCCTGATGGATCTTTAAGATTTTGTATTGACTTCCGGCAGGTAAACGCCATATCAGTTTTTGATGCATATCCAATGCCAAGAATTGAAGAGCTGTTGGACCAGCTGGGACAGGCTCAATACTTAACCACCCTTGATATGACAAAAGGATATTGGCAAATCCCTCTCACTAGGGAGTCAAAGCCGAAGACTGCGTTCAGCACCCCCGTTGGCCTTTTCCAGTTCAAGAGGATGCCTTTTGGACTGCATGGAGCAGCGGCTACCTGCCAAAGGTTAGTGGATCAGGTACTTCGACCCCACCAAAATTATGCTTTTGCATATATGGATGATGTCATAATCCATAGTAACACCTGGGCGGAGCATCTAAAGAGGATCAGGGCAGTCTTGTGCTCCATGAAGCAAGCGGGAATCACTTTAAACCCGAAGAAGTGTGCCTTTGCAAATAGGGAGGTAAAATACCTGGGCCACCTAGTGGGAAGAGGAAAAATTAAACCTCTAATGAGTAAAGTAGATAGCATCAGGAATTTTCCTCCTCCAACAACAAAGAAACAACTAAGAAGTTTCTTAGGACTTATTGGATACTACCGCAGATTTATACCGCAATTTGCAGAGAAAAGTGCAATTTTCACGGATATGCTGCGGAAGAATTGTCCAAACCAGCTAAAGTGGACACCTGAAGCTGAAAAAGCGTTTTCAGTCGTAAAAGGAAAATTGTGTACAGGACCGGTACTGAAAGGGGTGGACTTCAGGAAACCCTTTCTGGTTCAAACCGATGCATCGGATGTAGGGCTAGGAGCGGTTCTATCCCAGTGTCATGAAGGGGAGGAGCATCCTGTGATGTACCTGAGCAGGAAGTTGTCACCAGCTGAACAAAAGTATTCCACAATAGAAAAAGAATGTTTAGCTATTAAGTGGTCAGTGGAGGCGTTAAGGTTTTACCTTACAGGGAGAAAGTTCCAGTTGGTCACAGACCATGCCCCACTTAAGTGGTTGCAGCAAATGAAGAACCACAATGCCAGGTTGACACGCTGGTACATGGCCTTACAGGCATTTAATTTTCAAGTTGAACATCGTGCTGGGAAGTTACTCAAGAATGCGGATGCCCTTTCCCGTATTACGGACTGTAGAGAAGAAGTTTCACCAGTGACACCAGTCCGTAATAACTTAAGCAGGGGGGTATATGATAAGGAAGCTTATCATAGCTCAGGAAGGAGCTATAGAAAAGGTGAAGTGACTCTGAACAAGCAACCTGTCAGTTCTGGTAGAAATAAGAAAACAGAATTTTCCCATAAAAGACTACCAGTCCCAGAATGCACCAGGTTTCCAGCAGCCATTAGAGGAGCTGAAGTGGGGAAACGTGTGTTCAATCAGGAGGGCTATGAGGTAATCCCTAAGCACTCATCTCAAAGGGCAGGGCCTGATTCAGCACAGCTGCGCTGTGTTAGGGAGGAACACTCATCTAAGCAGAATAAAGGTAGAGTTTATTCTACAGAGAATCAGCTTGAGCTTGATCATCTTCATCATCAGGAGGATCATCAGAAGCAGAAGCCAAACCGGACGGACAGAGAGGGAAAGAAACCCTTTGGAAGAAAGAGGAGAAAAGCCTTTGAGAGGTCTAGAAGAGTCCAGAGCAGTACGTATACTGGGAGGCATTCCAAGGGCCAGCATACACCATTGGACTGGGGAAAGCCAGAGGAATGGTGCTGCAGAGCTAGGAATCTCCAGACGGTACCTGTGAGAGAGACGGCTGCACGTGGAAGAGACCCTAAGACCCGTGCCAGAAGGTATGTGAAGAGAGATCCAGTGTCCAGGGATCTGGATTGGAAGGCTGGACATAAGAACTGGACTACATACTGGCCAGGCTATATAGAGAGGAACTCTAACAGCAATGGAAGCTCAGGTATGAACACTGATCTATGCCCTAGCTATAACCTTGAAAGACAGCAGGGAAACAAGTATTCTCCTGAAAGTGCTCCGTTGGGAGATTCATCTGTGCCAATCCATGACATTGAACCCATGCTTGTTGAAGAAGAGGGGGTGACAGCAGATGAAGAATCTGTTTACATGGACTGCTCTCTGGCTAAACTTCTTTGGTGATTTTCTGTTATAAAGTACAGCAACCATCACAAAGAAATACAAACTTGTTCTTTAATCTACTCAGAAAAGCTCCTGAGTAAGATTTCTAGCCACGCAGTAGAAAGCAAGCCAGCTAAGGGGTTTCAGCTGGATAACTGCTAGCAATTGAGCCTTACCTAATTGCTTGTGAGCTAGGAGAGAATCACTTCTGAATCTATGTGGGAAGATATAAGAAGTTAACCTGAAAAGAACAGTTTTTTTCTTTCTTTGTAGCTTTTGGTTTGTTGTTTGATACATGCTAAGAAAATATTAGCTAAGCCTACAGAAAAGACCAGTTTGTTATCAACCAGGTCTTATTTCTTTTGCTTTGATTGCCTGACAAGTTTAAAGGTTGTTTTCCTTATTTTGTTTTTCCAAGTTTAACACTGAAAACAAGTAACCTGATTTATGTGCTACCAAGCATATCTGTGTTGGGAGAAATAACCCCATAAATAAATATCTTATTGGCTTTACCCAAAAGCACAACTAATTATTGTGAGCAGCTGTGTCTGGTGTGAATGAACTGCATTGCCCACAATCTCTTGCAAATCATATAGAGATATGCACTTGCCAAGACTGTGAAGATTCTCACCCAGGCAGCCGTCTGACAAATGGCGTAGTTTTTCGGATTGCTTTTGCACAAAAGGGATTTACTTGCTGAGGATTACAACTAAAGTTCAAGTTTAAAGCTGAAAAAAAAAAGATTTTCCCTCAACTGTACTTTGGAGGAGAAGTGGATGTTCCAGGCAGCTGTCCCAGGAGGAAAAGACCCTGTGCAGAGCTGGATTCATCACTGACACAAGGTAATAAGTACCTGGGCATGTCTAGTGGTGGATGGGAGTAAGGCACAGGGGTAATTGAAAAAAAAAAAAAGTAGAAAAAAACACACCTGTTTGGAAGGTGGTACACTTTGTTTTTTTTTCTTTGTTTCTTGCAGGGATCAAGATGGATCCAAAGGAACTACCTCAGTGGATGGCAGCCCAGTTTAGCAGGCAGCAGGAGCTAGCACAGCAGGCTCAGGACACTGCTATGAAAGCCTTAATGGAACAGCAGAGGCCAGTGCTTGATCTGGTGCAAGCCCTAGTTAAGCTGCAGAACCAAAGTGGAACAGATGCAAGACCAGCAGTAAATACTGGTACACCACATGTGGACAGTGTGGGACTCAATCAAGGAATTGGGGCATTTAGTTTTGGGAAGCTAACTCCTGGTGATAATGTTGATGATTTTCTAGAGTCTTTTGAAAGAGTGACACAAGCATTAGCATGGCCAGAGACCCAGTGGGCAGTAAGGCTGGCAGCCTCATTAACTGGAGAGGCGCTTGCAGCTTACAGAGCAATGCCAGCAGCCCAGGCTTTGAATTATAAGGATGTAAAGGCTGCTATTAGAGATCGCCTAGGGTTGTCTATTTCAGAGTATAGGCGAATGTTTAGAGCTACTACATTGAGAGTGGGTGAAACACCCAGGGCTCTGAGTCAGAGAATCAGAGGTTTAGCTGTAAAATGGTTGGAGCCTGAGCAAAAGACGGTAGAAATGTTATTAGACATTATAATGCTTGAACAATCTATGTCTGCGGTCCCTAAAGATTTGCACACTTTCCTTATACAGCAAAATTGCCAAAATCTTGGAGAGGCAACCATGCTAGCAGAGAGATTCTTGGAAGCCACGCAGGCTTGCCATAGAATGGGTGGCCCTCTGAAGATTGGTGCTGAGGCAAGATGTGCTGTATCAGAAAAGAAAATAATTAAAAATGTTTCTGAAAATGAATGTACTGTATCAAACCAGATGACACAGTGGAATAGAAAGAAATGTTTCAAGTGTGGAAAATGGGGACATTTAGAAAAGAGATGCCAGACACACACTAGCTTAATGGGTGTGGATTTAAAACAGCCCAAAGAAGGATTTCTTTTGATGGTTGATGTGCAACGAATTACCACAAATGCTTTGTTATACTCTGGGGCAGACCAGAGTATGATGTCAAAAAGGCTTTGGAAGAGGATAGAGGCCCAAGAAGGATTTGTGCCTAGAACCCCTGAAAGCCAAGTTCACATCAGATGCATTCATGGTGCTGCAACATCATATCCCACCTATAGGCTAAAGGTTAAGTGCCTGGAGGAACAAGAGGAAGTCCTGTTAGCAGTGGTGCCTAGGCTACCCTTTGATTTGGTTCTAGGAAGAGGCTGGCCAAGATTTAAGCAGGGTCTAGTGGAAGGGCTAGGAAAGAAGGAGGGAGAAGAAATAATGGAAATAGCTCCCGGGCCTTTCTTTGGAAGTCCTCAGTCCCTAGCTAAAAAGATGGCTAAGCTTCCAGAAGGCCGAACTATGGGTAATAAGAGGGGCCTTGTATCCACCCGCTCGCAGGCTAAGGTAGAGAGCCAGCAGAAGGAGGAGGGGGAGCAGGCAGAGTTATTAGGAGACTTACCCTCTCATGATGATTTAATAACCCCATCATCTGGTAAGTAAGAAAGTTGAAAGCACAAAAGCGGCGTGAGAGACTTTGCAGAGCACAGGGTAGGGCTGAGATGTTAGCTGGTCAAAGTTTACCCTGGGTGCCAGCTGAGTTAATGGCAAAGTTTCCTAACTTTCCACAAGAGCAGCGAGCTGATCAAGCTCTCACCCAAGCTTTTAAGTATGCTCAGGAGGTCAGGGAGGAATTGCCCAGATTCAGACTAGATAATGAAATATTATATAGAGAGAGTCAGGACCCCAGGAATGGGACCATACGTAAACAATTGGTGGTACCCACAACTTTCAAAGGGTGTGATAAGGAAGCTTATCATAGCTCAGGTAGGAGCTATAGAAAAGATGATGTGACTCTGAACAAGCAACCTGTCAGTTCTGGTAGAAGCAAGAAAACAGAGTTTTCACATAAAAGACTACCAGTCCCAGAATGCACCAGGTTTCCAGCAGCCATGAGAGGGGCTGAAGTGAGAGAATGTGTGTGCAATCAAGAGAGCTATGAGGTAATCCCTAAGCACTCATCTCAAAGGGCAGGGCTTGATTCAACACAGCTGCGCTGTGTTAGGGAGCAGCACACATTAGGAAAGAATAAGAATAGAGATTATTCTTCAGATAACAGATTCAGGGAGAGTTGGAAGAACAGCTTCAGCAAAAGCCACGCAGATAGAGAGAGAAGGAAACTCTCTGGAAGGAAGAGAAGAAAGGCCATTGGAAGGTCTGGGAGATTCCAAGGCAGTACTCATACTGGGAGGTATTCCAAAAGCCAGCAGAGTCCATTGGACTGGATTCAGCCAGAGGAATGGAGTGGCAGAGATAGGAATCACCAGTGGCTACCTGGAAGAGAGAAGACTGCATGTGGAAGGGACTTTCAGACCAAGGCCAGAAGGTATGTGAGAGAAGATCCAGTGTCCAGGGATCAAGATTGGAAGGCTGGACATCAGAATTGGATTACATATTGGCCAGGCTATACAGAGAGGAATAATGATAGCAGGAGAGGCTCAGGTATGAACACTGATCCAGACCCTATCTATAATAGAGAATGGCAGCAAGGGAATAAGCATTCTCATGATAGTGCCTTAATGAAAGACTCATCTGTGCCAATGTATGATATTGACCCTATGATTGTTGATGCAGGGGGAAATACAGCAGATGAAACTATTTACATGGACTGTTCTTTATCTAAATGCTATTGCTAGTTTTCTATGAGCAAACACATCAGCCATCACAAAGAAACCTAACTTTGTTCTTTATTTCCACTGCAAACAGCTCTTAAAGCAGGATTTGGGCTCACACAGTAGCAGCCAGCCAGCTAAAGGCTTTCAGCTGGTCCATGGATAGTAATTAGGGCTGCACCTGATTGTGTGTGTGAGCAAGGGAGAATCACTGCTGAGATCAGCGTGGAAAATAAGCAGAAGTTAACCTAACCAGCAAAGTTTATTCTTTACTTTGTGCCTTTGTATTTGGTAATTACTTGCTAAGAAAACATTAGCTAATTGCCTGACAAGTTGAAGGTTGTTTTCTGGTTTACTTTGTGACTTTTTGTTATCCTTTTAAACACTGCAAGCAAGTAACCTCATTTATAGTGCTATCAAGCATACATGTGCTGGGTGAATTAAACCCCATCAATAAAAGAAGTATTTTATTGATCTTACCACTTGGTTTCACAACTCAAATTATTGTCATCAGCTGTGTTTGGGAGTGAATGAACTACAATACCCACAATACCTTGCAAGAATCATATGAATATATGCATCGTCAAGATTGTGTAAGTTCTCACCCTAGGCAGCCGTCTGACAAATGGCGTAGTTTTTCGGATTGCTCTTGCACCAAGAGGATTTACTTGTTGTGGATTACAAATAAAAGTCAAGTTTAAAGCTGTAAGAAGATTTCTTTCCCTCATCTGCACTTTGGAAGAAAAGTGGTTGTTCCAGGAAGCTGTCCCAGATGAAAAGACCCTGTGAAAAGCTGGATTCATCACTGAGACAAGGTAATATGTACCTGGGCATGTCTAGTGGTGGATGTGTGTAAGCACAGGGGGTAATTGAAAAAAAAAAAAAAAACACACCTGGTTGGAAGGTGCTGCTCTTGGGTTTTTCTTTTTTCTTTTCTTGCAGGGGTCAAGATAGATCCGACGGAGATGGCTCAGTGGATGGCAGCCCAATTTAGCAAGCAGCAGGAGCTATCACAGCAGGCCCAGGACACTGCTATGAAGGCCATAATGGAACAGCAGAAACCAGTGCTTGATCTGGTGCAAGCTCTAGTTCAGCTGCAGAGCCAAAGTGGAACAGATGCAAGACCAGCAGTTAGTACTGGTACACCACATATGGACAATGTGGGACTCAATCAAGAGATTGGGGCATTTAATTTTGGGAAATTAACTCCAGAAGATAATGTTGATGATTTTCTAGAGTCTTTTGAAAGAGTGGCACAGGCTTTAGCATGGCCAGAGACCCAGTGGGCAGTAAGGCTGGCAGCCTCATTAACTGGTGAGGCACTAGCAGCTTACAGAGCAATGCCAGCAGCCCAGGCTTTGATTTATAAGGATGTAAAGGCAGCTATTAGAGATCGCCTAGGGTTGTCTATTTCAGAGTATAGGCGAATGTTTAGAGCTGTTACATTGAAAGTGGGTGAGACACCCAGGGCTCTGAGTCAGAGAATCAGAAGTTTAGCTGTAAAATGGTTGGAGCCTGAGCAAAAGACAGTAGAAATGTTATTAGATATTATAATGCTGGAACAATTTATGCTTGGGGTACCTAAAGATTTGAATGTTTTTCTTATACAGCAAAATTGCCAAAATCTTGGAGAGGCAACCATGCTAGCAGAGAGATTCTTGGAAGCCACGCAGGCTTGCCATAGAATGGGTGGCCCTCTAAAGATGGATGCTGAGGCTAAATGTGCTGTATCAGAAAAGAGAATAATTAAGAATATTTCTGAAAATGAATGTACTGTATCAAACCAGATGACACAGTGGAATAGAAAGAAATGTTTCAAGTGTGGAAAAGTGGGACACTTAGAGAAGAGATGCCAGACACACACTAGTTTAATGGGTCTGGATTTAAAACAGCCCAAGGAAGGATTTCTTTTGATGGTTGATGTGCAAGGAATTACCACAAATGCATTATTAGACTCTGGGGCAGACCAGAGTATGATGTCAAAAAGGCTTTGGAAGAGGATAGAGGCCCAAGAAAGATTTGTGCCTAGAACCCCTGAAAGCCAAGTTCACATCAGATGCATTCATGGTGCTGCATCATCATATCCCATCTATAGGCTAAAGGTTAAGTGCCTAGGGAAACAAGAGGAAGTCCTGTTAGCAGTGGTGCCTAGGCTACCCTTTGATTTGGTTCTAGGAAGAGACTGGCCAAGATTTAAGCAGGGTCTAGTGGAAGGACTAGGAAAGAAGGAGGGAGAAGGTTTAATGGTAGTAGCTCCCGGGCCTTTATTTGGAAGTCCTCAGACCCCAGCTAAAAAGATGGTTAAGCGTCCAGAAGACCAAGCTACCCCAAAGCAGATATTCGTCCTAAAGTACCATAAGGTCTCTGAGAAGGCCCAAGCTCCTAAGCGGGCAACCCCTCAGTCTGCTGGGTTTGACCTCTGCAGCATAGAAAATGTGATTGTACCTAGCCAAGGGAGAGCCCTGGTTGACACCGGTCTCCAAGTGGAAATACCAATTGGATGTTATGGGAGAGTAGCCCCAAGGTCCGGATTAGCCCTTAAATATTTCATCGATGTGGGTGCGGGAGTAATTGATCCCGATTACAGGGGCAATATTAAAGTTCTGTTGTTTAACTTTGGACAGAATGAGTATCATGTGAAGACAGGAGACAAAATTGCCCAATTGATTTGTGAGAGGCTGGGTTTTCCACCTGTGGAGGAGGTCACATCCCTAGAGAATTCTGAACGTGGAGCCAAAGGCTTTGGTTCTACTGATATCAAAGGGGTTAAAAGCTTAGCTGCCACCTGTGCCCGAGAGAGGGAGGTGAGTGAAGAGGAATATTTGGGACCCCAGGTATCTGATTGTAAAGAAAAATCAGAGCCCCAAATAGGTGAGGACCTGACAATGGTACAACAGGAAGAAATTAGGAAGTTGCTTAAGGAATTCCCAGATGTGTTGACACCCATACCTGGGGAGACCCATTTGGTGGCCCATGAAATAATAACTCCACCTGGGAAATTGGTTCGTCAAAGGCCATACCGCTTGCCTGAAGCCAAAAGACAGGAGGTAGTGGCACAAGTCCAGGAGATGTTGGACATGGGGGTAATAGAGGAGTCAAAGAGTCCCTGGAATAGCCCCATAGTCCTGGTGCCGAAGCCTGATGGATCCTTAAGATTTTGTATTGACTTCCGGCAGGTAAACGCCATATCAGTTTTTGATGCATATCCAATGCCAAGAATTGAGGAGCTGCTAGACCAGCTGGGACAGGCTCAATACTTAACCACCCTTGATATGACAAAAGGATATTGGCCAATCCCGCTCACCAGGGAGTCAAAGCCGAAAACTGCGTTCAGCACCCCCGTTGGCCTTTTCCAGTTCAAGAGGATGCCTTTCGGACTGCATGGAGCAGCGGCTACCTGCCAAAGGTTAGTGGATCAGGTACTTCGACCCCACCAAAGTTATGCTTTTGCATACATGGATGATGTCATAATCCATAGTAACACCTGGGCGGAGCATTTGAAGAGGATCAGGGCAGTCTTGTGCTCTATGAAGCAAGCGGGAATCACTTTAAACCCGAAGAAGTGTGCCTTTGCAAATAGGGAGGTAAAATACCTAGGCCACCTAGTGGGAAGAGGAAAAATTAAACCTCTATTAAGCAAAATAGATAGCATCAGGAATTTTCCTCCTCCAACAACCAAGAAACAACTAAGAAGTTTCTTAGGACTTATTGGATACTACCGCCGGTTTATACCGCAATTCGCAGAGAAAAGTGCCATTTTCACGGATATGCTGCGAAAGAATTGTCCAAACCAGATAAAGTGGACACCAGAAGCTGAAAAAGCGTTTTCAGTATTAAAAGAAAAATTGTGTACAGGACCGGTACTGAAAGGAGTAGACTTCAAGAAACCCTTTCTGGTTCAAACCGATGCATCGGATGTAGGGCTAGGAGCAGTCCTATCCCAGTGCCATGATGGAGAGGAGCATCCTGTGATGTACCTGAGCAGGAAGTTGTCACTGGCTGAACAAAAGTATTCCAAGATAGAAAAAGAGTGTTTGGCTATCAAGTGGTCAGTGGAGGCGTTAAGGTTTTACCTTACAGGGAGAAAGTTCCAGTTGGTCACGGACCATGCCCCACTTAAGTGGTTGCAGCAAATGAAGAACCACAATGCCAGGTTGACACGCTGGTACATGGCCTTACAGGCGTTTGATTTTCAGGTTGAACATCGTGCCGGGAAGTTACACAAGAATGCGGATGCACTTTCCCGTATTACGGACTGTAGAGAAGAAGTTTTACCAGTAAAACCAGTCCGTAATAACTTAAGCAGGGGGGTATGTGATAAGGAAGCTTATCATAGCTCAGGTAGGAGCTATAGAAAAGATGATGTGACTCTGAACAAGCAACCTGTCAGTTCTGGTAGAAGCAAGAAAACAGAGTTTTCACATAAAAGACTACCAGTCCCAGAATGCACCAGGTTTCCAGCAGCCATGAGAGGGGCTGAAGTGAGAGAATGTGTGTGCAATCAGGAGAGCTATGAGGTAATCCCTAAGCACTCATCTCAAAGGGCAGGGCTTGATTCAACACAGCTGCGCTGTGTTAGGGAGCAGCACACATTAGGAAAGAATAAGAATAGAGATTATTCTTCAGATAACAGATTCAGGGAGAGTTGGAAGAACAGCTTCAGCAAAAGCCACGCAGATAGAGAGAGAAGGAAACTCTCTGGAAGGAAGAGAAGAAAGGCCATTGGAAGGTCTGGGAGATTCCAAGGCAGTACTCATACTGGGAGGTATTCCAAAAGCCAGCAGAGTCCATTGGACTGGATTCAGCCAGAGGAATGGAGTGGCAGAGATAGGAATCACCAGTGGCTACCTGGAAGAGAGAAGACTGCATGTGGAAGGGACTTTCAGACCAAGGCCAGAAGGTATGTGAGAGAAGATCCAGTGTCCAGGGATCAAGATTGGAAGGCTGGACATCAGAATTGGATTACATATTGGCCAGGCTATACAGAGAGGAATAATGATAGCAGGAGAGGCTCAGGTATGAACACTGATCCAGACCCTATCTATAATAGAGAATGGCAGCAAGGGAATAAGCATTCTCATGATAGTGCCTTAATGAAAGACTCATCTGTGCCAATGTATGATATTGACCCTATGATTGTTGATGCAGGGGGAAATACAGCAGATGAAACTATTTACATGGACTGTTCTTTATCTAAATGCTATTGCTAGTTTTCTATGAGCAAACACATCAGCCATCACAAAGAAACCTAACTTTGTTCTTTATTTCCACTGCAAACAGCTCTTAAAGCAGGATTTGGGCTCACACAGTAGCAGCCAGCCAGCTAAAGGCTTTCAGCTGGTCCATGGATAGTAATTAGGGCTGCACCTGATTGTGTGTGTGAGCAAGGGAGAATCACTGCTGAGATCAGCGTGGAAAATAAGCAGAAGTTAACCTAACCAGCAAAGTTTATTCTTTACTTTGTGCCTTTGTATTTGGTAATTACTTGCTAAGAAAACATTAGCTAATTGCCTGACAAGTTGAAGGTTGTTTTCTGGTTTACTTTGTGACTTTTTGTTATCCTTTTAAACACTGCAAGCAAGTAACCTCATTTATAGTGCTATCAAGCATACATGTGCTGGGTGAATTAAACCCCATCAATAAAAGAAGTATTTTATTGATCTTACCACTTGGTTTCACAACTCAAATTATTGTCATCAGCTGTGTTTGGGAGTGAATGAACTACAATACCCACAATACCTTGCAAGAATCATATGAATATATGCATCGTCAAGATTGTGTAAGTTCTCACCCTAGGCAGCCGTCTGACAAGGGCTAGTACTTAGATTAGCACATGATCATCCAGTGGGAGGTCATAAAGGGATGCAAGGAACGCTGGATCAAATACTTATGCGTTTTTACTGGCCAGGTATCTTCAAAGAAACTGCCCAGTTTTGTGCTGCATGTCCAGCGTGTCAGCGAGTTACAGCGGCTTACCCACCGGTGGTGCCATTGATTCCCATGCCAATTATCACAGACCCAATTGGTCGCATTGCCATGGATATTGTAGACCCATTAGTCAAAACGCCCCGAGGTTTCCAATACATCCTAGTTATGGTAGATCAGGCAACAAGGTTTCCCTGGGCCATACCATTGAGGAATGTTTCTGCAAAAACAATAGCTTTAGAGCTAGTAAAATTGTTTTGTGAAGTGGGATTCCCAAGAGAGGTGTTGACTGACCGAGGGTCCAATTTTGTATCCAAATATTTGGCCCAGGTCTGGGATGCCTTTGGCATTCATCACGTGAAAGCCTACCATCCACAATCAAACGGTTTGGTGGAGAGATTCAACCAAACTCTCAAACAAATGTTGAGAAGGGGGTTAGCAGGAGAGGTAAAAGAATGGGATATGTTATTGCCCTTTGCCTTATATGCCTGCAGGGAAAGAATTCAGGTGTCCCTAGGTGTAACTCCATATGAATTGATGTATGGTAGGGCTCCACGGGGTTTGTTAGATATTTTGAGGGAACAATGGATTGATCCTGAACCAGGAAGTCAGGAGGTGCCACAGTTTCTACGTGACCTGAGAGCACGTTTGAAAAGGACCTCGCAGGTTGCTGAGAGGAACCTGCAGGACAGTCAAGTTCGCCAGAAAGGGTGGTATGATAGGAAGGCCAAAAGCCGCCAATTATACATTGGTGAAAAGGTTTTGGTTCAAGTAGCAGGTACAGCCCCAAAATTTGAAGTACAGTGGAAAGGGCCATGGAAGGTTGTTAAACAAGTGAGCCCAGTATCTTATATGGTAGAAAATGCAAGAGGGCGTAGGCAGACCTACCATATTAATGTACTTAAGTCTTGGAAGGAGAGGCCTGTAAATAATAATGACCCTGAAGCCAGTCAGGAAGTAAGTGAGCTTCAAAAAGAGAACACTCTCGTAGGTATTACGGACTGTAGGAAAGAAGTTTCACCAGTTAAACCAGTCCGTAATAACTTCAGCAGGGGGGTATGTGATAAGGAAGCTTATCATAGCTCAGGAAGGAGCTATAGAAAAGGTGAAGTGACTCTGAACAAGCAACCTGTCAGTTCTGGTAGAAATAAGAAAACAGAATTTTCCCATAAAAGACTACCAGTCCCAGAATGCACCAGGTTTCCAGCAGCCATTAGAGGAGCTGAAGTAGGGAAACGTGTGTTCAATCAGGAGGGCTATGAGGTAATCCCTAAGCACTCATCTCAAAGGGCAGGGCCTGATTCAGCACAGCTGCGCTGTGTTAGGGAGGAACACTCATCTAAGCAGAATAAAGGTAGAGTTTATTCTACAGAGAATCAGCTTGAGCTTGATCATCTTCATCATCAGGAGGATCATCAGAAGCAGAAGCCAAACCGGACGGACAGAGAGGGAAAGAAACCCTTTGGAAGAAAGAGGAGAAAAGCCTTTGAGAGGTCTAGAAGAGTCCAGAGCAGTACGTATACTGGGAGGCATTCCAAGGGCCAGCATACACCATTGGACTGGGGAAAGCCAGAGGAATGGTGCTGCAGAGCTAGGAATCTCCAGACGGTACCTGTGAGAGAGACGGCTGCATGTGGAAGGGACCCTAAGACCCGTGCCAGAAGGTATGTGAAGAGAGATCCAGTGTCCAGGGATCTGGATTGGAAGGCTGGACATAAGAACTGGACTACATACTGGCCAGGCTATATAGAGAGGAACTCTAACAGCAATGGAAGCTCAGGTATGAACACTGATCTATGCCCTAGCTATAACCTTGAAAGACAGCAGGGAAACAAGTATTCTCCTGAAAGTGCTCCATTGGGAGATTCATCTATGCCAATCCATGACATTGAACCCATGCTTGTTGAAGAAGAGGGGGTGACAGCAGATGAAGAATCTGTTTACATGGACTGCTCTCTGTCTAAACTCCTTTGGTGATTTTCTGTTATAAAGTACAGCAACCATCACAAAGAAATACAAAAATACAAACTTGTTCTTTAATCTACTCAGAAAAGCTCCTGAGTAAGATTTCTAGCCACGCAGTAGAAAGCAAGCCAGCTAAGGGGTTTCAGCTGGATAACTGCTAGCAATTGAGCCTTACCTAATTGCTTGTGAGCTAGGAGAGAATCACTTCTGAATCTATGTGGGAAGATATAAGAAGTTAACCTGAAAAGAACAGTTTTTTTCTTTCTTTGTAGCTTTTGGTTTGTTGTTTGATACATGCTAAGAAAATATTAGCTAAGCCTACAGAAAAGACCAGTTTGTTATTTCTTTTGCTTTGATTGCCTGACAAGTTTAAAGGTTGTTTTCCTTATTTTGTTTTTCCAAGTTTAACACTGAAAGCAAGTAACCTGATTTATGTGCTACCAAGCATATCTGTGTTGGGAGAAATAACCCCATAAATAAATATCTTATTGGCTTTACCCAAAAGCACAACTAATTATTGTGAGCAGCTGTGTCTGGTGTGAATGAACTGCATTGCCCACAATCCCTTGCAAATCATATAGAGATATGCACTTGCCAAGACTGTGAAGATTCTCACCCAGGCAGCCGTCTGACAGTCTGCAATCTCATATTCGGTTTATCCAATACATGAGTGGAGGAGTGGCCTAGTGGTTGGGGCAAGGTACTTCAGGCCGGAAGGTCGGGGGTTCAAATCCCACTAGAGGACAGCAACCTTGGGTCGGAAGGACTGGGGTTTCTAGTCCCACAGGTGCTCCTTGTGGTCTTGGGCAAGCCACTTAACCCTCCATAGCCCATGTTCCCTGTAAAATAGTTATCTCCAAGTTATAATGCCCTGTTCAATGTAATTTCAGTTTGTTCAATGTAAACCGCACTGATGCAGAATAGCACGGTATATAAGAGAATGTAAATAAATAAATCACCTTTAAATACTATTTCAGACATGGGCAACTTCCCTACATCTTCTTCAGTAAAGACCGAAACAAAGAATTCATTCAGTCTCTCTGTTATGGGCTTGTCCTTCCTTAGTGCCCCTTTTACCCCTCTATCATATATGGTCCAACTAATTCTTTCCCGGGGTTTTGCTACAAATGTACTTGAAAACATCTTTTTTTTTCAAATTCTCTCTTTGCCTGTTGTCACCAAGCCTCGTAGGGAGAGACTCAGTGAGTGCCCTAGGCAGTCGCCTAGGGTGTTTTGAGTCACCTTGTTGCTACTTCTTTTTAAGACAGAGAGTCAGACAGTCAAGGTGATAAAGTAAAGTGGGGTTTATTCCCGTTCCCCGGCGAATATCAATGCTTGGAATACAATAATGCAGAACTTAAACAAAACACAGCTTGAGCATATTTCTTCTCTCTTGTTCCTTGCACAGAGAGGTCTAACGCAAAGAGGTTATTTCATCATTCAGACAAATTGTACAATCCATTGGCTCCTGGTCAATGTAATTATTACTGCTTGTATCTTGGTTTATACTTGGCTGGCAGCTGACGCAGCCAGGCTCACTCATATAACAAGTGGTAGCTTCACTGGTCGGGGGAGGGTAAACTTTCCCCTCTCCCAGGCACTGCTCTAACTCGGGATTGTAAAAACCTCTTCTGTAATCAGTTCTCTTATAGCCAGTCTCTCTTGGCTCTCTCACTTGGAAGTTGGAACCCTTTTCCAGGTTAAAACCTTGCTGCCAATAAGGACTATAAAAACACCCAGTTTCACTTCCTTCCCCAATGTAAGGTTTTATCTTCTTTACCTTATCTAGGTTGCAGGCATCAGCTGTGGGGTTTTTCTCTCGTGGCAAAGTTCTAGCCTCGTGTAGCAAGTTCCTCCGAGGTTTGTAAAAACTCTCGGGGCTAGTGTTCCACTTCCTGCCTTCCAGGAAATCCTCCTGGGGGCTGTCTTGCCAGTGGTACGCTTCTCTAACGCTCCTTGGTAATTGCCTGGAGCTTTCTCTGAGAGCTTTTGGACCTCCCAGACCTTCAATGCTTTCCCTGGGATAAAAACTTCTCCTGGAGCTTTGGAACCCTCTCTGCTTCCGTGACTTGCCTGATTGCTGCTGAAACTCTAGCTGCATCGGAGTGTCACCTTCCCCTGCAGAGTCCTGCTTACTTGCTCTCAGGTATTTGTTCTGTCTCCCAGACTTTCTCTCGTAGTTGCTCTCAGCCTTATTCCTGAAGTTGTTCTCAGCGCTGTTCTCAGAGTTGGTCTCTGAGCTGTTCTCAGGTCTGTTCTCAGGGCTGTTCTGACTTCCTGGTTCTAACCAGGTCCCTTTGTACCTCCCCTCTCTGCACGTAACGTCTGCTCCTGGGGGCAGGTGCTGGTAATTAGAATCCTGGATTCTAACTGCGTCACTGTTGCAGACAGGAAAGTTCCATTCTAACCCTTTCTTTCCTACCTGTGCTGATGGCACCGGGTGCTCAGCCCTTTTTAGCCATGCTGGATCTCTCTGCCTAGCCCATTTTGAGGTGAGTTCTGTATTTTCACTAACCTCCATTGGCTCCACTGTATCACATATCCCCCCTCTTAAGACATTCTGGGATGGGGAACTATCTTTCTCACAGCCCGGAATCCTGGACAACGCATCAGCGTTTAAATGTAGCTTACCTGCCCTGTGGTGAATGGTAAAACTAAAAGCCTGTAATGCGAGGTGCCAGCGGGTGAGGCGAGGGTTGTGATTATGCATCGTGCCTAACCATTTTAAAGGTGCATGATCAGTAATGAGGACAAAATGCCGGCCAGTGAGGTAAAAGCGGAGCGTTTCAACCGCCCACTTAATAGCAAGGCATTCCTTTTCAATAGTGGAGTAATTGCCCTCTGCCTTGGACAATTTCCTACTTAAGTAAAGTACGGGATGTTCAGAACCCTCAAACTCCTGGGAGAGTACTGCACCTAGCCCAGATTCTGATGCGTCAGTCTGTAAGATAAAAGTGCGCTCAAAATCCACCCCATATAGGACCGGAGCCTTGCACAACTTTCCCTTCAGCAATGTGACGGCGGCATCCGCTTCCGGAGTCCAACACAGGTTATTAGGGGCGTTCTTCCGTAACATCTCTGTCAGTACTGCGCTTTCCTCGGCAAACCTGGGTATGAAGCGCCGGTAGTACCCGACCAAACCCAGGGAACTCCTGAGCTGCTTTTTGTTTACGGGCCTCTGAAAATTCTGTACACTTTCGATCTTATTTTGCAAGGGTCGGACCATCCCCTTTCCCACCATGTGTCCCAAGTACTTTACTTCTGTTCCCGCGAACAGACACTTCCCCGGATTCAAGGTCAATCCGGCTTGCCTTAAGGCCTTTAGCACTGCTCCCACCCGTGGAAGATGTTGCTCCCATGTGGTACTATGGATGACGATGTCATCCATGTAAGCCACCGCGTAACTCTGGTGTGGGCGCAGGACCTGGTCAACCAACCGCTGACACGTCGCGGCGGCGCCATGCAGGCCAAAGGGCATACGTTTGAATTGGAATAAGCCCAGCGGTGTACTAAATGCCGTCTTGGGTCTGGAGGCATGGGTAAGCGGTACTTGCCAGTACCCCTTGGTGAGGTCAAGGGTAGTCATGTACCGGGCCTGCCCCAGTCTATCTAGCAGCTCTTCGATGCGTGGCATCGGATACGCATCAAAGAGCGAAATGGTATTGACCTGTCGAAAGTCGATGCAGAATCTGAGACTGCCATCGGGTTTCGGGACCAGGACCACTGGGCTGCACCAGGGGCTTTTCGACTCCTCAATGACGCCCATGGATAACATGTCCTGCACCTGTGATACGACCTCTTTCTTACGCGCTTCTGGTAAGCGGTAAGGTCGTTGCCGCACGATCTTCCCGGGAGGGGTGAGAATCTCGTGGGCTACTAGTGTTGTTTCCCCCGGTACTGGAGTGAGAACATCCCTGAATTGTGCCAGCAACTGGGTTACTTGGTACTGTTGCTGCAATGACAATTCTGTTCCCATCCTTGGAGCTACCTCTGCTTTGCAGTCTTCTACCTGGGGGCCTAGATCATCTTCCAGCGGCTCTTCTGAAGTGGCGGTGAACCCTTGAACCTCCCTTTTGCCTGTGGAGCCAAACCCGCCGTCTCCCCGCCTTGTAGGGGACAGTTGCGGTACCTCCGTCACCTCAGGTGACCCGAAGCGCTCGCACACAAGTTGGGCAATCCTATCCCCACTTTTCACCTCAAAGTCCCGCTCTCCAAAATTAAATAATAGCACCTTGACCTCTCCCCTATAGTCAGGGTCAATAACCCCGGCCCCGACATCAATGAAATATTTTGACGCCAGGCCGGACCGGGGAGCAATCCGCCCATAACACCCTGCGGGCAGTTGGATTTGTATCCCCGTAGCAATTAGGGCTTTTCCCCCTTTTGGCACTATTGTGGTTACAACACTGCAGAGGTCAAAACCTGCGGATGCTGCTGTCGCTTTTTGGGGGCTTTGAGCATCTGGGGACATTTTGCAAAATTTCAGAGTGAAACCCTCCTTAGTGGGTGTACGTACTTCTGTCTGTTGCTTGGGACAAAGAGTTTCCTTAGGGGGTTTTCCAAACAAGGGCCCGGGTACCAAAGTCACTAGGGCTTCCCCTCCCCCCTTGTTTACTGGCTGGGACTTTTCTTTTAACTGTTCTCTGTGGGAATCCTCCCTGGACTCCTTCCTTTCCCTTGGAGTTTTTTCAGGGTTCTGGGCTCCTTCTGATGCTTTGGCTTCCACTGAATGCAGACCTCCCTTTAGCCCTTTGTCAAATGGGGGCCAATCCCTACCTAAGACCACATCAAATGGTAGTTTTGGTACTAGGGCTATCAGTGTTTTCTTTTGTGTTCCTAAACCTTTTATCACTAGGTTGAACAAAGGATAACATGTGGATGAGCCATGAATGCATCTAATTTTAGCTACACCTTCTGGCTGACTCGGGGGAAAATCATTTTTGGCCTGTATGCTGTCCCAAAACTTCCGGGAGACCATACTTTGATCGGCCCCCGAGTCTAGCAAGGCTTTGGCTGATACCCCTTCCACCTCTACATCCAGGCGGAATCCTTGTGGTACAGGCTCCTTACCCTCTGCTACCAAGGCTATGCGATTTGGGCAAAACCTTTTTACATGCCCTACTTTACCACATTTAAAGCATGTTATACCATCATTAGAATTACTTCTTTTAAGCAAACATTTCTTTGTACAATATGTGTCAAATGGCAAACCCTCCTTTAACCTTGCAGGACCGGTACAGCCCAACTTCCAGTCAGCGCTTTTAGACATTCTTTTATTCCGCTCGGCTTCTAAAAACCGCTCAGTAAGCTGCGCTGCTTGTATGGAGGTTGTGCAGTCTTGCAGTGTTAAAAAGGCTTTGACATCTGAGGGCACTGCCTCACAATATTGCTCCAATACAATTTGATCAATTAAGCTATCCACGGTTTTACCCTCAGGCTCTAGCCATTTTAGGGCTAAACTGCGGACCCTATGGCACAGTGCTTTTGGCGTTTCGCCTACTTGTAACCTTGTGGATCTAAGCATTCTACGGTACACAGCTGGTGTTAAGCCTAGCCTATCCCGTACCGCTTTTTTAATTTCTAGGTACTCTGTTGCCAATGCGGCAGGCATCGCTCGGTACGCTGCCTGAGCTTCTCCCTTTAGGGAGGCGGCGAGTCTAACAGCCCACTGCTCCTTAGGCCAATGTGCATGCAGAGCTACTCTTTCGAATGATTCAACAAAATCATCAAAATTGTCTCCATCTGACATATGTCCAAATGTCCATATCCCACACTGGGGTGGGCCTACCCCACTGAAGCCTTCTGGTGTCTTCTTTTCTTGTTGTTCTTCTAGTAGCGTTTTCACGAGGTCTGCCAGGGGCTTTTGCTGTGCCTGGAGAGCAGCCAGGGCCTGTTCTTGGTTCTGCTGAGCCAGCTCCCTCTGCTTTTCGAATTGGGCGCTCATCCAGCGTAGCACCTCCTGGGCATCCATCGCTTAGCTGTTGCTGCAAAACACAAACACAAGAAACACCAAGTGCGGTATCCCTGGGCAAAGGACTTTTTCTGCCCTTTTCACTTTTATTATTCTCTTTTTTTTTTTCAAAGAGCACCCCTTCTCACTCCGGATCCTCCCCAGCCTATGCCCATATACCTTTTACCTGGACTAGGTGGAGGGTCTCGCTTTGAGAAGGTACTTGTGCGCCGTAGTCCACTCCGGTTCCCTCTGGATTTCCTTCCGGGCGTGGCAACTTCTGCTCCTCAGCTGGGCCTTGTGCACGTCCTGGTGGCTTGTTCCAGATTGAAAAATCCGCCCCAACTACGCCATTCCTGTCACCAAGCCTCGTAGGGAGAGACTCAGTGAGTGCCCTAGGCAGTCGCCTAGGGTGTTTTGAGTCACCTTGTTGCTACTTCTTTTTAAGACAGAGAGTCAGACAGTCAAGGTGATAAAGTAAAGTGGGGTTTATTCCCGTTCCCCGGCGAATATCAATGCTTGGAATACAATAATGCAGAACTTAAACAAAACACAGCTTGAGCATATTTCTTCTCTCTTGTTCCTTGCACAGAGAGGTCTAACGCAAAGAGGTTATTTCATCATTCAGACAAATTGTACAATCCATTGGCTCCTGGTCAATGTAATTATTACTGCTTGTATCTTGGTTTATACTTGGCTGGCAGCTGACGCAGCCAGGCTCACTCATATAACAAGTGGTAGCTTCACTGGTCGGGGGAGGGTAAACTTTCCCCTCTCCCAGGCACTGCTCTAACTCGGGATTGTAAAAACCTCTTCTGTAATCAGTTCTCTTATAGCCAGTCTCTCTTGGCTCTCTCACTTGGAAGTTGGAACCCTTTTCCCAGGTTAAAACCTTGCTGCCAATAAGGACTATAAAAACACCCAGTTTCACTTCCTTCCCCAATGTAAGGTTTTATCTTCTTTACCTTATCTAGGTTGCAGGCATCAGCTGTGGGGTTTTTCTCTCGTGGCAAAGTTCTAGCCTCGTGTAGCAAGTTCCTCCGAGGTTTGTAAAAACTCTCGGGGCTAGTGTTCCACTTCCTGCCTTCCAGGAAATCCTCCTGGGGGCTGTCTTGCCAGTGGTACGCTTCTCTAACGCTCCTTGGTAATTGCCTGGAGCTTTCTCTGAGAGCTTTTGGACCTCCCAGACCTTCAATGCTTTCCCTGGGATAAAAACTTCTCCTGGAGCTTTGGAACCCTCTCTGCTTCCGTGACTTGCCTGATTGCTGCTGAAACTCTAGCTGCATCGGAGTGTCACCTTCCCCTGCAGAGTCCTGCTTACTTGCTCTCAGGTATTTGTTCTGTCTCCCAGACTTTCTCTCGTAGTTGCTCTCAGCCTTATTCCTGAAGTTGTTCTCAGCGCTGTTCTCAGAGTTGGTCTCTGAGCTGTTCTCAGGGCTGTTCTGACTTCCTGGTTCTAACCAGGTCCCTTTGTACCTCCCCTCTCTGCACGTAACGTCTGCTCCTGGGGGCAGGTGCTGGTAATTAGAATCCTGGATTCTAACTGCGTCACTGTTGCAGACAGGAAAGTTCCGTTCTAACCCTTTCTTTCCTACCTGTGCTGATGGCACCGGGTGCTCAGCCCTTTTTAGCCATGCTGGATCTCTCTGCCTAGCCCATTTTGAGGTGAGTTCTGTATTTTCACTAACCTCCATTGGCTCCACTGTATCACACTGTGTTATCAATGCCTTGCATCTACTACTACTACTATCATTTATATAGTGCTACAAGGCATACGCAGCGCTGTACAGACACATATAAAAGATGGTCCCTGCTCATCAGAGCTTACAGGCTAATCAAGACAGACAGGACAATAGATGAGAACAAGGGTACAGTAGGAAAGGGTAACGAGACAGAAGGAGAACAAAGGATTAAAAGATCAAAAAGCAGCCTGAAAGAGGTGAGCCTTTAGCATGGATTTGAAAAGGGGGAGAGATGAAACCTGATATAAAGATACAGTTAGTTTTTTCCAGGCATAAGGACCAGCAAGGTGAAATGATCAAAGTCTGGAAATGGCTGGAAGAGAATAGCATAGAGAGAAGCAAGCCAGAGGAAGAGGAGAATTTAACTTGCCAGTGCTTACGTTGTTTACCGTTTTCGTCATTTGACTACTTTTTCCATTTCCTGAAATATGCTTTTTTGGCACCAACAGCCTCTCTGACCTCACCTTTAAACCATGCTGGCAGATTTTTGGCCTTCCTTCCACTTTTCTAAAAGCATGGAATACAGCTGGTCTGGTCTTCCAAGATAGTATTTTTAAAGAATGCCCATGCTTGATGTAAACCTTTAACCTGTGTGGCTGCTTCTTTTAGTTTTTTCTTTACTATTTTCCTCATTTTATTATAATCTCCCTTTTGAAAGTTAAAAGGTAGTACTGTGGCTTTCCTTGCTGTCCTCCCTCCAGTTAATAAATCAAATTCCTTAGCGTTCCTCCAGTCTAGTCCCGTACAATAGGGTTGTGCACCTCTTCCAGCAGCTTGGGAGACTGAGCATGTCACAACTTTGATGACATCAGGGAATATAGGCAGGTGGCACCACCCCCAATCTTCCAGTAAGTTCTGTCTCCCAGCAGCTGGAGCAGGTTTTTCTTTTCAGTAGGACTCACTGAAGGAACAACTAGGAAGGGTTTAGTGTTTGAATTTGGGGTTCTTCGATTTGGGTTTGTCCCTTTAATTTGGAGACAGTGCGCTTATCGATTAAAGTTTAAAAAAAACCCAAAACAACAAAGCGCTGAGAGAGCCGTGGTCAGAGCATCGGTGCAGGCAGACCGGATTGCAGCAGCCGAGGTGCTACTGGCTAAGCAATTACAGTCTGGTTCCGCTCCCGAACCTCTCCTGTGGGGTGAGGAGCGTCGAGCAAGGGGCAGTGTGTGTTCCTAACGTGCGGCAGTGGTACCGGTGCTCTCTGGCTTGAGGTGAGTCTCCGGCGGCATAAAACTGCGTCGGAGCTTTTTCTCTGGCTTTCTTTGTATTGCTCCTGTATTTCTTTAATTGCCTATTTCGGTCTGTGTGGGCGGTCGTCAGATTCGCGGGGTGTTTTTGAAGCCGCGGGTCTTGTGAGGCTCGGAGGGGTTCCTTCGGGTGCTTGCCGCCATTTTGAGTTAGCGTGGGAAGAGAGCCGCGGCGACACAGCCCGTTTTTTTCGGCAGCTCTCCTTGGTGGTGACAGCGCTGCTTTTCAGTTGTGGTTCTAGTTTAATTGTTAATTTATTATCTGACCTCCGTTTGAGGAAACAGCCTATTCTAGTATTACAGGGAGAAGAGTCTGTTTGCACGTGGAGTTTGCCTTGTGCGGATTATGCCGTCAAAGCCGCAATGTGGGGCTTGTGGGCAGAGATCAGGTTCCCTCTCAGCGGAGGGGTTCTGCAAGGGATGTTCCCTGGATTGTCGCGCTGCAGAGCAGAGTGTAGCAGAGGCGGTTTCTGAGGCCTCCTTGAGAGAGCAGGGGCCGGGGATTTCCTCGCAGGCAGAGCCCTTGGCTCTTCATGAGAGTCAGCCAGAGGCCTCCGAGGAACAGACAGCTGCGCAGCTAGTTCCAGACACCTTTTCTCCGGAGTTTGTTTTATTATTGCATAGAGCCTTTTGTCTGAAGCAGGGAAAGACTCAGGCTCCTGCCCCTGCCAGGAAAAGAGCGTTGGAAGATTTGGAGGACCAACCGGGTCCCTCTCAACCGGCCCCTAAGGCTCGTAGGCGAGATCAGGGGGTGGCTGAGGGGGAGTCCATGTCTTCAGATGACGCAGAGGATTTGGATGTACCGGAGGGGGAGGAAGAGGCTCTCCCTCCAGAGGAAGACTCTCGGATTGTTAGGGTTTTCCGCAAGGAAGAATTGGCGGCTCTCATAGCAGAGTCTCTTAAGGTGCTTCATATGACTCCGGCAGGGGCAGTGGAAGAGGAGGCGTTAGAGGATCCTATTCTTCAGGCGGTGCGAAAGCCCCAGAAAGTTTTCCCTTTGCATAGAGTCATTAAGCAGATGATCCTGGATGAGTGGGAAACGCCAGAAGCGGGGCTCCGGGGTTCTCGTATCCTTTCTCGGTTGTATCCATTGGTAGAGCAGGACAAGGACATGTTTCGCGCGCCGAGAGTGGACGTGGCGGTGTCGGCGGTAACCAAGAAGACCACTATCCTGGTGGAGGGTAGTGCGGCTCTAAAGGACGTCCAGGATAGGAAGCTGGACACTCTCTTGAAGCAGGCCTTTGATGTCGGGGCATTATCTCTTCAGGCCTCCGCCTGTGCGGCCTTGGTAGCTCGTGCTTCCTTGCGCTGAGCACTGGCACCTCCAGAGGCAGGGGAGCAAGAGAACATGGTGGAAACAGCGGCTAGGCTGGAATCGGGCACAGCTTACCTGGCGGACACCTTTTATGATTTGATACGGACACTTTCCAACGCTCTGGGGTCGATTGTAGCGGCGCGCCGGTATCTGTGGCTCCGGAATTGGGCGGCGGATGTGTCTTCTAAGACCCGGTTAAGTAAGCTGCCCTTCAAGGGGAAGCAGTTGTTCGGGAAGGACTTAGATAAGCTGGTTAAGGATTTGGGGGAGACCAAAGGGGGTCGTCTCCCAGAGGATAAACCGAAACAGAGTAGAGTCCCTGGGCCGATGAGGGGTCAATCTCGGGAGTTCCGGCGATTTCGGTCGGTAAGGTTTTCTCCGAGCCAGAGGGGCCGTTTTACGTCCCGTTATCAGCCCTTTCGGGGGTTTCACAGTACAACCAGGGGGTTTTATGGTACCGCGACCTCTGTCCCCAATCAGCGAAAGCAACAATGAAGTGAGGGGGACCCAAGCGGGGATTTCTCCTGTAGGTGGGCGGTTGCAGGAGTTTTACCAGGCTTGGGTCCAGGTCACGACAGATCAGTGGGTTCTCCAGGTGATTCGACAGGGCTACACGCTCGAGTTTGCCAAGCCTCTGGCGCCGTGTTTTGTGCGCTCCCCCTGTCGGGCACAAGTCAAGCAGGAAGGAGTGCAATCAACGCTACAACGCCTTATGCGGCTGCGGGCCGTAGTACCGGTACCCGCCGACCAGTGCGGTGCAGGTCGATACTCCATCTACTTCATCGTGCCAAAGAAGGAAGGATCCTTTCGGCCTATTCTCGATCTCAAAAGAGTAAACAGGTGTCTGCGCGTTCCTCGTTTTCATATGGAGACACTTCGGTCGGTGATGGTGGCAGTCAGAGCAGGAGAGTTCTTGACATCCCTGGATCTCATGGAGGCTTATCTGCACATTCCCATTCACCTGGATTATCATCAGTTTCTCCGTTTTGCGGTCCCAATGGGCCATTTTCAGTTTCGGGCGCTCCCTTTCGGACTCATAACGGCCCCGCGGGTTTTCACCAAGGTCATGGTGGTAGTGGCTGCCGCCTTAAGACGCGAGGGAATCCTTGTTCACCCGTACCTGGACGATTGGCTTATCCGTGCAAAGTCAGAGGCAGAAAGTGTCCAAGTAACGAAGCGGGTGATTGCCTTTCTGTCCGAGTTGGGTTGGGTGATCAATGCCGGCAAGAGTCATTTAATTCCGTCTCAGACTCTCGAGCACCTGGGGGCCAGATTCGACACCGCGGCGGCTCGAGTGTTCCTTCCGCACAGGAGGATCGTGGCTCTTTGGCGGTTGGTGCGCTGTTTCTTACGGATGTCAAGGCCGTCGGCGTGGCATTATCTGCAGCTCTTGGGCACGATGGCGGCGACGATCGATCTGGTGCCTTGGGCCAGGGCGCACATGAGACCCTTGTAGAAATCGCTGTTACGCAGATGGTCACATCAACACCAGTCGCTAGACCATCGGTTGATCTGCCCAAAGGAAGTTCGGCAGGCGCTCCGCTGGTGGTTGGACGCTGCGAACCTGTCAGTCGGAGTTCCCCTAGAAGCTCCAAACTGGGTGCTTCTGATGACGGACGCCAGCCTTTCCGGCTGGGGAGCCCACTGCGAGAGGCAAGTAGCGCAAGGTTTCTGGACAGCGGAGGAGCAGCAGTGGTCCATCAATCGTCTGGAGATGCGGGCGGTTCGGAGAGCTCTGCAGGAATTTTCGCCGCGGCTGCAGGGTCGCACAGTACGAGTTTTGTCGGACAATGCCTCCACGGTGGCGTATATCAACAGGCAAAGGGGCACAGGAAGTGCCAGTTTGGAGGCGGAGCTGCTGATGACTTGGGCCGAGCTGCATCTCCCGGCAATCTCGGCAGCGCATGTAGCCGGAAAAGAGAATGTCGCAGCGGATTTTCTCAGTCGGGTGCGACTAGACCCGGGCGAGTGGCAGTTAAACGCCGAGGTGTTCGCTTCAAATTGTACGGCTCTGGGGGGAGCCGATCATGGATCTGATGGCGACCTTTCGGTCAGCGAAGGCCAGTCGTTTCTTCAGTCGTCGGAGAGAGAGGATGTCAGAGGGTCTGGACGCGCTGGTTCAGCAGTGGCCTCAATGCGGTCTTCTGTACATCTTTCCCCCGTGGGCGCTCATCGGTCGCGTGATTCAGAGGCTAGCGGCGCACAACGGACTGGTGATTCTCATTGCCCCGGATTTTGGCCTCGGAGGCCGTGGTACGCGGACCTAGTGCGGCTACAAGTGGCCGAGCCCTGGAGGCTGCCCATTCGTCCCGATCTGTTGATGCAGGGACCCATTCTCATGCCACAGGTGGATCGGTTCTCGCTTACGGCATGGCTATTGAGAGGGCATGATTGAGGAAGCGTGGTTTCTCGGCGCAAGTGATTGCCACGCTCCTAAGGGCGCGTAGGAGGTCTACCTCTCTAGCGTATGTTCGCGTGTGGCGAATTTTTGAGAACTGGTGTAGTCAGAAGGCATTCAGACCATTTGCGGCTTCGGTCCCGGTTATGCTCGATTTTTTGCAGGCAGGGCTGGAAAAAGGTTTAGCGTGGAATTCCCTGAGGGTTCAAGTGGCAGCCTTAGCCTGTTATCGGGGCAGAGTTCAGGGAGAATCCTTGGGAAAGCATCCAGATGTGTTGCGTATTTTGAGGGCGGTGAAGCAGTTGTGCCCTCCTGGAAGGCATTATGTGCCCCCGTGGGATCTTAATGTCGTCCTGTCGGCACTCGTGGGAGATCCTTTTGAGCCGTTGGCTTCTTGTTCATTGAAGGATTTGACATTGAAGACAGTGTTTCTAGTGGCGATTTGTTCAGCCAGGAGGATTTCTGAGCTTCAAGCTTTGTCGTGTCAGGAACCCTTTTTGATTTTTTCTAAAGAAAAAGTGGTTTTGCGGACAGTGCCTGCCATCCTTTTTGCCTAAGGTTCTCTCTCCCTTTCATGTGGGGCAGCCCGTCGTGTTGCCGGTACTGTCTGGTTCGGCAGCGGATCCACAGCTTCGACTGCTAGATCTCAAGGGGCAGCTGCGGCGCTATCTGAAGAGGACAGCTTTGTTTCGCAAGTCGGAATGTTTGTTCATTTTGTTTGGGGGTCCCCGAAAAGGCGAAGCAGCGGCTAAATTGTCTATTTCCCGGTGGATTAAGGAGGCGATCTCGTCAGCTTATATCTTGAAAAGGAAGCCGGTTCCGGAGGGCTTGAGAGCGCATTCCACGAGGGCTCAAGCGGCTTCTTGGGCAGAGTGCAGTTTAGTGGCGCCTGTGGATATTTGTAAAGCGGCTACCTGGTCGTCCTTGCATACCTTTGCGAAGCATTACCGGTTGGATGTGCAGGCAAGGCAGGATGCGAAGTTTGGCTCAATGGTTATTCAGGCTGGGCTCGCAGGTCCCTCCCGTGGTTAAGGGGCTCTGTTACATCCCTATTGTACAGGACTAGACTGGAGGAACGCTAAGGAAGGTGAAATTAGGCCTTACCTGCTAATTGGCTTTCCTTAAGGGACTCCAGTCTAGTCCCGGAACCCTCCCGTCGGTATTTCTGTAGTTTTTTTCAAGTTGGTGATCCCGGTATTGAAGAAGAGTATTCGCATGAGGGGAGTGGGATCTCTATTGGTTGCGACGTTTTGACAGTTGTCTCTTTTTCCTTGCACACTTGTCTACTATTGAAGAAACTGTTCAGTATAAATACTTAAATTAAGAAGGAAATTCGTTAGAAGTATTCGTAGATGGATTCCTTTCTGTTCCTCATGGGAACAGTATAACAGGGATTCACTAGGTTAGAGAATGTTTTTTGCTGCTGAGTACTTCTTATTTGTTGCTCCTGTGAGTCTGCTTTGTCAGTAGGTTACTGGAAGATTGGGGGTGGTGCCACCTGCCTATATTCCCTGATGTCATCAAAGTTGTGACATGCTCAGTCTCCCAAGCTGCTGGAAGAGGTGCACAACCCTATTGTACGGGACTAGACTGGAGTCCCTTAAGGAAAGCCAATTAGCAGGTACGGCCTAATTTCACCATTATGCTCACCAGCATTTCCCGCTTACCACCCTTACCTAGTCCACAAGTTTTCTGTAAAGTTTTGTTGTTATATTGTAAACTGCTTTGATTTTAGGATAAGGCGGTATAAAAAAACCTGTTAAATAAAAAATAAATGTGATCATGCTGTGATCACTATTGCCAGGTGTCCCCAACACCATTCTCTTGCACCAGATCCTGTGTTTCACTAAAAACTAGGTCCAAAATAGCTTTCCCTCTTGTTGGTTCATGAACCAGCTGCTCCAAGAAGTAGTCATTTATTTCATCTAGGAAAATTTATCTCGCTAGCATGTCCTGTTGTGACATTGACCCAGTCAATACTGGGGTAATTGAAATCACCCATTATTACTATATTGTAACTTTTGTTAGCTTCCCTGATTTCTTTTAGCATTTCATCATCTATCCATTCTGGCTTTGACGATTTCTGCTGTTGCTGCCCTTCAGAAGCTGCCACACTAGACGATCACCTAGTCTGCCTAATGGTTAAGCCAGTCTTGCTCAATAGGAACCACAAGGCACAGCCCACAGCTGTCCTTTGCCTCTTTGGAGGACATTTCTAATTCCCACACAGACTTAGTGAGTCACTGACATAACTTATAGCCACTGACCCTCCACCTCCCCTTGCCAGAAGGTTCCTCTTTTTACTCTATGAACACATCATCTATTAGTATAAGGCTATAGACCTCTACACATACATATATCAATCCCATATGACAAGCATCTCATATTTGGTAATGCTAACCCCCTCTCCCTTCTCCAATAAACTTTGACACCACAGCTTTGAATTCCTTCCTATATTTTTATTGTTAACCATAATGGACCTGTTTTTATAACAAGGCAGCTATGTGAGAGTGCCCCTATTAAACTTCTTTTATAGACGCAACATAGATGCTTATGTGCCTTTTCTTATCATTCCTCCAGTCCAGTCCCATACCTCTGGGTAGTGCACCTCTTCCAGCAGCTTGGAGACTGAGCATGTCATCTTTCTGATGACACAGGAGTACGTATACCGCTGGCACGTCCCACCAGCTCCAGTTAGCTCAGTCTCCAAGCAGCTGGAGGATGTGGTGAGCCAGGGTGCTGACTCACCGAAGGAACAACTAAGGAGGGTAGTTTAGGTTTTAATTTCTTTAATTCTTTCTTCCTTGGTGAATTATTAGTTTTTTTCCTTTCTAGAGAGAAAAGAAAAAGAAAAGAGCAGGAGATTGAAGTTAAGAGATTGGAGGAGTTCCCCCTCTCCCCCCCCTGGTCTTAAAGTGGGGGTGGAGAGTGGAGGAGATCTGAATGCTCAGCAGCTCCTGAACCCTTCCTTTTGGGTGAGGAGTGCGCTTTCAAAATCGAGCCTGCAGTCAGTGGTTTCTCGGCCTGCCTCTCGCTGACACCGGAGGTTAGTGCTGAGCACGGGGTGGCTGGAAATCATGAAGCGCCGGGTCTGCGATGAGTTCCCTGGCGGTGGAAGGAGACAGCATGAGCAGTGAAGGTACACTGGGCCTACAGTAGAGGGGATGCTTCCTATAGCAGGCAGTGCAATTGAGGAGGTCCGTTAGGCTGCTTAGTGTGCACAGTGAGCAGCCGCGTGGCAGACAGAGCGCCATCAGTAGCATGGGAAAAGACGCGCCATTTTCCATAGGTGCAGTGAGGCCTCTCCTCTCATTTTCCTGGCAGGGCTCTTCAGGCCACAATTGTCAGAGTGGCACTGAGCAGGACGACACCACCCTGAGATGGTTTACATCCTACCTGGAGAACAGACAGCTCCAGGTCAGATGTGGATCAAAGACCTCTCAACCCTTCAGCGTCACACAGGGAGTCCCACAAGGTTCATCACTCTCCGCCCTGCTTTTCAACCTTTACACACAACCCATCAGCACAATCATCAGGAGCTTCAATATTCAATACACCATATATGCAGACGATATAATGATATTCACACCAATCAACCTAACCAAACCGGACTACACCAACATAGCCAACTGCTTCAAAGAAATGTCAACCTGGCTGCAAGAAAACAACTTAGCAATAAACTATAACAAAACCGAAGCACTGATCATAACAAGAGACCAAACTTTCACACCCACGCCTTCCATCAACCTGAACAATGCCACCATACCAATAAGACAAGAGATAAAATACCTGGGAATAACACTTGACAGGGAGCTCAACCTACAATCCCACATTGCGAAGACCACCAGGAGCGCCTACGTCAAGATGAGGACAATCAGACGACTCAAACCCATCCTTGCTCCCGAGCATTTTCGAACAGTATGCCAAGCCATCATCACACCCACACTAGACTATTGCAACCACATCTACCTAGGACTACCAAAAAAATCAACCCAACCACTTCAACTAGCACAAAACACAGCCGCAAGACTCATAACAGACAGTACAACCCACGAACACATCACCCCCATACTATACCACCTTCACTGGCTCCCAATCAGCTCACGAGTCCGCTACAAAGTTCTCCTAACCACTTTTAAAATAATAAACAACCTATCTGCAGACAGCCTACAACAACTCATAACAACTGACAACAGCAAAAGACCAAGAAGAAAGGGAACATCGAACATCAGAACCCCAAAGGACTTACCAAACCACATCAAAACGAGCTTTCACCCTAGCAGCCCCCGCCATATGGAACTATCTCCCTGACCACCTCAGAGCAACAAACAACATCAAAGAATTCAGAAAGCTGCTTAAAACTGAACTATTCACAGACCACTTCAAGGACCTCACAGAATGACTCCTAATCAAACATTAAGATAACGAAGCCATCCCTGTAAATATGTATCTGTAAATATGTATCCTAAGCGCACAATGTATATAGCTCACATCAAAATCGACCACACTCACTCACGCAGCACACTGTGACAATTCTCCCACTGCATGCTAATGACAACTCACCCTTCATTGATTGTTTGCTGTGCCAACCGCTTTGATTTCATGATAAGGCGGTATACCAAGTCCGTTTAAATAAATAAAATAAATAAATTATTTAAAAATAAAAAAGAATAAAGAGGAAGACAGTTGAAGGGGGGAAAAGGTTTAGAGAAGGCCTTCTCTTTCTCTTCTTTCTATTCTTATCTCTCTGTCTCTCAGGAGAGTCTACATATAGGAACTCTCCATATTGACAGGATGCCTGTAAGGCCACAATATCTAGTGTGTGGAGCTAGAAGGGGGACAGTCTCTGAAGCGGGCATTTGCTGCGGTTGCACTACCGAGGCCTCCTCTATTGAGCGCGACTTGCAGTCAAATGGGAGCAGGGAAAGAAGCTCCCTCCCTGCCCCAGGAGTTTTGGACCACGATGGAGGCCGAGGCTGGGGGAACAGTGGTTGCGGTAGTGCAGCTGCAGCTGGCCTCTGACCCCCAACCACCCCCCAGACTGCAGTCCTCTCAGATCCTGGGGGATGGAGGAGCTCTGGGAGGCTTTTCTCCAGAGTTTGTCCTACTTCTACATAAGGCCTTCTGTCTGCGCCAGCAAGGGGCAGGGGCT
Source organism: Ichthyophis bannanicus (assembly GCA_033557465.1). Taxonomy (NCBI): domain Eukaryota; kingdom Metazoa; phylum Chordata; class Amphibia; order Gymnophiona; family Ichthyophiidae; genus Ichthyophis; species Ichthyophis bannanicus. Next base: position 748,585,822 of record CM066032.1, read on the forward strand.
TCCACACCAGCGCAGGAGTAAAGGGCGATAAGGACTGGCATGGTGGAGATTGGACCGGTGACAGGGACATCCAAGAGGGTCAGGAGGATTAGAGGGATTAATCCCTGCTGTCAGAGGGCCCAAAAGGGGGAGACCTGGACACAGAATTGGATGACAACGAGGAGGAACTCAAAGAAGGGGAAATTCTGGCGCAGGAACAGCATGCCTGAATTCTACAGGTGTTCCTCCAGGAGGAGTTGCCAGCGCTCATAGTCGAGTCCTTAAAGGCACTTAATATGCTAACAGGTCTCCCGTCAGAGGACGAAGTATTGGAGGACCCCCTGCTTCAGACAGGAAGCCAGGAAGTTGTTCCTGGTCCATAGAGTGGTCAAACAAATGATCCAGGATGAGTGGAGCCTGCTGGAAGCTGGATTACGGGGTGTGCACTCCATGACTCGCCTGTACTCATTGCCTGAGCAAGAAAGGGAATTGCTGCAGTGTCGGCGGTAACCAAGAAGATGACTATCCCAGTTGATGGTAGCGCGGCGCTCAAAGATGCCCAAGATAGAAAGCTGGACACCTTGCTAAAGCAGATCTTTCATATCAACGCCCTCTCCCTTCAGGCTTCTGTGTGCGGGGCCTGGGTGGCGAGGGTATGCCTCCGTTGCTCTCAAAAGGTTCAGGAGCCAGGAGATCTGGAGACAGGTTTGGCAGAGGAAGCTGGAATCCAGAGCGGCTTATCTCGCAGACACCCAATATGATCTTATCAGGGATCTGTCTAAGAGCATGGCCTCTCTAGTAGTGGCGTGCCGCTACTTCTGGCTTCAGAACTGGGCGGCTGACGCTTCCTCCAAGGCCCCTTTAGAGGGAAGCTTCTGTTCGGGGAGGATTTGGACAAGCCGGTGAAGAGCTTGGGGAGTCCAAAGGAGGATGCCTGCCAGAGGATAAACAGACCACTGAAAATAATCCCGCATTCAGAGATGTGTATATATCACCCAAAAAAAAATCTCCAAAAGAATCCCCAGTGAAACGTTGTTAGCAATGCTTTTTGTCGGATCACATCGAGGGAGGTTAAGAATGACTTCAAAACCCCACCAGACAAATATAATCCATTTTATTCATAGAACAGTTCTTTGGTGAAAATGTAGTTAAAACCCAACTTATCTTAAATAATTGAGAAAAGAAGCCCGACTCAGTCCGTGTACCGAACATCCAAAATCCTGAGACCGTTTTAAGATATTGTGTCATAGATGCCCCATGCAATTGTGTACGTATCAAACGCTTCTTCAAAGATTTTAATTCCGTTAAAGAAGCTGTAAGGTTTTCCATGGCTTGATCAATCTCATCAAACAAGGTCGGTCTATGGCGAAAAACATCCAATTGCTCCTCGGAAAAAGCAAAAACATCAGCCGCCATGGAAACGCTATAGGATCCTCAATAAATCACTGAAAATAATCCCACATTCAGAGATGTGTATATATCACCCAAAGATTTGGGTGATATACACACATATATATACACATATATATCACCCAAATATTGGTGTATATATACACATCTCTGAATGCGGGATTATTTTCAGTGATTTATTGAGGATCCTATAGCGTTTTCCATGGCGGCTGATGTTTTTGCTTTTTCCGAGGAGCAATTGGATGTTTTTCGCCGTAGACCGACCTTGTTTGATGAGATTGATCAAGCCAAGGAAGACCTTACAGCTTCTTTAACGGAATTAAAATCTTTGAAGAAGCGTTTGATACGTACACAATTGCATGGGGCATCTATGACACAATATCTTAAAACGGTCTCAGGATTTTGGATGTTCGGTACACGGACTGAGTCGGGCTTCTTTTCTCAATTATTTAAGATAAGTTGGGTTTTAACTACATTTTCACCAAAGAACTGTTCTATGAATAAAATGGATTATATCTGTCTGTTGGGGTTTTGAAGTCATTCTTAACCTCCCTCGATGTGATCCGACAAAAAGTATTGCTAACAACGTTTCACTGGGGATTCTTTTGGAGATTTTTTTTAGAGGATAAACAGAAGCAGAGCCACCACTCTCCTGCAGGGCGGACCCAGCCGCGAGAGTTCAGGAGGTTTGGGTCGGCCTGCTTGGCGCCCTTCCAGAGGGGACGCTTCCCCTTGAGGGGTTAGGGGTTTCGAGGAGCGGGATGGGAATTCAAAACTCCCTTGTCCTTGGGGCCTAAGAAAGAACAATGAAGTGAGGGGGCCCAGGTGGAGGTGCAGTCCATGGGAGGTCACCTGCAGGATTTCTCTGCCTGGGCCCAGATCACGACTGACCAGTGGATCCTTGAGGTCATCCATGAGGGCTATGCCCTCTATTTGGCACAGCCGGTACATCTGTCCTTTGTCCGGTACCCCTGCAAGACTCCAAGCAAGGCCGTAGCAGTAAGGGACACCGTGGCTCGGTTCCGGCAGTTGGGGGCGATAGAGCCGGTTCTCAAAGACCAGTGCGGAGCTGGTCAGTACTCTCTTTACTTTGTACCAAAAAAAGAGGGATCCTTCCGTCCTATCCAAGACCTTAAGCAGGTAAACCAGTGCCTAAGAGTACCGCAGTTTGTCAGACGGCTGCCTGGGTGAGAATGTTCACAGTCTTGGCAAAGGCATATATCAATATGATTTGCAAGGAATTGTGGGAAATGCAGTCCATTCACACCAGACACAGCCGCTCACAATAATTAGTTGTGCTTGAGTGTAAAGCCAATAAGATATTTATTTATGGGGTTATTTCTCCCAACACAGATATGCTTGGTAGCACATAAAACAGGATACTTGCTTTCAGTGTTAAACTTAGAAAAACAAAATCAGGAAAACAACAGCTGAACTTGTCAGGCAAACAAATGAAAAGAATAAAGACCTGGTTGGTAACAAACTGTTCTCCAGGACCAAGCAGGAAGTCAGTCCTCACATATGGGTGACGTCGGCGCCGACGGAGCCCTCGCGGAGCAATTTTCCCCAGCTTTCAAAGAAAGCCTTTGGGAATTGCAGCGCGCATGCGCGGTCGCCTTCCCGCCCAAGGGTGCCATCTTAGCCAGTCTTCTTTTTTCCGCGGAGCCCTACAGACGTACCCGTCGTGTCCCCGCGAAAAAGTTGATTTGTTAGTAATTTTCTCTCTTTTTTCTTTGGTTCGACGCCGGTCTTTTTCCCGCCCGGACTCGCGACGCCGGTCACGAGTCCTCTTCTTCTTTTTCGGTTTTTCTGACTTAGTCAGTTTCGTTTTCGGTTTTTTCCCTGGCAGCCCGGTCCTTTGACCTCGCAGGGGCCCTTTTTCCCCCCGATGGCTGCCAGTGGTTTCAAGCGGTGTGGTCAGTGTGACCGAAATATGTCACTAACTGACACACACGACAATTGCCTCCGCTGCCTGGGCCCGGATCATGAAGAAATGATCTGTGGGGCCTGCGGCAAAATGTCCTCTAAAGCGTTGAGAAGTCGGCGGCATCAGCGGGATAGGATTTTCGCTGACCCCAGCCGTACCCGGACCTCGTCGGAGGCCTCCGCATCCAGAGGTTCCAGTTCGGACCGTCGCCGGAGTTCCTCCGACAGGGGTTCTCCCTCCGGGGATCATCGACGGAAGGTGAAACCCGCGAGGGCGGCGTCGGTGGACGCTCCTGGCTCCGCGAGGGCCAGGTCGCATAGCCCCGATAGCCGTCCCGGGTCCTTGGAGAAGGAGCACCTCTCGAAGTGACCTCGCCTGGAGTCGGAGCTGCCTGCTCGGGTAAGTCCTGTGGTCCTCCTGGACTCGCCTCCGAGACCGCCGACGTCGGGCCCGACGCCGTCGGGGCCCGAGTCGGGGGCTGCTGGGTCACCTGAGGTCGGACACAGGTTGACGGCCTTGGAGAGCAGACTGTCTGCCTTCATGGACCAGCAGCGGGCACTGCTCGCTAGCCTCGCTGGCGCCGCTGCCCCGACCGCCGGGACGTCGACGTCTAAGTCAACCCCGGAGACCGAGCCGATCCTCGAGTCCATGCGAACTCGAGTCGATCCTCGGTCGAGGTCACCCTCGGCCTCCCGTTCGGGACCGAGGTCGCTGACGCCGACTCCCTCGGCGTCGGGGCGGCAGGCGCCGCGGCCTGCCCAGGCCGACCCCACCGATTCCTCGTCGGAGTCGGTCTGGGAGTCTGAAGAGGAAGAGTCACCTGATTCTTTTCGAACTCGGTGTGTCCCCTCGGACTCACCTGAGTCTGAACCTCGGAAGCAGTCCCCCCCGGAGGATGCCCGGTTCTCGGACTTCGTCAGGGATATGGCCAAGGCTTTGGCCTTCCCTGCGGATCCCGAGGAGGAGCCTCGAGCCGAAGAGCTCGACGCCCTCCAGTATGACTCTCCCGCCAGGGAACACTTTACTGTACCGGTTCCTCCCATGCTGGAACGACTACTCTTCCGCATGTGGGAGAGTCCGGCCTCCTCGCCGGTCCTGAGCAAGCGGGTCGATTCTATCTATCGAGTCCGCAAGAGCCCTGGCTTCCAAAAAGCACAGCTACCACACCATTCCATGGTAGTGGAATCGGCCATGCATCGTCTTAAGAGCCAGAAGATGCACTCCTCGGTGCCTCCTGGCAGGGAGGCCCGTAACCTGGATGGCCTTGGTAAGAAGTGTTTCCAGGGCTCTATGCTTGCGTGTCGTGTCCAGACCTACCAGCTATACATGGGCATGTATCTCCGAGACCCTGGCTAAAGAGCTAGCCGGATTCTCCGCTGGTTTGTCCGAGGAACCTTTGCGGAGGTTCCTGGCCTTGTCCACTGGCATTCGGGAATGCTCAAAATTCATATCCCGAGCAGCCTATGATGGCTTTGAAGCATCGGCTCGAGTGGCCGCAGCCGGCATCGGTGCCCGCCGACAGGCTTGGCTTCAGTCGTCTGACCTTGAGCCCTGGGTGCAGGACAAGTTGGTCGATGTCCCCTGCCGAGGTGAAAACCTCTTTGGCAAGCCCATGGCTGAAAAGGCTGCACACAGAGCGAGACGGAGACTCTCACCAGGACTAGGCTTTCTAGGAAGACCTCCGCCCCTTCCCAGAAAAAGAAGGGCTCGGGAAAGAAGTCCTTTTACCCGAGAAAGGCGGCTGCCTACAAACACTACCCCCAATATCAGGCCCCTGCAGCTCCCCAACAGGGCCAGCAGGCCAAGGGACGGGGTAACGGGTCCCGTAGGCAGCAAGCCCCCAAGCCTGCACCACCAGCCCCTGCTCAGCAGGGTGGGGGTTTTTTGACTCCTTAAGCATAGCCTCTCCCCCTCCGCTGGCTCCTCCCAGCACCGGAGGCCGGCTGGTTCACTTCGCCCACAGGTGGTCCAGCATCACTTCAGATGCCTGGGTGCTTCAAGTCGTAAGAGAAGGCTATCTTCTCCACTTCCACCAGGTCCCTCCCTCCTATTTCCCGGGAGAACCTCCACGACTCCCTCTGCACAGGGACTTACTCCTTCAGGAGTTAGCAGGTCTTCTACAGGAACAGGCGGTGGAACCGGTGCCCCACCACCTGAGAGGTCAAGGTTTTTACTCCAGGTACTTTCTGGTACCAAAGAGGACAGGAGGCCTCAGACCCATCCTGGACTTGCGCAACCTCAACAGGTTCCTCGTGGCGGGAAAAGTTCAAAATGCTTACCCTTGGAATCCTTCTGCCCTACCTCCAGCAGGGAGATTGGCTATGCTCCTTGGATCTAAAGGATGCCTACACGCACATCCTCATCCACCCAAGCCACCGCCAATACCTAAGGTTTGTGGTGGCAGGAAATCATTACCAGTACAGAGTACTGCCCTTTGGCCTGTCCTCCGCACCGCGAGTCTTCACAAAATGTCTCGCGGTGGTGGCGGCCCATCTCCGGCTTCACGGCCTCTATGTCTTTCCGTACCTCGACGACTGGCTCATCAGAGCAGCGTCCGCTCCGGAGGTCACCAACGCCACACGCCGCACGGTGACTCTTCTGCAGTACTTGGGCTTTGTCATCACTTCGCAAAGTCCACTTTGCTCCCCTCACAGGATCTCGAGTTCATCGGCGCAAGACTGCACACTCCTCAGGCGCGAGCTTTCCTGCCTCTCGACAGGGCTCAACGGCTCATGGACCTAGCCGACCGTTTTCGCAGCCAGTCCCTGGTCTCCGCCAGGCGCTTCCTGAGACTGCTCGGCCATATGGCTTCCACCGTCCATGTGACCCCCAATGCCCGCCTGAATATGCGGCCTGCTCAATGGTGTCTTCGCAAGCAGTGGCAACAAGCCACAGGCGGCCTAGCAGACCTAGTGCGCGTCTCCGAGCCGTTGGCCTCGTCTCTCCAGTGGTGGCGTCATCGGCCGAACCTGGTACTCGGCATGCCTTTTCAGTCACCTCAGCCGGCCCAGGTGTTGACGACAGATGCGTCCCTCCTGGGTTGGGGAGCACATTGTCAAGGGGCACGTACTCAGGGCCTCTGGACCACGTGGGAGTCTGCTCAGCAGATCAACTTCCTCAGAGCGATCCGCCTGGCTCTCAAGGCTTTCTCCCACCTGACCTCTCACCAGTCCGTCCTTGTCCAGACGGACAATCAAGTTGCCATGTTCTACGTGAACAAACAGGGGGGCACGGGCTCCTTCCTTCTCTGTCGGGAAGCACAGAAGCTCTGCTCTTGGGCCGTCAGTCACGGCGTTCTTCTCAAGGCAGTTTATCTCCCAGGCCAAGAAAATTGCCTGGCGGACAAACTCAGCAGGATCCTCCAGCCGCACGAGTGGCGCCTGAATCCCTTAGTAGTTCAGAAGCTCTTTCTAAAGTGGGGCCTCCCCACGATGGATCTCTTTGCCAGTCCTCACAACCGGCAACTTCCTCGCTTCTGCTCTCGTCAGCCACATCCCCTTCGAGTTGCGGCAGACGCTTTTCTACTCTCATGGTCGGAGAGCCTTCTGTATGCTTTTCCTCCCATCCCGCTAGTCTCTCGAACTCTTTTCAAGGTTCTCCGAGACAAAGCTTCCATGATCCTGGTGGCCCCTCGCTGGCCCAGACAGCCGTGGTTTCCACTCCTGCTGCAATTAGCGGTAGAGGATCCATTCCCTCTGGGGTTTCAGCCGGATCTCCTCACTCAGGATCAGGGGTCTCTGCTACACCCCAACCTCAGATCTCTCAATCTAATGGCCTGGCTGCTGAGAGGGTAGTCCTTGCTCCCCTTCTCCTGCCGGCAGAGGTGGAGGAGGTCGTCCTAGCTTCTCGGCGCCCTTCTACCCGCAAATGCTACGCCCTTAAATGGCGTCGCTTTTCCGTTTGGTGTACCCAACAGTCTCAGGATCCCTTCTCCTGCTCGGTGTCGGTGATCTTGCAGTACCTGCTATACCTCTCTAATCTGGGACTTAAGTCCAACTCCGTCAAAGTTCACCTCAGTGCTCTTTCAGCACATCATGTGCCGGTGGACGGCAGACCTCTTTCCAGCGACCCTCTCGTAGCGAGGTTTCTTCTCCGAGGTCTCCTTCTACTTAAACCACCTCTGCGCCCGCCAGCGCCTGACTGGGATCTGAATGTGGTTTTACAGCGGATCACCTGTCCGCCTTTTGAACCTATGGCTACCTGTTCTCTCCATTTTCTTTCTTGGAAAACATTGTTCTTGATAGCCCTCACTTCCGCTAGGCGCGTAAGTGAATTGCAGGCCCTCGTGTCTGATCCCCCTTACACTCGGTTCTACAAAAATAGGGTAGTCCTACGGACTCACCCAAAATTTCTTCCAAAAGTGGTCTCCCCTTTTCACATCAATCAGGAGGTGGTACTTCCGACCTTCTTTCCCAGACCACACTCCAGCCGAGCTGAAGTGGTCCTCCATACCCTGGACTGTAGAAGGGCATTAAACTTCTACCTTGACCGTACGCGGGAGCACCGTAAAGCTACTCAGCTTTTTGTGTCTTTTGATCCCAATAAATTGGGACTCCCGGTCTCCAAGCGTACTCTGTCCATCTGGGTTGCGGACTGTATCACTTGGGCTTATGGGGCGGCCGGACTCTCCTTGGACGGTCGAGTCACGGCTCATTGTGTTCGGGCAAAGGCTACGTCAGTGGCTTACCTCCGCTCTGTTCCGCTGGCAGACATCTGCCGGGCCGCTACTTGGTCTTCGAGCCAGACTTTTGCGGTTCATTACTGTCTCGAGAGGGAGTCCCGCAGGGACAGTGCTTTCGGACAGGCAGTCCTCCGTAATCTCTTTGAGGTTTGAGCAACTCCTACCCTCCATCCCGGATGTGGGCTACCGGTGGGTAATAATTCAGCGAAGATTCTTTCCTGCTGTGCTGCTGAGCTAGAGGGAGCTAATTTTTGTGCTTAGGGTCTCCGGTAGCCTTAAGCTTGGGAGTCCCATATGTGAGGACTGACTTCCTGCTTGGTCCTGGAGAAAGCGTAGTTACTCACCTGTAACAGGTGTTCTCCAGGAGCAGCAGGAATCAGTCCTCACAACCCTCCCTCCTCCCCGTGGAGTTGCAATCATCTGCTTAAGTTTTTTGCAAATTTTTATGCTGTCTTTTTTAGCTATGTCATCTGACTGGCTAAGATGGCACCCTTGGGCGGGAAGGCGACCGCGCATGCGCGCTGCAATTCCCAAAGGCTTTCTTTGAAAGCTGGAGAAAATTGCTCCGCGAGGGCTCCGTCGGCGCCGACGTCACCCATATGTGAGGACTGATTCCTGCTGCTCCTGGAGAACACCTGTTACAGGTGAGTAACTACGCTGTCTTTTCTGTAGGCTCTAGCTAATATTTTCTTAGTAGTGCATCAAACAACAAGCAAAACACACAAAGAAGGGAAAAACTGTTCTTTTCAGGTTAACTTCTTATATCTTCACACATAGACTCAGAAGTGATTCCTCAGAGCTCACAAGCAATTAGGTAAGACTCAATTGCTAGCAGTTACCCAGCTGAAACCCCTTAGCTGGCTTGCTTTCTACTGCGTGGCTCAAATCCTACTTCAGGAGCTTTTCTGAGTAGATTTAAAGAACAAGTTTATATTTCTTTGTGATGGTTGTTGTACTTTGTAACAGTAAATTACCAAAGGAGTTTAGACAGAGAGCAATCCATGTATTCACAGCCTGTATCTACCACTTCTTCCCCCTCTTCAACAATCATGGGTTCAATATCATGGATTGGCACAGATGAATTTCTCAATGGAGCATTTTCAGGAGAATACTTATTTCCCTGCTGTCTTTCAAGGGTATAGCTAGGGCATAGATCAGTGTTCATACCTGAGCTTTCATTGCTGTTAGAGTTCCTCTCTAAATAGCCTGGCCAGTATGTAGTCCAGTTCTTATGTCCAGCCTTCCAATCCAGATCCCTGGACACTGGATCTCTCTTCACATACCTTCTGGCACGGGTCCTAGGGTCCCTTCCAAGTGCAGCCGTCTCCCTCACAGGTACCGTCTGGAGATTCCTAGCCCTGCAGCACCATTCCTCTGGCTTTCCCCAGTCCAATGGTGTAAGCTTGCCTTTTGAATGTCTCCCAGTATACGTACTGCTCTGGACTCCTTTAGACCTCCCAAATGCTTTTCTCTTCTTCCTTCCAAAGGGTTTCTTGCCCTCTCTGTTTGTCCGCTCTGGCTTCTGCTTCTGATGATCCTCCAGATGATGAAGCTGTCCAAGATGAGGATATCCAAGCTGATTCTGAGGATCTCCCAGATGAAACTGAGGATGATTCTCTGTAGAATAAACTCTACCTTTATTCTGCTTAGATGAGTGCTCCACCTTAGCACAGCGCAGCTGTGCTGAATCAGGCCCTGCCCTTTGAGATGAGTGCTTAGGGATTACCTCATAGCCCTCCTGATTGAACACACGTTTCCCCACTTCAGATCCTCTAATGGCTGTTGGAAACCTGGTGCATTCTGGGACTGGTAGTCTTTTATGGAAAAATTCTGTTTTCTTATTTCTACCAGAACTGACAGGTTGCTTGTTCATAGTCACTTCACCTTTACTATAGCTCCTTCCTGAGCTATGATAAGCTTCCTTATCACAAGTTTCATATGGAGACTCTCCGCTCCATCATAATAGTGGTACAGTGAGGGGAGTTCGTAACGTTCCTTGACCTTACGGATGCGTATCTGCACATCCTCATCTGCCAGGAACATCAGCGATTCTTCCGGTTCGTGGTGACGATGGGCCACTTCCAGTTCCAGGCTTTGCCATTTGGTCTGGCCACAGCCCCCTGGACCTTCACCAAGGTCATGGTGGTGGTTGCAGCGACCCGCTGAAAAGAGGGGTGCTAGTACACCCATACCTCGACGACTGGTTGATTCGGGCAAAGTCCAGGGAGGAGAGCGAAAGGGCGATGGTGAGAGTGGTGGAGCTCTTGCAGAGTCTCGGTTGGGTGATCAACCAGGCCAAGAGTCATCTGATCCCAGCACAGGAAATTGAGTACCTGGGGGCATACTTTGATAGCCATCTGAGGAAGGTCATCTTGCTGGAGCTCGACGGTTGGTGCACAGGTTCCTGGACATGTTGGAACAGTTGGCTTGGCATTACCTTCAGGTGCTGGGGACTATGATGGCAACTCACGATCTGGTCTCGTGGGTGAAGGCACACATGAAACCATTACAAAGGGCACTGCTCCACTGGTGGTCTCCCCAGTGCCACCCCTTCACAAGAAAGCCTCCCTGTCCGCCAGAAGTCAGGAGTGCACTCAGGCGGTGTCTATGCCCAGAGAAATTAGCAGAGGGCATGCCCCTTGAGTCCCCGTAGTGGCTGTCGTTGACGACGGATGCCAGTCTGTCAGGCTGGGGAGCCTTTTGCGAGGGTCACATTGCCCAGGGGCGCTGGAGCCCACAGGAAACTCTTTGATCAATCAACAGGTTAGAAATGAGGGCGGTAGCCCTCGCGCTCCGGAGCTTCGAACCATGGTTGCAGGGGAAGGCGGTTCGGGTCTTCTCAAACTAGCAACAACAGTAGCCTACATCAACCGCCAAGGAGGCACGGAAATCGCTTCCTTAGAGGAAGGGGCAGAAAGCCTGCTGGCATGGGCGGAGAGCCACCTACAAGCATCGTCGGCAACACATGTTGTGGGAGTAGACAACGCGATGGCCGATTACCTAAGCCAGGTTCAGGTAGACCCAGGCGAGGGGGTGCTCTGCAAAGAAGTGTTCCTATAGGTGATAAGAAGGTGGGGCACTCCAATCATGGATCTCATGGCATGATGGGACTCAGCCAAGTCAAGTTGCTTCTTCAGCAGGAGACGGGAAAGTATGTCAGAAGGCCTGGATGCCTTGGTGCAGAAATGGCCCACGATAGGGCTGCTTTATGTGTTTCCCCCATGGGCACTCATAGGCAGGGTCTTGCAGAGGATTGAGGCCCACCGGGGGCTGGTCATCCTGATTGCCCCGGATTGGCCACGACGTCCATGGTATGCCGACCAGGTATGGCGCCTCGCAGACCGGCCATGGCGGCTTCCGGCATGAGAGGATCTCTTAACTCATGGTCTGGTCTGGATGCCTCTGGTGGATAGATTCTTGCTTACGGCATGACTCTTGAAAGGGCAAGGTTGAGGAAGCAGGGTTACTTGGCTCCAGTAATCTCAACCTTACTTAGCGTGCGAAAACAGTTTACTTGTCTTCTTACATCTGGGTCTAGTGCATTTTTGAGGAGTGGTGTAGAGACTGAGGGTGTCAGCATCAACCATCCCGGACATTTTGGCCTTCTTGCAGGTGGGCTTTGAGAAGGGGTTGGCCACCAGCTCCCTGCTATCGAGATAATGTCCAGGGGGCATCGTGGGGGGCTCACCTGAACGTGGTCAGATTCCTTAGGGCAGTGGAACACCTCAGGCCGCCCCAGAGGGCACTGGTCTCACCCTGGGATCTTAACTTGGTTCTGGCAGCCCTTAAGTGGGAGCCATTTGAGCCACTGAGTCAGGCTTCTCTAAAGGATTTGACCCTGAAGATGGTGTTCCTAGTGACGATTTGCTCGGCGAGGAGGATTTCGGAGCTTCAAGTCCTCTCATGTCAGGAGCCATTTCTTTCTTTTTCGAAGGAGAAGTTGGTCCTTTGACCCGTTTCCTCCTCCTTACGTAAGGTGGTTTCGGCCTTCCATGTGAACCAGTTTGTTTTCCTGCCGGCACTGGTAAGCGCAGTAGAGGAGGCCACAGACGCATGCTTGCGCATGCTGGATGTTCAGAGGGTGCTGCGGCGGTACCTGAAGAGGAGGAGCATTCTGCAGATTGGATCATCTGTTTTCTTTGGGGGACCGCGAAAAGGAGAGGCGGCATCCAAGGTCTCCATCTCCAGATGGATCAGAGAAGCCATTGCTTCTGCTTACATGTTGAAGGGTAGGACTGTGCCGGAGGGGCTGCGGGCACACTCCACGCGTGCCCAAGCAGCCTCTTGGGCGGAGTATAGCCTAGTCCTTCCGGTGGAGATTTGCAGGGCGGCAACGTGGTCCTCCCTATACACCTTTGCGAAGCATTACCAGCTGGACATTCAAGCGGAGGGAGATGCCTGTTTCGGTAGGAAGGTCCTTCGGGCCGTCCTTACGAGCCCCTCCCGATGATTGAACTGCTCTGTTACATCCCAGAGATGCGGGACTGGACTGGAGGAACAATAAGGAAAGAGTAATTAGGCCTTACCTGCTAATTAGCGTTCCTGGAGGAACTCCAGTCCAGTCCCGGATCCCACCCAACTTGAATGCTCACAAACCTGGCCCTGCAGAGGTATCCTTGGAAGGGGATGGCAGGAGTCAGGGACAAGAAATGAACATCTTTGAGGCAGAGGCAGTAGGGGCGGTCTTGGAGGCTATCTGTCTCTGACTCTCGAAGTCGTTTCTGCGGACCACAGGTAAGTCTCCTCGTTTGGGGGGCATGGAAGAATTCCTTCTGTATTCGAGGGGGAGAAGTGTAGATAGTTTGGTTATATGCAATTCAAAGTTTGCCTATTTATTTTTTGCTCCTGTGGGTCTGCTTTGCCAATAGGTTACTGGAGCTGGTGGGAAGTGCCAGCGGTATATGTACTCCTGTGTCATCAGAAAGATGACATGCTCAGTCTCCAAGCTGCTAGAAGAGGTGCATTACCCAGAGATGCGCGACTGGACTGGAGTTCCTCCAGAAATGCTAATTAGCAGGTAAGGCCTAATTACTCTTTATAAAATAGGCTCTCAGAGCCAGTTCCAATGTCACACAAATGCCTGTGCACAACTTTACACCTGCCCTAAGGAAGGTATGCATGCATTTGATGCAGGTGCCAGCATAATTTATAAAATATACAAATATATCACAACTCTGCCCAAATTAGTCCCTGGGAAGTGCTATGTGTGCCTACTTTTTATGCATACATGCCTCCACATTATTTTATAAGAGCCCTTTTTGGTATGTAAAACATGTTATACTTGCTGGAAAATGCTTTATGCAGTTACACACAATGGGAGTCATTCTAGAAAATGAATAAGGGGTTTGTACGTGCAGCAGGAATGTTTATGTACCGAAAACGTCCCCGACTGTATTCTGAAACGCTGCTACTGTGCACGTAAATGGCGCTAGCATGGGGATCTCAAAACATGCACAGAAGGGGCGGAACAGCGGTGTGGTCAGCCACAGAAACATATAAAGCATATTCAGGAAAGGCCCATGTACATATTAAGTGTTTCTGGAAACGTCCATGTTATTCCTGCTGAAATGTGGAATAAGGCCAGGACTTAGAAAAAATTCTGCTCTTCTCTGCATGCGTCCCATATTGAAGAATGGTCATGACAAGTATGTTTTGAAATGGTATTATTGCAGTCTGGAAAAACACAAGATGCAGAGATGAGGGAATGTTGTAAGGTATAAAAACATTAATAAACACCCTTACAGAAATTTTATGGCTATGCTGAAATGTGCTGTTTGTGCTGAAGGAGCCAATCTAGGGGACCCTAACAATTCCCATGTTCTGAAATATGGGACTGCTGATGCATTCAGCAGTAAAAACAGCATTAATGCATGTCTATATTGCACATTTTTTGAGAACAATGGTGTTACTGTTGAGTATGTACTATGTGTTATGGTTTATTACATTTGATATACCGCTCAGGCCGAAGCATTAGAGCGGTTTACAATACTATATTATTTAAGAAAATATGAAAAGAACGCCATTTATGAGATAGGACAGAATAGAGAACAGAAATAGTTAAAAAGATAAGGGAAGGAGAAGGAAAGGGAACAGCAGGTTACCACGATATACAAGCATGATAATCCAGTCCACGACTTTAATATAAACTTCAGATCAGATGCCACAGACTCACGCCTAAGGGCCACGCCAAAGGGCCCTCTGGCGAGGCCCCCAGGTGCGGGCGCGCCTCTGAAGCGGCGGTTTTCAGCCATTATGGCTGGATGCTGATTGGCAGGTTGAAGGGGGAAGGAGGGGCTCCTGCTCACACCTCCGATGATTGCTGCTGCTCTCCTGCGCACCTCTGAAGCTAGTGCTGTTTTCACTGTTGAATGCTCTTATTCTGAGGGTCCCTTATTATTGACAGGGATATGTTTTGACAATTAGTTATAGGGAACCTATGCAGATTCCTTCTGGATTATTTTTCATAGGGTACTCTAATAAGATCATATATTGTTGGCAGTGTGATAGGGCAGCCATACATCTGCTGCGCCAGGCACTGGGAGACAAGACTGATGTTGTGCCAATATTCCACAAATTGTACCATGAGGCCTACTCCTTACCCAGACCAGGATCTATGAGAGCTGCGAGAGTGGTGATATATCTATAGTCTGGCTACTTGGTGTGATGGCACAGGGATCTCCCCTCCCATGCCCACGCAGGCCTGATCAGGGGAGCAGTGCCACAAAGCAAGCTGTGGGAAGGCAGACAGGGTTGCCCCACAGATAGTGGATATATACAGACCGACATACGCCACGATGGGACAGGTGTAGCTGCTGTGAGACATGCTAGTATCCAGATAGGTGGGCCTCAGATGCCATAACCAGAAGGCTGTACTACTACTACTACTGATCATTTGTATAGTGCTACAAGGCGTACGCAGAGCTGCATATATACACGTAAAAGATGGTCCCTTCTCAGCAGATCTTACAGTCTAGTCAAGACAGACAATACAGCAGCTATGAACAGGATACATCCAGGGGGAATGGTAAGGAAACACAAAAGAGATTAGGTGGTTCAGATCCAAAAGCGGCAACGAAGAAGTGAGTGTTCTGCCTGGATTTGCAAAGGGACAGAGAAGAAGCCTGTTGTGCAGACTCAGGTAGTTTGTGCCAGGCATAGAGAGCAGCAAGGTGAAAGGAGTGAAGTCTGGAGTTGATAGTTGAAGAGCAGGGCACAGACAGAAGCGATCTGCCAGAATAGCAGAGTTTCCCAAGAGGGGTGTAGAAAGTGATAAGAGAAGAATGGGAATGCGGAGCAGCAGAATTGGTATTTATGTCTAGTTTGCATTAGCAGACTACTGTCAGTGTGAGGAGCAACTTAGGAGATGCACGTTTTTCCTGGGGGTTGTGGCGGTCATGGGTGCATTGCAGAGATGGGCAGGATCCGAAACATGTAACTTTTCAGAATATGGTGGTTGCGGGGATGTCCAAAACGTTTACCCGTGTCCGATTATATTGACGAGGGACATGTTTCTCCATTATATCGCATGGCCCCTTGCCTGCACCTGTATGCGGGCCATTCACCAATTGTATGCATGGGCAGGCTGAATTGCGCTTTCCCCGTGCCGTGGCAAACACATCTACCTCCTCGATTCTGGACCTGCGGGCATGTCTAGACTTGCAGATGCGGAATTAGGATCAAACAGCGCATGTTTTTAATTTAAAAGCATCTGCGGGTCCTACGTGCATGTTATGGAATCGGGCTCAATGAAAACATTTTTATTGGATACAGCAGGGCCCCCAGCCTCCTGCAATTCTACAGCTGCAGGAAGGCCTCCAAAATCCGGCTCTTACAACAGAATTCCCATTCACAGGATCGCCACAGGAAATGGAAGGCTGGAGCAACAGCAGAAGCTGCCATGTCTCTCTAAAGAAAGCCTTTGGGAATCCAGTGCGCCTGCGCGGTCCCCTTCCTCAGTCTTTCTTTTACCGCGGAGCCCGACGGACGTGAGTTCGTGTCACCCGGGAAAAGTTGCTTTTTTTTTCTGCGATTTTCGCGTTGTCCTATCTGGTTCGACGCTGGTTCCCCTTCCCGCCTGGGCTCGGTACACCGGTAGCGAGTCCGGAGTTCTGCTTTTCATTTTTTGTCCTTTGTGACTAGCGTTCGCGCTCTTTTTGTGTTTTCACTGGCAGCCCGGTCTTTTGACCTTGCAGGGGCCCTTTTTTCCCCAATGGCTGTCAGTGGGTTCAAAAAGTGTGATCGGTGCAAGAAACTTAGGTCTCTCACTAACACACATGACTGCTGCCTCCGATGACTCGGGCCCGACCATGACCCGCTGGCAGTAGCCCATGCAGCAAAATGTCGTCAAAGGCGCTTTGGAGCCGTCAGCATCAACGTGAGAGAATTTTCTCTGACTCTGCGTCCGGCCGGGCCCAGACTTCGTCAGAGGCCTCGACATCTCGGGATTCTGACCCCGAGCGCCGTCGGGGTTCCTCTGAAATGGAGTCTCACTCCCGGGAGCACCGAAGGAAGAAAAAGCTTGCAAGGGCGGCATCGGTGGAGGCTCCTGGTTCCTCGAGGGCCAGGTCGCGTAGCCCTGACTGCCACCCCAGGCTCTCAGAGTCGGAGAGGCCTTCTAAGCTACCTCGTGTGGAGACGGAGTCCCCGAGTCACGTAAGTGCAGTTGTCCTCATAGACTGTCCTCCGGGGGAGCCGACATCGGGCCTGACGCCGTCGGGGCCCGAGTCGGGGGCTGCTGAGTCTTCTGAGCTTGGACTCAGGTTGACGGCCTTGGAGAGCAGCTTGGCTGCCTTCATGGAACAGCAGCGGGTGCTGATCGCCGGTCTGACCGGTGCATCTGCCCTGACCACCGGGACCTCGACATCTAAGTTGACCCCGGAGACCGAGCCGATCCTTGAGTCGATGAAGTCTCGAGTCAGTCCTCGGTCAAAGTCCCCCTCGACCTCCTGTGCGGGGCCGAGGTCGTCAACGCCGATACCCTCAGCGTCGGGGCGAGTGGCACCGAGGCCCACACGGCCGGAGCTGTTCGATTCCTCCTCTGAGGAGTCGGAGTGGGAGAACGGAGGACGAGGAGTCCCCGGACACATTCCAGACCCGGTGCGTCCCTTCGGACTCACCGGAGTCCGAGCCTCGGAGACGGTCCCCCGTGGAGGATACCCGGTTCTTGGACTTCGTGAGGGACATAGCCAAGGGCTTAGTCTTCCCTGTGGACGCCGAGGAGCTCGATGCCCTCCAGTAGGATTTTCTTCCGAAGGAAGCCCTTACTGTACCGGTTCCTCCGATTCTGGAACGGCTGCTCTTCCGTAATATGGGAGGCACCGGCCTCGACACCGGTTCTTAGCAAATGGGTCGATTCCATTTATCGAGTCCGTAAGAGCCCTGGATTCCAAAAGGCGCAGCTACCGCACCACTCCATGGTTGTGGAATCGGCCATGCACCGTCTGAAGAGTCAAGATGCACTCCTCAATGCCCCCTGGCCGGGAGGCTTGGAACCTGGATGCCCTCGGTAGAAAGTGCTTCCAGGGCTCTATGCTGTCTTGCCGTGTCCAGACCTACCAGCTGTACATGGGCATGTACCTACGAGACCTGGCAAAGGAGATTGCCGGGTTCTCAGCTGGCCTCTCCGAGGAACCTTTGCAGAGGTTCAAGGCTTTGTCAACAGGGTTTAGAGAGTGCTCGAAGTTTATCTCTCAAGCAGCCTATGATGGCTTCGAGGCTTCAGCCCGGGTAGCCGTGGCTGGCATCGGTGCGCGCCGTCAGGCCTGGCTACAGTCATCAGACCTGGAGCCATGGGTGCAGGACAAGTTGGTCAATGTCCCTTGCCGAGGTGAAAATCTCTTTGATAAGCCCATGACTGAAAAGGCTGTGGAAATCGAGACTGAGACTCTCACCACGACAAGGCTGTCCAGGAAGACTTCTGCCCCTTCTCAGAAAAAGAAGGGCTCGGGGAAGAAGCCCTTTTTCCCGAGGAAGGGTGCTGCCTACAAATCCTAACCTCAATATTAGGCCTCTCCAGCTCCCCAACAGGGCCAGCAGGCCAAGGGGCAGGGGCATGGGCCCCGTAGGCAGAAAACCCCCAAGCCGCTAGCTCCGGCTCCTGCACAGCAGGGAGCGGGGTTTTGACTCCCACAGCATAGCCTCTTCTCCACAGCTGGCTCCACTCAGCACAGGAGGTCAGCTGACCCTGTACGCCTACAGGTGGCCAGCCATCACAGGGGATACCTGGGTCCTCAGCATAGTCCAAAAGGGCTACATGCTTCACTTCTACAAGATACCCCCCTCCTACTTTCCAGGGGAGCCTCCAAGACTCCCTCTGCACAGCAACCTCCTCCTTCAGGAGCTGGCAAGTCTTCCAAAAGAACAGGCGGTGGAAACGGTGCCTCACCACCTGGAAGGGCAAGGCTTCTACTCCAGGTACTTTCTGGTACCAAAACGGACAGGAGGCCTCTGGCCTATCCTAGACTTGTGAAACCTAAACAAGTTTCTGGAGAGGGAAATATTCAAGATGCTTACCCTTGGGATTCTGCTGCTCTACCTCCAGCAGGGAGATTGGCTATGCTCCTTTGACCTAAAGGATGCTAATACCCACATTCTCATCCATCCAGACTACAGACAATATCTCAGATTTGTGGTGGGAGAAAACCATTTTCAGTACAGAGTACTTCCCTTTGGCCTAACCTCTACCCCCAGGGTTTTTACCAAATGCCTGGCGGTGGTGGCGGCCTATCTCAGAAATCATGGAATCTTTGTCTTCCCATACCTGGACGACTGGCTCATCAGGGGTCAGTCTCTCCAGGAGGCCAGACAAGCCACTCTTCGCACTGTCTGTCTCTCTTCTTCAGCATCTGGGCTTTATCATCAATTACGCAAAGTCCACTTTGCTCCCCTCCCAGAACCTAGAGTTTATAGGGGCAAGATTAGACACCCTGCAAGCAAGAGCTTACTTGCCCGAGGACAGGGCCCACAGGCTGATGAACTTGGCCAACCAGTTCCAAAGCAATTCTCAGGTCTCCGCCAGACACTTCCTGCGGCTCCTGGGTCACATGGCATCCATGGTACATGTGACCCCGAATGCCCGTCTGCACATGCGGGCGGCTCAGTGGTGCCTCAGAGCTCAGTGGGCGCAAGCCACAGGCGACCTCCGAAACAGAGTAAAGGAGTCCAAACCGCTCTTGGTCTCACTACAGTGGTGGCTGCATCTCCCAAACCTTCTCAGGGGGGTACCCTTTCAGGCCCCAGCACATACAAGGGTGCTGACGACCGATGCTTCCTTAAAGGGCTGGGTTGCACATTGTCAGGGCAGGTGCACTCAAGGCCTCTGGTCTCCTTGGGAGGCCACACAGCAGATCAATCTGTTGGAGCTGCGGGCAATCCGCTTGACTCTACAGACTTTTTCTCATGCCCTCTCTCACTAGTCTGTCTTAGTTCAGGCAGACAATCAGGTAGCAATGTTCTTTGTGAACAAGCAAGGGGGCACAGGGTCCAGACTCCTGTGTCAGGAGGCGCAGGTCCTCTGCTCCTTTGCAGTCAAACAAAGCATGTTTCTCAAAGCAGTTTATCTACCTAGTCAGGAGAACTTCTTGACAGACAAACTAAGCAGGATTCTCCAGCCTCACGAATGGCAGTTGAATCCACTGGTGGTCCAGCAGATCTTTCTACAATGGGGGCTTCCATCCATCGATCTCTTTGCAAGTTCACTGAACCATCAGCTGCCCAGGTTTGCTCCAGACAGCCGCATCCCCTGAGAATGGCAGCAGATGCATTTCTGATCCCTCTGGGGTTGCAACCCGATCTCCTATCTCAGGATCAGGGTTCCCTTCTGCACCCCAATCTCAGATCCCTCAATCTGATGGCCTGGCTGCTGAAAGGATAGTGCTAGCTCCCTTACTTCTACCTAGGGAAGTCGAGGAGGCAATCCACTAGAAAGTCCTATGCACTCAAGTGGCGCATGTTCTCAGTGTGGTGTGCTCAGCACAATGAAGATCCTTTCTCCTGCCTTGTGCCAATAGTGCTACAATACCTACTTCACCTGTCAGACCTAGGCCTTAAGTCCAACTCTGTTCGGGTCCACCTCAGTGCCCTTTCAGCACACCACTCACCGGTGGAGGGACAGTCGCTGTTGGTTCACCCCTTGGTGTCCCGCTTCCTCAGAGGCCTGCTTTTGCTCAAGCCTCCGATTCGTCCACCTGCCACTGAGTGAGATTTGAACATGGTCTTGCAACAACTTACTCGCCCACCGTTTGAGCTGATGGCTACTTGCCGTTTACGCTTCCTGTCTTGGAAGGCGCTCTTCCTGGTAGCTCTTACCTCGGCCAGATGTGTGAGTGAACTACAAGCTCTGGTTTCTGATAAACCGTACACACGGTTCTATAGGAACAGGGTGGTCCTTCGGACTCATCCGAAGTTCCGTCCAAAAGTTGTCTCCTCTTTCCACCTCAACCAGGAGGTGGTTCTTCCGACATTCTTTCCCAGGCCGCATACCAGTCGGGCTGAGACAGTCTTGCATATTTTGGACTTAAAAGAGGGCGTTGTCCTTCTACATTGAACGTACACGGGGGCATCGAAAGGCTACTCAGCTCTTCGTCTCCTTTGACCCTAATAAATTGGGGTTACCTGTCTCCAAGCGTACGTTGTCCACTTGAGTAGCAGATTGTATCACCTGGGCGTACAAGGCAGCTGGCCTCTCCTTGCAGGGTTGAGTCACGGCCCACCGTGTCAGGGTGAAAGCCGCGTCAGTAGCTCATCTCCGCTCTGTTCCGTTGGCAGACATCTGCCGGGCTGCTACTTGGTCTTCAAGCCAGACTTTTGCAGCCCACTACTGCCTCGAGAGAGAGTCCCGAAGGGACAGTGCTTTCGGACAGGCGGTACTCCGTAATCTCTTTGAGGTTGAGGCAACTCCTACCCTCCGGCCCTTGTGATGGGCTACCTAACGGGGGCGCTCTCAGAGGATATTCTTATCACGGATGCTGAGGCTCTTGAGAGGGAGCCATTTTTTCAGCTTTGGGTTCCCGGTAGCCTAGAGCTGGGGAGTTCCATATGTGAGGACCTGGAGAAAGAGTAGTTACTCACCTGTAACAGGTGTTCTCCAGGAGCAGCAGGAATCAGTCCTCACGACCCTCCCTCCTCCCCTGGAGTTGTAGTCATATCCTTTATTTTGATTTTTGCTGTCTTTTAGCTATGTCTTCAGACTGAGCAAGATGGCACCCTTGGGCGGGAAGGGGACCGCGCAGGTGCACTGCATTCCCAAAGGCTTTCTTTGAAAGCTGGGGAAATGCTCCGCACAAGGGCTCCGTCGGCATCGACATCACCCATATGTGAGGACCGATTCCTGCTGCTCCTGGAGAACACCTGTTAAAGTTGAGTAACTACTCTTTGTCTGGGGCTAGGAGAATGTAATGGAGAGTTTCTTATCGTACCTCCAGTGCAGTCCCGCACCTCTGGGTAGTGCACCTCTTCCAGCAGCTTGAAGACTGAGCATGTCATCTTTTGATGACACTGGTATTAATACAGCAGGAACCGCCCACCAACTCCAGTATGCTCAGTCTCCAAGCAGTTGGAGGAGGCAGTGAGCCAGGGTGCTGGACTCACTGAAGGAACAACTAAGGAGGTCTAGTTTAGTTTGGTTCAGTTTAGTGTTGTTTAGTGGTTTCTTTCTGTTTCTAGCCTCAGTCTCCTTATATAAAAAAAAAGAACTAAGAAGAAAGAAAAGACCTTCAGGAGAAGCTGAGGTCCCCCTCTCCCCCCCCCCCCCCACACTTCTGGTTGTGTGGAGTGTGTGTGGTGGCTTTCCTGAGGGCTCCTGAGGGTTTTGGCAGCTCCCGATCCCTGCTTCGGTGAGGAGCTGCATTTTCCGACGAAGGCACCAGTGCTGAAATGATCAGCATCCCCAGAGACCCCCCTAGCGCCGAAGAAGCGATTAGCTGAGCGCGAGGGGGAACAGGAGAAAGAAGCAGCTCTCCGCAAAGGCAATGGGAAGATCTGTTCTTCATCGCTACTCCGGGCTGGGCACAGATAATTGTGGTTACATTGCTGTACTGATTTCAAGGGGCAGTGGCTCTGGCAAAGAGGCCTGTTTTGTAGCGTGAGGCCTAGCCGCGTGGCAGCCCAGGGGCTTAGATGTACTTTGGGGCAGCTAGATGATACATTTATATTTTTATGCTTTGAAAAAAAAAAGTACATAGAGAATAAGAGGGTTGGTTCCCCCCCCCCCCCCACTCCCCTTGCCTTTGTTCGAGGGTTGTTGAGGTGGGGGTAGCAAGACAGGCAGGGAACCAGTAAAAAAGAGAGGAGTATATAACATTTCCTCAACTGTCTTGTCTTGCAGTATGCCTGCGAGACGTCAGTATTTAGTGTGTGGGACACGTCACGGAGCCGTATTGGAGGCGGACGTTTTGTAGGGGTTGTGCTCGAGAAGCCACCTCAATGGAACAGTCCCTCGGAGATAAAGGAACGCAAAATAGGGCGCTTTCTCTGGCGGCTGAGGCACAGGAGTTAGGGGATTCAGGGCCGCCTCCTCAGAATTTGGGGTCTTGCTCTCCGTCCTTGCCTGGGCCTTCGGCCCACCAGTCCCTGGGGGAGGGAGAAATCCCGAGTATGTTCTCTCCGGAGTTTGTCCTCCTTCTATATCAGGCTTTCTGTCTGCATCAACAGTCATAGGCGAGGGCTTCCTCGGGGACGTGCAAGGAACCAAAAGAATGGAGAGTCTCGAACCAGGGATCATAGCTGCAAAAAGACTCAGGACCTCGGAAGAAGGTCAAACTGAATCCCGGTGGTCCGAAGACCCGGAAGGGGAGGAGTTGGTCACAGAGGGTGGCGATAAGGATTTGGAAGAAGGAAGAGATCCCCGAAAAGGAGGAACAGGTGCACGTTGTTCGGGTGTTCTGCAGAGAGGAGTTACCGGCACTCATCGTGGAATCACTCAGGGCACTTAATATGCCAACCAGTAGTCCATCAGAGAATGAGACACTGGAAGATCCCTTGCTGCAGGCGGTTCACAAGCTACAGAAGGTGTTCCCGGTGCATAGAGTGGTTCAGCATATGACCCAGGATGAGTGTGATCTGCCGGAGGCTGGTCTTAAAGAATCAAGGGCGATGACGTGTCTCTATCCTCTGTCTGACCAGGACCATGAACTCTTTCAGCCCCTGAAAGTTGATGCAGTGGTTTCGGCGGTCCCAAAGAAGACTACGATCCCAGTGGAAGGCAGTGCGGCTCTCAAGAATGCCCAAAATAGGAGACTGGACACCTTATTAAAACAGGCCTTCTATGTCAATGCCCTTTTGCTGCAGGCCTCCATTTGCAGAGCTTGGGTGGTAAGAGCTTGCCTTTGCTGGTTGCAGCGGCTGCAGTAACAAGGGGAGGCAGCGGACCAAGTGAGGGATGCTGCCCGTCTGAAGTCGGTTGCTATTTATTTGGCAGATATCCACTACGACCTTATTAGAGGGCTGTTGAACACCATTGAGTCAGTAGTCGCGACCCGCTGCTACCTATGGCTGTGAAACTGGGCAGCAGACAGTTCCTCGAAGGCTTGCCTTAATAAGCTCCACTTCAGGGGTAAGATGCTCTTTGGGGAAGACCTGGACAAGTTGGTAAAAGATCTAGGGGACTCCAAAGGTAGGTGGCTTCCCAAAGATAAGCAGAAGCAGAGTCGTACTCCACCGGCATCCCGGAATCAGCAACGGGACTTCAGGCATTTTCGCTCTTCACGTTTCACCTTCTTTCAGAGAGGCAGATTTACCTCCAGGGGACAAAGGTTTTGAGGCTTCAGGGGAGCGGGCAGAGGTTTTGCCACCCTCTCAACCTGGGGGACCAAGAAATCACAATGAAATGAGGGGGTCCAGGCAGTAGTGCAGCCCGTTGTTGGCTGTCTTCGGGAGTTCTACCCTGCCTGGGCCCAGAGCACCTCCGACCGCCTGGCCAGAATGAACAAATGGATGATGAAATGCTCAAAGAAATCAAGGAAGCTAACAAAAGTTACAGCGCAGTAATAATAATGGGTGATTTCAATTATCCCGGTATCGATTGGGTCAGTGTCACGGCAGGACATGCTAGGGAGATAAAGTTCCTAGATGACATAAATGACTGCTTCTTGGAGCAGCTGGTTCATGAACCGACCAGAGGGGAAGCCATATTAGATCTAGTCCTTAGTGGAACACCAGATCTAGTGCAAGAGATAAGGGTGTTGGGGCCACTTGGCAATAGTGATCATAGCATGATCGTCTTTGATTTAATTAGTGGAGGAGGGATAGTAAGGAAATCCACAGTACTACCTTTTAACTTTCGAAAGGGAGACTATGATAAAATGAGGAAAATAGATAAGAAAAAACTAAAAGGAGCAGTTGCAAAGGTTAAAGACTTACATCAAGCTTGGGTGTTGTTGAAAAATACTATCTTGGAAGCCCAGACCAGCTGTATTCCACGCTTTAAGAAAAGTAGAAGGAAGTCCAAAAAACTGCCAGCATGGTTTAAAGGTGAGGTCAGAGAGGCTGTTGCCAAAAAAGCATCTTTCAGGAAAAGGAAAAAAGAGCCAAACGACGAAACCTGGAAACAGCACAAGCACTAGCAAGGCATTGATAAAGCAGGCAAAGGGAGAATTTGAGAAGAAGCTTGCTGCGGAAGCAAAAACGTGAAATAAAGATTTTTTCAAGTACATTTGTAGCAAAAAACCTGTGAGAGAGTCAGTTGGACCATTAGATGATAGAGGAGTTAAAGGGGCACTAAGAGGCGACAAGGCAATAGCGGAGAGACTGAATGAATTCTTTGCTTCGGTCTTTACTGAGGAAGATGTAGGGATGTTACCCATGACTGAAGTGGTATTTAAAGGTGTGGAAGAATTGAAGGAAATATCGATACATCGAGAAGATGTATTACAACTATTAGATAAACTGAAGAGTAGCAAATCGCCTGGGCCGGATGGTATACATCCAAGGGTGTTGAAAGAACTGAAATATGAGATTGCAGACCTGCTATTAGTAATCTGTGAATTATCATTAAAATCATCTCTAATACCTGAAGATTGGAGGATCGCCAATGTAACACCAATTTTTAAAAAGGGTTCCAGGGGTGATCCAGGAAACTACAGACCGGTGAGCCTCACATCAGTACCGGGAAAAAATGGTAGAAACCATCATAAAGAATAAAATTACTCAGCATGTAGATAGTCATGGCCTAATGGGAGACAGCCAACATGGCTTTAGACAAGGAAGATCTTGTCTTACTAATTTGTTATGTTTTTTTGAAAGTGTGAATAAACAGGTAGACAAAGGTGAGTCGGTTGATATAGTGTATCTGGACTTTCAGAAAGCCTTTGACAAGGTCCTTCATCAGAGACTTTTGGCAAAACTAAAGAGTCATGGGATAGGAGGCAGTGTACTACTGTGGATCAAGAACTGGTTAAAAGATAGAAAGCAGAGGGTTGGGCTAAATGGCCAATTTTCCCAATGGAGAAAGGTGAATAGTGCTGCACCCCAGGGATCTGTGCTGGGTCCGCTGCTTTTTGATATATTCATAAATGACCTGGAAAGTGGAATAACGAGTGAGGTTATCAAATTTGCAGATGACACAAAACTATTTAAAGTTGTTAAAACCCAAGAGGATTGTGGAAAATTGCAAGAGGATCTTGATAAATTGGAAGACTGGGCATCAAAATGGCAGATGAAATTTAATGTGGACAAGTGCAAAGTTATGCAGCTAGGGAAGAACAACCCAAACTATGGTTACACAATGCAAGGTTCCACATTAGGAACCACCACCCAGGAAAAAGATTTAGGCGTCATTGTGGATAACATGTTAAAACCCTCGGCCCAGTGTGCAGCGGCAGCCAAGAGAGCAAATAGAATGCTAGGTATCATAAGGAAAGGAATGGAAAATAAAACAAAAGATATTATAATGCCTCTATATCGTTCCATGGTGAGACCGCACCTTGAATATTGTGTGCAATTCTGGTCGCCATATCTTAAAAATGATATAGCGTTATTAGAAAAGGTTCAGAGAAGAGCCACCAAAATGGTAAAGGGGATGGAAGGATACTCCTATGAAGAAAAGCTAAAAAGGTTAGGGCTCTTTAACCTGGAAAAAAGACGGCTGAGGGGAGATATGATAGAAGTCTATAAATTAATGAATGGAGTGGAACGGGTAAACGTAGATCGATTGTTTACGTTATCAGAATATAGAAAGACTAGGGGACATGCAATGAAGCTACAGGGTAAACTATTTAAGACTAATAAAAGAAAATATTTTTTCACTCAACGTGTAATCAAACGCTGGAATTTGTTACCGGAGGATGTAGTAAAGGCTGTTAGTGTAGCTGGGTTTAAAAAAGGTTTGGACAAGTTCCTGGAGGAAAGGTCCATAAACCATTATTAAGAAGGGACCCAGGATATCAATGCTTGACCCAGTACAAGCATTGCGGAACCTGTCTTTTGGGGAAACTGCTAGGTACGTGTGACCTGGATTGGCCACTGTTGGAAACGGGATACTGGGCTTGATGGACCTTGGTCTGACCCAGTATGACATATCTTATGTTCTTATGTTCTGACCATTAGGTGCTGGAGGTCACCTGAGAAGGGTATGCCCTCAAATTTGCTCGTCCGGTGGGCAAATCCTTCGTTCAGTCTCCCTGGAAAGCTCGAGCCAAGGCGGCAGCGGTCCGTGTAACCTTAACCCATATTTGCTACAACACGGGATCGTGATGCTGGTTCCTCGAGAGCAATACGGCTGCGGTCAATACTCCATTTATTTTATAGTACCAAAAAAGGAAGGCTCCTTACGTCTTCACCAACCTCTCCAGGTCCTCTTCAATGAGCAACCTACCCTTAAAGGGAAATTTGCACATCCTTAACTTGGAGGCAGCATCAGCCGAACAAATGCAAAGCCAAAGTTCCTCTCTAGGCACTGCCATCTCTATGGACCTGGATCGTCAAACTGAGCATCAGCCACCCAAGCGGCTCCTGACCCCAGCCTCACAGCTTCCAGTCTGTCCAGCAGGTGCTGGACTCAGCATAAGAGGGCTCGAGCCACTAGGCTTACACACACCACACTGGTTAGCCTAAAGCAGAGATCACTAAGGTGCTCCTAATGAGGACCTCAACCCTCCTAACATGAGATTCCTTGGGCACAGCATCCCCATCCACCAGGATGGACATGTGCTGTGTCACTGCTGTGATGAGGGCATCCACCTGAGGGAGCCCAAAAGGCAGGTCCAGCTTTCCTTGAGGCTGAGGGTACAACTGAGACAGGATCTTAGGGCCCAGCTTGGCGGTTTTCTCCCTGAGATCCTACAAACTGCCACATAGGATTAGGAAGAGGAATGAATGCAGCAGGACACTGGATACCCTCCAGGAAATGGACCCACCTACTAACCTCGCCCAAGAGCAGACTCTACAACATGCAGAACCGCCATAGTGGCCTGAAAGAGCATAAGAAGGTCCCTTCTGCAAAACAGATGGATCACGGAGATCTCAGCCGTCCACTAGGGGAATCACCCCATCCTCCTCGCACTCACCTTCTGGAGAAAAGGATTCCTCTACACAGCATCCCGATTAAACCTTTTAGGGGATAAGGTTGGGTTCCCAGAGGAATGGACAAGCAAAAGGACAAAGCTTGACCCTCTCACTGTCCACAACAGAGGTGCTCAAGGGCCCCAGATTCCCCATAGGGGAGTCCTGGACCTTGGACCCCTGAGAACGGGGCTGTTAAGCAGATAGAAGAGACTGAAAATGATCCATGAGCTGTTTCAGGAGCTACAGCTCAAACTGGTTCAAAAAGGGGCCTTTAGGGGCCAACAGACTTAAAGTTATAGCCATCCTGCCAGACTCCCCCTCTGCAGGGGTCATCCAGTCATCAGTGCCCACCAGCAGGGACAAAAACGCAAAAGAGCAGCAGAGACCACAGAAATGGCATTGGGCCCCTGGTCTCTGTGAGGGGTCCCAAAATGCTGAAAAAAAAGTGATCGAGGAATCCCCATCTCAATTGGGCCAAAAAATAGAAATCATAGGTAAAAACCACTGGGTGCTGAGCATTACAGCAACAAAAAAACTGCTGAAAGAAGCAATGGATGTGGCGAAATGGAAGCCTTGAATAAGGAATCCCAACACCTGTTTGGCTGACTGGGGAAAGCTGAGCAGGGAAGCCCCAAAACTACTCCACACAGGCCTGGGAGGCTCAGCTGCCGAGAAAAAAGCTTTTTTTAATGTTATATTTAGAGCTGTTTAATTGCAAGCAGCAAAAGAGACAAATACTGAATTCAATGGGAGGAAAAACGAAATCAGAAAAAAGGCAAAGACAAAATAAGCAGGCAGATAGAGGGCAGAAAGGGGGACTGGGCCTGACTTACCAACACTCCTCAAAGGCCCTGTTGAGTCCTCCTGTCCACTCTTTGACACATCAAGCACTGGGAACTTGAGGATAGCAGCTCTGGACACAGAACACGCTGTTGGCTCCAGGAGATAGGGGCATGCCTGATTTCCAAGCAAATGTTGGGCCTACAATTTTCAGTTACACAGGCTACAAGACCATAATCCGGGCCAAAGGAGACAGATCTGTCTGCATTGCTGCACCAGTCCACACATCTTGCCACTTGCTGGAGGCAGACGAATACTGGCTTCTCTCAGTACTGCACCAGTGTCTATACCGTGTTAACATCTTTGCAAATTGCTCAAGTCTGCCTCCATCTGCTGGTTGGTCTAGTAGGATGATAAGGAATGCTGATTTTTCTTTGGAAAAGACAGATAAAACTTTCTCCAGGAACAAGCAGGAAGTCAGTCCTCACATATGGGTGACATAGGCACCGACGGAGCCCTCACAAAAGCATCCTTTCAGTTTTCAAAGAAAACCTTTGAGAGATGCTACCACACATGAGTGGTGCTCAAGGGTGCCATCTTGCTCAGTCTCCTTTTTTCCCGCAGAGCCCTTCAGACATTTGTCTGGCTTGTCCCTGGAAAAAGTTGATTTTTTTCTCTCCGAGTTTTATACTCGCCTCCGGTACTCTTTCTGCCTGCCGACCTCGTTGCCTTGGCGTCGGGTTTGGTTCATTTTTGTAGTTTTTTCATTTTCCTGGAATCTTTGCGCCTTTTTTCTTCCATTGGCAGCACGGAAAGTCTTCGACCTCGCAGGGATACGTTTTTCCCTCATGGCTACTAGTGGCTATAACAAGTGTGATCATTGCTCCAAAATTATGTCTTTGACCAACACACACGACTGCTGTCTCTGCTGCCTGGGGCCAGATCACAACCCAGCAACCTGCAGTCTCTTCAAGAGGATGTCCAATAAGGCCCTCAAGAGCCGCCAGCAGCAGCATGATAGGTTTTTCCCCATCCCTGGTGTCTCTGAAGGCAAGGGCCTCGTCTGAGGCCCCGACATTTCGGGCGGAGCCCACCAAACCCGAGTCTCCTTGTGGGTCCTCGGAAAGGGGGTCTCCCTCGAGGGAACCCAGGAAGAAGAAGAAACCCTCGAAGGTGGCGTCCTTGGATGGTTCTGACCCGCCAGGGGCTCCCCGGGCCCGGTCCCGCAGTCCGAGACGTTCGTTCAAGGCGTCAGAGAAGGAGTGGCCTGCGAAAGTCCCCTGGAAGGATCCGACCATGGACCAGCCTCGGTCCCCAGACACTATCCTCATTGAGGATTCCCCTTCAGGGGAGCTGGCGTCGGGCCCGAGTCCCTTGGTTCCCACACCGAAGACGGCGGAGCCATCTGGTCTGGAGCTCAGTTTGTCTGCCTTCATGGACCAGCAGTGGGTGCTGTTGTCTGGCATGACTGGTTCATCCGCCCCAACCACCGGGCCCTTGACGTCCAAGACGTCCCAGAAGGCTGAGCTGATCCTCGGCCGAGGTCATGATCTGAGTACCGCTCGACAGGACTGCAGTCACCCCTGGAAAGTCTGCCAGGCATCGGGATCCCCAAGGCCCAAGGAGTAGCCCTCCTATGAGTCTTCGATGGACTACTCCGAGTGAGAGATGGAGGATGAGGAGTCCCCCAATACCTGTCACCACTGCAACGTCCCATCTGACTCTCCCGTCTCGGAGCCTCGACGGCAGTCTCTGCCCAAAGATATGGGCTTCCTTGATTTTGTCAAGGACAAGTCAAAGGCCCTGGCATTCCCGACGAAGTTGGAGGAGGATCCTCGAGTGGATTAATTGGAAATCCTCCAGTACGAGGCCCCTCCACAGGAATTGCTCACGGTGCCCATTCCTCCCATCCTGGAACGTCCGATGCTCCGAATGTGGGAGACACCGGCTTCAGTACCGGTGGTGAGCAAATGGCTCGACTCGATGTATCGGGTCTGACGGAGCCTGGGCTTCCAGAAGTCGTAACTGCCGCATAACTCCATGGTGGTAGAGTTGGCCATGCGTTGACTGAAAAGTCAGAAGACGCTCTCCTCGATGCCCTTCGGCAAGGAGGCCCACACCCTGGACGCCCTCGGCAGGAAGTGCTACCAGGGCTCAATGCTCAACGGCCACGTCCAGGCCTACCAGCTGTACATAGACATGTACCTGAGAGACCTGGCGAAAGAACTTGCTGGGTTCTCGGCTGGTCTCTCCAAGGAACTTTTGCAGCGGTTCAAGAACCTGGCCAAAGCAGTCCATGAATGCTCCAAATTCACGTCTCGGGTGGCGTATGATGGGTTCAAGTCGGCAGCTCGAGTAGTGGCGGCTGGCATCGGTGCACACTGCCAAGCTTGGCTACAGTCGTCTGACCTCGAGCAGTGGGTTCAGGACAAATTGGTCGATGTCCCGTGCCAAGGAGAGAATCTCTTTGGCAAACCCAAGGCTGCCGAGCTGGAGACCGAGTTAATGACGAGGACCAGGCTCTCTAAGACCACTGCCTCTCCCCGATGGAAGGGCTTGGGTAAAAAGCCCTTCTACCCAAGGAAGGGAGGTTCTTACAGAAACTACCCACCTTATCAGGCCTCCCCAGCTCCCCAATAGGGTCAGCAGGCCAAGAGACATGGGCATGGCCCATGTAAGGAGAACACACAATATTATAGTGGTCACTTGAACGATAATAAATCCAATGTTAGTCAAAAATACCGTTCTTCTTTTAAAGTAAGAGTATTCTTTGCACCTTAGGTTTCAGTTTAAAATAACACTGCTACTTTAAGAGTGACACCTTTATAGCAGCATATGTGTTTTTTCACATCAATGACCTTGTGCTTTTTTATGTAAATTACTCAAAAAATCTTTCTTATAGCTGTAGGGCCTGTATCTATATATCAAAAAAGTAAGTTAGCTCAACCATATACTCAGCTTTATAAAATTTGGTGAAGCCCTTCAGCTCTCTCGCAATCCCAACATTCAGTCCCGGTACCAGCTGATGTTTCAGACTTTTCATCAGGGGACTGGCCTTTAAACTGTGAAACCAACCGCAAATATCCCATTAAAAATATATCTCACTCATACTTTAAACCTATCTAATAAATATGTTTAAACCTTTAACTTCCAACCCTAAATCATATTTGTACCTGTTGATGCTGCCCGCGTCTTCCTATTCTCTAAACATTGAGGAGCTCTAAGCTCTCCCTCAGGTGAAAAACGCCGCGCATGCGTGACATAACCAACAGTCTCCTTTTAAAATCTCTAGTTTACGTGACTGTTCCCCCAGTTTAGGAGGTCATTCAGGCTGTGGTAGTTGTGATATTTGCGATCTCACTTTGACAATGAAGGTCTTTGAATATAATGGAATTAAGCTACCTCTACGGAGCCTGACCACTTGTGATTCTAAAAATGTAGTTTACGCAGTACTCTGCCCCTGTGGATTATGCTATATTGGAAAAACAATCCGGACATTCCGAGTCCGTATGAGAGAACACAGGAGCCGGTTACGATGCAAATATTTACAAGCACCGCTGGTTAAACATTGCATAGACAAAGCCCATACTTTTGATCAATTGTGCTGCCTATGTTTGGAACAGGTAGTTTTTGCGAGTCAAGGCAGGACGCTAGATCAAACATTATTGAAAAGAGAACAACGCCTAATTTTTACACTAAATACACTCGATCCGAATGGGTTAAATAATGAGATAGAATGGCTAGCTTGCCTATAAATAAATAAAAGGTAGAACAGAAATTGTGTAAAAAGGAGAAAAGAAGCGCTAAGTGATTGGCGGGTTTGGTTTTAAAAGGAGACTGTTGGTTATGTCACGCATGCGCGGCGTTTTTCACCTGAGGGAGAGCTTAGAGCTCCTCAATGTTTAGAGAATAGGAAGACGCGGGCAGCATCAACAGGTACGAATATGATTTAGGGTTGGAAGTTAAAGGTTTAAACATATTTATTAGATAGGTTTAAAGTATGAGTGAGATATATTTTTAATGGGATATTTGCGGTTGGTTTCACAGTTTAAAGGCCAGTCCCCTGATGAAAAGTCTGAAACATCAGCTGGTACCGGGACTGAATGTTGGGATTGCGAGAGAGCTGAAGGGCTTCACCAAATTTTATAAAGCTGAGTATATGGTTGAGCTAACTTACTTTTTTGATATATAGATACAGGCCCTACAGCTATAAGAAAGATTTTTTGAGTAATTTACATAAAAAAGCACAAGGTCATTGATGTGAAAAAACACGTATGCTGCTATAAAGGTGTCACTCTTAAAGTAGCAGTGTTATTTTAAACTGAGACCTAAGGTGCAAAGAATACTCTTACTTTAAAAGAAGAACGGTATTTTTGACTAACCATGTAAGGAGAAGGCTTCAAAATCCCAGGCACCGGCTATGGCCCAGCCATGGAGGAGCTTTTGACTCCTTGAGCATAGCCTCTCTACTCCAAGGCGATCAGCAACCCAATGGGGGACATCTGTCTCTCTATGCCCAGAGGTGGGTGGGCATCACCACCAATTCCTGGGCATTAAGGGTAGTCAGGGAGGGTTACCTCCTCCGCCTAACTCAGACACCTCCCCCTTATTTTCCGGGAGAGCCCCTCAGGTCTCCCCTCCACTGGGACCTTCTTGTGAAGGAGTTGGAAGGTCTTCTCAAGGACAAAGCGGTGGAACCGGTAACCCACCACCTCAAGAACAAGGGGTTCTACTCCAGATATTTCCTCGTGCCAAAGAGGACAGGGGGCCAAAGGCTCATCCTCGACTTGCGCAACCTCAACAAATTCCTGGTGAGGAGACTTCAAGATGCGCTCCCTTGGAACATTGCTGCCATGTCTCAAGAAGGCTATGCTCCTTAGACCTCAAGGATGCTTATACCCACATCCTCATCCACCCCAATCACAGGCAGTACCTGCAGTTTGTAGTGGGGGCAGGCACTTTCAGTACAGGGTGCTCCCCTTTGTTCTAGCCTCTGCCCCAAGAGTCTTCACAAAATGCCTGGCAGTCGTGGCCACCTTCCTCCGGCTTGAAGGGGTCTTCGTCTTTCCCTACCTGGACGACTGGCTCATAAAGGGAGACATAGCCTCAGAGGTGCAGCAGGCCACCGCACGCACCATCCAGGTTCTGCAACACTTGGGCTTTGTCATAAACTACCCCAAGTCTCACCTCCTCCCGACACAGTATCGAGTTCACTGGGGCAAAGAACGACACTCTACAGTCAAAGGCTATTTTGCCCAGGGACCGAGCTGATCATCTCAGGTCTCTAGCTCGGGGCGTACAGTACCGTCCCTCGGAGCCCGCCTGGTTTCTCTTGCGCCTCCTTGGGCACATGGCCTCCATGGTTCACGTCACCCCAGATGCTCACCTTCACATGAGGCTTGCGCAGTGGTGTCTTTGGGAGCAGTGGTCTCAGGCCACAGGCCGTCTCCGTGACAAAGTTTCTGTGACCATCCCATTGCGAACTCCCTGGTCTGGTGGCAGTTGCCCCAACATCTTGAGGCGGATATGCCTTTTAAGGCCCCAAGCCCCTCGAGGGTCCTCACTATGGATGCCTCCCTGCTCAGCTGGGGAGTCCACTCAGGAGATCTCCGCACTCAGGGCAACTGGTCACCAGATGAGAGCACCCAGCAGATCAACCTCCTGGAGCTCCGAGCCATACACCTAGCCCTGAGGGTCTTCTGTCACCTTCTGTGTCACCAGCCAGTGCTGGTCTAGACGGACAACTAGGTAGCGATGTTCTGCGTGAACAAACAGGGGGGCACGGGGTCTCATACCCTTTGTCAGGAGGCACTGGTGTCTTCCTGCCGGGCAGTGTACCTGCCAGGCCAGGACAACCTGCTGGCCGATAGACTCAGCAGAGTTCTCCAACCACATGAGTGGTGGCTGGATCTCAGGGTAGCCAGTCGGCTTTTCCAGCTCTGGGGGGAACTCGTGATGGACCTGTTTGCCAGCCTGGACAACTTTCTGTTGCCCCGCTTCTGCTCCCAGCAGGCCCACCCCTCCAGGGTGGCAGCGGATGTGCTCCTGGTCTCATGGTTGGAAGGCCTCATGTATGACTTCCCTCCGATGCCGCTGATTGCCAAGACCTTTTTCAGGACCCTCCGCGACTGGCCCTTGCTCATCCTGATAGCTCCTTGGTGACCCAGGCAACCGTGGTTGCTGCTGCTTCTACAGTTGGCAGTGGAGGCCCTCATCCCCTTGGGGACTGCCCACCTTTTGAGCCTCTGGCTACCTGCCACTTTTGCTACCTCTCTTGGAAGGTGGCTTTCCTGATTGCGCTCACCTCCGCTCGCAGAGTTAGTGAGCTTCAGGCCCTTGTGGCGGAGGTGCCTTATACCAGGTTCTACAACAGGGGTTCTCAACCCTGTCCTCGGGACCCACCTAGCAAGTCTGGTTTTCAGAATAACCACAATGAATATGCATGGAAGAGATTTGCATATAATGGAGGCAGTGTATGCAAATCTCTCTCATACATATTCATTGTGGTTATCCTGAAAACCCGACTGGCTAGGTGGGTCCCGAGGACAGGGTTGAGAACCCCTGTTCTACAAGAACAGAGTGGTGCTTCGCATGCACCCCAAATTCCTGCCAAAGGTAGTGTCGCCTTTCCATCTCAACCAGGAAGTGGTGCTCCCTACCTTGTTTCCAAGACCTCTCTCCAGCCGGGCGGAAACGGTCCTTCACACCTTGGACTGTAAGAGGGTCATGTCCTTCTATATCCAATGCACTCAGGGCCACCGCAAAGTTTCACAGCTTTTCATCTCCTTTGACCCCAGTAGGCTGGGGGAGGCGGTGACCAAGCATATGTTGTCCACCTGGGTGGCGGACTGTATTGCCCTCGCTTATGAGCAGGTGAGGCTCTTGCTGGAAGGCCACATCATGGCACACTGTTTCAGGGCCATGGCGGCTTCGGTAGTAAACCTTCGCTCTGTCCCGATGGTGGACATCTGCCAGGCCACCGCCTAGTTTTCAGTCCATACCTTTGCAGCACATTACTGCCTGGAAAGAGAATCCCGACGGGACAATGCCTTCTGCCAGGCTGTGCTCTGTAACCTTTTCGGGGTTTAGGCAATTCCTACCCTCCGACCCTTCTGTGTTTAGGCTACCGGAGTGCTGGTGCATTGGACACAGGGATCCTACTGTGATCTGTGGTCATGGACTCATTTGCTGCTGCTTGCAGCTCTCCATGAGGGAGCCCTATTTTGCTATGGGCTTTCAGTAGCCTGTAGCTGGGGAGTCCCATATGTGAGGATTGACTTCCTGCTTGTTCCCGGAGAAAGCGTAGTTACTCACCTGTAACAGGTGTTCTCCGGGGACAGCAGGAATTGGTCCTCACAACCCTCCCTCCTTCCCTTGGAGTTGCTCCTTTATCATCTTTTATTTTTGCCGTCTTTTAGCTATGTCATCTGACTGAGCAAGATGGCACCCTTGGGCAGGAAGGGGTCCACGCGTGCATGGTGGCATCTCCCAAAGACTTTCTTTGAAAGCTGGGAGGATGCTTCTGCGAGGGCTCAGTCGGTGCCGACGTCACCCATATGTGAGGACTGATTCCTGCTGTCCCCGGAGAATACCTGTTACAGGTGAGTAACTATGCTTTCATGAAATGGGCAAACCAATGTTTGCAAAATGTTACACCATTTGTTCAAGAGGAAGCGTTTTTCCCCTATCAAAAATTACAGGTGTACATTTGGGATTACCAATATTTCCAGGTTAAGCACTCCATTGGGACATGGGGAGTATTACTGCAACTAGTATAGATGCTTCTGGTAGAATTGCTTCTTAGTCTGAGAACCACTGAAGGTGGGATTACTAAATTTTATGCTTAAATGTGTTTGAAGGGCCAGGCAAAAGATAGGCACCAGGCAAAATGGGAAGAAATTTTGGGGGTTCAATTGGGGGAAAAGGAGTTTTTTCGTAGGATAACAAGGGAGGGGACTATCAAGTAATATGATTGAAAATGGTTTTAAGATGCTCTAGCAGTGCTTCTATGTATGCACCTGAGCATTTGTGAAAATATATGATCCAATTTGAGCTGGAGGAACTTGGGGCAGGTTGGCTCCTTCTCCCATATTGGTGGATTTGTCTATGATACAGCCTTGTTGGGAAACTGTCTTTGAATTCCTTGGGGGGGTCTACAGGAAGTCTATACAAGGCAGGGTATAAGTGGCTTTATTGAATGAGGAGGTAAACAGGGCCAATGCAAGGACGTGAGGACACCCAGACAAACCTAAGAACATAAGAAATTCCATACTGGGTCGGACCAAGGTCCATCGAGCCCAGTATCCTGTTTCCATCAGTGGCCAATCTAGGTCATAAGTACCTAGCAGTCTCCCCAAAAGAAACAGGTTCCTCAATGCTTGAATTGGGTCAAGCAGTGATATCCCGGGTCCCTTTTAATAATGGTTTATGGACCTTTCCTCCAGGAACTTGTCCAAACCTTTTTTAATTCCAGATACACTAGCAGCTTTTACTACATTTCTTGTGCCCCCTCTCCACTCCCACCTCTGCTCCCATTGCCATTACTACCGTCCCTCTCTGAGACCTGCAGCGATGGCCATTACTTTAAAATGCACGATAGCACTTACTGATATTTCCAGTGCTGTTTGTGCTTCTGCCCCCATGCAAACAGGAAGTCTGCATCAGAAGGGGTGGAAGCACAAACAGCACCAGAGGTTTTGGTAAGTACTGCGATGCTATTTAAAGTAATGGCCGCCACTGCAGGTCCCAGAGAGGGGCAGCAGCGGTGGTAATGGGCCATCTAGACGACTACCTAGTTCACCTAATGGTAACACCAGCCTTGAATACTACAAGTGATTAAGGTAAATGGATTAGACTGGCCGTCACAGTAGCTCACTTAGCTATTGCTCAGAATTGGAAACATTTGGAACCTCCCAGCTGGGAAGTATATTTGAGGAAATTACATATTTGTTTGTTGGATGAGTTGACAGCTTTGCAATTGGATAAACAAGACTGATTGGGGGGGGGGGGGGGGGGTGGTGTCTGGGAACCTTTTGAGACTTGGTTTTTGTGTGATGAAGAATACATGGGGGGAACTTACCTAAGCTGGAACTGATAGGTTATGAGGTTTG
Organism: Ichthyophis bannanicus; assembly: GCA_033557465.1. Classification (NCBI taxonomy): domain Eukaryota; kingdom Metazoa; phylum Chordata; class Amphibia; order Gymnophiona; family Ichthyophiidae; genus Ichthyophis; species Ichthyophis bannanicus. The sequence goes on from CM066032.1 coordinate 748,623,206, forward strand.
TGAAGTTTCTCTTTTCCTACCAGAGGTTATGAAAATGTATCTCCGAGCACTGAATGAGTCTGATATGGTGCAAAAGTGGGAGAAGGAAGGGTAGATAGGGCTTCACTGCATTTGTTTGTACTAATGCATGAAGTTTTGCAAAGTTGTTACAAATGGTTTGCATGCTCAAGACCCTGATGTGTCCCCACGCCTTCCAACACAAGCCTCCTGTTTCCAAGGGGTAGGGGTGTGGAAGGTTGTTGAGTGTGTGAATGGTTCAGAAATCTGGTACTTACTTTTGTTTTCAATGCCTTCTGGTGTTTCTTCAAGGCCCCCCCATCAGGCTAGCACCTAGGGGGGGTGATGTCCCCATTGTTATGTCACTGTTTTTGTGCAGAACAGCATAAAAAGCCATGCTGAAATCCCAACCACATGGGGGGAGGGGGCTGATGTAGAAACTGTGCTATGCTTTATGCAATAGTTTGCTTGAGATTCTCCTCCACTAGTTTACTCCCAATGCAGGAAAGCAAGGTTATTTCCTGCAGTGGGGGTTCTCCTAGGACAAGCAGGATGAAGTCATCCATACCAGGTGACGTCATCTGACGGCGCCGAGGACGGAAGTACTCTCTCTCTAGCCCAGAAGGAATTTCCCTTCTGGGCATGTGCCCCTTGGCCCTACCTCTAGGTCCGCCCCTAGCCAGCCACTTTTACCTCTTCCGCCTTGCCAGCAAGACGGATACTACTTCTCTCCAACAAATTCAAACTAATTTCACCAAAACGTCACATCAAGACTTCAAAATGCCCAAACCAGGGTTCAAAAAATGCCCAGACTGCGCTAGAAAAATGAACTCCACTGACCTGCATGATCGCTGCCTCCGGTGCCTGGGTATCTCCCACAAGGTAGAGGATTGTGCTCACTGCGGCAGGATGTCCCCACGAGCAAGGAAAATCCATAAAAATGCTCTGAAATACCTCTTTCCAGCTTTCCCGGCTGTGCCTTCCTGCTCCGGAGCTTCTGTCTGCGTTTTAAACCCCGAGACTTCCGTCAGCGTCGTGAATCCTGTGTCTCCTCCGTCGACGATGCTGCCTCTTCAAATGCCTCCAGCGGCTCTGGGTGTGCCCTCCGGGGCCTCCACCCACAGCCACTTGGTCCCGAACACCGGCTCCCCCTCCGATGGACCCTCTCTTCCTCCAGCAGCAGCCCTGCTCCTGACCGGCCACGAGGCGTCCATGGCAGTGGCCATCTTTGATGATGTCAGCGCCTGAGGCTCCTCCCCCCCCCACAGCGCCATTGGCCGGTGCCAAAACAAATGTCACAGGGAGAGGAAGAGCCGATCACACCGACACACCCACCGCAGACGATCGCGCTTGGCGCGGAGGCAGTGCCACGACCCGCGCCGATGCTCTGGACACGGGCACAGCCGGCAAAGATGCAGAAGAAGCAGGAGCAGCAGCAGCAGCTACGGATCTAGCAGCGACTGCCACAGCTCGGGCCACAGACGTCAGGATTATCACCGGACCCACTGGAGCAGCCCCTACAACTGCATGGAGCACTCCCCAGCTGACGGCAGCCATCCTGACACCAACAGCAGGTACGCCCCCAGTCTCCAGCGTGTCTTTTCACCTCCCCTTGCCCCGGCTCCATGCTCGGGCTCCCGGGTACCACCCGAAGAGTTTTTGATGGCTAGCGAGCCCCTAGCTGCAACTGAGCCTCCCACTGAGCCTGCCAGCTCTGGTCCCGGGCTCCCCGAAGCGCTCAAACCATGCGCGCAGTTCTTCTCTTTTTTAACTGACATGTTTACTCAATGGACCTCTGCTGGAGCCCCACGCTAACCCAGCACTCAGCCCCCTTCCCCAGCACTATCAAGGGTTCCGTCCTCAGCACCCCTCAATGCTACTAAAGGGAATGCGGCTCCAGAATCCACAGGGGACATTCCCTCCCCCACAGACCTCGAGACATCTGCCCCATCGGCAGACATCCTGGCGGACGTCCCATCCAGTAACCCAGAGGACTTAACCTACCTCAAGTTCCTCAAGAAGGTTGCCGCTGCCCTCAACCTCTCCAACATCTGCGACACGTCCGACCAGCGCCTGGAGACTCAAGCAGCAAGGAAGTTCCTGGAGGCCCTCGACCTTCAGCACTGATACCGGTACATCCCCTACTGAAGGAAAACCTTATGGCAGAACCCCGCCTCAGGGGGCCCCTGTCTCAAGAAAGCTGGACACCAAGTCCAAACCTCTCCAGGTTTCGACAGCTTCCCCACAACTCCATAGTGGTGGAGTCTGCGCTCAAGCGTTCTAAATCCAACCGGACACACACTAACAGCACCCCTGGTAAGGACCTCAAACTCCTCAATGACATAGGCAGAAAGACTTTCCAAGGGGCAATGCTCTGCTCCAGAATCTCTGCCCACCAGTTGCAACAGGCCCTATACCAGGACACCCTGGTGGAACAACTAAAAGCGGCCCTCACCTCCTCCAGTCTGGAGACACAGACGGCCACCTCCGCCACCATTACAGACTTACAGGAGTGCATAAAGCACCAAGTACGGGCCTGCTTTGACACTTTTGATGCAGCGGCTCGCACCGCGGCCACCTCCATCTCCGCCCGCCACCTAGCCTGGCTCAGAGCGTCAGGACTGTGAGAGGACACCCACGACCGCATCGCAGATGCCCCCTTCACCGGGGATACCCTATTCGGTGAAAAAGTCAACGACACCGTCAATGCCTTGAAAGACCATTGCACGACACTGCAGACCCTCGCGGACGAAGGCTTGGAACGGCCTCACTGCAAGAGCTCCTACCAGCATAAGCCCTTCTCCTTTTCCTCATCCAAGCGTCAATACGGATCCTACCGAAAATGGCAACAACCGCACTATAAACAGCAACCACAGCCTTCACATCCTACAGGCAAAAGCCCCGCCAACGTGAAAGGAAGCAGCAAAAAGCCTCACAGCCAGCACCCGGGAGGAACAACCAAACCTTTTGACGGGTTGTCTGGGCCAGGCCCCCTATGGGGGGGCCGCTTGGCCATGTTCTTACCGGTCTGGAAATCCATCACTACGGACAGATGGGTCCTGGCAATCATCTCAGATGGATATCGAATAAAGTTTCTTTCGCCCCCACTACAACGGTCGATCCCACGCTGCAAGGAGTCCTCCTCCTCCTTAGAGATGGAGATCCTGTCCCTCCTGACCTCCAATGCCATTGAACCCGTCCCGGAGGCGGAAATAAACACTGGCTTCTACTCCCGGTATTTCATGATCCCCAAGAAATCCGGCGGCATGCGACCCATCCTCAACCTTCGCAAGCTCAACTTATTCATCGCCAAGGAGAAATTCAGGATGCACTCCCTCAGATCCATACTTCCTCTCATCCAACCCAAGGAGTGGCTGACATCCATGGATCTCCTGGATGCATACACACACGTCCCCATACACAGGGACTACAGACAGTACCTATGCTTCCAAGCCACAGGGAAGCACTTCCAGTACAAAGTTCTCCCGTTCAGCCTGTCTCCCGCACCTCGGGTGTTTACGAAGTGTGTTGCGGTGGCTGCCGCACATCTCCGCAAGCAAGGAATTTGCGTTTTCCCTCACCTGGACGACTGGCTTATTTCTGCCCCTTCCTCGAGGGAGGCCAAGCGCGCAACTCTAGCTACCATCTCACTGATGACTTCCCTGGGGTTTCTGGTGAATTATCCGAAATCACACCTCTGCCCCTCACAGCAGCTGGAGTTCATTGGAGCGCTAGTAGAAACTATCCACTCAAAGGCCTTCCTTCCCTGGCTAAGAGTAAACACCATCCGGGACCTGACACAACTAGTGAGAACAGGGTGGTCCCCCACGGCAGGGGTAATCCTTCGCCTCCTGGGACACATGGCATCGGCCACCCAGACGGTACCCCTAGCGAAACTACACATGCGCTGCCTCCAGTGGCACCTACGGACTCACTGGTCCCAGCATTCCCAGCCCCTGGAGACCACCATTACGCTGGACAGGACAGTGATCTCCTCCCTCCTTTGGTGGACCCGTGGAAGGAACCTATCATGTGGGAAACCCCTCTCCCAACCAGTGCACCAACTGACTATCACCACCGATGCCTCCCTAGTGGGTTGGGGGGCACATTGCCTTCACCTCTGGACCCAGGGAGCGTGGTCGCCGCAGGAACGACAATGCCACATAAACTTCCTAGAATTCAGAGCCATAAGCTACACTCTGGAGACCTTCCAAAACATGATCAGCGACAAAACAGTCCTGCTACAAACGGACAACCAGGTGGCCATATTTTATATCAACAAACGGGGCGGCATGGGTTCACGGACACTTTACAGAGAAGCCCTTCGGATCTGGGCCTTTGCAGTTTCACATCGCTGCACCCTCTGGGCCTCCTACATCCCCGGTCTACAGAACAAGCTAGCGGACAGACTCAGCGGGCAGCTCAATCCGCACGAGTGGTCTTTCAAACCTCAAGTGGCCCACTCTCTCTTCCAGGACTGGGGTCACCCGACAGTCAACCTCTTCGCCACGGAAGGGAATATGAAATGCAAAATCTTCTGCTCAAAACGCCCCTCTGCTCGGAGCCATGCAGCGGATGCATTCGACTTGTCATGGGGGGAGTGGTCTCTAGTATACGCCTTTCCCCCCATCCCGCTGATTTCCATGACCATCCAATGCATCATCTCCGACAGAGCGCAGGCCATCTTGGTAGCCCTGCACTGGCCTCACCAAGGGTGGGGTTCCCGCTTCTACACTGACTGGCAGTGTGCCCTCCGATCCAGCTTCCCCTGGTGCCGGACCTGCTCTCACAGGACGACGGGAATACCCTCCACCCCAACCTACGAACCCTTGCCTTAACAGCCTGGAAGCTGAGCAGCTAGCATTGTCCCCTTTCCACCTCCTGCATGAGGTCGAACAAGTGGTCCTTGCAGCCCGCCGTCCCTCGACCAGAAAATCTTACAGCCTCAAATGGCGGCGCTTCACTGTCTGGTGCTCCTCTCAAGGGCTAGATCCTTTCTCCTGCCCCATACCGCCTCTCCTGCAGTATCTGACTTCCTTATCTCAACAGGGCCTGCAGACACGGTCCATCCGAGTACACCTAGCTGCCATCGCGGCCTTCCATGACCGTCCTGGGGACATCTCCATCGCACAACTGCCCATCGTCACGTGCTTTATGAAGGGCCTCACTAACCTTCACCCCACAATCAGGAAACTCGTACCGCACTGGGATCTCAACACGGTCCTCAACTAGCTCACCCTACCTCCCTTTGAACCCATGCAGTCAACTGACATCAAGTTCATCTCCTGGAAGACCTTATTCTTGGTCGCCATCACCTCGGCCAGGCGCATCAGCGAACTCCAGGCTCTGGTAGCGCACCCACCGTACACACAGCTTTCCGGGGACCGCGCTTCCCTCCGGACACACCCGAGATTTGTTCTGAAGGTAGCTTCTGCCTTCCACATCAACCAAACTATTGAACTTCCTAACTTCCACCCAGAACCCCACACTTCCCTTGAGGAAGAACGTCTGCACAAGCTGGATTGCGTCCGCGCCCTGCGTCTCTACCTCCTACGGACTGCGACCCAGAGGCGAGGCACGCAGCTCTTTGTCTCCTACGACCAAAACAAGCCGGGCCGCCGGTCACCAAGCGTACCCTATCCCTCTGGATTTCCGCTTGCATCTCTTTCTGTCTGGACCAAGCCAGAGCCGGACCCTCACCACTAGCTAACGCACACCAGCTGAGGGCACTCGCAACCTCAATTGCCAACCTACGCTCGGTGCCGGTAGCCAACATATGCAAAGCGGCTACCTGGTCCTCCCTCCAGACCTTCCAAAGACACTACTGCCTGGACTTCCAGACAGGCTCTTTCGGGCAGGCAGTCCTGGCGGCTGCCAATGCACCACCCACCTGAACCTGACTTAAGTGTGCACCCTTAGCTCTAGTTACCGCTCAGGGTTGATCGCACAACTGCTTACTCCAGTTGCACACGTTGTTTTGCACATGTTATTGGTTAGATTTGCGCATGATTTGCACGTCTTTTGCACATGCTATTTGGTTAGATTTGCACATGGCTTGCACATGTCTTTGAATTGCTCATACGATTGCACATGTTTCTTGATTGATTTGCACATGTCCTTGAATTGCTCATGCATGTTTCTGATTGATTTGCACATGTTCTTCATGTTACTTGCTTAATTTGCACATGTAAGTTGATTTACACTCACCTTCTGCCCTGCTCGGGTTACCAGCGGGAATAAAGCCTTGTCCCTACCCACTTGGTGTGATATGTCCTGTATCCTTACAGGGTCCCTTCCACCTCAGCCTTCACAGCTAGGGAGGCACCTGGTGTGGATGACTTCATCCTGCTTGTCCTAGGTGAAATCAGGGTTACTTACCTGTAACAGGAGTTCTCCGTGGACAGCAGGATAAGTCATCCACACTTTCCCGCCCTTCCTCCCCTGCAAGGGACCCTTCTCAGGGACTAGCCCTCATTGCCCCTAGCACCTGGCTCAGCTCGGGACACAGTGGCTGGTTAGGGGCGGACCTAGGGGTAAGGCCAAGGGGCACATGCCCAGAAGGGAAATTCCTTCTGGGCTAGAGAGAATTTCCGTCCTTGGCGCCATCGGATGACGTCACCTGGTGTGGATGACTTATCCTGCTGTCCACAGAGAACTCCTGTTACAGGTTAAGTAACCCCGATTTCTCCATGGACAGTGGGATAACTCAGCCACGCCTGGTGACTCATCTGACGGTGCCATACAGACGGAAGTGCTCTCCTAGAATTCAGAAAGGTAAAACCTTTATGAGTATGTGCTAGTGTAGCTGTACCCACTGCCCGCCCCTACCTACCTAGGCCAGTCTGTAACCAGCTGAGATCTGCAGGTAGGCAGCGGGTGCCCAGGGGTATAGGTGTTAGGAGTGTGTGACATCCTTTCATCCTAGGAGAGGCGGGTGGGAATGTGTGGATGACTTATCCTGCTGTCCACAGGGAACCCCCATTACAGGTAAGTAACCTCACTTTCTCCATGGACAAGCAGGATACGTCAGTCACACCTGGTAATTCCATAGCTGCGGCTGCTAGGCCATTGGTGCTGTGATAGAATGAATGGAAGACTGGAGGCAAGTTTCCGAGTGGAGCTATATTTTATTGACACAGCAAAAAATTGGAACATCAGGCAAACGTGAATATACTTGTGCAGAAGAAAACAGTGCGGTAGCAACCAACAAATGCAGTAACCAGAGAGAACAACATAGGCATAAGAGAAAACAACAAAAACAGGGACCTGCGGTCTGATAGTCAGTGTCCTCTTGATGCCGGGCTAGGGGCTTTCCAGGCCCTGGGCTTCAGCTGATGCGGTGTCGACTGTGCTGAGGGTGGACCAGCTGAAGGCCACATCTGCAAGGGTGAGGGAGTCTAGGCAGCAGTGTTTCTGGAAGTTGCTGATGGAGGCACATGTGGCTGCCCTGCAAATGTCCTAGATTGGTACTGCCTTGAGGTTTGTCAGGGCAGCTGCAGTAGCCCATAGCTGGTGGGTGTGGATGACCCCGGATGGCTGCGAGCTGGTTTGTGCGTAGCAGAAGGTAATGTATGCAGAGATCCACTGTAAGAGGGTCCTTTTCATGCCTAGTCACCCTGGTTGGTTAGGGTCAAATGACATGAACAGCTGAGTTCTGTGCCTTAGGGGGGCGGTTTTTGCAAGGTAGGTCTGCAGGGCCTGGACACAGTTGAGGGTGTGGAGATGTTGTTGTTCCAACGTGGAGCGTAGTTGTGGGTAAAAGGTGGATAACACAATGGGCTAGTTCAGGTGGAAGGGGAATGCCACCTTTGGAAGGAACTTGGGGGTGTATTCAGAGTATTGCCTAGTTGTGGTAGATCTGGGTGTAGGCAGGTGGTTGACCAAGGCTTAGAGCTCACTGATCCACTGGACCGAGGTGATGGCAATGAGGAATAAGGTTTTCTAAGTCACATACTTGAGTGGCGAGTCCCCCATGTGTTCGAAGGGGCTTTGCTTAAGCTGTCACAAGACGAGGTCTAAGTCCCAGGGTGGCACAGGCTGCCAGACTGGGGGTCGCAAATTGGCAAGGCCTTTCATGAATCTGGAGATGAGAGGATGCGAGGAGATGGGTTTATTTATTTTATTTATTTAAAAGGATTTCTTTACCGCCTTCTCCTTCAATCAAGGCGGTCTACACAGCAAACAATCAACAAGTAATGGTTTATGTGTGTGCATGCAGTGATACAGTGAGTGCGTGTGCGGTGTGTGCCGTAGGGTTGGTTGTTGAGGTGGTCATGGAAGGCTGCAATGGCCACAAGGTGCACCCGGATGGAAAGTGTCTTTAGCCCTGTGTTGGCAAGTGTTGTGAGGTACTGGAGGACCATCTAGGTGGAACAGGAGAGGGGATTCTGCCCTAAGACTGCATACCAGGCATTGAAGTATTTCCATTTGAGGGTGTAAGATTTCCATATGGAGTCCTTATGGGTGGTGAGTATGACCCGCTGCACCTCTGTGGTGAGGTGGAGGGAGGTGAGTCTCATCCTTTCAGCTTCCAAGCTGTCAGTGCTAGAGTTGCCATGTTGGGGTGTAGTGTCCTCCCCCTGTCCTGGGAGAGGAGGTCTGGCATCTGCAGCAGAAGAAGCGGCGAGCTGACTGAGAAGCATTTGAGGTATGGGAACCACATTTGCCTTACTAGTGGGGGGCGATCAGGATGATGGAGGCTCAGTCATTGATAATCTTCTGGATTGTCTTGGAGATGAGCATGTTCATGTTAACCGTACGTTTCTCCCCTCCCCCTCACAAGCTCACTTGGAATCTACCCGCTCATCTGCTTTCTTCTTTCTGGGCCCAAGACCCTGGAACTCGCTCCCCTCCACCCTCCGCCCTCCGCCTAGAACTCTCATTTAAGTCTTTCAAGGCTAAATTAAAAACCCATCTCTTCTGTCTAGCATTCGACCTTCCCCCTCCCTCCTCGCCCCTTTCCCCTCCTCCTCGTTGATGCATATGTTACCTCTTTTTAATCTTTCTGTCCTACTCTAATTTTTAAATGGCATTCTTTTTCTATTTCTCGGCAGCTTGATTTTTAATTGTAAACCGCCCAGAAGCGTTTGTTATGGGCGGTATAATAAGTTTTTAAATAAACATAAACATAAAGCAGTCAGGGGGTACGCCTAGAGGAGTTGCATGTCCCAATGGAGATCAAATGCATCAGATGTTAGCTTCTGCATCAAAGGTCATTTGGAGCAGAACTGGGGGCACTGCTGTTGGCCTCGTCTGCAAAGAGATTAATTTGAGGGTGCCCCCATCACTGGAAGATGGTGTTCGCGACTTCAGTCTTGTGGGACCACTCATGGGGCTAGAGCTGGCGGCTGAGCCTGTCTGCTAATTGGTTGTGTTCACCCGGCAGGTAGGACGCTTGCAGGAAGCAGCCGTGGGATGTGGCGAAAAGCCAAATTCTGAGGGCTTCCCTGCATAGTGGGAGAGAGCCCATGTCCTCTTGTTTGTTGATATAGAATATGATGACTTGATTGTCGGTCTGGATCAGGATGACCTTGTCTTTGATCCAGGAGGAGAAGGCGTAAATGGCACAGAACTCTAGGAGGTTGATGTGTTGTGCTCTCTCCTTTGCAGTCTAGGCTCCTTGTGTGCCGAGATGGAGTAGGTGGGTGCCTCAGCTGGTCATGTATGTGTCCGTGGTGATGACAAGGTTGTGCTAGGGTTGTTGGAGGAATCTTCCCGTGACAGGTGTTCCTTCTGCATCCACCAGGAGAGTCCTGTCTTCATGTTGGGGTCTATGGTGATCCTGCATGACAGACGCGGGGATTGCTGGGTCCATTTGCGGCAAAGGTGCCACTGAAGGGCATGCATGTGTAGCTCAGCAAGGAGAATGACTGGTGTGGTTGCTGCTATATGTCCCAGGAGCCATAGGAGCATTCGGGGCAAGGAGGTGTGGCTGGTCGCTATCGTCTGGGTGAGGGTGGTGATCATATTTGCCCGCTGGGCAGGTAGGAATGCCTTTCCCTGGTGGGCCCGGATGTCCACTCCTATGAATTCCAGGTATTGCATGGGTTGTAGGATGGACTTTTTGTAGTTTGAGGAATACAAGTGAAGAAAGGAGTGCCGTAGTGCAGCGTACTGCCTGAGCCGTCTCTCGTTCGGTAGGTGCAGAGATCAGCCAGTCATCCAGGCAGGGGAAGACACAGATGCCCTCTTTGTGGAAGCATGCAATGGCCGCCACAACACACTTGGTGAAGACCCTAAGGGCCAAGGAGAGGCCAAAGGGAAGCACTTTGTATTGGTAGTGGTTTCCCAAGATGTAGAATCGTAGGTACTTTCAGTTGGCTGGGTAAATGGGGATGCCAGCCAATTGTTGACTTGTATGAGTGGGAGGATGGATCCTAGGGAATACATTTGGAATTTTTATTTGTGTATGAATTTGTTGAGGCGGCCGTAGATTGATGATCGGGCCACCCAATTTCTTGGGGATGAGGAAGTATCTTGAGCAGAAGCCATGATTGGTTTCTGCAGGGGTAACCTGTTCTTTGGCTCCCGAGTCCAGCAGGGATTGTAGTTCTGATGCGATGGTGGAGGTCAGGTGGCTGGTGGGCGTGCGATGCTATTGTTTGTTTTTTCCAGAGGTTGATGTGGCACCCCTTCTTGATGGTCTGTAGGACCCATTTGTTGGATGTGATGGAGGTCCAGGCACTCAAAGAGGGATAAGTGGCCCCCTACAGGGGGTCATGGGTGCGTGCTGGAGTCAAAAGGAAGGGTACCTTTCTCCGATGGGGTCCCTTGTTTCTGTTAGCACTGTTCCTTCAGGCGCTGTTTGGTTGTGTAGGGGTGGTTGTACATGTATTGCTTCGGTCGTTGGTGTTGCCACCTGTTATAAGGGTGGTAGCGGCGTGGGGTGGAGTATGACTTCTTGTGTACAACCCATGGTACTTGCGCTGCATAGAGGAGCATTCCATTCCCTCCGAGGCCAGGGTTTGGAGCATAGTGCAGTATTCCTTCAGGTCATTGACCGTGTCCTTCATCTTTTCTCCAAAAAGGTTGTTGCCAGAGCAGTGGGCATCAGTAAGCCATTCGTGGGTGTCCTCCCTGAGTCCTGAGGCTCTGAGCCAGGCTGCTCGTCTGGCTGTGATTGCTGAGGCCACAGAGTGGGCTGCAGGGTTGAATGTGTCAAAGGCCGACCTGATTAGATGCTTGCCGCATTCTCCAAGGTCACCCAGGATGGGGAGGAAGAAGTCCTAGGACTCTTGCAAAAGGCTGTCAGCGGCAGCCCGCAGATTGGCCAGGAGTGTGTCTTGATACAGCACCTGTTGGAAATGGTGGGAGGCTATCTACGCTGTGAGCATTGCTGCTTGGTAAGACCACTTCCTGAACTCGCCGAGCACTTTATGGTCCTTTCCAGGGGGGTGGGGGAGAGTAGCATGGGTCCAGGAACTCTTGGCCTTCTTGAGGGCTGCCTCGACCACAATGGACTGGTAAGGTAACTGTGTCTTGTCAAAGCCTGACGCTGGTTGCATGCGGTACTTTGAGTCGAGTTTCCTGGAGGTAGTGGGTCCCGAGATGGGTGTCTGCCACACTTTCTGGAGGTGTCTAGGAGCAGGTTGTGGAGTGGGATGGACACCAAGGACCTGGGGGTGTTCAGGTACTTGAGAATGCCGAGGACTTTGTTCCTTGGATCTGGTGCATCCACTTGAGGTAGGGAGAGGCATGCGGCCAGCTTCTGGAGGAATCTTGGATACTTAGGTCCTCCAGTGGAGGAGTCGGCGGAGGCATTGTTGATGCTGTTTGCGGGGAGTCTGTCTGGCCGGAGTGGCTGTTGAGCTTGCTGGGGAGCTCTGGAGGGCTGCTTCCTCTCCTTCACTGTCCATCAATGGTGGCTCAGAGGAGTCCATTGACGGCGGTCAGTAGTGTGGTGGACAGTGGTGCCGGGGAGCTCCTCCTTGCCTGGGCAGGTGGTTCTTTAGTTTGTTGCATTGAGTGCTGCGCCAAGAATTTTGCTAGGAGGTCCAGCATGTTCTTTGCCCCTGTCGTAGTGGCAGGGCTGGCCCGATTTGAGCTGCCCTGCCTGCATGAGGTCTGTCGCTTGTGGTGCCTCTGGGGTGGGCTGAAGGAGGAGGAGGAGAGGCTGTCTGGGCTGGTGTCCAAACCTTTGCTTCTGCTGCTGCTTTTATTTTTGTGTCTGTGTCTAGTGCTGTGCTCCCAGCCCCTGTAGGTGGAGCTGCTGCTGCTGCTGTGGCTGGGAGAGTCTCTGTCATGCCGGTGGGGAGATCTCCGTTGTTTTTTCTGGCAGTCCACAGCATCGGAGGACAGTGCGGCATGTTTAGAGATGGCAGGGCGTGGGGCGAGAAATCTCGGAGCAGGCTGGATTGCACCGAGAAGGGCTTCCCCTATCAACGCAGTGATGGGAGCGATGATGCCGTCAATGCGGGCCAATCAGAGAAGAGATGGGTAGCTTGGCCAGTGGTATGCCCAATAGTGCCATTTGTGGGTGGTGCCATGGGCGGAGCTGAAGAGGCAGCATGTCTGGCATTGTGAGGGATTCTAGAGCTGTTGGGATCGGCGTTTTCTCACCTCAGGTCGAGCATTGGATGCAGCTTTTTGTGCTGGAGTGCTGGAAGTCTTTCTGGGAGCCCCGGGCAGGGGTGGAGGCCTCGTGGGGTGCATCCTGTGCTGCAGGGGTACTTTTTCTGGCGGTGGAGCTGGAGGCCATGTGCTTTTGTTTCCTGTTCTTCAGGAATGCATGGGAGGCCTGTTGATCACTGGAGATGCGCTCTGAGGCCTCAGCCAGGAATTCCCTCATTGTATGGCTTCTTGATAATCTGGCTCTCGGGGTCATCTGGGCACAGTGGAGGCAGTCCTCCACGTGGTGGGCAGACCCCTAGGCAATGGATGCAGCGGTCATGGGCTTCCGTGGAGTTCATCTTCCTGCTGCACTTCAGACACTTCTTGAAGCCAGATTTGGTCATTCTGGATCTTGAGCTTTTCTGCTATTTTCTTATTTTTCTTTCTTCCTGATGGTGTTTCAAAAGAGAGCTAGGAGTTAGTCTGGCCCAGATAGGGGTGGGCAGTGGGTAGAGCTACACTGCCAAATGCTCAGAAAGGTTTTACCTTCCTGAGCTCTAGGAGAGCACTTCTGTCTATATGGCGCCATCAAATGATGTCACCAGGTGTGGCTGACACATCCTGCTTGTCCATGGAGAAGACTAATAGTGTGGGAAAATTTTGAGCAAATCTGCTGTGCTAAAAGATAGCACAGTAGGCATGCAGATCACATTTAAACAAACAAATATCAAATTGCTTCCGATGTAAAAAAAAAACTGTGCCAAAACTTACTCTTTTACTCTTCCTTGAACATTGAAGGGGGGATATTCAAAGCCATTTAGGCAGTTTTTAGATTGGCGCTCAGTGGTTAGTGCTGTTGAATATCCCCAGTTTCATCCCCTAAGTGCCTTGAAGCAACTTGGCTAGCGTTGCGGTACTCTAGGGGTGAATTGGAGGTGGCATTAGGAAATAAATGGCTAGTGACGATATTCAGCTGCTAGCCAGTTATCCTACAGCAGCTAAAATGAGGAACCTGAAAGTTCACCTAACTTTAGCCACTGTAGCTAACCGATCAGTGGCTGAATATTGCTGCGAGCCGGTTCGCTAAGGCACTCTCCATCCAACACAGATATTCAATGCTGCTAACTGGATATACCCTGTCACTGAATATGCAGGTTCAAAGTTCAGTGCTGACAGCTAGCTGCTGCTGCTGCTGCCACTGAATATCCCCCCTGAATTTTTATGGCAGCTCTGAGCTTGTGTAAAGAGCAAAAAGGTCTGACGTGAGGTGATGACCCAAGTAGATCCCCAACCCCACTCCTGTGACTCCCTGGACCCCACCTCCTGACCCTCCCCCCAATAAAAACCTCATTAGTGGCCCAAAATGGCCCCTCCCCCCATGCCTGTGAGCTCCTGTCTCTATGCCACCGTCTTGGAAAATGGCAGCGCCTGACCCCTTTTGGTGCATCAAGATGCACTGTGCAGGGTCAGACATCTCATGTTACCTGTAATGACTACTTAGTATATGTTACCCATGTTTCAAGTAACTTGTTTCTGTTCCTTGTAAACTGCTTTGATTCATTCATTAAGTGGTATAAAAAAACCTATAAATAAATAAGATAATGGAGGCAGGAACGTGTGGACATTACTCTGGCCTCCCAACAATGGAGGTACAGGGTGAGGTTGAGGGTTACAGGGGGTACAAGGAGGTATGAGAGAGGGCTCCACGGACCACCAATGCGTTTTGGGGGGGAGGGTTGTGGGCGTCAGAGGGAGGAGGAGATTGTGAATGTCATGGTGGAAATCAGGCGGGAGAAGACTGGGATGCGGGAGTGTTTTTTTTATCTCCCTGCCTGTCAGTGTGTGAGACAATCCTTGCTCACACAGACAAGGAGAGAAATATTTACTCACAATGCAGCAAACAGTTGCCTGTTTTGTGTCATGTTTTTCTGACAGTGCACCTTTGATTAACACTGAGGTAATTTGCATGCTATCAGTTTACTGCATCAGGAGTAAAAATGTGTTTTTAATGCTTACCTCTATGCCAGTGGTTCTCAACCCAGTCCTCTAGGACCCCCCCTGGCCAGTCAGGTTTTCAGGATATCCACAATGAATATGCATGAGATAGATCTACATACAATGAAAGCAGTGCATGCAGATCTATCTCATGCATATTTATTGTGGATATCCCAAAAACCTGACTGGCCTGGGGGTCTTAGAGGACTGGGTTGAGAACCACTGCTCTGTGCTGACGATATTATGGTATATGCCCCAATCAACCTACAATCACCTAACATTTATTTTTATTTATTAACAATTCTTATATACCGCACTATTAGCCATCAGCGCGGTGTACATTGAACAGAAACATGACAACAATGACAAGATGCCTTGACACGAATACCTGGCTCACCACTAACAACCTGACGGTCAACTTTGATAAAACAGAGGCTATGTTCATCACTAGAGACTCCACTTCATTCTGCCACAAACATCAGCATTCTAAACAAAACTATAGCAGTCAAGGATGAAGTGAGGTACCTGGGCATTATCCTGGACAGAGCTCTGAACCTAAAATCTCACATTACTAAAATTGTGGCAAGAGCCTACCACCGATTGAGGATCATCAGAAAAAACAATCCTTAACCAAGACCACTTCTGCACAGCTTGCCAAGCAGTCATCATCCCACTGCTTGACTATGGAAACTCATTAAACCAAGGCCTTCCCCAGCAGACTAGTCACTTACTTCAGATGGTGCAGAATACTGCAGCACGTATCATCACAGGCACTGCAAGATCTGAACACATCACCCCTGTCTTACAACAGCTACACTGGCTCCCAATAATTGCAAGGGCTAAATTCAAAACAAGCCTGAACATCTTCAAAATCTTCCACCATGGCTCGGAAAATGCGCTCCAGGATATAATAACCAGAGATGTCAGCAACAGATCAAGAAGAACCAACAATGGCAACAGGATCAGCACACCCACAGGTTATCACAAGACTAAGCAGGCAACATCTAAGAGAGCTCCCTTGCTACTGGCGCCTGCATTGTGGAACTCCCTCCCTATGGACTTAAGGACCCTAAACGACACCAAAGACTTCCGTAAGGCACTCAAGACCCTCCTCTTTATCAAGGCCTATGAGCAACCACCTTAAGTTGACAAACACTAGATACCACCCAAGTGGCCCAACATCTACTTACACCACTTGGCCCCAACTTCCCATATGGACCTATAAGCACATAGTATTTACGTTTGAGTCGTATCCCCTCCTGTTAAATGTATACCTCCTATTGTGTTGTGATCACTTTGATTGAAGGATAAGGTGGTATACAAAACTGTCTAAATAAATACCTTAGAAAGCTGTGTGCTGGAGCTAAGTGCAATATTCTAATGTAGCACTTGCTGCACCAAAGCCAGGGCTGGGCTTCAACACATTGGTGACTAAGTGGATCAAGCTGGTGGCAGGTGTCTTGCTGCTCTGCCTTAGTGTCATGATTTAGATTTGCCAAGGATTGCCTTCTGGTTCAGGTGTATGTGCTGCTTGTCTTTCCACAACTGGCCCTGCTGCCACATCCATTGCTCATCCCTGATCTAATTCTCTATAGGACCATCTCTGAAATGGAATGTAACTTCTAGAACAGTCTTAATTTAAAAACACATCACGAACAACAGCAAGTATTTGTTCTCAGTATGAGAATTGAGAGTCCAAAATTATCCCTAAAAACAGTAATAGAATTCAGAGGACTCCTTTATAGCAAAAGGAGGGAATCAAATCTAACTTTAAAAAATTTTATGCTTCAAAAATAAAGAAGGGTAACCTGCACTGAGCGGTGGGTACAACCTTAAACAAAGGCATAGAAGGGGGGTAACCTGCATGGACTGGCAGGTAGAACCCTTGCCACCTCATTGGGCCAACTAGATGGACTATGCGCAGGTCTTTGTCTGCCGTTGTTTACTATATTACTATGCAGATGATATCCTCCCATGTTTGCAGGATTAATTTTACATCAAACACAGGTCTCTTTGAATGTAACTTCCTGTGCCAAGTGACCCTGAAATGTCAAAATACTGGCAACCCTAAAAATAAAATTTGTTTGAAAGAACGATACATCTTCTGAATTTAAAACTTTTGGTAAACAAAGGTAATTCACCTCTTAAAACCCTCTCCCTTGAAATAAAGAAAAAGCTCCAAGAAAATCTATTGAAATCCTTTATTCAAGATGTCATAAAACCAGAGGTCAATGCAGCAAACTGTGCTGTACTCTCTAGCGCAGTGTTTTACTCAAGATTTTCCCTCATTAGTCTTGCTCCCTGATGCATAAAGCCTAGCACAGTATGCATGCTGATTACATGCAAAGGAAGGACTATCTAATTGTTCCCTGATGTAAAATAACTGCTGAAACAGCACCATTTTTTACCCGTCCCCATCTCAGGTGACCTATCAGACCCCCAATCCTCGGCTGACCTGCTCCAAATCTCACCCCCACAATCCCCTGAAAAAAATCATTGGTGGCCTATGGTCCATGAACCCTCCCATCCCCAAAATAATCAGGTGGCCTGTGAACCCTTAACTCCCAAAATAATAATTGAAAGCCCATGGGCCCTGAGTTTCCCAAATCCCTCAAAAAATCATCAGTGGCCTATAAGTCCCACCCCCTGACCCTCTCAAACCCCCAAGATAATCTTTGGTGGCCCATGGGCCCCATGTTTCCATCCCCAAACCTTTCAAAGATCATTGGTGGCTCATGGGCCCTGTGTCCTCCCCCAAATCCCCAAAATAACCATTAGTAGCCCGTGGACCCCAAACCCCTCAAAAGATTATTGGTGGGTTTTGGCCCTCCCCATACCCTTGATTCCCCCATACCTCCAATGCTGGGAGGCAGGAATGAGGCCTACATACCTCTGCGTCACCATTTTAAAATAATGGTGCCTAAGCCTGTCTGGTACATCCCAGGATGCACTGTGTGTAGGGTTGCCAACTGGCCGGTTTTTCCATGGCCAGGCCGGCTGCCGGCGCAGAGGCAAAACCGGCCCTTGAAAAGCCGTTTTTTTTTGCTCTGGCTGCAAGATCGGGAGCGGCCAGAGCAAAAAAAACGGCTTTTCTCCCAACCCGGAGGGCTTCAGAGGGAGCCGGGTAAGCCCGCGCGAGGCCCCGGCTCCCTCTGAACAGCTGCCAGCGTGAAGAGCCTTTTCCTTCACGCTGGCGGCTGTTCCTGTGAAGCCGCGATTGGTGGGAAAGGTTAAAGGCAATGCCTTTTAACCTTTCCCAGCATTCGCGGCTTCACAGGAACAGCCGCCAGCGTGAAGGAAAAGGCTCTTCACGCTGGCAGCTGTTCAGAGGGAGCCAGGGCCTCGCACGGGCTTCCCCGGCTCCCTCTAAAGCCTCAGACAGCCGTGGTTGTGGGGGGGGAGGCCAAGGACTGCCTGGGCTGTGATGGGGGGAGGGGGCCTGGACTGGAAAAAGGGCTAGGAGGGGGAATTTGACTGGAAATGGGTTGTGATGGGGGGGGGGGACCGGGACCGTAAAAGGGCTATGGGGGGGGGGGGACTTGGACTGGAAAGAAATGGGCTGTGATGGGAGGGGACCTGGACTGTAAAAGGGCTATGGGGGGGGGGGACATGGACTGGAAATGGGTTTTGATGGGGAGGGGGACCTGGACGGGAAAAGGGCGGGGGGGGGGGGAGGACAGGGAATGGAAATGGGTTTTGATGGGGGGGGGGAACAGGACTGGAAAAGGGCTGGGGGGGGGGGAACTTGGACCGGAAATGGGCTATGGTGGTGGGAAGGGGAACTTGGACTGGAAATAGGCTGTGATTAGGGGGACATGGACAGGAAATGGGTTGTGAAGGGGGGGACGGACCTGGACTGGAAAAGGGCTATGGGGGGCATTGGACTGGAAAGAAATGGGCTGTGATGGGGAGGGGGACCTGGACTGTAAAAGGGCTATGTGAGGGGGGGGACATGGACTGGAAATGGGTTTGGATGGGGAGGAGGACCTGGACTGGAAAAGGGCTATGGGGGGGGGGGGGACATGGACTGGAAATGGGTTGTGATGGGGAGGGGGACCTGGACTGGAAAAAGGCTATGGGGGGGGGGGGAACTTGGACTGGAAATGGGCTATGGTGGAGGGAGGGGGAACTTGGACTGGAAATAGGCTGTGATTAGGGGGGCTAGGACTGCAAATGGACTGTGATGGTGGGGGGGGGGGTAGGACTGCAAATGGGCTGTGATGGTGCGGGGGGACTCGGACTGCAAATGGGATGTGATGGGGGGGGGGCCTAGGACTGGAAATAGGCTGTGATGGGGGGGGGGGCTAGGACTGGAAATGGTCTGTGATGTGAGGGCTAGCACTGGAAATGGGCTGATGAAGAGCTGGAATAGGACTGGAAATGGGCTGATGTGGGGCATGGGAGAATGGGATTAGAAGGGAGTGGATGCTGGGTGGGTCTAGAACTATAAGGGAACTGATTTTGGGGGAGGACTAGAATAGATGGGGAATGAGAATGGAGAGGGGAAAAAATATTTTGTGTGGAAGAAAAGTCTATGATGGGCTGGGTATTGGGAGAGTGAGGGGCTTGAGAATGGAAGGGTGAAATTTAAATGGATGATAAAGGAATAAGGAAAGAATTGGGGGAAAGAGCAAAAGGGAAACAATCAGTATGTTAAAGCAGAAATAGAGAGAGAATGGAAAACATCTAAAAGAGAAGAAAGGACAAATGGATAGCTCGTAGAAGACACGAAGAAACCAGAAGAAAGTGACTGGAGCAATTGCAACTGAAAATAAAACGCCCAAACAGAAGGTAGAAAAATACTTTTTATTTTGAATTTATTAGCTGGAATATGTTTGGTCTGGGAAGTGTGTATTGCTAACATCTTTGCGTTTTTGTTTAGTGCAAGAGGAAATTACTTTATAGTTTTATTTCTCCAGTGTTGTACATTTCATGTTTGGATTTTGGGGTTCCCAGTTTAATTATTATATGACCAAGGAAGTTAGCCTACACGTATCCTCGGTAATTTTTGTGGGTGGGGCTGGGGGCGGGGCAGGGGTGGGACTAGGGGCGGAGAATGGGTGGAGCATGGCGAGCCACAGGTGTCGGGTTTTTCTCGGTGAAAAAGTTGGTAACCCTAACTGTGTGGGGGTCATGTGCCACCATTTTGAAAGATGGAGGCAGGAGCATCTGGGCATCACTCCTGCCTCCCAATATTAGAGTCAGGGATATGGGGAGGATCACAGCTGAATTTTGAAAGGGGAGGTTGGGGGACCACAGGATACCAATAATCACTTTTGCAGTATGGGGCCTACAGGCCACCAGTGATATTTTTGAGGGGTTTGGGGATGGGAGAGTTGGGATCCATGGGCCACCAATGATTTATTTAGAGTGCTTGGGGTGAAACCCATGGGGCAGCAATGATTTGTTGGGGTTGGGGTTAGGGTTGCCAACTGGCTCCAGATGTGCCCGACAGGCTTGATCCAGTTCTGTGTCCCTTTGCATGCAGGGACTTGTAGTCTTGCTTTTCTTATGGAGTGCAATGAAGAAATCAGAATTACATGTCCCTGCATGCAATGGGGTAAATCCAGGGCTGGATCAAGCCTGTCGGGCGCATCTGGAGCCAGTTGGCAACCCTAGTTGGGGGGGGGGGTTCAGGGCCTCCCATGAGTTATTTTGGGGGTTTGTGGGAGACTGATAGCCCCTGTGCCCCTATTACATGGGGGGAAATGTCTGTGTTTGTTGTCTTTTTTTTTTTTAAATCTCCCTCTCAACGGGTGAAATCCCCGCTCATGCACCCACACGAATGGAGAGGAGATGTTTATTGTGCGATGTAGCAAATGTCTGCATCTTACTGCTGTTTTTTTCTGACACCAGTCATTTGCGCGTCATTAATTTACTGCATCTGAATTCGGGAGTAAAGTTAGTTTGAGCGCCGCCACAGAGCAGCCTAACCCTGGAAAGAATCCCTGTGACGGTGTTTGTGTGAAGCCGGCGGGGGGGATTTCCAGGCTTTGGTTTTCAAACAGGGCACTTCATTTTCTTGCGAAAGAGCGCAGCTGCCTCCTCCTCCGACCGATCAGCTCACGCGTCGTCACAGCCCGGGGAGGCTCCTCGGCGGCGCCAGTCGGCAGGAGAGCCGCAGCCCCGGAGTGGACAGCGAAATGTCTCATGCTGAGGCCGCCTTGGGTGCGGAGGGGACCCACCGAGAGAAACCTCAGCAGACCGTTTACGTGATCGTGGGCTCGGGCTCGGACACCATCCAGCTGGTCAGGTAGGGTAGGGGGGGCCGCGCCGGCCTGCGTGAGGCGAATGAAACCCGGCCATCGTTGGCTGGGGGCAGGACGAGCAATAAACACAGACACAAGAACAGATTCGGGAATGGGGCAAGAGGCAAGGACGGTAGATTGAGGAACTACTGAGGGGGCAAGCAAGAATGATAAAGAGAGAGAACAAAAACTGCGGGGCAGAAGGAGAAAAGCAGAGATCCAGGAACCGCTGAAAGGAGCGAGTTCTAAGCCTTAGTTTCTGTGGCTACATTTGGGCTAAATGTTTTTCATAGAAGATTGTCCTGTTGTTTTGCCACCAAGCCTAAGTGTTTAATAAACTGCTTTTGACAAACTTGGAAATTCCAATGCTGTATTCTGCATAAGAACGTGCAGTCCTAGCTGGTAGAGAAAAACAATGATGTCATGAGGGCAAGGGAGACACCTCTTTCCCAGATAGCACTGCTGGGAACCTGGCGGCTGCCTTTTCTGAATCTGCACACCTAGTGACTCCTCTTCTTATGCTATGAGGTGCTTTTGTGCAGTTCCTGTTTGCTGGCCCCTGGTGCAGATAGTAGTAACAGGAACTGACCGTCAGGCACTCAGACTTACCACTACTAGAGACTGTGAGAAGAACAGCTATAGTGGTGGTAATTCTTTGAGTATTATATATTTTGATTCCTATGGTGGGCCCCTGACACAGGCAAATTTCTGCTGAAACATGGCCGTGTTGGGGTTAATAAAGGATTATTTTGAGCTGTGGGAAGTGTTCTTACCCCTGCTGGTTTTTTTGTGCTACAGCTGATAAGGCCTGGACAATCCCATTGGCCTGGCTACTCCAATCCTAGGCCTTCCTCACTTCTTGGACTAGTAGGCTCTGGGAAACCTCAGTTGACTTTGCTGCTGCAGTCCCAGGCTTGTCTTGCGTATTGGTTTAGCAGAATCTAAGAAGCCTACTGGTCTCGCTGCTGTAGTTATGGGCGCACCGTGTTAGGCTGATGAGTCTGGGAAATGAGCTGGTCTTGCTGCTCTGGGCTCCTGATGCTGCCTGCTTTGCCTTTCAGCTGGTAGGATCTGAGGAAGATCATCAGCTGCAGCAGTGTATTAAAAGAGAAAATCTTTGCATGTGTGCATGAGTTCCCACTCCAATCATGAGTGCCTCATGCCTAAAGCATGAGAAGTGGTTTGTCTGCAGGAGTTAGGTGCATTGTCAGAGCTGTGTCTGTCTCAGTACTGGAATTCTAAGGGATGCTGCAGGGGGAATCTCTTAGAATTCCTGACTGGGCCTAATCTGGCTTTGGAGCAGGGGTTCTCAATCCAGTCCTCTGGACACACCTAGCCAGTCAGGTTTTCAGGATAACCACAATGCATATGCATGAGAAAGATTTGCGTGCTGCACTGCCTCAACTGAATGCAAATTTCTTAATTCTTCGTGCATATGAGTTATCATTGTCCTAAAAACCTGACTGGCTAGGTTTATCCAAAGGACTGGGTTGAGAACTCTTGCTTTTGAGTAAGGAGGGGAAGAGAGAGAGGCAGTGAATGTGGTGGCAACATTTAGGCCAGGGATGTGCTGAGTCCTAGGGCCCTGCAGCTGAAGACGTGTTTACATGGGTTTTCAATTTGGAGAAGGCTAATCAAAGTGAAAGTGAGGTTGACAGAATCTTGACAGAAATAACGTGGGGTGGGGGTGGTAAGCTAAAAAAATGAATTCTATGAAGGGAAAAAGAGTAAAATAAAAACTGAAAAAAGTGTAAATTCCACCTTGCTGCACTATATGCTTGGAACAGATTACCTGAGTTGGTGCGTCAGGCTTCATCTATTGTCCTACTCAAATGCAGGCTAAAAGCCTACCTTTTCAAGGCTGCTTTTGGATCTTGATTCTTTATTCTCCTTTTATCACCCATGTATGTTAAAATATCTTTTGTCCTCTGTTGTATTTGTCTTGCATAGATTGTAAGCTCTATTGAGTAGGGACTTTCTCTTATGTGCATACATACAGCACTGCATACGCCTTGTAGTGCTTTACAAATAAATACTAGTAGTAATGGAAAACAAGCTTCAGGTAATGAAGGGGAAATGCATTGAGCAGAAAAGCTTGGGGAAAACAGCTGACATCACAAAAAAAAGAAAAAAAACAGGAAAGACTGAAACAAAGCAAGTTGAGCTGGCAGAAATAAGATGAAATATTTGTATTTGTTGCGCAAGAGTTTTACAGAGTGTCTCTGGAAGCAAGCAGCCAATTGAAATGGAAGCAGAGAAACAGCTTTTGTAGGACAGCAGAGTTTTCATGAAACCTGTCGTTTCTTTATAACATCAACAAAATATGTCCCTTTCTCTCAGGACACACTGTCAGGGCCCTTTATGTATTTCTTCATCACCTCCCATCTAGACTATTGCAACTTGTTCCTCACTGATCTCCCACTGAATCATTTCTCACCCCTTCAATCTGTTCAAAACTCAGCTGCACGGTTAACCTTCTGCCAATGTCGCTGTGCTCACGTAACTCCTCTTTTCAAGTCATTTCAATGGCTCCCTATTCGCTTCTGTGTCCAGTTCAAACTTCTCCTGCTGATTTACAAGTGCATTCATTCTGCGGCTCCTCATTACCTCTTCTCTCTTATCTCTCACTACACCGCTTCCTGACAGGTCCCTTTTATTTGTGCCCTTCTCTTCTACTGCCAACTCCAGACTCTGTTCTTTTCATCTTACTGCACCGCATACCTGGAACAGATTATCTGAGTCAATATGTCAGGCTCCATCTCTGATCTTATTTAAATCCAGGCTAAAAACTCATCTCTTCGAGGCTGCTTTTGGATCCTGACCCCTTGTTCCCCTGTCTTCACCCATATGTAACAAAGTAAATGACGGCAGATAAATGACCATATGTATTTTTAGTAATTTCCTTAAGAATTCTGTAGTTCCCTGCTGTTCTATTTGTCCGTCTTAGTAGATTATATGCTTTCTGGAGCAGGGATTGTCTTTTATGTATAGGTGTACAGTGCTGCATATGCCAAGTAGTGCTATATACTATAAATAATAAGTAGTAGTAAAATCATACTCTGTATAATACACCTCCGCTACAGACTTACCTGAGCAGGCAGAAACTCTAGAAAGATGTAATGCTGTCAGACCACAGTGTTGGGAGTGAGGAGGGAGCAGATCTTAAATAAAGAATGTATTGGCAGGTAAAGAACATAAAGCCCATCCAATTTACCCATCTCTCGCCCACTGACCATCTTCTATGCTGGGCATTTCAATTCTTTGCTCCACTCCCTGAGGTTCCCTGTGCTCCCCTGTGCTCGGGGCCAGTTGAAGGAATATTGAGAGCCTTAGGCAAACCTTTATACTAATAACTCCCCCCAGCAAGATTTTGATAATTAAACTCAATAATCATGATTATTCCAACAACTCTCCTCATGCAACAATTATGTAAAAATGTAAACTTTTTACTTTTGAATATTAAACTTTGCCTTGTGTGTATTTTGTGCCCTGTCCCCCTGGAGATAAAAGAATGTGCTGATGTCTCTTTGAGTTCTCGAGATGTCAGAATCTCTTTTAATTTGACTGCAGTTTCTTTTTGCTGCCTGTTAGAAGTCGCTTTCTTGTGCAAATGCTTAGTCTTTCCTAATGATTGAGCCGTCCCTGCCTGTGCTTGTCGCACTACCACTTTCAATGTGAGACTGTTCCATGGAGTCACCACTTTTTCTGTGAAGAAATAGTTCCTCAGATTGTTCTCAAGTCTTCCCCCTTTCACTCTCATTCTTAAGCATGTCTTTCTTTGAAACAGGTCTGTCTCATATGTTTGCTCCTTGCAGGTAATAAGAAATTTCTCTCATTCTTCCTTTCTTCCAGGGTATACATGTTTAGGACATTCAGTCTCTCCCCATATAATTTTTCTTGTATTTTAAAGCATTTGTAGCCCACTAGTCCAGATAGTTTGTTCTTGGTGGGTTACAAAGTAGGAGAGAAAATATGATACCTTAGCAGTAAAATACAAGTAGTTAATAAAATATATACAAAACCCATAGTACGGTGCTTTAGAACTAAAATGTAGCTAAAAACGTAGAACAACCATCATTGCTAAAAGGCTTGAAGAGATTGGCTTTACCTTTTTCTTTATTATTAATTTTTTATTGAGATTTCAGACAAAGCATACATCCCACCCAGAGTCAAAACCTTAAATAACAAAGACTCTTCCCTCCCCGCAATATAAGCATACCCCTCCCCATAACAGACTTTCCTTCCATATTTGCATGATCCCATCAGAACTCCTCAGTGTCTAAGACCAGTCTACCCCCAAATCTTTTAAGCAACCAAGTATTTGAGTGACCGACTGGCCAGAGCATAGAAGAGGGCCCAACCCTTCAGAACACTAACACACTACTAAATGCTTACAGAATCATTCAGTTATACTCTCCTGAGTTAATAACTCTGGGCAAGAGCAGCAAAGTCTCCAGGCCCTCAATGGATCCCTTCAGTAACATCGTTACACAACATAATGTGCCTATAAACAGAACCAAAAACCAGCAATTAGAACCCAAAACACAGTGGGATTTGCATGAGTGTACTTGCACCATTCATCACCAGGCTTTACCTTTCTGATTAAAAGAAGCTGACCTTTCAAAATGTGTCTGCAGATACACAGTGAGCTCCAGAGTAGAGATACCACTGCGGAAAAGGTTCCTGTTTCTAACAAAGTCTCTCATGAGAGACTCTTGGGGGACATTAAAAAGTTATGGGATAGGAGGCAGTGTACTGTTGTGGATTAGGAACTGTTTGAAAGATAGAAAAAGGGTATGGTAGGGCTAAATGGTCAATGTTCTCAATGGAGAAAGGTGAATAATGGAGTACCTCAGGGATCTCTGCTGGGCCTGCTGCTTTTTAACATATTTATAAATGACCTGGAAATGGGAATAATGAGTGAGGTAATCATATTTGCAGATGATACTAAATTATTTGAAGTTGTTAAAACACAAGACTATTGTAAGAAATTGCAAGAGGACCTTGATAAATTGGGAGACTGGGCTTCCAGTTGGCAGATTACGTTTAATGTGGACAAGTACAAAGTTATGAACTTTGGGAAGAACAACCCAAGCTACACTTGCGTAGTAACATAGTTCCATCCAGGAAAAAGATTTAGGCATTATTGTGGATAACATGTTAAAACCCTCCGCCCAGTGTGCAGCGGTGGCCAAGAAGACAAATAGAATGTTAGGAATCATAAGGAAAAGAATGGAGAATAAAACAAAGGACAGGGGCAGCTCAAGGCAATCTGCTGTCTAAGGCGAGGGATGAGGTGGTGCCCCCTTCCCCCACAGAGCGGGGTGGGGGGGGGGGGGGCTTTCTCAAAACTCCAGTCAGGGACTGAACCAATATATAATGTGGAGGAAACGAAAGGTGTTTACACACCAAGGAACTAAAAGAGAGAACGAGAACCACAGCACTGTTTATAACACCAAATTATAACTCCTTTTTATTTTGTTATAAACTGCATTATGGATCTTACTTTTTCTTTTTGAATATATATTTTGCATCCACAGAACCCCCTCTCTCAACAGTGGGTGCAGAGCAGAACTAGGACATTCACCCACAGAACTCAATATCTTAAAAAAAAAAATCTGATTCCGATCATCTCACTAACAACAACAAATGTTCTCCAGTACCAGACATATTGTGAGCTAATACAAAACCCTACAACAAAGTCATGAGGATCTGTAGAGCAAACCTACCATACCATACCAGCTCCACTTCCAAAACTCACATAAAGAGCCTACCCCCCAAAAAAGGCATAACTGTAAATACTGCAGTGGGCCCTGGAACATACAAATACTTATTTGAAAAGCTGAAACAATTCAGATTACAACAGTACAGATCCCTTCATACAAACTCCATGTTAACAACACCTGGCCTTGGCCACAAATGCAAAACAGACCCTCACCAAAGTACAGACTAAGTGACCATAACCTAATAATGAACATATGTAGATAAAAATTAAACTGCAACCCCAAAAAGTCAGATTTTGCATACAATGCAATGCCTGAGAAACAGAAAGAGATGCATTTCCCTGTACTTTATAAAATATAAAGATAGCACCAAGACTGTTCATTAAATTGAAAATAAAATTCTCTTCTACCTTTGTTGTCTGACCATTTTATTCTTGATCATGCTGGTCACAATCTGAGGTTTCTGCTTTCCTCCACCCCCACTGTCTACTTCCTCACAGGGGCGGCATGAGGATGATGCAGGGCCATCTGCGGAGATTCATTGCAGCCTTTTTTTCATAAATTTAGTATACTTTACTATAAAATGTATATGCTTCCAATCTAAATCCAAACATATACATGCAATTTAATGAAACAGATATTACAATAAAACAAGCACAAGAAAACATTAAATTTGATTAATGAAAAGCCACTTACATGGCCCCCACCCCAATCAGACAATCACCAGTCTGCACACCAGATTTATTTTTCTGTGACCAGATTATTGATGAGGAGGGAAGATATAAAATGAGAAACTAATCCTGGTAGCCATGAATTCAAACGCTGGATTGGCTTGTTAGAACTGGAAAAGTCCAGAACTCAGGAGCAGTGAAGCTATCAGGCTACTAAACAAAAATAAACGGAGACGTTCCCTTAACATTTGAAATTTCCTTGAATCTGACCTAACAAAATATTTTAAATTTCAGTCTGGCAGCATAAACTGAAGAGTAGCAAATCACCTGGGCCGGATGGTATACATCCAAGGGTGTTGAAAGAACTGAAATTTGAGATTGCAGACCTGCTATCAGTAATCTGTGAACTATCATTAAAATCATCTCTAATACCTGAGGATTGGAGGATCGCCAATGTAACACCAATTTTTAAAAAGGGTTCGAGGGGTGATCCGGGAAACTACAGACCGGTGAGCCTGACATCAGTACCGGGAAAAATGGTAGAAACCATCATAAAGAATAAAATTACTCAGCATATAGATAGTCATGACCTAATGGGAGACAGCCAACATGGCTTTAGACAAGGAAGATCTTGTCTTACTAATCTGTTATGTTTTTTTGAAGGAGTGAATAAACAGGTGGACAAAGGTGAGTCGGTTGATATTGTGTATCTGGACTTTCAGAAAGCCTTTGACAAGGTCCCTCATGAGAGACTTTTGGCAAAACTAAAGAGTCATGGGATAGGAGGCAGTGTACTACTGTGGATCAGGAACTGGTTAAAAGATAGAAAGCAGAGGGTAGGGCTAAATGGCCAATTTTCCCAATGGAGAAAGGTGAATAGTGGTGTACCCCAGGGATCTGTGCTGGGTCCGCTGCTTTTTGACATATTCATAAATGACCTGGAAAGTGGAATAACGAGTGAGGTTATCAAATTTGCTGATGACACAAAACTATTTAAAGTTGTTAAAACCCAGGAGGATTGTGGAAAATTGCAAGAGGATCTTGATAAATTGGAAGACTGGGCATCAAAATGGCAGATGAAATTTAATGTGGAGAAGTGCAAGGTTATGCACCTAGGGAAGAACAACCCAAACTATGGTTACACGATGCAAGGTTCCACATTAGGAACCACCACCCAAGAAAAAGATTTAGGCGTCCTTGTGGATACCATGTTAAAACCCTCGGCCCAGTGTGCAGCGGCGGCCAAGAGAGCAAATAGAATGCTAGGTATGATAAGGAAAGGAATGGAAAATAAAACAAAAGATATTATAATGCCTCTATATCGTTCCATGGTGAGACCGCACCTTGAATATTGTGTGCAATTCTGGTCGCCATATCTTAAAAAGGATATAGCAATTTTAGAAAAGGTTCAGAGAAGAGCCACCAAAATGGTAAAGGGGATGGAAGGCTACTCCTATGAAGAAAGGCTAAAAAGGTTGGGGCTCTTTAACCTGGAAAAGAGACGGCTGAGGGGAGATATGATAGAAGTCTATAAATTAATGAACGGAGTGGAACGGGTAAACGTAGATCGATTGTTTACCTTATCAGAATATAGAAAGACTAGGGGACATGCAATGAAGCTACAGGGTAAACTATTTAAGACTAATAAAAGAAAATATTTTTTCACTCAACGTGTAATCAAACTCTGGAATTTGTTACCGGAGGATGTAGTAAAGGCTGTTAGTGTAGCTGGGTTTAAAAAAGGTTTGGACAAGTTCCTGGAGGAAAGGTCCATGAACCATTATTAAGAAGGGACCCAGGATATCAATGCTTGAACCAATACAAGCATTGTGGAACCTGTGTCCCTTGGGGAAACTGCTAGGTACGTATGACCTAGATTGGCCACTGTTGGAAACAGAATACTGGGCTTGATGGACCTTGGTCTGACCCAGTTTGGCATATCTTATGTTCTTAACACAAAACTGCAAATCTCAAAAACAATATATATTCCAGTACCCCCCCCTACCCCCAACCAACACCCTAAAGTTGACCTTACCAAGAACGCAGAGTACAGGACCCATAGAACATGTTAACCGCCTAACACTGTATGTATATAAATGTCTTTAGCACCACTGTATATAGCCCACATTGTACATAGCTCAAACCAATCCAGCACACAATACAACACACACTAAACAAAATCCTCACCCTCACTGCATGTATAACACACTCACACTACCAGATTGTTTGCTGTGATACCACCTTGATTATTATGATAAGGCGGTTTAGAAATACTGTTAAATAAAAATAAATAAATAAATACTATTCCATAACAGCACTAACTTCCAAAACTCACACAACATGGTGCATACCCAGAAAGGGCAGCACCACAAATATTGCAGTGGGCCCTAGAACATCCATATTTCTATTCATAAAACTGAATATGCTGGATTACTACAGCTCCCTACATAGAAACACCATGCTAACTGAACATGTAGCCTCAGTCACACATGCAGAACGGAGACAGATCTTCACCAAGTAGGAAGTATATCAGTACAAACTAAAAACAGACATATGCAGTCATATGGAGTGGAGGAGTGGCCTAGTGGTTGGGGCAAGGTACTTCAGGTCGGAAGGTCGGGGGTTCAAATCCCACTAGAGGACAGCAACCTTGGGCCGGAAGGACTGGGGTTTCTAGTCCCACAGGTGCTCCTTGTGGTCTTGGGCAAGCCACTTAACCCTCCATAGCCCATGTTCCCTGTAAAATAGTTATCTCCAAGTTATAATGCCCTGTTCAATGTAATTTCAGTTTGTTCAGTGTAAACCGCACTGATGCAGAATAGCGCGGTATATAAGAGAATGTAAATAAATAAATTCTTTTATCCATTACTCTTTAGGTTTACAGGATTTCTCTCACAAAATTATACTTTACTGCAGAGTGAGGTGAGAGAAAGAACTCACACACAGGTGGTATCTGCATTGTCGACAGAAATTAACATAATGGCTCGGTGCAAGTAATGCGAGTGCAACTAGTACCACCTCAGTGTGTGGTCTTATTTGCACTTGCTGCTGTTTTGCCATGCTGAAATGTGGTAACTGCAGGGGGATATAACTGCCTCTCTGCAGTTAGCCTATGGCCCTGCATAATCAAACTCTGGAATTAGTTACCAGAGGATGTAGTAAAAGCTGTTAGTGTATCTGAGTTTAAAAAAGATGTGGACAAGTTCTTGGAGGAAAGGTCCATAAACTGTATTATTAAAGAGGACGTGGGAAATCCACTGCTTGCCCCAGGGCAAGCATTGAGGAACCTGTATGCCTTTTTGGGAATCTGTCAGGTATTTATGATCTGGATTGGCCACTGTTGGAAACAGGATACTGGGTTTGAGGGATCTTGGTCTGACCCAGTATGGCGCAGAGCTTAGGAAACATGTTGCTTATATGTCAGACAAGAGGGGCTGAACAGCACCTATGCAGCACCTCCCACTTCCACAAAAACAGGAGCAACTTGGTGCCCCAACACAGTACTTCCCACCCTCTGAAAACAAGAGAGACTTTGTGACCAAGAAGGGCTTGGCAACCCCAGCATAACTCCTGAAACTGCACATTGGACCAGCATGGTGTTAATGTAAATATATATTCTGCAAAAAACCCCAAAGGAAATGCAAGATGCTCGCACACCAAGGAACAAAGAAAAAGTGAGAACTGCGGCACAGTTTATAATACAAATTATAAAATGTATAACTCATTTTATTTTGTGTTAAACTGTGTTATGGTTCTCATTTTTTCTTTTTTTGAATATATATTCTACATCCACAAAAACCTCTCCTTCAACAATAGGTCAGAGCAGAAGTTTGACATTCACCCACAGACCTCAATATATTAAAAAAAAAATCTGTTTCTGGTCATCTAACAAACATTCTCCAGTAACAGCCATATTGGGAACTAATATAATATTCTACAAAAGTCACCAAACATCTGCAAGGCCGAATCTACCATACCATACCATACCAGGATAAACTTCTAAAACGCACATAAGGGGCCTACCCAAAAAAAATGACGCACTATAAATACTGCTGTAATCCCTAGAACATCCATACACTTATTTGAAAAGCTGAACAAGTCAAATTACTACAGTACAGTATAAATCCATATGCACTAACTCCATGTTAACTGAACACGTGGCCTCAGTCACACACTCAGAACACAGACCTTCCCCAAGTACAGAATAAGTGACTACAACCTAAAGTAAAAATAAAAATATGTAGAAAAAAATTAAACTGAATCCCTAAGAAGCCAGACTTCGCATGAAGTGCAACATCAGATAAATAAGAGATGCAGTTCCCCCATAAAGATCGTGCAAAGTCCAATCACTAAATTGAAAATAAAATTATTTTTTTTCTACCTTTGTTGTCTGATCATTTTATTATCTGATCATGCTGGTCTTGATCTGAGGCTTCTGCTTTCCTGTCTTCTCTTAGCTCTCTTCCTATGGTCTGTAGTCCATCTGCCATTTCTTGTTTATTTATTTATTTATTTATTTATTTAACAATTCTTCTATACCGCGCTATTTCAATCAGTGCGGTGTACATTGAAACAAGAACATACTACAATGCATACAAGTAACATTGAGTTTTACATTGAACAGGAAGATTCAACATAGGACAACCGGGGGAACTATGTACAGATTGACTTAAATAATATATACAATGATATGAAACATGATTTAGATGTTGCAATGTGGTTGACTAATAGGACTAGAGAGAAGATTGACCAACTAGCCCTTTTCTGGTTGTATTGAGGTGCTAGTATTGTTAATGGCTAGGTTGACTTCTGGGTAGCATTTTGTGAATAAGTGGTATTTCAATGCTTTTCTGAATAGGATTAGGTTTTTGATAGCACGGATTTCGTGCGGTAGTGCATTCCAGTTTAGAGGTGCAAATAAGGAGAAAGCCCTGTTGGAGGTGGCCTTAGTGCACTTCGTTATTATTTTTGGGACTATTAAGGTGTTCAATGATGTAGTTCTCCTTTTTCTGTTTTCCAGGGTGCCATGGATAAGTTTGCTGATTGGCATAGGGGGGTAGTTATTTAGGGCCTTGAAAGTAAGAACTAAAGACTTATACTGGATTCTGGCATGTAATGGTAACCAGTGCAGTTCTTTCATGATGGGTGTTATATGTTCAGATCTTGATGAGCCGGAGAGGACTCTGGCGGCTGTATTCATGGCTAGGCGGAGCGGATTTAAAGTTGATTTAGGGAGGCCATGGAGGATGATGTTGGCAAAATCCAGGTGTGGGAGGACTAATGCCTGGAAGGTTGTTCGGAAGTCTGTAGGATCTAGTAGGGGGCGGAGGTGACGTAACGATTTGATCTTATAATATATAGTTTTTGTGATGTTCTTGACATGTGTTGTCATGTCCAGGTGTTGATCCAATGTGATGCCAAGGTAACGGATTGTAGCATTTGCTTTCAACTCCACGTTGTTGACGAGTAGTGATGGAGGAGGTATGAACTTACGGTTCCTTGTGACAAAAAGAACGTCAGTTTTGTTGTGGTTAATCCTAAGGTTTTGTGATAGCAACCATTCGGCTACAGCTTCAAAACAGTTGATTATTGGGGAGAATACTGGATGTTCAATTGAGAACGGCAAATAAAGGAGGATGTCATCTGCGTAAGCAAGACATTGTACATTAAAGGATCTGATCAAGTCACATATCGGCTGCATGTAGATATTAAACATTAGTGCCGATAAGGACGATCCTTGGGGTACTCCCTGTGATTGTATGAATGGTTCTGAGGATGTGTGGCCTGTTTTTACTTGTTGCCACCTGTTAGATAGGTAGGATTTACACCATTTGAGTGCTGTGCTTTGAATCCCCTTATCTTCCAAGCGTTGTAGGAGTATGTTATGATTCACAGAGTCGAACGCGGCGGAGATGTCCAGGAAGATGAGGACGAATCCCTGTTGTATGTTATTTATTCCTGTTACCAGAACATTGAATAGGGTTGTAAGGACTGTGTCGACTCCATGTGCTTCCCTGAAGCCATGTTGAGATGGATCTAGTGGTGCTTCAGTGTCGATATGATGTTGGATTTGTTGTTGGGCAGCCTTCTCAATGATCTTTGCAAGCTGTGGGATGCTCGAGATAGGCCTGAAGGATTCAACCTTGGATGGGTCAAGTCTATTATTCTTCAGTAGGGGCTTGATGGAGGTGTGTTTCAGACTCTGCGGGAATGAACCTGTAGAAAAGGACTGGTTCAGTATTTTGCTCAGTATTTGACTGAGGTCATGTCGCATGTCCTTGATCCAGCTGGCTGGACATGGGTCATTGGGAGCTGTGCTGGGATTAATTGAGGCAATAATGTTCACAACCTCTCTATTTGATACTGTGGAGAAGTTGTGTAGCGGCATTCCATAGAATGCCTTCGGTGAAGTGGAGGCGTTATTGACATTTATGTCTGTGTTGGTTTTAATCATCTTTGATTGCAGGTAGTTTGCGTAGTCCTGCGGCTGAGGCATAGGGGGTTGTGCTGATACCGGTTCTCCTGTTATGGATTTTACTATGTTGAACAATGCATGTGGTTTATTGATGGAGCGTTTTAATAAGCCTGTGTGGTAAGTTTTCCTGCTCTGTGTTATCTTTGCTCGGTGGGTAGTTAGGTATGAGCTATATGTAGCCAGCGCCTCAGGGGAGTGAGTTCGTCGCCATTGTCGCTCAAGTTTGCGTAGATGGTGGAGAGATGTACGAAGGTCTGTGGAGAACCATGGAGTATGTTCACGTTTTCGAATTCTCTTTTCGGTGAGTGAAGGACAGGAGGCAGCTCTCAGGTTTTCATCCCATTTGGATATGAGATCATCTAAGTCCAAGGTTGTGTTGGCCATGAGTGGTCTGAGATTCTCTAGGACTACGCTCTGATTGAGTGGTCTAAAGCAGGTTGTGTGGATTCCAGATGTGTTAGAAGACTTTCGGCTTTTGTATGATGTATTAATGGGTATATTGAAACTGAGGAGACTGTGGTCCGACCAGGGTACTGGTGTTACAGACAGTGCAAGAGTTAGGGGTATTGTAGCGTTGGAGAGAGGTGCGAAAATGAGGTCTAGTTTGCCACCCTTAGTGTGGGTGGGGGAATCAACAAGTTGTTTGTAACCTAGGTCCTCCAGGGCGTCAAGGAATGCTGCCGAGTGGCTGTCTCTTCTTTTGTTTTCTTCTTTCTTCCATCAGTCTATTTCCAGTCCTAGTAACCTCCCTAGTATCAGCCCCCTTTTCCAGTCCTCCTCTCCCAGTACCTTCCAATTTCACCCCCCTTGCATTCTCAGGACGTCCACTGGTGTCCATTCCCTTCCAGCCCCCCTCCTTCCCCACTGTCCTGCCCCTTCTAGTCCAAATACCATCCCAGTGCCAGTGCCTCCTCCCTTCCAGCCCCCCCAGCCCCATTACCCAGCCACCTACCAGTCCTGTCCCCAAGTGTCAGCTCCCTTCCATTCCTCTTCTCCCTTCCCTAGTATCATCACCCTTCCAGTCCCCCTCCAGTACCATCCCCAGGTATCATCTCCCTTCCTGCCCCCACCTCCCCCCCCCCCATGTCAGCTCCCTTGCTGACTCCACCTTCTCCTTATCAATTCCCTTCCAGCTCCCTCCTCCCCCATTGTCAACCCATTTGCAGACCCTACCTTCCCCTCATGTCAGTTCCCTTCTCCCCCCCCATGTCAGTCCTGTTGCAGATCCCCACCTTCCCTTTCCTTCCAGGCCCCTCTCCTCCTCCCCCCTTGTCAGCCCACCACCAGCCCCCACCGTCCCCCATGTTAGCTTCCCTGCTGCAGACTCACCCTCTCCTTTTCCTGGCAGCCGTGACTCCTGCCTCTTAGAACCATGGCTGTACTAGCGATGTGCAGTTTAAACAAAAGCCAGATCGGTGCGGAGCCTTCCCGCCTCTGTGAAGGAACCATGCAGCTGCATCCCGCCCCCAAAGGAAGTAAATGTGACTTCCTTTGAGGGTGGGACACAGCTGCAAAGATTCTTTACAGAGGCGGGAAGACTCTGCACCAGTTTGGCTTTTGTTTAAACTGCACATTGCTAGCACAGCCGTGGTTCTAAGAGACAGGAGCCGCGGCTGCCAGGAAAAGGAGGGTGAGTCTGCCGCTGCCGAGAAGTGGACTCAGCAGCAGCTTGTGCAATTTAAACTTTTGAAGGCGAAGTGAAGCAGCTGTTATGGCAGCATTTTTTGCTGCCCTCAAAACTTTGCCACCTAAGGCAGCCACCTCACTTCGCCTCATTATAGAGCCACCCCTGACAAAGGATATTATAATGCCTCTGTATCGTTCCATGGTGCGACTGCACCTTGAATATTGTGTGCAATTCTGTTCGCCGTATCTTAAAAAGGATATAGTAGAATCAGAACAGGTATAGAGAAGAGCCACCAAAATGGTAAATGGGATGGAAGGGCACCCCTATGAAGGGAGGCTTAAAAGATTAGGGCTCTTCAACCTGGAAAAGAGACTGCTAAGGGGAGAAATGACAGAGGCCTATAAATTAATGGATGGAGCAGAATGGGTAAACATAGCTTGATTGTTTATGCCATCAAAAAGCAGAAAGACTAGGGGACATGCAATGAAGCTACAGTGTAACCTGCTTAAAACTAATAAAAATATTTTTTTCATTCAACATGTAATCAAATTCTGGAATTTGTTACTGGTGGATGTAGTAAAAGCTGTTAATGTAGCTGGGTTTAAAAAAGGTTTGGATAAGTTCCTGGAGGAAAGGTCCATAAACCATTATTAAAGAGGACCCTGGAAAATTACTGCTTGTCCCATTACAAGCATTGTGGAACCTGTGTGTCTTTTTGGGAAGTTGCTAGGTACTTGTGACCTAGATTGGCCACTATTGGAAATGGGATACTGGGCTTGATGGACCTTGGTTTGATCCAATATGGCATATCTTATGTTCTTAAGAGGTGGGAAGCATGAAGTCTCGGCAACAAAAGTTCCTCCTTTGGTAGAAAGGAAAAGCTCTGTATAGTGCAGTGATCAGAATCTGTCCTAGAGATGTTAACTCGGAGAAGCCAGGTTGGGCTTGATGACTGAAGAACAGAGTTCCATTCTGATCCTCTCCTGCATTGGTGGGAGTGCTTTAAGGGGCCCTCTGGAATCGGCGATGTCTCATTGTTATATAAGGAATATAAGATGTGCTGTATTGGATTAAATCAAAATCCATTTAGCCCAGCATCCTTTCTCCAGCAGTGGCCAGTCTGGGTCACATGTATCTGGCAAGTAGTGAAGAACCCAGAAAGAGTAAGAACCACAGTTTTTACTAGTAGTGACTGAATGGACGGAAGCCAGTAAGTCGTTTACCCTGCTGAATCAGAGACTTGAAGGGCAAGGAGGTGGGGTACCTGCTGATGATCACTATTATACTCATCCTTTGTGGAATGTTCTCTTTCAAGACCCAGGATTGAAGCCTACTAAAGTGTTATTTTGGATTTTGGCATTATACTTGAAGAAAGCTTCGCACAATGCTTTTATGAAATTATGCCTATTCTGCCAGATTCATTCCTTCTTATATCCTTCCGATTTGGAAACCGTCTTTCATGCTGCGATTTCATTTGGAATGGACTGTTGGAATGCCCTGCATATGGGCCTTAACTATAAGGGAACATTCCTCAGATTATTCTGAATGCCGTGGGATATCTATGCCACCACAATAAAAGAACTTAATCGACTCCCTGCTTTAATTACCAGGCTCCATTTAAAATTTCAGTTTGTGTTTAAAGGGTTGAGAATAATGGGGGCCGTGCATTATGAAGGTATGTTTAAGCATGTGCCAATGGGACCCCATAGTTGACTCTATGTACACCTCCTTTATTGATTTTTACATCGTTTTAGAACCAGAGAAGATTTTCCCAAGAGGTTATACTGGAGCAAGACATGTTACCAGTTAGAAAAAGCCTTAACATGTGGTTTCTTCATCGGGCCTTTATAATTAAGTTGGTCTTCACTTTAATGATTTGTCCAAGTTGCTTCGATCTGCCCTTGCAATTTATTCATTAAACTGTTATTCCTCCTCTTCGTTTGATCTTTTTTCTTTTTAGGTGTTTTAAGTATTATTTTTAAAACTTGGCAAGTGTTTGTATTATATTCAGGAGTTGTTTTTATGTCATATCAAAATGTATTATACATCTTATTGTTTGATATTTTTAGAATTTAATTGTCAGTGACTTATGGCTTTAGCTGGTTATGAGATTGCTGGTCTGTATTGTTTTTCCTCTGTAACTTGCTTCAGATAAATGGGAAGGCTGGGCTCTGTTTCAATTATTGTTTGTTTTATTTTACTCTAGTATCTGTGTGTGTATAATTTAGTTTTTTTCCCCCAATTGTAATATTTGTGACATAAATACAATGTGGGGCAGGAGTGAGTATGTTGACAGAGTCTGTGACTTTCTAATCTTTTGAGCTTTTGTTCTGTCAGTCCTTTACTAAAATTCTACAAAATACTCCTAGATAGGCATAGCAAGGACCTTAACTAAGCAAAACAAAAGCAGTCGGCATTTGAAAACAGCTCCTTGGAACATCTTGGCTTCTCCCCCAGAGGAAGCGTTTTTGGCTTAAAAAGGCAAGAGGATTATGTTACCTGGGAGCAGGCCTCTTGTACGCCTTCTTAAGCCAGGAATGAAGAGGCGATTAAAAAGAAACAGTTTCTGGCTTTGCTGACAATGGTACTAGATCAGGACGTTAACAAGGTGAAGAATGCTTGAGCAACAGGTTACAGAGCACTATGGTTTGCCATCCACTTAGGCGAAGATAAAGTGACCAGTGTGGAAATCCAAAGCAAGATACTAAGACCATTTCTGCTCAATATCTTTATTCATCAAATTTCTTAGGCTAGTGGAAGATCCCTGCTTTGATTCCTGGATTGGATCTTCTGGAGCTCAAATTGGCCGGGCGGGGGAAGAACATTAAAAGTTGTCATACTGGGTCAGATCAAATGTTCATCAAGCCCAGTATTCTGTTTCCAGCACTGGCTAATCCAGGTCACAAGTACCTGTCAGGTTCCCAAAAGGTAAACCTGGTGACTGGATTTAGCACCCATGACACAGGGTTCTGGAATCATTCCTGGTGCCTGGCTGTTTGCCTCTGCAAAAAGTTTGTAATGACCAGATGAGGTATTGTGGGAAGGCCTTTTGAAGTCTGAGAAAAACCCTCTGGATGGTTGCAAGGAAGAATCATAGTGGCAGGATCCCAGCACTAGTTTTGAATTGAGCTGGAAGGAGGAGAGAGAAGGAACCTACCGGGCCAAATGAACTCCAGAACATAACAGAGAAGTAGAGGGAAGAATACGCTTGATGGTCTAGCAGATGTTTTAGTAATAATGGGAGAAATGAAAGTGTTCTTGAATAAATTGGAAGAATGATTGAGGGTTTGGAAGATGTGCTTCAGAGCAGAAGGGTATACAATTATGTATCTGGGACATAAAAATCCATTTTTCTTTTTATTAGTAGGAGGACAAGAACTGGAAACTGTCAAACAGGAGAGTGATCTAGGAGTAATCCTCTGTGATGACCTGAAGGTGGCCAGCAACTAAAGAAAGCAGCAGGGAAAGCTCCTGTGCCTGGCTATGTAGAGAGGGGTGTCAGCAGCAGGAATATTTGTTCTCCTAGGACAAGCAGGTTGAGTCAGCCACACCTGGTGACGTCATCCAACGGCACCGAGACGGAAGTACTCTCCA
This sequence comes from Ichthyophis bannanicus, assembly GCA_033557465.1. Classification (NCBI taxonomy): domain Eukaryota; kingdom Metazoa; phylum Chordata; class Amphibia; order Gymnophiona; family Ichthyophiidae; genus Ichthyophis; species Ichthyophis bannanicus. The sequence goes on from CM066032.1 coordinate 748,662,085, forward strand.
TAGCTCAGAAGGGCTTTCGCCCCTTTGAGTATGAGCCAGCTAGTCCCACCCCCCCGGCCCGCCCCTAGCTAGCCAGTTTCTGTTCTTCCGCCTTGCCATCAAGTCAGAACTTTTTACTCTCCAAACGATATCTACCCATTGAATTTAAAATGTATCTAACTCTGTGTTTCGGATGTTTTCTTTCTTTCTCTTTCAGATTCCTGAACAAAGGCAACTTCTCCAAGCAAAGATCTAGGCTGGGAGCACATCTCCCTGTGGACATGTGCTCAGCATTCCTCTGCCTTTGCATGTGCCGGGCACTGACTTCTCCGAACAAGGGCTAGGCTGGGACCACAGCTTATGCTGTTGAGATCCTCCGACCTCTTGAGAAGCGAGGAATTCCAAGAGAAATCGGGCTGGAAGAGGAAGCTTCCAGTCGGCAGTTGCCCGCGCAGCAGTCCATGATGTGCCTAATAAGGCCTCCATCCCCGGCTAGCCAGCCTCTTACTTCTCTCTGCTCCTTGGCAGAAGCAAAGGATCCCAGTCGTATCCTACGACAGAAGCTAAGGATTCCAGAGAATGGGCTTAAGTGGATGTCCTCGCGGTAGCCCGGGATGTGCCGAGGAAGGCCTCCGTCCCCGGCCAGCTTTCTTCTGCTCCGCTGCCGCTCTTGGACCCCTCCTCACACGTGTGGACCATGGGGGCGGCCATCTTGTCCAGCCACTACCCCTAATCCAGAGATGAGGTCAGCAATCCCAACCCTGCCCCACGGCTCCATCGGCTAGCGGAACTCCGCCCCTTGGTACCATTGGCTGAGCCGAGCCTAACTCCGCCCCTCGATGCCATTGGCGGATACCAATCTTAGTCTCCGCGCCATTAGCTGAAGCTCTCCTCAGTGTCAGCAGCCGGCTCCTTGACTGAAACTGAGCTGTCCTGCTCCTGCACCCGCTGCGATGCTGATGCTGGACCTCCCCACAGCGCCGGGCTGATGAACCATCTGCCGTGGAGGATCCCCCCCCCTCCTTGTGACACCGGGGATCCATGGCTGTTCGCTACTGAGGCCACAGAGCCGTTGAGGGCTGCTCGCTCTCATTCCCTGGAGCCAATGAGGAGAGAAGCAGATGAGCACCGGAGCCCTCCCCTGTTCCTCTCTCAGTGTCAAATCCCGATGCAACGCCGGAGCAGCTGGAGAACTTTTCATGCCGAGTTCCTTCAGCACCTTCCTCTGCTCCATCGTACTCCCGCTCTCCGCGCCGACGCCAGAGCAGCCAGAGGGCTTCTTCTTAAGACTGACCTAAGCGAGCACCTCGGGAGACTCAGCCAGTGTGTTCTAGAGCTCTGCGCCGCCAACTACAGCATATGAGAGTGTCGGCTGATCGGTGCTGGCTGAATCGTCTCAACGCTAATCAGCGCTGGCGGAAACCACGTAGATGCTGGGTCTTGTGGCCTCGGATGGAGCGGACCAACGCCGGCGGAATCGCACAGCCTCAGCATTACATGGCCTCAGATGGAGATGGAGCGTGTTGGCTCAACGCCGATTGATTGCTCGGACTCTGTGGCAGCAGCGGCAAACAGCACAGCTTCCTGACCACCAGCGGATCGGCGCTGACTCTATAAACGTGTCGCGTTTCACAGGGCAGAGGCACAGTAGTGCCTGCAATCATTTCTGCAAGAATGGCCCCTCACACTCACTATGCTAGGGGTTTTCCTCTCTCCTTCCCCAAACCGGAGCCCCAGGGCGCCGCATGTCGCAACCGCCTCCTGCCCAGGGGGCACTCTCCATGGATTCCTTCCCGTTGCATCACAAGTACATTGCTGCAGAATGGGATACCCTGAAAGAAGTCAGATGATGACCTGTGTCTAATTCCCAGGCAACAACGCATTGTTGTAGCACATGGTTTATGCAATGATGACTTCAGGGCCAGTGGTCATGGGTCCAATCCCACAGTGGCTCGAGTTCAATACACTCCTAAGCTGGACGCCTTGGGTTATGCCCGTACCTCAGGGCTGTCCCCCTGTAGGGACATGATATCAGTTACTTAGCTGTCCCCTATGGGACATGGGGGAAACACTTGTCCTGTAGCCCCGGGGTCACAGAGTGAGACCAGTTCCAGCTGTGATTCGGATAGCCAGCAGGAGTTTCGAATTCACCACAGCCTGCTACATCGAGGCTTCAGTCTTCCAAAACTTCCCTAGGTGGCATCTCTGCACTCTGCTACCCTGTTCACATGTGCAGTTCCCAAATTAGTTCAGTCTGCCTTACAGCAACAGTCAGAGGCACAGGCTAGCCCTGAGGAAGTGTCTCAACACAAGACAGCCACGGGGAGACCTTACATCACCACAGTTGCAAGCTACAGCCCTCATTAGTGAAACTAAAGCAGTGGTGACAGTGTGGTGCAGTACACACAGCCAGTGTGTTCAGAAGCAGAAGGTCACAGGTTCCAGCCCCAGCTGTGGCTCCTCCCCCCCCCCCCCTGTGCTTCGGGTGACACATTCACTCGATCCCCACTTGCCTGCCAAAGGACGACTCAAAGGCCTTCATCCTTCATCTTGTTACATGCGTGGCTTCCCACCCAGTAACAAAGAAATGACCGCCCCGACTAATAACGGCGTCAGAACCCGAATAGATGGCTTCTGTCTGATATTATACACATGTCATTACGGTTCCTGCATGGAGGAATCAGATAAATAAATAAGTAAACAGATAAATCAAATATCAGGGATGCGAGGCTTCATGACACTCTACCAGAATACTCAAGTCGCTCTGTCTATTGTGGCTCTGGGGCACCCGCCCAGAGAGCAGCCCAAAGGACCTAGGGCTTCCCTCCCGACCTAGAGATTGTGACAAACTACGTCCCTTGTAACCTCTGCATGAGGCACACTCCGCGGAGCCCGAAGGAAATCCTGACAATCCACCTCCGGTGGCACCACCAATGGCAGTAGCAACAAAGTGCTACAGTACACACAGTTTGTGTGGCCGCGAGCAGAAGGCCACAGGTCCAGATCCCAGCTGCTGACCTTGCAGTGCATATCCGTTTTCAGCCAAGGACATTAAGAGCCCTCTCTGACTGCACCGGAGGGGTAGCCTAGTGATTAGAACACTGGCTTGGTAACCAAGCAACCAGGGTTCAATTCCCACTAGCACTCCTTGTGGCTTTGGGCAAGCCACTTAACCCTCCATTGCCTTGGAAGAAAGGCCTGGCAATCTACTTCCAGTCACACTACCAAGAAAACCCAGAAGCTTCTGGGTCGCCAGGAGTCAGGACTGACTCGAAGGCACACATTGCTTGCTTGTTCTGACTGCAGGCACAACCATCCTGACCAGCCACTCTGGCCACCACCTACATCTGAGGGTGTGAATGATGACATTCACGTCCCCTCAGTCACTGACGGGTATCTTTGGGCGCATGGACATCCAGGGATGGAACCCCAACGTCCACTTGTTAGCTGCATCAACTCGGATAAGTACATTACCTTAGGACCAACCCGAGCAGCCCTGGAACATCCGCTTGATACACTTATAGACCCTGCACCCCAGGTGTCGCCTAATGGCCAGGGCTCTGCCCATAAGCAAGGGAGAAGGGTGTCAGATCAGCCGGAGCCGCGTAACCACTTCTCCTTCCACCATACCCTGCTGACTATCCAGCAGAGATCAAGAAAGCCATAGGATCCAGCAGAGGTAAAGGCAACCCACAGGATCCCTAACATACCTGCAGACTATCCAGCAGAGGCAGAGATAGCCCTCGGGATCCCTGCGGTCCTGCGAGAAGAGTATTGACTTCTCGCCCCTTATAAGATGAACCCACCTCTGTCATCTACCTGCCTTATCAGCTGCACCCTGTAAACGGGGGCGCTGGGTGAGAATGTCCACAGTCTTGGCAAAGGCAAATATTAATATGACTTGCAAAGGATTGTGGGAAATGTAGTCCATTCATACCATAATCAGCCGTTCACAAATAAATTAGTTGTGCTTGCTCGAGTGTAAAGCCAAGAAAAGATATTTTATTTATGGGGTTATTTCTCCCAACACAGATTTGCTTGGTAGCACAGAAAAGGATACTTGCTTTCAGTATTATACTTAGAAAAACAAAATCAGGAAAAACAACAACTGAACTTCTTAAGCAATCAAATCAAATCATAAAGACCTTGATGGGAACAGAAAGGTCTTTTCTGTAGGCTCCTGCTAATATCTTTTTAGCAGTGCTTCAAAAACAAACAAAACCCACAAAGTAGTGAAAAACTGTTCTTTTTCAAGGCTAACTTCTGGTATTTTCACACACACCCAGAAGTGTCTCTTCAGAGCTCACAGGCAATTAGGCAAGGCTCAATTGCTAACAATTAACCAGCTGCAAACGTCTTGGCTGGTTTACTTTCTAAACGTGGCTCAAATCCTGCTCAAAAGCTTTTCTGAGTAGATCAAAGAACAAGTTTATATTTCTTTGTGATGGTTGTTGTATTTTGTAAAAGTATATTACCACAGAGAGCAATCCATGTATTCACACTGTTCATTTACAATATCTCCTGCTTCTTCAATTATCATAGAATCAATATCATGGATTGGCACGGAGGAATTTCTTAATGGAGCATTCTCAGAACAATACTTGTTTCCCTGCTGTCTTCCAAGTGAATACCTAGGGCATAGATCAGTGTTCATACCTGAGCTTCCATTGCTGTTAGGGTTCCTCTCTAAATATCCTGGCCAGTATGTAGTCCAGGTTTTATGTCCAGCCTTCCAGTCAAGATCCCTGGACACTGGGTCTCTCTTCACATACCTTCTTGCACTGGTCTTAGGGCCCCTTCCAAATGCAGCCGTCTCCCTCACAGGTCCCGTCTGGGGATTCCTGGCTCTGCAACCCCACTCCTCTGGTTTCCTCCAGTCCAATGGAGTATGCTTGCCTCTGGAATGCCTCCCAGTACACGTACTGCTATGGACTCCTTTAGACCTCCAAGATGCTTTTCTCTTCCTTCTTCCAAGTTGCTTCTTGCTCTCTCTGTCCTTGAGCTCTGGCCTCTGCTGCCTCTGCTCCTCCTGATGATCATGAAGATTCTGCTGATGATTCTGCTGTGTAGAATAAGCTTTACTTTTAACCTGTTTAGAGGGCTGCTCCACCCTAGCACAGCGCAGCTGTGCTGAATCAAGCCCTGCCCTTGGAGATGAGTGCTTGGGGATTACCTCATAGCTCTCCTGATTGAACACACGTTTCCCCACTTCAGCTCTTCTAGTGGCTGTTTGAAACCTGGTGCATTCTGGGACTGGTAGTCTTTTATGGAAACATTCTGTTTTATTATTTCTACCAGAAAAGACAGGTTGCTTGTTCAGAGCCAATTCACCTCTATTATAGCTGCTTCCTGAACTATGATAAGCTTCCTTATCACAACCCCCATGCAGCACTCCAGCCCTGTTCATTCCTGCCTGTTCCCCGGAGCCTTCTGGGACCAACCTCAAGACCCACAGACTGGGTTCCTCTGCGACCAAGCTACACGCAGTCTCAAGGTAATCTTCTTGCACCTGGGGTGACAGGCTCAGGGCCAGCCTGGGATCTCCAGTCTGGATCTTCCCTTTATGATCATCGCAAGGACAGCACTTTGACTCAGCATGCTCAAAGGCTGTATTTTAGCCAGCAGCGCATGGATTCAAGACCTGGCTGAGGACCATATGGGGGTATTACAATGCATCACCACGGTGCAGCCATGCCTCCAGGGCCTGAACGGAAAAGACGAATGCTCCTCAGTCCTTCCCCCTTGGAATCTGGGAATGTTGGAAGGCAGTCGCAGCTGTCAGATGAAGCTCTGCCCAGTGGGGCTGACCACAGATAGATCTGCTTGCCACGTTGAGAACAGGGAGTGCACCCATTAATGGATAATGCCCTTCATCATGCTCACTGTCCAGTACCATGGCATGCTCACGGTCCAGTACCACGACTGAATGACTGCTGTGGCTCCCGGCAGCACACAGTCCCCAACGCCACGTGTGAGCCTCCTCGAGGACATGCTCGGGACAGCCCCACTGCTGGCATAAGAATCCGAAATAGACCTCCAGGAAAGCTATTTCGCATAGTGTCCAAACGGCAAGTCCTAGGTGGCACCTGTGATAAGGAAGCTTATCATAGTTCAGGAGGGAGCTATAAAAGAGGTGAATTGGCTTTGAACAAGCAACCTGTCTTTGCTGGTAGAAATACTAAAACAGAATGTTTTCATAAAAGACTACCAGTCCCAGAATGCACCAGGTTTCAAACAGCCTCTAGAAGAGCTGAAGTGGGGAAACGTGTGTTCAATCAGGAGAGCTATGAGGTAATCCCCAATCACTCCTCTCCAAGGGCAGGGCTTGATTCAGATCACCTGGTTGTGCTAGGGTGGAGTGTCCCTCTAAGCACGTTAAAAGTAAAGGATATTCTACACAGAGACAGAACAGGCAGAACTAGGAGAACAAGGAGAGACAGAAGCAGAAGCCATTGCAGAAAGAAGAGAGAGGACTACAACTGCAGAAGCAACGTGGAAGGAAGAACAGAAAGACATCTTGGAGGTCTAAAGAAGGAGGCCACAGCAGTACGTGTGTTGGGTGTGATTCAAGAGGCAAGCATACTCATTTGGACTGGAGGAAGCCAGAGGATTGGGGTTATAGAGCCAGGAACTCCCAAACGGCACCTTTGAAGGAGACGGCTGCATTTGGAAGGGGCCCTAAGACCGGTGCAAGAAGGTATGTGAAGAGAGACCCAGTGTCCAGGGATCTTGATTGGAAGGCTGGACATAAAAGCTGGACTACTTACTGGCCAGGATACCTGGAGAGGAAACCTAACAGCAAAGGAAGCTCAGGTATGAACTTTGATCTATGCCCTAGCTCTTCTCCAGGAAGACAGCAGGGAAACAAATATTATCCTGAGAGTGATCAATTAAGGAATTCCTCTGAGCCAGACCATGATATTGATTCCATGATATTTGAGGAAGAAGGAGATATATCAAATGATCAGAATGAATACATGGATTGCTCTCTGTCTAGGCTGCTGTTTTAAAGTAGTTTCTCACTAATACAACAACCACCAAAAGGAACTGTAACTTGTTCTTTTATCTACCCAGGAAAGTCTCTGCAAGAAAGCTTTAGGGTAGGATTGAGCCACGTAGAGAGAGTGAACCAGCAAAGGGGTTTGCAGCTGGCTAATTATTGGTAATTGAACCAGGCACAAGTGCACGTGAGCTCTGGAAGGAAACTTCTTTTTTTTGTGTGTGTAAATAGAAGAAAGTTATCCTTGATAAAGAACAGTTTTTTTGTTACTTTTGGGTTTTGTTTTTGCCTTTTGGAGTACTGCTAAGAAGGTCATTAGCAGGAGCCATCAAGAAGACCTTTTCTGTTTCCCATCAAGGTCTTTATTGATTTATTGCTTAAGAAGTTCAGTTACCTTATATCATGTTTTGTTTTTCCTGAGTACAATACTTGAAGCAAGTGTCCTTTTGTGTTACCAAGTAAATCTGTGTGGGAGAATTAACCCCATGAATAAAATCTGTTTTCTTTGCTTACACTCGAGCATCACAACTCATTATTTTGTGAACGGCTGATTCTGGTACGAATGAACTACAACCCCCACAATCCTTTGCAAGTCATAATAATATTTTGCCTTTGCTAAGGCTGTGGACATTCACGACCAGCGCCCCCGTTTACACACCTTGCCACATGATTCTCTGCCCAGTCTGCCTGCATCTCCATCTGCCCGGGTACAAGCAAGGCCTTAAACCATACCAAAGGCGCACACACGATGTGCGCATCCCTAAAGGTTCCCCACGTCGCACGCATCCCGGGGCTTTTTTCATGTAATACACACTTGCAAAGCCACCAAGGCCTTGCAACAGGGCCGATCACATCACGCTGGCACCGGTGAACACCGTCTAGAGACACTAGTGACAGTTGTGCACCTCATGCGTTAGGCACCTCGTTATGCACCTCATGCAGGAACCATACCGAGAAGGTCAACCAGTCGGCTACAATGCTATCCTCCTCATGCCACTCTTGTGGCTCAACCTATATTGACTTTCATCCCTGTGCACTGGCTGTCCCGGTGCACTGCCAACCTGGACCGTAACTTATACTATACTTGTTCAGAACAAGATCCATCAAGCCCAGAAGTCTGTTCCAGGGGCCTAGCTAGGTCTCAACAGGCCCACTACTTGTACCTGGGTTTTCCTCCAGAAACTTGAACAAACCCCTTCATCCAACACTGCTACCATAGCTATCCTTCATTGCGGTGACTTCCTCACCTTTCTACCAGAGGTACTTGATCACACCGCACCCTACGGCTCGCTGTGCTTAATCACTTGATTACCTCACCCGATGTGCCTACCTCTTCTTACTGCACATATGTGCCCTGTAAATTCCCTCCTGCACATGCTTGCGTCGCGACTAATTTCATAAGGGGCCTTCTACTACATCCTCTCACAATGCTGCTAATGCACTGGTGTGCATCACCGCTACAAGCCTGCGTGTTCTTGTTACTACATGCTGTACCACATGGGCCCATGCTGGCCCTTAGGAAGGGTCTCGGCCTTCCCCCATCCACCACAGCGCATGGCAGCTTGGGAGTCACCAGGTGTGGCTGACTCATCCTGCTTGTCCTAGGAGAAAGTGGAGTTACTTACCTGTAACTAGGGTTCTCCGTGGACAGCAGGATAAGTCAGCCACACATACCCGCCCACCTCCCCTGGGAAGGGGTCGGCCTCCGTCCTGATGCCCGCCTTCTAGTGGCAGAAGGCTCAGCTAGTGACGTACTGGCTAGCTAGGGGCGGGCCGGGGGGGGGGTGGGACCAGTTGGCTCATGCTCAGAGGGGCGAAAGCCCTTCTGAGCTATGGAGAGTACTTCCGTCTTGGCGCTGTCGGATGACGTCACCAGGTGTGGCTGACTTATCCTGCTGTCCACGGAGAACCCTAGTTAAAGGTAAGTAACTCCGCTTTCTTGTTTAGGTGGCTGGTGAGACCCCACCTACTGTATTAATTTCTGAAAGTTGTACCCTTGTAAGGATATTAAGAGGATGGAAATGGCTCAGAAAAGAACTACTAAAAATGATACAGGCGCTGCAACACAATCCCTAGAGAAATACTCAAATATATTACAGGAAAGAGCAAGAAAAGAAGGATAAGACTGAGGCCTCAAGTATCTGGCAGGCATCAGTGAAATGCAAGGCGGCATTTTCAAATAACAGTATTTGGTCAGTAAACATAAAGCAACTTCAAAACAGAGCAGTTAGAATACTTTAATGCAGGGCTGGCCCCAGAGCTGGTTCAAGGTGTTGGAGCCCTAGGCAAATCTTAAGCCTTATGCCCCCCTCACTGTCAGAATCTGTTGTATAGCTTTGAAGCCCTGCTCGTCGTTGACCCCCAGAAGCTGCCACCCTAAGCGATTGCGTAGTTTGCCTAATGATTGGGCCAGTGCTGCTTTCACACGCCCACAAATTTTATCGCATAACCCCTCTACTTATTCAGCATCACTGACTCCTAGTACCCTTCCAGATTCATTTCAAAATATTGATCTCAACCCATAGAGCTCTCTATATAGGCCATACCCACATCCTTATCCCATATGTACCCTCACACACCCTGTGTTTATTACATGGTAAGAGACTTACTATTCTCCCAGCCTCTAATGCTGAATATGAATCTACTAGACAGTCTGCCTTTTTCCTTAAGGTTCCCGCATTATGGATCCACCTTAGTTCCTCTCTTCGCCTGGAGCCTAATTATTAAAAATGTAAAGTGGACCTAAACTAGTCTATTTTCATGGCTTTTGGAGAGAAGTATCTAGTAAGGGTTCCTGCAAGTCCCAAGAGAAATCTTTTTTTTTTTCCCTGCTGTGCCCTTTTCTGATCTTCTTTTATTTTTCCTGTCTATGTAATGTTCTTTTCATCTCCCTTTTTGAGTTGTTTTTAAACTTTGTAAACCGCCTTGTAGTGACATAAGGCAGTATAGCAAAAGCCAAACAAATCATCAAATGAAGATCCGATCCAGAGTATGTTGGGTTTGATGTAGTGATACAAAAGTATTTGGAAACATTAGGTAATTCCTCTTCGTCTCTCTGGGCCAGTCCAGGGACAGTAGGGTTGTCAACCTCCTCCAGCAGCTGAGGACTGAATTCTAAAGTTTTGCTGACATTCTATCCGTCTCCCCCTGGTGTCCGAACCTCAGTCTCAAATCACACTGATCAACAAATTTTTACAAAAGTCATGTTGCTGAAATAAAAATAGTCATTTCTTATCAATTTTTATATGCTGAACACGAATATGACAGTGAATTGCAAAGTTGGCTGTAGTTTTTTTGACTGTTGTAGTTGTTGATATGGAAGGACAGACTAGATAGGCCATGTGGTCTTTTTCTGTCATCATGTTTCTATGTTATCATATTTGTAGATGACACAAAACTATTTCACAAGTTACACGCAGTACATTACCCCTGCCTGAAAGGGATCTCTTGCCATTGCAGAGAGCACCCCTCTCTTTTTATCCTGCCAAACCTCCTGCCATGTTCCAAAGGGGGAACCACAGGATAAGTAAATATCTGTGCAGTTCACTGCCTTCCAACACTGCCATCTTGAGAGTTCAAACAGCACTCCCTAATGACTTTCCTATACAGTTCACATCTCCTCCTTCTGTCAGTGTGCTCAAGTATCCCCCCTCACCTGTTCTGTCATTCATCAACTGTACAAATAACCTGAATACTCTGACCAGGAAACATGCCATATAGCCTACCAAAGGAGGAAAGGGCGGGAGGGGGGAGAACATCGTGAGATAAGGAGTGAATGGGCTGTGGACCAGACCTTCTTGATTCCTCTCTCTTGCTTTGTGGGGGGGAGAAGGGGCGGCGGGGGGGGCAGGTGTGGGGAGGAAGGGGGCGGGCGTGGTGGGGGGGCAGGCAGGGGGAAGGGGGAAAGGGGCAGCGGGGGGGGGGGGGCGGAGTGTGGGGGGCCCCCTCTCCCTCTCACTCTCTCCCTCCCTCCCCCCTCCATCACTGAGATTCAAACTTGGAGCCCCCTCCTGCTCTCATTGGCCTCTATTGAATCATGCAACTCCTTGTTTTTGCCATCCCTCTTTTCTCGTCTGTCTGAACCCAAAGGCCTCATGCCATGTTAAAATTGGCTGTGAGTATAAATGACCCAGCTTTCCCCTGTTCCTTGTAAGAGGGGGGAGGGGCAGTGGTGCCCTTGACCTATGTTATGAAAGCAGACTGCTTTCTCTCCTTAGTCTTGTCTTGTTCCTTGGTAAGTAAGCCCATGTTTCCTAAACAAATCTGAGGGATAACCATGTTAGTTTACATTACCAAAAATGAGAGACAGGCAGGTGAAACCAAATTTATGCCTCAAAATCTGGCAGTCTACTTTTGAGAACAGTCTACTTCTTCAGATGCATCTAGAGAGCAGGAGTGAGCTCCTTGGTCAAGCTCAAATGCCTAACCGCTGGGGGATATCCTTTGCTAGGGTAGTGTGAGCAAGGAGCTACTGAGTAGGCCAAATAGCCTGTTTAGCTATTGCTATATAATCATGCTTGCTTGATTATTTATGTATATATTTATTTATTTTGCGCACTTAAGATACCACCAAAAAACAAATAGATATTTCAGCAGTTTACATAAAAGGAGAAAAGCAAAGAAAGAAGAAAAGGAAAAGACAGAGTAGGGTGTTACAATGTGGGGATGGGGGAGGGGGAAAAGTAAGCAGGTTACTGGTGGAGAAGAGGGAGTCATGGGGGTATTGGCCTGGGGGAAGACCTGTTGAAACAACCAGGTCTTGAGGTTTTTCTTGAAAATTGGGAATGAGGATTCAGATTTGAAGAAAGAAAGGGAGAGAGTTCCACAGGGGTGGACTAGTATAGGCAAAGGAAGAGTTTCTAGAAGCAACGAAGCGCAGAGCAGAGGGAGAAGAAAGTGATGTTGGATGAATGAAGGGAGTGACCTGGGAGGTAAGGGGAAATAAGAGTGGCTATAATAAAGAGAATGTGATGTGAACAGGGCTTGGTAGACCAGAACAAGGATTTTACAATGAATGCAAAAAGAGATAGGAAGTCAGTGCAAAGAAATGAGAAGAGAATAGGATCAAACCGATGGGTCTTATGAATGAGTCTGGTAGCAGTGGACTGTATTAGTTGTAAACGTCAAAGAAAATACTGGGGAAGACCATAGAACAGGGAATTGCAGTTTAATGATTTGATATACCATCATTCGATAGAAATCAGCATGGAAGTTATAAATTACCAAGCATCGAGAGATAGGCCTGAACTCCCTTTGCATCTGGGTGGGTCTAGCCTTGCCTGTAGTCTGGCTGTGAGTTGTGACAGTTTAGAAGGCAGGTGATGGCGGAGACCAAGTTCCATCAACAGTGGGATAATTTCCATGTTGATTCCACCTTGGCCTTGGAATGAACAGGAGGGTAGTAAATGGCGTGCTCCAGTCACAGCAGTTTGTAAGGAAAATGCATTTATAAATGTGTTTGCCATGGAAATTGGAAATGAGAAAGTGAAAGAAACCGTCCTTGTACTGTTTCTTTGCTGCAGGAAGGCCTGATGGTTAAGCTGCATTTTTAGGGTATTCAAGGTTTTTCTTATTTTTACACCAGTTTGCAGATGCTCAGGAAGTGAGTCAAGTGTGATTATATATATATTTTTTTTTTGCTTTGGCCTCTACAGCTGATCTCAGCTCTTTTCCCTTCCCTGGCCTCTCCTGACTTCCTCCCCCGCAAGTCCTGGAATTGTGAAATCTGAACAAGAAGTCCCAGTGTAATGCAGGTCGGGCTGGCTTCCCAGAGAAGGCAGGGCTTGATAGAGAAGTGTTTTGTGCTGCTCTTGGCACAGGAGGGAGGCCAACATTTGGACACCCTTTAAACAGAGTCCCTTTTTTCTCCTTCTGCTTTAGCCCTAATCCCTGGCTCTGCAATGGACTTAGTATAAAGTCACTTCTCAGACCTCTCTTAATAAAGGGAAGGGCATGCTGCACTTAGAAGACATTTATCCCTTTCCTATTATGTTATAAACAATACGGGCTTTAGGGCACTCCTTATATAAGGAAATATCTCAGTAACATAGTATTTGGAGCAGTGGTGATGAGAAAAACAGTGTTTTCCCTTTTAAAGCTAGAATATCCATTAACTCCTTCTTGACCCTAATTCCTCTGTAGGCCTCTGCTAGGTCTCCTTTCTTATTTGATCATCCAAGTGAATTTTGGACCTGATATTGAGTTAGGCAGGCTGTGTGCCCCTACAGTGCATAACCCTGCTTGCTGACCCTTAATCCCAGATATTCAATGCCAGGGTCATATGCGGCCCTGGCATTGAATATCTGGGGGAATGCTGCACACGCCAGAAGCTGCAGTAGCTAAACAGGCAGCGGCAATATTGCATGCTGCCCGGTTAGCTCCATCTTTTAGGCGCAGGTCACTAACTGGGCAGCATGCAGTATTGCCGCTGCCCGATTAGCGACACTCTCCATCTCTGTTCCGCTCCGGAACGCCCCCAACATGCCCCGATGCTAATCAGATAGCATCGGGGTACGTAGAGGACTTAGAAGGGGATATTCAATGGCATTAACTGTGTAAATGATGTTGAATATCCCCATTTAAGGCATATGTGTGATTTACTGGGCTGTAAACCTTTCGAAAATCAGGCCCTTTGTGTCTTATTAAAATAGAAGTGCATGTCTTTTTTTTTTTCGAAAAAGCTAATGGTCAAGCCTCATATCGTGTTTGTTTGTTTTTTTTTAAGTCTCCTTTCACAGATTTCCTCTCTTCAGCTCTTTATGTTATATTCCTGCATATTGTGTGAGTGAGATCCATGCTGGACAGCTGTCTGTGCTGTATTCATTCTTCAGGATCAGAATGGCTCATCCTGTCTACCAATTTTGGAGTTCTCTTACGGACCTATAAGTGCATTCATTCTGCTGCTTCTCACTACCTTTCCTCTTATCTCTTCTTACACCCCTCCTCGATTCTGCTTTTCTGGCAGATACCTTTTTATCTCTGCCTTTCTCTTCTATTGCCAACTCCAGACTTCAATCCTTTCATTTTGTTGCTCCTTAGCCTGGAACAAACTACCTGATTCTGTATGTCAGGCTTCATCTCTGGCCCTTTTCAAATCCATGCTGAAAACTCTCAGCTCTTCGAGGCTGCTTTTGGATCCTGATTTGTGTAGTCTCCTATGTATTTCCTTATTATTCCCCTAGATATATCCTTGTCTGTTGTGTTTGTCTTATTTTTATTTATTTATTTACATTCTGTTATATACCGCGCTATTCTGCATCGGTGCGGTTTACATTGAACAAACTGAAATTACATTGAACAGGGCATTATAACTTGGAGCTAACTATTTTACAGGGAACAGTTAGGCAGGCTGTGTGCCCCTACAGTGCATAGGTCTTGACTAGATTGTAAGCTCTGATGAGCAGGAATAGTCTTTTACATGTCTCTGTGCAGTGCTGTGTATGCCTTGTAGTGCTATACAAATGATAAGAAGTAGTAGTAGTGATAGTAGAGTTCCTAAATGTGTATGTTGAGTTTCCACATGCAGCCCAACTCAACTTCTTCTTCTTGCTACACATTTTGTCTGACCTCTCATTCCCTGTCCAACCACCCCATAGCCTCCCTAGAATGCTCATGATCGAGTGGTTAGAGCAGCAGGCTGGGGCCCAGACAGAACAGGGTTTGAATCCCAATACTGCTGCCCCTTGTAGCCTTGAGCAAGTTATTTAACCCTTCGGCACACATTGCATTGTTTCAGGTGCAAACTTAGATTATAAGCTCTCGAGACAGGAAAATACCTACAGCACCTGAATGTAACTTACCTTGAACTATCACTGGATAGGTGTGAGTTAAAATAAAAAAAATAAAATAATCTGCTTCTAGGATGGTTTCCAGTACCCATGCTGCTAGGTTAGCCCAGGTCTTGCCCTCTTCAGCTTTGCTTCTTACAAGATGAAGACTTGCAACATCCAGGCTTCTTCCGTGCTGAAATTCAGCCTCCTCTTGCTTACTGAAGCTTTGGATTTAACCCTCTTTTAGCATTCTTGGATGTCAACTGCAATTATGCCCCTGTTCTCCAGGATTGCAGCTGTTAGTATGTGCATGCTGCTGCAATGGGGCTCTGTTCTTCAGGTTGATGTGCTGTATTTATGCTATTCTTCTCATGGCTCCATGCAGGTGTTAACAGTGCAGAACTCTGAATATTACTCTGCTATTGTTTGCCTTGATTAGGTTTTAAGTTCCAAGGAGTAGGGACTGCCTTATATCCCTGTGTACATCTAGTATACAGTAGTGGCCAAAAAATTAAGGCAGGTATCTTTTTCTACAATTTATTGTTAAATAATGTACTGTGGAGATGTCACATGTGCTTACGCATTTAATCAGCATGGCGATTAGTCACATCATGCGTCTGGCGTCCGTTTTAGTTTACTTACACTCGGTAGTAGGTTTCTTGGATGAAGTTTTGAATTTTTACAAAGGAAAAGATTGAAAGTTACATGTAAAATATACAATCAAGATGGGTAGAAAGTGCAATATTAATGACTTTGTAAAGGGACAAGTTGTCACACTCCATGCTGAAGGATGTTTGCAATGTGCTATTGCACAACATTTGCATATATCAAGGTGTGCAGTTCAGAATGTTCTGAAATCAGGTGGCCGTACACGTCGTTCGAAATGTGGGCGCAGACGGATAACTACTAGACGAGATGACCTATTCCTCAAAAGCATTATTACATCTAGTCCATATACTTCATCTCAACGTGTGGCTCAGTTAGCTAATGATCGAGGAATAAAGATAAGTGCCAAATCTGTCCGACGACGGCTTGTGGATGAATTCAAACTCGTGGCCAGAAGACCTGCCAAGAAGCCTATGATGACTAGGAAACAAATTGCTGCCCGCATACAGTTTTGTAGCAAGATGAAAGACAAATCTGCTGAATGGTGGGAGAGGGTAATATTCACAGATGAAAATACATTTCAACAAGTACGTGGGAGTGGTTACAACTACGTCCATCGACCAGCAGGCGAGAGACTAAATCTGAAGTACACGATCAAGACTGTTAAACACCCACCATCGGTCATGGTATGGGTTGGTATCTCGGCGAATGGACGATGTGGCCTGCACATTTTTGAGAGAGGTGAAAGAGTAAATGCTGCAAAATACATATCCGTGCTGAATAGTAAAGTTAAAATACACATGAATGTTTCTGGCACAACTATATTTCAGCAGGACTCGGCACCGTGCCACGCTGCAAAAACAATCAAAAAATGGTTCGTGGACAACAAAATCGAACTGCTACCAAGTTGGCCATCAAACTCTCCAGATCTCAATGTAATTGAAAACTGTTGGAATCTTATGAAGAAAAAGGTGGCAGCATACTGTCCAACTTCAGAAGCAGATTTAAAGGACATACTCAAGCATGTATGGGTCAGTGAAATCACTCTGTCATACTGTAAAACGCTAGTTAACAGTATGCCTACAAGAATCCAGGCTGTGCTGAAAAATCATGGACACCCTTTCAAATATTGACATACACATGGTTTCCTGAATAAAACTTTGAAAATGACATATATATCTTTTGGTTCTTAAAGCTTTTGACCATGAAAGTGACAATAACACGTACTTTTCTAATAAACTTTTGATATTTTGGACTCTGCCTTAATTTTTTGGCCACTACTGCATGCTGAATAAAGCGTACTTTCCTTTTAAATCTGGATGTTTGGGTTTCAACTGCACCATCTGGTGGCTGCCACTCGCTATTGTGGGTGTCTTTTTTTTTTTTTTTTTCCAGAGTCCATATTTCTATTCTTAGCCACAGAGACATGGAGATCGAGTGCTTTGCACGCACTTGCAGCACTAATCTGAAACAGAAGAAGCATTTGAATTTTCCAAATCTATGTATTTCTAACATGAGGAAGAGCCTGGATTGACAATTCTCTTGGCAGTGTTCTGATCTGATCTGCTCTCGACCACGAAGAGGAGTTGAGACAGCCTTGGTTTGTGTGTGTTGTCATAGGAGGTTTTTTTTTTTTTTTGCTTGTCTCTGTGTTTCAGCTTCCTCAAAATGGCAAAATGGGGAGTGGAAAGACATATATCTACAACCAGGAAATGAGGGCAGCTGGTTCTGCCACCATGATCACAGTTCAAGAACTGGTGTGAGCTCTTCCTGACTAACGGGGAACAGTGAGACGCTAAAGTAAGTCATTAAACTACAAGTAGAGAAGGGAGATACATTTTTACAAAACAGAGTGACAGGATAGTCTGTGCCTGGTCTAACCCTTCTTCCTGTGTCCTACAGCGTGGTGTGAGTAAACATTACATAAGCTGCTTTCTTGTTCTCTGAACTGTGCTTTATTGTAATTGTTTTGGCTGGTTTTCGTCATTGCTGGTTTATATACTTGTGATGTGGTCCTATAACAGTAGCACAGCACATTGTAGAACTATATAAGTATGTAGTGATAGATGTCAGTAGATTGGGGCCAGGTGGCCTACCCATTCGCCCCTTTTCTCCAGCCTATACCCTGCCCTGCATGCTGATCTTTCGTGTGTTGGGTAATGTTTATGTTGGTGCCCTGTAGCACTGGTGGTATTGTGTTTGATGTATTTTTCCAGTTTCTCTGTTTTGAGAAGGGAAAAAAAGGGGGGGGAGAGAGGATTTTTTTTAAAGGAATATTTCTTGAGGATTAGGAGATGTTGTGTGGATATCAGATAGCAAATGACTTTAATTCCTCACCATTCTGAATCCAAGCTCAAGGCGAGATGCAAATTCAGATACAGTAGCTGGTCCCTTCCCCAGAGGGTTTGTAATCAAAGTTTTGTACCTGAGGAGGGTGAAGTGACTTGCCCAAGGGCATAAACAAGGCCATAGTAAAACTATATTGGGCCCTAGGCAAGCATGCATTTTATGGATCCCACCATGAATCCCATGTACTTCCTTTATCACTCCCCCCCCCCCCCCCAACCTGGGATCATCATTCATGGCCTTCCCCCTACTGGCCGCCACAGTTCACTTCTCCAGACGTAGTGTGGGGAAAGCTGCAGTGCCTAGTTCTGGGTGTTGCAGCAGTAGCAGGCTGTGTGTGAGCCTGGGCACTGTGCAGGGCTGGCCCAAGAGTTTCTGCTGCCCTAGGCAAAAGCCCAGGCCTTGCTGCCCCCTGCTGCTTCTGCCAGCCCCCCTCCAGCTGCCACCACCACCTCCCAAAGCTGCCACCATCCCCCCCCCCCTCCAGCTGCCACTGATTCTGTCTCGGAAGGGGGAGGCAGGGCAGCGGCAGTATTTTAAAAAGTGGTAGCAAAAAGCAGTCACTTCTGGAAATGCTGCCACTGCCCATCTCCCTCCCCCAATGGAATTGATGGCAGCTGGGGGGAGAGGGCGATGCAGCAGGTTATGTGTACTGCTGCTGCAGCCAACCCGGGCTGCTGCACAAGGCAGCCGCCTAGTTTGCCTAGTGGATGGCCTGGCCCTGGCACTGTGCAAGCATATGCTTCAACTGGAGTGGCCTAATGGCCTTGAATATTTGTGTGAAATTCTTTTCACAATATCTTAAAAAGGATATAGCAGAATTAGAAAAGGTACAGAGAAGAGCAACAAAAATGGTAAAGGGGATGGAAGGATATCCCTACAAAGTAAGGCTTAAAAAGTTAAGGCTCTTCAGCTTGGAAAAGAGACGGCAGAGGGGAGATATGATAGAGGTCTATAAAAGAATGAATGGAGTAGAACGGGTAAACGTAGATTGGTTGTTTACTACTTCAAAGAGTAGAAAGATTAGGGGACATGCAATGAAGCTACAATGTAACACATTTAAAACTAATCGGAGAAAATATTTTTTTCACCCAGTGCGTAATAAAACTCTGTAATTCGTGTAGCTGGATTTAAAAGAGGGTTGGACAAGTTCCTGGAGGAAAAGTCCATAAACCACTATTAAAGAGGACCAGGGAAATCTACTGCTTGCTCACTGGACAAGCAGCATGGAATCTGGATGCCTTTTGAAAACCTGACAGGTACCTGTGACCTGGATTGGCCACTGTTAGAAACAGGATACTGGGCTTGATGGACCCTTGCTCTGACCCAATATGGCATTTCTTATGTTCTTACTTGGTAGTGCAGTGAGCCGAGAACCAGGGAAGCTGAGCAACTCCTTTTTACTCTCCATTGCTTTTGGTACAAACCAGAGGTGCCAAGGGTGGACTGCTCCCGAGAGTGAGATTTATGGTCAGTGTATCTGAAGTATTCATTTAGAACATTTTAAATGTTAAAAGGGCTTCACAAGTGGAAGAAGCCAAGAAAATGTTTATCTTTCTTTTGTGCCTCTGAAAGGATATAGACAGAGTAGAGGCAGTATTGGGACAGTTTTCAAAGGAATTTGCCTAAGTAACTAAATAATTAGCTGGGTACATTCCACAGACTGACACTTCCTTCCACATAGTGAGGGTAATTTTTATGAACCTCTTTTTCACATGTAGGCTTGTTTTATAAAACGTTTTGATTATACCACTATTAGTTATGCATCACAGCGGTTTACAGATAGTTAAAACATTGCAAGTGATGTCTGATAAAGACCAGCATGGGCCATCTAGTCTTTCTAGCAAGGTGTTTAGGGTTGTAACTGCTGCTGTGTGCCAGCTACCCCTGCAATGCATTTTTGAAGTGTGAAAGTCATTATTTTAAGTTTTTTGGGTTGAGCAGGATTTAATGGGTTGGTATTGCGCATAATATGCCAGTCATGAACCTCACTTCTAAGCTAGGGTATGTGGAGTATGATCTTAGTCTCTCACACTTACTGCTAATGCTCAGTGTAGTACTTGCATCATGCCAAAGAGAGCTTCCTTTTGGGGTCTGTAAGATGTAACATGTATGGGTAATTTATCAAGGTGTGCTTGGAAATTCTTCTTAATTAAGTCTGTGACATCCAACACAAGCTTCTTAATCAAACCTGTGGAAATAACTCTGTATCTTTCTGCCACATTTTCTTGGTCCTTGAAGATCTTCTCTCTTTCAAAACAATTCACAAATAGTCGCATGGGACTAACACTTCTATAATCAATGCCATTCTGGTGTTCTTCTCCTTTACTGGTTGGAATGAGAGTATCCCAGGTAATCATAACCTCTTCAGTTCTTAGGGTCATGATCCCAGTGCTTTTCCAGTACAGTGATGTTGTACTGTTTTACAAAGTTTCCAATGGATGAGACATGCTACTTTATTGTGCCTTTCTGTATAGAAATTTTCTGCCATCAGAACTTTGCAGTCAGCTATGAGGTGAGTCACTGTTTCCAGCTGTTATATATGTTTGTTTTGCCAGGTTTTTTTCAGTGCTCGCTGAAAACCATCTTCTTCATAATCTGCTGTTCTGGGCTGCAGTTATCAATCTCCTCTTTCTATATAGGGATCTTCTGTGCTTATCTCCTGTCTTTTTGAATTCCATCACAGATTTTGTCCCCACTACCTCCAACAAGATATGACCTCCAAAACTGAATATAGACTTCAAGTGAGGCCTCACTAATGACCAGTACCACCAGAGGAATTATCACCACCTCTTTGTGGCCAGTTATGCCCTTCTCTGTGTAACCCAGAATCCTTCTGGCTTTGGCCAGCGCCTTGTCACATTGTTTCGAAACCTTGAAGTCTTCAGATACTATCACACCATGGTCTCTCTCCTGGGCCATGCACATCATCCTCTCGTCCTCTGTTGCATACTGCTCTTTTGGATTTCTGCACCCAAGGGCATCACTTTGCACTTTGCATTAAATCTTAACTGCCAAGCATTAGACCATTTTGCTAATTTTTGTAGATAACTTCTCATGCTGTTATATTTCTCTGAGGTGTCCACTCTGTTGCAAATCTTCATGTCATCCGCAAAAAGGCAAACATTTTCTTCTAACCCAACATAATACAAGATATGCCATACTGGGTCAGACCAAGAGTCCTTCAAGCCCAGTATCCTGTTTCCAACAGCGGCCATTCCACTTCACAAGTACCTGTCAGGTTCCCAAAAAAGTACACAGATTCCATGCTACTAAAATGGTTAGTGGTCTTCGTTATAAAGCATATAGAGGACAGACTTAATGAGCTTAATATTTATACTTTAGAGGAAAGCGGGATAGAGGTGATATGATTGAGACATTTAAGTACCTCTGTGGCATAAATGCACAGGAGGGAGTGCCTCTTTCGAGTGAAAGCAAGCTGCGCTATGAGGAGACATAGGATGAGGGTGAAAGGGGATAGACTCAGGAGTAATATACGGAAATATTTCTTTACGGAAAGAGTGGTAGATGCATGGAATAGTTTCCCAGTGGAGGTGATAGAGATGAGGACAGTATGTGAATTCAAAAAAGCATGGGACAAACACAGAAGATCTCTAAAGGAAAAAAGGGGACTTTTGTAGTGGTTGATATGGAAGTTAAGATTAGATAGGCCATGTGGTCTTTTGGTCTTTTTCTGCCGTCATGTTTCTGTGTTTCTTATCCCAGAAATAAGCAGTGGATTTTCCTGGTCCTTTTTAATAGTGGTTTATGAATGTTTCCTCCAGGAACTTGTCCAAACACTAACAGCTTTTACTACATCCTCTAGTAACAAATTCCAGAATTTGATTACACGTTGGGTGAAAAAATATTTTCTCCTGTTTATCTTAAATGGGCTATATTGTAGTTTCATTGCTTACAAAGATGATGACCAGAATTGACTCCACTGCATGACTTTCTTTTCGAGTGAATTTCATTTATCACCAACGTCTTGTCATCTGTCAGTCTACCAGTTTCTAATCCAGTTTATCATGGGTCCTAGTTTCAGGCTGCTCAAGTTTATTCATGAGTCTCCTATGAGAAACAGTAGCAAAAGCTTTGCTGAAATCCAAATAGTCCAGTGCATGTCCTTGATCAAGTTATTTGATCACCCAGTCAACCAATCTGATTCGGCTGGAACAATCTGCCTTTGGTAAAACCAAGTTGAGATTGTGACTAGAAACATGGTTTTGAGGGTCAAGTCCTTTAACAAGGCACACCCTGCCGGCTCGAAGGGTTCCTCCGCTAGAGCGTCCAGCACCAAATTGAGGTCCCAGGGAGGAACTGATGACTTCTGTTGTGGCCGCAGGCGCCTCACTGCTCTCAGGAACCGACCTACATCTGGATGCTGTCCCAAGGACTGACCTTGAATCTTACCCTGGTAACAGGAAATTGCTGCCAACTGCATCCACAACGAGCTGGCCGCTAGACCCTTTTTAAAATCAGTCTATAAAAAGTCTAAAATCTCTGGCACCGACACTGCCATAGGCCGCCTTTCCTGGGCTGCACACCAGTCCTTGAAGATGCGCCAGAACCTCACATAGGAGAGGCAGGTCGAGCACTCCCGAGCTTTTAGTAATGTTGTGATCACTGCCCCGGAATATCCCCGCTTTTGCAACCTTGCCCTCTCAAGAGCCAAGCTGTAAGCAAGAATCGATCCACCTGTGGCATCCGAATCGGACCCTGCACGAGGAGATCGTCCCTCACCGAAAGCCGCCAAGGGCGATTGGCCAGCAGCCTTATGAGATCGGTATGCCATGGCTAATCTGGGGCTAAAAACTATGAGACCTCGGTGGGCCTCCACTCGCTGTAGGATCCTGCCTATGAGAGCCCAAGGAGGGAACACATACAGAAACCCCTCCGTGGGCCACCTCTGAACCAGAGCATCGAGGCCCTCAGACATGCTCTCTTTTCTTCTGCTGAAGAAACAATTTGCCTTGGCTGACTCCCCCCCCCCCCCGCCACCTTGCCATGAGGTCCATGATGGGGGTACCCCATCTGCTGACTGCCTGCTCGAACATGTCCTGACAGAGCTCCCATTTGCCGTGATCCACCTTGAACTGGCTCAGATAGTCCGCCATGACGTTCTCTACTCTGGCCACATGCGCCGCCGACAGGGCCTAAAGATGGGCTTCGGCCCAAAGCATCAGACCTCTCTGCCTCTTCTTCCAAGGAAGGGCTGCTCGTGCCGCCCTGCCGGTTGATATAGGCCACTGTGGTCACGTTGTCCGAAAACACCCGGACCGCCTTGTTTCTGACCCAGCACTCGAAGGCTCTAAACGCTAGCGCCACCGCTCGCATTTCTAATCAGTTGATGGACTATCGGGCTTCCAGGACACTCCAGCAACCCTGGGCAAGGTTCCCCTCGCAGTGAGCCCCCCAACCACCCAGACTGGTGTCTGTCATCAATCAAATCCACTGAGGGGGCTCGAGGGGCATGCTCTGCTCCAGATTTCCTGGTTGGAGCCACCACTTCAGGACCCCCCTGGTCCGCGGGGGACAGGGGTTGACTCTGACGAGACCAGCGCTGGAGAAGGGACCGCTGGAGTGGTCATATGTGGGCCTGCGCCCAGGGCACTAGTTCGATCATCGCCGCCATGGTCCCCAGTACCTGGAGATAATGTCAAGCAGAGGGCATAGTCATGGCCAGGAACTGGCGCATCAGACGCCGAAGGTTCCTCGCTCTCTGAGCTGGCAAGAACACTCTGCCCCTGTGGGTGTCGAACCTTGCCCCCAAATACTCTATCTCCTGAGAGGGAACTAATCTGCTCTTGGTCAGATTGATGACCCACCCCAGGCTCCTCAGTAAACCAACTACTCTGGCCGTTGCCCGAGCACTTTCCTCCTTGGACTTTGCTCGAATCAACCAGTTGTCGAAGTACGGGTGGACCAGAATCCCTTCCTTGTGAAGGGCACGGCCACCACGACCATGACTCTGGTAAAAAGCCGTCGCCAGACCAAAGGGCAATGCCTGAAACTGGAAGTGTCCCATCGGTACCGCAAACCGCAGGAACTGCTGATGCGATGCACGGATGGGAATGTGAAGGTACGCCTCTGTGAGGTCGAGAGATGTTAGAAGCTCCCCCCTGTTGCACCGCCACCACTACTGACCTGAGGGTTTCCATGCAAAAATGCAGCACACGGAGGCAACGATTGACTCGCTTCAGGTCGAGGATCGGGCGAAAGGAACCCTCCTTTTTTGGTACTATGAAATAAATGGAGTATCGACCGCAGCCGCACTGGTCTGTGGCAACTGGCACGACCACTCCCAGAAGCAGAAGCCGCAACAAAGTTTCCTGCACCGCTGCTTCCTTGGTCGGAGATCTGCACGGCAACTGCACAAACGATGGGGGAATTGGTCTTGCAAGTTCGAGGGCATATACGTCTCGAACTATCTCCAGAACCCACTGATCAGAAGTGACTCGGGCCCAAGCGGAGAAGAACTGTTGCAACCCACCATCCCATGGGCAGAACCTCCGCCTGGGCCCCACTCGCTTCATTGTGGTTTCCTAGGCCCGGAGGAGGAGGCACCACCAAACCCCCTTCCAGCCCCCCTGAAATCCCCAGAAACCTTGTCCCCTCGCGGGGAAACGCTCCCTCTGAAAGGGCATTGAGCGGGTCAGCTTAAACTTACAGGCCTCTCGTGGCTGGGACTGCATCAGCGCAGGGTTGTGACCCTGCTTCGACCTATCCTCCGGGAGCCTACCCCCTTAGACTCCCCCCAACTATGGTTTCTGATGAGATCATAGGCCGCCCCCGACTTGATTCTTGCCACCTTACCTGCTGAGCCGACTGGAAGGCCATCTGGCAGCTGTAGCTGTTGAGACCAGCGTAGACAAGCCCTTGCCACCCAAGCGCCACACACCGACGCCTGGAGAGCCAGGGCATTGATGTCAAATGCATGTTTTAACAGAGTATCTAGCTTTCTGTCCTGGGCATCCTTAAGGGCCGCACTGCCTTCTACCAGGATGGTTGTCTTCTTGATTACTGCTGACACGGCTGCATCCACACTGGGGGACCGAAGTAAATCTCTCTCTTGCTCTGGCAAGGGGTACTACCGGGACATAGACCGCAACCCCCTTAAGCCTGACTCCGGCTGGTTCCGCTCTTCTCGGATCATCTGTCGCACCACTCTGTGAACCAGAAAAACCTTTTGCAACTTTCTAAATGCCTGAATCAAGGGATCTTCCAACGCCGCCGCCTCCTCCTCCACTTAGATGCCCATGGAGATATTGAGGACCTTTAGAGACTCGCCGATCAAAGCCGGCAACTCTTCCCGGCGGAAAACGTGAACAATCCTGGCTTGCTCCTCTTCCTGGGATCTCGCCCTCTTCGAGCTCTTCCTCGTCCTCCCCCCATCTCCTGGTCAGAGGACTCTGATCGAGGGGAGCGCAGAGCCCCCTTCTCCTCCAACCTTGTCCTCTTTAGCGGCAACTCTACTTCTCCTGGCTCCTTGGGGTCAGCCCCTCACTTGTCAGTCCGCTCCTGTGCTGACCCCTGGCCTTGTGTTCCCTGATGCTTTTTTTTCAAAAAACGACAAATAAGGAAATAAAGGGCCTCTCACAGCACCTGTCAACGTTCTAAACTGGCCACAAAATAAATCTCACTTGAGCCTTTAAGTTTTCACCGGCCTGATACCACAGCACCGTGCGAAAAGTGCGCGAAATCAAGGGCCTGCTTGCACCAGCGCTTGTCCAGTCCTTCGGGGTGGCAGGCTTCTCTCCTCAGCGCAGACGGCGACCGCATGGTTGACTCGTCTCACCACGCATTCTGCCGCCATGCCTGCCGATGCCTGATATTCTTTGGCGCTGCCGATCAGCGCTCCGTTTCAGACTAGGCCTCAACTCACTCGTAAGTTCCTTCCTGCCCTCCTGCTCAGCCTTCCCGGGGCTTCGGCAGTGAGGCGGAAGAATGAAGATGGTCAGACCCTGCCAGCAGTAACTAGTGCAACGGTGGCTCCTCACCCTTACCGGGATCGGGAGCCACGACTGCTGCTGAATTCCCCCCGAAGCTGCCTCCTTCCTTCAGCCGCGGTAGGTGGGAGGGGGGGGGGCGAGAAGGCTTCTCTCCAGCCACACTGCAAGACTGTTTCCTTGCTCGGG
The DNA here is from genome assembly GCA_033557465.1 of Ichthyophis bannanicus. Taxonomy (NCBI): domain Eukaryota; kingdom Metazoa; phylum Chordata; class Amphibia; order Gymnophiona; family Ichthyophiidae; genus Ichthyophis; species Ichthyophis bannanicus. The sequence goes on from CM066032.1 coordinate 748,687,923, forward strand.
GTCCAATGAAGAGCTAAATCTCCAGGAAAATAAAGAAAACCCCTGCTAAACTTTCTAAGTGTCTCTTCAGTAATCCCTGTTCCCTGGCTTACTGCCTCTCTCCAGCTGTTTGGAGACTGAGCATGCTGGAGTTGGTGGAAGGTGTCAGTGCTATTTATATCAGGGTCATCAAAAGGATGACGTGCTCAGTCTCCAAGTTGCTGGAAGGGGAGCACAACCCAGAGGAAAGGGACTGGACTGGAGTTCCTTCAGGAATGCTAATTAGCAGGTAAGGTCCTTGTCTGAGGTTTTGTGACCCATTGGATTGTAGAACGTTCACTATCCTTTCCTTTAGTAGCGTCTCCATTACTTTTCCATCTACCGAGGTAAGTATTAGCAGCCAGTAATTTCCCATCTTTTCTCTGTTGCCACTTTTGTGAAGAGGGACCACATCAGCTCTTCTGAAGAACCTCTCCCCTCTCTAAGTGTGGGCTTTCTTAGCCCCCCCCCCCCTCACCAGCAACCTTGCAGGGCTCTTGGAGCTACAGAAGACTACATTCAAAACAATGGGAAGGTAATTCAAAGACAGCAATAAAATACCACACAATTCTATAGAAATACACCAAAGCTTTGTGGAGAGAAACAACAGAACCAAGTTCTCCTTGTTTACTCTAACTATCAGCCATGGTTCACTTTATTTATAAGGCTCTTTTGGATAATACAGCATAATTTCACTTTATTATGACATGTCAATTATTACGTCTCTATCACATCATAGGTCAACTTTAATCAGTGTGGGTCAGTATGAGGAGACATACATGGAGTCCAAGACATAACTGTTTACTGCTGACTAGGTCGGTATGAGGAGACATACACATATTCCAAGACATAACTGTTTACTGCTGACTGCTTGATATCTACTAACCCTGAGACTGCAAGGCTAGAGTACAAGCTGCCCTTTCTTGTTTACAGGACATGTAAACCTTCACTTAGTAAGCAAATATATGAAGTTTTATTTCTAAGCAAAGTTCTGAACAGAATTAACTCTTTCTCAGGTTTAGTCAGTCTAATAGTGTAGACTACCCTGTACAAACAAACATGCTTTCACTAAGGATCTATTAGACATATTGAGCCTGATATTTCAAGGCATTTACATAGTTTACAACATGTAAATCGTGTAAATGCCCCAAGCAGGATGTTCAGCAGCACTAACATGGTTAACATCGGGGTGAAGCGGTTCACAAACTGGTCAGCGGTGATTATTGAGCTGTGCCTGGTTTGCGATCTGTGCTGAAAGCCAGGAGCAGGGAACCCTTGCCTAACTTTCACTGTGTATTCCTAACCGGTGTGATCCCTCCCCTTTCCAGTACCCGTAGGTAGGGGTTAAGGAGTTTAAGTTCCTTCTTTAAACCAATGTTCTGCTACTTCCTGGAGCAGGGCTCGTAGGGAAATGTAGTTTTACCATCAGTTCAAATGAAGAGTAGTGTGACTCAGAATGTTTGCAAGCAAAAAGGGATTTATTTCCCCTCCCGGGGTTGGACTTCACAAGGATAAAAAGGTAACACAAAATATCTGCTCTCTGGCAGCAAAAAGGACAAAAATAAGAATAGCTTTCTTCAGCATGAAATAAACATTTTTTCTTTCCAGCAGGTTGCAATTCAGCACAGGGTTTCATACAGCTCTGTTTCCCTCACAGCCAGCTTGTATTTTCTTCACCATATCTTTCTAACATAAAGATATTCTCTGGTCAGCCCAAGTAATCATACAGTTCATTTCCTTCCTATGAACGTTTAACCAGGCTGGCTCTGTTCCTACACGTTCTCCCACTGAAGCAGAAATTGTTTGCCTGGCTCTCTCTGGGACCGCGCCCTTTTCTCCCACCTTGGGTTTAATGCAGAGCTCTTGGGTTTGACGTAGCTCTAAACATTCATTTTCTCCCTGGTACTCTCCACCGTAGCTCCAACCTTCTGGGTCAATAAACCCCCAATATTTCTGGCAACTCCAGCCCTTAGGCTTACCTGGGGACCTGGCTGTGGAAGTTTTTCTCTGGGGTTTAAAAATACCGGTAGGTTCCCTGCTGAACCTGTGTGAGGCAGTTTCCAAATGCCTTCCTGGCTGCTTGTAATCCCGTGTATGCTTCAGCTGGTCTGGTCTGCTCCTTCGATAGCTCTCAGCCGGAGCCTCTGACCTCCCTTCAGCTGAAAACTCCTTCCAACTTCTGACCGGAAGTCTGCTTTCCTCTCTCTCCTCTCTCTCTCTGCCTGCTGGGGCCTCCTTATGAGACAGCCTTCCTGGGTAGGGCCTGGCTCCACCCCCTAGCAGGTGTTCAAACTTTCCCCCTGACTCTTTGCTAAACTGATAGCAGGGGCGTGTTTCCTTCTCTCGTGCCTGGTTTCCCTGACAACTGGTAGCCATGTGCCTTTGTTTACCTTGCAGCCCTGCACTTTCTACCTGGTTTTTAAGCCTTTCTACCGGGCCAGAAGGACTTGCTATATCACACCGGGCAGCGACTCAATATCGCTGCTGCCCGGTTAGCGATCGGGCTCTGTGGTGACCCCGGATATACAATGCCAGGGCCGGATATGACCGCGGCATTGAATATCCACGTTTATGTTCAGTGCTAGCTGCCATAATTGCACTAGCTGCCGGCGCTGAATTTTGGGCCCATTGTTAAGAGGACCCACCAGAATCTCTCTGTAAACTGGGAAATAGAAAGGAAGGAGGATAAGGGTTCTGCTGGCAATACTCTCCAACCAACTTCTAATTTTTATTCATCAAATGCCCTAGTAAAAGATGTTATAACATTATGTCACTCCTAAAAGCATGTGCAATGAAAGTTGGCACATGTAGAGTAGATGTGTTCGGGGAAGGCGTTTGGGTGGCGTGTGGGCAGAATTGTGATTTATGCACATATTTTATAAATAGTGTGATGGTGAAAGCCCTATGGAAAGCCTGAAAGGGGATGAAAATCCTGAGGTCCCCATTGAAGGCAATGATAATGCACTGCTACAAGGAAAACTCAGCCTATGTCAGAGAAAAAGGCAGTTCCCTGTAGGAAGAAAACCACGCCCTAGTGCAAGGGTGGAGACTAACCCCCGTTCTGATTGGTCACAAGGAAGCAGGAAGCCAGGGTTAAAAACCACGTGCAGAGGGAAGGAAGGGAGATCTGGGGGGAGATCCGAAGGAAGACCTGAGGAGAGACCTGAAGAGAGACCTGGAGACAGAACCGATTAGAGAACCCACAAATAAGTTGGTCAGGGAAATATCCAGAGAGCCAGTTGGAAGGCAAGAGAAAGCCAAGACCAGAGTCTGAAACCAGAGAGTCCAGGCAGAACAGCCTGTGTGAGAGAAGGTGCCAAGGGAAAGGCACGCTCTCGGACAAAGCCAGCATTCAAAGGTAGAAGCACAGACAATTGGAGAAGCTGTGCAGGCCAGTCAAACAGTTGCTACAGCTGGGAGGATTGGAGAGGTGGAAAGAGCTCCAGTGCTGACACAGAGAAACAGCCTCAAGGTAAAACTGACCATTTTATATCTGATAAATTGGCAAAAGAGATAAAGGCTAGTTTTATTGAGCAGGAGCTGGAACCCTCCCCCTCTACTGTGAAACGTTGGATTGAAAGCCTAGTACCTGCTGCAAACTCCAGACCAGATAACTCTGACGTTTGTGAAGCTTCTAAATTAGGGGCACTGCAGAGACTATTCTCTAGTGAGAGGATTCAAACCCCTAGTACCAAAACACCTGAAAAGGCTGACTTGCTGTGGGATCACTTCCACCAGTTTCTAAAGAGAGAAAAGCTAAAAGAAGTCCCCACATATGAGAAAGACTTTGGTAATTCTAATGGCATTGAGGAAATGCAGATAGAAACCACTGTGCCTGAATGTGATGATTTTCCTATACCAATGGACTGTTGTTTGACTCACAAGAATACCACAGTAAGAAAGGGAAACAGGAGAGAGTTTTAAAAGCCTTTTAATAAGGTAGCTTTTACCTGTGACTCAGAAGAAAGCAGTGCTGTGCTGTATTCAGTGTTGAGAGTAACAGAGTTTGCGAAGACGTTGTTTGGTGAAAGTGAAACCAGCTGTGTTTAGATCTGCTGCAGTATAGTGTGTGACCACACGGAGCAGTGCAGAGAACAGCAGAGAAGAAAAGTTTTGTTTTTCATTTCCCCTGGCTTTTCCTGTGTTCATCCTTTCATTTGGAGAAGTTATCCTAGTGCATTTGTTGTGTTTTGAACCTCCGCGTGCCTTTGAAAATCCCCATTGTATAAATAATAAAAATCTTGCAAAGCCTTACCACCTGCCTCAACTACAATTCATTCCTACAGAGTAAAGAACTTTTATTCTAAAGGACAGTAAGGCCGCCCATCAGCTGTCAGCCTCTTGGCCCAGCCGGTGGGTGTCATAATAGGCATGTCCATGTGCCATATGTACTTCATTTGCAAATAGTTTTGGCTGAGCAGGTATAATGTCCCCAATCTAGACAAGGGTTTCTGCAGGATAGTTGCTACTATTTTATAACCGTGCCTATGTACCTATTTGCCTTTATAGAGTGGAGGAGTAGCCTAGTGGTTAGAGCACTGGCTTGGTAACCAAACAACCAGGGTTCGATTCCTGCTAGCACTCCTTGTGGCCTTCGGCAAGTCACTTAACCCTCCATTGCCTCGGAAGAAAGGCCTGGCAATCTACTTCCGGTGACACTGCCAAGAAAACCCAGGAGCTTCTGGGTCGCCAGGAGTCAGGAATGATTGGAAGGCACATATTGCATTTTTGCCTTTATAAAATAATCTAAAGTAAATGTCTTGTTATAAAATGTATCCTTCAGACCAAATTTTCAAAGGGAAACCCTATTTAAGAACATAAGAACATAAGACATGCCATACTGGGTCAGACCGAGGTCCATCAAGCCCAGTATCCTGTTTCCAACAGTGGCCAATCTAGGTCATACGTATCTAGAAATATCCCCAAAAGACACAGGTTCCACAATGCTTGTACTGGGTCAAGCATTGATATCCTGGGTCCCTTTTTAATAGTGGTTTATGGACCTTTCCTCCAGGAACTTGTCCAAACCTTTTTTAAACCCAGCTATACTAACAGCCCTTACTACATCCTCCGGTAACAGATTCCAGAGTTTGATTACACGTTGAGTGAAAAAATATTTTCTCTTATTTGTCTTAAATAGTTTACCCTGTAGCTTCATTACATGTCCCCTAGTCTTCCTATATTCTGATAGCGTAAACAATTGATCCACGTTTATCCGTTCCACTCCATTCATTAATTTATAGATCTCTATCATATCTCCCCTCAGCCGTCTCTTTTCCAGATTAAAGAGCCCTAACCTTTTTAGCCTCTCTTCATAGGAGTAGCCTTCCATCCCCTTCACCAATTTGGTTGCTCTTCTCTGTACTTTTTCTAATAACGCTATGTCCTTTTTAAGATACGGTGACCAGAATTGCACACAATATTCAAGGTGCGGTCGTACCATGGAGCGATACAGAGGCATTATAACATCCTTTGTTTTATTCTCCATCCCTTTCCTTATGATACCTAGCATTCTATTTGCTTTCTTGGCCGCTGCTGCACACTGGGCGGAGGGTTTTAACATGTTATCCACGATGACTCCTAAATCTTTTTCCTGGGTGGTGGTTTCTAATGTGGAGCCTTGCATCGTGTAACTATAGTGTGGGGTGTTCTTTCCTAGGTGCATAACTTTGCACTTGTCCACATTAAATTTCATCTGCCATTTGGATGCCCAGTCTTCCAATTTATCCAGATCCTCCTGCAGTTTTCCACAATCCACTTGGGTTTTAACAACTTTAAACAGTTTTGTGTCATCTGCAAATTTGATAACCTCACTAGTTATTCCCTCTTCCAGGTCATTTATGAATATGTCAAAAAGTAGCGGACCCAGTACAGATCCCTGGGGTACTCCACTATTCACCTTTTTCCATTGGGAATATTGGCCATTTAGCCCTACCCTCTGCTTTCTATCTTTTAACCAGTTCCCGATCCACAATAGTACACTGCCTCCTATCCCATGACTTTTTAGCTTCGCCAAAAGTCTCTGATGGGGGACCTTGTCAAAAGCTTTCTGAAAGTCCAGATACACTATATCAACCGACTCACCTTTGTCTACCTGTTTATGCACACCTTCAAAAAAACATATCAGATTAGTAAGACAAGATCTTCCTTGTCTAAAGTCATGTTGGCTGTCTCCCATTAGGCCATGACTATCTACATGCTGTGTAATTTTGTTCTTTATGATGGTTTCTACCATTTTCCCTGGTACTGATGTCAGGCTCACCGGTCTGTAATTTCCCGGGTCACCCCTGGAACCCTTTTTAAAAATTGGTGTTACGTTGGCGACCCTCCAATCTTCAGGTATTACAGATGATTTTAATGAAAGTTCACAGATTACCAATAGCAGGTCTGCAATCTCATATTTCAGTTCTTTCAACACTCTGGGATGTATACCATCCGGTCCAGGTGATTTGCTACTATTCAGTTTATCAAATAGTTGTAATATATCTTCCCGGTGTAGCGATATTTCTCTCAATTCCTCTGCAGTATCACCTTTAAATACCACTTCAGTCTTCGGTAACATCCCTACATCTTCCTCAGTAAAGACCGAAGCAAAGAATTCATTCAGTCTCTCTGCTATAGCCTTGTCTCCTCTTACTGCCCCTTTTACCCCTCTATCATCTAATGGTCCAATTGACTCTCTCACAGGCCTTTTGCTACGAATGTACTTGAAAAAGTCTTTATTTCGTGTTTTTGCTTCCGTAGCAAGTGTCTTCTCAAATTCCCGCTTTGCCTGCCTTATCAATGCTTTGCATTTAACTTGCCAGTGCTTGTGCTGTTTCCAGTTTTCATCATTTGGCTCTTTTTTCCATTTCCTGAAGGTTGCTTTTTTGGAAGCAACAGCCTCTCTGACCTCACCTTTAAACCATGCTGGCAGGTTTTTGGACTTTCTTCCACTTTTCTTAATGCGTGGAATACAGCTGGTCTGGGCTTCGAGGATAGTATTTTTAAATAGCACCCAAGCTTGCTGTAAGTCTTTAACCTTTGGAACCGCTCCTTTTAGTTTTTTCCTAACTATATTCCTCATTCTATCATAGTCTCCCTTTCGAAAGTTAAAAGGTAGTACTGTGGATTCCTTTACTATCTGTCCTCCACTAATTAAATCAAACATGATCATACTATGATCACTATGGCCAAGTGGTCCCAACACCCTTATTTCTTGCACCAGATCTGGCGTTCCACTAAGGACTAGGTCCAGTATGGCTTCCCCTCTGGTCGGTTCATGAACCAGCTGCTCCAAGAAGCAGTCATTTATTTCATCTAGAAACTTTATCTCTTTAGCTTGTCCTGCTGTGACACTGACCCAGTCGATACTGGGGTAATTGAAATCACCCATTATTACTACTCTGTTGTGACTTTTGTTAGCTTCCTTGATTTCTTTGAGCATTTCATCATCCATTTGTTCATTCTGGCCAGGCGGTCGATAGTATACTCCCACTGCCATCACCTTCCCCTTCATAAATGGAATTTCAATCCATAGAGATTCTACAGCAAATTTTGTTCCCTGCAAAACCTTAATCCTTTCTGACTCAATGCCCTCTCTAACATAGAGCGCAACCCCTCCACCAATTTGATCAGCTCTATCATTACGATATAGTTTGTATTCAGGTAACACAGTGTCCCACTGGTTATCCTCCTTCCACCATGTCTCTGAGAGTGCAATCATATCTAACCTCTCATTTAGTGCTATATATTCTAACTCTCCCATCTTATTGTTTAGACTTCTAGCATTGGCATACAAGCATTTTAGAGACTGTATTTTATTAATATTAATCTGGCTATTGGTAGGCATGGGTAATTTGGAATCTTTATGCTCTGTCTGCTCCTTACTCAAGGGCATTTGGGCTACTATACTCCCTTTTGGAACCTCACTGCTTTTGGTAGTATCCTTCAAGGATACCTTCGTCCGAACCATGCGCTCCTGGGTGACTGTCGGCTTTCCCCTATTTTCTAGTTTAAAAGCTTCTCTATCTCTTTTTTAAAGGTTAATGCCAGCAGTCTGGTCCCATCCTGATTAAGGTGAAGCCCATCCCTTCGGAAGAGCCCCCCCTTTCCCCAGAATGTTCCCCAGTTCCTAACAAATCCAAAACCCTCATCCTTGCACCATTGTCTCATCCACGCATTGAGACTCCGGAGCTCTGCCTGTCTTTTGGGTCCTGCACGTGGAACAGGAAGCATTTCGGAGAACGCTATCCTGGAAGTTCTGGATTTCAACTTCCTACCTAAAAGCTTAAATTTAGCCTCCATAACTTCCCTACCACATTTTCCTATGTCATTGGTACCAACATGTACCAAGACAGCAGACTCCTCCCCAGCACTATCTATGATCCTATCTAGGCGGTGCGTGAGGTCTGCTACCTTCGCACCAGGCAGGCATGTTACCAGGCGATCCTCACGTCCACCAGCCACCCAGCTATCTACATTCCTAATGATTGAATCACCAACTATAACAGCTGTCCTGACCCTCCCCTCATGGGGACATGGCCCTGGAGAAACGTCCTCGGTGCGAGAGGGTTTTACATCACCTGGAGGACAGGTCCTAGTTACAGGATCATTTCCTGCCACACCAGGGTGATGCTCTCCTGTCACGTGACCTCTCTCCTCCATGGCAGCAGGGATGCTGCCAGACTGGAGGTGGGACTTCAGGACTATTACCCTGTAGGTCTCGTCTGTCTTCCCCTCCCTCCACCAGAGAGAGAGAAACTCACACACACAGTCAGGCACACACACACTGTTGCTCTGCAGACATTTTTCTGGCCCACGCTGCTGTCTGCTGCTCATGTGCTCATTCAGTCAGCAACCCCTCCCTCCCCCCCCCCCCCACCATCAACAGCTCTGCCACCATTATGTAGTATTCTTGTGTTTTACCCCCAGCTTTCTTTCTCAGCCTGCAGCAGTCCCCTCATTCCTAGCTCCTCTCGCCCACCCCCAAGGTCACTCGCTAGTCCCTCTGGCTGGTATTCATCACAGGTGCATCAAATATGGGATGAGGAGCTCATGTGTTATCCATTCCCCCTAAAGGAACTTGGATGAGATGGGAAGGACTTGAGCTAGGAGGAATATTCAGTGCTCTTGGAATTCTGACCATGCATAATTGAGAGATTTTGAATTAAATGGACAGCCAAGTGATAATATTTTTATGTAAACAAACAAGGGAAAGTTGACTTGCATACAATGTAAAGATGCCTTAAAGATCTTGAAATAGTCAGGCGAGTACTAATATCGGGTGCTTTCAGTATATGCTGGGAGCAGGGCTCCTTTTTATGCCTATCCCTTCATTTCATTAATATCCAGGACCCTGCAGAAGTTAAAACAAGGCCAGGTCATCATAATCTTCATTGCCCTGTTCTGGCACCTATAGGTATCATTTTCTTTTCTGTGTCGACGATTAGTCATGACAATTCATTTAGAAGATTCCTTTGCCCTAATAACTTTGGATCATGGGAAGATCCTTCACCCTAACATCCACTCCCTAGACATTAAGTATACATCAAAGCATTCCTTAAACTTTCTCAGGTAGTAGAAGATATCCTGATAGCTTCTAGAAAACAATCTACTAGAAAAACGTTTAACTTATAATCACCCTAGGTTAAACATTAAACACAATCAAAATTGTATATATCTACCAGTACAAGATCGTACATTCTAAATGCATATAGTTCCTACGTTAAATGTACATAGTTCCTATGTTTGTTTGTTTTTTCAAGTTTCAACAAGTAGTGTACTATTGTGGATCGGGAACTGGTTAAAAGATAGAAAGCAGAGGGTAGGGCTAAATGGCCAATTTTCCCAATGGAAAAAGGTGAATAGTGGGGTACCCCAGGGATCTGTACTGGGTCCGCTACTTTTTGACATATTCATAAATGACCTGGAAAAGGGAATAACTGGTGAGGTTATCAAATTTGCAGACGACACAAAACTGTTTAAAGTTGTTAAAACCCAAGAGGATTGTGGAAAACTGCAGGAGGATCTGGATAAATTGGAAGACTGGGCATCCAAATGGCAGATGAAATTTAATCTGGACAAGTGCAAAGTTATGCACCTAGGAAAGAACAACCCACACTATGGTTACACAATGCAAGGTTCCACATTGGGAACCACCACCCAGGAAAAAGATTTAGGAGTCATCGTGGATAACATATTAAAACCCTCCAGCCAGTGTGCAGCGGCGGCCAAGAAAGCAAATATAAAGTAGTCCCGATGACCTTCAAAGCCATCAACAAAATATCCCCCACATCCCTAACTGACCTTATTCACCCCACACCAGCGAATAGAGCAAGGAGAACATTCACTGCCAATACCTTACAAATCCCCAAGGAAATAACAAAATGCACCAAGACAACAAGGAACTGAGCCTTCAAGTTTTATGCCCCCAGCTGCTGGAATGCGCTCCCGACTACCATCAGGGCCATAACAGATCTTGCCCAAATTCAGAAAAGCACTAAAACAACACCTCTTTCTCTTGCACTACTCTCAACCCAGTAACCTAACATCATCCATCACACACCCAGCTAGGAATTCATAAGCTATAGTCAACCCATGTCCATACTGTAGATAACTGTAAATAGATGTACATAGTTCCCCTAGTTGAAACCTGTGATAAGGAAGCTTATCATAGCTCAGGAAGGAGCTATAGAAAAGGTGAAGTGTCTCTGAACAAGCAACCTGTCAGTTCTGGTAGAAATAAGAAAACAGAATTTTTTCCCATAAAAGACTACCAGTCCCAGAATGCACCAGGTTTCCTACAGCCATTAGAGGAGCTGAAGTGGGAAAACGTGTGTTCAATCAAGAGGGCTATGAGGTAATCCCCAAGCACTCATCTCAAAGGGCAGGGCCTGATTCAGCACAGCTGCGCTGTGCTAGGGTGGAGCACTCATCAAAGCAGAATAAAGGTAGAGTTTATTCTACAGAGAATTATCCTCATCCTCAGTATCATCTTGGAGATCCTCAATATCTTGGACACCTTCATCATCTGGAGGATCATCAGAAGCAGAAGCCAGGGCGGACGGACAGAGAGGGCAATAAACCCTTTGGAAGAAAGAAGAGAAAAGCATTTGGGAGGTCTAAAGGAGTCCAGAGCAGTACGTATACTGGAAGGTATTCCAAGGGCCAGCATACACCATTGGACTGGGGAAAGCCAGAGGAATGGTGCTGCAGAGCTAGGAATCTCCAGAGGGTACCTGTGAGGGAGACGGCTGCACTTGGAAGGGACCCTAGGACCCGTGCCAGAGGGTATGTGAAGAGAGATCCAGTGTCCAGGGATCTGGATTGGAAGACTGGACATAAGAACTGGACTACATACTGGCCAGGCTATTTAGAGAGGAACTCTAACAGCAATGGAAGCTCAGGTATGAACACTGATCTATGCCCTAGCTATATCCTTGAAAGACAGCAGGGAAACAAGTATTCTCCTGAGAGTGCTACATTGAGAAATTCCTCTGTGCCAATCCATGATATTGAACCCATGATTGTTGAAGAAGGGGGAGCGGTCTTAGATACAGGCTGTGAATATATGGATTGCTCTCTGTCTAAACTCCTTTGGTAATTTTCTGTTATAAAATACAACAACCATCACAAAGAAATACAAACTTGTTCTTTAATCTACTCAGAAAAGCTCCTGAAGTAGGATTTGAGCCACGCAGTAGAAAGCAAGCCAGCTAAGGGGTTTCAGCTGGATAACTGCTAGCAATTGAGCCTTACCTAATTGCTTGTGAGCTCTGAGGGAATCACTTCTGAATCTATGTGTGAAGGTATAAGAAGTTCACCTGAAAAGAACAGTTTTTCCCTTCTTTGTGGGGTTTGCTTGTTGTTTGAAACACTGCTAAGAAAATATTAGCTAAAGCCTACAGAAAAGACCAGTTTGTTACCAACCAGGTCTTTATTCTTTTACTTTGATTGCCTGACAAGTTCATCTGTTGTTTTCCTGATTTTGTTTTTCTAAGTTTAACACTGAAAGCAAGTATCCTGTTTTATGTGCTACCAAGCATATCTGTGTTGGGAGAAATAACCCCATAAATAAATCTTATTGGCTTTACACTCAAGCACAACTAATTATTGTGAGTGGCTGTGTCTGGTGTGAATGGACTGCATTTCCCACAATCCCTTGCAAATCATATTGATATATGCACTTGCCAAGACTGTGAACATTCTCACCCAGGCAGCCGTCTGACAAACCCAAGTTTAACCTCCAGTTCAATGTAAGTGCTTAATAGTGAGCCTGTTCTGCACAAAAACTGTTGTCTGTGAACCGCGCTGATTTTTAAAGAGTGCGGTATATAAAAACAAATAAATAAATAAATAGAATGCTAGGTATCATAAGGAAAGGAATGGAAAATAAAACAAAGGATATTATAACGTCTCTGTATCGTTCCATGGTATGACCGCACCTTGAATATTGTGTGCAATTCTGGTCACCGTATCTTAAAAAGAATATAGCGTTATTAGAAAAGGTACAGCGAAGAGCCACCAAAATGGTAAAGGGGATGGAAGGCTACTCCTATGAAGAGAAGCTACAAAGGTTAGGGCTCTTCAACCTGGAAAAGAGACGGCTGAGGGGAGATATGATAGAGGTCTATAAATTAATGAATGGAGTGGAACGGGTAAACGTAGATCGATTGTTTACGCTATCAGAATATAGAAAGACTAGGGGACATGTAATGAAGCTACAGGGTAAACTATTTAAAACCAATAAGATAAAATATTTTTTCATTCAACGTGTAATCAAACTCTGGAATTTGTTACCGGAGGATGTAGTAAGGGCTGTTAGTGTAGCTGGGTTTAAAAAAGGTTTGGACAAGTTCCTGGTGGAAAGGTCCATAAACCATTATTAAAAAGGGACCCAGGATATCAATGCTTGACCCAATACAAGCATTGTGGAACCTGTGTCTCTTGGGGATACTGCTAGGTACATATGACCTAGATTGGCCACTGTTGGAAACAGGATACTGGGCTTGATGGACCTTGGTCTGACCCAGTATGGCATATCTTATGTTCTTATGTAACAATCTTTATTATAGACATAAAGAAGGAATACAATTAAGTCCACGTCAAGAGGAGTACTACCCATTACATCAGGAATATTTCAGATTTACAAACAAAACTACTTATAACCATTCAGTAACTTAAATCCGTAAGAAAAGAGGATCCCATATAAATTTTAGCCCTATTATACATGGAAAGGAAGGAGAAAATAAATTAACCATTTTCTTTACTAATCAAGAAAACCTCTAATTGCTCAACATCAAGAAAAACATATTTAACATTCTCATGTAACAATATACATTTACAAGGGTATTTTAAAAAAGAAGGAAGCTCCCACAGCTAAGACTCGCGATTTTAATGCCCAAAAGGCTTTCCTTCGTTTTTGGGTTAATCTACTAACAGCAGGAAAAATCTGAATGGGGCTACCACAAAAAGCTTGGTCCTTTTTCAAAAAAAAACAATCTCATTATTAAATTTTTATCTGCAAGAGATAAAAAGGAAGCAATTAGGGTAGCCCAATGAGATATATCATCCAAGGAGGAGTCCAAAAAGGCAGAAAGATCTAGAGACTCAGTCATAGGGGGATTCATTCTCTCCTTGGTATTTGGAGAGGAGGTCTCGGTATTAGGTTAAAAAGGAACATAGTAGATCGAGGAAAATTTAATTGACTCAACATTATCCATTACCAAAACTTCCTTGAAATATTTCTGCAGAAGTATTATAGGAGTAAGATAGTGAGTACAAGGAAAACTTAAAAAACGCAAATTCTTAGAAACGAACAGCGTTTTCCAATAATTCTATCTGATGTATAACTACACTGTCCCTAATAGAGGACGAAACTGCAGCCTCCATCACAGAGACCTGTCCCTCCAATTTATTTAACGCCTTATTAGGTTTATCAAACAACATATCATGTTCAGAAAGTTTCTGAACAACTTCTTTGGAAAACTGTGTGACTTGAGACAAAGATGCACGGAGCGAAAGCTCAATACGCGCAACTACCTCTCATATGTCATGCAAAGAAATGTCTGCAGGAGTTTCAACAGTGGGAAGAACTGAAGAAAATTCCAATGAAGAAGGCTTTCACACTCCCCAAAGCAGTAGGCAAAGAAGAGGCTTCTTGAACAACAGGAGGGTCCACCCCACTTGACTCTTCCCTGGGGGGAGAAACCTCACAAAGCACTTCCTGTCCGGGTAGGGCAAACCCCAGCGTAATGACAGAATCATCTGAAACAGTACTCATGGTTTCACCCAAAAGTTCTTTCTCCGGGTGATCAGCCTGGGCGTTCAGAAGATGACGATTCATTGGTCCAACAGTCTTTAAGGACGTAGCGCCCGAGGCGGGAAAAACCTTTTTTCTCCTCTTACCAATGAGAAACTACAGACTACTCCTCGAACGAAGGGGCTCCAGAGGGGTGGGACATGCCCCTTTGGTCACGCCCCTTCAGGCATGTGCCCATGGGTACGCGCCCGCAGGTCGCGTTCCGCAGCAGTCCAATGCTCTTATGCCGGCCAGGAAAAGGTGGGGACATTAAGCTCCTCCTTCACCACACAGCCACACCGGGATCCGATCAAGGCAAAAATGGAGATAGTAATCCCCCAGAGTTCATATATTCAATGTAAAACATGTTCTGATGTTCCATGTGAACCGTCCCTGATCTCAGGAAGGGGCGGTATATAAGCTTTGATAGGTAGATAACATTTTTTTTTTTAATTTATTTATTTAAGTAGAAAAGGTGCATGTTTAAGGGTAATTTGACCCATTTACCTCCTCTCTATGGAGCCTTACTTCAGTATCTGTTGCCCTTTCTGTTATGTGGTCTAAGGACCTGCTCCGTAGGTACCATTTATGTATTAATGGAGACCCTGTATTGCTCCAGCCTTTAGCGTGTAATTTTATAACAGGGCACCTACGCTTGGAGGCAAATAAGCATAAATGTTAGCGTGGAAATTGTGCACATAAATTGTGACTCTACCCATGCTCTGCCCAAACTCCTCCCTTGAACATACCTACTCTACAGGTACTCACCTGTTTTGCATCGTGCACACTTCTAGGCATGACCTAAGTTTATAAGAGGCCTTTTATGCACAGACAAAGTTATAAAACTACTTCCTTTATGTCCAATTTCAGAACCCCGACAAAGAAACTGCAGAGCTGAAATTTCGAAGCGTGAGTGAGCTGCAAGCACTTGTGGAAGAACGGCAGACGTGGGAAATATAAACAGTAGGGGTAGTCCTTAGAACTTTTGTTAAGATTTTACAAAAAGCAGTGTCTGCTTTTCACATTTGTTAAACAATAGTGCTTCCTCCTTTTTTTCCTAAGGCTTTCTGCATAGAAAGGTGAACAGGCTTGCACGCGCTGGATTGTAAAAGTCTTACTACATGAGATGACCACAGGCACATCACCGATCTGCATGAATTTTTATATCCTGTGATTCTGACAAGTTAGGATCACTAGTAGCTGGTAGCATCTAGTGAGAACCAATGCCACTTGCCCATTTTTGCTCATTTTTCTCTCAGATATGTGCAGCAAAGACTACAACCATACATGGAACAAGAATTGCCTGAAGTGCAAGCAGGGTTCAGGAAAGGGCGAGGAACAAGAGACAACAATGCAGATGTGAGATGGATCCTTGAAAAGACAAAGGGATATCTGTATGCATTTTATTGACTACAGCAAAGCTTTTGACTGTGTAAATCATGAGAAACTCTGGGCCACAATAAGAAGCATGGGTATATTAGAACATCTAATAGTTCTCTTGCACAACCTTTACATTGATCAAGAAGCAACAATTAAACAGAACAAGGAGAAACAGAATGGCTTAAAATCAGCAAAGATGTACAGCAAGGCTGCATACTTTTCCCCCACCTGTTTAATTTATATGCAGAACAAATCATCATAGAAACAGGACTGTGTGAAGACAGCCAAAGTGTGAAGATTGGTGGAAGGCTCATCAACAACCTTCACTATGCTTATGATACCACAATACTGGCTGAAAGTGAAGACAATCTGAAACATTTGCTTCTCAAGATCAAGGAAAGTAGTCTTAAATTGTGCCTTTAGAATATTGATTTTGCCAGTTGTCAGGATATTTAATTTCATTGTTGATGGAAAAGAAATTGAAATAGTGGACTAACTTAAAACCTGCTTGGATCAATCAATAAAGAAACAACAAGCAGTCAAGAAATCCAAAGACGCATTGCTCTTGGCAGAATGGCTATGAAGGACCTAGACAAGATTCTCAAAGAGCAGAGATGTCTCTCTCCATGCTAAGATTCAATTTGTCCACTCCATGGTATTTTCAATAACATCTTATGGATGTGAAAGTTGGACAGTGAAAAATTTAGACAGGAAGATAAGTGATGCCTTTGAATTGTGGTGGAGGTGAAGAATACTGTGTATACCACGGACTGTGTGAAGAACCAAACCAGTCAGTACTAGAGGAGATCAAACCAAAGTTTTTCTTTAGAAGCTCAGATGACACAACCTCGACTTTCATACTTCAGACACATCATGCAAAGAGAGAGATCATTAGAGAGAGACATTATGCTTGACAAGGTTGAAGGTTAGTGCAAAAGAGGAAGGCCAGCAATGAGATGGATCAATACAATAACAGCAGCTATGGGTGCCACTCTATCAACAACAAGCCGCCTGACTGAAGACCGAATACAGTTTAGGACAATTCTCC
This sequence comes from Ichthyophis bannanicus, assembly GCA_033557465.1. NCBI lineage: Eukaryota > Metazoa > Chordata > Amphibia > Gymnophiona > Ichthyophiidae > Ichthyophis > Ichthyophis bannanicus. Next base: position 748,704,650 of record CM066032.1, read on the forward strand.
CGAGGGTCTCCACGAGTTGACAGCAACTTGATGGCACTTAACAACAACACATGTACGGTTGCAAAATGGTTATCCATTAACACCTTTACATCTCATTACTCTCCAGACAGTATGGAGGTAATTTATAAAACATTTTTTGCACATATATGCCAGCATACATACACAAAAGGCTTGTGAAATAAGGCACATACTTTGTACACAGCTATAGAGTATAAGGTTACCAGATGTCCCTGAGACTAAATAGGCTATAACCACCTCCTGTCCCATTTCAGTAGGGACAGAGGCAAAGGACATTGCTTATCCTGCATATCTCTCTAGTGCAGTCTTCTAGATCCTGGTAGGAGAAGATGTATAAAATTTAACCTCTTTTCTGAAAAGAGGAGAAATCTTATAGATAAATATTCTATATAGTTCTAAAATAGAGCTTAAGCATATATGTAACTTCAGAAAGGCTGCTGCTGCTACTGTCTTTTGAAATTACTGAATGCCACTTAGACTGGCCATTTCAAAATTTATGGGGAAAAGATGCCAAGGAAGGGAGGATACCTGCCTCTCCCCCTCCCAGCCCAGCCAAGGTGTCTCAGATTTGCTGTCCCAGAATCTGGTAACCCTAACTGGATAGGCAAGTTGAAAGGAGGAGTTTTGGCTGAGCAAGGGTGAAGTGGCGATTTACGTACATCTATTATAACATATGTGCCTACATTACACACTGACCTTTATGCCTTCGTTGGTCTCACTGCTATTCCTGCTGTAATTGTACCAGTATTTTTTTTAAACTCTGTTTATTAATCCACATCAACACATCACATAGCAGTTTGTGTATACATAGCGCCTCCGGACAGGGCTGTCTCTTGTCCACCACACCGGGGCCTACCAACAGTCCATTGTGGTGAAATACAATATTTACCATCCCTCTTCCCCCCTCCCCTCTCCCCCCCTCTTCCTCGCAGCCTTCTCCCCCTCATCCATCACTAGGAATACACATTATTACATTACCCACCTATTAACCCCATACAGCAGTATCTTATCAAATGCCTACCTACCTGCCTACCAGATCCCAGCCCTAACACATGTGTAACACTTCGTTGCGAGTATGTGGTCTTAATTTTTGAATGTAAGGCTCCCAAACCAGCAAAAAGGAGGTCCAACGTTGAACATTTCCTCTAGCTCCCCTCCTCTCAAAAAGCATAAACTGATGGAAGCGATTACACCATTCTCAAAAGGTAGGGGCAATGGGCTCCCTCCACCTATGGAGTATCGGACCTTTACCCACCAGACATGCCTTCCTCACTAATAATCGCTCCCACCTCCCCTTCGGGTGGAGTAGTCCAAGTTGATCCAAGACCACCAACGACCCCGTCCAGTGAATCTGCTGTTGAAGTAAACTGCTCACATAATTACTAATCTGCATCCAATAAGGGCAAAGTTTCTGACATCCCCACCACATATGACCCAAATCCGCCAGGGAGCAGGAACACTTTGGGCATCCCCCCGTACAAGATGAGGTGACTCCGCAATGCTCATCTTGGGGAGAAATATGCCCGGATAATACACTTAAACTGTATCTCACGCCACCTAGCCCCTTCTACCAACCCTACAATCCGACCTAGGGCTTTTCTAACTGAGCCTGGGGCCACCTCCTGGTTCAGTTCCTTCACCCACAAAGCCTCCTCGGCCGAATAATCTGGCAGATTATTATTTGTACCAGTATTTTATAAAACAGGTATCTGTGTGGCCTTAATACATAGACGATCTGTTACGAAATTACCCTATGTGTGTGGTCAAGCAGTTCTACAAAGACCTTTTCAATTAATAGTCAACTCTCCCAACAAAAAAAGAAAATACTGAAAATAGGACAGCTGCAGCTTTAGGACTTCTCATTTGTGCAGCTGATTCTTTCCGCTTATTGATGGAGAAAGTGAAATTGCTTACCTGTAAGGGTATTGTTTGTAGACTGCTAGTTAAATTGGACACAAACTGGCACATGTCCTGTACTTTAGAGAGGAGTTGTAGCAGCTGTACAGGAGAGGAGGTAGCAGCTGCACGGGAACTTCATGCCGCCTCAAAAAAAAAATCTAGGTTTTGCTGAGCTCTGACAGACCTATCCATGTTGGATAATGCTATCTCACTTGTGTGTCCAATTAATCCTGCTGACTATAGAGAATTCCTATTTCAGTAGTAGTAGGTAAGCAGTTTAGCTAGTCCCTGCAATAATATTATTTTTTTACTATTATTAATGGAGTTCCTTTCTTGGCTCAAATCTCGCACCCTTGTGGACTTTCTACACTTCAAATTCATGCTTGCCTCTTTCTAGTCAACCATAGCACTCGCCAAATTAAAACTATTATGTCCACCTAACTCTCTAGCCTCTGACCATCATCATCTCTTTACCACGCTCATCTCTCTCAAGATGCCTCCACCTCCAACTCCTTCCCTTTCTGCCAAAACTTTGGCCGACTATTTCCATGACAAAGTCCACAAGATTACACTCCATCTCCTCTTCCCTTCCTTCATTCCCAACTCTTCCCCTCAACCTCTAACTCCCTTCCTTCCTTCCTTTCTTTTCTAAGATCTCTGAGGAGAAAACCACACATCTTCTTTTCCTCTTCCAAACTCGCTGCCTGCTCCACTCATCCTATTTTCATCCGTCTCCTAAGCCCCATCTCCTCCACTGTCATCCCTTCCATCTTTCATATTCTCAACCTCTGGCTCTCCACTGCAGCTGTTACTGCAGCCTTTAAGTATGCTTAGGTCGCACGTCTCCTCAGAAAACCCTCATTATTGACCTATTTCCCTCCTCCCCTTCATTTCTAATCTTGAACGTGCGGTTCACTGCTGTTGCCTTGAATTGCTCTCCTGACATGCCCTTCTGGATCCATTGCAATCTGTCCTTCGTCCTTTACATTTTACTGAAATGGCCCTTGCCAAAGTTTCCAGCAACCTGTTTCTGGCAAGATCCAAGGGCTGTACTCAGTCCTCAAATGTCTTGACCTTTCTTCTGCTTTTGACACTGTTGATCACCAACTTCTCCTCAATACCTTGTCCTTGCTTGGTTTTAAGTGCTCTGTGCTATCCTGGTTCTCTTCTTCTCTCTACCATCGCACTTTCAGTGTTTGTGCTGGTGGATCCTCCTCTATTGCTATCCCGTTGTCTGTTGGTGTACCCCAAGGGTCTGTCTTGAGCCCACTCCTTTTCTCTCTCTATATCCAGTCTCTTGGTGCACTCATCTCCTCCCATGATTTTCAGTGCCATCTTTACGCTGATGACTCTCCGATCTACCTCTCTACACCTGAAATCTTCCCGCAATCCAGGCCTGGATCTCTCCCTGTCTCTCTGACATTGCTGCCTGGATGTTTCACCGCCATTTGAAATTGAACATGTCCAAAACCGAGCTTCTTATTTTTCCCCCTAAACCCACCTCCCCCTTCCTCCTTTGTCAATCTTTGTGGATAATGTTGTACTACTCCCTCGTTCCTCAGCTCACAACCTTGGGGTTGTCTTTACTCCTCCCTCTCCTTCTTCCAAAACATCCAACTGATAACTAAAACCTGTTGTTTCTTTCTCTATAACATAAGCAAAAGCCCTTTCCTTTCTGAACACACTAGTAAGACACTTATCCAAGCTTTAGTCATCTCCCATCTAGACTATTGCCACCTCCTCCTTATTGGTCCCCCTCTGAATCATCTTTTTCCCCTTCAGTCTGTTCAAAACTCAGCTGCCCGACTAATCTTCTACCAGCCTTGATATGCTCATATAACCCGTCTTTTAAAGTTGCTTCATTGGCTTCCTATCCATTTTCGTATCCAGCTCAAACTTCTGTTGACCTATAAGCAGGGGTGGCCCAAGGGTGATGTGGGGCCATGTGTGGAGACTCATTGCGGGGCCTCATTTGCATAGTCATTGGCCCTCATTTGCATAAATGTATTTTATTTTAAAATGTATATGTTGCCCATTTAAAATGTAGGCGGCTTTCAAAGGAGCCCTTCACAAGCTTCTTTTTTTGTCCTGGCAATGACTTAGGTAGGAGCATGTTTACTAAATATTCATGTGTGTTAAATGTGACTGCGCCAATAAAAATAAATTCCTTATCGTTCCTCCAGCTTAGTCCTCACAGATGGGTTGTGCACCTCCTCCTGCAGCATGAAGACTGGACCAATCAAATTTCAGCTCCGCTGGAATCAGCCTGCCAGGCATCCCTGAAGCTCCAGTGTGTCCAGTCTTCATGCAGCAGGAGGACGTAGTGAGTCTAGCTGGGCTCACTAGTTTCATAGGTTCATAGTTTAGTATACCTAGCTAACCTTTTTAATCCTTAATTTTTGTCCTATTAGGACTTATTTCATTTCTTCGTTTAGGAAGTCCTGTTGCTTTAAATTTCTAATTGTAATTTGAGCACTCTGTGTGGGGGGGGAGGACCTGAGGAAGGTCTCTCTCCTGCACAGCATCTGCCGACTCTCACTACTTGCCTGTATGCATTGCTCTATTGGGATCTCTGTTCCAGGACTCTTCGGGGCAGAGCTCCTTTAGCACCGGTACAGCGCTTCCTCTCCGGGGGGATTGGGGGGCAGCTGATCAGTGCCGGTAAGTGTCGGCAGCTGGCGGCGGTCAGAGCCGGTCCTAGTTAGGTTACCGCGTCTCTGCCCGACCTGCTAAAATCCATTCTTTGTCTTTTGTGGGGTTTTTCTTTTTGGCAGGCAGCCTCCGCACCGGCGGGGCTTCGGGGATCGGTTGGCTGCAAGGGTTTTTAGCCTCGGGCGATTGATTCCGGCGGGAAGAAAAAGCGCGCCAAGGTCCCCTTACTGTCGCGGCCATTTTTTCTTTCCCGGTCCTGTCAGCGTGTTTTACACGCGGCGCTATTTTTTCTTTTTCTTTCAGTTTCCCTTTACTGTTTGCGATTTTCTTTTGGTGTTCCTTTCATTTCCTTTCTTCTCTGGCGTTATTATAAGCCGTTTGCCTTCTCGTTGTTCCCCTTTCCGTCGGGTGCTTTTGGGCCCGCGGCTGGGGGGGGGGGTGTTTGCGTTTCTCTCCCTCTCTGCTTCCTTGTTATTTTCGGGGCTCTCGGTTTGTCTGTTAGCAGTGTGTGAATTTTCAGTTTCGTGGGGCATACATAGAAAAAAAAAAAAAAAAAAACAGCGCATTTGTCAGGGGGGAGAGAACGGTGCATTGGGTTCTCCCTCTGGTATTCTGTTCCTCGCGGAGGCCCAGTTCCCACTTTCTGTGCTGGTTCTGCTGGGTCTGTCAGCTCCTTTTTTCTCTTTCGGCGCTGAGGGGCATTTTTTTACCGCCTTCTACTCGGTAGCAGGGCGTTTCCATGCCCACGGGGTCCATTTGTGTGATTTGTGGATCTCGGAGGAGTACAGCTGCTGACACAGGCGTCTGTCAGCGCTGTGCTTCGGTGTCGCTCACCATGGAGCAGCACATAGAGAGCTCCTTGCCGGCTGTGGCGCAGCTCGCTTCCGCGATGGAGGAATTGGAGTCACCGCTGGAGGGGCCATCGGGTCTTCCTTCTGCGGTCTCTGTGGCGTCTGGGGGGCAGTTGGACCTCGGGGGTGCCTTACCCTTGGAGGATTTTTCTCCCGATTTCATCTTACTGATGCATCAGGCGTTTTGCCATAGGCGCCAGAGCGTGGGAGCCGCTCCACCGTCGGCACCGGGGGTGTTGACCCCTGCCCCGTCGGCGGAGAATCAGTTGCCTGAGGTCAAGGCGCCCAAGCGACGACGTCTGCACGAATACTTCCAGACAGAGACCGAGTGGCCTGACGGTGATGAGCCGGATTTCGACCATGAAGCGGAGGGGGAGGCCTTGGAAGAGGGCGAGCTCCCTGAACCGGAGGATCAGGCAAAGATTATTCGGGTGTTCCGACGAGAGGAATTGCCCGCTCTTGTTTCGGAGGCACTCCAGACTCTGGGTTTGGCTCCAACTCCTCCGGTGGAGGAGGCGGACGGAGCGGATCCCATTATTCAGGCGGTTTGGCAAACTAGCGTGGTTTTTCCCATTCACAAAGTTATTGCTCAGATGATTCAGTCAGAGTGGGATACTCCGGAATCAGGTCTCAAAGGGGTAAAGGTGATGCGTCGACTCTACCCTATGTCAGACAACGATCTCGAGCGTTTTCGTTTTCCCAAGGTGGATGCGGCAGTCTCAGCGGTGACTAAGAAAACCACGATTCCAGTGGAAGGCAGTGCGGCCTTGCGCGAACCGCAGGACCGGAAGATGCACGGTCTATCGAAGCAGTCGTTTGAGGCTGATGCGATGGCGTTACAGGCCTCTGTTTGTGGAGCTTGGGTAGCTCGTGCCTGTTTGCGCTGGGTTCAGCGTCTTCAGCAGTCGTCTTCTGTTGAGGCCGACATGTTAGGTGAGCTTCACCGACTAGAATCGGGTTCGGCCTATTTGGCGGATGTTCATTATGATCTCATCAGAGCTCTCTCTAATAGCATGGCATCCGTGGTAGCGGCACGCCGAGCTCTTTGGTTGTAGAATTGGGCGGCAGATGGGTCGTCCAAGTCGCGGCTGGGCAGATTACCCTTTAAGGGTCGGCTGCTTTTTGGTGAAGATTTGGATAGGTTGGTCAAAGATTTGGGTGAGTCCAAGGGCGGTCGCCTGCCAGAGGATCGGCCCAAGCGGGGGCGGCCGCTGCCAGCAGTCCGGGGACAGTTTCGAGACTTTCGTAGGTTTCGCTCGACCCGTTCTGGGGGTTTCCAGCGTGGCGGATATATCTCGAGAACCTCGAGCTTTCGAGGTTTTCGCGGAGCCAGTAGAGGATTTGCGGCTGCAACCCCTGCGTCCGCTCACAAGCCCCAATGAAGGTCAGCGGGCCCCGGCGGAGATCCCAGTGATTGGAGGTCGTCTTCGACGCTTTCTCTCCGCTTGGGCCCAGATCACCTCCGATCAGTGGGTTTTGGACATCGTCCGGGATGGGTATGTCCTGGACTTAGCCAGACCCGTCCTCGATTCCTTTGTCGCGTCTCCCTGTCGGGGGGCTCGCAAGACAGCTCAGGTTCGCCAAACCCTCGATCGCCTTGTCCAGCTGGGGGCGGTAGTTCCCGTGCCGGCGGCGGAGTATGGTCTCGGAAGGTACTCCATTTATTTTGTGGTGCCAAAGAAGGGTGGCGACCTCCGCCCCATTTTGGATCTCAAAGGGGTGAACCGCGGTCTGCGGGTGCCCCACTTTCGCATGGAAACCCTACGGTCCATGCTGGTCGCCGTACGCAAGGACGAGTTTCTCACTTCCCTCGACCTCACGGAGGCTTATCTCCATGTCCCGATCCGGGAGGATCAACAAAAGTACCTCCGATTTGCTTTGCCGTGGGGTCACTTCCAGTTCCAAGCATTGCCCTTTGGTCTCGCGACCGCGCCGAGGGTGTTCACCAAAATCATGGTGGTAGTCGCGGCGGCCTTGCGCAAGGACGGAGTGCTGGTCCATCCTTACCTGGACGACTGGTTGATTCGGGGAAAGTCTCGCGAGGAGAGCCTGGCAGCAACTTCCAAGGTCATGGCGCTCTTGCAATCTCTCGGCTGGGTTATCAACCCACGCAAGAGTCATCTAGTTCCGACGCAGTATCTAGAATATTTAGGCGTGCGATTCGATACTTGCGCGGGAGTGGTTTTCCTTCCCGACCGCAGGGTACTGGCGCTTCAGTCTCTAGTACGGCGTTTTCGGCAAAACCCTGCTCCGTCGGCGTGGCTCTACCTTCAGCTGCTGGGGACGATGGCGGCTTCCCTGGAGGTAGTGCCTTGGGCTCGCTTTCACATGCGTTCCCTTCAGAGAGCCTTGCTCCGTCGCTGGTCCAACCAGTCGGATTCCCTGAACAAACGGCTTCCTTGCCCGCTGACGGTAAGGCGAGATCTTCAGTGGTGGCTGCGACGGTCATCGCTACGGGCGGGAATGCCTCTAGAGCAGCCGGATTGGATTCCGCTACTGACAGATGCTTGTCTGACGGGCTGGGGTGCCCACTGCGCCGACCAGTTCGTCCAAGGCCTCTGGTCGCCGGAGGAGAGCGGTTGGTCCATCAACCGTCTGGAACTTCGAGCAGTGCGGTTGGCCTTACAAAGCTTCGAGAAGCTGATATCATCTCGGGCAGTACGGGTACTGTCCGACAATGCGGCGACGGTGGCATACATAAACAGGCAGGGCGGTACCGGAAGCGTCGGCTTGGAGACGGAGGCTCGGGTATTTTTCGAGTGCATCGAGCCTCGGCTCCAGGCCATCTCGGCAGCGCACATTGCCGGAAAAGACAACGTGACGGCCGACTTTCTCAGCAGGGTTCAGGTGGATCCCGGCGAATGGGAACTCAACCCAAAGATCTTCGCACAGCTGGTTCAGCGTTGGGGCCAGCCGGTCATGGACCTGCTGGCCACGTTCCGCTCAGCAAAAGCAGCTCGGTTCTACAGTCGTCGACGGGAACCTATGTCAGAAGGACTGGATGCCCTGTTGCAGACTTGGCCCTCCACGGGTCTTCTTTACGTGTTTCCCCCGTGGCCTCTGCTGGGGCGCGTGATTCAGCGTATCGAGGGCCACCGGGGTCGGGTACTCTTGATAGCCCCGGATTGGCCTCGACGTCCTTGGTATGCCGATCTGATGAGGTTGGTCGACGGGTCTCCGTGGCGGCTTCCGCTAGATCCGGATCTGTTGTGTCAGGGGCCTCTCCGCATGCCGCAAGTGGGGAGATTCTCTCTTACGGCCTGGCTATTGAAAGGGCGCGGTTAAGAAAACGAGGTTATTCCAAGTCTGTCGTGGCGACGCTGTTACAAGCGCGCAAGAGTTCCACTTCTCTGGCTTATGTCCGGGTGTGGTGCATCTTTGAGGATTGGTGCTCTCGACATCAGGTCCGAGCCGCTACGGCCTCGATTCCCGTGGTACTCGATTTTTTACAGGACGGTTTTGCTAAAGGTTTGGCTGCCAGTTCTTTGCGAGTGCAGTTGGCGGCGCTATCCTGCTACCGGGGCAAGGTTCACGGGGTGTTGCTGGGTGCCCATGCCGATGTCGTTCGCTTCTTGAGGGCTGTGTCTCGGCTTCGTCCGGTCCGCAGAATTTCTGTACCTCCCTGGGATCTCAATTTGGTTTTGCGGACCCTCACTGAGGCTCCCTTTGATCTGCTCTCTCATAGTTCGGTGAAGGATTTGACTCTTAAAACGGTGTTCTTAGTAGCGATTTGTTCGGCGCGGCGTATCTCTGAACTCCAGGCGCTTTCTTGCAGGGAACCTTTTTTGTCTTTCTCGGCCCAGAAAGTCGTTCTGCGACCGGTGCCTTCCTTTTTGCCTAAGGTGTCTTCTCCTTTCCACGTGAATCAAGTGGTTTCGCTCCCGGTATTTACTGCATCGGGGGAGCAGGCCTCTGATCGCGGTCTTAGTCGTTTAGATCTAAAGAGGGTTTTCCGGAGATATTTGAAAGTCACCAGTGAGTTTCGTAAATCGGATCGTTTGTTTGTGCTGTTTGGCGGGCCTCGCAAAGGTGAGGCAGCGGCGAAAGCCTCCATTGCTCGCTGGATTAAGGAGGCGATTGGCTCGGCTTATCTGTTGCACGGTCGAGTACCGCCGGTTGGTTTGCGCGCCCATTCCACCAGGGCGCAGGCTGCGTCCTGGGCGGAGTTTAGTTTAGTGTCTCCGGTGGAGATATGTAGGGCGGCAACGTGGTCTTCTCTGCACACTTTCAGTAAGCATTATAGACTTGATGTTTTGGCGGCTGGCGATGCACGTTTCGGGTCTTCCGTTCTGCGTGCCGGCTGGAAGAATCCCGCCCGTTAGGCTGCTTTGTTACATCCCATCTGTGAGGACTAAGCTGGAGGAACGATAAGGAAATAGTAATTACACTTACCTGGTAATTGTAGTTCCTTGAGAGACGACAGCTTAGTCCTCCTGCCCTCCCTATATTCTTTCTTTTTAGCACGGCACGCCTTGGGGTCAGAAGTGCGTACTCCCAGGTGAGTGTCTTTCTCTTCTTTTCGGCTATCGGCTTATGCTGTGGCAGGAGCGGGACATTCTGTGTCTGTGGTTTTGGTACCATTAACTACTTTAAAAAAAAAAAAAAAAAAAAAACCAACAAATTAAACATAACACAAAATGACCGAACAGGACTTTTTAAAGGTTAGCTATTTCTTTGAGTTTGCTTTGACAATAGGTCACTGGAGCTTCAGGGATGCCTGGCAGGCTGATTCCAGCGGAGCTGAAATTTGATTGGTCCAGTCTTCATGCTGCAGGAGGAGGTGCACAACCCATCTGTGAGGACTAAGCTGTCGTCTCTCAAGGAACTACAATTACCAGGTAAGTGTAATTACTATTTGGTGTTCCTGCACTTACTGTAGCACACATTAATATTTGTGAATGCGCATTAAATTTTTTGTAGACATGCCTGTTAATGAGTGAATACCATTTGCATGGCTAGTGAGGATAAAGAGCCTACCAGATTTTTACATTACTATACTCCAGTGCCTACTGCCGGGCACATTAGGAAGTACTATAATCCTGCCCATTTAGAATCCATAGCAAACTCACCATATCATAACATCACTACCAGGACTCCCAAATCACCAAACCCTACCTATCATAAGGCAACAATGCAAATCTTAAACCAATTCAGGGAGGAAAGAGAACAAGTGGGACCGTCACACGGAAACTACATGAACAGAATACTGCAGCTCAGTTACACATGCAAAACATATTCTGTCAACAAACAGAACAAGCGAATTGTTCCTGGCAAAATCTAAGGGCCTTTACTCTATCCTCATCCTTCTTGACTTTTGTTGCTTTTGACACTGTTGACTACCACCTCGACCACCACCTTCTCCTCGTTACCTTGTCCTCAGTTGGTTTTAAGGGCTCTACCATCCTGATTCTCTTCTTATCTCTCCCATCATGCTTTCAGTGTTTGTTCTGGTGGATCCTCCTCTGCTGCTATCCCGTTCTCTGTTGGTGTACCCCAATGATCTGTTTTGGATCCACTTCTTTTTTCTCTCTGTTCCCAGTCCCTTGGTGCACTTATCTCTTCCCATGGCTTTCAGTACCATCTTTACACTTGATAACTCCCAGATTTACCTCTCTACACCCGAAATCTCTCTGGCAATCCAGACCTGGATCTCAGCCTACCTTTCTGAAATTGCTGCTTGGATGTCTCACTGCTGCTTAAAACTGAACATGGTCAAAACTGAGCTTCTTATTGTTCCCCTTAAAACTTCCTCTCCCCTTTCTCCTTTCTCAGTTTCTGTGGATAACTCTCTGCTGTCCCCGGAGAACACCTGTTATGGGTGAGTAACTGCACTTTCTTTGCTCCTGCTTCTTATTCATGATTTTGTCAAAACGTGGAATTTTCTTGCCGACTATGATCTGCAGGTCTGCCGGTGGATTTAGGTGATACCTAGATTTTTGTCTTGATTGACAAGAGAACTGAATCCAGATTCACACAAGTATGTTGTAAATCGAATGAGGACACAGTGTGCTTTTCCACCAAGTCTTTAAAAGCAATATTCTGACAATCAGTTACTTTACTTCTGTTATTCTCTCCTTTTGATTAAATAAACAGTGAGACTATTATCTACACAACACAACCACCATATTATCTCTTCTCAAGATACACTGGCAGCTGGCTGAGTGATGACTCGTCACTAAGGGACACAAGCCACTCTGTTGCACCTCCTGAAAGTCCATCTCGCACCCCCTGGGGTAGGCACCCTAGGTTGGGAACCTCTGACTTAGGGGACATTGGCCTATGTATGGTGGACATGCCCTAATCTTTGGGGTTACTGGAAGGGGATGCAATATTGGGTACAAAAGCTTGTGGGGAAAGGACATATCCTGGGATCTACTTGTTTTAATATGCCTGTAGAGGGTTTGAAGAGAGCGCAGCAGGAGTTGATGAAGCACTGTATGAATGCGTCCAAGTTGACTTTGGCCTCAGCCTGGAAGCAAGTATTGCCTCCATCCTACTCAACTTGGTTGGTTCCTATGTGGGATGTTTATATTATGGAAAACTGGCTGCAATGAGATCTAAATGTGTGGAAAAAATGGAGCAGGTATGGGAACCCTTTATAAATTTGTATAAATTCTGAGCGGGCATCAGCAACATCATTATTTATGGTTTGTTGGTTTGTGACATCTGGGTGAGAGGGTGGAAGGTGGGCTCTTAGGGTTGGGTAGTGAGAGATGGTGGTGGACTTGGTGGCTGAGTATTTGTAAGCTTTATGGAGGAATGTTGTCTTCAATGTTTGGGGAGTAAACTCTCAAAATGCTTAAAGAAAAGACAATGCAGTGAGTAGTGTTAGTGCAGTTTCACATATATTTGTTTGACTGGTGTTTGTACTATGTGATGTGTACTATTGGTTTTATAAAGTCTTTAAAAATTTAAAAACAAAACAAAACAAAATCCACTGATCCCAATACCAGGGCTGGCCCCAGAGTTGGTTCAAGGTGTTGGCACCCTAGGTAACCTTAAGCCTTATACCTACCCACTCCCCCTCCCCCCGGCTGTCAGATCTAGCTTTGAATGCCCTGCTCTTTGCTTCCTCTCCCTCCACCCAGATGATGCCACCCTAGGCAACCACCTGGTTTGCCAAGTGGTTAGGCCTGCTGTGCCCAGTATAGATCTCTGGGGTACTCCACTATTCTCTTCTTCCACTGAGAAAATTGGCTACTTAACCTTACTGTTTTTTTTTTAACTTCTAACCTGTTCCCTATCTTCAGTAGGGCATTGCTTTCCATCCTATGGCTTTTAATTTTCTTAAAGTCCTCCCACAAGAGACTCCTATCTAGATTTTCAGAACGTGTTTGACAAACTATATCAACTGGTTATAAAATGATGGCTATAAAACAGGGAAAGACAGGTGCATGGGACAGAATCGTTCTAATGAAAATAAAAGAAAGTATATATTTTTTAATCCACTGAGAAAGGATAGATTTTCTTAAAGAAGATTTGTTAACAGCTGGCTGAAAGGGTACCCTAACGGGCAATGGGCTAAGAACCAATGAAGCCAGGCTCAAATCCCACTGCTGCTCCCTGTAATCTTGGGCAAATCACTTAACCCGCCATTTCCTCAGGTAGAAATTTAGATTATAAGCCCTTTGTGGACAGGAAAATATCTGAATGTAGCTTATCTTCAATTCTGAGAAAGGGGTGAGCTACATCCAGTCCACTTTAATCAAGTCAAAACCCGCAAAACTGTTTCAGCAGAGCAAGAATCTCTTCCACTTGCTTGTTAATGGTCACCCATCAAAATCTTCCAGTCTAAAATTGATAGCTCCCCCCCCCAAATCTCAACGATACCACAATATGGCAAAGCAACCAGTAGTTCACTACAGAATCTCAATCCTATTTCTCTGGACAACTTGGAACGTATAATACTGGATTTGAATACTACTACATCTCCTCTTGACCCCAGGTCAGCTGGATTAAGATCGCTCACTCCAAACTGGCCCCATTGATAAAGAAGATAATACAGTCTCCTTCACACAAGGTTACCTACCCTCCTGCCTGAAGCAAGGTTCCATCTGACCAATCCTAAAGAGCCCTAAATTAGTAACAAGTGATCTGAGTTCTTACAGACTCATCACCAGTCTACCATTGCTATTAAAAATCTTTGAAAAACTAGTACAGATACAACTACAGGACTATGTTAAAACACATACTCCACTAGACATACAGCAACATGGATTCAGACAATATCATGGTACAGAAACATTGATTACCTCACTTATAGATAAGATCATCAAGGGCATACAAAACCTTCAAATAGGATTTATTCTAGTTTTCCTAAATATAAGGGCTTCATTTGACTCTGTGTCCCACAAGTTACTACTAGAACATTTACAAGCCATAGGAATCCAGAGCACTGCCTTAGAATGGTTTCGCACATATCTGACTGGATGTTATCAGCAAGTGAAAATATGTCCCTGCAATTTTACCTCATATACACAGAAGCAGGGAATCCTTCAGGGCTCAGCTTTATCCTCCCTGCTTTTCAACATCTATATATAGCCAATCTGCAGCATCGTACAGGCTCATAAGTAACAATATTTGTAAATAGTTTGCCACTGCTATACAAGTTTATGTAGCAAATGCTGTAAATAGTTTACCCCTGTTATCCAATTTACTTGCCCTGTTATCTGTAAACTCTTACATGTTAATTGTACTGAGCATTTTTTGTTCCATGTGAACCGCGCTGATGCTGAATAGTGCGGTATATAAGAGATTGTAAATAAATAAATAAATAAATAAGATCTTATACAACATCTATGCTGATGACATAATTTACACACCATTCTCCACATCAAAAGCCTGCTACACAACAATAGTAGATTGTTTGTTTGTTTTAATGCAATCTGTCACTGGTTACTGGAGCACCATCCAAGAATAAATTTTAAGAAAACAAAAGTCCTGTACATAACCAGGACTCGGAGCTTTACTCCTCTGAAGATCTTAGAATGACACTGGGCCAAAGGCTAAGACTACAATCTCACATCAACAAAATGGCTAGAACTACTTACCAAAAAAATAAAACTCTTCAGCATCTATGTCCTCTTACTGAAGCACGTGATTACCGAAGATTTTTTTTTTTTTTTAAATTTAAAATTTTATTGGCACACGTCAAAATACACAACACATAATATATAACCATAACCCCCCCAAGTATAAATCATTATACATTCCATACTTCATTAACAGATTGGAGAGAACCCCTCTCGCGGTGCGTACCCCATTTTCCACCGCGTATACGGTTAAGCAATGTCCACACCACCTAAAGGTGCACATACGAAGGCCCCTCCCATCTCCTGAGGTCCTCCCGCCCACATTAACCTAATATCGTCCACCTTCCGTACTGGTACTCTACCGAGTTATAAACACAGGCATAGAAAAACAATATATATTCCCCCATAACCCCCCCTTCCCCCACCCTCCCTGTAGAAAACTCCCACCCTACCACCCTTCCCGCAATAGAAAACAAAAATCCTTTAAGCATAGCAGGCATAAAGCCTTAACTCCACACCGAGATCTTGGTAACCCATACATACAATGCAATCCCAAAAGAAAGCTCACCACAGATTTCAGATGTAGATATAAACAACAGATGCAAACTGTATCAGCAATCTCAGTCCTATACAATTGGGTTGAAGGGGTAAATGTTTTTGTCCCCGCCTTTACCGCCGTACTGACCCCCCCTCTCCACCTGCGCATACCACTGTGCTACCCCTCCTACCCTCCACTGCTCATACCGCTCCCACACCCTGTTGTACCTTTTAATATCATGTTTCCGATGTGCTTCTATAGCACAGAAGCTCCTAAGCTGCTCCATTCTCCCCACCAACGGGAAACCCGTTTTCTTCCACCAACGGAGAAGGCTCATCCGGCCTGCAATTACACAGTACCCCTGTAATCGGCTTAAATCACCCCCTTCCCCCCCCCCTCCACTCCCTCATTTAATATCACCATACTGGGAGTGAAAGGCTCCTGCACCCTCGTAATATCTCCCGTAAGCCGCTCCACCCCTATCCAATACTCCCGTACAATAGGACAACTCCAGACCATATGCAACAGTTCCCCCCGGACCCCACACCCCTTCCAACAAAGGTCCGGGCTGTCTGGGTATAGAGCATGAAGCCACACTGGGGTCCAATACATTCTCAGCCTTAACTTATAGCTGTTTTCCAGCATAGCTGTCCCCGGGGCCAATTTATGAGTCCAAATATTTTATTTATTTATTTATTTAACATTTTTATATACCGCACTATTTATTATCAGCGCGGTTTACATAGAACTACAAAACGTCAGATATAGATTCTTTCCCACCTCTCTGAGTCCCACTGCCCTCCCAACTCCTCCTCCCACTGCAGCTGGCCCCGTATATCCCCCTGCTTAAATTCCCCCAAGAGTTTATAAAACTTTGATATTATCCGATTAGGCAATCCATTACTCCCCATCATCTCCTCAAATGGTGTAGGTTTGGCCAACAGATCTTGTTTCACCTCCCGCCGTTGAAGCCAATACCACAGACCTATATACGCAAATCGATCTTGCTCCCCCAAGCCATATTGCTGTTGCAGCCCCTCAAATCCCCTGACCCTCCCCCCAGTCTCCACCATTTGGCCAAGTTTCCACAACCCTTTCTCCCCCCACCCCTTATAAACCCCCGCCGCCTCCCTCATCTTATCCTCCATTACCGTCTGAATATGAGTTTCCCTAGAGTACATCTTCCCCCCTAATAGATACCCCCTCCATTTCACCCACACTTGTCTCGTAAGCTCTCTATACGGATTCTCCTCCCCCTTCCCCCGCCATCCCACCCCGGGATCCCAGATCCAGGCGCCAGCCTTTGCTCCCTTCTCCCCCTCCATCCCCACCCAATCTGGGCGCTCCGCCCCCTCCTTCCACGCAATGTCCGAAATTGCGCCGCCGCATAATATCGGTGCAACGATGGGACCCCCAACCCCCCCCTCCTCCTTTGGTCGGTACATAGTAGCCCGAGCTACTTTCGGGCGCTTTCCATCCCAAATAAATTGCAAAAGCATTTGTTGCATCTGATCTATTTCCTTTCTTACCAACCTACAAGGTAATGACATATATATAAACAGTAACCTTGGGAGAACATTCATTTTCACCACTGCGATACGGCCCATCCACGACAAATATAACCCCCTCCAGCGTGATAAATCCTGCCGGATTTGCTCTACCAGTCCCCGATTAATTCCAGTGCTGAAGCTGACATAAAGGGGTCCCCAACTGGATCCCCAAATATCGGAAACCCCCTGCCACCCACCGAAACTTAAAATGGTGTCGCAAACTTTCTTCCACCCGGGGTTCTAAGTTAAATCCCAGCAGTTCCGTTTTCCCCCGATTCATTTTATAGCCCGCTAACCGGCTGTACCTTTGAATAACCGTCATCAGCACTGGTAGTGTTGTAAGCGGCTGTGTCAAAGTAAAGATCACGTCGTCCGCAAAAAGGCCCATCTTTTCCCCCCGCCCTCGGAGCATTACTCCCTTGATATCCCCCATACGCCTAATGAAGGCCGCCAGCGGCTCAGTAGCCAATGCAAACAGTAAAGGTGACAGTGGACATCCCTGCCTAGTACCCCTATGAAGCTCGAAACTCTCTGAATACCCTCCATTTACTCGAACTCTAGCTCGTGGTCCCTGATAAAGAGCTCTTATCCAGCCAATATACTGCCCTCCGAATCCCATTTTCTCCAACACCTTAAACATAAAAGGCCACTCCACCCGATCAAAAGCTTTTTCCGCATCCACAGTGACCAGCACCGCCGATTCCTTAGTTCTCTGGAGGTGCCACATAACATTCAGAATCTTTCGCACATTGTCACTCCCCTGTCGTCCCTTTACAAACCCCGTCTGATCAGGGTGTATCAGTTGCGGCACCACGTCCTGGATCCTATTCGCCAGCACCTTTGCCAGAATTTTGGTATCTAAGTTTATTAAGGATATGGGCCGATAAGATCCACATACCCCCTTGTCTTTACCTGGTTTCGGTAGGACCGTGATACCAGCCTCCGCCATTGTCCGCGGGAGTCCCTCCCCTTGCAAAACCCTATTCGCAACCCTGGTAAAAACTGGCGTGATTTGTTCCGACATTACCTTATAAAACTTCGCCGTGTACCCATCCAATCCCGGCGCCTTCCCAAGTTTCAAAGTAGCAATAGCCCTCCTGACCTCCTCCTCCTGTATCTCCCGTCCTAACCGCTCCCTTTCCTCCCCAGTCACTTGCGGTAGGCCACATTCCTCCAAAAACTCATCAATCTCCTGCCCTCCTGCCCGTAGTTCGCTTCCATATAATTTCTCATAGAACTCCCTAAATACCCCCCGGATTCCCTTAGAATTATGTACCCATTCCCCTTTAGTATTATGTATGCCTTCTACATACGTTGCCTGCCTCCTCCCCTTAAGGCGGCTTGCCAGCAACCTCCCCACCCGATTTCCCCCTTCAAAATGAGCCTGCTTTAGTACTGTTAGCTGGAACGCAATCTCTTGGGCCCGCAGTTTGCTCAACTCCGCTCGTACCTTAGTAAGTTCCGCAAGAGTATGGGGATCCGACACTTTCTGATGCATACCCTCCAAACATCTCAACTGTCTCAGTAAATCCTTTTCCACTGCCCCTTTTTCCCTCTTTACCCGCGCCCCCAAACTCACTAGCTGTCCCCGGACTACTGCCTTTAAACCATCCCACACTACCCCCATAGGCACCTCCCCCATATCATTAAACCGGAAGTATTCCTGTATACTATCCTTAAGCTTCCCCACGTGCTGTTCCTCCTCCAGCAAGGAGTCATTAAGTTTCCAGAATTTGAGACTTTCATCCACTCTACCCATGTCAAAGCGTACACTCACTGGAGCATGATCTGACCAGGTTATTGAGCCCTGCTCCACTTCCTTTACTCTCTCCAGCCAAGTTCCACCCCCCCCCCCCCCCAAATCATGTCTAACCTGCTATAAGAGCCATGTACTGGAGAGTAGAATGTATACTTCCGTTCCCCTGGATGCCAGCTCCGCCAGATATCTACTAAACCCAATCTTTCCCGCAATTTATGCAAGCTTCGCCTATCCCCACGGCCCCCTCCCCCCTGCCCCCCACTAGTATCGATTCGGGGATTACATGTCAAATTAAAATCTCTCCCCAAGATTATGGGAACATCCCCAAATCCCTCCAATTCCTTCAAAACTTGCTCAAACTCCTCCCCCTGCTTCTCATTTGGACCATATAGACTTATCACCCACACCTCTTCCCGGTCAATTTGCAATAGCACCCCCACCCTCCTGCCTCCTTTCCCCCGTCGGATATCCTTCACCATACTATGGTTTTCCCCTCCCACCAAGATACCGACCCCCCCTTTCCTAGTATTAATTCTTTGACCCACCAGGACCACCTTGGTGTATTGTCTAGATTCCAACAAATACTCCTGCCCCACCAGCAAGTGTGTTTCTTGATGCATATAATATCCGCACCCATTCTTCTACCTTCCATCTCCACCAATTGCCTTTTCTGTCTCGTACGCAACCCCTTTACATTCAATGTCATAACCATTAACTTTCTCCTCTGCTCACTCCCACTCCCCAAGTCCTCCCCTCCCTTCCTTCCACCCCCATGCCCCGTCCCCCCCGTTTGCTACCCGCTCCAAGTAGCCTCCCCAAGTCCTGCTGTCCTCTCACCTGCCCTCCCCTCGCCCCTCCCCCCTCTCCCCCCTCATCCTCCGTCACTTCCAGAGGACAACCTAGGAGTAGTGCGCCCCCCCTTCCCCAGCCATATGCTTGCGCTTGCCCTTCCCCCCCCCTTCCCCCTGCTCCGTCCTTCTCTCCCCCCACCCTCTTCTGCCCACTCGCTCTCTCTTGCCCCCTCCCTACCCACCTCCCCCTCCTCTTCACTCCTCCTAACCTCTCCCCCTATTTGCCCCCTCCCCATCCGCTCCCCCTTGTGCTGCCCTCCCTCCACCTTCCCCTACCACCTACTATATTCCTTTCTCTACACCCTCCAACATTCCCTCCCCTCCCCTCACGCACCCCACCACCCCACCTTCCTTCCTTCCACGCTACCATGCATATTACAATTATATCACTTAAACAAATATTCTTAAACCAAACACGACCCCCCTCCCCTCAATGCTTAACCAACATGCTCTCAGTCCTCAAGCTTCTTCAGGTTTCCTCCCTCAATCGATCTTCTCGCAACACTTCACCTTGCCCTGCCATCCGCTTATTCCTTCGCTCTGGGCTATCTCCACGCTGCTCCTGCCCTCGTCCTGTAGACGGGCCTACCCCCCGGGATGTCTCCTGGGGTCGTAAGTCCACCTCTCGTAGGACCTTCATCGCCTCCTCTGGCGACTGTGTCCGCCATGTCCGCCCGTTAATGGTAAATGATAATCCAAAAGGATGCAGCCACCAGTATTTAATTTCCGCTCTCCGCAATTGTTGTGTAACTGGTTGCATTGCCCTCCTTCTCTGCAACGTACCCGCTGAAAGGTCCTCAAATATATTCACTGGATACCCCTGCCAGATGAGGGCTCCGCCCCTCCTCACTTTGTTAACAATCTGCTCCTTGATTTTATAACGTGCCAGGCAAACTATAATATCCCTGGACCTGTTACCAACTGGTGGCCCCAGTGCTCTGTGTGCTCTCTCAAATTGTAAGTCTACCGCTGCCACCTCCTCTCCACCTTTCCGTAGCACCTCAAAACATACAGACTTGGCCACTTTTTCTGTATCTTGAAATTCTTTCTCCTCTGGAACTCCACAGATTCTCAAGCTATTGCGGCGGGATCGATTTTCCAAATCCTCCAACTTATACAGCAAGGCCTCATATTGCGATCCCAACTTTGCACCCCTCTGTGCCTCTCCCGCCTATTGCTGTTCAATCTCCTGCAAACGGTTCTCGTGGTCTCCCATTCTACACACCAGTTCTCCAAGCTCTTCCTTCAGAGGCCCCAACAGTTCATTCAACTCACTTTTCACAGACTGCACTTCTTTTTTGATTTCAAGAAACCAGTCTCTTAGCTTCGCTCTGGTGACGTTTTGCGCGGCTTCCATTCCAGGGGCTTTTACATTCTCCATCTCTACTTCTCCCCCCTGCTCACCAGGCCCATCTTGGAGCTTTTTGTTCTCCATCTGCCCCGAGTCGCTCTTCCCTCCTTGCGATCCAGAGTACACATATTCTCTGAGGTCGGCTGCTTTTCTTCTGGTAGTCATCCCTGAGCCAAATTCTCCACCTGGCAATGAATTTATCTCCCTTTTTCACAGGCTCACATGCACGGTATTTGAAATATTACTTTCCTTTCTCACTCCACTTATGCACACTCTTCCCCTGCCTGCCTCTTGTGGGCACCAGGTCCTCTCACTGCCCCTCCAGGGGTCTCTCCAGCCTCACAGCTCTCCCCTCTGGTCTCAGCTCTGCAGGCATACAACTCTTGCTGCCTTCTCAATGCCCGAAGATCATACTCCTCAGCTCCTTCTCACCTCCAACACTACAGTACCTCCACTGCTGTTCAGCCTGATAGTCTCTCAGTTGTTGAGGGTGCGTGGCTCCAGCTCCTCACTGCCCCTTTCCTGCCTCTCACACAGAGCACGCCGTCTCTCCGGGCGCCATTTTCTGCTGCACGCGGCTGCCCTTCACTCCTGCGATCGCGGCTCACCGCCGCTATGTTTTGCCGCCGCCGGCTTTCCGCCGGCCTCTGCCACCTCCCGACAGCTTCCCACACCCGGGGCGTCCGTTTTCTACCTCCGGGGGGCTGTGCAATCCCTCCGATGGTTGGGTCAGTGCCGGAGCAGCTCCTTCAAGCCGCCATCGGCTCCGGTGACGTCACTTCCTCCTTACCGAAGAATTTTCCAGGTAATGATATTATCACACTTGGACTTCTGCAACATCATTTACCATGGCATCCCCAAATGTGACCTACATCCACTAATGGCACAACACACGGCTGCGAGAATCCTTTATGATGCATCCAGAAGAAACCACAAAACACCTGTTCTCAAAGAACTACATTGGTTCCCCTTACAATGCCATATAAAATACAAAGTACTCATAACCATCTACAAAATCTTGCATAACACAACCGCTGAATACTTATTGTCCATGCTCAAACAGCCATCAATCAACAGATTCAGGAGAGAATGCGTCCAAAATGCATTTAGCGTACCTCAGGATAAGAAAAGTAGCAATCAAACAGCTTGTGTACGTGCCGTCTCCCTATATGCACCAGGCCTATGGAACAGCCTCCCTGCAAAAACGAGAGCCATAAATTACATCATGCTTTTTTGCAAGGACATAAAAACAATTCTTTTCAAAGAGCACTTTGGCAAAAAAACATAGCATGACTATTCGAGCCAAATCCAGCAAATGCTAGGGAACCTGTCACAACACACAAAATAACAAAGCTGCACATCCACATGGTAACTAGACTTGACACACACTACCCCCAATAAATATAGGTACACTTCTACATAGCTCAGTTAGTATAAATACCCTGTATTATAGGTTAAAGTTCTACATGACCTGTTATCTGATTTATCTTTTATCTGTTGTGTTATGCTTCTGTTCCTTGTAAAATATTGAGTTCAATGTAAACTGCATCCATCTATGGAAATGGGGCCTATAAAATAAATAAATGAATAAAATCCTTTTATCCATCCAGAGGGACACTACAGGAGAAACCGGGAGTGATCCTATATTAGAAGAGTTCTATGAGCCTGATTTTATGATAGAATACCTATGAGAGAAGTCCAAAAAGGTGGCAACGGAGGTGGCCACTTCTGAGGCTTCATTCTTCTCTGACCTTTTAGTTAAAACTTTCCTGTTTTTTCTTATGCCTAAATGCATATGACCCTAGTGGCTAGTTTGGTCAGAATTTTATTCAGCGCTTCATGGAAAACATACGCAGCCGGGATGTTGCTGCTGAGCAGAGGCTATTGAAGAGGAGCCTGCTGAGGAGTAAGGCTCAGCGTAGTCCCTTAAGCCCTCTCTTACTTTTGAGTGAATGGATTACTGCTGTGGGTACAGAGGTGCTTCAGGCAGTTAAAAGTTAATGTGGGAGAGGTGAGTCAGCTCTGGTTTGAGCAAGAGAGACTGCGGGAAAATCATATCAAGAATAAGAATGGAGGACAGCCTTGCCAAAAGGAAAGATTTTTGCCCCACTGAGAGTGATGAGACAGTCTGCAGTGGTGTAGCTGAATTAACTTCCCTGGCATTGACTGTTGCTCTGTTGGAGAGACCAGCAGAGATTACTCTGGAGTCCGTTTGGATGGTATTGGTGCCTCCTCTATTTATGTTCATTTAAAATTTGATATACCATTCTACACCATTAGTTCTAGAGCGGTTTACATGTTTTTATAATTTTAACTAAGTTGAGAAACAAACACTATTGATGTATAATAAAGAGAAAACGATCAAGGAAAGAGAAGAGTAGATCAAAAGGAATAGTCAAGAGCTTGCTGCACCCAAGCAACCCTGAAAAGCTTTCAGAAAAAGTGAGCTTTAAAAGGGCCTTAAATTTTTTATAAGAAGATTCCATATGGGTATGTATGGGTAGAGAGTTACACTTGTGACTCGGTTTATAGCTTGTTCTCGTGACTGAGTCCAAGGTTCTGATCTTGCTTTGGTCTAGATACAGTCTACCCAATCATCTTTTATTCAAGACAAGATGAATTTCCAGGAACAAGCAGGAATGTAGTCTTCACATATGGGGTATTTTCGGTACTGACGGAGCCTGCGCGGGAATGCTCCCTAGCGTCCAGTAGGAATGCTTTTGGGAGCATCCCTCAGCACATGCGCGCTGCCTTCCCGCCTTTCCAACTGTCCCTCTTCAGTTCTTCGTTTTCCGCGGAGCCGACAGGTCACATACCCCGTCACTGCAGAAAATTTCTTCTTTAAACTTGTTTTTCTTGTGGTCGCGCCTGCCTCCGCTCGACGCCTACCGGTACCACCGGTTCTCTTTTCTTCTTCTTCTTCTTTTCAAAAAACAAAACAAAACATATACTTCTGAAGTGTTTCTCTTCAGAAACTTTTTCTTTCTGGTGCTAGGTGCCATTTTGGGCATTAAGCCCCATTTTCCAGACAAATGGAAAAACCAGCTAGTGGTTTTAAAAAATGTACTAAGTGTGGCAGTACCATTTCCGTCACCGACACCCATGACTGGTGTCTCAAATGTTTAGGCCCTGACCATTCTCCATCGGAGTGTTTCTCTTGTATGGGGATGACTAAAAGAGGAAGACAGAACCGGGCTGCAAAGCTCGGTACCCTCTTTTCTTCAGATGCGATGTCCATTGCATCAGCGTCTTCCAGAGCCTCGTCTTCCCCCCATGGATCTCAGGTAACTAAACATAAGAGCCGGTCCTCAAAGGGTAGATCTCCTTCTAAGCATCGAGAAGCCATTGGCATTGCCCTTGAGGAAACAATACCGGAAAAACAGCCCCGGCGGGAGGCTTCATCCTCCAAAGCACTAATGGGGCTCCAGGATGTTCTCGAGGCTTCGACCTTGGCAGAACTACTGGTGCCATGCTCAGGGGTTCCGGCCGCTTCTATCGGTACCGACACCCAGGCATCGGCAGCGTCAATAGATCAGAGATTCCTCGCTATCGAACGCAGTCTTGCAGCTCTCCTTACAGCTGCGGTACCGTTGACACCGCTACCGATGGTTCAACGGGCACCGATACTGATGCCGGTACCAGCACCGGTACCGATACCGGCACTGACGGGAATTCTGCCCATGCCGACTTTTTCGGGCATCGACAGATTGGTACCGGACCAACTCGGTGCCGACTTTGATCGATACCGATACCATGCTTTGCATGAACATCGGGATCAGAGATGCTTCGAATCTTCCGATTCCGATGACTCAGATAACTCGGTCGGTACCAGAGTACTTCTTCCGGAAGACTCCTCTTCTCCTCAACGCAGAATGTCTCCTCCGGAGGACATGTCTTTTCAGGATTTCATTCGTGATGTGGCCCGAGGCCTATCTATCATGGTAGCTCCTGAAAAAAAACCTAGAGCAAAGGAATTGGAAATACTCCAATACCCTAAGGCTCCCAAAGAGGCAGCTACCCTGCCCATTCATGAAATTCTTCATGATTTGATGCTCAGAATGTGGGAAACACCTCTGACCACATTTCCTCATTCTAGGAGACTCAGTACCATGTATCAAGTTCCACCATGTCCTGGTTTTCAAAAGACTCAGCTGCCACACCATTCAATGGTAGTGGAATCAGCCATGTGTAGGATGAAAAGTGCAAAAAGACATGCATCCAATCCTCCAGGTCGTGAATGCAGGACTCTTGACGCCTTTGGGCGTCGAACATTTCAGGCTTCCATGCTTTCAGCTAGGATCAGCTCCTATATTTTATTTATGGGAATGTTCCTCAAAGAAGTCACAGGAGACTTGGAGCTTATGAGCCCCCCTCTCCCTGAGGACAGACGACAAGACTAACTTACTCTTGTCAAGCATGCTCAAGACATTTCCAAGTTTGTAAATCGTGCAGCCTTTCACTGCTTTGAATGCATCAGCAGAACCTCTGCTTTTGCCATTGGTGCACGTCGGATTGCCTGGCTTCAGGCATCAGACTTTGAGATTTGGGTACAGGACAAATTAGGAAACATCCCTTGCACAGGAGAGAACCTCTTTGGCAAGAATTGGCAGGAAAAGGCTAAATGAGATAGATACTGACAATCTCACTTTAGACAGATTGTCAAAATCTACAGCCACTCCAGCCAAAAAGAAACCCTATAAAAAACCCTTTTTCAGCAAAAAGAGGAAGTTGTATCCATCCTATACCCAGCAAGGGCAAGCTCAGGGTCACGTTGCCCAGAAAAGACAACAGCAACAATCCAAACAACAAAAGAAGCCAAAAGGCCTTAGAGCTCAACCAACTCCACAGGCCCAGCCCCCTCAAGGGCTTTGACTCCTTCCTAGAGAATCTACTGGATCGAGAGGTCTCAAAACTCCTTGCTCAAGGAGCAATAAAGGAGGTGCGTTCTGCAGGTCAACCTGCCCGAAAGAGTCAGCAACCACCTAAACAAAGGAAAGCAAAGACTGCTAAGCCTCAATCGTCTCAGCAGTCTCAGCCTCCACAAGGCCTTTGACTTCCATCTAGAGAACTTAGCCTTCCTGGCTCTCAATGGACCAGAGCCTTCCACCATTCCGGGAAGGTTGTGTCACTTTGCCCCCAGATGGGGGCAGATAACAGCAGAACATTGGACTCTCCATCATAAAAGAGGGGTACAAGCTTCACTTTCTGTGCATGCCCCCTCCCACAATAGTAAGACAGTTCAATTCTCAGACCTCTCTCATCAACCTGTTAGATCATCTCTATCACCTCCACTGGGAGACTATTTCACGCATCTTCCACTCTTTCCGTAAAGAAATATTTCCACATGTTACTCCTGAGTTTATCCCTTTTCACCCTCATCCTATATCCCCTCATAGCGGAACTTGCTTTCATTCAAAATAAACTTTGCTCCTGTGCATTTATGCCATGGAGGTATTTAAACATTTCAGTTATATCACCTCTATTCCGCCTTTCCTCTGAAGTATACATATTAAGCTCCTTAAGTCTGTCCTCATATGCTTTATAACGAAGAGCACTAATCATTTTAGTAGCCACCCTCTGCACCAGAGAATTGAACAAATTCCTGTTCAAAGAGAAATTCAAGATGATTATTTATTTATTTATTTAAAGTCTTTTCTATACCGCGCTCTTTAAAATCAGCTCGGTTTACAGATAACAGTAACTTCATCCTTGAGTAAAGGTAGAGCTGTACTGGAAAACAGGGTAGAAAAACTTGGGTTAACTGGGGAAAACTATATACAAGCTCTAGGCTAAGGCAGTTACCGTCTTAGCTGGCTATCTACGTACTCCTGCTAGGAGTTGGTGGTGCTCTTGTGTAGCGCTAGTGTGTTGTATGGTAGTTGGGTTGGGGTTGCTGTTTTGGTGTCTGTGGGAGGGTGGCTGCTGAATGGTATCATAATGCTGCTGGAAGAGATGGTGCTTCAATGCTTTCCTGAACTGGGTGAGGTCTGTAATTGAACGGATGTCGGGTGGGAGAGCATTCCAGCATGAGGGGGCATAGTACATGAAAGCCCTCCTTCTTGTTGCGTGCGAGCGTTTTGTAATTTTGCTGGGAATACATAGGGTATTGGCTATGACTGATCTTCTGGCTCTGTTTGGAGGCGTGGGGTGAATGAGGTCAGTGATGGAAGGGGAGTTGAGACTGTTGATGGTTTTTAAGGTCAACAGAAGGATCTTATTTTATTTATATTTATTTATTTACATTCTCTTATATACCGCGCTATTCTGCATCAGTGCGGTTTACATTGAACAAACTGAAAGTGAGTCTGCAGTGGACTGGCAACCAGTGGAGGTGCTTCAATATTGGTGTTATGTGGTCCCTCCTAGCGGCGCCAAGTAGTATTCTGGCTGTTGTGTTCATAGCCAGCTGTAGTGGATTCAACGTGTTCTTTGGTAATCCCTGTAGGATGGCAATGGCATAGTCAAAGTGGGGGATGACTAAGGCCTGATAGATTGTCCTGAAGTTGTCTGGTTCCAGTAGGGGGCCTAGGTGGCGGATTGTCCGAATCTTGAGGTATACTACATTAACAGTGGTGTTTATATGAGTTTTCATATCTAGATGTTGGTCGAGTGTTACCCCTAAGTAGCGTATTGTGGGCCTGGTTTGAAGCTCAGCACCTCTTACTTTTAGAGCAGCTGGTGGAGTGAATGATTGGTCTCTGGTGATGAATAGAGCCTCAGATTTCTTGTGGTTTATTCTGAGGTTTTGGGAGTGGAGCCAGTCAGTTGTAGCGTCAAAGCAGGCAGTTAGTGGTGAGAGGTCCGGCTGGTCAGTGGCAAATGGAGTATAGAGTAACACGTCGTCCGCATAGATAAGGCATGAGATGCAGAAGGAGCGGGCGATTGCGCAGATGGGCTGCATATATATATTAAAAAACAGCGCCGAGAGGGAGGATCCCTGTGGGACACCCTGTTTTTGCTGGAATAGTTTGGAGGACGTGTGACCTGTCCTTACATGCTGCCATCTGTCTGAGAAGTAAGATTCGCACCATCTCAAGACCAAATCCTGTATCCCCTTCTCTGCCAGACGCTCTATGAGCAGCACATGGTCGACGGAGTCGAAAGCTGCAGAGATGTCCAGGAAGATTAGGGCATAGCCGCTTCTGGGTTTATCCAGGCCGGACGTTAGTGTGCTGAAGAGAATTTCTCTGGGAACTCTGCTGCCATACCTTCAGAGTCAGGATTGGCTTTGTTCTCTAGATCTCAAGGATGCGTACACTCATGTTCTTATCCATCCATCTCAAAGAAAGTTCCTTCGGTTCCTTTTTCAAGGAAAGCACTACCAATACAGGGTGCTTCCTTTTGTCCTGGCCTCAGCACCAAGGGTGTTTACGAAATGCATGGCTGTGGTAGCAGCATTTCTTCGCACTCTAGGAATATTCGTCTTCCCCTACTTAGACGACTGGCTCATTCGAGCCCCATCAGAGTCAGAGGCCAGGATTTCTCTATCTTGCACAATGCGTATCCTTCAGTATTTGGGTCTGGTCATAAACATCCCAAAATCCAGCCTAACTCCCACTCAGTCTCTAGAGTTCATAGGAGCTTTGCTGGATACCAGAAAAGCAAGAGCCTAACTTCCCCAGACCCTTTGCCTTCGCATGGTGCAGTTAGCTTCTCAAGCAGTGCTAAAGCCTCATCTCGCTGCTCGAGAAATGTTACAACTACTAGGCCACATGGCATCCACCGTGCATGTGGTTCCTTATGCTCGCCTCCATATGAGAGCAGCCCAGTGGACTTTATCCACTCAATGGACCCAGGCATCAGGGTGCCTGTCATACAAAATAGCAAACACAAATCGCCTTATTTTGTCCCTCAAAACTTGTTGGTGGGGTCCCCATTTCAACAGTCTTTACTCCAGGCAACTCTCACAACAGATGCTTCACCAGTGGGTTGGGGAGCTCAACTGCAAGACCTCTCCACCCAAGGCACTTGGATTCCACAGGAGACTCATCTACACATCAGTCTCTTAGAGCTCAGAGCAATCTTTCTTGCTCTTCGAGTGTTCCACACCCTGCTCAGCTACAAGACAGTCCTCATTCATACGGACAGTCAAGTAGCCATGTTCTACGTGAACAAGCAGGAAGGAACAGGCTCTCTGTCGCTTTGCAACAAAGCTTTGCGACTATGGGCCCTCGCCAGAGAGCATCAGATTCATCTCCTGGCAGTGTATCTTCCAGGCATCCAAAACTCTTGGGCAGACAGACTCAGTCGAGTTCTGCTTCCACACGAATGGTCTCTACATGCAGACCAGGTGGCCAAGATTTTTCAAATTTGGGAAACCCTTGACATTGACCTCTTTGCAAGTCCGTTGAATGCCAAACTTCCCCGGTTCTGTTCCAGAATTCTGGCTCAGGGCTCTCAGGCCAGGGATGCTTTCCTCCTTCATTGGGGTCAAGACTTCCTTTATGCCTTTCCACCCATTCCCCTAATTCCCAAAACCCTCTTCAAGCTTAAGAGAGACAGAGGCCGTATGATTCTCATAGCTCCACATTGGCCACGGTAAGTGTGGTACCCTCTGCTTCTACATCTCTCTCAAGCTCCCTCTCTGGAGTTGGGGTCTGCTCCAGATCTCCTGTCTCAAGAGGACGGAATGTTATGACATCCCAATCCCCAGTCTCTACATCTCAGGGCTTGGTTGCTGAAGGCCTAGATCTTCATGATCTGAACCTTTCTCAGCAAGTAAAGGATATCCTTTATGCTTCCAGAAAACCTTCCACAAGACGCTCTTATGCTTTGAAGTGGAAGAGGTTTACCATATGGTGCTCGCAATAGGGTCTTAGCACCCTTGCGATACCTCTGGAATCATTACTGGAGTATCTCCTTCATTTATCCAATGCAGAACTTAAGACTAACTCAGTAAGAGTCCATTTGAGAGCTATTGCAGCATCTTTCAAGCCTTTAAATGGACAACCCATTTCCTCCCATCCTCTTATAGCAAGATTTATGAGAGGCCTTCTTCTAACTAAGCCTTCCATTAGACCATCACCGGTGGCTTGGGACTTAAACCTGGTTCTTGGCCAGCTCATGAAGCCACCTTTCAAACCCTTAGCTACTACCTCATTGAAATTCCTTTCCTGGAAAGTTATCTTT
Organism: Ichthyophis bannanicus; assembly: GCA_033557465.1. Taxonomy (NCBI): domain Eukaryota; kingdom Metazoa; phylum Chordata; class Amphibia; order Gymnophiona; family Ichthyophiidae; genus Ichthyophis; species Ichthyophis bannanicus. The sequence continues at coordinate 748,734,280 of CM066032.1, forward strand.
CTCATTGCAATCACATCAGCACGTCGCATCAGTGAGTTGCAGGCACTAGTGGCTGATCCTCCTTATACAAGGTTCCATCATGACAAGGTAGTCCTTAGGACTCATCCACACTTTATGCCAAAGGTGGTCTCGCCATTTCATCTGAACCAAGCGGTCTACCTGCCTGTGTTTTTTCCAAGGCCTCATGCATCAAATGCAGAAAGGAATCTTCATACTTTGGACTGTAAAAGAGTTTTAGCCTTTTACTTACAAAGAACACAGCAACATAGAAAGTCCTCTCAACCCTTTGTTGCTTTTGACCCTTCTCATTTGGGACTTCCAGTCTCCAAGAGAACGCTGTCCAACTGGATTGCACAGTGTATTTCCTTTGCCTATCAGAGTAAGAATCTTCCTCTGGAGGGCCATGTCACAGCTCACAATGTGAGAGCCATGGCAGCTTCAATGGCTCATCTGCACTCTGTGTCTATCGACGACATCTGTCGAGCAGCCACTTGGGCCTCGGTTCATTTTTTATTTATTTTTATTTTTATTTAGACAGTTTTTGTATACCGCCTTATCCTTCAATCAAAGCGGTCACAACACAATTGGGGGATACATTTAACACGCGGGGATATGAGACACATACACTAATACGTACAGGGGACATGGGCAATGGAGGGTTAAGTGGCTTGCCCAAGACCACAAGGAGCATCTGTGGGACTAGAAACCCCAGTCCTTCCGGCCCAAGGTTGCTGTCCTTTAGTGGGATTTGAACCCCCGACCTTCCGGCCTGAAGTACCTTGCCCCAACCACTAGGCTACTCCTCCCTTGAGCCTTCACAGCCTTCACAGCCCATTGCTGCTTGGACAAGGACTCCCGCCGGGATGCCTTGTTTGGTCAGGCTGTTCTCCAACACCTGTTCCATACCTAATCAACTCCTACCCACCATCCCTGGTAGGATGCCAGAGATCCATGGGGGGAAGTGGAGCCCTTTCACAGGGACGCACTACTTCTTTGGTTCTCTCCCTGGCATCTAAAGCTAGGGAGTCCTCATATGTGAAGACTACATTCCTGCTTGTTCCTGGAGATAGCATAGTTACTCACCTGTAACAGGTGATCTCCGGGAACAGCAGGAATTTAGTCTTCACAACCCACCCACCTCCCCTAGGAGTTGTATCTCTCTATCTATCTCTTTCTCTTTCCCTCTCTCTCTCTTTGTCTCAGCTTTAAACTCGGCTGGAGAGAGGGAGTTGGGAAAGGCGGGAAGGCAGCACGCAGGCGCTGTGGGATGCTCCCAAAAGCTTTCTAATTGGACGCTGGGGAGCGTTCCCGCGCAGGCTTCGTCGGTACCGACGATATCCATATGTGAAGACTAAATTCCTGCTGTTCCCGGAGATCACCTGTTACAGGAGATCATGGTTCTATTTCTGTAGCTGTCGATCTCTCTGCCGCTTTCGATGTTGTTGATCACCGCACTCTTCTTCTAAGGCTTAGTTCTATCGGTCTGTCTGGTTCGGTCCTTCACTGGTTTCACTCGTTCCTTTCCGACCGGTCTTTTTCGGTACTTTCTGGTTCTGACTCATCTGCTTCGACCCCTCTTCCCTGTGGTGTCCCTCAGGGTTCTGTATTGCCCCCCCTGTTGTTCAACATTTTCCTGGCCCCTCTTGCTTTACTCGTTCAGCAGCACGGTATCTCTGCGTATTATTACGCAGATGATATTATTCTTCTTTTTCACACCTGTTCCCTCATGCCCGATATTGGTCCCCTCAATGTCTGTCTCTCTGCTGTCTCTTCCTGGTTTTCTGAAAACTTTCTCCACGTTAATCTGTCTAAGACTTCGGCTATTTGGTTCACTGCTGGTGCTCCCATCCCTACCCTCACTCCATCTCTCTCTGCTGGTCCTGTTCCTCTCGTCACGTCCTTGCGCTATCTTGGTGTCACTTTGGATTCAGCTTTAACTTTCAAAGATCACGTCTCTTCTGTTGTCCAACGCTCCTTCTGTACACTAAGGCAACTTCGCGCAGTCCGGCCTTTTCTCTCCCCCTCCTCTATGACCACTCTTCTTCTTTCCCTCGTTGTCTCTCGTCTGGACTATTGTAACGCCTCCCTGGCCAGTTTCCCACTCACACAGCTTCGCCGACTCCAACTAGTTCATCACACTGCTGCTCGTCTTCTGACTAATTCGTCCCGCTCTGCCCATGTCACTCCCCTTCTCATTCATTTACACTGGTTGCCTATCCCTTTTCGTATTCAATATAAGGTTCTGACTTTCGTTCACAGGGCCTTGCACACCGCTGTCCCCCTCTATCTCTCTGATTTGGTTCACTTCCACTGCCCCTCTAGAGCTGTTAGATCAGTTCACGCTAATCGCCTTTTTCTTCCACCTCCCTCTAGGGCTCGTCTTGAATCCACGCGTTCATCTGCTTTCTTTTTCCTTGGTCCTCGTCTCTGGAACTCTTTGCCATTAGCCTTACGTCTGGACGCCTCTTTCCGCACTTTTAAAGCTAATCTCAAGACCCACCTCTTTTGCATAGCCTTCGACCTTCCTCCTCCCCCTCTTCCTGCCGGCAACTGATTGTTTCCCTTCCCTCTGTTTTGTGTTTGTTTTCCTCTGTTATTGCGTTTAGTGTTTCCCTATGTTCCTCCCTCTGTTACTGCACTTACCGGTTCCCCTGATCTTGCATTTATTGTTTTCCTCTGTTCTCCCCTCTTTCTACTGTACCAACAGTATTGCTGTACTGTCTCTTATCTTCTCTACAGCTGTCCCTTTTGTAAACAAATTGGCGTTCCTTTGTTTCCTTTTCTTCAGTAGTCCCCTTTGTTTTTATTGTAAACCGCCGCATGCCTCTTGGTTTAGGCGGTATAACAAGTTTTAAATAAAGATAAAGATCACCTGTTACAGGTGAGTAACTATGCTATCTGCATATAGCCATATACATCTTTCTCATCCAGCTTATACAACTCCACCAGTTCATCAAACTCCTTTTATTTTCTTACCCTCCGACAGTTGACCTACCCTTCGTAACCCATTCTTTTCCCATTTCTCAAAGATGTTCTTCCCCAGTGCAGGCAGAAAGTCCGGGTTCCCCCCGAATAGGTACTAACCTTGAGATCTCCACTTATTCCACACTCGTAGGAAGCTTTGTACATAGGGGTTATTACCTGAGTATCCTTTTTTTTTTTTGCCTTCCTCTGTAACCACACATAATCTCCTATCCTTCCATGTCTTCTGATTCCATCTGCACCCATTCCTTCGGTTCCTCCGCCCCCCCATTCCACAATAGCACACATTTGTGCTGCTTCCCAATATTTTAATAGGTTCGGCACAGCCATCCCCCCATGTTCCCTCTGTTTCATCAATATCCTTGCTGCTACCCTATTTTTCTTTCCCCCTCCCACAAACTGCATAATAATCCTCTGCATTTTCCCAATATAAACCTTTGATACCCCTATCAGGAGGTTCATAAAGAGATTTTACTTATTTATTTATTTATTTACTTTCTCTTATATACCGCGCTATTCTGCATCAGTGCGGTTTACATTGAACAAACTGAAATTACATTGAACAGGGCATTATAACTTGGAGATAATTTTACAGGGAACATGGGCTATGGAGGGTTAAGTGGCTTGCCCAAGACCACAAGGAGCACCTGTGGGACTAGAAACCCCAGTCCTTCCGGCCCAAGATTGCTGTCCTCTAGTGGGATTTGAACCCCCGACCTTCCAGCCTGAAGTACCTTGCCCCAACCACTAGGCCACTCCTCCACTCCAGATAACCATTTAGGCAGGGCCATCATTTTTATAGAAGAGATCCTCCCCATCCATGATAATGTTTTATTCTTCCACTCTTCTAGTTCTTTTTTTATGATTTTTTCCACCCGCACATAGTTTTCTTTAAACAGCTCGGAATCTCGAGATGTTAAATATATTCCCAAATACCTAATACTACGCTTGGCCCATCGGAAGGGGAATTCAGCTTTTATCTTTGCCTGCAGGTCTACCCCTGCCGAAATATTCAATATCTCCAATTTTGTGGCATTGATTTTGAAACCCGAATAATCTCCAAACTCCCTTAGCAACTTGTTTAACTCCACTAGGGATTCCCTTGGTTTAGTCAATATAAATAGCAGATCATCTGCAGAAAGAGAGATCTTGCTTTCCAGGTTTTTCAATTTTACCCCATGGATTTCCATACATTCTCTCACCTTCTGAGCTAGCGGCTCCATTGAGAGCACAAATAGCATCGGGGATAGAGAGCACCCCTGCCTAGTCCCTCTAAATAATGCAAACGGCTTTGAGTATTCCCCATTGACCCGAATCCTTGCCATTGGTTGTGCATCGATAGCTTTAATCCACTTCAAATAATTTCCCTCAATCCCCATTCATTCTAGCACTTTAAATAGAAAGGGCCAGGATACTCGATCAAACTCTTTTTCAGCATCGATAGCCAGTAATACCATCTGTTATCCCCCATGCCTCCCTTTCCATATAGCATTTAGCACTTTCTGCATATTATCCACTGTATGACGCCCAGGAACAAAGCCAGATTGATTTTCATGCACCAACTTAGGCATAAACTGGAGTAGCCTATTTGCCAAAACTTTAGTAAATATTTTAAAATCCGTTCCTAGAAGGGATATGGGTCTATATGATCCACATAGGCTGGGATCTTTCCCCTCTTTAGGCAGGATGGTAATCCCTGCCGTCTGCATTGTTTCTGGGATGGGCTCACCTTCCTTAAAGGCATTCAAAAGTCTTGTCAGAGGACCACATACCACATCACTAAAGGTTTTATAAAACGTATTCGTAAATCCGTCCATCCCCGGTGCCTTATTCGATGGGAATCCCCTAATCACCTCCACCACCTCTTTTTCTTCTATGGGATTGGAAAGCTGTTCTGTTTCCGCCCTTTTTAGTCTCGTTAGATTCATTTGTAAATATTGATCCGTTGTTTCCCCTACCTTATTAGTCTCATCCGTATACAATTGTTTATAAAATTCCACAAAGCTCTGCTGAATTAATTCCGTCTGCCTCACTTCCTTCCCTTTTGCATCCCTTACTTTGGTTATATAATTCCTATTCTGATGCTGTTTGAGTATGCACCAACAGACGACTCTGCTTATTACCCAATTCAAAAAATTGTTGTTTTAAGATATCCTGCGCATGTTTTATCTCCATTAATTCTAATTCATTTACTTCCCTCTTTACCCTATTTAATTCCTGAGTTAGCGCATTCTCAGTTTTTCCCTGTATTTGCAAGCTCTCTAATTCCCTGATCTTTACCCTTAGGGCCTCCTTTTGACTCTCCCTCTGTTTTTTCACATATGCACCTATGGAGATTAAATCCCCTCTTATCACCACCTTCAAGCATTCCCATAAGGTTCCAATCCGGCATCCGTTCCTGTCGTTCTCCTCCAAATACTGTTTTATTTTCCCCCTTATCTGTTGTGTTGTTTCCAAGTTCTCCAGTAGGGACTCATTCAGTGTCCACCCCCTATTCTTCCTTCCCGCACCTCCCAACTTCATTTCCACCCACACTGGCGCATGATCTGACCACATCCTCTCCCCAGTCTCACATCTTCCACCTTCGCCACTAAAGATTTGGACACCCATATCATATCTATTCTTGAAAGGAGTGATGAACTGGTGAGTAGAACGGTAAATATTTTTCCCTCCCCTTCAACTCCCTCTAAACGTCTACCACTCCCAAATTTTTACTCAACTCCTTCAAACACTTCCTACTTTTAGCACTCCCCATCCATTTTCCCGTGGCGTTATCTATATCCGGGTTAATTGTTAAATTAAAGTCCCCCCCCCCCATAATTATTTGTCGTTCTGCAACTTTTTCCACCAGACCATTCAATTTATCATAAAATATCCCTTGGCCCACATTTGGCCCATACACATTTACCAGGGTATACATTTGTTCCTTAATCCTTAGTTTAACTATAATATACCTTCCCTCTTTATCTTGGTGCACCGCACACTCCGAGTATGATATCCGCCCATTGATCAGGATTTCCACCCCCCCCCCCCTTTTTTCAATTCCAACCTATTAGATGCAAACTATTTCTCTTGAAATTTTTTGTGTGTCACCCTCCATTCATCACATTTTTTCAGGTGTTTTTCCTGTACAAATATAATGTCCCCTTTAAGCCTATTAATCTCCTTGAATATTCTCTGCCTTTTTATCGGGGAGTTTAGCCCCCTTACATTCATCGTCATTATTCTAAAGCTCTCCATTTGACAGTTCCCCCCCTCTCCTGCCCTCCCCTTACTATGCAGTTGGAAATCCTTTTGCCCCCTCCCCCCTTCCTTCCCTCTCCCCCAAACCCTTTCTCTATCCTCCAGCACCCCTTCCCTTCTACTTCTTTGAGGCATGATTCATCACCGCTCCAGGAAGCTCTATCCTGTTCCTCCTTCTTTTCTCCTTTGCCCGCTTAATATGTTTAAGCAAAAAAAAAAAATTCCTTTTCCTTTTTCTCTCTTCCCTTTCTCCCCCTCCTCTTTTCTTCTTTAACAGTACCCGCAACATACAACAAACATATGCATAACATTCGCATTTAACTTATACTATAACCCTATTGCTACATTGTCCAGATCTTCATCCATCACCTTCTACCACAGGCCCATTGCTTTGTCTTTGCCTGCGCAGTCTGCGATCTCCTTGTGGTGCTCTTCTCTATTCACTCCCTCATCTGGTGTCTCGGCCCTTTATTCTGCTTTGGTAGTGCCACTTCCGGTATCTCAGTCCATCCTGCTTCTTTCATCGCCGTGACTGCTTCTGCTGTTGTCTTAACATACAATGTTCTTCCCTCAATATAAAATTGTAATCCAAAAGGAAATAGCTATTTATATTTGATTGATTTCTCTCTCAACATTCTAGTTACTGCTGCCATTTCCCTTCGTTTCCACATTGTAATAGCTGACAAGTCTGTATAAAATTCAATTCGCTGGTTGTTCCACCTAAAGTCCTTAAGCTTCTTCGCCGCCTCTACTACAGCACATTTAATGGAGTACTCATGGAACCAAGCAATTATGTCCCTGGTATATCCATCTCTTTTGGGACCCAGTGCTCTATGAGCACGGTCTACTTTCCAACATAATTAAGAGCCATCCTGACCCGCTTCCTCCATTAAGCGTTTGCATATGCGTTCTACCAAATTTCCACAGTCTAAGTTCTCCATAGTTTCAGAGACCACTCTCACCCAAATATTTGCTGCTCTTGATCTGTTTTCCAGATCCTCAACTTTGGACCACAAATCTTCCGCTTCCATTTCCATATTGTCCATTCGTTCCTGCATTGTAATATCCTGCACCTCCATTTTACTCTCCAAGTCTTCCACACGCTGTCCCACCCCTCTCACATCCGCTCTCAGCTCGTCCATCCATGACTGAGCCTCTGTTTTAAAGTGAGCTAAGTCTTGCCTGAGAGTGCTGAACTAGCTTTTTATCTCCTCTCTCAGAACCTCCATATCTCCACTCTGGTTGTTATCTCCATTCTTCATTTTGCTCTCCTCCTCTGCATTTATAGCACTCACAGTGGCCATTTTGTTCTTCCCTCCGGTGCTCCCCGCAGCATTTTTATACGCGAATCCTTTTAAGTCCACTGTACCCTTCTTCATCTCCCCACACTACCGCAGCCTCTTCAGCCTTCACAAGGTTAATTTTGCTCGTTTTAGTCCTCCGTTATGTATTTTTGCAGGCAATTTTCCTCTCGCTTCCATGGAGCTCCGCTCTCACGCGGCTGCTCCGTTCGATGACGTCATTTCCTCCTCAGGAGCAGCTGAATTTTGAGGGGGTCAGTTTGTGACCCGCTCAAGGACCAGAACCAAAAACACACTGGGGTAGAAAAGATTTACACAAAGGCATGGGAGCTGCACTTTCATGGGTCTGTACCTGTTATATGTGTGGTTTACGATTTAGGATTCTGAGAAGAGGCAAACAGCCGCCTCTTGTATGCATTTGCTTAAAAGTTGCATGAAAGCTTCCAGATGCGAGCATAAGAGTAGATTTAAGGTCATAAGCTTGACATCGATCAATCTAAGTTCCTAAAAGGGAGGTTGCAGGAGAGCTGAGAAATACAAGCAGGAACCTCTTAGTTTTAATCTCTGGCTTTCCCTATATGGCTTGGCCCCCCCCCCCCCCCCCCCCAAGTCGCACAGAGAAAACTCTCTGTGCTTCAGCTTTTATCCCTCTTCTGTCATTGACTGTGTGTGATCTTGAGGGAGCGCCATTGCTTATATCTTGATTTATTCAGTGTAATTAATTAATACTATAAACATTATTCATTGTTTCTAGTATTGATGTCCAAATGTTGTGGTGTTACGTGCCTGTAAAGATTTGTGAGGTAAATGGAACTGAACAGGATTTGTTTGCTTTGATTACAAAGGAGAATGGATGTTTGACTGTCTTTTTAGAGAACTCAGCAGACGCTATTGCCACTAAATCTATACTCCTAGTTACTTTTGCCACTGAAAAAGATAAAATGTTTATATTGAAGGTTTACTTCAGAAAAGGGTTCCTTGTTCTGTGAGGCTAAACTGCAAAATATTTTCAATACTCAGTTGTGTAGGAAGTTGTTCCTGGGTGTGAAATCTCAAGTGCTTGCTCTAGGCGGGACTTTTTTCCTGCGCTTTGCCTATAAATGTATTGTTAATTTTCAAGGAATAGTTTTGTGTTTCAAGATTCATCTTGTTTAGAGAAATGTCTATTCGTAAGTTGTGTTTATGTGGGGTGGGGTAGTAGAAGCTGATTGAAAACTGCAGTTTTGTGAGAAATAGTTTATCCTCTTATTTTCTTTGACTTGTTTTATGTTTACTTCTCTGTCTTTTTGCGTGATGTGGACTACAGCATGAGATTTGTTTTTCTATTATATTTATTTTTGATTTTTGGATCTTTGCTGCCTTTGACATGGAATATAACTATTTCAAAATATAAATAAAACAAAAAGTCCAAATGTTGAATTCTCAATCTCTTTCTCTTTCTCAGTCTGAACTCTCTTCTCCCCGAGTCGGGCATCGTTGCTGACATTGAGGTAGAAAACATATTGGCACAGACGAGTGACACATTCTACGAGCTAAAGAGCCAACCAATCAGTGCCAGGTAAGCAGTCACTCCACAGTCCCAGCCAATTGGTGTCTGCTAGCAGAATGGGGGCCAGAGCTCAGACAGAGGGAAAATGACTAGTTGTATCCCACTCAGTATGGCTAGGAACTGGGAAATTTTGAGGGATCCTTAAGGGTGCAGGTGTAGGCGCTGCAGGGTGAGGGGCAGGGAATCTTTTTTTTTTTTTTTTTTTTTCCAGCTAATTGGTTTTCCAGAGGCTGCAGCTGTTGCAGTTGTTCCTAGAAACTTTTGTGTGTTGAGGGGTTGTTGTTGTTCTTGGCCAGGGGGAGAAGGGAGATGGAGGGAAAATGTGATAGGAAAGGGAAAAAACAGCAGATTTCAGAGGCTGAACGTATCTGAGGAAAAGAGGTTGTGGAGCCTGTCCAGCTCACACTATCTATGCTTACGCATTCATCCCCCACCTATTCCACTTCCAGAGTCTTCTCCCCAAAAAACTATAGGTCTACACTATAAGACCTTTTTAACTGATAGTATAATACACAATATCCTAGGTTCAGATCCCATTCCCTCTACCTGTTTTCCTCCCTCTGCTACTCTTAGTATGCCATCGGATGCCAGCCAGACTATCGTAGCGACAAGTGCAGCTATCCAGAGCCAGCCTGCATCCACCTCTGTTGCCTTCCAACCAGCAGACTGATAGATGTCAAGGTCATCTCTTTCCACTACACTGTTTTGAATCATCACTTAACTCTTCCTTGTGTCCTCCCCATCTATCGGGAGTTTACTCTTTTGAGTGCCTACCTTTCCGAAAGCTGTGACGAGAATCCCTTCTCAGTGCCTCTGCCCCAGCACCACAAACCTTGCTTACCTCAGGTGTGGGCAAATGAGAGTAGTAATAGAAGAAAAGGGTGAGTTGTATAGCTTGTCCCTTTTTAATCCCTACCTGCTGGTGAGTCCCCCCTTGACCATCCCCTTGGTTTGCTGCTTTCACTCAGTAGACAGAAGGAAGAACCCACAGTGGGGGAGAGCAACTGTATTGGATTAATAGCATCTGCTGAAGCACTGTGGCCTGGGTGGGACTGCTTCTTTGAGCTTGGAAGCAGCAGTTGCAGCCAGATTCATCAAAACAAAAAGGTAATTTACAGTGCCTTTTAAAAGTCTTCACACCCCTGTATATTTTTCACATTCTACTGTCTAAAAATGCAGTTCAAACAGCATTAATGTAGGTGTTTGATTTATTTAGCTACATAACATACACTGCACTTTCAACATGAAAGAACAGTTATAGAAATATTCAAAAGATAATGAAGACTAAAAACATCAAAAAGTCTTTATTGCATAAGTTTTCAAACTTTTTGCCATAGCAAACCCATATTATCTCTATTTCCAAAAATTGCTTTAATAAGGCCCATTATAAGTTAAATAGAGCCCACATGTATCCTGTCACAGTGGTTGAGCTCATTCAGATATTCTGGATAAAGACTCAAAAGTGTTGTACAAAGTGAATCCAGGGCTGGATTTAAGATTTTGATGCCCTTAGGCAAGATCCGAGAATGAGGGCAGAGATTCTTCCTTGGAACTTAAAGAGCCAAAGGAGTCCCCTAGGTACTGGAAATCAGGGTGAGGGTTTTGGGCCAGGGTGTTGGAACAGAGTGCCATGAGTGTGTTCCTTTTGAAGTGGCAACAGTGGATACTCCTAAAATAATTGGGAGAGGTTTCATTTTAAGCCTGGATACTGGGCACTTTTAGCATTGGTGCTCTCGGCAGTTGACTGTGTTGCCCATGCCTAAATCCAAGCCTGAGTGAATTTGAAGCAAAGGCCTAAAGATGTTGAACACAGAGTTGCTGAAAGAACTCTAGGATAAAACTATTCAAAGGTATAGATTGCTGTAAGAAAATTTCAGGGTGCTTTTGGGACCATCTTTATAAAGCGGAACAGATGGGCACGCCAAAGATACTGCCTTAACTAGGCTGTCTCTCCTCAATCAGTAGCCTAGGTTAAGGAAGCTACTGAAGACATTATTACTGTGAGGCCTGTGATTAATTTAAAAGATCCCTGGCCAAGGTGGGCAACCATTGTGGAAGGAGGACAACCAATGGGACATTGTGATACTTGGGTACAAACTATATCGCAATAATAGAGTAGATCAAATTGGTGGAGGGGTTGTGCTCTATGTTGGAAAGGGCATTGAGTCACATAGGATTAAAGCTTTTTGCAGGAAATGAAATAGGCTGTAGAATCTCTTATGGATAGAAATTCCACGTAAAAAGGGGAAGGCAATGGCAATGGGGTGTACTACTGACTGCCTAGCCAGAATGAACAAATAGATGATGAAATGTTGAAAGAAATCAGGGAAGCTAACAAAAGTTAAAACACAGTAATAATGGGTGATTTCAATTACCCTGGTATGCACTGGGTCAGTGTCACAGCAAGACATGCTAGGGAGATAAAGGAGTATGTTTACTACACCGTCTTAATGTTACTGGCGCTAGTTGCAGCGATAATGTGAAGAATGCCATATAAGGAATGGGCGTTCCGGCGGCAAGGTAGCAAGACTCTATCGCGCGATAGTGTGCGCCGTGGCACGTTAATGCACGTTAACCCTAAGTTCATGCCAGCGCAGTGTTAGAAGCAATAAAGATGTAGCCCACTGGTTACTGCAATGACTGCGGAGGCAGAGGTCATGGGTTCGATTCCGCAGTGGTGTTAGGTAAGAAGGCTGTCTGAGGCATTTCCTTTTTTTAAATTTAAATCAGTGCTGCCAGCAAAAACACCCTCACAGTGCCGTAACCTAAGGTGCCGCATAAGGCGCCCTATAAGGCACCCCATAGGGCACATTATAAAGTGCCCTGTCCGCCAAGGCACCTTATAATGTGCCCTATAGGGCGCCTTATAGGGTGCCCTATGAGGCACCTTAGGCTACGGCACTGTGAGGGTGTTTCTGCTGGCAGCACTGATTTTAATTAAAAGGAAATGCCTCAGACAGCCTTATTAAATAACACTGTGGGATCAAACCCATGACCTTTGCCTCCGCAGTCATCGAAGTAACCAGTGGGCTACATCTCTATAACGTCTAACACACCGCTAGCTGGCTACAGAAAGACTGCAGGTCACCACAAAAACTGTCTTCTGTGGTTACCAGGCTAGGATAAACCCACCCGTACCCATGATGCACTGCACATGCAGATCAGCAGCCTACATCTGATCACAAGATGGGGTATGCACCTCTATAGCATCCCGGCCTGATAGGGGGAACTGACCATGTGTGTTACTGGCACAGAGTAGCTACAGACCGTGACATTGTGCGGTTCCTGTGCTCACCCTAAGGGCGAGGTGGGGCGCCCAGCACCAGCTCCACAGCACCTGGCTTGGCTGAGGTAGGCTGCGCTGCAGGACCCCATCAGTGCCAGTGTGTGATGGGTAGTCCCTGCAGACACACCTGTGTCCGTCTGTATTTCCCAGTCACGTCTAGCCCTTGTGGACTATGATGCACCCAGAATAGTGCATATCCTGTGTGGGTGCCATGGTCACATGTTATAAGTGAAGGGTGGTGTTTGGACCACAAACCGCCCTCTGTGGGTCAGGGTGGGGACAGGAACCCCCACCAAGAGATCCACATTCTACATCTCTGCAATGGTGGTAGTAGAGGGGGACCATCAACCCCAGTCCTGCTGGGGAATGGGCACCCTACAGGGCAGTCAATGCAGATCTGTACGCATCGCATAGGGCAGTAGGCCTGGAAAAGCTCAGCTGCCCCCCCACCCCTATCTGACATTCACCAGCAGAGGGCACATTCAGTCTCCACCCGCTGTACCCTGCAAGGTGTTCCAGCCATATTCATGCTAACTGCAGACAGTCTGCTAGCTAGTACATAGTGCATGTTCCTGGCGGAGCTGTGTGCACCCAAAAATGGGATGTGAGCACACACACCAAGCAGGTATGTCAGTGATTGGGCCCCAGAAAAGGGAACCCATAGATATCACTTGAGAGAAATACTGTATAGCACTATGGGGGAACCTAGCCATGCCGTGGTCACTGCTCAGTCAGGGTGAGAGTGACCTCCCAGCATGACATGCTGTAGCCACCCTGTCCGTGCAGGTGGTGATCGGGCACTACAATGTCCCAGCCATTGCCCTATGCCCTGTGCAGATGCATCCTGCTCAGGCTGCCATGTCTGTACCATACCCACAGTACCTTGCTCCTCATTATGCACATTGGCAGGCTAACACTGGAAACAGTGCTAGCATTGTGGACTCAGTAAGGTATAGGCAGCCACAAAACACTGGATAGACATACACACACTCCCACACCTATTTCAGCATTGTGCAAAGAGAGGGGTGGTTGGCAGCCCTGGCTGCCACACCAGTCCTGGGCACAGTGCAGGCATGGCTATGGTATGCAATACAGTTAGGGTCACTCCCCGGGGTGGGAAACACTGTCAGACACAACAACTGAAACACACTCCACAGTTATCAGAAAGGTTGCTATGATGAATCTCTGTCAACAAATTGTGTTTAACTTAGGATTTTTTATCTGACATTAATCATAGCAACCTTTTGATATATGTGGAACATGTTTACAAGTTTAAGACGGCATTGCTAAGGTATGCAGGTGCTAGTATTGGTAGACGCTGCTCTTTGCAGGGCCCAACAGCCTGACTCTGCATGAGCCGTTGGATAGTGGAGCCTGTGGGTGTGGGTGTTTGTGCCCCTGTTGGCCTCTGCTCTAGGGCAGAGCTTCCCAACTCTGGTCCTGGAGGGCCAAATACGGTTCAGGTTTTCATGCTGTCCCTAATGAATATGCATGAGATACATTTGCATACAAGAGGGGCAGTGCATGCAAATGCATCACAAGCATATTTCTTAGGGACAGCATGAAACCTGAATGGTGATTGGCCCTCCAGGACTGCAGTTGGGAACCTCTGCTCTAGGGACTGCACATGTCTATGGTGTATGTGCTCTGTAGGGTAAAATATAGGCGTTTATGGCGTGTTTCTTTTATCAGCAATAAAGATTCCGTCCTTATTACCATGGTTTAGTACTGGGTAAAATATAGGGACATAGTCTGCAGGAGCCACAGCTGGGACTTGAACCTGTGACCTTCTGCCCCTGAATACACTGGCTGTGTGTACTGCACCAAACTGTTGCCACAGAGGCAGGTCATTCCTACCATGACTGTTCGTCAGACAGACCTTGTCTTTTGCAGTGCACGGCACCCACCTAAACAGGGCTTGGCCTTGGTGTGCTGTGGGCAGATGCCACTGCCCCCTCCACCACCAGCACCCCTCCGCCACCATGCTGACATGCCCTTATGCCGGTGGTGCTGGTGGTGTGCAGTCCCAGGCCATCCAATGTGCCGGTAGGCGGCTGCCTATGGTGTGGGATCTGGGCTAGGGGTGCCTACATAGACATCCGCGCTTCCCCCTGGCACAGCCTGTCACTGTTATGTGCCCTTTGGGGTACCTGTTGGGTGATGTCCCCTGGGCCCCTGTGGGACACACACTCGTGGGCACGTTTGACCTTGGTCAGTTGCTGGCTTGCTGATCTGCAGTTTCTGTGTTCCTATGTGCCACTTAGGCATCTGCCTAGTCCACCCTGTGCCCCAGCTGCCCCACTGCTTGTCCTGCCTTCAGCCCCCTGTACCCCATTTGCAGCCTCGCCGTTGTGCTCTTTGTACTTGGCCACTATGCTGCTGCTGCACATATATCACTACTATCACTTTTCTTGGTCTCCCTGGCTATGCTGTACATTGCTGACTGAAGTGGTTTCTCTCTACTGCAAATGTGCCTCTAGCACGAGGTTTTCACTGGCGCTAATTTTCAGACCTTCATTTCACGGCATTAGTGTGCATGGAGCCTCTCCCCGCCCACTCTCCGCTCATTGACCCCTTATCTCCACCCTCTGGGGAGCCTTACTCCACCCTCTGAGCACCTTAACGCCGCTGGAGACGTTCTCGCGCGATACGTGACGTTCTCGCACGGTTTATCATGCGATGATATCGCAGCTGCGCCGTTGGCACCGTTTAGTAAACATACCCCAAGGTTTCTAGATGAAATAAATGACTGCTTCTTGGGGCAGCTGGTTCATGATCCGACAAAAGGTGAAGCTATTTTGGACCTAATTTTCAGTGGCATGCAGGATCTGCTGCAAGAGATAAGGGTGTTGGGGTCACTTGGCAATAGTGATCATAGCATGATTGCATTTGATTTAATAAATGAAAGAAGGATGGTAAGGAAATCCGTAGTACTACCTTTTAACTTTCAAAAGGGAGGCTATGATAAAGTGAGGAAAATAGTTAAGAAAAAACTAAAAGGAACAGCTGCAAAAGTTAAATAAAGATTTACATCAATCATGGGCATTGTTTAAAAGTACTAGCTTGGAAGCCCAGAACAGATGTACTCCATGCTTTAAGAAAAGTGGAAGGAAGTCCAAAAAACTGCCAGCATGGTTTAAAGGTGAGGTCAGAGAGGCAGTTACTGCCAAAAAAAGCATCTTTCAGGAAATGGAAAAAGAAGCCAAATTATGAAAATGGGAAACAGCATAAGCATTAGCAAGTTAGATGCAAAGCACTGTTAAGGCAGGCAAAGAGAGAATTTGAAAAAGAAAAGCTAGCCATGGAAGCAAAAATGCATAATAAAAACTTTTTGAAGTACATTTGTAGCAAAAAAACCTGTGAGAGTCAGTTGGACCATTGGATGATAGAGTGATAAAGGTGGTCCTAAGTGAGGACAAGGCCATAGTGGAGAGACTGAATGAATTCTTTGCTTCAGTCTTTGCTGAAGAAGATATAGGGAAGATGCCCATGATAAACCAGGAAAATGTATTACAACTATTTGATAAATTGAAGAGTAACAAATCACCTGCACTGGATGGTATATATCCGAGGGTATTGAAAGAACTGAAATATGAGAGAGTTCACAGATTTTAATGATTGTAGATCTACTATTAGTAATCATCTGTAGTACCTGAAGAGTGGAGAATAGCCAATATATGCTAATATCCGGGAAGGTACGTGAGTCTGATGTCAGTACTGGGAAAAATGATAGAAATCATAAAGAATAAAATTACTGATCATGTATATGGTCATGGCTTAATGGGAGAAAGCCAACATGGATTTAGCCAAGGAAAGACTTGTCTTACTAATCTGTTATATTTTTTTGAAAGTGTGAATAAACAGGTAGAAAAAGGTGAGTCGGTTGATATAGTGTATCTGGATTTTCAAGAAAGCCTTTGACAAGGTCCCTTATGAGAGACTCTTGGCGAAATTAAAAAGTCATGGGACTGGAGATAGTGTACTATTGTGGATCAGGAGCTGGTTAAATAGAAAGCAGAGAGTAGGGCTAAATGGCCAGTTTTCTCAGTGGAGAAAAGTAAATAGTAGAATATTGCAGGGATCTGTGCTGGGCCCATTGCTTTATAACATACTCATAAATGACCTGGAAATGGGAATAACGAGTGAGGTGATCAAATTTGCAGATGACATAAAATTATTCAAAGTTGTTAAAACCCAAGAAGATTGAAAAATTGCAAGAGGACTTTGATAAATTGAAAGACTCTGCATCCAGATGGCAGTTGAAATTTAATGTGGACAAGTGAACATAAGAACATAAGATATGCCATACTGGGTCAGACCAAGGTCCATCAAGCCCAGTATCCTGTTTCCAGCAGTGGCCAATCTAGGTCATAAATACCTACATGTAGAAGTTTCCCCAAAAGACAAAGGTTCCTCAGTTGGGTCAAGCAGTGATATCCCAGGTCCCTATTAATATTGTTTTATGGACCTTTCCTCCAGGAACTTGTCCAAACCTTTTTTAAACCCAGATTCACTAACAGCTTTTACTACATCCTCCGTTAACAAATTCCAGAGTTTGATTACACGTTGAGCGAAAAAATATTTACTCTTATTAGTTTTAAATAGGTTACCCTGTAGCTTCATGGCATGTCCCCTAGTCTTTCTATATTCTGATGATGTAAACAATCAATCTACATTTACCGGTTCTACTCCATTCATTAATTTATAGACCTCTATCATATCTCCCCTCAGCCGTCTCTTTTCCAAGTTGAAGAGCCCTAACCTTTTTAGCCTTTCTTCATAGGGGTATCCTTCCATCCCCTTTACCATTCTGGTGGCTCTTCTCTGAACCTTTTCTAATAACGCTATATCCTTTTTAAGATACGGCAACCAGAATTACACACAATATTCAAGGTGCGGTTTCACCATGGAATAATACAGAGGCTTTATAATATCCTTTGTTTTATTTTCCATTCCTTTCCTTATGATACCTAGCATTCTATTTGCTCTCTTGGCTGCTGCTGCACATTGGACAGAGGGTTTTTTTTTATTTATTGAATTTATAGATAACATCAAGATAATTCTTGCAAAAACAAGATACATAGGCACAATTCAAAGATAAAGGATTATATGAAAATAAACCTATAAATCCTGGTAGTCCACATTAGCAGGGGGGGGGAGAGAGATATATAGGAGCCAGAGTAGGAGTACCTCGGGCTCCAGGAGAGAAAAGAATTAAATTCTTAACAAGTAATAATCAAGACTGACCATGAGCACACAGGCTAAGTAATGAGAGAGATGTTAACAATATCATCCTGAGGCTTAACTATTTCCTTTAGCTTAGCATTGATAAATGTACCAAGATCTACTGGTTGAGAAAAAATATATCTATGAGACTTAAACAAAACTAAACATTTGCAGGGAAATCTTAAGAAGAAAGAGCCCCCGATCTGCATGACCCCAGGCTTATGGGCCAAAAAAAGCGTTCTCCTCCTCTGTGTTTCTTTAGAAATATCTGGATACATTGATATAGTAAGATCATAAAATGTCTCCAGTCTCTTTTTGAAGAAAAGCTTCAACAACCACTCCCTATCAGTGGCCAGTGCGCAGGAGACCAGCAAGGTAGCTGGAACACGCGTCCCCAAATTCGAAACCTCAAGAAGTTCGGACACATTCAACACATCCAAATTAGGAAACTCCACTGAAGCTGCTGGTTCTTTTTTCCCCTGAGGGAGATAGTACACCTTGGTCAAAGGTGGGATCAACTCTAATGGCACTTTCAGCACTTCTTGGAGATATTTCTTAAACATGTCCATAGCCACACTATCATTAATTAAAGCAATAGTTTAATCTGATAATGTTACCAGCCGACTTCCATGTTCTTCTACCTGAGATTTAATAGATTGACTTACAGTTTCCAAAGACACAATTCTAACCAAATTATCTTGAGTTTGAGATGACAACGCTCTGGCCTGAATGTGAACTGCCTCTGAGAGGGAGACAATCGCGTCCCATATGAGTTCAAGCGTGAAGACTTTAGGTCTCATTGGAATGGCAAGCACAGGAGTAGAAGATCCAATAGTAGAGGATCGTGAAGCAGAGAAGCCTGCGGCATGCAAACCGGGATCAGTCAAGGCCTCGGGAGATTGCTGTGCATCCGAATTCTCCCTGGAACCTCCAGGGGAGTGCTGAGACAAAACTAAAGCAGTTTCCCCCTCAACCGGCACCTCCATTCCCTATATCCAGGGAGGAATCGCCGAAACAGCTGGAGATGAACTCAGAGTTGCAGGGCACAGCGGAAGCACTCTCTCGACAGGAGACAGAGAAACCTCTAGCTCCGCAGATGTCGACAAGCTCTCCTCAGCCATCGTCGCAGCACTGGAGCGAATCTCCTGCCTTTGTGCCTGCGTAAGTACAACAAAGTGATCCATAGGACCAGTGGAGGGAGGCTGGGGCTCTGAGGGGAAAACCCTCTGCTTCCCTTTACATTTAGGCATCTGTGGAAAAGACAAACTCAGCAGCCATCTTGAAAAGAAACACCTCCCCCCTGGGCAGAGGGTTTTAACATGTTATCCACAATGACGCCTAAATCTTTTTCCTGGGTGGTGGTTCCTAATGTGGAACCTTGCATCGTTTAACCATAGTCTGGGTTGTTCTTTCCTAGGTGCATAAGTTTGCACTTATCCACATTAAATTTCATCTGCCATTTGGATGCCCAGTCTTCCAATTTATCACGATCCTCCTGCAATTTTCTACAATCCTCATGGGTTTTAACAACTTTAAATAGTTTTGTGTCATCTGCAAATTTGATAACCTCACTCGTTCTTCCCTTTTCCAGGTTATTTATGATTATGTCAAAAAGCAGCGGACCCAGCACAGATCCCTGGGGTACTCCACTATTCATCTTTCTCCATTGGGAAAATTGGCCATTTAACCCTACCCTCTGCTTTCTATCTTTTAACCAGTTCCTGATCCACAATAGTACACTGCCTCCTTTCCCATGACATTTTAGTTTTGCCAAAAGTCTCTGATGAGGGACCTTGTCAAAGGCTTTCTGAAAATCCAGATACACTATATCAACCGACTCACCTTTTTCTACCTGTTTATTCACACCTTCAAAATCTATAACAGATTAGTAAGACAAGATCTTCCTTGTCTAAAGCCATGTTGGCTATCTCCCATTAAGTCATGACTATCTACATGTTCAGTAATTTTGTTCTTTATGATGGTTTCTACCATTTTTCCTGGTACTGACGACAGGCTCACCGGTCTTTAGTTTCCCAGATCACCCCTGGAACCCTTTTTAAAAACTGGCGTTACATTGTCCATCCTCCAGTCTTCAGGTATTACAGATGATTTTAGTGATAGTTCATAGATTACTAATAGCAGGTCTGCAATCATATATCTCCAGGAACAAGCAGGAATGTAGTCTTTACATATGGGTATCGTCGGCACCGATGGAGCCTGCGCAGGAACGCTCCCAAGCGTCCTATAGGAAAGCTTTTGGGAGCATCCCACTGTGCCTGCGCTGCTGTCTTCCCACCTTTCCAACTCTCCCTCTTCAGTTTTTTGTTTTCCGCGGAGCCGACAGGTAGCAAACCCTATCACCGCAGAAAAATTTCTTTTTTGTGGTCGCATCTGCCTTCCCATCGACGCTTACGCCAGTACCACCGGTACCTTCTTTATTTTCTTTCTTCTTTTTTCAAAAAAACCCCAAAAAACCTTTTTTCTTGAGGGTCTGTCCCCTCTTGGTGGTTCGGCGACATTTTGGGCACTAGGCCCTATTTTCTTTCAAAATGGAGAAACCAGAGGAGGAAGTGACGTCACCGGCTTGCATGGCTGTGTGAGTGTCTAGCTCCAGCCTGACCCCGACAAAAAAGGAGTTTTAAGCGCCCCTAATTGTTGGCGAGAGGTGGAAAAAACAGCGGTGGGAACGACGGAGGAGGCAGTGAGCAGTATGACCACCCGAAAAAAACCCGTGGACTTGAGAGAGTTCGCTTTCGCCGGAGCGGCCTCGTCGGCGGGGGAAACCAAGCTGGCCGGGACGGAGGCCATGCGGTGTGAGCAGGCCGCGGAGAGCGAGCAGGCTGTGGAGAGAGAGGAGGTGACTCTTGATGTTCGCGGCGGGGGTGGTGCGACTCGAGAGGAGATGAGACAGTGGTTCCACGAGCTTAAGGCAGAGGTACAAGGCTCTAAGACTGCGATCGAAGGGCTCCTTAATAATCTCAAAGAGGAAGTGAGAGAAGTGACAGCCAGGATGGGGGACCACGAAAATCGCCTGGAAGCGCTGGAGCAGCAGCACAAGGAATGGGGGGACCAGCGCCAAAGCGAGGAGAGGTGGAAGGAAGAGATCCAGCTAAAGTTGGAGGACCTAGAGAATCGCTCTAGGAGGAATAATTTGCGGATTAAAGGTGTTCCAGAGGCAGTGGAGTTCAGAGACTGTGCTAAGGTGGCTGAGTCTGTCTGCCTGGAGGCCCTACGGCAAGGTGGGGAGGAGCCCCCGAATGGCGGGATCCTGCTGGACAGGGCTCACAGAGCGCTGGGAGCCGCCCGCAATAACCAGCCCAGGGACATAGTTATTTGTCTCAAGGACTACAAAACTAAGGAAAAAATAGCTACCAAAATGAGGGGGCTGAGCAATTTCCAGTGGCAGGGCTACACAGTTTCTATATTTGCTGACCTCTCCTTGGGAACTTTGCAGAGGAGGAGGGAACTAGCCCCCATAACAAAAACACTCCGAAAGGAGGAGGTGCGCTACAGATGGCTCTACCCATTTGGCCTGGCTTTTACAAAAGGGGACAGAACCTGGAGAATCCATACGCTGGAGGCAGCGTGGGCAGCGCTGAAAGAAGCAGGCATGGAAGGAACGGCGGCAGCAGCTAGAACGGAGTGGCAGGCGGCAGCGCTTGATCAAGCTAGAACCCTCAAGCAAGGAGCAGTGATGCGTGACCAACCCAAGGGCACGGACGGAGACCATCGGAGATCACAGCGGAGAGGGGCGAAGAGATGATGGACAATATAGACACTGAGAATGTGATTGCACAACGTGATAGAGTGAAAGTGGGTTAGGGAAGTGGTAAGATCATTGCATGGGGGTGCGGTTGTGAGAGGGGGAGGAGGGAGGATGAACGAGGGGGATTGGCACTTGGTAAGCTGGCGGGGGGAAGGGGGCAAGTGGACTGGTGGGTGGAGTGAGGAGGGGGAGGGGGTGGGGCGGGGAGGGGATGTACAGGGGGTTGGGGAGGAGCAGGTGAGTCACTACTCCGGGTCAGCCTGGTCGCAGACGAGGCAGAGGGGTTGGGGAGGAAGGGTGGGAGGGTGGGTGAGGGGAGGGGAGGGATAGGGGAGGGAGGGGAGGGAGGAGGGGGAGGAGGGGTGAGAGGGGGAGAGGGGATAGGAAGGGGGGTCTGAAGGGCAACAAAATTGGGGGTAGGGAGCAGCTGGTAGTGATTACAGTAAACACCAAGGGATTGCGGACATGGCGCAAGAGGCGCCTGCTGGAGAGGGAGGATATAAGGTTGGGGGCAGATCTGGTGTGCATTCAGGAGACACATTTGAAAGTGGGTCAAGAAGGGTTGTTAAGGACTAGGCATTTCCCGAGAATCCTATTGGCAGGCCAAAGGGAAGCTCCGAGGAAAGGAGGGGTGGGGATTTTGATAGGGGAAAAGTATGCAGGAGCGGTGGTGGAGGAAAGAAGGGATCGAGAGGGGCGGTGGGTAGCTGTTAAAATAAGGGTGTGTGGGGAGGAAGTGTGGGTTGTTAGTATTTATGGCCCAAATGCCTTAAAGGAGAGATTTTATGATAGGCTCCTGAGTGAATTGGAGGGGTGGGGGGCGATACCGGTGATTATAGGAGGGGATTTCAATCTCACACTGAACCCTAGAGTGGATCACAGTGGAGGGGGAGGTAGAGAGGGGGGGAAGGAGAGGAGGAGCTTAGTAACCCTAAAGGAGCGACTGGGTTTGCTTGATGTGTGGAGGGTGCGACACCCTGGGGAACGGGGGTATACTTTCTACTCGGCAGTACATGATATCTATAGTAGACTTGATATGCTGTGGGTAAGTGGGAGTTGGGGGGCTAAGGAACAAGCGGTGGAAATTGGCAATATCACCTGGTCGGACCATGCTCCGGTGCATATGGTGCTGGATTTGGGGGTAAGAGACAACGGGGTGAGTTTCTGGAGGCTAAATGATTCCCTGTTGAATGAGCAAACATATGTGGCCAGAGTCAAAGAGGCGATACGGGATTATTTGCAGATCAACTGGAATGGGGAGGTGGCCACAGGAATGGTGTGGGATGGGCTCAAAGCTGTGGTGAGGGGCCACCTAATCAGTATAGCAGCCCAGGAAAAGAGAAGAAGAAGAGAGGTGGAAGACCAGCTTTTGGAGAAGGTGGAGAGTTTAGAAAGGCAGCACCAACAGTGGGGGGACACACGGATTCTGCAGGAACTGCTCAGGGTGAGAGGTGAACTTGGCCAGCTTAGGGCGGCTGAGATAGCCTACAACCTGACCAAGTTAAAGCAGGGGTGGTACGAGGGAGGGAACAGAGCAGGAAGGAGATTAGCCTGCCGCTTGAGAGCACGGCAACAACGATCTATAGTAGGGGGGGTGCGCAACCAAAAAGGGGAAATGGTGCATAAGGGGGAGGAAATTAGGAAGGTCTTTGCAGCATACTATGAAAAACTGTACAGCAGTGAGGTGACGGGGCTGGGAAGAAGGGAGAGGAGTTCTTGGCTCAATGCGACCTGGGTAGGCTTACGGAAGTGGAGGCAGCTGAACTGGGGCGTCAGGTGACGTATGAGGAGGTGAAAAGCGCGGTGAAGTCTCTTAAGGAAGGGAAAGCGCCCGGTCTAGATGGATATACGTCAAAATTTTACAAGGTAATGCAAGATGAGGTAGGGGGGCTGTTACTGGAGGTTTATAATGGAGTGCTGATGGGGGAGGGGCTCCCGCCCTCTATGGCGGAAGCGGGAATAACAGTTATACCTAAGGCAGGGAAGGACCACACGGTCTGTGGAGCTTACCGGCCCATCTCGCTCATTAACTTGGATGCTAAGGTGTTGGCCAAGATACTGGCGCAAAGGCTACAGACGGTGATGCAGAAGCTAGTGCATAAAGATCAGACGGGGTTCATCTCTGGGAGACAGGGAGGAGACAACATTCGGAAGCTGTTGAATGTCATGTGGTCTCTGCAGGCGACGGGGAGGGAAGCAGTATTTTTGACGGTCGATGCTGAAAAGGCATTCGACAGGGTGGAATGGGGATTTATGTTTCAGGTACTAGAAAAGGTTGGAGTGGGTCCATCGTTCCTAAAATGGATAAAAGCGTTCTATGCATGCCCTAGGGCAAGGATAAAGGTAAATGGGGGGTATTCCGAGAGCTTTCGATTGGGTAGGGGTACCAGGCAGGGGTGCCCTTTGTCGCCTCTGCTGTTTGCCCTGGTTATAGAACCATTGGCGGACTTTATCCGGCGACAGGGGGATATCTGTGGCATCGGAGTAAAGGGACAGTTAAGTAAGGTCGCACTCTTTGCTGACGATGTTATTTACACTTTGGAACAACCTTTGGTTAGCCTTCCCAATTTGCTGCGGGCTGTAGGGCGGTACAGTGCAGTATCGGGCTATAAGTTGAACCTGGACAAGACAGAAATCCTGGGGTTTAATCTGGATAGAGGGGTGGAGGAGTGGTTGCAGGCCGAGTTTCCCTTCAAATGGGTGCAGGGACACTTTCGATACCTGGGGATTCAGCTGGGTAATACATGGGGCCAAGTGCCGGTTTGGAATTACAAACCCCTGATAGCGGCAATTCGGAAGGATTTAGGAAGATGGAAGGGACTACACTTGTCCTGGTTGGGGCGCATAGCAACTATTAAAATGAATGTGCTACCAAGGATCCTATTTGTGTTTATGGCCTTACCGTATAAAGTGCCGAGAAAAGGTCTTAAGGAGTTGCAGGCTCTGATCATGAAGTTTATTTGGGAGGAGAAGCGGGGCAGGGTGAATAAGCTCACCATGTTCCGGCCCCAGGAGGCAGGGGGGCTGGGAGTTCCTAACCTGGCAAAATATTATGAGGCAGCACAACTTCGGGCGCTCTTTGTGTGGAGAGAGAAAGGAGAAACCCCGCAGTGGGTATATATGGAGAAAGAAGGGAAGGAGTGTCTGGAAGAAGCGGTCTGGGGGGGGGAGAGGAGCGGAGTGGGCCGGGAGGGGTTGAACCCGCACAAGAGGTTAACGCTGCAAGTATGGGAAAAATGGAAGGGCTATCTATTGAATGGGAAGAAACTGTCCCGAGCTGCGTACCTGCGTAACATGGGGGCCCTTGCCCCGGGGAGGTGGGGGGGGAGTTTTAAAGTGTGGGCGGAGAGAGGGTTGGAGAGGGTAGGGCAGGTTATAGATAGGACCGGGAGGATACGGCCGTATGCGGAGCTTCAAAGAGAGTTCGGACTGCGGGATAATGACTTTTATGCGTACATGCAACTGTGGTATTACTTGCAAGAACCGGGGGTTCGGGGGGACCTACAGGGTGGGGTAACGGAGTTTGAGATGCTGATGGAACAACAAGAATCAGAAAAGGGCCTGGTGTCTAAACTTTACCGCTTGCTGAACGCACGGGATGAGGGCACGGCCAAGTGGCAGGAGCAGTGGGAAGGGGAACTGGGGGGTCAGTGGGAGGCGGGCCGGTGGAAGAGTATCTTTGAGGGAGAAAGGCGGCTTGCATGGGGTACGGCGCTGTTAGAGAATTCGCTCAAAGTTAGGCTTAGGATGCTCTGGACCCCAGCCAGGTTACACCGCCTTTTCCCGGAGAGAGCGGGCACTTGCTGGAGGGGATGTGGGGGGTGGGGTGACCTCTTGCATATGATATGGAGCTGCCCCAAATTGCAGGAGTTGTGGAGGGCGGTGGAGGATTATTGTGGAGCGGTTACGGGGATACGGATCGCCTTCGTTCCAAACCAGGTGGTGCTCCTGGAGGGGGAGGAGATAGGGACGGGAGGGATTGCTGCTTTCCGGAATTACTGCGTGATAGCAGTCAGATTGGCAATTTTACAAAATTGGAAGAACACGGAACCGCCGAGAATGAGGGAAATTATTGGCAGGCTAGAGTTTCTGTGGGGGATTAGCAAAGTGCGGGCCTGTGCGCAGGGAACGCAGGCCAAACATGATGAGATTTGGCAGGACTATGTGAACTGGAGGGAGACGGGGTGGGAGGTATGGATGGAGAAGTGAGGGGGAGGGAGAGTGAGGGGGAGGGAGGGGGGATAGTTTGGGGCAACTTGGGTTCCGGGCCGGCTGCTAACTCTTGAGGTGATGATACGTTGGTGAGGGTTAGTATGGGCCTGGGGGGGTTGGGGGTAGGAGGGTGAGGAGGGAGGGGGGGGAGGGTTGGGGGATGGAGCACAACCACGGCATTTGGGGCTGCCCGCAGTGGTTGAATGCTAGGGGCACTATGTAGGAACAGCGGCTGCGGACATCAGTGGCGGTGCACGCCAGGGTGCGCACAGCCTGGGGTTGCACTGGGACAACTTGAGTATGGGTTGACTAGTGGCAACGCATGGCAACAATGGCACACAAAAAGGGGGGAGTCCGTCTTTATTGGAGGGTGGTGGTGGGCTTGTTTAGTAAGGGGGGGGGGTCAGGATTGTGCACCGGGAGAGATTTGGGGTTTACATGTTGTGTCTCCCCGGGGTGGGTTATATAAGTTATATAAGCTGTTGAATAAGATGTTGAATAAGATGTTGTTGGATTTGCTGATAACACACACCTTTAAATATCACACACCACAAACTGAGTCAACAAAGGTTTCGAGCAGAAATTCATAGTTTATTTTATTTTTCTTTTTTCATTTTTCATTTTCATTTTAAATTTTAATTTTAATTTTAAGATCTATTTTTAATTAACTTGTATTGTTATTTTTATGATGTGGTCAGGACTGTATATGTAATAATGGAACAGAATATACAGGCAATACAATTCATCTGTGCTTAGAAAGCTGATAATCGCACGGGACGGATTAACAGTTGCCAATGTTATTTGTTTTACTTAGTTTAACTTATTTTATTTGTGGCCTTATTTCTATGCGGACCTTTCTTTGCCCTATTTCTTTCTTCCTTTCTTTCTTTCTCTTCACTCCCCAAGAAGGGAGGTTTACGCCCCTTTGCAAGGAGGGATAATGGACATTATAGGGGTTACGGAAGAATGTGTAATGCAGACCGCCTGATACTGCTCTGTATGGTGTTTTTCTTTTATGATGTGTGTGAATAAAAAACTTTAAATTGGAAAAAAAAAAAATGGAGAAACCAACTAGTGGTTTCAAAAAATGTTCAAAATGTGGCAGTACCATTTCTGCTACCAATACCCATTACTGGTGTCTTAAATGTTTGGGCCCTGAGCATTCACCGTCGGAGTGTCTGCTTTGCAGAAAGATGACTAAGAGGGGCCTGCAGACTAGAGCTGCGAAACTCAGCACCCTCTTTGCCTCGGATGCAATGTCCGTTGCATCGACGTTGTCCAGGGCTTCATCTTCCTTACATGGATCTCAGGTAACCAAACCCAGGTCTTTCTCTAAGACCGGCCAGTCCTCAAAGGGTAGATCTCCTTCTAAGCATCGAGATACTACTAGCGTTGCCCTCGAGGAGAATACACCGGCCAAACAACCCCGGCAGGAGGTCCTTGCCTCCAAAGCATTAACGGGGTCCCAGGATGTTCCCGAGGCCTCCACCTCTGGAGAACGTTTAGTGCCATGTTCTGGGGTCGTGGCCCTCTCTGCCGGTACCGACACCCAGACATCGGCTGGCTCTATGGATCAACATATCCTGGCCATTGAGCACAGTCTTGTGGCCTTGTTAGCAGCCTCGGTACCGCTAAGGCCGCTACAATCGGTTCTGCAGCCATCTGTACTGGTATTGGATGTATCTGCATCTACCGTTGCACCGCCATCCATGCTTCCATCCATTCCGGCCCTAGAATCGGTGTCCAGCATAGAGGGTCCGATATCAAGGCATTCCGATGCCGACTTTGATCGGTACCTTCGACAGGCAGTGCAGGAGCACCCGGCCCATAGATACTTTGAGACTTCCGATTCAGATGATTCCGATGACTCTGTCGATACCGGAGTAGTTCTCCCAGAGGATCCCTCTCCTTCACCGCAACGGCGCATGTCTCCTCCAGAGGACATGTCTTTTGCAAGACTTTATACGGGATGTAGCTCGGAGCCTCTCAATCACTGTGACCCCTGAGAAAGAACCGAGAGCTGAAGAACTGGAAATTCTTCAGTATCCGGCAGCCCCTAAGGAGGCCGCAACTCTTCCCATACACCGCATTCTGAATGATCTCATGCTTAGGATGTGGGAAACACCTTTAACAGTGTCCCCACATTCTTGAAGTCTTGATACAATGTACCGGGTACCACAGTGCCCTGGGTTCCAAAAAATGCAGTTACCACACTATTCCATGGTGGTGGAATCGGCGATGCGCCAAATCAAAAGTGCCAAGACACATTCCTCTAACCCTCCTGGCTGTGAGGCGAGGACTCTCGATGCCTTTGGTCGTCGATGTTTCAGGCCTCTATGCTATCAACCAGAATAAGTTCTTATATACTGTACATGGGTATGTTTCTTTGAGAGGTTGCTAAAGATTTAGAACTCATGGCTCCTCTTCTCCCTGATGACAAGAGGGCCGATTTCCTCACTCTTGTGAAGCATGCCCAAAATGTTTCTAAGTTCATGAACAGGGCAACCTTTGATTGATTGTTTTAAATGCATTAGCAGGATCTCTGCTATTTCTATCAGTCCACGTCGGATTGCTTGGTTGCAAGCATCTGATTTAGAGCAGTGGGTAACATTCCTTGCACGGGAGAAAAACTCTTTGGCAAGGATTGGAAGGATAAAGCTTCTCAGCTTGAGTCCGAGAACACTACTTTGAATTGACTATCCAGGACTACTGCCAACCCAGCTAAGAAAAAGGCAGTTAAAAAACCCTTTTTCAGCAAGAAAAATAAATTCTATCCGTCTTACACCCAAACTGTCCACTGCCCAGTCCATGTTCCCCAAAAGGCGCAGCAGAAGCCGAAACAACAATGAAAGGCTCAAGTCCCCAGAGTTCAACAAGCTCAGCAGACACAGCCTCCACTGGGTCTTTGACTCTTTCCTAGGGATCCTAGTTATCTTACCTCTAAAAGGTCCAGAGCCTCTCAACATTCCAGGCAGACTGTGTTATTTTGCCAAAAGGTGGCAACAGATAACGTCAGAGCAGTGGACTCTCTCTATAGTGACAGAGGGGTACAAACTCCATTTCCACAGTATGCCCCCTCTCTCTACTCCAAGAGAGTTCAGTTCTCGTCCCCCACTGACCACTCTCTTGTGTCAAGAGGTCACCTCTCTCCTTGCCCAGGGTGCAATAGAGGAGGTACCTGTTTCTCAACAGGGCCTGGGCTTTTACTCCCCCTACTTCCTTATACTAAAGAAAACAGGAGGGTACAGACCCATTCTGGACCTCAGGGAGTTAAATAAGTATCTGTTCTGAGAGCGGTTCAAAATGATCTCTCTCGGAACACTTCTCCCTTACATTCAGGGTCAGGATTGGCTATGTTCTCTAGACCTAAAAGACGCCTATACACATCCTTATTCATGCAGAACACAGAAGGTTTCTTTGATTCCTTTTTCAGGGAAGATATTACCAGTACAGAGTTCTACTCTTTGGCCTGGCTTCCGCCCCAAGAGTCTTCACAAAATGCATGGCAGTGGGAACAGCATTTCTAAGGACTCTAGGGATATTTGTCTTCCCCTGCTTTGACGACTGGCTAATCCGAGCATCAACAGCTCTAGAAGTCAGCTCTGCTCTTTCCTGCACAATGCAAATCCTGCAATATTTGGGACTAGTCATAAACCTCCCAAAATCCCATCTCGCCTGTTCTCAATCGTTAGAGTTCCTAGGGGCTCTTCTAGATACATGGCAATCAAGGGCTTTCCTGCCACAACTCCGCTGTGCTCGAATACTTCAACTGGCTTCTCAAGCAGCTATGAAAACCTTCCTGACTGTACGAGAACTGCTTCAGTTGCTGGGGCATATGGCGTCCACTGTTCATGTGGTCCCCTATGCTCACCTATACATGCGAGCAGCCCAGTGGACCCTAGCCTCTCAGTGGACACAGGCGTCAGGTCGCCTGGGGGACAAAATCAGGAACTCTGCACGCCTCATTTCGTCCCTACAATGGTGACAATCACTAGAAAACCTTCTTATAGGGTCACCTTTTCAGCAGCCACTACACCAAGCTACCCTGACGACGAATGCGTCCAAGTCGGGTTGGGGAGCTCATATGGACAATCTCTCCACGCAAGGTCTCTGGACCGAACAGGAGGCTTGTCTTCACATAAATCTACTGGAACTCAGAGCCATTTTCTGTGCTCTCTGAGTATTTCAGAACCACTTGAGCTACAAGGCAGTCCTTGTCCAGACGGACAATCAGGTTGCTATATATTATGTGAACAAGCAGGATGGAACAGGCTCTTAGGCGTTGTGCAGCGAAGCTCTACGCCTCTGGTCCTTCGCAAGAGGCCCTCAGATTCACCTACTGGCGGTGTATCTTCCAGGTACACAAAATCTTCTGGCAGACAAACTCAGTCGAGTACTGCTGCCACACGAGTGGTCTCTTCATCCGGAGCAAATTGCTCGAATCTTTCGGATCTGGGGTACTCCAGATATAGACCTATTTGCAAGTCCTCAGAATGCCAAACTTCCCCCGATTCTGTTCCAGAATTCCGGCTCAGAACAGTCAGGCAATGGATGCTTTCCATCTCCACTGGGATCAGGACTTCCTTTATGCCTACCCCCTCATTCCCAAAACTCTCTTCAAACTTCAGAGAGACAGAGGCCATATGATCCTTATAGCCCCACGCTGGCCATGACAGACATGGTATCCACTGCTTCTACATCTCTCTCAAGCCAGACCTCTGGAGTTGGGATGTGCTCCAGATCTTCTATCCCAGGAGGAAGGGCCGCTTTTATACCAGAATCCTCACTCTTTACACCTGATGGTGTGGCTGCTGAGAGGTTAGAATTCAAGGATATCAACCTCTCTCAACAGGTTAAAGATATCCTTTTGGCCTCTAGGAAACCGTCCACAAAGCATGCCTATGCCTTTAAGTGGAAAAGGTTCTCTATCTGGTGTTCAAAAAAGGAACTTAATCCGTTTTCACTTCCAGTAGAGGCATTATTAGAGTATCTCCTCCACCTGTCCACCTGTCATCCTCTGATCTTAAGACTAATTCAGTAAGGGTCCACCTTAGTGCCATTGTGGCTTTCCACAAGCCCTTTGATGGACAACCTATCTCCTCTCAACTGCTTGTAGCGTGGTTTATGAAGGTCCTGCTCTTGACTAAACCTCCCATTAGGCCACTACCCGTGGCATGGGATTTAAATCTTGTCCTTGGGCAGCTTATGAAACCGCCCTTCGAGCCCTTAGCCACTACATCCCTGAAGTTTCTTTCTTGGAAGGTAATCTTCCTAATTGCCCTCACTTCTGCAAGATGCATTAGTGAGCTGCAAGCTTTAGTGGCTGATCCTTCTTACACAAGGTTCCACCATGATAAAGTAGTCCTTAGGACTCATCCTCACTTTATGCCAAAGGTGGTTTCCCCTTTTCATTTGAAGCAATCGGTTTACCTTCCTGTCTTCTTCCCTAGGCCTCACGCCTCTAGTGCAAAAAGGAATCTTCACATTCTAGATTGTAAAAGAGCTTTAGCTTTTTACCTTCAGAGGACTAGGCAACATAGAAAAGCTTCTCAGCTTTTTGTTGCCTTTGATCCTAGTCACTGGGTTTACCAGTTTCCAAGAGAACTCTCTCTAAAGTGGATTGCAAACTGCATATCCTTTACGTATGAGAGTAAGGGACTTCCTCTCGAAGATCATGTCACAGCTCACAATGTGAGAATAATGGCTGCCTCTGTGGCCAACCTTCGCTCGGTGTCGATTGATAACATTTGCAGGGCAGCCACCTAATCTTCAGTCCACACTTTTGCAGCCCATTACTGCTTGGACAAGGACTCACGTCGGGATGCCTCCTTTGGCCAGGCTGTTCTCCAGCATCTTTTTCAGACTTAGAACAACTCCTACCTGCCGTCCTGGGTTTTGATACCAGAGATCCTTGAGAGGAAGCATGACCCACCTCAACCTGGGTTTCGCAGCTTCTGGGGTCATCTCCCTGGCATCTCTAAGCTTGGGAGTCCCCATATGTGAAGACTACATTCCTGCTTATTCCTGGAGATAGCATAGTTACTCACCTGTAACAGGTGATCTCCGGGAACAGCAGGAATTGAGTCTTCACAACCCACCCACCTCCCCTAGGAGTTGTATCTCTATCTCTCTCTCTCTATCCTTTGTCTCAGCTACAAACCCAACTGAAGAGGGAGAGTTGGAAAGGCGGGAAGGCTGCAGCGCAGGAGCAGTGGGTTGCTCCCAAAGGCTTTCCTATAGGACGCTGGGGAGCATTCCCATGCTGGTTCCGTCGGTGTCAGCGATACCCATATGAGAAGACTCAATTCCTGCTGTTCCCAGAGATCAGCTGTTACAGGTGAGTAACTACGCTTTCAGTTCTTTCAACACCCTTGGATGTATACCATCTGGTCCAGGTGATTTGCTACTCTTCAGTTTATCAAATAGTTGTAATACATCTTCCTGGTGTATCAATATTTCTTTTAATTCTTCTGCAGTATCACCTTTAAATACCACTTCAGTCATGGGTAACCTCTCTACATCTTACTCAGTAAAGACCGAAGCAAAGAATTCATTTAATCTCTCCACTATGGCCTTGTCCCCTCTTAGTGCCCCTTTTACCCCTCTATCATCTAATGGTCCAACTGACTCTCTCAAAGTTTTTTTGCTACGAATGTACTTGAAAGTCTTTATTACGTGTTTCTGCTCCCACAGCAAGCTTCTTCTCAAATTCTCTCTTAGCCTACCTTATCAATGCCTTACATTTAACTTGCCAGTGCTTGTGCTGTTTCCAGTTTTCTTCATTTGGCTCTGTTTTCCATTTCCTGAAAGATGCTTTTTTGGCCATAACAGCCTCTCTTACCTCACCTTTAAACTATGCTGGCAGTTTTTTTGGACTTCCTTTAACTTTTCTGAAAGCGTGGAATACAGCTGGTCTGGGCTTCCAAGATAATATTTTTAAACAACACCCAAGCTTGATGTAAGTCTTTAACCTTTGCAACTGCTCCTTTTAGTTGTTTCTTAACTATTTTCCTCATTTTATCATAGCCTCCCTTTCGAAAGTTAAAAGGTAGTACTGTGGATTTCCTTACCATCCCTCCTCCATTAATTAAATCAAATGGGGCCACTTGGCAATAGTGATCAACACCCTTATCTCTTGCACCAGATCTGGTGGTCCACTAAGGACTAGGTCCAAAATGTCTTCCCCTCAGGTTGGTTCATGAACCAGCTGCTCCAAGAAGCAGTCATTTATTTCATCTAGAAACTTTATCTCCCTAGCATGTCCTGCCGTGACATTGACCCAATCAATACCGGGGTAATTGAAATCACCCATTATAGTACTGTGCTGTAACTTTTATTACCTTCACTGATTTCTTTGAGCATTTCATTATCCATTTGTTCATTCTGGCCAGGCGGTCAATTGTACACCCCCACTGCCATCGCCTTCCCCTTTTTACATGGAATTTCAATCCATAGAGATTCTACAACAAATTTTGTTTCCTGGAAAACTTTAATCCTTTGTGACTCGCTGCCCTCTTTAACACAGACCGCAGCCCCTCCACCAATTTGATCAGCTCTATCATTATGATATAGTTTGTACCTAGGTATCACAGCGTCCCACTGGTTGTCCTCCTTCCACCATGTCTCTGAGATACCAATCATATCTAACTTCTCATTTAGTGCTATATATTCTAATTCTCCCATGTTATTTTTTAGACTTCTAGTATTTGCATACAAACATTTTAGAGATTGTATTTTATTCATATTAATCTGGCTATCGGTAGGCAAGAGTAATGTGGAATCTTTAAACTCTTTCTGCTTCGTACTCAAGGGCATTTGGGCTACTTTTGTCTTTATCGGAACCTCTCTGCTGATATGCCCTAACCTCATTCTTTTGGTAGCATCCTTCAAGGATACATTGTTCCAAACCATGCTCTCTTCGGCGACTGTCTGCTCTCCCTTATTATCTAGTTTAAAAGCTGCTCTATCTCCTTTTTAAAAGTTAATGCCAGCAACCTGGTTCCATCTTGGTTAAGGTGAAGCCCATCCCTTCGGAAGAGCCCCTCCTTTCCCCAGAATGTTCCCCATTTCCTAACAAATCCAAAACCCTCATCCTTGCACCGTTGTCTCATCCATGCATTGAGACTCTGGAGCTGTGCCTGCCTTTTGGGTCCTGTGCGTGGAACGGGAAGCATTTCGGAGAATGCTACCCTGGAAGTTCTGGAGTTCAGCTTCCTATCCAAAAGCCTTAAGTTAGCCTCCAGAACCTCCCTACCACATTTTTCTATGTCATTGGTATCGACATGTACCAAGACAGCAGACTCCTCCCTAGCACTATCTAAGAACATAAGATATGCCATACTGGGTCAGACCAAGGTCCATCAAGCCCAGTATTCTGTTTCCAACAGTGGCCAATCTAGGTCATATGTACCTAGCAGTTTCCCCAAGAGACACAAGTTCCACAATGCTTGTACTGGGTCAAGCATTGATATCTTCGGTCACTTCTTAATAATGGTTTATGGACCTTTCCTCCAGGAACTTGTCCAAACCTTTTTTAAACCCAGCTACACTAACAGCCTTTACTACATCCTCCGGTAACAAATTCCAGAGTTTGATTACACGTTGAGTGAAAAAATATTTTCTTTTATTAGTCTTAAATAGTTTACCCTGTAGCTTCATTGCATGGCCCCTAGTCTTTCTATATTCTGATAACGTAAACAATCGATCTACGTTTACCCGTTCCACTCCGTTCATTAATTTATAGACTAATATCATATCTCCCCTCAGCCGTCTCTTTTCCAGGTTAAAGAGCCTTAACCTTTTTAGCCTTTCTTCATAGGAGTATCCTTCCATCCCCTTTACCATTTTGCTGGCTCTTCTCTGTACCTTTTCTAAAATCGCTATATCCTTTTTAAGATACGGCGACCAGAATTGCACACAATATTCAAGGTGTGGTCTCACCATGGAACAATATAGAGGCATTATAATATCTTTGTTTTATTTTCCATTCCTTTCCTTATCATACCTAGCATTCTATTTGCTCTCTTGGCCGCCGCTGCACACTGGGCCGAGGGTTTTAACATGGTATCCACAATGACGCCTAAATCTTTTTCCTGGGTGGTGGTTCCTAATGTGAAACCTTGCATCGTGTAACCATAGTTTGGGTTGTTCTTCCCTAGGTGCATAACCTTGCACTTGTCCACATTAAATTTCATCTGCCATTTTGATGCCCAGTCTTCCAATTTATCAAGATCCTCTTGCAATTTTTCACAATCCTCTTGGGTTTTAACAACTTTAAATAGTTTTGTGTCATCTGCAAATTTGATAACCTCACTCGTTATTCCACTTTCCAGGTCATTTATGACTATGTCAAAAAGCAGCGGACCCAGCACAGATCCCTGAGGTACACCACTATTCACCTTTCTCCAATGGGAAAATTGGCCATTCCTGTGCGGATATCCAGTTTAGTCCTCCACAATCGGGTACTGCCCCTCTCACTGCAGCCTGTAGACTGGACCAATCAAATCTTCTGTAGTACATATCCAGCAGGAGCTCCCAGAAGCCCCCCAGTGTGTCCAGTCTCGTTGCAGTGTGTAGACGTAAAAGTGTGTCCTCTGGGCACACTTAGTGACCTTTGCAGGAGCAACACTAGTTAGTTGTTTTTAGGGTTTGTTTTGGGGCATTTCTCTACTATTTTTGTTTTTGGTAGCTAGCTGTGCCTTTAAAAAAGAAAGACAAAAGAAGCCTCTCTCCCTGGAGCTGTGCCACAGGAGACTAGGAGAAAGTCAGACCTGCTGGCTGCTGTTGCCTGCCTAGCACATTTTATCAGCCCTGGGTGAGCTTCCCCTAGACAGGACGGGGAATTGCCATACCTATAAGGCAGTGCCTGGTACTGGGAGATTGTGGCTGAATCTTCTGTTCCTGAGCTGGTAGGAGTTTGCATTTCATTTTTTTCTTTCTTGTGTGCAATGCGGTGGTCACAGCAACTGCGCTCGAGCCCCGGACTAGACCAGCAGGGTCTGGTGGAGGTGACCCGGCTGGAGTCCGGCTCGGCTTACCTGGCGGATCTGTTTTAGGATTTGATCCGCGCGTTGGCTAACAGTATGGCATCCGCGGTAGCAGCGCGCCGGTCCCTCTGGTTGCGCAGCTGGGCGGCGGACAGTTCTTCTAAGGCCCGCCTCGGTAAGCTGCCATTTAAGGGCAGATTATTATTTGGGGAGGCTCTCGAGAAATTGGTAAAGGATCTCGGTGAGTCCAAAGGGGGCCGGCTTCCGGAGGATAAACCAAGGTCCAACCGGTCCACCTCGTCGGCGCGGGGATCCTTTCGGGATCAGCGCAGGTTTCGGCCCTCCCGCCAGTGGTCCTCGCAGCGGGGCCGGTTTGGAGCCCGTAGCCAAGGATTTCGGGCTTTCAGGGGAGCCGGCAGAGGCTTCTCCGCAGCCGGCTCTTCTTCGGGTTCTTCCTTTGGACGCAAGCCACAATGACGCCAGGCAGGCTCTGGAGGGAGGACCGCTTGTCGGCGGTCGCTTGCGCGACTTTCTTTCCTCTTGGGCCCAAATAACGTCGGATCGCTGGGTGCTACAAATTATAGAGGAGGGTTACGCTCTGGAATTTGCGTTCCCACTTCCAGATTCCTTTGTTCTGTCTCCCAGCAGGGGCGAGCAAAAGACGAGGGACATCCGCGTGACCCTGGCTCGATTGTTAGCGCTGGGAGCGGTGGTTCCAGTGCCTCCCTTGGAAAGAGGCGCTGGTCGCTACTCCATCTATTTTGTGGTACCCAAAAAGGGCGACTCTCTGCGTCCGATTTTGGATCTCAAAGGCGTGAATCGCGCGCTCAGAGTGCCGCATTTCCGCATGGAAACCCTGCGGTCAGTCATTGTAGCGGTGCGAAAGGGGGAGTTTTTGACGTCCCTCGATCTTACCGAGGCCTATCTGCACATTCCGATACACCCAGCCCATCAGCGGTTTCTCCGCTTCGCGTTCCCGTGGGGCCACTTTCAGTTCCGGGCCATGCCGTTCGGCTTGGCTACGGCCCCGCGCACTTTCACAAAGGTGATGGTGGTGGTTGCGGCGGCCTTGCGCAAGGAGGGCTTTTGGTCCATCCTTACCTGGACGACTGGTTGATACGAGCAAAATCCGGTCGAGAGTGCCTGCGGGTCACGAGCAGGGTGGTAGCTCTGCTGCGATCCCTCGGCTGGGTGGTGAACGAAAGAAAGAGTTGTCTGCGGCCCTCGCAGGACCTGGAGTATCTGGGGGTGCGCTTCGACACTGCTCGGGGGCTGGTGTGCCTTCCCGAGCGCCGCGTCCTGACGTTGCGGGCTCTTGTCCGAATATTTCGGGGGATGCCCGCTCCGTCGGCGTGGTGGTACCTACGGCTTCTCGGAACGATGGCGGCGACCTTAGAGGTGGTTCCGTGGGCGCGGTTCCACATGCGCCCGCTACAGAGGGCGCTCCTTCGTCGCTGGTCCAACCAGTGCGATTCCTTGCACAAGAGACTGCCCTGCCCGAAGGCAGTGCGGCGGTCGCTTCGGTGGTGGCTCTCCTCCGAGAACCTAACGCGGGGGATTCCCTTGGAGCCTCCTCTGTGGGTCCCCCTCACTACGGATGCGAGCCTAGTCGGCTGGGGAGCACACTGCGAGACCCGCTTCACGCAGGGGGTGTGGTCCTCGCAGGAAGCGTCTTGGTCGATCAACCGCCTCGAGCTTCGGGCGGTCCGACTAGCCCTGATGGCCCTGGAACCTCTGCTCCTGGGCCGGGCGGTCCGAGTCTGGTCGGACAATGCGACCACGGTGGCGTACATCAATCGCCAAGGGGGCACAGGGAGTGTGGCCCTGGAAACAGAAGCGACGGCCTTGTTCAGCTGGGTGCAGACTCGGCTGCCGGCGATCTCGGCGGCGCACATTGCAGGCGCCGACAATGTCCAGGCCGACTTTCTCAGCAGAGTGCGGGTGGACCCCGGAGAGTGGGAGTTAAATCCTCAGGTATATGCGCAGATAGTTCGGCGGTGGGGTCCGCCCATCATGGATCTCATGGCGACCTTCCAGTCGGCCAAGACAAGTCGCTTCTTCAGCAGACGGCGGGAGCGGATGTCCGAAGGACTCGACGCTCTCATTCAGCCGTGGCCGACGTCCGGGATGCTGTACGTTTTCCCCCCGTGGGCCCTGATCGGTCGGGTCGTCCAGCGCATCGAGGGCCATCAGGGCCGGGTGCTGCTGGTGGCTCCGGATTGGCCCCGGAGGCCCTGGTATGCCGACCTCGTTCGGCTTCGAGACGGCGTGCCGTGGCGCCTTCCGGCGCTACCGGATCTTCTTCTTCAGGGCCCCTTGCGGATGCCCCAGGTGGCTCGGTTCTCGCTTACGGTTTGGCCATTGAGAGGGCTCGGCTGAAAAAGAAGGGTTATTCGCCCGCGGTGATTTCCACCTTACTGCGGGCAAGAAAGTCGTCCACTTCTCTTACTTATGTTCGAATTTGGAGAATTTTTGAGGACTGGTGCTCCCGGCGTGGAGTTCGGGCGGCGACGGTCTCGGTGCCCGTCGTGCTCAGCTTTCTGCAGGATGGCTTCGAGAAGGGTCTCGCGGCCAGTTCCCTGAAGGTCCAGTTGGCCGCGCTCTCTTGCTATAGAGGCAAGGTCTTGGGCCGCCTTCTTGGCGCTCATGCGGATGTGCGGCGTTTCTTGACCGCCGTGTTTCATTTGCGGCCTTCCCGCAGAGCGGTGATTCCTCCGTGGGATTTGAATTTAGTTCTGCGGGCCCTGGCTCGGGAACCCTTTGAGCCCTTGCGGAGGGCATCCTTGAAGGATCTCACGTTGAAGACGGTTTTTCTGGTAGCCATTTGCTCGGCACGGCGCATCTCGGATCTACAGGCCTTGTCATGCCGAGAACCTTTCTTGTCTTTTTCTGCGGAGCGGGTTGTGCTCCGTCCGGTTCCCTCCTTCCTGCCAAAGGTGGTGTCTCCTTTTCACCTGAATCAGGCAGTATTTCTACCAGTGATTTCGGCGGCCTCGGTCGAGTCGGTGGACAAGGGGCTTCACCGGCTTGATGTGGGCCGCACGCTGCGTCGGTATTTACAGTCTACCGAGTCATTTCGGAAGACTGATCGGCTTTTTGTGCTCTTTGGGGGTGCACGGAAAGGGGAGGCGGCGGCTAAGGCCTCCATTGCTCGATGGCTTAAAGAAGCGATCGCCTCCGCGTATCTGTTGCAGCGGCGGCCGGTTCCGGAGGGGCTCCGGGCTCATTCTACTAGGGCTCAGGCGGCCTCTTGGGCGGAGCATGGTCTGGTTCCACCAGCGGAGATCTGTAGGGCGGCCACTTGGTCGTCTCTGCATGCTTTCAGCAGGCACTATCGCTTGGATGTGTCAGCGGCTCGGGATTCCTGTTTTGGTTCGGCGGTTTTGCGCGCCGGCCTACAAGGTCCCGCCCGGTCTTAACTGCTCTGTTACATCCCGATTGTGGAGGACTAAACTGGATATCCGCACAGGAAATGGAAATTACACTAACCTGGTAATTGTAGTTCCTGTAGGATCCAGTTTAGTCCTCCTTCCCTCCCGAATATCTGCATGATCTTGCGGCGCGCTATCCCGAGCGGGAGATTCTAAGATAGTTTTGCGTCCCGTTCGGACCTTAGCGGCAGTCGTGCTTATAGCTATGGCTCTTCCCTTTCTTTTGGGGTTCCGTAAGCTCCTTAGTACCTGGGGGGAGCTCTGTGTCAATTTAGGGGCGTCGATTCCGGCGCCGTGCAGTGTTCTGACTTCCTCGTTTGGGGAGGGAGTTGGTTATTCCAGGGGGGGAAGTACAAGGTTTAATGTTAATCTGATAATAATCTGATGTGTTGCTTCGTTCAGTATGCTTTGTTACTAGTACACTGGGGGGCTTCTGGGAGCTCCTGCTGGATATGTACTACAGAAGATTTGATTGGTCCAGTCTACAGGCTGCAGTGAGAGGGGCAGTACCCGATTGTGGAGGACTAAACTGGATCCTACAGGAACTACAATTACCAGGTTAGTGTAATTTCCATTTTAGCCCTACTCTCTGCTTTCTATCTTTTAACCAGTTCCTGATCCACAATAGTACATTGCCTCCTATCCCATGACTCTTTAGTTTTGCCAAATGTCTCTGATGAGGGACCTTGTCAGAGGCTTTCTGAAAGTCCAGATACACAATATCAACCGACTCACCTTTGTCCACTTGTTTATTCACTCCTTCAAAAAAACATAACAGATTAGTAAGACAAGATCTTCCTTGTCTAAAGCCATGTTGGCTGTCTCCCATTAGGTCGTGACTATCTACATGCTGAGTAATTTTATTCTTTATGATAGTTTCTACCATTTTTCCCGGTACTGACGTAAGGCTCACCGGTCTGTAGTTTCCCGGATCACCCCTGGAACCCTTTTTAAAAATTGGTGTTACATTGGCGATCTTCCAATCTTCAGGTATTAGAGATGATTTTAATGATAGTTCACAGATTACTGATAGCAGTTCTGCAATCTCATATTTCAGTTCTTTCAACACCCTTGGATGTATACCATCCGGCCCAGGTGATTTGCTACTCTTCAGTTTATCTAATAGTTGTAAGACATCTTCCCGATGTATCGATATTTCCTTCAATTCTTCCGCACCTTTAAATACCACTTCAGTCATGGGTAACATCCCTACATCTTCCTCAGTAAAGACCGAAGCAAAGAATTCATTCAGTCTCTCCGCTATCGCCTTGTCGCCTCTTCGTGCTCCTTTAACCCCTTTATCATCTAATGGACCAACTAACTCTCTCACAGGTTTTTTGCTACGAATGTACTTGAAAAGGTCTTTATTTCGCGTTTTTGCTTCCGCAGCAAGCTTCTTCTCAAATTCTCTCTTTGCCTGCCTTATCAATGCCTTGCATTTGACTTGCCAGTGCTTGTGCTGTTTCCAGGTTTCGTCGTTTGGCTCTTTTTTCCATTTCCTGAAAGATGCTTTTTTGGCAATAACAGCCTCTCTGACCTCACCTTTAAACCATGCTGGCAGTTTTTTAGACTTCCTTCCACTTTTCTTAAAGCGTGGAATACAGCTGGTCTGGGCTTCCAAGATAGTATTTTTCAACAACACCCAAGCTTGATGTACGTCTTTAACCTTCGCAACTGCTCCTTTTAGTTTTTTCTTAACTGTTTTCCTCATTTTATCATAGTCTCCCTTTCGAAAGTTAAAAGGTAGTACTGTGGATTTCCTTACTATCCCTCCTCCACTAATTAAATCAAAGGTGATCATACTATGATCACTATTGCCAAGTGGCCCCAACACCCTTATCTCTTGCACTAGATCTGGTGTTCCACTAAGGACTAGGTCTAATATGGCTTCCCCTCTGGTTGGTTCATGAACCAGCTGCTCCAAGAAGCAGTCATTTATTTCATCTAGGAACTTTATCTCCCTAGCATGTCCTGACGTGACACTGACTCAGTCGATACCGGGGTAATTGAAATCACCCATTATTATTACTGCGCTGTAACTTTTGTTAGCTTCCTTGATTTCTTTGAGCATTTCATCATCCATTTGGTCATTCTGGCCATGTGCTCGATAGTACACCCCCACTGCCATCGCCTTCCCTCTTTTATATGGAATTTCAGTCCATATAGATTCTGCAGCAGATTTTGTTTCCTGCAAAACTTTAATCCTTTCTGAGTCAATGCCCTCTCTAACATAGAGCGCAACCCCTCCACCAATTTGATCAGCTCTATCATTACGATATAGTTTGTACCCAGGTATCTCAGTGTCCCACTGGTTGTCCTCCTTCCACCATGTCTCTGATATTCCAATCATATCTAACCTTTCATTTAGTGCTATATATTCTAACTCTCCCATCTTATTCTTTAGACGTCTAGCATTTGCATACAAGCATTTTAGAGAATGTATTTTATTCATGTTAATTTGGCTATTGTTAGACATGGGTAGATTGGGATCTTTAAGCTCTGCTCCATACTTGAGGGCATTTGGGCTACTTTACTCTTTTGTGGAACCTCTCTGCTTTTGGTAGTATCCTTCAAAGATACTTTCTTCCGAACCATCCGCTCATGGGCGACTGTCGGCTTTCCCCTAATATCTAGTTTAAAAGCTGCTCTATCTCCTTTTTAAAGGTTAATGCCAGCAGCCTGGTTCCATCCCGGTTAAGGTGAAGCCCATCCCTTCGGAAGAGCTCCTCCTTTCCCCAGAATGTTCCCCAGTTCCTAACAAATCCAAAACCCTCATCTCTGCACCATTGTCTCATCCACGCATTGAGACTCCGGAGCTCTGCCTGCCTTTTGGGTCCTGCACGTGGAACAGGAAGCATTTCGGAGAATGCTACCCTGGAAGTTCTGGATTTCAACTTCCTACCTAAAAGCCTAAATGTAGCCTCCAGAACCTCCCTACCACATTTTCCTATGTCATTGGTACCGACATGTACCAAGACAGCAGACTCCTCCCCAGCACTATCTAAGACCTTATCTAGGTGGCGCGTGAGGTCCGCTACCTTCGCACCAGGCAGGCATGTTACCAGGCGATCCTCATGTCCACCAGCCACCCAGCTATCTATATGCCTAATGATCGAATCACCAACTATAACGGCTGTCCTAACCCTTCCCTCATGGGCACATGGCCCTGGAGAAACTTCTTCGGTGCGAGAGGGTTTTACATCACCTGGAGGACAGGTCCTAGTTACAGGATCACTTCCTGCCACACCAGGGTGATGCTCTCCTGTCACGTGACCTCTCTCCTCCATGGCAACAGGGGTGCTGCCAGACTGGAGGTGGGACTTCAGGACTATATCCCTGTAGGTCTCGTCTATGTACCTCTCTGTCTGTCTTATGTTTTCCAAGTCTGCTACTTTAGCCTCTAGAGAAAGGAATTGTTCCCTGAGAGAAAAGAGCTCTTTGCACCTAGTGCATACGTAAGACCTCTCACCAACTGGGAGAAAATCATACATGTGACACTCAGTGCAAAAGACTGGAAAGCCCCCATCCCGCTGCTGGACTGCTGTCTGCATCTTAGTTTAAGTTTGTGTCTAGATCTTTAAGTTCTTACTTACTAGGGGTTGCTATGGGTATTTATACCAATATCTTTGTTTATTTGAATTTGAAACTGTACCTAATACGTTTAATATACCTTGTTCACATGAAGCTTAACTAATCTCAGGTCCTTAGTGTATGACTGATTTGGGTAATGAGCTTCACCTGAAAGCACCTCCTGTCTTTTAAGATGTGTAAGTACCTATAAAGCTATGATTATCCCAGGGGAGGGAGGGAAATAACACTTATTAAAAGAGGGCTGCTACCCAGTACCCTGTCTTGTGCTGCTGAGGTAAGCTAAATTCTGATTTGATTTAAATTATAGCTCTTAGCTGCTGCTAGGCTCTAACTTCTTATGAAATTTAAACTACAAGCTCTCTGCTGGGTACTAAATTTAACCAGAAAGCTCTCTTCTGTGTGTTAAATTTAAACTAAAAGTACTTTGCTGTTACTTGGCCCTGAGTGACTATTAAATTTAAACTACAAGCTCTCTGCTGGGTATGAAATGTAACCAGAAAGCTCTCCTCTGTGTTTTAAATTCAAACTTTAATTGCTGCTACTAGGCCCTAACTGATCCAACAAAAAACAATGGGTTCACAGATTAAGTAGCTTTAATACAAAGAATTCTTTTTAGAAAATTACCGAAGTATATGCTCACAGTTGCAGATTTCTCTCCAGAAGTAACAGTCCCCCTTTCTAGTCCTTCAAGACCTTGTCTAGGTGGCGCTTGAGGTCTGCTATCTTCGCACTAGGCAGGCATGTTACCAGGCAATCCTAATGTCCATCAGCCACCCTGCTATCAACATGCCTAATGATCGAATCACCAACTATAACTGCTGTCCTAACCCTTCCCCCATGGGCACATGGCTCTGGAGAAACCTCCTCGGTGCGAGAGGGTTTTTCATCACCAGGAGGACAGGTCCTAGCTACAGGATCACTTCCTGCCACACCAGGGTGATGCTCTCCTGTCACGTGACTTCTCTCCTCCATGGCAACCGGTATGTTGCCAGACTGGAGGTGGGACTTCAGGTCTATATCCCTGCAAAGTTATGCACCTAGGAAAAAACAACCCAAATTTTGTACCAAGAAAAAGATTTAGGCTTCATTGTAGATAATACTTTGAAACCCTCTGCCCAATGTGCAGCAGTGGCCAAGAAAGCAAACAGAATGCTAGCTATCATAAGGAAAGTAATGGAGAATAAAACCAAGCATATTATAATGCCTCTGTCTTGTTCCATGGTGCGACCACACTTTGAATATTGTATCTCCAGGAACAAGCAGGAATGAGTCTTCACATATAGGTATCTTCGGTACCGACGGAGCCTGCGCGGGAACGCTCCCCAGCGTCCAGTAAGAAAGCTTTTGGGAGCATCCCACATCGCCTGCGCGCTGCCTTCCCGCCTTTCCTAACCGCCTCTCTCCAGTTCTTCTTTTCCGCGGAGCCAGCAGGTCGTGTTCCTGTCACCGCTGAAGAAGTTCTTTATTTTTCTTTATTTCTTTGGTCGCGCGTCTGCCTTCTTTGACGTCGGACTGGTACCGCCGGTCTTTTCTTCTTTCTTCTTTAAAAAAAAACCAAAACTACCGTTTCCCACTTCTGTGCAATTTTTTCTTTTGGGCCTTGGGCCTAGAAGATTTTTCCTCATGGAAAAGCCCGCTTCCGGGTTTAAAACGTGCACGAAGTGCAGCGGTACTCTTTCTATCACCGACACCCATGACTGGT
Source organism: Ichthyophis bannanicus (assembly GCA_033557465.1). NCBI lineage: Eukaryota > Metazoa > Chordata > Amphibia > Gymnophiona > Ichthyophiidae > Ichthyophis > Ichthyophis bannanicus. Next base: position 748,778,555 of record CM066032.1, read on the forward strand.
ATCTAAAATGTTTTGGTACTGACCACTCCATCTCCGATTGTGAGTCCTGTTCCATGATGTCTAAAAGAGGTTGACAGAATTGAGCGGCAAAGCTCAGTACCCTATATCTCCAGGAACAAGCAGGAATGAGTCTTCACATATGGGTACGTCGGTACCGACAGAGCCTGCGCGGGAACGCTCCCCAGCGTCCAATCAGAAAGCTTTTGGGAGCATCCCTCAGCGCCTGCATGCTGCCTTCCCGCCTTTCCAACTGTCTCTCCTCAGTTTTCGTTTTTCCGCGGAGCCGGCAGGATGTCTTCCTGTCACCGCAGAAACGTTTTTCTTTAAATCTTTAATTCTTGTTTTCTTGTGGTCGCGGCTGTTTTCCCGCCGCCACCGGTACCGCCGGTGGAGTTTTTTGCTTTTCTTTTTCTCAAACTGAGGGACAGTTCCCTCATTTTTTGTCTTAAAGATTTTGGGCCTATAAGGCCTCTCTATCATGGAGCCTTCTTCTCCTAAGAAGTGCCTTCACTGTGGAAACACAGTTTTCTTTTTAGACTCCAATAACTGGTGTCTAACCTGTTTGGGTCCTGACCCTTTTTCCCCTGAACCGTCAGGCTTCAGTGCTGTGATAAGAGATTCTCTATTTCGAGTTTCCCTCGATACCGTTTACCCTCCCTGTGTCAGGGCACCGGCCATTTCTTCTCTACAGGAACAGGTAACCCACAAATAGTCTGTTAAGACTAGCCAATCCTTGAGTGGTATGTCTCATGCTAAGCATGCTGACGGCCCCAGCCTTACCCTCAAGAACCCATTGGCATTAAAACCCCGGCGGGAGTCTTCGGGCTCCAAAGCATTTCAGGGGTTTCAGGTTGTTTATGGGGCTCACCCCTCACGGAACATACCTGAGCCATGCTCGGGGGTGGCATCTGCTTCGAGCGGTACCGATAACCCGGCACCGGTGTTGAGTGCTCCACTCTTCACCAGGGATCGTCATCTGGCGTCCTCGGTACCTTCGGGACCGATCGATACGCTTCAGTTTGACTTTCCAGTATCTAACCAATGCACGGTGGTGGCATCCGCTTCGAGCGGTACCGATAACCCGGCACCGGCACCGGTGTTGAGTGCTCCATTCTTCACCAGGGATCGTCATCTGGCGTTCTCGGTACCTTCGGGACCGACCGATAGGTCCCAGATTGACTTTCCAGTATCGACAATACCGCCGATACCACCACCGTCGTCGGTACCCTCTAGGCATGCATCGATAGACTCACTTCCTTCGATGCCGAGTCTGGAATCGATTTCTAGTCTAGAGGACTGGGTACCGACGCGTCTCGGAACCGATGTTTGCCGATTCCGCATGCACGGTACCGAGGATAATTACCAAGGGTTTTTAGTTGCCTCGGTACTGCTTGAGCAGCCTCCGATGACTGCTTCGGTGTCGGTTTCGCCTTCGATTCCGGCACAACTACCGGTATCGGTATCGATGCCGGTACCTGCAGTATCATCGGAACCAGCTCCTTCCATGCTTTTTTCACCTGGATCGCTCCTCTCTATACCTAGTTTGGAGTCGATACCTGGCATGGATGATGCACTACTGACTGTCTCAACTCATAACTGCCAGTTCCAGTGTCCATCCATTACAAATCCTGTTCTGCACCGGAAAGGTACATCCTCCGGTGCCCAGGCTACCTTTTCAAATTTAGCCTGTCCAGGGATGGTTCCCATCGGAGATCCTTCTTTTCAGAAATGTCTCCTTGACATGGCAACCTTCCTTAATATTCCTATCCCTGGCTATGAGTCTTCTCAGGCTTTTTCTGCAGAAAAGGAAAATATAATGCTTCCTTTACATCACTCTTTGCAGAATCTTCTTCTGAGGGTATGGGAAAAACCTTGAAGGGTTTCTTCACCTCCTACAGCAACTGATCTTCTGTATCGGGTGCCCCCCTCTCCAGGATTTCAAAAGCCTCAACTTCCCCATCATTCCATTGTAGTGGAATCAGCAATGAGGAAGGTAAAAAGCAAGAAAAAACATTCTTCTTTCCCGCCAGGGCGTGCATCTAGAACACTGGATGCCTTTGGACGTCAAACCTTCCAAACATCTATGCTGGCAACAAGGATTCTCTCATATATTTTCTATATGAGTCTATCCCTTCAGGAGATCACAAAGAAATTATCTCTTTTGACTCCTTTTCTATCAGAGCCCAAGGCTGCAGACTATTCCTTACTTCTTAGTCATAGCCAAAATATCTCTTGGTTTCTTTCTCGTGCTTCCCTAGACTCTTTTGAGTCTGTTAGCAGGACTTCTGCTATAGCCATAGGAGCATGTCGTAAAGCCTGGCTCCAAGCATCAGACTTGAGTAGATGGGCACAACAAAGACTGAGTAATACTCCTTGTACTGGAGAAAATCTCTTCAATAAGGAGTCTTTACATCAGGTTGCTCATTGCTCCACTGACTTTCCTGTTTCTGAGGGCCATCCTAAGCCCTCTCCTTCCTCAGCAGGTAGGAAATGCCCTACCAAACCTTCTTTCCCTAAAAGAAAGAGGTTTTCCTCTTCTCCTGCCCATCATTCGGATGTTCCCAAGCAGGGGAAGTCTCACCCTGGTCTGAAGAATCCAAACTCTAGCCAGGCTGAATAAACACAGTAACCATAGGTTTCTGATTAATCTTTTTATAACTACAGTTAACTTCTTTTCAGCAGAAGTTTTTCACTGTTTTTCCATTCAAAACTCTGCTCAGGGATTCCTATTCTCAGGAAATCCATTTACTCTTCAGTATGCTGAACTGTCAGGATATTCATGTCTATAAGTTACAGGGTTTTCCACCTCTTCCTGACTAGAAGAGAGGTTTAGCAACTATCACATGATAGTTTCTCTGTACCAGCATGAATTTTTCCCTTCCAGGGACTTACCATGTGGTAAGTCCTTCTTCAGCTTTTATCTCTACCCTCTTCACCAGGGTTTCCCCTGTCAGAGTGGTACCATACCATTGAAAGACTTTTCTTGTCTTTCTTTTCACTGTAGAGTTTCTTCTTCTGAGTAAACTCCCTTCTTTATCTGGGCAGCTCTGCAGACAGAGACAGCTTGCTCTCTTTGTTCAGTCTGTTCTCTCTGTTTGACACAGACTGACTCTCTCTGTTGTCCTATTCAGTAGCTGCCCATGCAGGAGTTCCAGTAATTGACTACTGGTACTTTTCCACAAGTCCCAGTCTTGTCTTCCACCTCTTCTGTCTGGCCTTAGTAGTGATTCCAAGACAGTTTTCTACATCTTTCTTGGATAATCCTTCTCACTACAGGCTTCTTACACTATCTCCTACTTGCCATCTCCAATCTCTGGGTTTGGCAATGTAGTGGACGTGGCTGTCAGTTTTCTCCACCAGCCAGTTCTACATCCCAGTTCTCCTGCATAATGCTCTCTGCAATCCTACTGAGAAGCTTTCCACTATGGGCCCTTGCTAGAGAGCATAGAGTTTCTTTAATGGCTATCCATCATGGTTGAAAAAGACTTCCTCAGTCATCCCCTATGACTGCGAGGGTTCTTCACACCCTACTATCTTCTTATTAAAAAAAAAAAAAAAAAAAAAGGAAAAGGACATAAGCCTTCTCCACGTGAAAGTCTGAGAGTTATCCCATTCCTATAGGGAATATACTCTTTTTTTCTTGCAGCTTGTCCTCATGGTATCCTAATACTTCAAGGACAGCACATATTAATCTGGAAAACGCCTGATACCTCCTTTGTCCCTCACGTAGGTCAACCTGGTATCTCTTTCTATGCGTTTCTGTCCTTTTACCATGCTGGAGTTCCACAGGACTCCGGACTTGCTGTTTACAGACTGATATTATCCTCTGTTTTTTCACGTAACCATCCTGGTTATTCACTGGATAGGATTCCTTTACCATCATCTCTGGGTGAATAGATTCTCTATATATCTTCTCAAGTAGGTTTCACCTCCTTGTTCTTAGATGAATCTTTTCCCTTCACATCTCCATGTGAATGTCCTGATATGCATAGCTCTGTCTGCTTAGTTGCAGGCATCTATCTTTAGACCTATATATCTCTGTAGATGTATCTGTCTGTCAGCTAAGTGTGCATATGCTATGCCCTTTAGATCTCATTACAGATATATCTATATACCCGTATATATATATATATATATATATATATATATATATATATATATACACACATATATCTACATATATGTGTGTATCTGTCCAGATACTTATTATAGATAGATATGTATTTCCATACTTATCTCTCTGACTATCTATGCTCATAAAGGTTTTTACCTTCCTGTATGTTCTGACAGTGGGCTTGCACAGCTTCATACTGTTCCACAGTATGTCTCGGATATTATGCACACAACCACTGCTGTGGTACTGACAGCCCTACCATATCCTAGGTTTACGTATCCCTGAAGCTCCATGCCCCAATGTCTTCCTACCTCTCACCAGTTAGGAAAGACATGGTGGATCTTCAGTGGATTTCAGATTCAATTCCTCAAACATCTGTCCTTTCTTGGGAGTAAGGGGTTCTTCTCATACCCTTTCCTCCCTCAAGGACTAGATCTGTTTGTCCAGATCGGTCAGTCTTCCTCTTTTTCTCCTACCTCTGAATACTTCTGTAGCCAAAAGAGTTTTCAGCTTTCCATGAAGCTTCCCACTGAAGACCTGCCGTGTTTGTACTACCCCAATTGAATCCTGAGGTCACCTCTCACTTACAGATGTTGACCTCCACCTTCACTCCAGTGAGGTCACCTTGAACATTATTCTGCTGGATCCCCAGTAGACTCCATCAGCCTCTCTACTTCCTGCAATCCAGTAGGTGAGCGTCATATGGTGATTGTTCATTTCAATATTATGGTGATTGTTCATTTCAATATATCTTTTGATACTGATTATACATACAAGGACTCCTTGTGGGTAGTCCTTTCTTAGGTTAGCTGTTCTTTCTGCAGCTCCTCTCTTTTCAACTCCTGCCCTCCATCCTCAGGATGCCTGGCCCTATGAGGTGTTACATGTTTTCAATCTTCAACATGTTAGGGCTCCAGGCATCTTAGCTTGGGAGTCCCCATATGTGAAGACTCATTCCTGCTTGTTCCTGGAGATAGCACAGTTACTTACCTGTAACAGGTGATCTCTGGGAACAGCAGGAATAAGTCTTCACAACCCGCCCACCTCCCCTAGGAGTTGTATTTCTGTATCTATCTTTCCTTTCCTCTTTCTCTCTCTTTGTCTCAGCTATGAAACTCAACTGAGGAGAGACAGTTGGAAAGGCGGGAAGGCAGCACGCAGGCGCTGAGGGATGCTCCCAAAAGCTTTCTGATTGGACGCTGGGGAGCGTTCCCGCGCAGGCTCCGTCGGTACCGACGTACCCATATGTGAAGACTTATTCCTGCTGTTCCCAGAGATCACCTGTTACAGGTAAGTAACTGTGCTTTCCCTCTGATGCAGCTTCGATGGCATCGACATCTTCCAGGGCTTCGTCTTCCTCCCATGGATCTCAGGTAACCAAACATAAGTCCAGCCGGTCCTCGAAGGGTAGATCTCCCTCTAAGTATCGAGATGCCTCCGGGCTTGCCCTCGAGGATCCTGCACCGGAAAAATTACCCCGGCAGGAGGCTCCGGCTTCCAAAGCTTCATCTATGGGGTCACAGGTTGACATCAATGGCGTGGCCTCGACCGATCACCTGTTGCCATGTTCTGGGGTACCGGTGGTCTCCACTGCTACCGACATCCAGACATTGGTTGCGTCGATGGATCAGAATATTCTGACCATGCAGTGTGCCATCACGGCATGTGGTGAAGAATGCCCTCCAGAAGAGATGGAGATTGAGGAAAATCCTGAGAAGGGAGAGGATTCACACAGGAATTTCAATTCTGACTTGAAAAAAACACACTGCTCTGCTGAGCTGAGCACAGACACCAGCCCAGGGGAGGAGTTAGGCTTCAATGCTGATTGGGCACACCCAGGGGTTGGACAAGGTGTGCTGGGAAAAGAAGCCCTTTTTAAAGCCTTGAACAGGGCTGCTAGGCAGTCAGGGTCAGACTCCAAGTCGAGGTCGGACTCCAAGTCGAGGTCGGACTCCAAGTCGAGGTCGGAGTCTGAGGCTAAGTGTGAGTCTGGGAGTAAGAGTGATTCGGAGTCTGTGAGGAGGAGCAAGAGAGGTTCTGCAAGGAGTTCTAAAGGCACTACTAGGAGGAGTCCTATGAGGAATGGACGGAGCAATGCTTTAGAATCTTGGGAGAAGACAGAACCCTGGAATAGAAAGCCTCAAAGGCTGGCACACTCTGAAGGAAACTCTTTCTACCGAATAGAGCCTGGACCTGGGAAGCCCAGAAAAACCAACACGTGGAAAGAAGGTACTTCCTATACTGGCAGGCAGTGCTATAGAAAGTTACAGCAGGGAGAAAACCTTCCTAAGGGAAATTCTCCTAACAGAAGAGTTAACCACAAAACTCCTGAGCTTCAAAACAGGAGAGGAGTCTTGCAGAAAGAAGTCAGTTCTTATACAAACAATGCTGGAGAAGGTAAAGCACAATTTCCTATCTTTAGTGCTTTGTTGAAGAAACCTTTTCATTGCCCTGAACTGTATAAGCAAAGCTCTGCAATAGAAACAGTTAGTGACTGGGAGAAGGGCATAACCCTTACTGATAACTGCCAACCTGATAACAAGCAGGCTGAATTGCTCCTAAAAGAATTTCAGCAGTTTTTAGAGCTGAAAGCAGGGAATATCAGAAGCTTGAAGAAGACCGTAGTTCCATTAACTCAGAGGAGTACATGCAGGTAGAAAATGATTTGCCTACCTTAACCACTGATCCTTGTAGCATGGACTGCTCTTTTTGTTGTAGAGAATAGCAATATAAAGAAGCTTTGAAAGTTTGTATGAAAGGAATACAGAACGTTTGCTATTCTGCTGCCTTTGCCGTAAGAGTTCATAATTGTTTGCACCTGTGTTCTAGAGCCACGCTGTGAGCTGAACAGCTGTTAATGTGAGGCTGCAATATTCTTGAGTTACCACTCGAGGCAATGCTGAGTTTGAGTTCCTCTAAATATGAAAAGCTGAGTTAAAGCTAATTCAATTTCAGTTGTTCCTGAGTTCCTGTTTACTTCTGCTTATGTTAAAAGTTGCACCTTTACGTTTGTATCTATGAATTTTGATGCGCTGGAGAACATCCCCAATACAAATAAATATTCTTGCAAAGCCTTACCATTTTTGGTCGCAACTACAATTTATTCCCTAAAGAAAATAGAAGTGGACTTCAGTTCCCAGCATTCATAGGGAACAGTTCTACCTATACTCACAAGGGACAATAAGGCCACTCCTGCCTGTAAGCTCCAGGGCTCAGGCAGGAGCGTCGCAGGCATTCATACAAGCTGCGACGCCTCCGGTACCGCAACAAACTCCGTTGGCGGTACCGGTTCCGGCACCGATATCAGTTCCGGTGCCGGTACCGATTGCATCGACATCGGCTTCGGTGTCAACTGCAGCGGTACCCTGTCCTGTGATGCCCATCGGTACCGAATCGGTACCGATCACTCCCGATGTTGATACCACTCGGTACGCGTATCGGGCTCTGCAAGAGCATCCAGACAGGCGATACTTCGATTCCTCCGAGGACTCTGATGAATCAGAGGCTTCTGTCGAGGCATCGGTACAACTTCCTCAGGAGCCCTCTTCTCCAAAAAGAAGAATGTCTCCTCCAGAAGACTTGTCTTTTCAAGACTTCATTAGGGAAGTGGCCAGGGGCCTCTCTATTTCAGTGGCCCCTGAACCAGAGCCTAGAGCCAAGAAATTAGATATTTTACAATATCCTAAGGCTCCTAAAGAGGCAGCTACTTTACCAATTCATGAGATCCTTTATGTTCACATGTTGGGCATATGGGAGACACCTCTTACTATCTCCCCTCATTCTCGCAGGTTGGACACCATGTACCGTGTTCCTCCTTGTCCTGGCTTTCATAAGACTCAGCTTCCTCACCTCTCTATTGTGGTGGAGTCTGCTATGAAAACGATAAAGAGTGCAAAAAGACACTCATCTAATCCTCCAGGAAGAGAATGCAGAACCTTAGATGCTTTTGGCAGGAGAATTTTCCAGGCCAATATGCTTACTGCCAGAATCAACTCCTATAGTCTCTATATGGGGATGTTTCTAAAAGAAGTTACAGATCATCTGCTAACTTTATCTCCTTTTATCTCAGAAGATAAAAGGGAAGAGTTTCTCACCTGGCTTAAACATGCCCAGGATGTTTCCAAATTCCCCAACCGTGCAGCCTTTGACTCTTTTGAGTGTGCCAGCAGAGCCTCGACTATTGCAATAGGTGCACGCAGACTTGCTTGGTTGCAAGCTTCTGATTTGGAACCCTGGGTCCAGGATGGATTAGGAAATCTTCCTTGTACAGGTGAAAACCTTTTTGGTAAGGATTGGCAAGCAAAGGCCACTCAGATGGATGCTGAAAATTCTGCCTTAGATAGACTTTCAGAGTCTACTTCTGCTCCTGCTAGAAAAAGGTTATTCAAAAAGGCTTTCTTTCCCAAAAAAGGGAAATATTATCCTGGTTATGGTCTCCAGGCATCTTCTACAGGTCGTTTTGCTGCAAAGCGACAGCAACAACCTAAACAAACCAAGCCTAAGGCTGCAAGGACTGCTACGGCCCAACAGCCTCAGCCTCCTCAGGGCCTTTGACTTACAACTAGAGAACTTAGCCTTTCTGGCTCTAGAAGAACCAGAGCCTCTCACCATTCCAGGAAGGTTAGCTCATTTTGCTCCCAGATGAGAGCAATGGACCCTCTCCACCATAAGGGAGGGGTACAAGCTTCATTTCTTAAACCTTCCTCCTCACACTATGGTGAGACAGTTCAATTCTCCAACATCTCTCCTCGACCTTCTGGGTCAGGAGATTGCTACCCTTCTTGCCCAAAGGGCAATAGAAGAAGTACCCCTTCTTCAACAGGGTTCAGGGTTCTACTCCCCTTATTTTCTTATTCCAAAGAAAACAGGGGGCTACAGACCCATATTAGATCTCAGAGAATTGAACAAGTTTCTATGCAAGGAGAAATTCAAGATGATTTCTCTCGGTGCTCTCCTTCCATACCTTCAGAGTCAGGATTGGCTTTGTTCTCTAGATCTCAAGGATGCGTACACCCATGTCCTCATCCATCCAACACACAGAAGGTTCCTTCGGTTCCTTTATCAGGGAAAGCACTATCAATACAGAGTGCTTCCTTTCGGTCTGGCCTCTGCTCCAAGAGTGTTCACATAATGCATGGCAGCAGTAGCTGCATTTCTACGTACTCTAGGAATATTTGTGTTCCCATATCTGGACGACTGGCTCATCCGAGCACCATCCCAGTCAGAGGCCCAGACTTCCCTAGCCTGCACAAGGCGTGTTCTTCAGTATCTGGGACTTGTAATAAACATCCCAAAATCACAACTCACCCCTACTCAGTCATTGGAGTTCATAGGGGCCTTGCTAGATACCACAACTGCAAGGGCCTATCTTCCCCAGGCCCGTTGCCTACGCTTGGTGCAGTTAGCCTCTCAAATTCAGTTAAAATCCCATTTAACTGCTCGAGAGATGTTACAACTGTTAGGCCACATGCATCCACCGTGCATGTGGTTCCTTACGCTCGCCTTCACATGAGGGCAGCTCAGTGGACTCTGTCCACCCAATGGACCCAGGCATCAGGTTGCCTGTCAGACAAAATAGCAACCTCCATTCGCCTCTTTTGGTCCCTCCAGTGGTGGAAGTCCACTCAAAATCTGTTGCTGGGGTCCCCCTTTCAACAGTTGCTACCCCAAGCAACCCTCACAACAGATGCCTCCCCAAAGGGTTGGGGAGCTCATCTACAAGATCTCTCCACCCAGGGCATCTGGTCTCCACAGGAGACATCTCTACATATTAACCTCTTAGAGCTCAGAGCAATTCTTCTAGCTCTCAAAGTCTTCCACACCCTGCTCAGCTACAAGACAGTCCTCATCCATACGGACAACCAAGTAGCCATGTTCTATGTGAACAAGCAGGGCGGGACGGGCTCTCTGTCACTTTGCAACGAAGCTTTGAGATTGTGGGCCTTCGCCAGAGAGCATCAGATTCATCTCATGGCAGTGTATCTTCCAGGGGTTCAAAACTCTTGGGCAGACAGACTCAGTTGAGTTCTGCTTCCACACGAATGGTCCCTCCATGGGGACCAGATAGCCCGGATCTTTCGAATTTGGGGAACCCCAGACATAGACCTGTTTGCAAGTCCGTGGAATGCCAAACTTCCCCGGTTCTGTTCCAGGATTCCGTGTCAGGGAGTTCAGGCCAGGGATGCCTTCCTCCTCCACTGGGGGCAAGACTTCCTCTATGCCTTTCCACCCATTCCCCTAATTTCCAAGACACTGTTCAAGCTTCAGAGAGACAAGGGGTCTATGATCCTCATAGCTCCACGTTGGCCACGCCAAGTGTGGTACCCTCTACTTCTTCATCTCTCTCAAGCTCCCTCCCTGGACCTGGGATCTGCTCCAGACCTCCTGTCCCAGGAGAAGGGAACGTTATGGCATCCAAATCCCCAGTCTCTTCATCTCAGAGCCTGGTTGCTGAAGGCCTAGACCTTCAAGATTGGCATCTGTCTCAGCAAGTGAAGGATATCCTTCATGCTTCCAGAAAGCCTTCCACTAAACGTTCCTATGCTTTTAAATGGAAAAGGTTTACCATTTGGTGTGCAGAGAAGGGTCTTAACCCTCTTGCAATACCTCTGAATTCTTTACTAGAGTTTTTGCTGCATTTATCCCATGCAGGCCTTAAAACGAATTCAGTAAGAGTACATTTGAGTGCTATTGCAGCATACCTTAAGCCTCTCAATGGACATCCTATTTCCTCTCATCCTCTTATTGCAAGATTCATGAGAGGCCTTCTTTTAACTAAACCTCCCATTAGACCACCTCCAGTGGCATGGGATTTGAATTTGGTTCTTGGCCAACTTATGAAGCCACCCTTTGAACCCTTTAGCCACTACCTCCTTGAAATTCCTTTCCTGGAAGGTTATTTTTCTCATTGCAGTCACCTCAGCTCGCCGTATCAGTGAGCTGCAAGCCTTGGTGGCTAATCCTCCTTATACAAGGTTCCATCATGACAAGGTAGTCCTCAGGACTAATCCACACTTTATGCCTAAAGTGGTCTCACCTTTTCATCTGAACCAAGAGGTGTATTTACCTGTCTTTTTTCCAGGACCTCATGCATCAAGTGCAGAGAGGAATCTTCATACCCTGGATTGTAAGAGGGCACTTGCTTTCTACTTACAAAGGACACAGCAACATAGAAAGTCCTCTCAACTCTTTGTTGCTTTTGATCCCTCTCAATTAGGACTTCCAGTCTCTAAGAGGACTCTGTCCAATTGGATTGCTCAGTGTATTTCCTTCGCCTACCAGAGTAAGAACCTTTCTCTGGAGGGACATGTCACAGCTCACAATGTGAGGGCCATGGCAGCCTCTATGGCTCATCTAAACTCTGTGTCCATCGACCAAATCTGTCAAGCGGCCACTTGGGCCTCGGTTCTTACCTTTTACAGCCCATTACTGCTTGGACAAGGACTCCCGCTGGGATGCCTTGTTTGGTCAGGCTGTTCTCAAACACCTGTTCCATACCTAATCAACTCCTACCCCCCATCCCTGGTTGGATGCCCGAGATCCATGGGGTGAGGTAGAGCCCTTCTCAGGGACTCACAACTTTGGAGATCTCCCTGGCATCTCTAGCTGGGGAGTCCCCATATGTGAAGACTCATTCCTGCTTGTTCCTGGAGATAGCACATTTACTTACCTGTAACAGGTGATCTCTGGGATCAGCAGGAATAAGTCTTCACAACCCACCCACCTCCCCTAGGAGTTGTATCTCTCTATCTATCTTTCCTTTCCTCTCTCTCTCTTTGTCTCAGCTTTAAAACTCGAACTGGAGAGAGGCGGTTAGGAAAGGTGGGAAGGCAGCGCGCAGGCGCTGTGGGATGCTCCCAAAAGCTTTCTTACTGGACGCTGGGGAGCGTTCCCGCGCAGGCTCCGTCGGTACCGACGATACCCATATGTGAAGACTTATTCCTGCTGTTCCCAGAGATCACCTATTACAGGTAAGTAACTGTGCTGTGCAATTCTGGTTGCCGTATTTTAAAAAGGATATAGCAGAATTAGAAAAGGTACAGAGAAGAGCCAACAAAATGGTTAAGGGGATGGAAGGATACCCCTATGAAGAAAGGCTTAAAAAGTTAGGGCTCTTCAACTTGAAAAAGAGACAACTGAGGGGAGATATGATAGAGGTCTATAAATTCATGAATGGAATGGAACGGGTTAACGTAGATCAGTTGTTTATGCCATCAAAAAGTAGAAAGTCTAGAGGACATGCAATAAAGCTACAATGTAATCCATTTATTTATTTATTTATTTATTACTTAAACATTTTTATACCTCGCTTTCCCATGTATCAAGTGCGGTTTACAGAGAACAAAAGAATTAACAGTACAGAATGGAACGTGTAGTTATTCAGCTACATAGAATAGTTAAGAACCTTTTACACGGAACTTCGTAAACTATTTACATTACGATGTGGATAAAATGCGGATAATAATACAAACTTTATACATAGGATGATGGTTTGGTATACAATCCATAATACGGATAGTAATACAGGTTTATGGAGCAGAAAAGGTTATGGTTGATGTTATCACTGGTTAGACTATAAAAGTCTGGGTTTTACTATTTAAGACTAATAAGAGAAAATAGTTTTGTACTCAGCATGTAATCAAACTCTGAAATTTGTTACCGGAAGATGTAGTAAATGCTGTTAGTGTAGCTGGGTTAAAAAAGGTTTGGACAAGTTCCTGGGGAAAGGTCCATAAACCATTATTAAAGAGGACCCAGGAAATGCACTGCTTATCCCAGAATGAACATTGTGGAACATGTGTGCCTTTTTGGGAGCCTGCAGGTACTTGGGCTTGATGGACCTTGGTCTGATCCAGTATGGCATTTCTTATTTTGTTATGTGCTCTACACCATTCAGCAATCTTGAGATTACTCCACAAACATACCCTGTATGTGAGGGGGGCAAGAAGGAAACCACCACTGAAGAAAAGCTGTATCATATACTACATAGTGTTTGCAATGAAGCACTTAAAGGACACTGTAAGCATGTGGGAGGGTTTGTGGTCTGACAAGACCAAAATGGAAATTTTTGGTCTCACTGCTAAGCGATATGTGCGACATAAAATGAACACAGCACATCACCTTGCTAACACTATGCTTACATGGTGGTGGCGGCACTGTGCTGTGGGGATGTGTTACAGCAGCAGGGACAGAGAAACTTATGAAGATTGAGGGAAAGTTGGATGGTGCAAAATACAGATAGAGCCTGGAGGAAAACCTCTTCCAGGTTGGGGAGATTTACCTTTCAGCAGGACAATAATTCTACACACAGAACAAAAACAATAATAGAGGAGACCACCTTGGAGTATTAGGTGCTGTAAACTTACTGTGTGGAATAAAGGCCTGGCAATTGTCAAGAAAACCCAGGGACTGGGATGCCAGGAGTCAAAATTGATTTGATGGCACGCTTTACAAGACGAGTGAATGTCCCCAAGTGGCCCAGTTAAAGGCTAGACGTGGGTCCAATAAAAAAATCTGTGGCAAGGCTTGGAGACTGCAGTCCACAGATGATCCCCATCGAACCTGAAAGAACCTGAGCTATCGAGCTAAGAAGAACCAGCAAAAACTGCCACATCCTGCCATATAAAGTTGGCAGACATGTATCCCGAATGGCTCCTGGCCATCTCTACTACAGAGGAGTTTTCACCAAGTAGTGAGTCAGTGAGTGTAAAGACTTACTGCAATGAAGATTTTTTTGATTTCTTATTCTTATTTACCTTTTGAATATTTCTATAATGTTTTTTTCACATCGGAAGTGCTGATTATCAAACCTTTTATAGAATCTAGAGGTCAGGCCATCAAGCCCTAGCATTTTACCCAATTTAACCTTTTTCCTGGCACTACCACAAAAACGCTATTAATTTCTTAAGTGTTCTTTTTCTTACTACATGTAATGACTGCAAGATGTAAGTATAGTGTCAATAGATTCAGAGTTTGTCTTTGTAGTTTTTTTATCTATGTTCCTATACAGGAACGTTGCCAAGAAATTATACGTTCAACCCATGCAAGAGAACATCCTACTAGAATGCAAAAATAACAGATAAATCAAGCAGATACTAGTGACTAATGCTACAGTATGCATGTCTGTCACTTGTGGTAGTCCACAAAGCAAGGTTTGCCCTTACCGGAGTGAAGCCGGACCTTGCAGACCCTGCACATGACTGTAGTGTTCTTCGAACACATGCAACAGCGTCCCTGTGTGCAGCTGATGTGTTCATGAAGTGCCTGCCGGACATTTTTTGGCAAGTTGGCTATGTGATTTGATCTGATTGAATGTTCCTGAATGGCAGTGCCCTTCAAGAGACACAAGGTGATGTCACGTCTGAATGTCAGATGATCCATGTCACTTCCATGAAGGTGACAGTGTATTTTCCAAGCAGCCACGGCAGATATGTTGAGGACGTTTGTGAATAGTGGCCACCACCATTTCTTTCCAGATGGCCTGTAGCTTGCTAAGAGCCTGTCCATGAGATCCACTCCACCCATTCCTTCATTATAGCGCTTCACCACAAAGGGTTGAGACACAGCAACATCTGATGTACCCTTGGCTCGGCGACGTGCGGTTTGAAGTGGGTCATGTGTGAGATTGTTGCTGGCAATGCAGACAACAGAATTGTCATGCCACTTTGCTACATAGTCTGACCCGTCACATCGGTAATCATAGTCTCCTCGTTGGCCACTTTTCTTCATGTCCTTTGTACTTCGAAGTTCTTTGTGTGCTCCGCCAGTTCTCAGTTCCCGAATGGTTCCTGCAGCTGCAACATTTCTCTCTGCGAGTGACTTGATCAGTGCGTAACTTGTAAAAAAATTATCGAAGAACAGGTGGTGACGAATTACATCTGAATGCTTTTCAATAACATCAACCATATGGTTTATGACCCTGGAGCCCAGAGGTTCCATCGAATGCGTAGAACATTCTCGTCTGGTGTACAGCTTAATGTTGTAAGGGTAGCCGTCGATGCCACACATACACCACCACTTAAAATCAAATCTAATTGGTTTTCCTCTTATAAGCATTTTCATGCTGTGGCGGCCAAAGTACAGAGTCATAGACTTGTCAATACTCAATTCATGGTGGAAAACCCAAAACTGCACCAAATTTGCGTTGACAGCAGTAATAAGTGGAGCAACCTTAGCCGTCTTGTCGCCTGCTTTGAGTTCAGCATTGTCAGCCAAGTGAAAGTATTTTTTGATGGTCTGATACCTCTTGCTGCTCATGGCCTCATGGACATTAGGCATGCCTAGATCTTGCTGACTGCTCCAGTAGTGTGACTCCTGTGGCAGGACGTGATAGCCAGACAACAGCAGGATTCCCAGAAAACGACAAATTTCATCCACTGTGACTTGAAACTGACTGTCGTCCTTATCTCGGTTAGCGTAAAGGTTGCTTTGCATTACAATTTCCGTCAGCATTTTGTCATCGAGTATAAGGCTCCATATGGAAAACGGAGAAAGCGACAACAGAACAGGAAAACTGTCAGGTAAATGACTTGGCACCAGCGATGAAATTACCTTAGTGAACTTTAACTTTTTCCACTGAATTGCCTGTTTCTGCTTCAGATTCTTACACTTTTTTGCTGGAGGGCTGCTTTCATCTTCACTACTAACACTCTCATCTTCGTCTGTCTCCTCTGCTATCACTTCCAGTTTGCCAGCAGTTTCAAAGGGGTCATCATTGTTCAAATTGTCAGGAACATCTTCGACATCACTGTCAGCTGCAGAATCACCTGCCGACGGCGGCAACACCGTGATGGTTGTCGGAAGATTTAAATGTTCCACAGTTGACATAGCATCTTGGACTGTAACTGCCCGATGAATTTCGCTACGTCTGGTGCCATAGAAGCTTCTTTTATCCATTGTTTATCAAAACTGAAGGAATTATCTGAAAACAATGTGCATTGGCAATTATTGGTCGACTTTTGGATAATCCTGTCAGTGTTCCTATATAGGAACATGAGACATATACATAAAATTTACCCCCCCCCCATCACAAATCAAATAAAATGTGAGTGCACCTGTGCAACACAACCAGGCATGCCTCGTACACAATGATCAGTGTCAAAATGTAAAACAACCAAGTATCTCAAAATTATAATTGCTAAATTTGACTTACCCTCAAATTGTGAAAAATGTGCAACTTTAAGTGAAATTAAAACTGTTGTGCAACTGAGACCATTTAATGTTTGCACCACTGTGAAATATGACGTCACCACTTGTTCACATTCTGCAAAGAATATTTGTATTCGAAAATCGCGTACATAAAAAATAGGTAACATTTGTCATGTTCCCATACAGGAACATTGCCAAGAAAAAGGTTAAGACCAGCGATCACCAGTCTAACTTGCTTTTCCATAATGGGGGGGCCTCCAGTGTCACCTGCTCATCGTCCAGCAACACAGGAAGGTCCAAAGATTCTAGGTAACTCTCCGGGCCTTTCGTCTCCTTGCTAACCTCAGAAGTATATAACCGCCCATAAATGTTCACACAACAAGACTATATAGACTCCAAATCCTGCACCAGTTCTCCTGAAGACAAAATTTGAACTATATACCCAGTCTATTTCTGGGCCCACAGTTTAGCTGCCAACAGCTTATTCACCTTATTGCCTTGGTCGAAATATGTTTCCCATGCCCTACGAAGATCAGACTTTGATATCTGTCACATAAGAAGCTTTCAGCTGTCCCCAGAGCACCACCAAGGCCACCCAGGTCTGCACAGAAGGGCTGGACACAGCTTCTAGCTTGCGAATTTCCCCTATCGGCTCGTCTTCCGTCTGGTGCTTTTTCATGTTTTTATTGATTTACTAAACTGCCTTTCACATATATTTTTCAAAGCAGTATGCAATAATAATAAAAAGAGAAATTAATTAAAACTATTTTAAAAGATTAAAATATGTATAAAATACAAAGGATAAAAGAAGGGCGTGCAGAATAAGAGAGAGGAAAGTGAGGAAAATTATAGTTAATAGGAACCACCCCACCTACTGCAACATGTCAAACAAATCTGGCACAAAATACATCAGTCTAAATATAGTTGGTATAGACCAGTTCGAATAGATAGGTTTTTACATCTTGTTTAAACCACTTAGTGTTCTCCTTCAAATACAGAGCGAGGAAGTTCCATAGTGTGTGGGCCTCCCAAGACACAGGCTCCTGCTAAACCACTGCCTTCATGGCTGAGCTTATCAGAAATTCCTCTTGATCATTATGTTGAAAAAAATCCCTAGTACCTGTGTCACCTAGCCCACCAGGGCTATATTGTCAAGCAGATGATCATCAAGATGCTAGATTATTAAGGCTCTATTGTCACTTGAAAAAATATATCTGCATACTAAGAACTGCATAGTTGGACCAAGAAATATCTTTGGCAGAGCCAAGGACCCACTGCCAGATAGTGCTCTCTACAAAAAGATAATCAGTGCGAGAGTAGGTGCCATGAGGGTAAAAGTAAAAAGTATACTAATACTGATTAGGATTAAGCAAATGCCAGATATCCGCCATTCCTAGCCCCTCCAAACAAAAATCCTTCAGCTTCACCATACCCCTATGTCAAGAGCCTTGACTACTGATGGTATCGATCTTGGTATTTATTTATGTTTTTCTATACTGCTTTTTTGTTAGAATCAAAGCGATTTACAAAGAACATCAAGAATTACATGGAACTTGGTTAATTTAATACTGATGTTTTCTATTTGATAAATATTATCAGCTCTAGAAGGAGGTCAACAAATTTGCAGATTATTTACATAGTGATGGAGATATGGAGGGAAATGCAAGGTAAGGTAGAAGCTGTGCGATCATCTAAGCACAAGTATGTACATTAACAGAGGAGAAATGTCGTGGAAGGGACTTAAAGGAGTTTGGGATTTCGGATGTATGCCAATTCATGTTGGGCTGGTATTTTGGGGGCCATATTCCTTCCCAAAGCGCTCCATAAATAGGTGAGTTTTGAGTTGCTTCTGAAAGGATGTGAGGTCTGATATGCTTCTTAGTGGGTCAGGGAGGGAATTCCAAAGTCTCTGTGGATAGAGCGAGAATGCTTTCCAGCATGTCAGCTGGTTACTCTTTCTGGTTTCAATGGGTATTATAAGTGTATTCTATCAGTTGGTTCATCTTTCTCTGTTATTTGGTGTCATTTGCAAGAGTGATTCTAGACGTGTTGCTGTCAAGTTATGTAATGCTTTGAATGTAATGGTTAGTACTTTGAATTTGACTCTGCTAGCTATTGGAAGCCAGAGTAATGAGTGTAAGATTGGCATAATAGTCATATCTTGGTGCCTTCTTGATGATTCTTGCCGCATTGTGGAGGACTGTGTGGAGGGCTATCTGGAGCTGGTATATAGCTTGCTTTGAAAGACCCTGCATGATGCTATTGCAAAAGTCAAAATGGAGGGAATATCATTGCTGGCATTGATGTACGAAAGTCCTTGGGATCCAGTAGGGGCCTCAGGTGTTGCATAATCTTCATCTTGTAATAGATAGCTTTTGTTGTATTGGCAATGTGCAAGGATAGGTTAAGCTTGGTGTTCAGTATTATTCCGAGGTACTTGACTTCTTGATTGACCTGCAGCACTGCATCTGCTATTTTTATAGTTGTCAGTGGAATTAAAGATTTTTCTTTTGTTATGAAAAGAACTTTGGTCTTGCTATAGTTTGACAAATTGTGGGTGGTAAACCACTGGGTAACTTCCTCGATGCAGGGGACCATCTCTTTAAGGTGAGATTTCTAGTATTATATGGCATGTACAACATCATCATGTCAGCGTAGACGTGGTAATATGTTGTGTTTCTTGAAACTGTTGCAGACTGGCTGTGTGTATATGTGTATGTGTGTATATACTGTGTATATATATCTATGTGTGTGTGTGTGTATATGTGTATTGTGGTGAAGACTCCCCTCCAGAGGAAATGGAGATAGGGGAAAATCCTTATAGAAGGGATGACACACACAGGATTTCCAAAACTGACTTGGAAAAAACACAGTTATCGGCTGAGCTGAAGACAAGCCCCAGCCCAGGGGAGGAGTTAGGCTTCAGCACTGATTGGGCACGCCCATGGGAACGACAGGGAGTGCCGGGAAATGAAGCCCTTTTTAAATCCTCAGACAGGATTGACAGGGGAGGCAGCAAGGCTGGCAAAGGAGGCAGCAAGGCTGGCAAGGCAGGCAGCAAGAAACGAAGCAGACGAGAAGCAGCTTCCAGTGCACGTTGGTCTTCAGGAGGAACTTGGAATCAAAGGGGAAAAACGCTAGAACCCTGGGAGAAGGCAGAACCCTGGAAAGTAAGCCTTGGAGCCCAATATACTCCCAAGGAGATCCTTACTACACGGTAGAGCCTAAATGTGGGAAGGCTAGCAAACCCAGCTCTTGGAGAAAAGGTATTTTGTCTGGTGGCGAGCAGTGCTATAAAAGCCAGGAACCAAAACAGGAAAGAAGTTTTTCTGAGAGAAATTCCCCTAGCAGAAGAACTAAGCATAAGGCTCCTGAGTTTCTAGAGAGGAGAGAGTCCTGGAAGAAAGGTGCCTGTTCTTATGCCAACGTCTCTGATAAAGGTAAAGCTGAATTTCCTAATTTTAATGCCTTGCTGGAAAAACCCTTTTATTGTGCTGACCTCCCTAAGCCAAACTCTGCAACAGGAGCAGATAGTGAGTGGGGGAAGGGTGTAACCCTTACCGGAGACTATCAAGCAGCTAAAGAGCAGCTACAGGCTGAATTGCTTCTAAAAGAGTTTCAGCAATTTCTGGAGCTAAAGTCAGGGAAGCATAAGAAACCTGATGAAGAGAACAATTGCCTTAGCCCAGATGAATGTATGCAGATAGATAATGATGTGCCTACCTTGAGTTATGATCCTTGTGCAATGGATTGCTCTTTATTTTTTAGAAAGTAACAGTGTAAAGAAGCATCTGAAGTTTGCATGAGAAGAATACAAAACGTTTGCTATACCTGTTGCCTAGCCGTGAAAGTTCACAAATTGTTTTCACCTGTTTCTGTAAAGCCACGCTGTGAGGAGAACAGCTGTTACTGTGAGGCTGCAATAATCCCAAGCAACCACACGAGGCAAAGCTGAATAGAAGCTACCGTGACTGTGTAAAGCTGAGTTAAAGCTATTTGATTTCAGTTGTTTTCCTGACCTCCTGATTTCACCTTTATGTTGAAAGTTGCACCTTTACGTTATGCACCTTTGAATTGTAATGCGTTGAAAATATCCCCACAACAAATAAATTTCTTGCAAGCCTTATCACTCGAGTCACAACTACAACTTTCATCCCTAAAGAAAAACAAAACAAGTGTACTACGAATCCCAGCATTCAGAGGGATCAGTACCACCTTTATTCATAAGGGCCATTATATAAGGCCACTCCTGCCTGTAAGCTCTAGGGCCCAGGCAGGAGCATCGCATATATATATATATATATATGCCACTCCTCCACTCCACTGTATGTATGTATATATATGTGTGTATATATAGGCCACTCCTCCACTCCACTGTATGTATGTGTATATATATGTGTGTGTGTATATATATATATATATAGTGGAGTGGCCTAGTGGTTGGGGCAAGGTACTTCAGGCCGGAAGATCGGGGGTTCAAATCCCACTAGAGAACAGCAACCTTGGGCCGGAAGGACTGGGGTTTCTAGTCCCACAGGTGCTCCTTGTGGTCTTGGGCAAGCCACTTAACCCTCCATAGCCCATGTTCCCTGTAAAATAGTTATCTCCAAGTTATAATGCCCTGTTCAATGTAAACCGCACTGATGCAGAATAGCGCGGGATATAGGAGAATGTAAATAAATAAATAAATGTGTGTGTGTATATATATATATAGATAGGGCTGAGCTTTGTGGGATTATCTGTACTTGCTTGTATGGGGTTGATAAGTGTTGCCCTATTTTTATTTATATTGAAATGAAAACCCAAAACTTAATGATCAAATAAGTTCAGTCCTTTAAAAAGATCATAAGTAAAAAAGTAGCAGGAAAATTCTTTTTGTTGGAGATGTCTTGAGGGGAGGGAACACTCACTCCTCCACAAAACAGCAACTCCCTTTTTAATCATTTTTATATCAAACTTGCATTAATAAATTTGTACTTAAGTTGTTATGCAGAGCACGAACCAAAACAAAAGATGACTCATAAATGCTTGACGACGTGTCACGTTTCAAGCCCAAACACGGATCCTGCTTCAGGTTCTAGGTTTCAAAAGAATTCACTTGCTAATAATGTATTGTGCAAGCATCCGCTATTATATAGGAAAACAGCGTCTGACATCAGCAGTGACGAGATGTGAATGAGCCAATCATTCACTATGGGGAAATCCATGAATGAGGAAATACCTGGTGGTGATCGGCAGATTGTCAGCTTAAGATTAGCCAGTCCAGTTCCAAATTAAGGCCCTAGGGGGCAATTTTACACAATTTAAAAATCGAAAACTGCTCACATGTATGAAGATGAAAAGTTCTAGGATCAACAGGGATGTGATCTAAAACTCTCCAATGTAGATGTTCAAAAAGGTGATTTGTTTACAAGCAGTGCCCAACCATAAGAGTTGTCATAGTCTTCATCCGGAGGTGGGAAGCATGTTCTGCCAACCGAGTCTTGATCTGTCTTGTAGTATGGCCAACATAATATAATTGGCATGGGCAAACAAAAGTGGACATGCAAGTAGTGTGCCACCATGACTTCAGTTCAGTTCCCTGATGTACATCCAGCCGTGAGCTGCCTTCTAAAGTGGATTCACAATATCTGCAAGTTCCGCAGGCAAAATGTCCTGGATCAGGATGGGAAGTGGGTGGGTGATCAGTAGGGAGTCTGAGTGAACTAGCCTATCTTGGAGGTTGGTTCCTGGGAATATGCAAACATCAGAGGTCTATTGAAACATGCATTTAGACTCAAAACATGCCAATAGTGATGTAATATCCAAGCTATCTCATGGGTTTTGTTGCATGAATGGCAATATTCCCACTATCCCATCCTGACGGGAATCATCCAAAGTCCCTGTAGAATCAAGAAGCTATTCCTTATGGGTGTATCATGCCCTCTTGTAAGCGCCGGAAATTATTCTACAAGGATAACCCTGAGCTAAAAGGCGAGAACAGAGTTCCTTAGCGTGTTTGTGAAACTCAGACATTGTAGAGCAAATCCATCTCAGACGTAAAAACTGACCACAGGGAAAGCCTCTTTTAAGAGGACCAGGATAATAACTGTCATATCGCAAGAGGGTGTTCCACTGCACCGGTTTACAGTATAGCGAGGTGTGTAAACCTTCACCCGTGAGTGTGACAGTGACATCTAGAAACGTAATGGACTGAGTAGTATACCGAGCAGTGAACTGAATATTTGATTTTAACATGTTAAGCCAATGCAAGAATTACTCTAGTATTTGCACAGTACATTATTAGTGCATGAATTCTTGATCTTTTGAATCCTGGTACCTGAAACAGGGCCTATGTTTGGGCTTGAAATGTGACACGTCGCCAAAGATTCATGAGTCATCCTTTGTTTTGGTTCACGCTCTGCATAATAAGTTAAGTACAAATTTATTAATGCAAGTTTGATATAAAAACGATTAAAAGGGGAGTTGCTGTTTTGTGGAGGAGTGAGTGTTCCCTCCCCTCTCCTGACAGCATCTCTGACAAAAAGAAATTTCCTGCCACTTTTTTACTTATGATCTTTTTAAAGGACTATTTTTACCTGTTGCAATCGGTCTGTCAAGTAAGATTTAAACCAGAATAGTACAGTTCCATTGATGCCAATCTGCTGAAGTCTTGTTATCAGGAGCCTGTGGTTGATGGAGTCAAAGGCCATGGCAATATCCAGGAAGAATAATATGAAAGCTTGTTTTGGCTTTTGGATTTTTTTTATTAGGTTATCTAATAAAGATGTCATGAGGATCTCAACTCCGTGGTGAGGCATAAATCCATGCTGCTGCAGATCCAAGAGTGCATGAGTATCCAAGTGATCTTGTAGCTGCTTTTGGACTACCTTTTCAATTATTTTTGCTATAAAAGGGAGGCTTGATATCGTCTATATGATGTTGGGCAGCTCTTGTCTAGAGAAGGGTTTTTTAGTATGGGCCGAATTGACACTAACCTAAGGTCTGTAGGCATGTGACCTGTGGATAATGATGACTGTATTATCTTGAGGAGAGAGGGTGATATTTCAGCTCTCGTCATCTTGATATGGGTCAAGTGGGGATGATGTAGTTTTAAGGTTAGATATGATTTCCTTGAGGTGGTAGAAAGGGTGACATTGAAATCGCCCCTACTATAAGTGAACCCTTGTGTACATTCTGGGTAAGGACGGTCAGTTTGTCCCAGAAATCCCTAGTTCTGGTTAGGGGCAGATATGTTAAAGCAATAGTAAGCTATCCTACCCAACTCTTGTCACAGGGATCAGCCATATAGTCTAAAAGCTGATATCCTGCCCAGAAAGGATAGTCACCTTTCCCTTCCTCTGCTCCAGCCGATTAGAAGCAAAAACCTGGGTGGGAGACCTCCATGAGGAAAGCAAATATTCATGTTTCTGTACAAAATAAATGCTAGACCAATTTCTAGCTTATTCTTTGATCAGCAGTTGCCTTTGTGAAAAGGGAATTAAGACCCCCATTACTAATTAAGTATGCTTCCAGCCATAGCTCAGATATATATCATCCAAGTCTCTACCACACACCCACCATTTGCACCTCTCATACCTTTGTCCTTAATTTAATTTAATAACATTGTTTATATTCCACTTTTAAAATCCACAGACATACAAAGCGGATTACAAAAATAATAAGAAAACAATTCAGTCAGGTACAGTTAAAAACAATTTGCTTCACAACCATGTCTTTTAGAACTTTTTGAAATTGGACACACCTAATCACCAAAGATAATTCATTTCACAATTTTGGTACTGCATCAGAAAAAACATTCTCTAACCCTCTTCTGCTGAAAGGTTGAGGCCAAGGGCAATACCAATATACAGTGAGTCGTAGAGCGTAAAGATCTAGCCAAAGAACAGAGCATCAACCTATTTGGTAAGTAAATAGGACCAATCTTATGAACAGCTTTAAAAGCCAGGCATAAAACCTTAAACAGAATTCGTGCTTCTAGAGGCAGCCAATGAAAGTTTAACAATAAAGGGGTAACTCTCTCCTTATAACTTTGCAGAAATATTTTGAATCCATTGTAATTTGTCTTAACAGTTTAGGCATTCCCAAGAATATCTGATTACAATAGTCCAGATGACTCAGGACTATTGACTAGACTACTGTCTGAAAATCTTGTGGCCTTAACATTGATCGCAATTGCCTCACCGCTTCAACTTATACCATGACTTATTTTGTATATATTGTACATACAGTACAATTCAAGAGTCAAATTAGAATCTGTAATAACACTCAAAGTACGCACCTCAGACAATATCAATTGTCTGTCCCATAATTTGAACAAACTTGGTACAATATCATCTGGAATCCTAGCCTTTCCTGCCCATAAAACCTCAGTTTTCCCTAGATTCAAGCTTACTTTATTTTCTTGGAACCAGTCCCTCAAAAGACTGAGACCAGATCCCAATTGGTCCAACAAATCTTGAAAAGATTTCTTCATTGTGTGGCGGTCGCGCCCCTACCAGGCGGTCGCCTAATAGGGACGGGAAGCCATCTTGAATTCCTCTTTACCAAGGATTGTAGTTGTGTATAGAAATAAATGAACCAAGTGGTTGTTTCAAGGCACACAGGAATTTTATTAGCTTCCGTGGCAAGTGGGTAACAAATCTTTAAAGCAGTTGTACACTCAAGTCAAAGAAAATAAAGGATGATCTTCTCCCATTAAAGCAAAGCTTACAACCAGTGTTGTAGTAGAATTATTTACACAGGCTTTCTTTTCTTTTCCCTTTATGATGCTTCTCAATTCCGTAATCATAAAGCACATGTATTTACAATTCCTAACTTCTCACTGCTCTCAGGCTTTCATTACTTAGCCACAATGCACATATCACAGTCCATCTCAGAACAAGCTGAAGTCAGGTCACTTTCTTTACCTTCTACCTCCATGCTTTCTGCTGAGCTGTATCTTGGCAAAGTTTGAAAACGCTCTGGCACTTTATGCTTAATGTCCTTTAACAGGTTAAACAGCCTATTCCACTGAATGGCCCCTTCTCCTCTAGGTAGGACTTCAACGGGCTTCTCCTGTTCAGTTTCTCCTGAAAACCCCTTCTTCCTAATCCGGGTTTTCTCAGGCCTAAACCTCTCTTCAGAGTCAGAGCAAGAAACACAGGGTTTTGGTTTTACTCCTTTCTTTCTCCTACCTTGGAGTCTTGTTGCAGCACCTTCCTGGCTGAGGCTTCTGTGGCTTGTGACTTTCTCTGCCTCTGAGCTAGACAGGGAATCAGGGTAAGATCTCCACTTCCCTTCCTGGGGATTCTGCTGCCTGCAGACAGACCCTTCATCAGAGGAGTCTAAGCACTCTTGCCTTAGCCTTCTCAAAGCCAACCTTTTCTCTCTCTCCCTCTTGCCAGTCTGTTTGGTCCTCTGCCTGGAACCTTCTCTGTAGCTTCCTTGGCTGCAGTGCTGGCTGCTCTTGTCTCTGCTGCTGCTCTCTTTGTGGCTGCTTCTCTCTTGGCTGCTTCTTGCTTGGCTGCCTTTCCCTTGGCTGCCTCCCTCTTGGCTGCTTCTCCCAACTTTGTTTGTTCTCTCAAACTTAAACATTGAGCAGGGCACCTCCCTCTCTGACTCCACCCACTTGTACCTCCTACTCTTACCTGGGGTTGTCATGGAGTCTGGGAGTGGCTTAAACCTAGCTCTACCCTCTTGGTTTCTCTCAGGGATTTTGCTGTGGTGTATGTGTTCTAGTGCACCCATCCCCCGAAAAGAAGAAAAAGTTCTTCTTTCTCTTTTATTTCCATGCTGAGCTACACTCTCCTTACCACAATTGTTTATAAAAAATTGATCATCATCAGCATATATATATATATATTGTCAGACGGCTGCCTGGGTGAGAATCTTCAATAGTCTTGGCAAGTGCATATATCTATATGATTTGCAAGGTATTGTGGGCAATGTAGTTCATTTACACCAGACCCAGCTGCTGACAATAATTTAGTTGTGCTCTTGGGTAAAGCCAATAAGATTTTTATTTATGGGGTTATTTCTCCCAACACAGATATGCTTGGTAGCACATAAATTAGGTTACTTGCTTTCAGTGTTAACTTGGAAAAACAAAGTTAAAATCAGGAAAACAACAAATGAAAAGCCACAAAGCAAGAAACAAACTGTTCTTTTCAGGTTAACTTCTGATTACTTCCCACATAGATACAGAAGTGATTCTCTCCTAGCTCACAAGCAATTAGGTAAGGCTTAATTGCTAGCAGTTACCAGCTGAAACCCCTTAGCTGGCTTGCCTTCCACTGTGTGGGTCAAATCCTGCTTCAGGAGCTTTTCTGAGTAGATTAAAGAACAAATTTGTATTTCTTTGTGATGGTTGCTGTACTTTATAACAGAAAGTTACCAACGGAGTTTAGATAGAGAGCAGTCCATATAAACAGGATCCTCATCTGCTATTATTCCCCCTTGTTCAACAAGCATGGGTTCAATATCATGGATTGGCATAGATGAATCTCTCAGTGGAGCATTTTCAGGAGAATACTTGTTTCCCTGCTGTCTTTCAAGGTTATAGCTAGGGCATAGATCAGTGTTCATACCTGAGCTTCCATTGCTGCTAGAGTTCCTCTCTATATAGCCTGGCCAGTATGTAGTCCAGTTCTTATGTCCAGCCTTCCAATCCAGATCCCTGGACACTGGATCTCTCTTCACATACCTTCTGGCACAGGTCTTAGGGTCCCTTCCACGTGCAGCCGTCTCCCTCACAGGTAGCCTCTGGTGATTCCTAGCTCTGCAGCACCATTCCTCTGGCTTTCCCCAGTCCAATGGTGTATGCTGGCCCTTGGAATACCTCCCAGTATACGTACTGCTTTGGACTCTTCTAGACCTCTCAAAGGCTTTTCTCTTCCTTCTTCCAAAGGGTCTCTTTCCCTCTCTGTCCGTCCGGTTTGGCTTCTGCTTCTGATGATCCTTCAGATGAAACTGAGGATAATTCTCTGGATATCCAAGGTGATCATGAAGATGGTCATCTGTAGAATAAACTCTACTCTTATTCTGCCTAGATGAGTGCTCCTCCCTAACACAGCGCAGCTGGGCTGAATCAGGCCTTGCCCTTTGAGATGAGTGTTCCATCCTACCACAGCGCAGCTGTGCTGAATCAAGCCCTGCCCTTTGCAATGAGTGCTTGGAGATTACCTCATAGCCCTTTTGATTGAACACACGTTTTCTCACTTCAGCTCCTCTCATGGCTGTTGGAAACCTGGTGCATTCTGGGACTGGTAGTCTTTTATGGCAAAATTCTGTTTTCTCATTTCTACCAGCACTGACAGGTTGCTTGTTCAGAGACACTTCCCCTTTTCTATAGCCCCTTCCTGAGCTATGATAAGCTTCCTTATCACAATATATATATATATATATATATAGAGAGAGAGAGAGAGAGAGAGAGATAGATAGAGAGAGAAACCCCAAATTTCCTATTATGCTGTGCTAAAGGACTGAAATAGATATTAAATAACAAGGGAGAGAATGGCGACTTCTGAGGCACCCCTGTCGTACAGCGGAAAACTTTCAAAACTTTCCCATTAAACTCCACTTTAAAAGATCTTTTAGTCAGAAAAGAATCACACCATTTCAAAGCGGAACCCTCCACTCCCAGTGAATGCAGCCTAGCCAAAAGTAAATAATGTGCAATAGTATCAAGGGCTGAAGATAGGTCTAACAAAACCAAAAAACCACAGCCTCCAGAATCCCTCTACCTCTGTAATAAAGCTACTGCCACCGTTTCTGTACTAAAAGCAGCCCTACACCCTAACTGACATTCATCCAACCCATCTATTTAGCAAGATTTTATATACCGCCCCTTCCTGAGATCAGGGACGGTTTACATGAAACATCACAACAACTTTTACATTGAACTTTGAAACTATATACATCTAACATGTTGTAACTGTATACAATTAACTATGTACAATATGGTTGCATATATTATTTAACCTGAGGTTTGTTATGTAGTTTTATGAATATTGAATTACGGCATGGTAATTGGGAAGTCACTGTGGATTCCAAAATCTTAGAAATACAAGGCAAATTAGACACTGGCCTATAATTTTTCACATCATCAATGGCCAAAGAGGGATTGTTTTTTTTTCCAACACCAGCTGAATTAATAAGGCCTATTTTAATAACTATGGAAAAACACCCTACTGCAAGGACTGAGCTACCATTGAGCGTAAATATAAAAAACAACTCTCCAATAAAGTTCTCAAAAGCTGTGCTGGACAGGGATTAACTGAACTACAGCCCACTATAAAACAACTAATTAACAAGTGATCATCAGATGGAATAAAAATAATGCGATAAGTTCATCTTTTACCCCATCAGTTCCTCTACTTCTGAAACTTGCATTTTTAGGAAATCTTTTTGCATGGTCTGAATTTTATCCATAAAAAACTGGGCTAAATCTTCACTAGTTAGTTTCAATACAATTTTATTTTGTATTTTATATTTATCTTTATATTTAACTCTCACTTGATGATTCTCTTAACAACAGAGAACAATTCTCTATTTGCATCTTTCGCATCCAGCATCCATTTAGTTAAACAGATCTCCAGGAACAAGCAGGAATGTAGTCTTCACATATGGGTACATCGGTACTGACGGAGCCTGCGCGGGAACGCTCCCCAGCATCCAACCAGGAAGCCTTTGGGAGCATCCCATGGCGCCTGCGTGCTGCCTTTCCCAACTGCCTCTCTCCAGTTCTTCGTTTTCCGCGGAGCCAGCAGGTCGTGTTCCTGTCACCGCAGAAAATTTTCCTTCTTTTTTGTGGTCACGTCTGCCTTCCTCGACGCTTTACCGGTACCGCCGGTTCTTTTCTTTATTTCTGTTTTTCTTTTCTTTAAAAAAAAAAAAAAAACTTAGTTTTTTTCCCAATTTCTTTTTCTAGGTGCACGTGCCATTTGGGCCTTAGGCCCAAGATATTTTTCCATAATGGAAAAACCATCCTCCGGTTTTAAAAAGTGCACCAAGTGTGGCGGTACCATTTCCGTCACCGACACCCATGAGTGGTGTCTGAAATGTTTAGGTCCTGATCATTCCATCTCGGAGTGTATGGCCTGTGCCATGATGTCCAAGAGAGGTCGACAGAACCGAGCTGCCAAGCTCAGTACCCTGTTTCCCTCTGATGCAGCTTCAGTGGCATCGACGTCTTCCAGGGCTTCGTCTTCCTCCCGTGGATCTCAGGTAACTAAACATAAGTCTAGCCGGTCCTCAAAGAGTAGATCTCCTTCTAAGCATCAAGATGCCTCTGGCATTGCCCTTGAGGATTCTACACCGGCAAAATTGCCCCGGCGGGAGGCTTCGGCTTCCAAAGCATTATCGGGGCTCCAGGATGTTCTCGAGGCCTCGACCTCGGCAGAACTACTGGTGCCATGCTCTGGGGTACCGGCGGTCTTCTCCGGTACTGACATCCAGGCATCGGCAGCATCGATAGACCAGAGAGTCCTGGCTATTGAGCGCAGTCTGGCGGCTCTCCTTGCAGCATCGACGCCCTCGGAACCACGTCAGACTTTTCAACCGGTACTGGCACCGACTCCGGCACCGGCACCGGTATCGGTACCGGTACTGATAGCATCGACATCGGTGTCTGCATTGTCGGCACCCAGTCATCCGATGCCCTCTGGTACTGATACTCCGGTAACGATTACTCCCGGTACCGACCGGTCGGTACGCGTATCGGGCTCTTCAAGAGCATCCTGACAGAAGATACTTCGAGTCCTCAGAAGAGTCTGAGGATTCTGACAGTTCTGTCAATGCGGGAATACTTCTCCCAGAGGAGCCTTCCTCCCCTAAACGTAGGATGTCTCCTCCAGAGGACATTTCCTTTCAGGATTTCATCAGGTGATCTCATGTTGAGAATGTGGGAGACACCTCTTACCACCTCTCCTCATTCTCATAGACTGGATACTCTGTATCGAGTCCCTCCTTGTCCTGGGTTCCAAAAAACTCAGCTTCCTCACCACTCTATTGTAGTGGAATCAGCTATGAGAAGGATCAAGAGTGCAAAGAGGCATGCCTCTAATCCTCCAGGACGTGAGTGCAGAACTCCTGGATGCTTTTGGACGTCGTGTCTTCCAAACTTCCATGCTTTCTGCCAGGATCAGTTCCTATAGTCTATACATGGAAATGTTCCTGAAGGAGGTCACAGATGATTTAGAGGCTTTGAGTCCTATTCTTCCTGAGGATAGAAGACAGGACTTTCTCACATTGGTCAAACATGCCCAAGATGTTTCGAAATTTGTCAAACGTGCAGCTTTTGACTGTTTTGAGTGCATAAGCAGAACCTCTGCCATTGCCATAGGTGCATGTAGAATTCCTTGGCTCCAGGCATCTGATCTGGAGCTCTGGGTACAAGACAAACTGGGAAATTTCCTTGTACTGGTGAGAACCTGTTTGGTAGAGATTGGCAAGAGAAAGCCAACGAGATGGATGCTGAAAACTCCACCTTGGACAGACTGTCCAAGTCTACAGCTGATCCTGCAAGAAGGAAATCTTTTAAGAAACCATTCTTTTCTAAAAAGAAAAAATTTTATCCTGCTTATTCTCAGCAGGCATGTTCTGCAGGTCAGCCTGTCCGGAAAACTCAGCAACCACCCAAACAAAGGAAGGCAAAGACTGTTAAGCCTCAACCATCTCAGCAGTCTCAGCCTCCACAAGGTCTTTGACTTTCATCTAGAGAACTTAGCCTTCCTGGCCCTCAATGGACCAGAGCCTTCCACCATTCCAGGAAGGTTATGCCATTTTGCCCCCAGGTGGGAGCAAATAACAGCAGAGCATTGGACTTGGACACTCTCCATTATCAGAGAGGGGTACAAACTGCATTTTCTGTGCATGCCCCCTCCCCACAATGGTAAGACAGTTCAATTCTCAGACCTCTCTCATCACCACTGTTCCCTCTAAGCTGTGCGCGTGTGCGCGCGCACACACCTTGCCAAGCGAGCGCACATACTTTACAACAGAGCGCACAAAAATTACGGTTCTGATTCTGATAGAAAACAACACAGACATCTTAAAATTTAAAAGTTGTTGTGTATTTATGGTTTTCACAAGTTCTACAATATTTTCTAGTGCAATCAATGTGGTGTACATACTGTATTCTGACGTGTAGTCAAATTTTAAAGTATATAACTCAGAGTGTCGTTATGTGGCGCACAAAAATTTAACCTTCCTTCAAAAGCTGCACAGCTGATATTTTATGTGCACACAGCCTACAGAAAATTAGAGGGAACATTGCTCATCACCCTGTTAGATCAAGAGGTCTCTACACTTCTTGCCCAAGGGGCAATAGAAGAAGTACCCATTCATCAGCAGGGTACAGGGTTTTACTCCCCCTATTTCCTTATCCCAAGAAAACAGTGGGATACAGACCTATCTTGGACCTCCGAGAATTGAACAAATTCCTGTTCAAAGAGAAATTCAAAATGATTTCTCTAGGAACTCTGCTGCCATACCTTCAGAGTCAGGATTGGCTTTGTTCTCTAGATCTCAAGGATGCGTACACCCATGTTCTCATCCATCCAACTCACAGAAAGTTCCTTCGGTTCCTTTTCCACAGAAAGCACTACCAATACAGGGTGCTTCCTTTTGGTCTGGCCTCAGCTCCAAGAGTGTTCACGAAATGCATGGCTGTGGTATCAGCATTTCTCTGCACTCTAGGCATATTCGTCTTCCCCTACTTAGACGACTGGCTCATTTGAGCCCCATCAGAGTCAGAGGCCAGGACTTCCCTATCTTGCACAATGCGTATCCTTCAGTATTTGGGTCTGGTCATAAACATCCCAAAATCCAGTCTAACTCCCACTCAATCTCTAGAGTTCATAGGAGCTTTTCTGGATACCAAAAGGGCAAGGGCCTATCTCCCCCAGGCCCGTTGCCTTTTGTCACGCCCTCCTCCCCCGTGTAGGCGGTTGCCTGGAAGAGGTGGGACGTGACCACAAATTTATAGATCCTTGTAAGTGCTGATGTCTGGGTTCCATGTAGTTGTGGGCCAAGACGCAGACAGCCAAGGTTAATTGGGGTAACAATAACTTTATTGTTAGCACAGGAATTTTGTATCTACTACCCCTAAATAACAGAAACAAAATGTGGATACTTTTTCAAACCAAATAAAGTCAAAGATGTAACAAAGTCCACCTGATACTTCTCAGGGTTGTCAGTTCCAAACAAGTTATCCAAACTTCTTTCCAGCTCTGAACAAGGTCTGTTCTTCACACTAGAAGCTTTACTTTCATGTAACAACTTTACTTTGAAGATAACTCAATAGCATTGCATTTGCTTTTCACAGCTGCTTAATGAGGTTGAGTTTTACACTTAGGCAGTACACTGCCTCTCCCCCTGTAAAAGCTCAATTGCATGAAGTTGGACTTCTCCAGCACTTATCACTTGCACAAAGTTATACAGCTTTCACTCCTTATGACAGTAAGCACACTCTGTTTCCATATCAGAATAACTGCTATCTATTACAGCTGACTCAGTCTGCATTGGTTCTACTTCTGAGTCTGATATGTCCTGGTTATAGTCAGGGTTTTGCAGAGCAACTGGCTTCCACTGCTCTAGTAAGCTTTTAAGCTGTTTCCATTTAGAATCCTTTTTACTTCTTGGTATATGTGAGGAATTAAAATTACCAGCTTCCTTTAAAACTGAATCAATGGAAAAAGGGCTCACCTTTCTTCTGGTATGTCTGGCTTTCCCAGTTTGGTTAAAAGGTAAGTATTTGTCCTGATACTGCTTCACTATCTCCCGTGTGGCAAATTGCTCAGCAGGGTCTGGCTCTAACCTCCGTCTCCGAAGCACACAATCAGCTGTTTGCTTACGAGCAGCTGGGCTATTCTCAGAGCTTGAGCTAGAGACACGCTGCCTGCCCTGGGAACGTTTCTGCAGCTTTTCACCTGGAACTTTAGTCCAGCCTAATCTCCCACCTGTAACCACAGCTTCCAGAGAAGACTCCGGAGAAGAACTCCTGTCTCTCCTGGGTAAGGTTTCCAGCCTCTCCCCTCGAGGTTTAAAGTTACTTCTGACCTGCTTCTCTCTGCTGCTTGGCCCGTGGTAATTCCTCTCCTTTACAGGAAGCTTTCTCAGATGCTTTTCCAGAGACCTTTCTTTCTCTAAGCAGTCTTGCTGGCAACTCCCCAAGCACCGTGTGCTACCTTGGTAATGGTTGCTCGTTCCTTTGCTTTCTCGGTTCCTCAGGTCTCCCTCTGGATCTGAATCCGAACCAGAACCTGAGCCAGAGTCCAAATCTCTGTCTCTATTCTCCTTCTTCCTCTCCTCATTCCTCTCTTCATACTTCCTATCTGAATCTCCTTCCTGGTTAAGAGCATGGGGCTGCCCTATCCGCTTTGACTCCGCCCCCTTGCCTCTTACGTCAGCTCCCGGGGTTGTCATGGAGCTGGGGTGTGGCTCTCTCACTGACTTTCTATGCAGAGAGTTTCTCTGGGCTGAAGCTTTAACCCTTTCCCTGCCTGTATTGTTGTCTGCTTTTGGGGAAAGAAGCTGTTTTAGACCCCTATTTCTGGTGTTTAAGCCCTCTGCATCATCACACTTTGCATGGTGCAGTTAGCTTCTCAGGCAGTGCTAAAACCTTCCCTCACTGCCCGAGAAATGCTACAACTACTAGGCCACATGGCATCCATAGTGCATGTGGTTCCTTATGCTCGCCTCCACATGAGAGCAGCCCAGTGGACTTTTTCCACCCAATGGACTCAGGCGTCAGGATGCCTGTCAGACAAAATAGCAAACACAAATCGTCTTATTTTGTCCCTCCATTGGTGGCAGTCCTCTCAAAACCTGTTGCTGGGGTCCCCTTTTCAACAACCCTTACCCCAGGCAACTCTCACAACAGATGCTTCACCAATGGGTTGGGGAGCTCATCTACAAGACCTCTCCACCCAAGGCACCTGGACTCCACAGGAGACTCATCTACATATCAATCTCTTAGAGCTCAGAGCAATCTTCCTTGCTCTTCGAGTGTTCCACACCCTGCTCAGCTACAAGACAGTCCTTATTCATACGGACAATCAAGTAGCCATGTTCAATGTGAACAAGCAGGGGGGGACAGGCTCTCTGTCGCTTTGCAACAAAGCTTTGCGACTATGGGCCCTCGCCAGAGAGCATCAGATTCATCTCCTAGCAGTGTATCTTCCAGGCATACAAAACTCTTGGACAGACAGACTCAGTCAAGTTCTGCTTCCACACGAATGGTCTCTACATGCAGACTAGGTGGCCAAGATTTTTCAGATTTGGGGAACCCCGGACATAGACCTCTTTGCAAGTCCGTTGGATGCCAAACTTCCCCAGTTCTGTTCCAGAATTCCGGCTCAGGGCTCTCAGGCCAGGGATGCCTTCCTCCTTCACTAGGGTCAGGACTTCCTTTATGCCTTTCCGCCCATTCCCCTAATTCCCAAAACCCTATTCAAGCTTCAGAGAGACAGAGGCCATATGATTCTCATAGCACCACATTGGCCACGGCAAGTGTGGTACCCTCTGCTTCTACAACTTTCTCAAGCTCCCTCCCTAGAGTTAGGGTCTGCTCCAGATCTCCTGTCTCAAGAGGACGGAATGTTATGGCATCCCAATCCCCAATCCCTGCATCTCAGGGCTTGGTTGCTGAAGGCCTAGATCTTCATGATCTTAACCTTCCTCAGCCAGTAAGAGATATCCTTTATGCTTCCAGGAAACCTTCCACAAGACGCTCTTATGCTTTCAAGTGGAAAAGGTTTACCATATGGTGTTTGCAAAAGGGTCTTAACCCCCGTGCGATACCTCTGGAATCATTACTGGAGTATCTCCTTCATTTATCCAATGCAGGACTTAAGACTAACTCAGTAAGAGTCCATTTGAGTGCCATTGCAGCTTCTTTCAAGTCTCTGAATGGACAACTTCTTGTAGCAAGATTTGAGAGGCCTTCTTCTAACCAAGCCTCCCATTAGGCCACCTCCAGTGGCATGGGACTTAAACCTGGTTCTTGGTCAGCTCATGAAGCCGCCTTTTGAACCTTTGGCTACTACATCATTGAAATTCCTTTCTTGGAGAGTTATCTTTCTCTCATTGCAATCACATCAGCACGCTGCATCAGTGAGTTGCAAGCACTAGTAGCTGATCCACCTTCTACAAGGTTCCATCATGACAAGGTAGTCCTTAGGACTCATCCACACTTCATGCCGAAGGTGGTCTCGCCTTTCCATTTAAACCAAGCAGTTTACCTGCCTGTCTTTTTTCCAAGGCCTCATGCATCAAATGCAGAAAGGAATCTTCATACTTTAGACTGTAAAAGAGCTTTAGCCTTTTACTTGCAAAGAACACAGCAACATAGAAAGTCCTCTCAACTGTTTGTTGCTTTTGATCCTTCTCATTTGGGACTTCCAGTCTCCAAGTGAACAGGATTGCACAGTGCATTTCCTTTGCTTATCAGAGGAAGAACCTTCCTCTGGAGGGCCATGTCACAGCTCACAGTGTGAGAGCCATGGCAGCCTCAATGGCTCATCAACACTCTGTGTCTATCGACCACATCTGTCGAGCAGCTACTTGGGCCTCAGTTCATACCTTCACAGCCCATTACTGCTTGGACAAGGACTCCCACCGGGATGCCTTGTTTGGTCAGGCTGTTCAACACCTGTTCCATACCTAATCTACTCCTACCCGCCATCCCTGGTTGGATGCCAGAGATCCATGGGGGGAAGTGGAGCCCTTCACAGGGGCACACAACATCTGGGGTCTCTCCCTGGCATCTAAAGCTAGGGAGTCCCCATATGTGAAAACTACATTCCTGCTTGTTCCTGGAGATAGCATAGTTACCTGTAACAGGTGATCTCTGGGAACAGCAGGAATTTAGTCTTCACAACCCACCCACCCCCCCTAGGAGTTGTATCTCTCTATCTCTTTCCCTTTCCCCCTCTCTCTCTTTGTCTCAGCTTTAAACTCAACTGGAGAGAGGCAGTTGGGAAAGGCGGGAAGGCAGCACGCAGGTGCTGTGGGATGCTCCCAAAGGCTTCCTGGTTGGATGCTGGGGAGCGTTCCCGCGCAGGCTCCGTCGGTACCGACGTACCCATATGTGAAGACTAAATTCCTGCTGTTCCTGGAGATCACCTGTTACAGGTGAGTAACTATGCTGTATTGTGGAAGCTTAAGAGAGATTATCTATAGCTCTTAAACTTATCTTTCCACAACTGTTTTATAGCATCCCCTTGCTGCCTTCGCCATTTCCTTTTTAATCTCCAAACTTAATTGTTTAGCTTCTTCAGAGAAAGGAAAAGGTAATTTCTTACCTTTCCTCCTCTTTTTCCTAATTTTAGTAGTGACTGCCTCCAAAGCATTAATACCCCATTCCAATTATCACACTTCACAACATCACACTTAACCTCCCCCCCTATCCTGTTACAACAGAATTTGTCTCCGCCCTACCCACTCCCACCTGCACTGTCTGCCATCCCTCAGCTCAGCAGATTAAAACCCGATGCATATCATCCAGGACCAAGAACCACTCTGGCTTCAAAAGAATACTCCACCCATTTCCTTATTCAGCATGATAGACTGGACTAGGCGGTCTTCCAGTAATCCCCAAAGCCCTTAATAAACTGTACAAACACAAGGCTAAAATGAGTAAGTAATGCCCACAGGCAGGGTTGGTGCTACCATTAGGCGGTCACTTAGGGTGCCACCCCTCTTGCGGGCCTGCAGCAATGGCAATACCCCTCAAACCGCAATGCAGCACTTACTAACACGCCCGCTCTGCGTCGCAGTTTCCTACTCTTCATAATGTGCCTTTTCCACCCCCACTCCGCAACTGGAAACAGCATTGGAAAGGGGTGGAAATGGCATATTGTGCAGAGTAGGAAACCACAAAGCAGTACCAGAGTTTAGAAAGTGCTACTTCGTGGTTTGAGTGGTATTGTCATTGCTGCAGGCCCTGGAGATGGATGGCAAAGGAGGCGGAGAAACTTCCAATCCTTGCGCCAGATCTGCCTACAGTACAATGGCTGTGTACTAGGAGTGCCCCCTTAAGATATATAATACCAGACCTGGCAGTAGTCACTTAGCTCAGAAAAAACACAGGGTCATCTGAATTTCTGTGAAGCTGGCGACCCTTCTTTGGGATGCACTACCATTTCACCAAACTGTTAAGCTTGTCTTTAGGAGGGGATTCTCTGTCTTGTATGCCAGAGATTGCCTCTTCAGCCAAAATCTTGATTACATTGTCTCTTGTACAGGCCCGAAAAATGTTGTCTCCAGTGGTAAAAGTCACAGTAAAAGGAAACATCCAACAATGTAGTATTTTCTCTTCCCTGGATTTATTGGTGACATCCTGCACAGTTTCCTCCAAAGTAAGAGGCCAAATATTCACAAATATCTCTTTAGTATGAGTCCCAGCAAAATTCTAGGCACCTCATCTTTTGGCAATTCTTTCATTGGAAAGTTATAGCATTGGGTCTTACAGCCCCCAAAGCCCAATGGGCCCAATCAATCTTAACTGGAGAGGACCCTCTTCAGAACCGCCATCTCCCTCATGTAAGAGAACAGCTGTAATCCTCTTTACTGTCTTAATGCAGTCAGTCTACTCACCATGCTCAGGCACTCCTTGGAAGTGCAAATTGCAACACCAAGACCCATTCTCCAGGTCTTCGATGTGTTTCCACAGCTCTGAGTTCTGGCATGCCAAGTCTTGCGTCTGCTGCTTTCATTGTTGCACGTGTTTAGACTGCTTCTCTGGGCAGCTGTCTGATTCGTCAGCCTTTTACTCCAGCTCTGTCATCAAGCCCTAGAGCTCACTGCATCATTGCAGC
This sequence comes from Ichthyophis bannanicus, assembly GCA_033557465.1. Lineage (NCBI taxonomy): Eukaryota > Metazoa > Chordata > Amphibia > Gymnophiona > Ichthyophiidae > Ichthyophis > Ichthyophis bannanicus. Next base: position 748,816,616 of record CM066032.1, read on the forward strand.
CAATTCACTGCTATGTGCTGCATTTTCTTTCTTTTTCATGACCATTCTCAGGCTGTCGTTGCTAATAACAGACTGCACAACTCCCAAGAAGATTGCTTTGTACAATTGCGGTGCTCAAATGATTGAATACTGCAGCAGGCTAAACTCAGCACCCGAATTAAGTGGCCATCTTGGATCTAGATGTCATTTTCTCTGGGACACAACTTTATATTATAACTGCACACCCATCATATGTAAAAAGCCCTCAGGGTGTTGCTTTTCTTGGTTCCAGTTCTTTCTTTTTGTTTTGTTTTTTGGGAATGAGAAGGAACGTTTTATGACATTCAGTGCAACAAGTGGAAAATACTAGAAAGGGGCCTACAATGGTTTTATTCTAGAAAACGAAAGCAAGTCCATGGATGCAATAGAGTCTCAGCCTAGCCGTAATGACAGGATTTTTTGGGAGGGTAAATGGGAGTGGGCACAGAATTGGAGAGGCCAGTTCTGCCCCTCCCTTGCATCTGCCCAGCAGGATTCTGCTTTGTCATGTTTAGAAATAGACTAGGCACTGGCAGGGAGACAGGCTCGCCTCAAGGTGTCTGTTGGAGAGAGGCCTGGGAAGGAAAGGGAGAGAATTTGTGCACTCTGTAAATAAGGCCTAGGGGGAACCCATCCTAAATATAAAATTAACAATACAAAATGCTAGTCACTACTTTCAAACTTATCCATAATATAGCGCCCTCTCACCTCAACAGCTTGATTTCCAATCCACCCAACAACAGAAGTAGGAGAGCAGCAAACCTCAACACCCTCTGCCTCCCGAGGTCATTCACAAAGGTTAATGCTTGTACCAGCAACAGAGCCTTCTCATTTACAGCTCCTACACTCTGGAACCGGTTGCCAAGTGATCTGCGTGAAATCTGTGACCTAAAGGACTTTAGAAAAGAACTTAAGACGCACCTCTTCCAATCTCATTACAACCTAACCTCATGAACTACACGCGGCCGCGTGTAAATATGTAGATACGGATCACTTATAAAGTTTTAACAGTCTTGTCAATTGTAAATATGTATATAAGTACCCTGTGTGAACCTCAACAACAATCAACCGTAAGCCTGTAACCCGTGTTTTTGCTGTGCTTCCCCCCCCCCCCTCCCTAATCAGATTGTATACATCCTTAATTCTGGCCGGTACAGCCAACCTTACCATGTGTAACAACCGCTGCTGATCACTGGAAGCAGCGGGATATAAATGTACGCTAAATAAATAAACAGAGAAGGAAATGTGAAAGTTCTGTTTTAAACTGCTTATTGAGTCAAGTCACCCAACTAGAACCCAACACATATATATCAAAAACAGTGTGCACATGTTGACATTGACATGCCCCCCTCCCTTCCCCTCCGCGTTACTTCCCAAACTGTATAAAATAGACTGCCCTAAACAACAACCATGAGCAGGCTAATATCTCAACACCTTTAGGAAAGCCAACATTTCACTCTGTTTCTGTCCATGCTGACCAGGCTACAATGGGTTCTGCATTTTTAGGAACCTTTTCCTCTAATGCTTGCCCCCCATGGCTGAAAGCCTTTGCAGTCATAGGGTCTCGTGCATTTATGTCTGCCAGGTCTTTATAGTCAGATGGTTTTCTGTATCTTTGGAATTAATATTCATGTTTGTGCTACTGAACATGATTTATGCACACAGAATACAGAGATGGAACTTACAGTAAGTGTAGGTCTCCTAACATATCTGGAAGGCATATCTATTTACATTTACCACTTCCTCTCCAGGTGGAAGGAGATGAGTGAAGGCAGCATTCTAAAAGGCTGCAGTGGTTGGGCAGGTCCATCCACAATATATATATGGTCTTATTATGTTTCACACAAGAATTTGATTCAGTTACCTTCACTCCAAAGCCATTTTGGGTGAATATGCACATGTAAGAATTTGAAGAGGATTTCTTTCCAAAGAGCACCTTCCACCAACTCTTGTACATTTGCAAGACTACTGTAGAAGTAGCCTAGTGGTTAAAGCAGCAGGCTGGAACCAGAGAGGGTTCAGAGGGTTCAAATCCAGCTGCTGCTCCTTGTGGCCTTGGGCAAGTCATTTAATCTTTCATTGCCTCATATACAAAGTTAGATTGTAAGCCCTCCAGACAGAGAAATATCTATTGTGCCTGAATGTAATGCAACCTTTAGCCATTACTAGAAAGGCGCAAGCTAATAAAAATAAAATAAACCTCCATATTCCAATCTCTTTCCCATTTCTGAAGTGTGTTCCTGTATAACCAAGAGTCCATTGAAATGCCTTGTTTTAAGCAAAGCTGAGATCTTCATCCAAGCTCCATGCAGGCATCGTGCTGATGCACACTAGGATAAGGTCTGGTGGGACACTATGCAGTCATCTGAAATCTTAGAAAGACAGGGCTGGAAGGGTGCATGATATAAGTGCTAGAGGTGGGATCCTGGTTTCTGAATACTTTACAGATTCAAATTATAAATCCAGTAACCTTTTCTTGCAGTGCATCTGAAGGGAAGGGAACTGGATTTTAGCTCATGTCTTTTTCTGAGGTTCAAGGCAAGTTATTTAGGTTCAGTAGGTCTTTTTCTTATCCCTGGAAGACTTGCAATCTAAATCTGTAACCAAGGCAGTGGTGGGGTTAAATGATTTGCCCCAAATTACAAGGAATTGTGGATATGTTAATATCTTGTCCTCTACTTGTTTCACAGCCTGCCCTCGGAGAAGGTTACTCCAGCACTCCCAGCAGTGCAGGTTTCTCATTCCAACATGTCTTCTCGGGTGTTGCTGCGCCAGCAGTTGATGCGGGCCCAAGCTCAGGAGCAGGAGCGAAGGGAGCAGCAGCAGGCTGCACAGTTTCTGGCCGAGAAGGCTGCTGCTGCTGGTCCTGCCACGGCAGCTATTAGCGTGACTCCTGGTGTCCGCCCGGCTGCTGCTCAAGTGCCTGTGGAAGTTCTGAAGGTGAGGAGGGGGTGTGGTAAATAATTTGAATTTTATTTTAATGGAATAGAGCGTTTACAGGGCATGTATAGCACAGGAGTAATATCACAAAGGAGGACAATGAATGAGATTCTGCCAATGGGACAGCATCCTCCACCACCCCCAGCATTTTATATTGCCCTCACTTTCCTTGGTGTGCCACACCCTATGGATGTAATTCCCCTTCAAGAACATCTTTCATAATCCTGGTATGTCTTGTCTTCTGGAAATGGTTCTCAAGAACATCTCTCATCTGGACTCATAAGGAAACCAGTATTGACGCTTCTGCTAAGGAGACGTTTAAGCAGCTTAGGATAATAGTACTGTATTTGAACTCTGTATAAAATGCCAGGGCCAGCTCCTTCATTCTTGGACATCTTGCACTTTCTTGCAGGTCCAGACGCACCTGGAGAATCCAACTAAGTACCACATCCAACAGGCCCAGAGGCAGCAGGTGAAAGAGTACTTGTCTACCACCCTAGGCACCAAGCGGGCCACCCAGGCCCTGGCTGGGGCCCACTCTCCACAGGCAGCCTCTGCTCCTGAGCCAGCTGTGCCTCAGGGATCCAGCAGTGCCCTCAACAGCCCTATGGCCATGCTGAATATCGGCTCCAGCTCGGAGAAGGAGGTGAAGTCCATGAGCACATTTTTTCATTCTGTCTTCTAGAGATCTTAAAAGCTCCTAGTCCAAGGCTCGACAAATCCAAAGTGCCAGGTCACCATGTCAACCAGAAATTTGCACCTCGCACATGGGATTTTCTTGCCTCCACCTTTATAAAAAAAAAAAAAAAAAAAAGGGCGAACATGGGCACAAAGATCCTTTCTGTCTACCCTTGGGGATCATATTTCTGTCTAAAGATGTCTCATACAACCCCTGCTACCGTAACAAGACACATTTTATCATCTCTTTTCAAACTCTTCCACCCTCCCCAGGAGGGCCGGTCCAAGGGTTTCTGCCACCCCAGGCAGAAACCCTACTACTACTACTATTATTTAACACTTATATAGTGCCACGCATGCAGTGCTGTACAGACATGCATACAAGAGACATGAATGACTAGGGCAGACCTTGACAAATTTTGTTTTGATTTAGGAGACATGTCATTCCCCCCCCACCCCTGCATCAAGGACCCCCCCCCCTTGCTGAGCTGCACCATCGCCCCCTCTGCCCCCAATTCGATTTTGGGGGGGGGGGGGAGGCAGTGACAGTATTTTAAAAGGAGTGGAGGAGTGGCCTAGTGGTTGGGGCAAGGTACTTCAGGCCGGAAGGTCGGGGGTTCAAATCCCACTAGAGGACAGCAACCTTGGGCCGGAAGGACTGGGGTTTCTAGTCCCACAGGTGCTCCTTGTGGTCTTGGGCAAGCCACTTAACCCTCCATAGCCCATGTTCCCTGTAAAATAGTTATCTCCAAGTTATAATGCCCTGTTCAATGTAATTTCAGTTTGTTCAATGTAAACCGCACTGATGCAGAATAGCGCGGTACATAAGAGAATGTAAGTACATACATAAAATAAATAAATAAAAAGCAGTGGTTTTGTGCCACTGCTTTGTTGGCCGCAGCAGGCCATGTGTTTCAGCACACATGGCTGGCTGCTTTTGACCCCCCTCCCCCCCCCCCCGACAGTAAGTTGCGTCAAAGGGGGATCAGAAGCGGCAGGTTGTGTGTACAGCAGGCAACAGAACTGGGGTACAAAACCGCCCACCTTGCCTAGTGAATGGGTCAGCCCTGCTTCCCAGACATGTATGAGTTTGCAAATGTAGGAACATCAGTGGAGAATGCAGACAATGGAGGGAGGGGGATGTGAGGAGGTCACAGCCTCTGGCTCCTAAGATTTTGGATTGTCTCCTAAATCAAAACAAAATTTGTCAAGGTCTGTCCTAGTCATTCATGAGGCAGTAGAGGGTAACCCTTTGATCTAGGTGTCTTTCCAACACTGGCATGTGTTTGAGTCCATCAATGATCCCTTTTTCTCTAGCTCTGCTACTTGACTGTTCTCACTGTCTCCTTCTCTTATCTTTGCTGATGCAGATCGATGATGTCATTGATGAAATCTTTAGCCTGGAGTCGAGCATCAACGATGACATGCTGGGCTTCATGGATGCTGGTGGACTGCAGCTGCCCAACACGGTAAGATGAAGCAGAAAGGGCTTGGGATCCACCTACTGCAGATGGTGCAGGGTGAGAATCAGAAAAAATAGACTAGCAACAATATAATTAAATCCACATTTTTTAGACATTCTTCGGTGTGCTGTTATAAAAATTGGAGCCAAAGGATCAGTTAGATTTAACTGTATATGCAAAAATGCAATATGTGCCTTTGAGTCAGTCCTGACTCCTGGCGACCCAGAAGCTCCTGGGTTTTCTTGGCAGTGTCACCGGAAGTAGATTGCCAGGCCTTTCTTCCGAGGCAATGGAGGGTTAAGTGACTTGTCCAAGGCCACAAGGAGTGCTAGTGGGAATCGAACCCTGGTTGCTTGGTTACCAAACCAGTGTTCTAACCACTAGGCTACTCCTCTACTCCTTAACTGTATATAATTGTTGAGTTGACAACCAGAGAAGTCACCGGAGGTTCTTATGACCTGTGAATATTTACACCATGTTTTTTAATCTTGATAGCTGGTGGTCAATTTTCTGAGATCCTTTGGCTTCAATTTTTATAAGATTACACCACAAAAATGCCTAAACAATTGTTTGGATTTTATATTGGAGGGGATATTCAAAGGCATTTACATGGTTTGCAGACTTGCAAACCAGGTAAATGCTGGTTAGCAGGATATTTAGCAGCACTGGCATGGTTAGCTGGATATCCGCGGGTGCTGCTGCTACATCCCCTGATGCTACACAGTTAGCATCGGGGTGTTCCAGGGTAGAGCAGAGGTGGTACCCATCACTAACCTGGCAACAACAATATTGAGCTGCTGCCCGGTTAGTGACTCGTGGGTAAAGTAAGGCACAGCAAAGGCTGGCCTAATTTTACCTGTGGAAGCTAACCAGGCAGTGGCTCAATATCGCCGCTGCCCGGTTAGCTTCCGGCTTCTGCAGTGACCTGGATATTCAATGCCAGTGGCCAGATAATATCCAGGGTTAGTTTTCAGTGGCAATGGCTAACTGCTGCTGAATATTCCCCCCTCCCATTGTTACTTGGCTGTTTTTCTGTAAGTTTAGACAGACTTCTGTTGGTGAGAATCACATACAGAGAGTTGGCGAGAGAAATGAAGATTAGAGCTGAGACCCAGGGACGTAAAGTGATTATTTGGGGGTCACATACACAATCAGGAAAGAGGTCAGGAAATGCAGGAGATGGCTGTTGAGGCTTTTGGCCTATCTGGAGATGGATTTGCAGGCTGAGGTCAAGGAGAAGGAAAGGCTACATAAATTAAATTTGACACCATAAGAATGATAAATAACGGCAGCAAAATCATAACAAGGACCATCTATTAATATCACAGAAATAAATTAAAAACAAAATCATAACTGTGAATGTCCTTTCAACAAGGGCACAAAGTCGGACAAAAAGAAGAAACTATTTCTTATTGGAAGAAAAATTGTATAAAAGAAACAAGTTTCTTCATGCAAGCAAGTTCATCAAGGGACTGAGGATGTTGAAATGAGAGAGATTGAAACCTTAAGCTGAAGAATGCTGCATCGACAGAAGACAACCTTAAATTCATATCCTCCAATAATAATTTTACAAAAACAGTAGAACTATATAAAAGCTATTCTGTAACCAAAAATACTTTGTAAGGTCTATTCTACAAAAACATATTAAAGGAGTAACACAAGAAAAAAGTCTGGCAAGCTAAAAAAAACTTCCTTTCTTGTGTTGATACTCCTTTAGTATATTTTTGTAAAATAGACTTTTCAAAGTGACGTAATAGATTTTATATGGTTCTGCTGTTTCTCCAGGAACAAGCAGGAATCAGTCCTCACTTATGGGTGACATTGGCACCAACGGAGCTTGCGCGGCGCTATTCCCCAGCTTTCAAAAAAAGACTTTGAGATTGCTGCCATGCATGTGTGGTCCTCTTCTCGCCCAAGGGTGCCATCTTGCTCAGTCTCCCTTTTTCTGCTCGCTCTGTTAGAAAATGTCCGCTAAGGCCTTGCTAAGCTGTAAGCAGAAGCTGGACGACATTTTTCGTAAGGCAGCCCCAGGGTCCCCGGTGGCAGCCCACTCCACCGATCTACCACTTGCAGTGTCCCCCGCTGTGACTCCACGTCCCAGGCATCATTCTGACCAGGGTTCACCTGAGGTGGAATGGGGAAAGAAGAAGACTACCTTGAAGTCACTGTCGGGGGCTCCGGATAAGCATTCCCGAGAATCAGACAAGGAGTGGCCTTGAAAGGTATCGTACAGATATGGAAGCCTCTGGCGATGGCGCCTGGTCTCCCGAGGGTCGTCTCGGTGAGGACCCCCTCTCCTCCTCCATGCCAGACTCAGTAACCCCGGCATCAGCATCCCAGGGACCCACTCCTGAGTGGGAGTCCTGTATGCTGGCACTAGAGCGGAGCGTTTCTACCTTCCTGGCTGCCCAGCAGGCGCTTTTGCCCAGCACGGCTGGCCCGCATCTCGAGACCGAGGGGCCCTCGTCTGTGGTTCTGAAAACTGTCTTGGAAACCCCTGAGAGCCATGGGCCTCGTGAGGGTCCTTGGCAACAGTCTCGCTTGCCGTCCTGTTCCTCGGGGGCGAGGTCTTCCAGAGATAGTGCCTCCGGCTCCAAGCGGGCCTCAGCCACGGGACATGGGGATCAGCCCGACTCAGTCCTTCTCAGACCTCTCGGGGTGGGAGTTGGACGGGGACACATCCCCTGAAACCCACGCTCATAGGGACCTTCCTTCTGACCCGTCACCGCCCGGCTCGCAAAGGTGTTCATCTCCCGAAGATACCTCCTTCTTGGTATTTGTGCGGGATATGGCTCGGGCCCTCAGTCTGCCCATGCAGACTGAGGCAGAGCCAAGGGCAGAGGAACTCAACATTCTCCAGGAACAAGCAGGAAGTCAGTCCTTACTTATGGGTGATGTCGACACCAACGGAGCCCACGCGGAGCAATTCCCCAGCTTTCAAAGAAAGCCTTTGGGGTTGCTGACAAGCATGTGTGTCCTCTTCCCACCCAAAGGTGCCATCTTGCTTAGTCTCCCTTTTTCCGTGGAGCGCTTTTGACGCACATCCTCGTCCCTTGGAAAAAGTGTTTCTCCGGGAACAAGCAGGAAGTCAGTCCTCACATATGGGTTATGTCAGCGCCAACAGAGCCCGTGCGGAGCAAATCCCTGGCTTTCAAAGAAAGCATTTGGGAGTTGCCTCCACCCATGCATGATCCGCTTCCCGCCCAATGGGACCATCTTGCTCAGTCTTCTTTTTTCCGCGGAACCCTTCAGACGTTGTCTGTTCTCTGTCCCGGAAAAAGTGTTTTTCTTCTTGCCTTTTGGCTGTTTTCTTCCGGTTAGCACCGGTACCTTTCCCGCCCGCCCGCCCCCGGTAACCCAGTATCGGGTTGGCTTTACTTTTTTTTTTTTTTTAATTTTATTTTCTTTTGGGGTGTTTCTTTCGCTGGGAGCCCTAAAGGTCTTCGACCTTGCGGAGGCCCTTTTTCCCTCCATGGCTACCAGCGGGTTCAAAAAAATGCGACAGGTGTGGTATAATTATGTCCCTCACTGATACGCACCTCTGGTGCCTCGGCCTGGACCACGACCTGGCTGTTTGTGGCCTTTGCAAACTTATGTCCTCAAAGGCCCTGAAAAGCCACCAGCAGCAGCAGGAAGATTTTCCCTGATTCTCCTATGCCTCCGAAAGCCAGGACCTTGTCCAAGACCTCCGTGCCCGGGAGGAGCATTCCGAACCCGAGCAGCGTCGGGGGACCTCGGAAAGGGGGTCGCCCTTGGGGGAACCTAAAAGAAGGAAATTTTCCTCTATGGCTGCGTCTCTGAATGGTTCAGAACTACAAGGTCCCTCAAAGGGCCGGTTAGGGATCCCCGAGCGTCAACCCGAGGCATCTGGGAAGGAGTGTCCAATCAAACTCTCTCGAAAAGAGCCAGCCACGGAACAGTCCTGGCCAGTGTGTCTTGTCCTAGTCGAGGACTCCCCTCTACAGGCCCAAGAAGATCCTTGACCGATGTTCCGCTCGATCTCCCCATCTTCGGGATGGAGATCGTCACCAGCAAGCCAACGAGCGCCGGAGCAGCCAGACCCCTCGGGGCCCGAGGACTGCCACCTGTCTTACTTGGATGACTCCGTCTGGGAGTCAGGTGACAAAGTGTCTCCGGACACTCGCCTTCACCGGGATGTCCCTTCCAATTCCCCGGGGTCAGAGCCTCAAAGGAGATCTCCCCCCGAGGACATGTCCTTTCGGGACTTCGTTTTGGATATGTCCAAAGCTTCGGCCTTTCCAACGGTCCGAAGAGGATCCACAAGCAGATGAACTCGAGATCCTCCAATATGAGGCCCCTCCTCGGGAAACCCGCACGGCGCCCATTCCTTCCATCCTGGAGCGCCTTATGCTCTGCATGTGGGAGACACCAGTGTCGGCACTGGTGGTTAGTAAACAGCTCGACTTGATGTATGAGTCCGCCGGAGCCCCGGGTTCCAAAAGTCTCAATTGCCACATAATTCCATGGTTGTGGAATCGGCCATGAGTTGACTAAAAAGTCAGAAGATGCACTCCTCGGTGCCACCCGGCAGGGAGGCCCGCACCTTGGATGCCCTCGGCAGAAAATGCTACCGGGACGCAATGCTGAATGGCCGAATTCAAGCCTACCATCTGTACATGGGCATGTACCTAAGAGATCTAACGAAGGAGATCGCCAGGTTCTTGGCTGGTCTCTCTGAGGAACCCTTGCAGCGCTTTAAGGGCCTATCCAGAGCCATTGGTGAATGCTCCAAATTTATGTCTCGAGCAGCCTATAATGGGTTTGAGTTGGTGGCCAGAGTAGCCACGGCCGGCATCGGTGCACGCCACCAAGCCTGGCTACAGTCGTCCGACCTCGAGCCAAGGATACAAGACAAGTTGATCGATGTCCCATGTCAAGGAGAGAACTTATTCGGCAAGCCCATGACCGAAAAGGCCGCCGAACTGGAGACCGAGTTCATGACAAGGACTAGGCTCTCTAAGAAGACCTCGGCCCCTCCCCGAAAGAAGGGCTCAGGGAAAAAGTCCTTCTACCCAAGGAAACCCACGGCTTACCGGGGTTACTCCCCTTATCAGGCCTCCTTAATGCAGGCCAAGGGACAGGAGCACGGTCCCCGTAAGCAGAAGGCTCCTAAGCCCCAGGCTTCGACCCCGGCTCAAACAGGGGGAAGCTTTTGATTCTTACAGCATGGCCCCTCTCTCCAGCGAGGCCAGGCAGCCCACAGGTGGGGAACCGTCACCACCGACGCCTGGGCATTACAGGGTGGTTAGGGAGGATTACCTCCTTCGCCTAGCCGAGGTGCCTCCGCACTTCTTTCCCAGGCAGCCCTCCCGGCCTCCCCTTCACCGGGCCCTTCTCTTGAAGGAGTTGGCGAGTTTTCTCGAGGACAGAGCAGTAGAACCAGTGTGCCCCATCTCAGTGGCAAGGGGTTCTACTCCACATACTTTCTCGTGCCAAAAAGGTCAGGGGGCCTAAGGCCCATCCTCGACCTCCGCAAGCTCAACAGATTCCTGGTGCGGGAGAAGTTCAGGATGCTCTCCCTTGAACTTTGCTGTCTTTCCTCCGCCAGGGAGACTGGCTGTGCTCCTTAGACCTAAAGGATGCTTACACACACATCCTAATCCACCCAAACCACAGGCAATATCTACGTTTTGTGGTGGGGGACCTTCACTTTCAGTACCGGGTGCTGCCATTCGGCCTTGCCTTGGCCCCCAGGGTATTCACGAAGTGCCTAGCGATAGTTGCCACCCTTTCTCAGGCTTCAGGGGATTTTTGTCTTACCTTACCTTGACGACTGGCTCATCAGGGGCACCTCAGCCCCCAAGGTGCAGCAGGCCACAGCACGCACTATCCAGGTCCTTCAGCACTTGAGCTTCATAATCAACTACCCCAAGTCCAGCCTGAGACCAACCTAGGAGCTGGAATTTATCGGGGCAAGGATCGATACGCTCCCAGCCAAGTCCTTCCTGCCTACAGACAGAGTCAACAGGCTGATGGTACTGGCCAGGAAGGTACGGTGCCGATCTTCAGTACTGGCACGACTCCTGTTGCGCCTCCTCAGGCACATGGCCTCCACAGTCCATGTCACTCCAGATCCCGCCTACATGTGTGGGTTCTGCAGTGGTGCCTCAGGGACCAATGGTCCCAGGCAACAGGGCGCCTCTAGGACAAGGTCAGAGACACCGTGCGCCTGGCATGGTCCCTAAACTGGTGGCAGTCCCCCTGCCACTTGCAAGCAGGAATGCCCTTTCAGGTCCCTCAGCACTCGAGGTTCCTCACCACAGACGCCTCTCTGCTGGGCTGGGGAGCCCATTGCCAGGGGTTCCGCACCCAGGGCGTCTGGTCTCCAGTGCCCAACAGATCAACTAGTTGGAGCTGCGTACGATCCGTCTTGCCCTGAGTGCGTTCCGGAAATTCCTGAGCCACAGTTCTGTTCTAGTCCAGACTGACAACCAAGTCGCCATGTTCTACGTGAACAAACGGGGGCACGGGATCCCATGCCCTCTGCCGAGAAGCGCTGGACCTGTGTTCTTTCGCAGTCCAACACGGCATCCTCCTCAAGGTGGTATACCTGCCGGGCCACAGCAATTGGCTAGACGACAGGCTCAGCAGACTGCTTCAGCCCCACGAATGGCAACTTGACCCCAAAGCGGCCCGCAGGCTCTTTCAGATCTGGGGGTACCCGAGGCTGGACCTCTTCGCCAGCCCGGACAACCACTAATTGCCCCGTTTCTGTTCCTGGCAACCACACCCTGACAGGATGGCTGTTGACGCCTTTCTGATCTCACGGTCGGGGGACCTCCTGTATGCGTTTCCCCCGACACCTCTGATCACCAAGACCCTGTTCAAGATTCTTCGTGACAGAGCCTTAGTCATTTTGATAGCTCCTCGATGGCCTCGGCAACCGTGGTTCCCGCTCCTCCTGCAGCTAGCAGCAGAGACTCCTATCCCTCTGGGGACAGGCTCATGGCTCCTCTCCCAGGAGGTGGACTCTCTCCTGCACCCCAACCCCAGCTCCCTATCACTGATGGCGTGGCTGCTGAGAGGGTCTCACTAGCTCCGCTCCTACTCCCGAAGGAAGCGGAGGATGTCCTGCTGGCTTCCCGCAGAACATTTATCAGACGGGCATACGCCTTTAAGTGGAGCAGGTTTGTGCTCTGGTGTGCGGCTCGGGGAACCGACCCTTTCTCTTGCCTGGTGGCCATGGTACTACAATACCTTCTCCACCTCTCTAACTCGGGGCTCAAATCCAACTCCGTCAGAGTATATCTCTGTGCCCTCACGGCCAACAACCATCTGATAAACAGGAAGCCATTCTTGGTGCACCCGGCAGTATCCCGGTTCCTCAAGGGCCTTCTCCTGTCTAATCCCCTGGTCTGCCCTCTGGCGCCCAAATGGGATCTCAATGTGGTGTTGGGGCGGCTCACCCTGCCGCCCTTTGAACCGATGGCTACGTGTCATCTCCGCTATCTCTCATGGAAGGTGGTGGTCCTCGTTGCCCTCACCTCCGCCCAGAGGGTGAGCGAGCTCCAGGCCCTCATGGTGGACAGGCCTTATACCAGGTTCTACAAGAATAGGGTAGTGCTTCACACACACCCCAAGTTTCTTCCAAAGGTAGTGTCCTCTTTCCATCTCAATCAGGAGGTGGTCCTCCTTACCTTCTTTCCCAGACTGCATGCCGGTTGCGCTGAGGCCATCCTTCATACCCTAGACTGTAGGAGGGTTTTATCTTTCTACATTCAGCGTACTCAAGACCACCAGAAAGCATCACAGCTTTTTGTTTCCTACGACCCCAGCAAGCTGGGGCAGGCAGTGACCAAGCGCACGCTGTCCACGTGGGTGGCGGACTGCATCGTCTGGGCCTATGAGAAAGCGAAACTTACTTTGGAGGGCCGTGTCATGACTCACAAGGTCCGGGCCATGGCAACCTCTGTGGCTCATTTGCGCTCCGTTCCTCTGGCAGACATCTGCTGGGCCGCCACCTGGTCTTCGGTTCATACCTTCGCAGCTCATTACTGCTTGGATAGGGAGTCCCGATGGGACAGTGCCTTTGGCCAGGCTGTACTCTCTAACCTTTTTGAGGTCTAGGCAACTCCTGCCCTCCGACCCTTCTGTGTTCAGGCTACCGGAGTGTTAATTTCTTCTCAGATTGAGTTTTTTCCGCAGCAGCTGCTTGCGGCTCTTGATGAGGGAGCATTTTTTGGTTATGGGTTCCTGGTAGCCTGTAGCTGGGGAGTCCCATACGTGAGGACTGACTTCCTGCTTGTTCCTGGAGAAAGCGTAGTTACTCACCTGTAAAAGGTATTTTCTGGGGACAGCAGGAATCAGTCCTCACAACACTCCCTCCTCCCCTTGGAGGTGCAGTCCTCCTGTTTTACTGTTTTTTGTTCTTTGCCGTCTCTAGCTATATTATTTGACTGAGCAAGATGGCCCCTTTGGGCGGGAAGCAGACCACGCATGCGTGGAGGCAACTCCCAAACGCTTTCTTTGAAAGCTGGGCATTTGCTCCGTGCGGGCTCCATTGGCGCCGACGTAACCCATATGTGAGGATTGATTCCTGCTGTCTCCAGAGAACATCTGTTACAGGTGAGTAACTACGCTTTCGTTTTTGGCCCCTGGTTTTTTCCAGTTGCACCAGTCCTCTTCCGTCCCCCCTTGCTCTCCCCTTTTCTCTGAGCAAGGGGATACCCTTCTTTAAAGGTTTTTTTCCCTGCTGTGGGCTTCACAACCTTTTTTCTCCCAACCACTGGCCGCAAAGGTCTTCAACCTAGCGAGGGTCCTTTTTGCCCCTATGACCACAGGTTAAAAAAAAAAAAAAAGTGACAGATGCTCCAAGAACATGTCGCTCACGGACACCCATGACTACTGTTTTCAGTGTCTTGGGGCTGACCATGACCTGGAGCTCTGCTCTCTTTGCAAGAAAATGTCCTTCAAGGCTCTGCTCAGCCGTAAGCAGAAGTCCGATGACATTTTCCGGAAAGTGGCCCCGGAATCCTCGGTGGCACCCTCGGTCATCCCTCCGCTGGTGGGATCCCCCACTTCGGTTCCACGTTCTCGGCGGCACTCTGACCAGGGGTCCCCTGAAGTGGAATGGCATAAGAAGAAGGAGACCTTGAAGTCATTGTCGGGGGCTCCGGATAAGCGTGGGCTGTCCCACGCTTGGTCACTCAGTCCCCCACGGTATTCCCGAGAGTCGGACAAGGAGCAGCCTCGAAAGGTACCTCATACGGATACAGAGGCCTCCAGCAACGGTGCCCAGTCTCCAGAGGGTCATCCTGGTGAGGACCCCTCTCCTCCTCCATGCCAGACCCGGTAACCCCGGTGTCGGCATCACAAGGTCCCACGCCCGCATGGGAGTCCTGAATGCTGGCACTAGAGCGCAGCGTTTCTGCCTCTTTAGCTGCCCAGCAGGCGCTCATGCCCAGTACGGCTGGCCCATTCCTCGAGACCGAGGTTCCCTCGAGAGGGACACTAAAATCCGCCCTGGAAACTCCCGAGAGCCATGGGCCTTGTGAGGGACCTCGGTGTTGGTCTCGTTTGCCTTCCCGGTCCTCGGGAGCGCGATCCTCCAAGGCCTCTTGTTCCAAGCGGACCTCGGCCTCTGGACGGGGCGACTTGCCCGAGTTGGATTCCTCCTCAGACCTCTCGGGCTGGGAGGCAGATGTGGATACTTCCCCGGAAACCTGTGCCCACTGGGACCTCCCTTTGGACCCGTCCCCACCCGCCTATCAGAGGCGGTCACTGCCCGAGGACACATCGTTTTTGGCATTCGTGCGGGACATGGCACGGGCCCTCAGCCTGGCTATGTAGACTGAAGAGGAACCGTGAGCTGAGGAGCTTGATATTATACAGTACGAGTCCACACCTTGGAAATATCTCACTGTCCCGGTTCCTCCGATATTGTTAAGACTGCTCCTCCGCATGTGGGAGACACCTGCTTCCGTCCCCATTGTGAGCAAGCGCCTAGATGCCATGTATAGAGTTCAGCGTGGCCCGGGGTTCTGGAAGACCCAACTCCCACACAACTCCATGGTTGTGGAGTCAGCGATGCAGAAGCAAAAGAGTCCTTAGTCTCACTCTTTGGTTCCCCCAGGCAGGGAGTCGAGAGCCCTTGACACCCTGGGGCGTAAGGCCTATCAGGGTTCCATGCTCACTTGCCGTATCCAGGCATACCAACTCTATATGGACATGTTCCTGCGAGAACTTGTCAAGGAACTCGGCGGTTTTGCCGAAGGCCTCGGGCGAACCTCTCCTAAGGTTCCAAACCCTCCTGAAATCCATCGTGGAGTATTCGAAGTACCTCTCCCATGCTGCATACGACGGGTTTGAATCCTCCGCCCAGATGGCGGCAGCCGGCATTGGGACCTAGCGACAGGCATGGATCCAAGAGAAGCTCCTGGAGATCCCTTGCCTTGTCGAATTGTTTGGCAAACCTATGGAGGACAAGGCCGCTGAGATAGAAACGGAGTTCGTGAGTCGAACTCATCTCTCGCACAAAACCTCCTTCCTCCCCAGGAAGAAGGAACAGCCTAAAAAGCCATTCTTCCAAAGGAAAGGGCTCCTTCACTGGGGTTACCCGCCTTTCCCGCCCTCTTCTGCACTGGCTCCCAGCACGCAGGGCAAGGGAGGTGCACATGGTCACCGTAAGCCTAAAGGGCCCAAGGTCGGTCGAGAAGGTACTGCTGTACCTTCGAGGTCAGGGGTTCTACTCCTGTTACTTTCTCGTCCCAAAAAAGATGGGGGGGCCTATGCCCCATCCTCGACCTCAGAAACCTCAACAAGTTCCTGGTGTGAGAAAAGTTCAAAATGTTATCGCTTGGCCTCCTGCTGCCCTTCCTTCAGCAGGGCAATTGGCTATGCTCCTTGGACCTCAAGGACACTTATGCCCACATCCTAGTTCACCCCCAGCACAGGCAATACCTGCGCTTCAGGGTGCAGGGGAGACACTACCAGTACAGAGTGCTCCCCTTCGGGCTTGCGTCTGCACCGTGGGTTTTCACAAAGTGCCTCTCCATGGCCGCCACCTCCCTCAGGTGGCAGGGCATACCTGTCTTCCCCTATTTTAATGACTGGCTCGTCACGGGGTTCTCAATCGGCAAAGCCCGCCTGGTGGCGTCGCGCACAATCCTTCTCCTCAAGCGCCTCGGCTTCCTGGTCAACTACCCCAGGTCCCACCTCAAGCCGGTGCAGGTGCTGGAGTTCATCGGTGCACGCCTTGACACAGTCCGGGCGACCACCTTCCTTCCCACTGACCGAGCAGACCATCTTTGGGCTGTGGCGTCCCACGTCCAAAGCAGGACTTGGGTTATGGCGCGGGCAATGCTGCACCTTCTTTGGCACATGGCTTCCACCATCCATGTGGTCCCCCACGCCCGCATGCACATGTGGATAGCCCAGTGGTGTCTCAGGGTACAATGGAGCCAGGCCTTCGGTCACCTCAGAGACCCTATCCGGGTCTCCCGCAGCCTCCTCGACTCACTGAGTTGGTGGTGGGATCCCCAAAGTCATCTTCGGGGAATGCTCTTCCAGACCCTGCAGCATGAGCTCGTCCTAACGACGGATGCTTCCCTGCTAGGGTGGGGAGCCCACTGCGGCGCATTGTGCACCCAGGGGCAGTGGTCGCCCGAGGAGTCTTGGCAGCAGATCAACCTGCTCGAGCTTTGGGCGGTCCGATGTGTCCTGAGGGCCTTCAGGGACTACCTAAGGGAAAAGATGGTACTCGTACAGATCGACAACAGGGCAGGGTAGCCATGTTTTGCATCAACAAGGAGGGGAGGACAGGATCATGCCTCCTCTGCCAAGAGGCAATCCTTCTTTGCTCCTTTGCATCTCGCCGGGGGATGACCCTGCGAGCGGTCTACCTCCCGGGCCAGGAGAATGTCCTCACGGACAAACTCGGCAGATCCTCCGCCCGCCCGAGTGGCACTTTGATCCAGAGGTCTTCGGTGTCTTGTTCCATCATTGGGGGACCCCATCCATGGACCTGTTTGCCAGTCCAGCGAATGCACAGTTTCCTCGCTTTTGCGGCCCAGTTCCGCACCTGAGCAGGGTGGCCCGGATGCGTTCCTCGAGTAGGACCTCTGGCCGCCTTTACCGTTCCTCCCACTCCTCTCATTGCGAGGATCCTCCACAAGGCTGTCCTCGGTGGCCTGTAGCTGAGGAGTCCCATAAGTGAGGACTGATTTCCTGCTTCTTCCTGGAGAAAGCATAGTTACTCACCTGTAACAGGTATTCTCCAGGGACAGCAGAATCAGTCCTCACTACCCTCCTGCCTCCGCTGAAGAGTTGTGTGTTTTGTCCTTCCCTTGCCATCTGCTTAGTAGGACTCTAGCTGGGGGACCTGACTGAGCAAGATGGCACTTTTGGGCGGGAAGAGGACCACACATGCGTGGCAGCAATCTCAAAGGCTTTCTTTGAAAGCTGGGGAATTGCTCTGGGCGGGCTCCGTCGGTGCCGACGTCACCCATACACGAGGACTGATTCCTGCTGTCCCTAGAGAACACCTGTAACATGTGAGTAACTATACTTTTTGCATTACGTGTCTCCCTCTAGGGAGTCTCTCACGGTCCCTGTGCCGTCCATCTTGACCCGGCTGCTCCTCCACATGTGGGAAGCACCTGCCTCGGTCCATATTGTCAGTAAAAGACTCGATGCCATGTACAGAGTCCAGAAAGACCCTGGGTTTCGAAAGACCCAACTTCCCCATACCTCCATGGTAGTGGAATCCGCGATGTGGAATTAGAAGAGTCCGAAGTCGCACTCTTCGGTCCCGCCTGATAGAGAATCCCGTGCCCTCGATGCCCTCTGGCTCAAGCCCTATCAGGGACCCATGCTGGCATGCCGAATCCAGGCATACCAGCTGTATATGGGTATGTTCCTTCATGACCTCGCTAAAGAGCTTGGCGGTTTCTCTGCGGGCCTCGGAGGTGAACACCTTCTCAGATTTCAGACACACTTGAGATCGGTCGCAGACTGCTCAAAATACCTTTCCTGCGCCTCATATGACTGGTTCGAATCTTCCGCCCATGTGGCAGCAGCTGGCATCAGAGCCCGGCGTCAGGCATGGATCCAGTCCTCAGACCTGGAACAGTGGGTCCAGGAGAAACTCTTGGATGTCCCCTGCCTCGGCGAACAGCTGTTCGGCAAGTCCATGGAGGACAAGGCAGCCAAGATCGAGATGGAGTTCATGACCCGGACCCGTCTGTCTTGCAAAACCTCTTCCCTTCCTCAGAAGAAACAACATAGTAAGAAGCCCTTCTTCCAGAGGAAGGGGCTCCCTTACTGGGGATACCCACCCTATCTGCCCGCCCCTGCGATGGTGCCCAGTGGCCAAGGTAAAGGGGGAGCCTAGGGTCACCATAAACCTAAGAGGCCCAAGACCCAACCACCGGCGCTGCCCCAGCCAGCCCCTGGGTTTTGACGTCAAATGCATGGCCTCTTACCCCCCCGGTGGCACCCCTGCCAGTGGGGGGACGTCTGTCCCTCTTCGCCTCCGAGTGGGAGGCCATCACATCAGACACCTGGGTCCTCCAGGTAGTCCGGGATGGTTATCATCTTTGTCTGGACAGACTCCCTCCTCCCTTCTCCCCAGCGGAGCCTTCTCGGTTCTCCTCGCACCAGACGTGCCTTACTGCAAGAGTTGAACAACCTCCTCGGTCAACAGGTGGTTGAAAGGTCCCGCCGCACATTCGTGGTTGGGGGTTGTACTCCCATTACTTTCTCATTCCGAAGAGGATAGGGGGCTTGCGTCCCCTCCTCGATCTCAGGAACCTAAACAATTTTCTGGTGCGGGAAAAGTTCAGAATGCTATCACTTGGCGTCCTGCTGCCCTTCCTCCGGCAGGGTGATTGGCTATGCTCCTTGGACCTCAGAGACGCTTACGCCCACATCCCTGTCCACCCCAAACACAGGAAGTACCTGCATTTCAGGGTGCAGGGGGTTCACTTCCAGTACAGTGTGCTCCCCTTCGGGCTTGTGTCTGCCCCGCGGGTCTTCACAAAATGCCTGTCAGCAGCCACAGCCCACCTCTGGCTGCAGGGCATATCCATCTACCCTTACCTAGACAACTGTCTCATCACGGGCACATCGGCAGAGGAAGCTCGCCACACAGTTCTCTCCTCGAATGCTTGGGTTTCCTAATCAACTGTTTCAAGTCTCACTTTGAACCAGTGCAGGTACTGGAGTTCATCGGCGCTCTGCTCGACACGGAATGGGTGACTGCCTTCCTTCCCCAAGCATGTGTGGACCACCTCCGCGCTCTGGCTGCCGAGGTCCAAAGCCGGTCCAGGGTCTCGGCACGGGCCATGTTGCGCCTTCTGGGGCCCATGGCCTCGACCATGCATGTCATTCCCCATGCTTGCATGCATATGCAAGCGTTCAATGATGCCTCAGAGCGCAATGGTCCCAGGCCTCAGGCCAGCTCCGGGACCCCATCTCTGTCTCATGCAGCCTATCCAGTTCTCTGGAGTGGTGGCAGAATCCCAGAAACCACCTTCGGGGCATGCCCTTCCAGATCCTGCAACACGAGCTCATCCTGCCTCACTGTTGGGCTGGGGAGCCCACTGCGACAACCTCCGTGCCCAGGGATGGTGGTCACCTGAGGAATCCCGACAGCAGATCAACCTGCTCGAGCTTCGAGCGGTCCGGTTGGCCCTGAAAGTCTTCAAGCACTGCTTGCGAGGCATGTCGGTGCTCGTGCAGACCGACAACAAGGTCGCGATGATCTACATAAACAAGGAAGGGGCTAGGGGCTTCTGCCGCCTCTGCCAGGAAGCAGTCCTCCTCTGCTCCTTTGCCGTGCGCTGGGGCATGACGCTAAGAGTGGTCTACCTCCCGAGCCAAGGCAATGTCCTCGCAGACAGGCTTCTCCATCCGCACGAGTGGCACCTGAGTCCAGAGGTGGTTTTTCACCTGTTTCACCGCTGGGGGACTCCATCCATAGACCTGTTCGCCAGTCCGGCGAACGCACAGCTCCCTAGATTTTGCGGGCCGATACAGCACCCAAGCAGAGTAGCCCTGGACGCATTCCTTTTGAGCTAGATCTCCGGGCTTCTGTATGCGTTCCCTCCCACTCCTCTCACTGTGAGTACCCTCCACAAAATTCAGCGGGACCGAGCCTCGGTGATCCTGGTGGCTCCCTCGTGGCCTCATCAGTCTTGGTTCCTGCTGCTACTCCAACTCTCCTTGGAGCCTCCAGTCGCCCTGGGCAGTGCCCTGGGTCTTCTGACACAGGAAGAGGGACAGATGCTTCACCCGTACTTGGGCTCGCTATCCCTAACAGCCTGGCGGCTGAGCGGGTCTCTTTAGCCTCACTACACCTCCCAGAGGAGATCAAAGAAGTCCTGCTCACATTGAGGAAAGATTCAATGAGATGGGCCTATGCCTTCGAGGTGCTTCTTGGTTCGGTGCTCCGAGCTCCAGATCGATCCGTTCTCCAGTACCTCCTCCACCTCTCACAGGTGGGGCTGAAATCCAATTCGGTCAGGGTTCACCTGAGCTACATTTCAGCCAACCACTTCCCCGTCGAGGGTAAACCCCTCTCGGGCCAGACTCTGGTATCCCACTTCATGTGGGTCTCTTGCTTTCCAAACCCCCCGACCGGCCTCTGCCGGCGGAGTGGGACCTGAACATCGTGCTCATGCAGTTGACACAGCCGCCCTTCGAGCTGTGGCGACGTACTCTCTTTGGCACCTCTCTTGGAAGGTAGTCTTCCTGGTGGTGCTGACCTTGGCTCGACGAGTCAGCGAGCTGCAATCCCTCATGACTGCGGCTCCTTACACCAGGTTCTATGGGAACAGGGTGGTCCTCTGGACTCACCCCAAGTTTCCACCGAAGGTCATCTCGGATTTCCATCTCAACCAGGAAATAGTCTTACTGACTTTCTTCCTGAGACCTCATACCGACCGGGCATCAGAAAGTTTTGCATACGCTTAACTGCAAGAGGGCTCTCGCTTTCTACCTGCAGCACACCCAGGGTCATCGCAAGTCCAACCGGCTCGTCATCGCCTACGATCCCAACTGTCTGGGGCTTGCAGTCACCAAGCGCACTCTCTCTGTCTGGGTGGCGGACTGCATCACCTTCGCTCAGGCGAAGGCTGGGGCCCCGCTGGATTTTTGAGTCACTGTGTACTGTGTCTTTGCCAAGGCGGCGTCTGTAACTTTGCTACGCTCAGTGCCTCTGACAGACATTTGCCGGGCTGCGACCTGGTCTTCCGCGAATACCTTCGCTTCGCATTGCTGCCTGGAGAGGGAGTCCCCCCGGGACAGCGCCTTTGGCTAGGCTGTAATCTGTTCAGGGTAGAAGCAACTCCTGCCCTCCGACCCTTCTTCTGCGGCTACTGAGAGCTTGGCCCCCGAGGACTGGGGCTCCCTTCGAATTGTCAGCTTCTGCTCACGGCTTCGCGGAGGCGTTTTTGCTTATGGGTTTCAGTAGTCTGTAGCTGGGGAGTCCCATAAGTGAGGATCGACTTCCTGCTTGTTCCTGGAGAAAGTGTAGTTATTCACCTGTAACAGTTAATATCCAGGAACAAGCAGGAATGTAGTCTTCACATGTGGGTATCGTCGGTACCGATGGAGCTTGCACGTGAACGCTCCCCAGCGTCCAATAGGAAAGCTTTTGGGAGCATCCCACAGCGCCTGCGTGCTGCCTTCCCGCCTTTCCAACAATCCTTCATCAGTTCTTCGTTTTCCGTGGAGCCGACAGGACGTATCCCTGTCACTGCAGAAAAACTATTCTTCTTCTTTTGTTTTTTTGTAGTCGCGTCTGCCTTCACTCGACATCTACCGGTACCGCCGGTTCTCTTTTCTTTCTTTTTCAAAAAAACCCAACCTAGTTTCTAAAATCTTTTTTTAGTAGCCTTTCCCCTCTCGGGGTTAGGCGCCATTTTGGGCACTAGGCCCATTTTTCCTCAGACATGGAAAAACCAGCTAGTGGTTTTAAAAAAATGTTCTAAATGTGGCGGTACCATATCCGTCACCGACGCCCATGAATGGTGTCTTAAATGTTTAGGTCCTGACCATTCTCCATCGGAGTGTCTTTCCTGCGGAAAGATGACCAAGAGGGTCCTGCAGAATAGAGCTGCAAAACTCGGTACCCTTTTTGCCGCTGTCATGATGTCCGTTGCATCGACGTCTTCCAGGGCTTCATCTTCCTCCCATGGATCTCAGGTAACTAAACCTAAGTCTTTTAAGACTGGCCGGTCCTCAAAGGGTAGATCTCCTTCCAAGCATCAAGATGCCATTGGCGTTGCCCTCGAGGAAAGTTCACCGGCAAAACAGTCCCGGCAGGAGACCTCGGACTCCAAAGCATTAACGGGACTCCAGAATGTTTCAGAGGCTTCAACCTCTGCAGAACTACTGGTGCCATGTTCTGGGTTTGTAGTCGCTTCCACCGGTACCGACACCCAGGCATCGGCAAGAGCGGTGGATCAGAGATTCCTCGCTATCGAATGCAGTCTAGCGGCTCTCTTAGCAGCTTTGGTACTGCTAAGACCGCTACATACGGTTCCACAGGCATCGGTACTGACATCTGTGCCGGTACCGAGTGCACCTTCCTTGGCAGGTATGCTTCCGCCCATGCCGAGCCTCGGGTCTATCTCGGGCATCGAAGAGCTGGTACCGAGACACCCCGAAACCGACTTCGAGCGGTACCGGTACCGAGCGTTGTACGAACACCGGTCACCGAGATACTTCGAATCTTCCGATTCCGATGATTCTGATGACTCTGCCGGTACCAGAGCAAACTTTATGGAAGATCCATCTCCTTCTCCTCAACGCAGAATGTCTCCTTCAGAAGGCATGTCCTTCCAGGATTTCATACATGATGTAGCTCGAGGTCTTGCAATCACGGTGACTCCAGAGAAGGAACCCAGGGCAGAAGAATTGGAAATTCTTCAATACCCTAAAGCTCCTAAAGAGGTAGCTACCCTGCCCATTCATAGGATCTTGCAGGATCTTATGCTCAGAATGTGGGAAACCCCTTTAACGGTGTCTCCACACTCCCGACGACTCGATACTATGTACCGAGTTCCAAGCTGTCCTGGTTTTCAAAAGATTCGGTTACCACACCATTCAATGGTAGTGGAATCGGCAATGCGTAGGATTAGGAGTGCTAAGACGCATTCCTCTAATCCTCCGGGCCGGGATGCTTTTGGACGTCGATGCTTCCAATCCTCCATGTTGGCAGCCAGGATCAGCTCTTACATTCTCTATATGGGAATGTTCCTCAAGGGAGTTACAGGAGACTTAGAGCTTATGAGCCCTCTTCCTGAGGACAAAAGAGGGGATTTTCTTACTCTGGTCAAACATGCCCAGGATGTCTCTAAATTTGTGAACTGTGCATCCTTCGATTGCTTTGAATGTATTAGCAGAACTTCTGTTATTTCAATCAGTGCACATCGTATTGCCTGGCTCCAGGCATCAGACTTAGAACAATGGGTACAAGAGAAACTGGGAAATATTCCTTGCACAGGAGAAAATCTCTTTGGCAAGGATTGGCAGGACAAGGCAAATCAGCTTGAATTGAAAATACTACCTTGAATAGACTAAGTCTGCAGCCAACCCAGCAAAGAAAAAGTCAGCCAAAAAAACCTTTTTCAGTAAGAAAAAGAAGTTTTACCCATCTTATACCCATCATACTCACTGTCCAGTTCATGTTCCCCAGAAGGGGCAACAACAGAACAGACAGCAGAAGAAGCCACAAGTTCCAAGAACTCAATTGGCTCCACAAGTTCAGCCTCCTCAGGGGTTTTGACACCTTCCTAGAGAACTTAGTCTTTCTGCCCCTGAAAGGTCCAGAACCCCTCACCATTCCAGGAAGGTTATGCTATTTTGCCAGCAGATGGCAACAAATAACATCAGAAAACTGGACTTTGTCCATTGTACGAGAGGGGTACAGACTCCACTTCCACAGCCTGCCCCCTCCTACAATCATAAAGCAGTTCAATCCTCAGGTCCCTGTCACCAATCTCTTGGGTCAGGAGGTCACATCACTTCACTTCTTGCTCAAGGAGCAATAGAAGAAGTACCCATACCCCAACAGGGCGCGGGGTTTTACTCCCCCTATTTTCTCATTCCCAAGAAAACGGGGGGGACACAGGCCTATTCTGGACCTCAGAGAATTAAACAAATATCTGTTCCGAGAAAAATTCAAAATGATTTCCCTCAGAACACTCTTGCCATACCTTTAGAGTCAGGATTGGCTATGTTCTCTAGATCTAAAGGATGCATATACTCATATTCTCATCCATACAGATCACAGAAAATTCCTTCGATTCCTTTTCCAGGGAAGACACTTCCAATACAGGGTTCTTCCCTTTGGGCTGGCTTCTGCCCCAAGAGTCTTCACAAATTGCATGGCAGTAATAGCAGCATTCCTGAGAACTCTGGGAATATTCGTCTTCCCCTACTCCAGAAGCCAGCTTCGCTCTTTCTTGCACGATGCGAATTCTTTGTACTTGGGACTGGTCATAAACCTCCCAAAATCTCAGCTCACCCCCTTCTCAGTCCCTGGAGTTCATAGGGGCTCGTCTGGATACCAGACAGTCAAGGGCTTTCCTACCACAGCCCCGCTGTCTTCGTATACTGCATCTGGCATCCCAAGCAGCTATGAAAGTCTTCCTGACTGCTCAGGAAATGCTTCAGCTTCTGGGGCATATGGCATCCACTGTCCATGTGGTTCCCTATGCTCGCCTTCACATGCGAGCAGCCCAGTGGACCCTCTCCTCTCAGTGGACACAGGCCTCGGGTCGCCTGTCGGACAAAATCAGAAATTCCACACGTCTCATTTCGTCCCTTCAATGGTGGCAATCTCTGGAAAGCCTTCTAATAGGCTCTCCTTTTCAGCAGCCTCTTTTCCAGGCCACTCTAACAACAGATGCGTCCAAGTTGGGTTGGGGAGCTCACTTGCACGATCTCTCTACTCAGGGTCTCTGGACCCCACAGGAGGCTTGTCTTCCCATAAACCTCCTAGAACTCAGAGCCATCTACCATGCTCTTCGAATATTCCAGGCCCAACTCAGATACAAGACAGTCCTGGTTCAAGCCTACAATCAAGTAGCTATGTTCTATGTGAACAAGCAGGGCGGAATGGACTCTCTGTCGTTATGCAACAAAGCTTTGCGACTGTGGGCCCTCGCCAGAGAGCTTCAAATCCATCTCCTAGTGGTATATCCTCCAGGCATTCAAAACCTTTGGGCAGACAAACTCAGTCAAATAATGCTACCACATGAATGGTCTCTTCACTCAGACCAGATTGCTTGAGTGTTTTGAATCTAGGGAGCCCCAGATAAAGACCTCTTTGCAAGTCCACAGATTGCCAAACTTCCCCGGTTCTGTTCCAGAATTCCGGCTCAAAACTGTCAGGCAAGAGATGCTTTCCTTCTCCACTGGGGGCAGGACTTCCTCTATGCCTTCCCATCCATTCCCCTCATTCCCAAAATATTATTCAAGCTTCAGAGAGACAGAGGACATATGATTCTCATAGCTCCACGTTGGCCACGGCAACGTGGTATCCTCTGCTTCTATGTCTCTCTCAAGCCACGCCACTGGAGTTGGGATACACTCCAGATCTTCTTTCCCAAGAGAACGGGACGCTGTTGCACCCGAATCCCCAGTCCTTACATCTCGGGGCCTGGTTGCTGAAAGCCTAGAGCTTCCAGATATCAACCTTTCTGAACAGGTAAAGGATATCCTGGTGGCCTCCAGAAAACCCTCCACAAGGCGATCATACGCCTTCAAGTGGAAAAGGTTCTCTGTATGGTGTTCTCAAAGGGGGCTTCACCCCCTTTCGGTGCCTCTGGAATCGCTACTGGAGTATCTCCTCCATTTATCAAATTCTGGTCTTAAAACCAATTCAGTAAGGGTCCATCTTAGTGCCATTGCAGCTTCTTGTAAGCCTTTGGATGGACAACCTATTTCCTCTCATCCACTTGTAGCAAGATTTATGAGAGGTCTACTCTTAACAAAACCTCCCATTAAGCCGCCACCAGTGGCATGGGATCTCAATCTTGTTCTCGGGCAGCTTATCAAACCACCCTTTGAGCCCTTAGCCACTACGGATCTGAAGTTTCTTTCCTGGAAAGTCATCTTCCTAGTTGCTCTCACTTCTGTAAGACGCATCAGTGAGTTGCAGGCCTTAGTGGCTGATCCTCCTTATTCAAGATTTCACCATGATAAGGTAGTTTTTAGGACTCATCCTCACTTCATGCCAAAGGTGGTTTTGCCTTTTCATTTAAACCAATCGGTTTACCTTCCTGTATTCTTTCCTAGACCTCATGCCTCAAGTGCAGAAAGGAACCTTCATACCTTGGATTGTAAAAGAGCCTTAGCTTTTTACCTTCAAAGAACTAAGCAACACAGAAAATCTTCTGAGCTTTTCGTTGCTTTTGATTCTAGTCATTTGGGACTTCCAGTTTCCAAAAGAACTCTCTCTAGATGGATTGCGAATTGCATATCCTTTGCATACGAGAATAAGGGACTTTCTCTCGAAGGCCACGTCACAGCTCACAATGTGAGAGCAATGGCAACCTCCATGGCTAATCTTCATTCTGTGTCCATTGACGACATCTGTAGAGCAGTCTCCTGGGCTTCAGTGCACACCTTTACAGCCCATTATTGTTTAGACAAGGACTCCCTTCGGGATGCCTCATTTGGACAGGCTGTTCTACAGCATCTCTTTCAGACTTAGTACAACTGCTATCCACCGTCCCGGGGTTTTCGATGCCAGAGATCCATGGGAGGAAGAATGACCTATCTCACCAGAGATTCGCAGCTTGCTAGGGTCATCCTCCTGACATCTCTCAGCTGAGGAGTCCCCATATGTGAAGACTACATTCCTGCTTGGTCCTGGAGATAGCATAGTTACTCACCTGTAACAGATGATCTCCAGGAACAAGCAGGAATGAGTCTTCACATATGGGTATCGTCGGTACCGACGGAGCCTGCGCGGGAACGCTCCCCAGCATCCTTAAAGAAAGCTTTTGGGAGCATCCCACAGCGCCTGCGCGCTGCCTTCCCGCCTTTCCTAACTGCCTCTCTCCAGTTCTTCTTTTCCGCGGAGCCAGCAGGTCGTGTTTCCTGTCACCGCTGAAGAATTTCTTCTTTTCTTTTCTTTTCTTTAGTCGCGTGTCTGCCTTCTCGATTACGCACCGGTACCACCGGTTCTTTTTCTTTCTTTTAAAAAAAAAAACCAACAACTTTTACTTTTTCAGTTGTCACACCCTCATCGGGCCCCTCCGGTGGAGACTGGTATTACAGCTTAACACCTTTTCTTGGCTCTCTATATGTTATAGATAGCCCTGCCTGGCCCTCTGTGGGTGGTAGTTGTACCGTCTTCTTGTAATCACTCAAACACACAGTTCACACTTTAAATCAAGGGTTTTATTCCCCGTCCAATGAGATATTCTTTTTCTTGGTGAACAAAAATAATCAAAAGCCACTCTGGCAAATAACAGAAGCAAACATTGAACAAAAAGTGCTTTCCTCAGCTTTAACTTTCAACAAAAGAAAAGTCTTTAAACAATCCTCTTCATGAGCACTTAACCCTTTTCTTTTGCTGTTATAAATCAAACAGGGTTCACTTTAAACCAAGCAACTTCAGCCAGTTACTGTGTTACTGTTAAACCTTCCTGGTACATATATCTTCTTTATCTCAGTGAAAACTCTTCCTCTTCAGTTATCACTAAAGAGCATTCCATTGGTTCAGTGTTTTCTTGCACATTGGGAATATCACACTGCATTAAAGAATAACCATTTGTACCTACGTTTTCTGTATCAGCTGTTCTGCCGAGCTCACTCTGGTTAATCACGTCAGGTACGTGACTGCTTCCTGGCTCTGAGCTAAAGCTCTCTTGGGTATTACCGTATACTCTGGATAGTGGTTTATAAGAGCCCTTCTCCTGTGTGAAGCTATGAGGTAACTGCCCATAAACACTGGTATTAGTATCAAACAGCTTGTGTCCTGCCTTGAATCGGCTAAAGGCTAATTCCTCTGGTACAGCTGTGGGAGTTTGCAATGCTGACAACGGCACTCGGGAGAAGTCTGAGAATTTAAAGTTGCTAGCAGAATTATGTGCTTCATAAGGTAAGAGACCTTCCTTTCTCTTGTAGCCGTTAGTACAAGGAAAGAAGTTGTTTCCTTTTCCCTTTATATCTGCTCTTGGCTGGCTTCTCTTATTAATCCTGGACTTAGCCCACTCGGGTGTAAAACAGTCCTGTTCAACTTTGAATGCCTTGTTTCCTGCAACAGGATTCCTCCCTCTTCTCTTCTGGCTTTCACACACACACTCTGTATTTAACAGCTGATCTCCACATGTACTCACACCATCCTGAGACTCATTCAAGCTGTCCTGTGGTATATTTTGCTGACCCACTCTCTCATTTCCTTCCTTCCACCAACTTTGGTCCTGGAGATGAGATTGGATTACTGTGTCTCTTTCTCTTTCCCTCCGTTCCCACGACTGAGGATGTTGCTTCCACCTCTGTCCGTGCTCACTCTCCCTCACTGCTTGTGAGTGTGCCTTATGTATCTGTCCCCGGGTTCCACCCCTTCTCAGCTGATCCCTATCAGGTAAATCAACCTCCATTCTCATGCTGGCTGGGTGTGTCTTTTTACCCTTTTCCCACGTGTGCCGTGGTTGCTCATAGCAACTATTTGACATGTTTTTGTTTACCTCATCAGGTTCTGCCTGATTTTCTCCGCTAATCTCAACTTCCTCTGGGTCCCCTGGGTTTACCTTGTGACACAGTGCATTTTTCTTCTGGGGCCTTAGGCCTACAGAGATATTTTTCCCTCATGGAAAAACCCGCCTCCGGGTTTAAAAAATGCACAAAGTGCAGTAGCACTATTTCTGTCACCGACACCCATGACTGGTGTCTAAAATGTTTAGGTCCTGACCACTCCATTGCGGATTGTGAGTCCTGTTCCATGATGTACAAAAGAGGGTTACAGAATCGGGCAGCTAAGCTCAGTACCCTGTTTCCCTCCGATGCAGCTTCCGTGGCATCGACATCTTCCAGGGCTGCTTCTTCATCCCATGGATCTCAAGTAACCAAACTTAAATCTGGCCGGTCCTCAAAGAGTTCATCTCCCTCTAAGTATTGAGATGCCCCCGGGCTTACTCTTGAGGATACCACACCGGCAAAATTACCCCAGCAGGAGGCTCCGGCTTCCAAAGCACTACCTATGGGGTCACAGGTTGACATCGATGGCTCGGCCTCGACCGATCACCTGTCACAATGTTCTGGGGTACCGGCAGTTTCTACCGGTACCGATATCCAGACATTGGTGGCGTCGATGGATCAGAATATTCTGACCATGCAGCGTGCCATCACGGCATTCATTCAAACTGCAACGCCTACGGTACCGCAGCAAACCCCGTTGTCGGTACCTGTACCAATTCCGGTACAGGATCCGATTCCGGTTCTGATACCAGTACTGCTTGCATCGACATCAGCATCGACGGCAGCGGTACGCTATCCAGTGATGCCTATCAGTACCGGCCCGGTACCGATTACTCCCGATGTCGATACCTCCCGGTACGCGTATCGGGCTCTACGAGAGCATCCAGACAGTCGATACTTCGATTCTTCTGAAGACTCTGACTCTTCAGAGGCCTCAATTGAAGCATCGGGGATCCTTCCTCAGGAACCCTCTTCTCCAAAAAGGAGAATGTCTCCTCTTGAAGACTTGTTTTTTCAAGACTTTATTAGGGAGGTGGCCAAAGGCCTGTCCATCTCAGTGACCTCTGAGACTGAACCTAGAGCCAAAAAATTAGATATCCTACAATATCCTAAGGCTCCAAAAGAGGCAGCCACCTTACCAATACATGAGATTCTTTATGAACACATGTTGGGTATATGGGAGACTCCTCTTTCCACCTCCCCTCATTCCAGAAGGTTGGACACCATGTATCGTGTTCCTCCTTGTCCTGGGTTTCATAAGACTCAGCTTCCTCACCACTCCATTGTGGTAGAGTCTGCCATGAAAAAGATCAAGAGTACAAAAAGGCATTCCTCTGCTCCTCCAGGAAGAGAATGCAGAACCCTAGATGCCTTTGGCAGGAAAATCTTCCAGGCCAGTATGCTTGTAGCCAGAATCAACTCCTATAGTCTCTATATGGGGATGTTTCTAAAAGAGGTTACAGATCATCTGCAAACCTTATCTCCTTTTATGTCAGAAGATAAGAGAGAAGAATATATCACCTGGCTTAAACATGCACAGGATGTATCCAAGTTTTCCAACCGTGCAGCCTTTGACTCTTTTGAAGGGGTCAGTAGAGCCTCGGCTATTGCCATAGGTGCACGCAGAGTTGCTTGGTTGCAAGCCTCTGATTTGGAATCCTGGGTACAGGATGGTCTAGGTAACCTTCCCTGTACAGGCGAAAACCTGTTTGGCAAAGATTGGCAAGCAAAGACCAACCAGATGGATGCTGAAAATTCTGCTTTAGATAGACTTTCAAAGTCTACTACTGCACCTTTCAAAAAGAGGTTGTTCAAAAAGGGATCTTTCCCAAAGAAAGGGAAATTTTCTTCTTATGGTCAGGCCTCTTCTCAAGGTCGTTTTGCTACAAAGAAGCAGCAACAACCAAAACAGGCCAAAACCCAGGCTGCGAGGACTGCTACGGCCCAACAGCCTCAGCCTTCTCAGGGCCTTTGACTTTCCACTAGAGAACTTAGCCTTTCTGGTTCTAGAACATCCAGAGCCCCTCACCATTCCAGGAAGGTTAGCTCACTTTGCTCCCAGATGGGAACAAATCACAGCAGAGCAGTGGACCCTCTCCATCATAAGGGAAGGGTACAAACTTCATTTCTTAAACCTTCCTCCTCACACCATGGTGAAACAGTTCAATTCTCCAACATCTCTCCTCAACCTTCTAGGTCAGGAGATTGCTACCCTTCTCGCCCAAGGGGCAATAGAAGAAGTACCCCTTCTTCAACAGGGTTCAGGGTTCTACTCCCCCTATTTTCTCATCCCAAAGAAAACAGGGGGCTATAGACCCATATTAGATCTCAGAGAATTGAACAAGTTTCTATGCAAGGAGAAATTCAAGATGACTTCTCTCGGAACTCTCCTTCCATACCTCCAGAGTCAGGACTGGCTTTGTTCTCTAGATCTCAAGGATGCGTACACCCATGTTCTCATCCATCCAACACACAGAAGATTCCTTCGCATCCTGTACCAAGGAAAGCACTACCAATACAAAGTGCTTCCTTTCGGTCTGGCCTCTGCTCCAAGAGTGTTCACAAAATGCATGGCAGTAGTAGCTGCATTCCTACGCACTCTAGGAATATTCGTATTCCCATATCTGGACGACTGGCTCATCCGAGCTCCATCCCAGTCAGAGGCCCAGACTTCTCTAGCCTGCACAAGGCATGTTCTTCAGTATCTGGGACTGGTAATCAACATTCCAAAATCCCATCTTACGCCTACTCAGTCTCTAGAGTTCATAGGGGCCTTACTGGATACCACAACTGGAAGGGCCTATCTTCCCCAGGCCCGTTGCCTATGCTTGGTGCAGTTAGCCTCCCATATTCAGTTAAAATCCCATTTAACTGCTTGAGAGATGTTGCAACTCTTAGGCCACATGGCATCCACAGTGCATGTGGTTCCCTATGCTCGCCTTCACATGAGAGCAGCTCAGTGGACCCTATCCACCCAATGGACCCAGGCACCAGGTTGCCTGTCAGACAAAATAGCAACCTCCAGTCGCCTATTTTCGTCCCTCCACTGGTGGAAGTCCACTCAAAATCTGTTGCTGGGGTCCCCCTTTCAACATGTGTTACCCTAAGCAACCCTTACAACAGATGCCTCTCCAAAGGGTTGGGGGGCTCATCTACAAGATCTCTCGACCCAGGGCATCTGGTCTCCACAGGAGACATATCTTCATATCAACCTCTTAGAGCTCAAAGCAATCTTTCTGGCTCTCAGAGTCTTCCACACCCTGCTCAGCTACAAGACAGTCCTCATCCACACGGACAACCAGGTAGCTATGTTCTTCGTGAACAAGCAGGGGGGAACTGGCTCTCTGTCGCTTTGCAATGAAGCTCTGAGATTGTGGGCCTTCGCCAGAGAGCATCAAATCCATCTCATGGCAGTATATCTTTCAGGAGTTCAAAACTCTTGGGCAGACAGACTCAGTCGAGTTCTGCTTCCGCATGAATGGTCCCTCCATGGGGACCAGATAGCCAGAATTTTTCGGATTTGGGGTACCCCAGACATAGACCTGTTTGCAAGTCCGTGGAATGCCAAACTTCCCCGGTTTTGTTCCAGGATTCCATGTCAGGGAGTTCAGGCCAGAGATGCCTTCCTCCTTCATTGGGGGGAAGACTTCCTTTATGCCTTTCCACCTATTCCCCTAATCCCCAAGACTCTGTTCAAGCTTCAGAGAGACAAAGGGACTATGATCCTCATAGCACCACTTTGGCCACGCCAAGTGTGGTACCCTCTACTTCTGCATCTCTCTCAAGCTCCCTCCTTAGACCTGGGGTCTGCTCCAGATCTCCTCTCCCAGGAGGAGGGAACTTTGTGGCACCCAAATCCTCAGTCTCTTCATCTCAGGGCCTGGTTGCTGAAGGCCTAGACCTTCAAGATTTACAACTTTCTCAGCAAGTGAAGGATATCCTTCATGCTTCCAGAAAGCCTTCCACCAGACGTTCATATGCTTTTAAATGGAAAAGGTTTTCCATTTGGTGTGCAGAGAAGGGTCTCAACCCTCTTGCAATACCTTTGCATTCTTTACTAGACTATTTGCTACATTTATCCCATGCAGGCCTTAAGACAAATTCAATCAGAGTCCATTTGAGTGCTATTGCAGCATCCCTTAAGCCTCTCAATGGACATCCTATTTCCTCTCATCCTCTTATAGCAAGATTCATGAGAGGCCTTCTTTTGACTAAACCTCCCATTAGACCACCTCCAGTGGCCTGGGACTTGAATCTGGTTCTTGGCCAGCTTATGAAGCCACCCTTTGAACCCTTAGCCACTACCTCCTTAAAATTCCTTTCTTGGAAGGTAATTTTTCTCATTGCAGTCACCTCAGCTCGCCGTATCAGTGAGCTGCAAGCTTTAGTGGCTAATCCTCCTTATACAAGGTTCCATCATGACAAGGTAGTCCTCAGAACTAATCCACACTTTATGCCTAAAGTGGTCTCACCTTTTCATCTGAACCAGGAGGTCTTTTTACCTGTCTTTTTTCCAGGACCTCATGCATCAAGTGCAGAGAGGAATCTTCATACCCTGGATTGTAAAAGAGCACTTGCTTTCTACTTACACAGGACACAGCAACATAGAAAGTCCTCTCAACTTTTTGTTGCTTTTGATCCTTCTCATTTAGGACTTCCAGTCTCTAAGAGAACTCTGTCCAATTGGATTGCTCAGTGTATTTCCTTTGCCTACCAAAGTAAGAATCTTTCTCTGGAGGGCCATGTCACAGCTCACAATGTGAGGGCCATGGCCACCTCTATGGCTCATCTAAACTCTGTGTCCATCGACCAAATCTGTCGAACGGCCACTTGGACATCAGTTCATACCTTCACAGCCCATTACTGCTTGGACAAGGACTCCCGCCGGGATGCCTTGTTTGGTCAGGCTGTTCTCAAACACCTGTTCCATACCTAATCAACTCCTACCCTCCATCCCTGAACTGGATGCCTGAGATTCATGGGTAGAGGTAGAGCCCTTCCCAGGGACTCACAATCTGGGTGATCTCCCAGGCATCTCTAGCTGGGGAGTCCCCATATGTGAAGACTTATTCCTGCTTGTTCCTGGAGATAGCACAGTTACTTACCTGTAACAGGTGATCTCTGGGAACAGCAGGAATAAGTCTTCACAACCCACCCACCTCCCCTAGGAGTTGTATCTCTCTATCTATCTTTCCTTTCCTCTCTCTCTCTTTGTCTCAGCTTTAAAACTCGAACTGGAGAGAGGCAGTTAGGAAAGGCGGGAAGGCAGCGCGCAGGCGCTGTGGGATGCTCCCAAAAGCTTTCTTTAAGGATGCTGGGGAGCGTTCCCGCGCAGGCTCCGTCGGTACCGACAATACCCATATGTGAAGACTTATTCCTGCTGTTCCCAGAGATCACCTGTTACAGGTAAGTAACTGTGCTATCTCCGGGAACAGCAGGAATTAAGTCTTCACAACCCACCCACCTCCCCTAAGAGTTATCTCTCTTTCTCTCCTTCTCTCCTTTTGTCTCAGCTAGAAACTCAACTGACGAAGGAGAGTTGGAAAGGCAGCACGCAGGCGCTGTGGGATGCTCCCAAAAGCTTTCCTATTGGACGCTGGGGAGCGTTCCCGCGCAGGCTCCGTCGGTACTGACAATACCTGTATGTGAAGACTTAATTCCTGCTGTTCCCGGAGATCACCTATTACAGGTGAGTAACTACGCTTTCTCCAGGGACAGCAGGAATCGGTCCTCACTACCCTCCCCTCCCACCTCCCCTTAAGAGTTGCTATTCTTATCCTTCCCTTGCCATCTGCTTAGTAGAGCTCTAGCTATGGGACCCGACTAAGCAAGATGGCGCCCTTGGGCGGGAAGAGGACCACACATGCGTAGCAGCAATCCCAAAGGCTTTCTTTGAAAGCTTGGGAATTGCTCCGCATGGGCTCTGTCGGTGCCGACGTCACTCATAAGTGAGGACTGATTCCTGCTGTCCCTGGTGAACATCTGTTACAGGTGAGTAACTATGATTTTTGTGTAATCTGGATTGTATGTAGAACAATTTTTTCCCCTTTTTTTGGTTTCTTTACTCCAATAATTGAAAGCAACAGTAGAAGCCCAAATGTTGTGGATGGGGGGGGGAGGGCGTAAGTTGTAAGGAGCAGTGGGTATAATCCTAAACAAAGGCACAGAGGAGGGTAACCTGCATAGCGTACCACTTCACTAGATAGTCTGTTACTATGTTCGTTTAACCCAAAACAATTTTCCAATTCATCCTGCTAGATCAGTCCATACAAGTGGGTTATGTCCCCCTGCCAGCAGATGTTGGAAACAGAGAAGTTACCAAAGGCTTCAGTGAGTGTGCCCTGGCACTAACCACAGGATCCCCCTAGGGGTTGCCTTCAGTATTTCTCTGTTTCCAGCAAATGTGGATGTCTTTCTCCTTGCTCTTGACATTTTTTTTCTGCCAGTAGTTCTAGCAAACCTTCCTTCGGTGGACATCTCCAGGGCACACAAGAGGTTTTTCTCCCTGGAGTTTCCTACATCTTTCCAGGGTCCAGCTTCTGATCAGGAGGATTAATAGAGCTGCCCTTGGCTGCGGGGGGTGAAGGCTCCTGGTCAGGACGACCAGTTGAGCCTTGCAAGCCCAGCAAGGGAGCCTTCAGCACTCCTGGGTATCAGGATCGCTTGTCTTTCCACACTTAAAAGAAAGAAACAAGGTGAATCAGGAAACTGCTTCAGTGATTTCACAGGCTTTCTGACTGGTCTTCTACAGCAGTGATCTTCAAAGTGAGTTCTCCCAACCTCCCCCCCCCCCCGGACTTCCTTCAGCTATCTTCTGTTTTTCTCTTTTTGTGGGGTTGATGTGTGCGCCTTTCGGTAACTTCAGGGGTGGACCCACTTAGCCGCAGACACCGCCGCTCCCTTCCCATCATTTCAGGCTTTCCACCCACGCCATTGCAAGTTGTAGTGGCCATTTTCTTTGCAGTGCACTGCACGAGTTCCTGCCTACGGCCTCCATACGCGCCTGTTCCTTCCTCGGTGGCTCAGTTTCCCTTGTCCAGATCTGGGGAGCAGTCCAGGGAGTAATGCCATCAATTTTGCCTTGTTGTTTGGCCTGCGGCTGCAAACACCAGTACCTCATGGACTGGCTTTTGTGCCACGTGTGCAGAGCACCCCGGAAAGCCTTCCCATGTCAGCTGGAAGTACAAATCACTATCTCTTCTTCTCCAGAGGAGGGTTTGTCACAACTTTTGCCTCCTACCTCTGGCCCTGTTCTGGACGCAGTCGGCCCTTTGGGATCTTTGGAGCCTTCTCCACCACTCCTTTTGCTGCCACAGCAGACAGCACAGTTGCAGGATGGTGCTGATCATAAATCTGATCAGTTTATGCACCTGTTTCAGCAAGCATGGACTTTCTGGAGGTCAGAGCCTGCACCTAGTTCATCTGGAGCACTAGCCTCTGGGAAGATTTCTGCTGGCAAGGAGCATCCTGACTAGGAAGCAGTCCAGGAATGGTACTGCAGCTTTAGATAGGCTGCACACACCTCGGACAGTGTCATGGGCCTCAAGGGAAGGAGATCTTGCGCCTCTTGAAGAGAGCGGACAGTGCGGAGGAGACGGATAGTATGTCAGATAAGAGAGGATGGGGAATAATCTCCATCAGAAGACCTGCCTAATGAATCCAAAGAGGCTCATGACATCCGTCTTTTTCAGAAAGAGGAACTCTCCACACTCATCACACAGATAATGGAAGCTCTCCGCATACTGGACCCTTTCGAACAGCCAGAGACTCTGTCTCCCAAGGTGCAGGTGGATCCCATCATTGTGGGAATTGAGGGCTTTTCCCTTCCTGTTGGAGCTTCAACAAATGGTTTCCCTGGAGTGGGATTCCCTGGATGCCTCTTTGCATACAGCTCAGCGCTTGGGCCAGTACTATAGCTGGTCTCCAGTGGACATGGATAAATGGCTTCACTACTAGAA
The DNA here is from genome assembly GCA_033557465.1 of Ichthyophis bannanicus. Classification (NCBI taxonomy): domain Eukaryota; kingdom Metazoa; phylum Chordata; class Amphibia; order Gymnophiona; family Ichthyophiidae; genus Ichthyophis; species Ichthyophis bannanicus. The sequence goes on from CM066032.1 coordinate 748,853,352, forward strand.
GGTGGATGCCATCATCACTGCCGTGACTAAGCATACGACCATCCCAGTTGAGGGTGGCACTGCTCTGCGTGATCAACAAGATCGCAAACTTGAGGCTCTCTTGACAACTTTTTCAGCTTCTTCCCTGGCCCTACAGGCCACCTCTTGCGGATGTCTGGCAGCATGTGCTCTCCTGCGCTGGATTCAGCTATTTTCGGAAGATCCTGCTGCGGCACATTTAGAGTCAGTGGCGGCCTTTTTGGCGGATGCCTTTTATGACCTGCTGTGTTTGGTGGCTCGCTCCGTGGCTGCAGTCACTGTGGGCCGCTGTTGGTTGTGGCTCCGACATTGGTCGGCTGACGTCACCTCTAAAGCTCGACTTGCATGCCTCTCCTTTAGGTGCAAGCTCCTCTTTGGAGAGGATCTTGAGAAACTTGTTAGGGGAGTTGAAACTGCAGCATCTACCTGAGGACAAATCTAAGACATCCTTTTGTCATTCGAGTTCCACAGCATCTTTTGCTCCACACCTGCGTTTTTGAGATTCTCGGAGACACCGCCCAGGGAAAACCCCCTTGTCTGCATCCTCAGCCAGATCTGGCCCTAGATCGCTGCCCTTTCGCGGTCTCCACTGGAACAAGAATTCCTTTTTCTCTTCTTCTAAGTTTTTCTGGAGCTACCCACTCCTCTCGCTGATGGCTTCCTGAACCGCTCCAGGATGCCACCCGTCAGAGGTCTGCTGTCTCTTTATTACCGGGAGTAGGCTAGGATTACCACCGATCAGTGGGTGCTCAACATTGTGCGCTTTATCTATGTGCTCAAGTGTGCTTGACCTATTATAGATGCCTTCATCATCTCCCCTTGCGGTTCTGCCACCAAGTGGTCAGCCGAGTCAGAAAGAGGGCTGGGCCACTATTCCATCTATTTTGTGGTTCCAAAGAAAGGCAGTTCTTGGCAGTCCATTCTGGACTTAAAGGAGGTCAATCGCTCATTAAGAGTGCCCCATTTTCACATGGAGATGCTCCGCTCCGTCATCTAGGCGGTGCGTCCGGGAGAGCTTCTTGCCTCCCTGTACTTTGTGGAGGCCTCCTTTCACATTTCTATCTGCAATGATCAGCAGAAGTTTCTCCGTTTTGTTATTATGGGCCACCACTATCAGTTTTGCACCCTGCGTTTTGGATTAGCAACCGCCTCGCACCTTCTCCAAGGTCTTGGTTGTGGTCGCAGCGGCTCTTCGGAAGCATGGAATTCGGATACACCCCTACTTGGACAACTGGCTCATCCAAGCGAAGTCTCGCAAGGAGGCCGTAGATGCCATCTCTCACGTGCTCAGCTTTCTTGAAGCCCTCGGTTGGGTAGTCAATCATGCCAAAAGCTTCCTACGTCCCTCACAATCCCTTGACTTCCTGGGGGCCCAATTTGAAACCCAAGGCAAGTCTATCTGATGCATGACTGTTTTGTGAAGTTCTCACAACAGCTTGGCCTCTTTCTGATGCAGATCCGCTCCCCAAGTCTGGAATTACTTGCAACTTCTGGGAGCCATGGCAGCGACAATCTGTGGTTCCCTGGGCGCAGGTCCACGTGCGACCCCTGCAGCATTCTCTATTGAGCCGCTGGTATTACAGCATTCACTTGCAGCTCCCACAGGCAGTTCGCAGATCTCTCCAGTGGTGGCTGGCCCCAGCTCATTTGCTCCACAGGATGCCTTTGAACACTCCACACTGGGTGGTGGTGATGACTGATGCCAGCCTTACAGGTTGGGGGGCTCACTGTTATGACAAGATTGCTCAGGGCTCTTGGAGCCATCGAGAGTCGTCATGGACTATCAATCGTCTCGAAGCTCGAGCGGTGCACCACGTGCTACTCGCCTTTCTCCTGCATCTCTGTGGACAGGCAGTCCGGGTTCTCTCCGACAATGCCGCTGCTGTGGCCTATCTCAACAGACGGCGGGGGGGGGGGGGCACCAAATGTCCCAGAGCAGCCAGGGAGATGAGTCTCTTCTTTCCTTGGGTGGAAATCAACCTTCAAGCCTTGTCAACCCAATACATTGCAGGCATGGAAAATGTTCAAGCAGACTTCCTCAGTTGTCATTCCCTGGACCCCAGAGAATGGGAACTCGCTCCCTGGGCATTTCACAAGCATGTTTGCCTCTGGGGCATGCCATCGCTCAACCTGATGGCCACGGCAGCTGCCAGTCAATGTGCTTACCTACCAAAGCTCCCCAATTCTTCAGCTGGCAGAAGGAGCATGGGTCCAATGGTCTGGACGCACTGGTCCACCCCTGGCCAGAGTCGACCCTCCTTTTACATCTCTCCCCCCCCCTGTAGATCATGATAGGGAGGGTTCTCCGCTGCATAGAGTCTCGCTGGAGAACCGTCATTCTTGTAGTGACCGTGGCGACCATGGTACATTGATTTTGTGGGTCTTCTGGCAGCGGCACCTCTACCTCTAGGCTTCCGCAAGGGACTGTTGTGCCAGGGCCCAGTACTCATGGACGATCCAGCTCCCTACTCATGGCTGGCTCTTGAAAGGCGCTGCCTAAAGTGCAAGGGCTACTCACGACAGGTGGTAAGTACCCTACTCAAGGAACGACAGATGGTGAGTACCCTACTCAAAGTGCGTCATCCTTCCTTTCCCTGTCTTATGCTCTTTGAAACCTGGTGTGCTCAATGATCTGGGTCACCATGGCACGTGCAAATCCCAGATCTGCTCGCCTTTCTTCAAGAGGGCTTTGAGAAAGGGCTGGCGCTCAGCTCCTTACGAATACAAGTGGCTGCCCTTACTTGCCTTCGGGGAGCCATCTCGGGCCATGCCATTGCTTCCTATGTGGATGTCAGTCGTTTCCTCCATGGGGTACGGGCCTTATGCCCTCCTCTATGAATGGTTGATCCCTTTTGGGATCTTTCCCTGGTGCTTACCAGCCTTAGAAAGCCATCTTTTGAACCGCTGAAGGATACTACTGTGTATGATCTGTTCTTCAAGACAGTGTTCCTGATAGCCATTGCTTCGGCCCAGAGAGTCTCTGAACTCCAAGCCCTTTCATGTCTGGACCCGTACATGACCTTCTGTCCTGGTGGGCTTTCGCTTAACACCCTTCCATCTCAACCAGACCATTTTGCTGCCTTCCTTTCCCAAAGACCAGAAGGTCAGCAGTACTTTTAGTCAAAATGACGAAGCCCTTTCACAAGTCAGATCAATTATTCCTCCTTTTCGAAGGCCCTCGGAAGGTCTCCTGACTTCCAAGTCCACGATTGGCTGATGGATCAAGCGCACTATTGAGTCAGCGTATACTTTGCATGGTCGACCCGTGTCAGTTGGTCTTTGGGCTCATTCCACGCGGGCTCAAGCAGTCTCAAGGGTGGAATGTTGTCAGGCAGCTATCTGGTCTTTCCTCTCTACCTTTGTTCTCCATTATCGCCTCAATCTCCACACCTGTGATGCGGTGCCGTTTGGAGCAAAGGTGGTGATGGCGGCTGTTTCCCCCCCCTCCCCCCCCCCCCCACTCTATGGTGCAGTACCTTGGGTACTTTTCACTTGTATGGACTGGTCTAGCAGGATGAATTGGAAGGAGAAATTTTACTTACCGTTAATTTAATTTCCTGGAATCCTGCTAGACCAGGGTCCACCAGGAAAAGCACTATGCCACGTTGTTAGAAGAAACCCAGTCTAAAATACGTGGTTTGAGGGAAGGAGTTCTTTATTTGATATTAATTAATTCCTTATGCCAGATAGCCACTGGCAGGGGGGACATAACCCACTTATATGGGCTGATCTAGCAGGATTCCAGGAAAGGAAATTAACGGTAAGTGAAATTTCTCCTTATACGGACCTGGGGAAAAATACTGGAGTAATTAAAATACCACCAACCAAACCCAAAACAGAAAAGTGTTTGGAAAAACGTATGAGGATATAGAGAAGCAGAATGGCTGCCGAGCATATTGAAGAATTTGATTGATTTATTCATTTGATATTCTTCCTTTCATAGAAATATCTAAGCAGCTTACATAAAAAGATTTCACAAATTTGAAACTTTGGAATGGTCTGAGCTAGTATCAAGAAACCAGATTAAGAAGAATCTCAAATTCAAAGAAGGCTTGTCCTGATGGAGTGTCTAACTTTTAACCTTTAACATCTCCATACAGCCATCACAATGGTTAATAAGATGAAAAATAGTTCTTTCATAAGTGGACATCAGCAGCATCTCCAAAAGCTGCCAGTCAATGTGCTTACCTACAATTTACAAGTTGTTCAGTGCGCTAGATCACATGGATTCTAATATCATGGTGGTAGAGCAAAATATTAACAGAAAAGAACTACAAAGATCAGCTCATGCTGAATACAACCACCATGACCAAATATAAGAAAAATTGAAACCTCAATAGATCATGGACTGAGCATAAGAGAGCTACCAATAGAATCCTGTATTCTTGGATAGTAAACTGCCTTGAAATGCAAAGGGGATGGAAGGATATCCCTATAAGAAAAGGCTTAAAAGGTCAGGGCTTTTCAACTTGGAAAAGAGACGCCTGATGGGAGATATGATAGAGGTCTATAAAATAATGAATGGAGTGGAACAGGTAAATATAGATTGGTTATTTATTCCTTCTAAAAAGACTAGGGGACATGCAATGAAGTTACAGTGTGGCAGATTTAAGACTAATTGAAGAAAATATTTTTTCACTCAGTACGTAATCAAACTCTAGAATTCATCTCCAAGGGATGTAGTAAAAGCTGTTAGTGTAGCTGGGTTCAAAACAGGTTTGGATGAGTTCCTGGAGGAAAAGTCTATAAACCATTATTAAAGAGGACTGGAGAAATTGAAATCCACTGCTTACCCCTGGGACAAGCAGCATGGAATGTGTACACCTTTGGGAACCCAACAGGTACTTGAGACCTGGAATGGTCACTTTGGATACAGGATGCTGGACTAGATGGACTCTTGGACTGACCCAGTATGACATAGCATATGTTCTTATTTAGAACATGAATCCTAGACAGATCAACTACTATATCGCAATGATAGGATAGATAAAATTGGTGGAGGGATTGCGCTCTATGTTATGAGTCACATAGGATTAAAGTTTTGCAGGAAACAAAATATGCTGTAGAATCTCTATGGATAGAAATTCCATGTAAAAAAGGGAGGGCGATGGAAGTGGAGAGTGTACTATTGATTGCCTGGCCAGAATGAACAGATGGATAACGAAATGCTGAAAGAAATCAGGGAAGCTAACAAAAGTTACAACACAGTAATAATGGGTGATTTCAATTACCCGGGTATCAACTGGGTCAGTATCACGCTAGGGAGATAAGGTTTTTATATGAAATAAAGACTGCTTCTTGGAGCAGCTGGTTCATGAACTGACAAGAGGGGAATCTATTTTGAACCTAGTCCTTAGTGGCATGCCGGATCTGCTGCAAGAGATAAGGGTGTTGGGGCTACTTGACAATAGTGATCATAGCATGATCGCATTTGATTTAATAAATGAAAGAAGAACAACAAGGAAATCCACAGTACTCCCATTTAATTTTCAAAAGGGAGACTATGGGGCTTGTTTACAAAGTCGCGGTAGCGATTCGCGATCGTTATCGGAGCCGCGGCCCCAATGGGGCCACGGCTCCGATAACGATTGCGAACCGCTACCACGGCTTTGTAAACAAGCCCCTATGATAAAATGAGTAAAATAGTTAACAAAAGACTAAAAGGAGCAGCTGCAAAGGCTAAAGATTTGCATAAAGAATGGGAATTGTTTAAAAATACTGTCTTGGAAGCCCAGAACAGATGTATTCCATGCTTTAAGAAAAGTGGAAGGAAGTCCAAAAAACTGCCAGCATGGTTTAAAGGCAAGTTCAGAGAGGCTGTTGTGTCCAAAAGAAGCATCTTTCAGGAAATGGAAAAAAGGAGCCAGATGACAAAAACAGGAAACATAAGCATTGCCAAGTTAGATACAAGGTATTGATAAAGCAGGCAAAGAGAGAATTTGAAAAAAAGCTTGCCGTGGAAGCAAAAATGCATAATACAATTTTTTTCAAGTACATTCATAACAAAAAACTTGTGAGATAGTCAGCTGGACCATTGTATGACAGAGGAGTAAAAGGGGTGCTAAGTGAAGACAAGGCCATAGTGGAGAGACTGAATAAATTCTTTGCTTTGGTCTTTACTGAAGAAGATGTAGGGAATTTACCCGTGCTTGAAATGGTATATAAAGGTGATGTATCAGAAGAATTGCAAGAAATATCGATAAACCGGGAAGATGTATTACAACTATTTGATAAATTGAAGAATACCAAATCACCTGGACCGGATGGTATATATCCAAGTGTATTGAAAGAACTGGAATATGAGATTGCAGACCTACTATTAGTAATCTGTGAATTATCATTAAAATCATCTGTAGTATTTGAAGAGTGGAGAATGGCCAATGTAACACCAATATTTAAAAAGGGTTCCAGGGGGTGATCCAGGAAACTACAGACCTGTGAGACTGACATCAGTACCGAGCAAAATGGTAGAAACCAATATACAGAGGGAGGGAGAAGGAAAATGGCGGCATGAGAGTGGATGTCTTGGGCTCACTCCGGTGAAGTTTTTTTGTTTCTTCTCTTACCGGTTTCTTTATGTCACACACAGCACGAAAGCATAAGGCTAAACTTCACCTTGAGGTGATCAAATTTGCAGATGACACAAAATTATTCAAAGTTGTTAAAACCCAAGAGGATTGTGAAAAATTGCAAGAGGACCTTGATAAATTGGAAGATTGGGTGTCCAAATGGCAGAAGAAATTTAATGTGAACAAATGCAAAGTTATGCACCTAGGAAAGAACAACCCAAACTTTGGTTACATGATGCAATGTATCACCTTAGAAACTACCACCCAGGAAAAAGATTTAGGCGTCATCCTGGATACTACTTTATTTATTTATTTGTTTTGTTTGTTTGTGCTTATATACCTTTTTTTTTTTTGGGGGGGGGGAAGGGTTTAAAACACTAGAATCACATTGGGTTTACATATCTAACATATTTACAGTCCTGGTTGTCCAGTTTTACCCAGTTTCATTTTCAGTGGGTCATGTTCCGCTTGGGTCCCAGATGTTCCTTGAATAGGTAGATTTTTAGCTGGCAGAGAGTTCTATAAGGAAGGTGCATCGGATTTTAGCTGGCAGAGAGTTCTATAAGGAAGGTGCATATAGGTTGAATACTCAGTTGCAGATTTGCTGGTTGAATTTGGTTCTTTCATGTGGTACAATCAGTGTGGTGTTTGCGAGCTGTCAGGTAGTTCTTCCTGAGTGCAGTTTTGTCAGAAGTGTATGTAGCTGTGATGGTTGCTGTTGAAAAAATGCTTTGTGGATCAGTACCAGTGTGTTGTATTTGATCCGAGGCTCTATCTGAAGGGTGTGGAGATCTCTCAGGACTGGGGTGATGTGGTCAAATTTTCTCACTTTTTGGATGATTCTGGCTGTTGTGTTGAGGGCAGTTTGGAGTGGGTTGAGAGTGGTACTTGGGAGGCCGTAGTATATGGAGTTACAGTAGTCCAGATGTGGGAGAGGCATTGCCTGCATGACAGATCTGAAGTCCTCAGTGTCTAGGAGTGGTCTTAGCCGTTGTTTCAATCTGGCTTTGAAAATTACTGTCTTTGCAGTTTTCGCAATCTGCTGTTTGAATGATAGTGCTTAGTCCAGAATAATTCTCAGATATTTTATTTGTGGTTGGACTCTAATTTGTATGATTCCTAGTTCAAGGTGCATAGGTGGGGTGAATTCATGATCTTTTGTCACAAATAATGCTTCTGTCTTTTTTGAGGTTTATTGTGAGGTTGCTTTCCTGAAGCCATCTTGATACGTCATTGAAGCAAGTTATTAACTGTGGGTTGGTTGGATTTGAGGTGGTTATGTGTCCATAGATCATGATGTCATCTGCATATATGTGGAAGTCAACATTGTGTGATTGTATTATTGAAACACTCCACCCAGTGTGCAGCGGCGGCCAAGAAAGCTAATAGAATGCTAGCAATCATAAGGAAAGGAATGAAGAATAAAACCAAGCATATTATAATGCCTCTATCGTTCCATGGTTTGACCGCACCTTGAATATTGTGTGCAGTTCTGGTGGTTGTATTTTAAAAAGGATATAGCGGAATTAGAAAAGGTAAAGAGAAGAGCCACCAAAATGGTAAAGGGGATGGAAGGATACCCAATGAGGAAAGGCTTAAAAGGTTAGGGCTCTTCAACTTAGAAAAAGAGAAGGCTGAGGGGAGATATGATAGAAGTCTATGAATTAATGAATGGAGTGGAATGGGTTAACGTAGATCGGTTGTTTATGCCATCAAAAAGTAGAAAGACTAGAGGACACACAATGAAGCTACAATGTAACCCATTTAAGACTAATAAGAGAAAATATTCACTCAATGCATAATCAAACTCTGGACTTTGTTATTGGAGGATGTAGTAAAAGCTGTTAGTGTAAAAAAGGTTTGGACAAGTTCCTGGAGGAAAGATCGATAAACCATTATTAAAGAGGACCCAGGAAATCCATTGTTTACCCCAGGACGAGCATCATGGAAGCTGTGGGCTTTGGGTACCTGCCAGGTACTTGTGACCTGGATTGGCCACCGTTGGAAACAATACTGGGCTTGATGGACATTGTTCTGACACAGTATGGCATTTCTTATGTTCTTAAGTTTGCTATGACAAGACGGCAAACTACACACCATCTGAATTATGACTTTCCAAACATCACGATCCAGCAAGAAGTATATTGGGGAGATTCCATATCACCACTCTTGTTTTGTCTGACATTAAAGCCACAGAGTACTCTTAACTGAGGGGAGATATGATAGAGGTCTACAAAATAATGAATGGAGTGGAACGGATAAACATAGATCGGTTGTTTTCTCCTTCAGAAAGTAGAAAGACTAAGGGACACACAATGAAGCTACAGTGTAGCACATTTAAGACCAATCGGAGAAAATATTTTTTCACTCAATGTGTAATCAAACTCTGAAATTCATTATTGGAGGATGTAGTGAAAGCTGTTAGTGTCACTAGGTTTAAGAGAGGTTTGGACACGTTTGTGGAAAAAAAGTCCATAAATGATTATTAAAGAGGACCGGGGAAAGCCACTGCTTACCTCTGGGATAATCAGCATATATACCTTTTGGGAACCTGACAGGTACTTGTGACCTGGATGAGCCACTGTTGGGCTTGATGGACCTTTGGTCTGACATCTTATGCTCGAAAGTCATTAGGCTGTGACGTTAACCTTAATCTTGGAGACGCTGATGACAATGTATCTACTGTTTGTAGATGATTTGATTCTATAGAGTTCTCATGATCATCACTTAGAAGAAAAACTCCATGTAGTGAAGAGTTTCTCAGTTGAAATCATGGCAACTTTTTTTCTGGATAAATGTGCTAAGGCACTTTCCTTAAAGGAAGACTAAACAAAACTGAAATCGTTTTTTTGACTAAATGCTGTAAGGTAATAGAACATAAGCAGAAAGGTGCATATGAATATTTAGGAGTGAGGGGAAACACCTGCAAAAGGAGTACTGTATGAGATTGAAACTAACACTGAAAAAAATAATGATCCAGATTCCAGTGACTTCATAGGCATGATGGGAGCCTAACCCGTGAAACTTCCAGTAGTATTTTAGAGAATTCTTTCATTTCGCACTCATCCACCCCTAATGGGATTGAATTTTGCAAGTGTGGGGAGGGGGTACCGTGTGGCATGAACACAGTGGTAAAAAAAAAAATGACTGCAGACCTGAAGAACTTTGCTTACAGGAGCGGAGAGGGAGGCCCAGCAGGGAAGCAGAAAATGGCAAGGTCCAATGCTACACCGATGAGTAAAGCAGAGGGACAGCATGAGAGCCACCCAGGCATGGCTGAGCATATTGCAGCGTTTCAGGCAGAGATGCACCAGATGTTTTTGGAATTGAAAGGTGATATTGGCACACTAAACAAGATTTTCAAACCTGAATGGCTGACATCCATTCTGATTTCCATGACCTGGGCCAGCGGGTGGAGGATGCTGAGGCACAAGTCGAGAAGCAGGGTGAAGCAGTGGCAGGCCTATCAGCGCAGGTCACAGCGTTGAATGAGCAGCAAGAAGCCATGCTTACAAACATAGAGGACTTGGAGAACTATTCAAGGAGATTTAATTTATACTTTAGAGGGCTGCCTGAGTCGAGTGCAGCAGAAGACTGTTATGCTACTGCAATTAAACTAGTCCAAGTCGAAGAGGGGCTTCTGAACTATAAAATCAATCAAGCCCATCAAACACTAGGCATGCCACAGGAGGGTGGGTCCTGAGACATCCTGGTCTGTATGCATGAATTTGCTGCAAAGGAGATAATTCTGCAGGGCGCCCGAAAGGTGGGAAAAGTTGTGTGTGAGAATGCCACAGTAGAAATCTATGGAGATTTGTCAGCTCTTACTATCCAGAAGCAGAGGGAATTCCGCCCTATAACACAGCAGTTGCAACAGAGTAATGTGCACTATAGGTGGATTTTCCCATGTGGACTCCAGTTCTCCCGGGGGGGGGGGGGGGGGTTAATCCGGTTCGAGTGAGTATGCCAGCCGAAGCATTAAATCTACTTAGATGTAGGATGGGCGGATCTCCCGCCATTAGTGCCTGAACAAAATAAGTCAAATGCTGCAAAACCATGTTGGAAGAGAGTGAAACAAAGTGGCAAACATGTATGGCGAGGACTCCGACCACCCAGCCTGACTATAAGGAACGCTATGCAGGATGAGACTGTACACTTGCACAGAAATTATTTTGTAGGCTTTTAGTCACCAGCAGTGAGATGAGTGGATATTGGGGTGTTTGTGGCGTGTACGGGGGAGGGGTCTGTAGGGGGTCATGGATAATTATGACAATTTAAAAGGTGGGGGGAGCGAGTGAAAGGATATATGAGTGAATGAAATGAGCCGGGATGGGGCTGGCTGTTCTGGAACTGTAGGAGGTGGTGGCAAATGGCTTGAGGGTAGGGGGTTAGAATGAGGGAGTTTGGATAGCTAGGGGAAGGAGGGGGGAGTGGGAGGAGGAGGAATGGAGGAGGATCAGGTATTGGAGAGGCTTACGTGCTCTACCATGGGGTCAGTGCGGGTAGCTACCTTTAATGTCCGCGGGCTGAACTCTTAATGTCCGCGGGCTGAACTCTCCAAACAAGCGCCAGATGCTCTTTAAAGAAATCGTTAGACTACAAGGCCAGATAGTGTTTCTACAAGAGACCCATTTCGTTGGGCTAGATAAACACCGCCTCTCCCACCGGACTTTTGGACAGAGATAGTTTGCATCTAATAAAATTAAAAAGAAAATAGGTGGGGTGGTGGTTCTGACAGATTCAAGGGTTCCCTTTAAAGAACTTGATGACTGTCAGGACTGGGAGAGAAGATATTTACTGCTAAAGGGGGTAATTAGGGCCCAAAAATATACTTTGGAAAGTATTTACGCACCAAATGTAAGGCAAAAGGAATTTTATGATAACTTGGCTCAGGTAATGGCCGGATTTGTAGAAGGGCTCGTAATGCTGGAAGGAGGGGACTTTAATCTAGCTATTGATCCAGGGATGGACTCAACGAACCCCTGAGGACTCTTCTGCACTTAGGGACATAGACGTCTCCGGGCATGGGCCAGATTACATGAGTTGGAGGACTTGTGGTGAATAAGCCACCCAGGCGAACAAGATATACATATTATTCTCCAGGAAGTCAGTCCTCACATATGGGTGACATCAGGCCAACAAAGCCTTTGCGGAAGCATCTCCCCAACTTTCAAAGAAAGCCTTTGGGAGATGCCACCACGCACACATGGTCCCCTTCCCGCCCAAGGGTGCCATCTTGATCAGTCTCCCTTTATCTCCAGGAACAAGCAGGAATGTAGTCTTCACATATGGGTATCATTGGTACCGACGGAGCCTGAGCGGGAACGCTCCCCAGCGTCCAATTAGAAAGCTTTTGGGAGCATCCCACAGCGCCTGCGTGCTGCCTTCCCGCCTTTCCAAACTGCCTCTCTCCAGTTCTTCGTTTTCCGTGGAGCCAGCAGGTCATCGTTCCGGTCACCGCAGAAATTTTCCTATTCTTCTTCTTTTTTGTGGTCGTGTCTGCCTTCCTCGACGCTATGCCGGTTCTTTCTTTCTTTAAAAAAAAAAAAAAATACTAATAATATTTTTTTCCAAACTTTTCTTCCTCAGATGCACGCGCCATTTTGGGCCTTAGGCCCAAATTTTCCTCTACTATGGAAAAGGCTGCTTCAGGTTTCAAGAAGTGCACCAAGTGTGGCGGTACCATCTCCGTCACCAACACCCATGAGTGGTGTCTCAAATGTTTAGGTCCTGACCACTCCATCTCGGAGTGTATGGCTTGTGCCATGATGTCTAAGAGGGGTCGACAAAACCGAGCTGCTAAGCTCAGCGCTCTTTTTCCCTCCGATGCAGCTTCTGTGGCATCGACGTCTTCCAGGGCTTCGTCTTCCTCCCATGGATCTCAGGTAACTAAACATAAGTCTGGCTGGTCCTCAAAGGGTAGATCTCCTTCCAAGCATCGAGATGCCTCTGGCGTTGCCCTTGAGGGTTCTGTACCAACAAAATTGCCCCGGCGGGAGGCTTCGGCTTCCAAAGCATTATCGGGGCTCCAGGATGTTCTCGAGGCCTACTGGTGCCATGCTCTGGGGTACCAGCTGCTTTCTCCGGTACCGATACCCAGGCATCGGCAGCGTCGATAGACCAGAGGTTTCTGGCTATTGAATGCAGTCTGGCGGCTCTCCTTGCGGCATCGACATCCTCGGAACCGCGTCAGACAGTTCAACCGGTACCGACTCCGGCACCAGTATCGGTGTCTGCTTTGCCGGCACCCAGTCATGCTATGCCTTCCGGTACCGATACACCGGTACCAATTCCCCCCGGCATCACTTCGGTCGGTACGGGTATCGTGCTCTACAAGAGCATCCGGACAGAAGGTACTTTGAATCCTCGGAGGAGTCTGAGGATTCTGACAGCTCTGTCGGTACCGGAATACTTCTCCCAGAGGAGCCTTCCTCTCCTAAATGTAGGATGTCTCCTCCAGAAGATATCTCCTTTCAGGATTTTATCAGGGAGGTGGCTCGAGGTCTTTCCATTATTGTGGCTCCCGAAACAGAGCCCAGGGCAAAGGAGTTGGAGATTCTACAATATCCCAAGGCTCCTAAGGAGGCAGCTACTTTGCCTATCCTTGAGATCTTACATGATCTCATGCTAAGAATGTGGGAAACACCTCTTACCACCTCTCCTCACTCTCGTAGACTGGATACCATGTATCGAGTCCCTCCTTGTCCTGGTTTCCAGAGGACTCAGCTTCCTCACCATGCTATTGTAGTGGAATCAGCTATGAGAAGGATCAGGAATGCAAAGAGGCATGCCTCTAATCCTCCAGGACGTGAGTGTAGAACTTTGGATGCTTTTGGACGTCGTACTTTCCAGGTTTCCATGCTTTCTGCCAGGATCAGTTCCTATATTTTATATATGGGAATGTTCCTTAAAGAAGTCACAGGAGATTTGGAGATTTTAAGCCCTCTCCTTCCTGATAAGAGGCAGGATTTTCTCACACTGGTTAAACATGCCCAGGATGTTTCTAAGTTTGTCAATCGTGCAGCTTTTGACTGTTTTGAGTGCATCAGCAGAACCTCTGCCATTGCCATAGGTGCACGTAGAATTGCCTGGCTCCAGGCATCCGATTTGGAGCTCTGGGTGCAGGACAAACTGGGCAATATCCCTTGTACAGGTGAGAATCTATTCGGCAAAAATTGGCAAGAGAAAGCCAATGAGTTGGATGCTGACAACTCCACTTTGGATAGATTATCCAAAGCAACAGCTGATCCTGCAAGGAAGAAATCTTTCAAGAAACCATTCTTCTCCAAAAAGAAGAGGTTTTATCCCTCTTATTCCCAGCAGGGACGTTCTGCAGGTCAACCTGCCCGAAAGAGTCAGCAACCATCTAAACAAAGGAAAGCAAAGACTGCTAAGCCTCAACCATCTCAGCAGTCTCAGCCTCCACAAGGCCTTTGACTTCCATCTAGAGAACTTAGCCTTCTTGGCCCTCAACGGACCAGAGCCTTCCACCATTCCAGGAAGGTTGTGTCACTTTGCCCCCAGATGGGGGCAGATAACAGCAGAACATTGGACTCTCTCCATTATAAAAGAGGGGTACAAGCTTCATTTTTTCTGCATGCCCCCTCCCACAATTGATTAGACAGTTCAATTCTCAGACCTGTCTTATCAACCTGTTAGATCAAGAGGTCACTATGCTTCTTGCCCAAGGGGCAATAGAAGAGGTACCCATTCCTCAACAGGGTACAGGGTTTTACTCCCCCTATTTCCTTATCCCAAAGAAAACAGGGGGACACAGACCTATTTTAGACCTCAGAGAATTGAACAAATTCCTGTTCAAAGAGAAATTCAAGATGATTTCTCTGGGAACTCTGCTGCCATACCTTCAGAGTCAGGATTGGCTTTGTTCTCTAGATCTTAAGGATGCGTACACTCATGTTCTCATCCATCCAACTCACAGAAAGTTCCTTCGGTTCCTTTTTCAAGGAAAGCACTACCAATACAGGGTGCTTCCTTTTGGCCTGGCCTCAGCACCAAGGGTGTTCACGAAATGCATGGCTGTGGTAGCAGCATTTCTTCGCACTCTAGGAATATTCGTCTTCCCCTACTTAGACGACTAGATAATTCGAGCCCCATCAGAGTCAGAAGCCAGGATTTCTCTATCTTGCACAATGCGTATCCTTCAGTATTTGGGTCTGGTCATAAACATCCCAAAATCCAGCCTAACTCCCACTCAGTCTCTAGAAGTTCATAGGAGCTTTGCTGGATACCAGAAAAGCAAGAGCCTATCTTCCCCAGACCTGTTGCTTTTGCATAGTGCAGTTAGCTTCTCAAGCAGTGCTAAAGCCTCACCTCACTGCTCGAGAAATGTTACAACTACTAGGCCACATGGCATCTACCGTGCATGTGGTTCCTTATGCTCGCCTCCATATGAGAGCAGCCCACTGGATTTTATCCACTCAATGGACCCAGGCATCAGGGTGCCTGTCAGACAAAATAGCAAACACAAATCGCCTTATTTTGTCCCTCCAATGGTGGTAGTCCACTCAAAACCTGTTGGTGGGGTCCCCATTTCAACAACCTTTACCCCAGGCAACTCTCACAACAGATGCTTCACCAATGGGTTGGGGAGCTCATCTACAAGACCTCTCCACCTAAGGCACTTGGACTCCACAGGAGACTCATCTACACATCAGTCTCTTAGAGCTCAGAGCAATCTTCCTTGTTCTTCGAGTGTTCCACACCCTGCTCAGCTACAAGACAGTCCTCATTCATACGGACAATCAAGTAGCCATGTTCTACTTGAACAAGCAGGGGGGAACAGGCTCTCTTTCGCTTTGCAACAAAGCTTTGCGACTATGGGCCTTCGCCAGAGAGCATCAGATTCATCTCTTGGCAGTGTATCTTCCAGGCATCCAAAACTCTTGGGCAGACAGACTCAGTCGAGTTCTGCTTCCACACGAATGGTCTCTACATGCAGACCAGTGGCCAAGATTTTTCAAATTTGGGGAACTCCGGACATAGACCTCCTTGCAAGTCCGTTGAATGCCAAGTTTCCCTGGTTCTGTTCCAGAATTCCGGCTCAGGGCTCTCAGGCCAGGGATGCTTTCCTCCTTCATTGGGGTCAAGACTTCCTTTATGCCTTTTCACCCATTCCCCTAATCCCCAAAGCCCTGTTCAAGGTTCTACATCTCTCTCAAGCTCCCTCTCTGGAGTTAGGGTCTGCTCCAGAGCTCCTGTCTGAGGAGGATGGAATGTTATGGCATCCGAATCCCCAGTCTCTGCATCTCAGGGCTTGGTTGCTGAAGGCCTAGATCTTCATGATCTGAATCTTTCTCAACAAGTAAAGGATATCCTTTATGCTTCCAGAAAACCTTCCACAAGACACTCTTATGCTTTCAAATGGAAAAGGTTTACCATATGGTGCTCACAGAAGGGTCTTAGCCCCCTTGTGATACCTCTGGAATCATTACTGGAGTATCTCCTTCATTTATCCAATGCAGGACTTAAAACTAACTCAGTAAGAGTCCATTTGAGTGCTATTGCGGCTTCTTTCAAGCCTTTAAATGGACAACTTATTTCCTCCCATCCTCTTATAGCAAGATTTATGAGAGGCCTTCTCCTAACTAAGCCTCCCATTAGGCCACCACCGGTGGCATGGGACTTAAACCTGGTTCTTGGCCAGCTCATGAAGCCACCTTTCAAACCCTTAGCTACTACTTCATTGAAATTCCTTTCCTGGAAGGTTATCTTTCTCATTGCAATCACATCAGCACGTCGCATCAGTGAGTTGCAGGCACTAGTGGCTGATCCCCCATATACAAGGTTCGATCATGACAAGGTAGTCCTTAGGACTCATCCACACTTTATGCCAAAGGTGGTCTCGCCTTTTCATCTTAACCAAGCGGTCTACCTGCCTGTGTTTTTTCCAAGGCCTCATGCATCAAATGCAGAAAGGAATCTTTATACTTTGGACTGTAAAAGCTTTAGCCTTTTACTTACCAAGAACACAGCAACATAGAAAGTCCTCTCAACTCTTTGTTGCTTTTGATCCTTCTCATTTGGGACTTCCAGTCTCCAAGAGAACAATATCCAACTGGATTGCACAGTGTATTTCATTTGCCTATCAGAGTAAGAACCTTCCTCTGGAGGGCAATGTCACAGCTCACAATGTGAGAGCCATGGCAGCTTCAGTGGCTCATCTGCACTCTGTGTCTATCGACGACATCTGTCGAGCAGCCACTTGGGCCTCGGTTCATACCTTCACAGCCCATTACTGCTTGAACAAGGACTCCCACCGGGATGCCTTGTTTGGTCAGGCTGTTCTCCAACACCTGTTCCATACCTAATCAACTCCTACCCACCATCCCTGGTTGGATGCCAGAGATCCATGGGGGGAAGTGGAGCCCTTTCACAGGGACACACAACTTCTGGGGTCTCTCCCTGGCATCTAAAGCTAGGGAGTCCCCATATGTGAAGACTAAATTCCTGCTTGTTCCTGGAGATAGCATAGTTACTCACCTGTAACAGGTGATCTCCGGGAACAGCAGGAATTTAGTCTTCACGACCCACCCACCTCCCCTAGGAGTTGTATCTCTCTATCTCTTTCTCTTTCCCTCTCTCTCTCTTTGTCTCAGCTTTAAACTCAACTGGAGAGAGGGAGTTGGGAAAGGCGGGAAGGCAGCACGCAGGCACTGTGGGATGCTCCCAAAAGCTTTCTAATTGGACGCTGTGGAGCATTCCCGCACAGGCTCCGTTGGTACCGACGATACCCATATGTGAAGAATAAATTCCTGCTGTTCCCGGAGATCACCTGTTACAGGTGAGTAACTATGCTTTCTGCAGAGCCTTACAGATGTTCGTCTTGTCCCTGGAAAAAGGTTTTCTTTAACTTGTACATTCTTGTACCTTTTTGGCTTGTGCCGGCTCTTTCATACTTTGGGACCCGCCGCTGCGGCATCGGGCCTCAAAATTTTTGCTTTCTGTCAAATTTTTGTTTTTCAGCGCTTTCCTGCCCTTTTCCACCACTGGCTGCGACAAGGGTCTTTTTCGCCCAAGTGGCCACCAGTTTTAAAATATGTGATTGATGTTATGAAAATATGTCCATCACCGATACGCATGATTGTCTCCTTCAGTGTCTGGGTGCTGACCACGACCCAGAGGAATGTCCTTGTGCAAGAAAATGTCCGCGAAGGCCATCCAGAGCCATTGGCTTAAGCAGGATGACATCTTCCACAAGACAGACGTCTCCCCAGTATCCCCGGTAGTTTTATGCTCAATGGCCCCACATGGCCTCTCTGAGCTGCGCGAGGCTCCCGCAGCCGCTCAGCGGACCTTCAGGCACTCCAAACAAGGTAGGTCGACAAAACCGAGCTGCTAAGCTCAGCGCCCTTTTTCCCTCCAATGCAGCTTCTGTAGCATCGACGTCTTCCAGGGCTTCGTCTTCCTCCCATGGATCTCAGGTAACTAAACATAAGTCTGGCCGGTCCTCAAAGGGTAGATCTCCTTCCAAGCATCGAGATGCCTCTGGCGTTGCCCTTGAGGGTTCTGTACCGGCAAAATTGCCCCGGCGGGAGGTTTTGGCTTCCAAAGCATTATCGGGGCTCCAGGATGTTCTAGAGGCCTCGACCTCGGCAGAACTACTGGTGCCATGCTCTGGGGTACCGGCTGCTTTCTCCGGTACCGATACCCAGGCATTGGCAGCGTCGATAGACCAGAGGTTCCTGGCTATTGAACGCAGTATGGCGGCTCTCCTTGCGGCATCGACACCCTCGAAACCGCGTCAGACAGTTCAATCGGTACCGGTACCGACAGCATCGGCATTGGTGTCTGCTTTGCCGGCACCCAGTCATGTGATGCCTTCCGGTACCGATACACCAGTACCGATTACCCCCGGTACCGACTTTGGTCGGTACAGGTATCGGGGTCTTCAAGAGCATCCGGACAGAAGGTACTTCGAATCCTCGGTGGATTCCGAGGATTCTGAAAGCTCTGTCGGTACCGGAATACTTCTCTCAGAGGAGCCTTCCTCTCCTAAACATAGGATGTCTCCTCCAGAAGATATCTCCTTTCAGGATTTTATCAGGGAGGTGGCTCGAGGTCTGTCCATCACTGTGACTCCTGAAACAGAGCCCAGGGCAAAGGAGTTGGAGATTTTACAATATCCCAAAGCTCCTAAGGAGGTAGCTACCTTGCCTATCCATGAGATCTTACATGATCTCATGTTGAGAATGTGGGAGACACCTCTTACCACCTCTCCTCACTCTCGCAGACTGGATACCATGTATCGAGTCCCTCCTTGTCCTGGTTTCCAGAAAACTCAGCTTCCTCACCACTCTATTGTAGCGGAATCAGCTATGAGAAGGATCAGGAGTGCAAAGAGGCATGCCTCTAATCCTCCAGGACGTGAGTGTAGAACCTTGGATGCCTTTGGACGTCGTACTTTCCAGGCTTCCATGCTTTCTGCCAGGATCAGTTCCTATATTTTATATATGGGAATGTTCCTTAAAGAAGTCACAGGAGATTTTGAGATTTTAAGCCCTCTCCTTCCTGATGACAAGAGGCAAGATTTTCTCACACTGGTTAAACATATCCAGGATGTTTCTAAGTTTGTCAATCGTGCAGCTTTTGACTGTTTTGAGTGCATAAGCAGAACCTCTGCCATTGCCATAGGTGCACGTAGAATTGCCTGGCTCCAGGCATCCGATTTGGAGCTCTGGGTGCAGGACAAACTGGGCAATATCCCTTGTACAGGTGAGAATCTATTTGGCAAAAATTGGCAAGAGAAAGCCAATGAGTTGGATGCTGACAACTCCACTTTGGATAGGTTATCCAAAGCCACAGCTGATCCTGCAAGGAAGAAATCTTTCAAGAAACCATTCTTCTCAAAAAAGAAGAGGTTTTATCCCTCTTATTCCCAGCAGGGACGTTCTGCAGGTCAGCCTGCCCAAAAGAGTCAGCAACCACCTAAACAAAGGAAAGCAAAGACTGCTAAGCTTCAACCATCTCAGCAGTCTCATCCTCCACAAGGACTTTGACTTTCATCTAGAGAACGTAGCCTTCCTGGCCCTCAATGGACCAGAGCCTTCCACCCAGATGGAGGCAGATAACAGCAGAACATTGGACACTCTCCATTATAAAAGAGGGGTACAAGCTTCACTTTCTGTGCATGCCCCCTCCCACAATGGTAAGACAGTTCAATTCTCAGACCTCTCTCATCAACCTGTTAGATCAAGAGGTCACTATGCTTCTTGCCCAAGGGGCAATAGAAGAAGTACCCATTCATTAACAGGGTACAGGGTTTTACTCCCCCTATTTCCTTATCCCAAAGAAAACAGGGGGACACAGACCTATTTTGGACCCTAGAGAATTGAACAAATTCCTCTTCAAAGAGAAATTCAAGATGATTTCTCTGGGATCTCTGCTGCCATACCTTCAGAGTCAGGATTGGCTTTGTTCTCTAGATCTCAAGGATGCGTACACTCATGTTCTCATCCATCCAACTCACAGAAAGTTCCTTCGGTTCCTTTTTCAAGGAAAGCACTACCAGTACTGGGTGCTTCCTTTTGGCCTGGCCTCAGCACCAAGGGTGTTTACGAAATGCATGGCTGTGGTAGCAGCATTTCTTCGCACTCTAGAAATATTCGTCTTCCCCTGCTTAGACGACTGGCTTATTTGAGCCCCATCAGAGTCCGAGGCCAGGATTTCTCTATCTTGCACAATGCGTATCCTTCAGTATTTGGGTCTGGTCATAAACATCCCAAAATCCAGTCTAACTCCCACTCAGTCTCTAGAGTTCATAGGAGCTTTGCTGGATACCAAAAAAGCAAGGGCCTATCTTCCTCAGACCCCTTGCCTTCGCATGGTGCAGTTAACTTCTCAAGCAGTGCTAAAGCCTCATCTCACTGTCCGAGAAATCTTACAACTACTAGGCCACATGGCATCTACAGTGCATGTGGTTCCTTATGCTCGCCTCCATATGAGAGCAGCCCAGTGGTCTTTATCCACTCAATGGACCCAGGCATCAGGGTGCCTGTCAGACAAAATAGCAAACACAAATCGCCTTATTTTGTCTCTCCAATGGTGGCAGTCCACTCATAACCTGTTGGTGGGGTCCCCATTTCAACAACCTTTACCCCAGGCAACTCTCACAACAGATGCTTCACCAATGGGTTGGGGAGCTCATCTGCAAGACCTCTCCACCCAAGGTACTTGGACTCCACAGGAGACTCATCTACATATCAATCTCTTAGAGCTCAGAGCAATCTTCCTTGCTCTTCGAGTGTTCCACACCCTGCTCAGCTACAAGACAGTCCTCATTCATACGGACAATCAAGTAGCCATGTTCTACGTGAACAAGCAGGGGGGAACCGGCTCTCTGTCGCTTTTCAACAAAGCTTTGCGACTATGGGCCCTTGCCAGAGAGCATCAGATTCATCTCCTGGCAGTGTATCTTCCAGGCATCCAAAACACTTGGGCAGACAGACTCAGTCGAGTTCTGCTTCCACACGAATGGTCTGTACATGCAGACCAGGTGGCCAAGATTTTTCAAATTTGGGGAACTCCAGACATAGACCTCTTTGCAAGTCCGTTGAATGCCAAACGTCCCCGGTTCTGTTCCAGAATTCCGGTTCAGGGCTCTCAGGCCAGGGATGCTTTCCTCCTTCACTGGGGTCAAGACTTCCTTTATGCCTTTCCACCCATTCCCCTAATTCCCAAAACCCTGTTTAAGCTTCAGAGAGACAGAGGCCATATGATTCTCATAGTTCCACATTGGCCACGGCAAGTGTGGTACCCTCTGCTTCTACATCTCTCTCAAGCTCCCTCCCTGGAGTTAGGAGCTGCTCCAGATCTCCTATCTCAGGAGGACGGAATGTTATGGCATCCCAGTCCCCAGTCTCGGCATCTCAGGGCTTGGTTGCTGAAGGCCTAGATCTTCATGATCTTAACCTCCCTCAGCAAGTAAAGGATATCCTTTATGCTTCCAGGAAGCCTTCCACAAGACGCTCTTATGCTTTCAAGTGGAAAAGGTTTACCATATGGTGTTCGCAGAAGGGTCTTAACCCCCTTGCGATACCTCTGGAATCATTAATGGAGTATCTCCTTCATTTATCCAATGCAGGATTTAAAACTAACTCAGTAAGAGTCCATTTGAGTGTTATTGCAGCTTCTTTCAAGACTCTAAATGGACAACCTATTTCCTCCCATCCTCTTATAGCATGATTTATGAGAGGCCTTCTTCTAACTAAGCCTCCCATTAGGCCACCACCGGTGGCATGGGACTTAAACCTGGTTCTTGGTCAGCTCATGAAGCCACCTTTCGAACCCTTAGCTACTACCTCATTGAAATTCCTTTCTTGGAAGGTTATCTTTCTCATTGGAATCACATCAGCACGCCTCATCAGTGAGTTGCAGGCACTAGTAGCTGATCCACCTTATCCAAGGTTCCATCATGACAAGATAGTCCTTAGGACTCATCCACACTTTATGCCAAAGGTGGTCTCGCCTTTTCATTTAAACCAAGCGGTCTATCTGCCTGTGTTTTTTCCAAGGCCTCATGCATCAAATGCAGAAAGGAATCTTCATACTTTGGACTGTAAAAGAGCTTTAGCCTTTTACTTGCAAAGAACACAGCAACATAGAAAGTCCTCTCAACTCTTTGTTGCTTTTGATCCTTCTCATTTGGGACTTGCAGTCTCCAAGAGAATACTGTCCATCTGGATTGCTCAGTGTATTTCCTTTGCCTATCAGAGTAAGAATCTTCCTCTGGAGGGCCATGTCACAGCTCACCATGTGAGAGCCATGGCAGCTTCAGTGGCTCATCTGCACTCTGTGTCTATCGACGACATCTGTCGAGCAGCCACTTGGGCCTCGGTTCATACCTTCACAGCCCATTACTGCTTGGACAAGGACTCCCGCCGGGATGCCTTGTTTGATCAGGCTGTTCTTCAACACCTGTTCCATACCTAATCAACTCCTACCCACCATCCCTGGTAGGATGCCAGAGATCCATGGGGGGAAGTGGAGCCCTTTCACAGGGACACACAACTTCTGAGGTCTCTCCCTGGCATCTATAACTAGGGAGTCCCCATATGTGAAGACTACATTCCTGCTTGTTCCTGGAGATAGCATAGTTACTCACCTGTAACAGGTGATCTCCGGGAACAGCAGGAATTTAGTCTTCACAACCCACCCACCTCCCCTAGGAGTTGTATCTCTCTTTCTCTTTCCCTCTCTCTCTCTCTTTGTCTCAGCTTTAAACACAACTAGAGAGAGGCAGTTGGGAAAGGCAGGAAGGCAGCACGCAGGCGCTGTGGGATGCTCCCAAAAGCTTTCTAATTGGACGCTGGGGAGCGTTCCCACGCAGGCTCCGTCGGTACCGACGATACCCATATGTGAAGACTAAATTCCTGCTGTTCCCGGAGATCACCTGTTACAGGTGAGTAACTATGCTTTCCACGCGCAGGACCCAAAAGGCAGGTAGAGCTCCGGAGTCTCAATGCGTGGATGAGAAAATGGTGCAGAGATGAGAGTTTTGGATTTGTTAGGAACTGGGGAAAGGAGGGGCTCTTCCAAAGGGATGGGCTTTATCTTAACCGGGATGGAGCCAGGCTGCTGGCATTAACCTTTAAAAAGGAGATAGAGCAGCTTTTAAACTAAATAATAGGGGAAAGCCGACAGTCGCCCAAGAGTGCATGGTTTGGAAGAATGTATCTTTGAAGGATACTACCAAAAGCAGAGAGGTTCCAAAAAAGAGTAAAGTAGCCCAAATGCCCTCGAGTATGGAGCAGACAGAGCTTAAAGATCCCAAATTACCCATGCCTACCAATAGCCAAATTAATATGAATAAAATACAGTCTCTAAAATGCTTGTATGCAAATGCTAGAAGTCTAAAAAATAAGATAGGAGAGTTAGAATATATAGCACTAAATGAGAAGTTAGATATGATTGGAATATCAGAGACATGGTGGAAGGAGGACAACCAGTGGGACACTTTGATACCTGGGTACAAACTATATCGTAATGATAGAGCTGATCAAATTGGTGGAGAGGTTGCGCTCTATGTTAGCAAGGGCATTGAGTTGGAAAGGATTAAAGTTTTTCAGGAAATAAAATTTGCTGTAGAATCTCTATGGATTGAAATTCCATGTAAAAAGGGGAAGGCGATGGCAGTGGAGGTGTACTATCGACCGCCTGGCCAGAATGAACAAATGGATGATGAAATGCTCAAAGAAATCAAGGAAGCTAACAAAAGTTACAGCGCAGTAATAATAATGGGTGATTTCAATTACCCCGGTATTGACTGGGTCAGTGTCACGGCAGGACATGCTAGGGAGATAAAGTTCCTAGATGAAATAAATGACTGCTTTTTGGAGCAGCTGGTTCACGAACTGACCATAGGGGAAGCCATATTAGACCTAGTCCTTAGTGGAACACCAGATCTAGTGCAAGAGATAAGGGTGTTGGGGCCACTTGGCAATAGTGATCAGGATACTGGGCTTGATGGACCTTGGTCTGACCCAGTATGGCATATCTTATGTTCTTATGTACTCCCCTTCGGTCTTGCCTTCGCCCCAGGAGTCTTCACCAAGTGTCTGGCAGTGGTGGCGGCCTATCTCTGCCTCCAGGGGGCCTTTATATTCCGCTACTTTGACTGGCTTGTCAAGGGGGATACGGCCTCAGAGGCTGGACAGGCCACTGGCTGCACCATTCAGTGTTACAGTACCTGGGCTTTGTGATAAATCATCCAAAGTCAATCTGCATGCCAACGCAGGCTCTGGAGTTCATCGGGACCCACCTGGACTCCCTGGAGGCCAGAGCTTTTCTTCCCCTTGACAGGGTAGACCACCTCATGGCCCTCGTGGCCGAGGTACAGAGGTGTCACGCCGTGTCAGCTCGAGCGCTCCCCTGCCTCCTGGGCCATATGGCTGCCTCGGTCCATGTAGTCCCCGACGCACACCTCCACCTGCGGGCGGCTCAGTGGTGCCTCCGGTCCCATTGGACCGAGGCTATGGATGGGCTTTGGGACAGGGTCACCGGCTCAAGCTAGCTCACGGAGTCCCTCACCTGGTGGCAGGACATCCGGCACCTGCGGGCAGGCATGCCGTTCCAACTCTCGAATCTCTGCAGGATCCTCACAATGGATGCTTCCCAGACTAGTTGGGGTGCCCACTATGAGGATCTACGCACCCAAGGGACTTGGTCTTTTGAAGAGAGCCAGCAGCAGATCAATCTGCTCATGCTCGGAGCTGTCTTCCTCGTCCTGAGGGTCTTCAGACACTGCCTATGGCACCAGTCGGTGCTCATCCAGACGGACAACCAGGACACAATGTTCTACGTGAACAAGCAGGGCAGCACGAGCTCCTGCCAGGAAGCCGTGGCCCTCTTCTCCTTCGCCAGCCAGGGGATGCTCCTCAGAGCGGTCAGTCTCCCGGGACAGGACAACGCCCCGGTAGACAGGCTGAGCAGAGTCCTCCAGTTGTACGAGTGGCGTCTGGACCCTGAGGTAGCGCTCAAACTCTTACGGCTATGGGGAACCCTCAGTTTGGACCTCTTTGCCAGCCTGGTCAGTGCTCAGCTGCCCCATTTCTGCAGCCCTCAACCCCATCCCTCCTGGGTGGCTGCTGATGCCATCCTCCTCTCATGGACAGGAGGCCTCCTTTATGTTTTTCCCCCATGCCACTGATTGCTCAAACCCTCTTCAAGGTCCAGTACGACAAGGCGCCGATCATTCTGGTAGCCCCGCAAGGGCCCAGGAAACCGTGGTTCCCTCTGCTGCTCTGTCTCTCGCTAGAGCCCCTGGTTCCTCTCGGGAGCACTCCAGGACTCCTAAATCAGGAGGAGGGCTCAATCCTCCATCCCAACCTGGGAACTCTATCCCTCATAGCATGGCAGCTCAGCGGGTCACCCTAGCCTCACTACAACTTCCCAGGAAGGTGGAAGAAATCATCCTGGCCTCTCGCAAGGATTTCACGAGATGGGCTTACGCCGTCAAGTGACTGTGTGGTGCACGGAGTACCACCTCGACTCTTTCTCTTGCCCGATGCACTCGGTCCTTCAGTATCCTCCTCCACCTTTCGCAGTCTGGACGAGTCCAGCTCCATCAGGGTGCATCTCGGCACTCTCTCGGATAATCATCACCCCATTGAGGACAAGCCCCTTTCCATGCAGCCCCTCATCACCAGGTTTATGCGGTACCTCTTGCTCTCCAGACCTCCCTTGCAGCCCCGCCAGTGGAATGGGATCTGTGTGGTCCTGGCGCAGCTCACCAAACCTCCATTCGAGCCCTTGGCTACCTGCTCCCTACACCACCTCTCCGGGAAGGTCACCTTCCTTGTGGCGCTCACCTCGGCTCGCAGGGTCACCAGTGAACTCTAGGCACTGGTGGCCAAGCCTCCCTACACTAGGTTCTATAGGAACAGGGT
Organism: Ichthyophis bannanicus; assembly: GCA_033557465.1. Taxonomy (NCBI): domain Eukaryota; kingdom Metazoa; phylum Chordata; class Amphibia; order Gymnophiona; family Ichthyophiidae; genus Ichthyophis; species Ichthyophis bannanicus. The sequence goes on from CM066032.1 coordinate 748,879,342, forward strand.
AGTTCTCTGCACTCACCCCAAGTTCCTACTGAAGGGAGTCTCCAACTTCCACTTCGATCAGGAGGTGGTTCTTCCTATCTTCTTCCCGCGGACTCACGCCAATGTGGCATCAGCTGTCCTCCATACCTTGGACTGCAAACAAGCCCTGTCCTTTTACTTACAATGGACCCAGTGCTATCGCAAAGCCTTGAAACGTTTTGTCTCATTTGACCCCAGTCACATGGGGCAGGTGGTCACTAAAAGGACCATATCTTTCTGGATGATGGATTGCATCACCTTTGCTCATAGCTGTGCCGGAGTCCTCCTGAAATGCCATGTCACGGCGCACAATGTCATGGCAATGGCGACCTCTGTCACGAATCTCCGGTTGGTGCTGATGGCTGACATCTGCTGGGCTGCCACCAGGTCCTCTATTCACACCTTTGCAGTCAACTATTGCCTGGAGAGGGAGTCCCGACAGGACAGCTCCTTCAGCCAGGCCATACTCCGTAACCTCTTCAGGGTTTAGGCAACTCCTACTCTCCAGCTCTTCTTGTTCAGACTACCGGAGCCATGGTTCTCCCCAGATACTGGGGTCCTCAGAGTCTGTCTTCAAATTCGTTTTTGGTTGCATACGGCTGGGCCATGTTTTTTCTACCGGTCCTCGGTAGCCTGGAGCTAGGGAGTTCGATATGTGAGGACTGACTTCCTGCTTGTACCTGGAGAAAGAGTAGTTACTCACCTGTAACAGGTGCTCTCCAGGGACAGCAGGAATCAGTCCTCACAACCCTCCCTTCTCCCCTTAGAGTTGCGGTTCTTTTTTGGCCATCTTCTTGGTTGGGCTTTAGCTATGGCACCCTACTGATCAAGATGGCACCCTTGGGCAGGAAGGGGGGGACCATGCATGAGTGGTGGCATTTCCCAAAGGCTTTCTTTGAAAGCTGGGGAGATGCTTTCATGAGGGCTCCATCGGCGCCGACGTCACCCATATGTGAGGACTGACTCCTGCTGTCCCTCTCAGTTGGAGCAAGAGGTAGAGCTGTTGCTGGAGTGTGCGGAGAGCATCTTGGTGGCCCTATAGGCAGGGCACATGGCCGGCCGAGAGAATATAGCGGCGGACTATTTCAGCAGAGTGGACATTTTTGCGCAGCTGGTGAGATGTTGGGGTCAGCCAATTATGGATCTCATGGCAACCTTTGAGTCTGCCAAACCGGAAGGGAGCGCATGTCAGAGGGACTTGACGCGCTGGTACAACCCTGGCCCAGGGGAGGCCTCCTGTATGTCTTTTCGTTATGGCTGCTAATAGGACGCATAGTGCAGAGGATCGAGGCCTATCGGGGGCTGGTCCTCTTAATCGCTCCTGATTGGCCAAGAAGGCTGTGGTATGTGTAATCTAGTATGACTCACAGCCACCGACCATGGAGATTATCATTGCACACGGATCTACTGCTTTAAGGGCCCATACGGATGCCCCAGGTGGATCGATTCTCGCTTACAGCTTGGCTCTTTAGAGGGCAAGGTTGAGACGATGATGAGACTATTTGCTGGCAGTAATAGCGACATTGCTGCGGACCCTTAGATTGTCCACCTCGCTGGCATATATCCGAGTGTGGAAAATATTTGAGCAGTGGTGTGCATATCACGCGGAGTCCGCCATGAGAGCTGCAGTACTGGAGATTCTTGCCTTCCTACAGGCGGGCTTAGAAAAAGAGCTGGCCAGCAGCTCCTTACGAATGCAGGTGGCAGCTCTTTTGTGTTAGAGGCAGGATTCGGGGGCTTCCTTTGGCCGCTCATTCGGACGTGGTTTGGTTTTTAAGAGCAGTGAATCAAATTCGACCACCAGTGCGGTCGGTGGTGCCGCCGTGGGATCTGAACATAGTGCTATCGGTATCGACAAAGGAACCTTTTGAACCATTGGCGGACTGCACCTTAAAGGATTTGACATTGAAGACAGTGTTTTTAGTCACCATTTGCTGGGCTAGAAGGATCTCCGAGCTACAGGCATTGTCGTGCAGAGAACCGTATTTGGTGATCTCGAGGGAAAAGGTGGGGTACATCTGGTTCTTTCATTTCTCCCTAAGGTTCTGTCAGTTTTTCATTTCAATCAGTGTCCCGGTATTCGCAGATGGGGAAGGGACACCATCGGACCCGGGTCTCAGGCATTTGGATATATGTTGCATATTGTGGAGGTATTTGAAGGTCACACAGCCCTTTCGGAAGTCAGAGCGACTTTTTGTGGTGTTTGGTGGGGCGCGTAAGGGGGAAGTGGCTTCCAAAGCCTCAATATCTAGATGGATAATGGAGTCCATCTCCTCTGCTTATCTGTTGAAGTGTAGACCAGTTTCCTATGGGTTGAAGGCACATTTGACTCGTGCCCAGGCGGCTTCGTGGGCAGAGTTCAAGCTGGTGCCACCAATGGATATCTGTAAGGTGGCAATATGGTCCTCATTGAGTTCATTTGCCAAACACTACTGGCTGAATGTGCAGGCAGCGTCGAATGCTTGGTTTGGTGCGACGGCCCTTCAAGCCGGGTTAGCGGGGCCCTCCCATGGATAGTACTGCTCTGATACATTCCACAAGTATTGGGACTGGACTGGAGGAACGAAATGGAAGAAGAAATTAGGCCTTACCTGCTAATTGATGTTCCTTGAGTTCCGACAGTCCAGTCCCGAATCCCTCCCTTATAGCATATACTGACGATTTGGCACAAGGCGTTCTGACTTGAAGAAATATATCTGGTTCGTAGATAACCGGGTGATTCAGGGGCATAGGGCCTGAAAAGAGAAGAAGATAGGGGACAGTGTGTTGGGTCTGCTTAGTGTCCTGTCTCCACGATGTCTCTCTATCCGTGACGGGTGAGTGTTTTTCTCCTTCCCTAGCTGGAGGGGGTGTTAGTTTGATTATGATTTAGTTATGTTATAGTTGTTTCCCTGAGTCTGCTTTGGCAGTAGGATACTGAAGTCTGGTAGGAGGTGCCAGCTCTCTTATCTATGCTGATGTCTTAAAAAGCATGATATGCTCAGTCTCCAAGCTGCTGGAGAGGCATGAATACCGACAAGTGCCGGGACTGGACTGTCGGAACTCAAGGAACATTAATTAGCAGGTAAGGCCTAATTTCTTCTTTGAAGCAAGAAAAAATGGACATCATAAAAGGGTAAAGTGAACTGCAAGAACTGCATTGCTAATAAGTTTCAGTACCATGCAACTACTCTGTCTAACATATGAAGAAAGAAGACCCTCAAGACCTAAAGAATGCCATTGGAGATAATGTGGCAGTAAAATACAAAAATTGTCCCAGATGTGTTTGATGTCCCTGTCCTGATTAAAGAAATTCCAAGTGTACTTTCCTATGTTGCCTGTACATACTGCACCTTATGAACTCCAAAAAGAGGCTCTCTTTAACACTAGCAATAAATATGAGGGGCTGAGATCATATCCAGTATACCCTGGTTGTGCAAAACACCACATTTGGAAATGTTACCTTAACAGTCAGTCACAGGGCAGGTGATCAGAGCGGAGGCATGGAGAGAGAAAGTGACAATACCGGGGTTACATAAGAATCTGTGGTGACAGAGCTGGAGGTGTTAACAGTGACCTTTGTCTGTGTCGCTCTTCCTTAGTTACCAGTCTCTGGGAATATCCTGGATATCTACAGCACCCAGGGTGTGAGCACGCCTGCCATCACTGTCAGCAACTCGTGCCCAGCTGAACTACCCAAGATCAAGAAAGAGTTCTCAGGTATAAGGGGGTGATTGCAAGTGCAGTGGGGATAGCAGGTATGAGTACTTAGCAAGTTGTCATTAATCCTTCCTCACCCAATGATAGTGTGGGGGGTTGTAAATCACAGAATCTGTGGTTCTGTGAGTGGAGTAGCAGCCTAATAGTAAAAGCAGTGGGCTAAGAACTAAGGGAGCAAGGTTCAAATCCCACTGCTGCTCCTTGTGATCTTGGGCAAATTACTTAACCCTTCATTGCTTCAGGTACAGACTTAGATTGTAACCCCTCTGGGACAAGAAACTACCTACTGTACCTGAAGGTAACACGCCGTGATCTTCTGAGAAAGACATGAGCTAAATCCAGTGTCCCCTTTCCTTTCTGTCTCTGAGGCCTCTTCTCTTAGGGAACATGAGAAAATCGTCAAGGTCGTCATCTTAGAAAATTATTTTCCCTTTTTTTTTAAATTAAGGATTTATGTACTTTTTATTCTTTCCAACCAAATGGGAAGGCTGTGGAGGCGGAGCACTGGATTGCTGCTTTAGTCGCAAGAAGGGAGGTGGTTAACTGTGGAAAGTTCCTGTGCTGTACAAGTTTAGTTTCTGTGTGTGGTGGGAGATGGAAGACAGAAATAAAACATTCAACTTCCCTACCAAAAAAAGAGCCTCAATGCATTTCTATAGGAAAAGCTGCTCCAACAGCTGCAGCATACAGTGATTCACAGTAATATTAGCAATTACGGAATTGCACCTGTCAAACTCTCTCCCCGCTTACCTCCTCTCCCCAATCACAGACACACAGAGAAACAACACAGATAGAAATAAGAACATAAGATATGCCATACTGGGTCAGACCAAGGTCCATCAAGCCCAATATCCTGTTTCCAACAGTGGCCAATCTAAGTCATACGTACCTAGCAGTTTCCCCAAAAGACACAGGTTCCGCAATGCTTGTACTGGGTCAAGCATTGATATCCTGGGTCCCTTCTTAATAATGGTTTATGGACCTTTCCTCCAGGAATTTGTCCAAACCTTTTTTAAACCCAGCTACACTAACAGCCTTTACTACATCCTCCGGTAACAAATTCCAGAGTTTGATTACACGTTGCGTGAAAAAATATTTTCTTTTATTAGTCTTAAATAGTTTACCCTGTAGCTTCATTGCATGTCCCCTAGTCTTTCTATATTCTGATAATGTAAACAATCGATCTACGTTTACCTGTTCTATTCCGTTCATTAATTTATAGACTTCTATCATATCTCCCCTCAGTCGTCTCTTTTCCAGGTTAAAGAGCCCTAACCTTTTTAGCCTTTCTTCATAGGAGTATCCTTCCATTCCCTTTACCATTTTGGTGGCTCTTCTCTGAACCTTTTCTAATAACTCTATATCCTTTTTAAGATACGGCGACCAGAATTGCACACAATGTTCAAGGTGCGGTCTCACCATGGAACGATATAGAGGCATTATAATATCTTTTGTTTTATTTTCCATTCCTTTCCTTATGATACCTAGCATTCTATTTGCTCTCTTGGCTGCCGCTGCACACTGGGCCGAGGGTTTTAACATGTTATCCACAATGACGCCTAAATCTTTTTCCTGGGTGGTGGTTCCTAATGTGGAACCTTGCATTGTGTAATCATAGTTTGGGTTGTTCTTCCCTAGATGCATAACTTTGCACTTGTCCACATTAAATTTCATCTGCCATTTTGATGCCCAGTCTTCTAATTTATCAAGATCCTCTTGCAATTTTCCACAATCCTCTTGGGTTTTAACAACTTTAAATAGTTTTGTGTCATCTGCAAATTTGATAACCTCACTCGTTATTCCACTTTCCAGGTTATTTATGAATATGTCAAAAAGCAGCGGACCCAGCACAGATCCCTGGGGTACACCACTATTCACCTTTCTCCATTGGGAAAATTGGACATTTAGCCCAACCCTCTGCTTTCTATCTTTTAACCAGTTCTTGATCCACAGTAGTACACTGCCTCCTATCCCATGACTCTTTAGTTTTGCCAAAAGTCTCTGATGAGGGACCTTGTCAAAGGCTTTCTGAAAGTCCAGATACACTATATCAACCGACTCACTATACACACGTATACACTAACATATCTACGCATACACAGACACACCACATGAGCACACATGTCGTGATAGACAAACACATGTACATCCATGCTGTTCTTTATCTGCCCTACATTCACTATGTTATTATGTTATGTTACATACAAAGATATATGTACATACCAAATCCAGAAAAATACACTTACAAAATAGAGATGTACACACTTGCAGACAAAGCACATATACACATACAGATGGGATGGAAAGAGTTCCATGAGCCATGTTATGCATGCTTTCCTCACTTGTTTCTTGCTGCAGTTGTTTGCTGTAAGATAATAAAACAGAGAGAAAGAGAGAGAATTCTTTTGTGTTTCACTTTATGGTTGAGACATCTAGTATAGCTGGGTTTCAAAGGGGATTGTGCAAGCTTAATCCATAAACAATGTAGTCAGGTAGACTTGAGAACACCACTATATATCCCTGGGAGTGAGCAACATGGAAAATGGATCTTTTGGGATCTTTCAGGTACTTTATGGTGATCTAGATTGTCTAAGAGGCAGGATGCTGGGCTCTGGTTTGACCCACCATGATACATTTTCTATGTTTGTGTAAGGACAAATCACAAACATATATTATCTTTAAGCTTTCATATATGGTAACAAGTTAGCAGAGTAGCTATGCCTATATCCTTTGAAATCACTGCCTTCATCGGATATTCATTGGTGTAATGATCTCAGTTTCTCAATCTGTGGTGTCGTGTAATGGATTTAAGCTCAAGTAGCAGACCATTTTAAAAAGAACACTCGACTTCCGGTGACGTCACCAGATTGCATGGCGGTGCCATAGAGGGGCTCCGCCATCGCACCCTGCAAAAAGGTGGAATACGCATCCCAAACAAGAGGGAGGCAGTGGCGCGAGGCAGGGGAAGCAAGCCTAATACGGCCTGAAGCTGGTCGAGAGAGTGGGTGGGCCGTAGCGGCCACAGGTGAAGCCCGGGTTGGCGGATAGCGGGAGCGGCACCACATGGCGTGCAGATTGCAGCGAGAACAGGCCGCAGAGTCCGTAATTGGAGAGGTGAGCGGCGGGAACAGGACCGCCAGAGGGAGAGTGCTGCGCATCCTTACTGGGCCGAAATTGAAGTGCTCTGGAGGAGCGTGGGGCTGGCGATCGGCAAGAGAAGCTCACGAGTGCCGGGATCGTGAACTGAGCGCTGAAGGTAGACTGGAGAGCGCCGTGGCCTCACGGAGTACCCAGAGCAGTAAAGGAGCGAGCAGAGCCATTATAAACCCAACGGAACACAACAGGAGCTGCTGAAGTTGAAGCAGAGGAGAGCCAGTGCTCGGAGACCACGAGGCAGCCTGGTGTGAGGGAGACGAGTTCAGGTAGCTGTAGAGACAGTGAATAACCCGGAGAGAGCAGGAGAAGTAACCCAGAGGATCTGACAGGGGCACGGAGCAAGAGAAGTAAAAGCCGGTGTTGGGGGAGAACGAAGTGCAGCAGTGGATCCTGAGTAGCAGAGCAAAGCACAGCTCGGAGGAACGAGGGGACGCCCATGAGGGCCTAGTCCAGTCCTAAATAAAGGTAATACCTGGTAACAGTTCCCAGGGAGCACGGGGAGGACAGCATTATTGATAGAAAGCATACATAGCCGGTACAATTGGAGTCGCAGAAAGTGGAGAGAAGCAGTTGTCAACAGTGGACACCCCTGAGCCCCTGGAGAAGGGGGAGAGAGGCTGTATGGAGAAAGCAAGAGGGGGGATGTCTACCAAGAAAAAACTGGCGGAATTTTGCTCATCTTACATGATTCCCAAAGGAAGAAAAGAAGGGGAGAAGGAACACAAAACGGTGGCCGACCATGTGGACGAACAGGAAGATGAGACGGATGGCCAAGGGACTCCAGGAGTAGCAGACATGATTAAGCTGTGGCTAGAGGAGTTGAAAGAGGAACTCAAAGCGGAAATAAGTGGAGTTAAAAATGGGCTAAAAGAGACTTTACAATCTTTGAGACAAGACCTGGTGGATCTGGGCAACCGGGTGGAAGAAACAGACCAACAGGTAGAGCAGCAGGGGGAAGTCATGGAGACTCTACAAAAAGGATGTGATGAGTTTAAGCAAGCCCAGGAAGAAATGCAAGCAAAGTTGGAGGACCTGGAAGACCTCTCTAGGCGTTGTAATATAAGAGTGTAAGGCATACCCGAGGATGCTAAATATCAAACTGCGAGGAAGTAATCACTAAAGTTTTTGGATATATACTACACGCTGCGGATCTCAAGGAGGGAACAGCGAATGACTCTCTACAAATCAAGCGTGGGCTTAGGGCCCACAAGGTATAACCGACCGAGAGACATTGTGGTATGCATGCAGTCATTCAAAGTCAAAGAATGCATTATGCGGGCAGCCCGGAAGCTGGGGCATCTCAAGTGGGAGGAACACGCGGTGGAACTGTACCAGGACTTATTCCTTGGAACGCTACAACGCCGGAGAGAGCTGAAGAACATAACAGCCCTATTGAGGAGAGAGGGGCTGCGATACAGATGGCTATACCCCTTTGGCCTACTCCTGACAGTAAAAGAGGTATCCAGGAAGGTGAAGACCTGCGAAGAAGCATGGACTGCATTACGCAATTTGGGACTAGCTAATATTCCTGATGAGGTGGAGGGGGCAGCAACTACTACAGCAACCACAAAATTTCCATCCAGGAGAGAAAGCTCGAGATGGCAGAGTCCCGGCCAGCGGGCAGAGACTAACGCGTCTCACCAAAGGCAGTCACGGAGGGACAGCGGTGCCGAAAGAAGCAAGTTGAGGAAGAAGCCCGAGATGCTGTGCTCTCTTGGATATCACTAAAGACTTGGAGAGATGTACAATGCTAAGTGAATTGTTAAGCGATGTGATTTAATGGGATAGTGTGTAAGGGGGAGGGGGGAGTGAGGAAGGGGAGGGGTAATAGCGAGGTGCTCTTGAGGTACATCCAACTCAACAAAAGGGGTGGAGGGGGGGGATATAAGGGGAGGAGGGGAGTTGGACTGAGGGAAGCGGATGATAACAGGAATGGGGCAAGGGGGGCGAGAGGGGTATTAGAAACATAGAAATATGATGACAGAAAAAGACCACATAAGACCACATGGCCTATCTAGTTTGTCCTTCCATGTCAACAACTACAACAGTCCCCTTTTTACCTTTAGAGATCCTCTTTGTTTGTCCCATGCTTTTTTGAATTCAGTTACTGTCCTCATCTCTACCACCTCCACTGGGAGACTATTCCATGGATCCACTACTCTTTCCGTAAAGAAATATTTCCACATATCACTCCTGAATCTATCTCCCTTCACCCTCATCCCATGTCCCCTCGTAGCAGAACTTGCTTTCAATATAGAAACATAGAAATATGATGACAGAAAAAGACCACATGGCCTATCTATTAGTAGGGTTTAGGCAGGGGATGGTCTGAGTCGTAGTCACAATCCAGAGAAGTCGAGTCTCTAAGGCGAGACAGGGGAAGGGGAGGAGGGGGGAGGGGGCAGTGGGAAGAGGGAGGGGGGGAGGAAGGGATCCAGAGGGGACAGAGAGCAAGGGGGGTGGGAGCAGGGGGATAGTATAACTTAAAGGTGAGGTAGCAATTGTCTCCTTAAATGTAAAAGGGCTTAATTCCCCATTTAAAAGACAACAATTGTATAAAGAAATAATGTGCCAGAAGGCAGCGGTAGTGCTCCTCCAAGAAACGTACTTGACAAGAGCGACAGAATCCCTTGTTAAACCTAGGGGATATGGTGTATGTGTGTATCCTCCAACATGATAGAAAAGAAAAAAGGAGGGGTGGCCATCCTGCTTGATACAAAATTGAAGCTGCTGGTGCACACTGTGGTAAGTAATAAAGCGGGACGCTATTTATTGATGCGGTTAAAATTGGGGAATGAATGATACTGTATAGTAAATGTCTATGCGCCCACAGGGGTGCAAAGTGAATTTTGGACACAACTGAACGAGGAGATGGGGAAATTGGGGGAAGGGAATTTAATTCGTGGAGGAGATTTCAGTTTAACGTGGAATCCCGCTAGAGATGCCACAGGGAAGAGAGAGGGTAAGCGGGCGGATAGGAGAAGGTACCGTAGTTTTGTAAATCAACATTGCTTGATTGATGCTTGGCGATTCCATCATCCCGGGAGGAGGCAGTTTTCCTACTACTCACATGTCCATGGCTCATATTCCCGAATCGATGCAATATGGGTTTCAAAAGAATTGGGGGGAAGGATTAAGGGTGCAGAGATGGAGTCGATTACATGGTCAGATCATGCGCCTGTGCAGGTAAGATTGACAACAGAGGTGGAGGGGAAAGGTAGACAGTTTTGGAGACTTAATGAATCCCTAATGGAAGATGGTAAGGTGCGAGACAAAATAGAGAGGGAAACCAAGGAATACTTCCACTGGAATGATAATGGGGAGGTAGCATGGGGAGGAGTATGGGATGGCTATAAGGCAGTAGCGCGAGGTATATTAATTAAATGGGGGGCACGAAAGAAGAAGGATAGGGAGGGGAGAACGAAGGCATAGCGAATGAAATTGATGGCCCTGGAAGAACTAGACGCGCAGGGGCAGTCAGGAGCCTATCAAGGTCAGGTGCTAGCAGTCCGCGCCCAATTAAATGAAATGCAGGCCAATCAGATCAGATATCAAATGCAGCTATTGAGGCAGGTCTTCTTTGAAGGAGGTAACAAAGCGGGGCGCTACATGGCGCAGAAACTAAGGCAGAGTAAACTGCGATCACACATAATGAAAATTCGGAATAAAGAGGGGGGGGGGGTTGGTACACAAAGATGGGAAGATTAGGGAAGCATTTAGGGGATAATATCAGGAATTATATAGAGCCAGAGACATTCCGCAGCGAGAGAGAGAATACAGAACTATCTAGATTCTCTGAAGTTGCCGAAGTTAAATGAGGGGGAACAAATGGAGTTAAATAAGGCCATCAGTGCCGAAGAAGTATGGTGCGCGATAAAACATCTGAAAGTTGATAAGACTCCATGTGCTCACAACGTGATTTTATCGACGATTTGGTGATATGTTAATAACACCGCTTGTGCGGCTATTCAATCTGCCCAGGGAGGGAGGGAGACTGGTGGGCACCATGGAATGGGCGGGAATAACTCTCATACACAAAGAAGGAAAGGACTCCCAGGATTGTGCAGCATATAGACCTATATCGTTGCTTAATTTGGACACCAAACTGCTGGCTAAGGTCTTAGCTATGCGCCTAAACAAAGTGATAGGGAAGTTAATACACCAAGATCAAGCAGGATTCATCCCTGGTAGGCAAGTAGCTGACAATATTAGGAAGATTTTGAACATGATTTGGCATACTGAGCACAATAGAGAGGAGGCTCTATTGCTCTCGCTAGATGCAGAGAAGGCCTTTGACCAGGTGTCTTGGCCATTTCTGTTCCAGGTAATAGAAAGAATGGGCCTGGGGGCAGACTATTTAAGCTGGGTAAAAGCGCTGTACAATAACCCAAAAGCCTGTGTTAGGGTGAATGGGACCTATTCAGAGTTTTTTGAGCAGGGGAGAGGAACAAGACAGGGCTGCCCCTTATCCCTGCTACTTTTTGCTATTTCTTTAGAACCATTTGCGGAGAGAGTAAGGGAGCGGGAAGATGTGGAGGGAATAAAAATAGGGCGAATGATTATAAAATATCTCTCTTTGCTGATGACATAATTTTGAGCGTGGGCAGGCCTAGGTTTTCTCTTCCCATATTAATGGGGGAATTAGAGGAGTTTGGCAGGTTATTGGGGTTTACCATTAACTGGTCGAAATCAGAAATATTAAATTTAACGATACAGGGGGACACCCAGAGATTCTTAAAAGAGAAATATCCCTTTAAGTGGGATAGAGATAGTATCCGATATCTGGGTGTTCGGAGAGGTAATAAGACAAACTTTATATGAGCTCAATTATCCGAAGCTTTTTAAGCAGGTAGAGAGTTTGCTGGATGGGTGGGGGAGGGGCTACCTCTTATGGTTTGGACGGATCGCCACAATAAAGATGTTACTTTTGCCCAGATTCTTATTTCTATTTCAGACGCTGCCAATAAAGGTGCCGCCAAGAAAGCTTAAACAGCTACAAAGACTCATGAATCGATTTATTTGGCAAAATAGACGGCCGAGAGTAGCCATAACTGTTATGCAAAGAGCAAGAGGAGAGGGAGGTTAGGGGTACCTAACTTTCGAAAATATTATGAGGCAGCGCAACTGAAAATGATATATAAGTAGCATCAAGGCACGACAAAACAATGGGTTAAAATAGAAGGCGAGTCCATACGGGGAGCAAACTTGGTTCAACTAGTGTGGAGGGGGGGGTACTATCGTAGAGCATCAATGCCAACACCCCCTAATAGCGCATAGCCTGCAAGTGTGGAAACATAATAGAAAACTATTACTACAAGATAAAGGATACATACAGGGCATGACACTGGAGGCTTGTTTTGATAGGGGTCAGGGACTGGGGGGCACTATATTGCACAGATGGGCACAGGCGTGGCTAACACATCTCTCTCAAATAGTGAATAAGGAGGGGCCACTGGAATTTGAGGGCTTCAGGGATTTATATGGGTTGGAGGGCAGTGATCATTATGCATACTTACAAGTGAGTCACTTGGTGAGACAGAGGAAAGTCTGGAAGGATCTTTGGGAAAACAGGGGGTGGTTTGAGGTGTTGTGTTCCGGAAATTTAGGACACAAAGGAGTTTTTTGTCCAGGATTCACAGAGGATTAATGGAGGGTAGAGAAAGTAAACTGGGCTATATGATAAAATGGGAGGAAGACCTGGGGGTGCGTTGGACAAATGAGACCTGGGATAAAATTATTCGGACTGTGGCGAGTGTGTCTATTGCCACACAGGTAAAAGAAAATGCATATAAAGTATTGATGTGCTGGTACTGGACTCCAGTACGTAAAAAGCGAGTGGGAGGGGATGCCAAGTGAGAGGAGATTGGATACATATGTGGTGGCAGTGTGAAAGACTGCAAGCTTACTGGATTGAGATCTTGGAAATGATATATAACATGACAGGATACAGATTGCAAAGGAAACCAGAGGTTTGCTTACTGCATCAGCTAGAAGAGGACATCCCAAACCGGGACAGTGGGGTGCTACATCATTGTATAATAGCAGCCCGATGTGGGATTGCGCAGTACTGGGTGGGGGCGGTCACACCACAGCCGGCAGGCTTTGTTAGAAGGATGGCTGAGATGTGCTTGATGCATAGACTGACGGAGTTGAGGCAGGGGAAAGGGGAGACCAGTGCACCAATCTGGCAGAGAGTGTGTGAGTGGCTGGACACTTGGAAGACAGAGGGGTGGGGGGCAGGGCTCTCGAGATAGATCATTTGGAGAGTGATGGGGGACTAGGCAACAAGGGAGGGGGGATAGATAGGGGGCTGGAGTAGCGAGAAAAGGATGTATGCTTACAGAGCGGGGAGGGGGAGGGGATGATACTAGGAAGGGTACTAAGAAAGGGATATAAAGCACTGCAAGAATGCATATACGGGTATATGAAAATGACCTGGAATGTGTACAAAGTTATGAAACAAAAATTATGATGTTTACTGATATGGTTAATAACACCTTACTTGGGGTGGGGGGGGGGGGGGGGGGAAATGACACAGTTCAAGGCTGCCAATAATGTGTTGTTGGATGTTAACCGAGCTGTATATTATGTATAATGCTGGTTTTTGAGATTGTTTGTATGTATTCTTGCAATACTAATAAAAAATTTAAATTGGAAAAAAAAACCCACTCAATGTTCAGAACAGTTGTAGACTGTCAATAGTGAAGCGCTTTAAGGCACTTAATAGACCTATGGACATCTGTGCCTGGCCTCCTTCCTCTATAAACGTCTTTTCACTGGCTCTAAATAGAAGAGTCTCACTGTTTGCACCTCTGTCTGTTATCTCATACCAGCAGGTTTCTTATACCGCTGTTCTGCTCATCCTCAAAATTTAGTGGCCTAAGGATCCCAGCCATTGCTACACATTGAGGGAATCCCATATACAGTATCTTGTAGACCATTGTCACCATGCTTAGTGGGTACCTCTGGTTCTCCCTCTATTTCTGATCAGAACTCTTACAAGGTAGAGGGGATATAATTTATTTATTTATTTGTTTATTTATTTATTTTTCTTATATACCGCGCTATTCAGCATCAGCGCGGTTTACATGTAACAATAACTGTGCAGTGAAGACAAACTACACTGAACTTACAATATAACAGGGGGAAATGTACAGTTTTAACAGGGTAACTACATTACAAATAACATATGTTAAAGAGTAACTAACTATTTACATGTTGGCTTATCTGAGAATTGCAGTAAGTTAGGGTGGGGGTTAATGCTATTTGTCAGGTGAAACAGGGTCTGGTATGTTCGGTTTCAATCCTGTATGGTTGTTGCTTGGGTTTTGTCTGTATTTACTACTGGGCATGTCAAGGTGTGGAAGGTGATCTTGGTCCGCGTAGTGCTGCAGGAAAAGGTGATGTTTAATTGCTTTCCTAAATTGGTAGAGGTCCTTGATGGCCCTGATGGCAGGAGGTAGGGCGTTCCAGCACGTGGGTGCATACAACGCAAATGCTCTGCTCCTGGCTGTTCGTGAGCATTTCGTGATCTGCCTTGGGAGTATCAAGGTGTTGATGGCCACTGATCTTCTTGCCCTGTTAGGGGGAGTAGGCTGAATGAGGTCAGTGGCGTGGAGGAGTAGCCTAATGGTTAAGAACACTGGCTTGGGAACCCAGAGACTAGGGTTCAATTCCCACTAGCACTCCTTGTGGCCTTGGGCAAGTCACTTAACCCTCCATTGCCTCAGAAAAATCCAAGTTAGCAATGTCCCTGTTTAATGTACGTTACCAAGTTTAAGTTTCAAAATGTAAACCACTTTGATTGAAATGATAAATCAGTATATAAAACCTGTCAAATAAATAATAATAATAATAATGGAGGGAACTGGCTATATATGGCTTGCCACCAGACTGAAATGGTGGAGCAGGACTGGAATCTACATCCACTTGAACTGGTTTCATCTTGAGCGGGGTGGGGCATCTTTATTGTGTGAAGTGGAAAAATGGTGGCCTCAGTGCCCCTGGAAACCTGCTGTGGTCCTCCCTCATCGTCATCTCTTTCTCTTACAGAACATGAAACGAAGGCCCTGATGAAAGAGCGGCAGAAGAAAGACAATCATAACCTCAGTGAGTTGCCCAGGGCCCCTCGCTTTACCACATTGTTTCCTATTTCACTCTCCCTTCACCCATCCCAACATGAGTCCTGTAATCTCTAGAGGAAGAGCAGAGGAATTGCAGCCCTGGAGTGAGAAGGTTTTAGTTTCCTGCTTGTCATCCTTTTAGGCATTTCATATAATCTTTTTTTCCTATTCATCTCTCCGGGCCAGTCCAGGGTACCATCGAGTTGTCAATCCCCTTCAGCAGCTGAGGACTGAAAACTAAAAATCTTTGCTGACAGGCTATAGCCACTCCCCCTTGAGACAGTCCTCAGCAGCTGAACAGGACGTGAAAGCTGGCAGGCTCTCTATCCAGTTGCAGCTGGCCTTTTGATTAGCAGACTTTTGAGAAGAATTGGCTCTAGCAGAGTTAAATTTCTCTCTTCTATCCCCTATACCTCTTCCCTTGTGGGGGTTTTGTCAATAAAGTTGGTTGAGAACTTCTAAGAGTAGTACCTCCGTGGAGGAGCGCTTTGGCAGCATTCACGGAGGCAGAGCCTGTCTCCCGAGGTGAACCGTGCCGTTGGTTGCAGGGCGATTGTTCCTGGGAGCCCCAGGTACCTCTCCCCTATTGTCTGCATATCCGCAGCTCACTTACCCGCTAGCAGCGGGATCGGGAGCTTCGGGGCCATTCAGTGCTGCATTCAGGTCAGTTGTTTTTGTTTTTGGTTCTTACTTGCAGTCGGGACTTGAGCGGTGTGTGTGTGTGCCGGGGGATCTGGTTTTGCGTGTGGTTTCGTTCGCGGTTTCGGCCGGCGGTTTTCAGTCGTCGGGGGCAGTTTTCTTGGTCCTTCAGTTTCACGGGTAGCAAGATGGAGGCTCAGAAGTCCCTTAGCGTGGTGGATCAGGCGGGAACGGTGGCCATTTTAGATAAGCCCGCCGTTTCTCCCGCGGGCAAACAAAAGCAAGGCAAGAGGAAATCTAAGTCAGTGAGAGACTCTGCGTCTGAGTTGAAAGAGCAGCGCAAAGTTCCTGAAGCTCAGGAATCTTTGGCTGCTTTCTTTTCCCCGGAGTTTATTCTAGCTCTCCATAGAGCTTATACTTTAAAAGTGTCCCAGGTCAGCAAAGTTCCCTTGTCTTCTGGTGGGGACGGGGGGTTCTCGGGGGATATTGGGTCCGATCCTGGAGAGGGGTCTTCCCGTGCAGGCTTAGCTTCTGTCGTGGAAGGCTTAGGTCAGACGCTGCCTGAGCCTCAGAAGAGCTATGAAACGGAAGTCTTTTCGGAGGCTAGTTTTGATCCGTGGGTAGCTGAGCTGGAGGATGGTGAGCTGGCTCCGGGCGAGGACCCAAATCTCTTTCGAGTGTTTCGTAAGGAGGAGTTGGGGGCGCTGATTGGACAGTCTTTGGCAGCCTTGAATATCCTTCTCCCTACAGTGCAGCAGGAACCGCTGGAGGATCCTTTGTTGCAAGGTTTTAAAGCAGAGCAACCTTGTTTTCCGCTCCACCGGGTCATAAAGCAGATGATAGAATCTGAATGGGAGTGCCCGGAGGCTTCGCTCCGGGGCAGTCGTGCGCTGGGTCGTCTTTATCCAAATTCCACACGACGAGAAGGAATTGCTGAAGATGCCTAAGGTGGATGCGCTGGTTTCTGCGGTGACGAGGAAGACTACAATCCCAGTGGAGGGCGGAACGGCGCTTAAGGATCTGCAGGATCGCAAACTGGAAGGGCTGCTTAGCAAGCCTTTGATTCCTGTGCTCTCGCTCTTCAGGCTTCCATTTGTGGGGCGTTTGTTTCTAGAGCGTCGATCCGTTGGCCCCAAGGGGTTCGCCTCCCGATTCTTTGGGGGATCCCTCCCCTTTCCAGTACCCGTAGGTAGGGGTTAAGGAGTTTAAGTTCCTTCTTTAAACCAATGTTCTGTTACTTCCTGGAGCAGGGCTCGTAGGGAAATGTAGTTTTACCATCAGTTCAAATGAAGAGTAGTGTGACTCAGAATGTTTGCAAGCAAAAAGGGATTTATTTCCCCTCCCGGGGTTGGACTTCACAAGGATAAAAAGGTAACACAAAATATCTGCTCTCTGGCAGCAAAAAGGACAAAAATAAGAATAGCTTTCTTCAGCATGAAATAAACATTTTTTCTTTCCAGCAGGTTGCAATTCAGCACAGGGTTTCATACAGCTCTGTTTCCCTCACAGCCAGCTTGTATTTTCTTCACCATATCTTTCTAACATAAAGATATTCTCTGGTCAGCCCAAGTAATCATACAGTTCATTTCCTTCCTATGAACGTTTAACCAGGCTGGCTCTATTCCTACACGTTCCCCCACTGAAGCAGAGATTGTTTGCCTGGCTCTCTCTGGGACCACGCCCTTTTCTCCCACCTTGGGTTTAATGCAGAGCTCTTGGGTTTGACGTAGCTCTAAACCTTAATTTTCTCCCTGGTACTCTCCACCGTAGCCCCAACCTTCTGGGTCAATAAACCCCCAATATTTCTGGCAACTCCAGCCCTTGGGCTTACCTGGGGACCTGGCTGTGGAAGTTTTTCTCTGGGGTTTAAAAATACCGGTAGGTTCCCTGCTGAACCTGTGTGAGGCAGTTTCCAAATGCCTTCCTGGCTGCTTGTAATCCCGTGTATGCTTCAGCTGGTCTGGTCTGCTCCTTCGATAGATCCCAGCCGGAGCCTCTGACCTCCCTTCAGCTGAAAACTCCTTCCAACTTCTCACCGGAAGTCTGCTTTCCTCTCTCTCCTCTCCTTCTCTGCCTGCTGGGGCCTCCTTATGAGACAGCCTTCCTGGGTAGGGCCTGGCTCCACCCCCTAGCAGGTGTTCAGACTTTCCCCGTGACTCTTTGCTAAACTGATAGCAGGGGCGTGTTTCCTTCTCTCGTGCCTTGTTTCCCTGACAACTGGTAGCCATGTGCCTTTGTTTATCTTGCAGCCCTGCACTTTCTACTTGGTTTTCAAGCATTTCTACCGGGCCAGAAGGACTTGCTATATCACAGGGAGCGAAGTTGGAATCGGCGGCGGCCTATCAGGCTGATGCCTTTTATGACTTGATTCGTATTTCGGCTAAGGCTATGGCCTCCTTGATTGGGGCTAGACGGTTCCTTTGGCTAAGGAATTGGTCGGCCGACGCCTCGTCGAAGGCTCGACTCAGTAAGCTCCCGTATACGGGCAAGCTGCTTTTTGGGGAGGCCTTGGAGAAGATTGTAAAGGATTTGGGTGATTCCAAAGGGGGGTGTTTGCCGGAGGATCGCCCTAAGTCTTTCAAACAGTCGTCTACGCAGCGTGGGCAGGGTAGGGACTTTCGGAGATTTCAAGGGCGCGTTTTTCTCCCTATCCCAGAGGGCGTTTCGTGCCTAGGGCTCAGCCTTTTCGTGGCTCCAGAGATTTTGGTAGAGGCTATTTCCCTGCCCAACAATCAACTTCTAAAAAGCCGCAATGAAGGTCAGCTGGTCCAGGTGGAGATTCCGGTAGGGGGCCGCTTACAGGGGTTTCTTTCTGCCTGGGCCGCTATAACGACAGACCAATGGGTACTGGAGATCATCCGATATGGGTATGCACTGGAGTTCGCTCGGCCGCTACAGGAGGCCTTCTTGGTGTCACCTTGTGGTCTCGGGACCAAAAGACAGGCGGTAGAAGACACGCTACGTCGCTTAGTGCAGCTGGAGGCGGTTGTGCCGGTTCCGCCAGACCAGTTAGGGTCCGGTCGATACTCGATTTATTTTGTGGTTCCCAAAAAGGAAGGCTCCTTTCGTCCGATTCTGGACCTCAAGCATGTCAACCGGGCTTTGCGGGTTCCTCATTTTCGGATGGAGACTCTGCGGTCAGTGATTCGTTCCGTTCGACTGGGAGAGTTCCTCTCGTCCATAGATCTCACGGAAGCT
Source organism: Ichthyophis bannanicus (assembly GCA_033557465.1). Lineage (NCBI taxonomy): Eukaryota > Metazoa > Chordata > Amphibia > Gymnophiona > Ichthyophiidae > Ichthyophis > Ichthyophis bannanicus. Next base: position 748,898,175 of record CM066032.1, read on the forward strand.
TATCTGCATATCCCGATCAGACCAGAACATCAGCGTTTTTTTAAGGTTTGCGGTGTCCGCGGGTCATTTTCAGTTCCGAGCGTTACCTTTCGGCTTGGCGACGGCTCCTCGGACGTTTACGAAGGTCATGGTGGTCGTTGCCGCAGCCTTGCGGATGGAAGGTATTCAAGTTTATCCCTATCTGGACGATTGGTTGATCAGGGCCAGTTCGCGGCAGGAGTCGGTCGAGGCTACTTCTCGGGTGGTTCAGCTCCTGGAACAGCTCGGTTGGGTAATCAACCGTACAAAGAGTCAGCTGCAGCCCCAGTCCCGGCTGGTGTATCTGGGAGCGGAGTTCGACATGGAGCGCGGATTGGTCTCCTTGCCAGAGGGCAGGGTTCTAAAGATTCTGGCTCAAGTAAAAGCGTTTCTTCGGCTCACGGCTCCTTCGCCGTGGAGATATTTGCAGCTCTTGGGCTCCATGGCGGCCGCCTTAGATCTGGTGCCCTGGGCCAGAGCTCATATGCGGCCCTTGCAGCAGGCTTTGCTGTCCCGGTGGTCTCCTCAGCTTCATCCTTTGTCAAGAAAGCTGGCTTGCGCGGAGGTAGTGAAAATCAGTCTCTCTTGGTGGCTCGATCCGAGTCATCTTCAAGCAGGGGTGCCGTTGGAGCTTCCGGTTTGGACGTTAGTGACGACGGACGCCAGTTTATCGGGCTGGGGAGCTCATTGTCAGTCTCAGGTGGCTCAGGGGCGCTGGTCTCCAGAGGAAGCGTCGCTCTCGATCAATCTCCTGGAGCTCAGGGCAGTTCGCTTGGCTCTGCTCTCCTTCGCTGCGCTCCTCGAGAGGAGGGCGGTGCGAGTTTTTTCAGACAATGCAGTGACAGTGTCGTATATCAATCGGCAAGGGGGCACGGGCAGTGCTCTGTTAGCGGAGAGTCAAGAGTTCATGCTCTGGGCGGAATCGCATCTGTTGGCGTTGTCAGCAGCACATGTAGCCGGAAAGGAGAATGTTCAGGCCGATTATCTGAGTCGTCATGTTCTCGATCCCAGAGAGTGGCAATTGGATGCGATGATTTTTCTCAACATTGTGAGGCGCTGGGGGCGGCCGACGATGGATCTCATGGCCACTCACAGCAATGCCAAGGTGTCGCGCTTCTTCAGCAGGCGCAGGGAGCACATGTCCGAGGGGCTCGATGCTCTGGTTCAACCTTGGCCATCGGACAAGCTTCTGTACGTTTTCCCTCCTTGGCCGATGATAGGTCGGGTCGTTCAGCGCATAACTCGTCACGGGGGGACGGTGATTCTCATTGCGCCGGATTGGCCCAGACGGCCGTGGCATGCGGATCTCCGGCGGCTGCTCGTGGATTCCTCTTGGCGATTGCCAGCTCGGGGCTATCTGCTGAAGCAGGGTCCCATTCTCATGCCGCAGGTGGATCGCTTCTTGCTTACGGCTTGGCTCTTGAAAGGAAGCGCTTGAGGCGCAAAGGCTACTCGGCAGCGGTGGTATCCATGATGTTGCAGGCTCGGAGATCGTCGACTTCTTTGGCTTATACTCGCGTTTGGCGAGTGTTTGAGGCTTGGTGTGCAAACCGTAGCGTTCGTCCTTTTCAGGCGACATTGCCCGAGATTTTGGCTTTTCTTCAAGACGGTTTGCAGAAAGGATTGGCGCTTAACACCTTGAAGGTTCACGTGGCGGCTCTGGCGTGCTATAGAGGTTCGGTACAAGGTCGGAGGTTATCGTCTCATTCAGATGTGGGGCGCTTTCTCAGAGCGGTGAAGGTTCTCCGGCCACCGGTTCATCCAGTGGTGCCGGCTTGGGATTTGAATCTGGTCCTTGACGCCCTGACTCGGCCTCCTTTTGAGGGAGCTTCGTCGGGAGGCCTGAGAGAGTTTTCGTGGAAAACCGTTTTTCTGGTGGCCTTATGTTCTGCGCGGGGAATATCTGATCTTCAAGCTCTTTCTTGTAGAGAACCATATCTGCAGTTTTTGGCGGAACGCATGCTCCTCCGTCCCGTGCCGTCTTTTCTACCTAAAGTGGTGTCTCCTTTCCACGTTAATCAGTCCGTTGCTCTTCCCTCCTTCGCGGATTTGCAAGGGTCGCGAGTAGATCGCTCCTTACGGACGTTGGATTTACGGCGCGTCTTGAAACGCTATCTCAGGATCACGAAACCCTTTAGGAAATCGGACAGGTTGTTTGTTCTGTTTGGGGGTCCTCGGAGGGGACAGGCAGCTTCTAAGGCGTCGATTGCTCAATGGGTGAAGCAGGCTGTAGTGGCGGCTTATGTTGCGGGCGGTAAATCGCCTCCGGTAGGTCTCAAGGTGCATTCTACGCGGGGTCAGGCGGCTTCTTGGGCGGAGTTTGCCTTGGTGCCGCCGGTTGATATTTGTAGAGCGACGACGTGGTCTTCTCTGCATACGTTTACGAAGCATTATCGGTTGGATGTACAGGCCAGGGGGGATGCGAAAGTAGGGGCTTCTGCCATTGTAGCGGGGCTCGCGGGTCCCTCCGGTCTTTAGGCACTGCTCTGGTACTGCCCAATGGTACCCTGGACTGGCCCGGAGAGATGAAAAGGAAGGAGAAATTAGGCCTTACCTGCTAATTGTCTTCCTTGAATCGTCTCCGGGCCAGTCCAGGGCCCTCCCGTTCGTATTGCAGAGTCCGCGAGCAGGGTTTTTTTTTTTGGTGTTCCGCTTCCGTCAGTCTGCCGTGGCTGCAAGCTGCTCTGGTGGCGGTGGTGTTTGGGGCTCCCTTCGAGGTGACTGGATTTCAAAAAAAAAAAAAATACCCAAAACCAAAGTTTGGTTCATTGGACTGCGGAGGGGGCATGTACGCCCGTACTTCACGCAAGGGACGGGGTATGTTCTTTTTCTTCCCTTAGGGGTCATTAACTGGTAGGTTTGGTTCTTCCGGGCGATTGGCTCGGTTATAAAGCTGGTTGATGTTTGTTCTGTTACACTGCTTGGTTACAATAGACTGGAGAGCTGTCTCAAGGGGGAGTGGCTATAGCCTGTCAGCAAAGATTTTTAGTTTTCAGTCCTCAGCTGCTGAAGGGGATTGACAACCCGATGGTACCCTGGACTGGCCCGGAGAGGATTCAAGGAAAGACAATTAGCAGGTAAGGCCTAATTTCTCCTTTTTCTTGTCCTTTTCTCCTGCAGTTGAGAGACGTCGGCGGTTTAACATCAATGACCGAATTAAGGAGTTGGGCACCCTCATTCCCAAGTCTAGTGACCCGTAAGTGTAATGCAGGGAAGGAAAGAGGCGGCAATGAGCTCGGAATGCAGCCCGGAGGCTCCCCTTCTACTGATTGTGGGATTGCCTCCTCACCTGCAAGGTTCAATCCTTAACTAAAACAAAAGTTGTCTCTCGCCTAGCCCTGAGGTCATTCCCAGACCTGATTCTGCCTTGGAGCAGGGGAAGTTGCACTCTCAGCATATCTAATGTTGCTTCCTCAGTCTTACGGACTTTGTATAACGCAGTCATAAAGAGCCTCTGAGCTTGGCAGAGATCAAATGGAAGATTTTCAATACTGACTGCAGTGGTGTGACACCTGGTGGAGAACAACATCAGTAGCTGGGTGTGAGCGGGGAAGAGAGAAGGCTCTCTGTGCTTCTCAGGCACTGTCAGAGGATAAACCTAGAAACTTGGAGGGTGGACTTCTTTGTAGTGTGGGTGGTCTTGCTGATGGCTCAAGTGCTGTTTTGCAGGGAGATGCGATGGAACAAGGGCACAATCCTTAAGGCATCAGTAGATTATATCCGGAAGCTACAAAAGGAGCAGCAGCGGGCCAAGGAGATGGAGACCAGGCAGAAAAAGCTGGAGCAAGCCAATCGCAGCCTTTTGCTGCGTGTGCAGGTACCTGGGGATGGTTGGGGGTGAGGACTCATTGACTGCAGTTTGCACATGCATATCTAGGAGCAGAAAGAGTCTTATGTTCTAATTACAGTCTCTGTCTTTTGGGCTTCAGGAGCTGGAGATGCAGGCACAGATCCACGGCATCCCCGTCCCCTCCCTACCTGCAGTCGATATAATGAAACAGGATTCTGCAGAACCAGATATACAAGAGGCAGATATACCCTTCCTGCGCAGTCTGACCCACACTGGTGAGGCCATTGGCTCCTCCTCTGCCCTGGACCTGAACACGTTGAATTTCGCTGAAGCCCTCGGTGACCTTCTGGACCCTGAAATGACCTACCAACTTGGGCTGACCGGCGATTCGGCTATTGCAGACATTCTGATGGATGAAGCATTGTCACCTGTTGGGGCTACAGACCCCCTCCTATGCTCTCTGTCCCCTGGTGGGAGGTCCAAGAGTAGCAGCCGGCGCAGCAGCTTCAGCATGGAGGAGGACTTGTGATGAAGGCTTCTGTACTAGGGCAGGCAACGAGGGACTGCATCATAGCTATAAAATTCCCCTAAAATGCAGACATTGAATGCTATGGACTGTTTTTAAGTGTTGATATCCTGTCCACCCAACTGCAATCCAACAGCTTCCTCCGTTCTTGTAGGTCTCCCAGGCCACCTGGAGCACTTCTGGAAAACTGCCTGGGCTCCTTGGGCTATCAGACAGCGACAGAAGGCTAGCTAGTCTAGTCTCCCTCCTCCCACCTACAGTCCACAGCTGAAGTGCCCACTGGAAGCTTAGAAGTTAAACAGTGAAACTGATTGCTGGATCAGTTTTATGGTTGCTCCTTAGCCACTGGAGTGAGTACGGTGAAGCTGTTTGTAGAAGAAAGGTGCATGGTGGTCTGTGATTTGATTACCGCTGTAAATGTTTGCATTAAACCAAGTGCAAGCTGTATCCTTGTTAGAAACTGGTCTCCCCCTACCCATTCTCTGAAACTTAAGACTGTTCAGTAGCATTGTGTTAGTGTAGTGTTTTCCCAAGTTGTGCTTAGTGTACTCCTAGCCAGTCTGGTTTTCAGGATACCCATAGTGAATATGCATGAGACAGATTTCCATGTGCTGCCTTCATTGCATGCAAATCTTTTTCATGCATATTCATTGCAGGTATCCGGAAAACACGACTGGCTAGGGGTACACCAGGCACAGCTCGAGGAAACTCTGTGTTAATGGCTGCTCTGACTGTGCAGATGGGTAAGTGCTCAGTTCATCATTCATCTGGTGGTTGCACAGCTGGGCAGCCCTGGGATTTCTTCCCCTTTTGCTTTGCAAGAGCTTTGTGGGGCTGTTGAAGGCACATAAGACAGGTTGAGGAGATGAGAGAGCTACAGAGTAGTTTGGCAACCCATCCTAGTAATGCTTTTTATGTGGCGGAGGGGGGTTTTTTTGGCTAGAAATTTCCTTCTAATTTTGGCTTCCAGCTCAGCTGGAACCAGACTCTTGGGCTTCGGGATCATGAGCTTTCATTTACAACTAGATGGGTTTTGCCTCCTATTTTCTAAACCCATCCTCAAACCTAGACAGTCTTTGACCAGTGGCCACAAATCTTGGATCCCTGCAGAGCCCAGCTAATGTGGACTCTTAATTCTGGTCACTAGGCATTGTTGTGACAACTGGGACTCCTCTTTCCTTTTCCAACCCCACCTCCACCCCTTAAGATTGTGATCAAAGCCACATCTCCCATCAGGCAGCAAAAGACAAGATTGGGGAATGAAATCTGGGTCTTATGCACAACACTTGCTAGTAGGCAGGTCCTATCCCAGGCATTTAATCCCTCCTCCCCACCTCATGTCACACTATCCACAATTGTTTTTTTCTCCTACATTTCTCCCCACATTTCTCAGCATGTTCAGTCCCCACATGGCTCAGGGAGCCCTCACTTGCCTAAGAGCTGGAGGGGGCACCTCCTCCCAAATGTACCCTTAGTGTATTGCCTGTGAGCCAGAGGCAAGCATCTTTCCTCCCTCTCCTGGCCTGAACATACCACCTCCACCACCTGCACAGTTGTGGATACATTTTAGTAGAGAGCTGGTCTTTTAATCCTGTACCTTTTTTTTCCATAAAGTAAAAAAAAAAAAAAATCAGAAACAGAATTTTGTGTGGGTTTTAATTATTTTTCATTTGTGTTTTAGTAGAATGAGAAAAGGGAGACAGAGAAACAAACGCATGCACTGGACCAGATGTCCCAAGCATTTTTGTCAAAAATGCAAAATGTGGAAAAGTACATCAGTATACTGGGACCAGTGTGTATGGGATGATTTCCCTCCCTTAAAGGGGCTTCCTCAGTAGAGGTGGTGCATGATGCCATGCATCTCCGCCATCCACAGACTGGCAATTTCAGAAGCTTCTGGGAGGAAATTTTGGTTATTAGATCAATTTATTGTCTGAAAGTGGTGACCTAGATGGTCACTGAAAGGTTGCAGGTCAGTATTTCACACTGAGGGGCATGGTTTTACTAAAATGCACAAAATTAGCACAGGAGGTGATATAGACCTGTGCTTAGCTGTTGTTGGGCATGCTTAGCGCTTAGTAAACCCTGCACTAGCCATTAGCGCAGTTTAGTAAACATGCCCCTTAAATGTTTTTCTTTTCTCTGGCTTTGTCCTCCCTCAATTAGTCGCTCCCATGGTGAAGATGAACAACTGGCCTTATGCCATGTCCTATCTGCTCTTGCATGTAGAGTCAATGGGGAGAACAAAATTGGAGACAGTTTTGTGTTTGAGTCTATTTTAATCTTATTTTTGCTAAACTTGTTTCTTCTTTTGTCATTTGGCTCTGATTTTATATCATTCACTGTTTGTACACTAACTTTCTTTATAAAAAGAATAAGACAAAACATCCTGATACCTTGTTTCATTTGGGGATTTTAAAGCCCTTACAGAAGACAGAGCAATACATGTGTCCATAGAAACTGTGGCACTTACCAAAAATGTGTGTGAAGGCTGCTGCTATTTCCAGTTAATCCATATAAAGGACATATATTTTGGAAAAGATCTGTACCTGTTCTGTTTTTCCTATTCAAGAAGGGGTAAGGATACACTACTTTGAATTTCTGCTGTAGATAAATAGACTAGGATCTCATGCTACAGTCTGATAGCTCTAAGTGCCCAGTAGGAATATAAACCACCAGCAAAGATTGTGGCAATGAAATTTTGATGATGGGGACAACAGCTTTCAAGAGGACAATTGTACTCTGATAGAAATGTCTTGTTGTGTGGTGGGACTGTTCTTGAACAAAAAGAGCTGCGGTAGCTGGTCTGCATGATATACTTTGCACAATGAAGCTAATTTATAGCAGTGTGCCTACTCTATAAAAAAAAAACATATCTCTGAAACAAATATAGTATTAAAATGCAAACCAACCAATTGAACAGTACTCTACTGAGGGGTTGATGTTCGGAGGGATATTTAGTGTGTGGAATAGAATGTATACCTTGTCACTTGTGCATCGGGTTTTTAATTGTTTGGTGGGTTTATAGCTCAGTAAATCTTTGCTTTATGAACTCTGGTTTCTAATTGAGGGCTGTGGTGTAGAGAGCCATTTGTTTTATTTGCTTTGGTTTATTTTATAAAGGCAACAGAGGCACCTCTGTGCCTTCTATAAAATAGACTCGCACAATGACTCCCAGTAGAATACAAATGCTCTTGCACAAATGAACACCTGCTGTGTGCATGTGCGTGCATATTTCATAAAATGCATGTCTATATTCCAACTCTTTACTACACTCCAGGGAATGCCTCCATGCAGATCGTTTTTACACATATGTATGTGTATGCCAGTTTATAAGAGCCTGTGTGTAAAACATGCTTCCATATCATCCTGCTAGACCAGTCCAGACAAGTGGGTTGTGTTTCCCCTACCAGCAGATTGGTGGAGACAGAACCAATGAAAAGCTCAGGTTTCAAGGACATCACTCCCCTGCCTCTATTCGCTTCAGCCACCAGAGATCCCGTCAGTATTTTTGTCTCCAGCAGATAGAAGATGGATTTTTTTCTTCTCTAAAGAAAATCTGAGGATTGAGAAGAAAAGATTGATTTAGCTCTCGTGAATGACCACCTTGAGAAACCAAGTTGACTCTCTCACTTGAGCGTGACTGCAGTCTTTGGTAGCCATAAGAGGAGGGAAAATTGGTTCAGCTCCATACTCTTACCCTGGATAAGAGACTGTTGAGCAGCCAGAAAATTGGAAGGATCTGGAAGGATAGCAGAATTCAGCAGCCTCGCACAATCTCAACGCCGCCTCCCTCCTCCTCTTTCCTCCCTACTCTCTCTCAAAGATTGCAGAAGGCTCTCAAAGAGGTTTGCCTGCCAGCCACCTTAAATGCAGTGCTGCACAGCTAACCAGTCAGGGCCAGCCCTAGAGATTTATTTTTATTTATTTAACAAGTATTTTATACCGCCTTATAAAATCAAAGATGTTTACAATAGAACTCAACAAATTTTACAGAGAACTCATGGTATGGTTAGGGGGATATGCAGGTCATGCTAGAATGCATAACTTATTTACATTGTGATATAGTTACATAAAATAGTTCAGGATCTGTGTTTAGGCTAATGGGTTATGGATTGCTGTGTAAACCATTGAAGTAATCCATGAAGAGGTATGTTTTCAGTTTCTTTCCAAAGTGTTTTAAGTCCGTGATGTCCTCAGTGGTTCCAGAAGGGAGTTCCAGATGGCAGGTGCTGCTAGCGAGAGAGCTCTATTGGTTGTAGAGTTGTTGGCTTTGATGAATGAACTTGATGTTTGAATGTGATCTATGGTTCATTGTCTTCGTGGCCTGTTGCTGGGTTGTGTGCATATTAGGTCTTGGAGTTTATCAGCTGAGAGGTATTGTCAGATTTTAAAGATGGTCAAAGTTGTTTTGTATTTGACGCGCAAGGTGAATAGGAGTCAGTGTAGCTGATGTTAAGATGGGCGTTATGTGGTCAGACATAGCAGAGCCGGAAATGATTCGTGCAGCTGTATTTTGGGCCAATTGTAGAGGTCTGGTGGTTTGTTTCAGTAGTCCATTGAAAATGGAATTGCAGTAATCAAGTATTGCTTGACAGACTGTGCGAAAGTGGTCTTGGCTGAGGAGAGGTTTTAGTCTGCGGATGGTGGCCATTTTGTGGTATGCATTTCTTGTGATCTTGTTAATGTGTGCTTTTAGATTTAGGTTGCGGTCCATGGTGGCTCCCAGTTATCTCACTTCTTTTACTGATATGGATGTATTTGCCAAAGTGATTGAGTTTGGGGGGTAGTAAAGGAGGAGTTTCTTGCCTCAGTCTTTTTTAAGTTGATGCTTAGATTGCTGCTTAATAGCCAGTCATTCATCTCTTGTAAACATTCTGCCATATTTGTGTAGTCTGGTAGGTCTAGGTGGATAGGGGTATGTGCCATTATGTCGTCCGTGTATATGGCATATTGTATGTTGTGTTTATTGAAGATTCTGTAGATTGGTTGTACATAGAAGTTGAAGAGTAGTGCTGACAGGGAGGATCCTTGAGGTACTCCTTGTGCCGCAATGAATGGGGTTGAGGGGTTTGCTCCTACTTTGACTTGCTGACGACGATCACTGAGATAGGACTGAAACCACTTGAGAGGTATACCATGGAGCCCAGTGTCTTTGAGCCTGCTTAGTAGGATGCCGTGTGCTACTAAATCAAATGCTGAAGAAATATCGATAAAGATAAGTAGCATGCTCTTGTTTTATGTTGTCAATCCCTGGATCAGGTTGTCAAATAGCTGCGTGAGAAGGGTTTCGACACTGTGGTTGGGACGAAATCCATGTTGGTGAGGATCCAGAGGAACATGTGAGTCAATGTGGTCTTGTAACTGTTGCTGTACTATCTTTTCAATGATTTTTGATAGAAATGGAGGCTGGATATGGGGCGGTATGACGCAGGGTCTGCTTTATCTGCTGCTCTGTTTTTGGGGATTGGTCGGATTGTTGCCAGTTTGAGGGCAGTGGGCATGTATCCTTGAATTAGCGAGGAGCTGCTTATGTTGTGGATATATCAGACCAGCTCATCTTTGATTTGATCCATCTTACTGGACATGGATCAGAAGGTGCCGTGCAGGTGTTTAGTTCAGCAATAGTGCGTGCAACTTGATCAGTTGTAGGTATGTAAAACTCGCCCCATTTGTGATTGGATGCTGATACTGTGCTGTCTATGGGGTCCAGTTATGGTACGTGTCTCGTAGAAGGTTTGAGCTTGGCAAGGAGGAAGTTTATAAAGGATTGAGGGTGGATAATTTCATCTCCAGTCTGGGATGATTCCTTTGTCAACATGCGGACAATCTCAGAGTTCTCTGGACTTGTTCCTGGATCTGAGAATGAGGTTGGTGTGATATTCTTGCTTGTGTCGGTTGATTATGTTGTTGTATTCCAGTTGTTTTATTTGATATTGTTTTGAAGTGGTTTCTGTCTTGTTTTGCCGCCAGCGCCGTTCCAACTTGCATAGTGTCATCTTCACTTCCCTTATTTCAGCAGAGTACCAGGGTACCAGAGATGGTCCACCCTCAAGCTTTATGGCTGTCAAAATTTATTTTTTAGCTTTGAATGGCCTGCTTTTGCTGCCCTCCAGAGGTTGCTGCCCTAGGCAAATGCCTAGTTTGCCTAGTGGTTGGGCTGGCCCTGTAGCCACTAACACCATTTCAGGGGAGTAGAGCTGAGCCAAGCACAGATCGCCTGCTCAGGGCTCTTGGGGTGAGTACCAAGATTTGACCTCATTATTGTTCTCGTTGTGGGCTCTGAATTCCATCTTCCTGGGATGCAATTCGGTGTGGACCACTGGCATGGTGTGTGAGTATCCTGCTGTTTTCTGCACACATTAGTAGCATTTGTACCTATTGTGCGCTTGGTGGTCACGTGGTCCTAATGCACATTCTGCCCAAGCGGTTCCAATGTGCTCCTTCCCTAGCTACTGTAATGTGCGTTGTGTAAAAGCACAGTTAATGCACACCTCCAGGCTGCCGCGACCTTAGCACACGCTGTTGTGATATTTTTCTAACTCTATATATCTTCTTCCAGGAAACGTTGCTTCACCTGTGGCAAGTGAGATGGCTCATCCCTGGATTTTGGACTCTGCTCTTCTGGCATGGCAGCTTCTGAGTCATCCTGGAGGGCCTTCTTTCCCCCTCCCAGCCAGGTGATAATTTGTCCAACCTTGCCTGCCTCATGGCAGGAGGTGATGGATGGCGCTCTGGGTAAGGATATTCAGCTGGCCGAAGGATCCGGCCACTGTGCTGTGAAGCACTCATCACTCTCTAAGGGGTCTGTGGTGGCTGTGCCCCCTGACGTTGGGGAGTCATGTCTGAGAGGAGAGCTTCTAGACTCCAGATTGTCCTCCCCGGAATTCTTTCCCTTTTGCAGCAGGCCTGGAAATTCAGACCCTGCGGCCTCTGGGTGCCTCCCGGTTCAATCTTATGCAGGGCAGACTGAGAGTAGAAGCCCAATTCAATTATCTTTGGCTATGCATCCCCAGCGAGGGGGCGCCCCCCTGGAGATGGGGAGCAGCTGGGAGCTGTCTGAGATTTTGACTATGACTCTGATTCAGATGGCTCAGTACTGGACTGTGATGTGGATGGAAGATGTATTATCACTTTCAGAAGATTGTGCAAAGGCCAGAGTGATCTGCCTATCCTGAAAGGAGGAGCAGACGATGTAGATTGCCAGGGTCTCTGCCTTGAACTTGGCGGATGCTTCAGACATGGAGCAGGAACATAAGGCACACCTGCTCCTTCAAGGGGTGTGGAAATCCACTACTGTCTCCATGTTCCCAGATGTGATCAAAAATTTGATCTAGTCAGATTGGGACTTTTCCAATGCCCCTGCTAAGGGTGTGTAAAAAAGATCTACACTCTCCCAGAGAAGGAATATGTTGAGTGGTTTGACCTTCCCAAAATGGATGCGCAGGTCACAGCAGTTACCAGATGGACCACCATTCCTGTGGAAGGCGGATCAGCCTTAAAGGATTTTCTGGACTGCAAGATGGCTTCGTTGTTGTGGAGTCAGTTCATCATGGGGCTACTATCCTGCAGTTGGCAGTATGTACCAGCCTGACATCTTGAGCCCTGCTCCAGTGGATTCAGTCTCTTTCACCGGATGATACTACCCCTCTTTTGAAGTAGGTGGTGGCCTTCCCTTTTTTTTTTTTCATTTTAATTTTTTTATTGATCACCATTATCATAACATTCCAGATAATCAAACAAAATAAGTTTGCATATTTTCATATCCTAACATCGCACTTTCTAACATTTTTATATCCCCCACCCCATCCCCCTCCAACCCCCTCTCTCCCTCCTCCCACTTCCGTAATATTGTCTTTTATTTTTCAGTCTTTATTACATTCCCCCCCCAACTATTACATTTCAAACCATATTCTCAAAACCAAAACACCACCTTCCTACCCAACCTATCTACCAAATTCTAATTATACTATTCCAAACAAATAACAAATTACCCATCCAAACTACTCCCCACATCCTCCCTCCCCTCCCCCACTTTGGAAATAACCTTCCACAACTCCCCCCAGTTCACCTCAAACTTGTCCACCCTAAACTTGTCTTCTAGCCGCTGTTAGTTTCTCCATCAATACAATATGCTGCAATCTATCTTCATACTGCCCCATAGACAGGGCCTCCCTCTGTTTCCAGGCCGCCGCCACTGCACATCGAGCGGCACTTAAGTAGGCCAATATACTACGCCCCCACTTCCTCCTTCTCACCTCCCACCAAGATAGTAAAAATATACCCAGCGCCAGCTCCAATTCCTCCCCTAAGTTCCCTTGGATCCAACTCCGTATCCTACCCCAATATTCTTGAATCTCCAGGAACAAGCAGGAATGAGTCTTCACATATGGGTATGTCGGTACTGGATCAGGACTGCAGCTCCCACACATGGATCTACGGCATCCCATGAGGGATGGTGGGTAGGAGTTGAAAGGAGAGGAGCTGTAAGAAACACAGCAAAGCTAAGGACTACAGGAGAGGAGTCCTTGGTATGTATGAGAAGTATCATTAAAATTATTTAATGAACAATCACAAAATGGATCTTACCTACTGAATTGTAGGAAGTAGAGAGCGTGATGGAGTCTACTGGAGATTCAGTAGAGGATCCTCAAGGTGACCTCACAGCAGTGAGGGTGAAGGTCCAAATCTGGAATTGGCAGGTGACCCAGGTGTCAACTGGGGTAGTATAAGAACGGCAGGTCTTCAGTGGAAAGCTTTATGGGAAAAAGCTGAAAACTCTTTTAGCTACAGAGTCATTAACATTGAGGAGTAAAAGAGGAAGACTGACCGATTTGGACAACTAGCCCAGTCCTGGAGGGAAGAAGGGGTATGGAAAAGCCCGTATTCCCAGGGAGGACGGATGTGAGAAGGGCTGAAATCTCAGAAATACTGAAGGTCTACACTGTCTTCCCTAGCTGGTGAGAGATAGGAAAGATATTGAAGCATGATGCTTCAGGGATAGTGAGACCTAGAGTAAAGTGGAAGCTGTTAGTACCACAGTAGTGGTTGTGTGCATAACAGCCCCCACATACTGAGGGACAGTATGAAGATATGCAAGCCCACTGTCTGAAACTTCTAGAAGGTAGAAACCTTTATAGCATAGACAGTTAGGGAGATAGTATATAAATACATATCTACTGATAAAGAGCATCTCGACAGTTACACATATATAGGGATATATATGTGTATATATATATATATAGGGCATAACCTATGCACACACAGCTTACAGACATATGTATGTATAGGGATATGTAGAGATATATACATACATGAACATGTAAGTCTGAAGATACATGTCTGCAATTAAGCCCCTGTGACATAGCGAGTCCTTTTAGTCAGGGAGAAACTCCCAAAGATCAGCAAAAAAGTGCAGGGCTGCAACATAAACAACAGCACATGGCTGGTTGTCAGGGAAACCGAGGGAGAGAAACAGGCCCCTGCTATCAGTTCAGCAGAGAGTCACGAGGTAATTCTGAACACCTGCTAGGGGGTGGAGTCAGGCTTTACCCGAGGAAACTGACTCATAAAGAGGGCCCAGTTAATGGAGAGAGGAGCAGAGCTGAGAGCAGAACAGAGAAGGAAGAGAGAGACAGAGACGAGGAAAGGTCAGAGGCTCGGTGTGAGAGATACAGCAGGAGCAGACCTGGTCAGTGGAAGTCCTCTCTTGATTCTGAACAGGAGAAAAGGCCAGGAAGGCAATTGAATTACACTCTGCACAAGTCAGGTTGGGAACCTACAACAGTTTGTAAACCCCAGAGAAAACCTTATACAGCCAGAGTAAAAGGTAAGCCCAAGGGCTGGAAGTATAATAACCACTGTGGGTCTATTGACCAGGAAAGTTGGGGCTACGGTACAGGGGACTATAATGAGAATGGTTATTTAGAACTGTACCAAACCCCAGAGTTTATCCCAAGGCCTAGCGTGGGAGCGGGCGTGGCTCCGTGGAGAACGGAGCAAACAATTTCTGCCTCAGAGGAGGAGGGCATGGAAATCGAGCCATCTTTTGTAAATAATTCGTCGGAAGCAATGGACTGTACGATTTCTATGGCAGAGGGAATAATATCTCTGTGTTAATGTTTGATGCTGAAGGAAGCTGCTTTATTTTGTCCTTTTGTCTGCCAGAAGTGCATGAATTTATGTTACCTTTTATCCTGGTGAAATCCACCCCGGGAGGGGAATAAATCCCTTTTTGCTTTATCAACTTGAGTCACACTACTCTTCATTGAGCTATCAAAGGAAATACATTTCCCTACATGCAGTTCTACAGGAAATAGTAAACCTCAGTTCAAGAAGAAAACTTAACCTCCTTAAGCCCTACCTACCTACGGGTACTGGCAAGGGGGGAACATCGCACCCCATAAGAACATTCACATGAGAGATGTGAAGGAGAAAGATTCATCTAATAACAAGAAGGTGGAACCTACTTGAAAAGATATATAGAGAATCTATTGCTCTGGGCTAAGAGGGTGCAGGAATGCTATCCAGTGAAATAACCAGGATGGTTGCGTGAAAAAACAGAGGATAATATTAGTCTGTAGAGAGCAAGTCGTGAGTTCTGTAGAACTCTGACATGGTAAATGGACAGAAAAACGCATAGAAGGAGATTCCAGGATGACCCACTGGAGGGACACAGGGGTATCATGCGTTACTAGTAGAATATGTGCTGTCCATGAGGAGTAGGATAGCATGAAGCCAAGCTGTAAGGAAAAAAGAGCTTATTCCTGCAGGATTGGGAAACTCTTTGGACATTCACGCAGAAAAAGCTTATATCCTGTATTAAAACAGGAGAGAAGAGGGTGTGGAGAACCCTCACAGTCATGGAAAATGACTGATAAGCCTTTTCTGCTATATAGAATAGCCATCAGAGACAATGTTCAATGCTCTCTAGCAAGGGCCCATAGTGGAAAGCTTCTCTGAAGATTGCAGAGAGCATTATGCAGGAGAATTAGGATACAAAACTGACGGTAGGTCAGCTGTGTTGCCACATCCAAGGAAATGGAGATGGCCAGAAAGAAGATAAGGTGAGAAGCCTGAAGTGAGTAGGATTATCCAAGATAGATGAGGACTATCTTGGAATCACTTCTAAGGCTAGATAGAAGTAGAGACAGACTGGAAACTTGTGGGAAGTACCAGTAGTTCAGTCACTGGAAGTCCTGCATGTACAGTAGCTGAAAAAGACAGCAGAGAGAATCTTGCTGTGTAAAACAGAGAGAACAGACAAAGGGAGAGGAATATTCCTGTCCCTGTCTGACAGCTGTCCAGAGAATTTATTCTAGGAAATATCTGTACACTGGAATGAAAGGCCAGTCTCGTATGGTACCACTCATTCAGGGGAAACCCTGGATGAGAGGATAGAGAAAACATGTAATTGAAGGGTGACTTACCATATGGTGAGTCAGCTGAAGGAAAAAATGTTCATGGTGGGACAAACTATCATGGGATAGTTGTTAACTTCTCTTCTTGGTAGGAAGAAGAGGAGAAATCTGTAACCCATGGACAAGAATATCCTGACAGCTTAGCATATCCTGAAGAAAGGAAAGCACATGTAGAGCTTTAAAGAAAAAAAAACAGTGAACAAACTTCTGCTAAGAAGAAGTTAACTGTAGGTTGCAACCTTCAGGAACCTATGGTTGCTGGGTATGCTGAGGCTGGCTAGAGTTTGGATTCTTCAGACCAGGACGAGGTGTCCCCTGCTTGGGTACATCTGGATGATGGGCAGGAGAAGAGTGAAACCTTCTTTTCTTAGGGAAAGAAGGTTTGGTAGGACATTTCCTACCTCCTGGGGAAGAAGAAGGCTTAGGATGGTCCCTAGAACCAGGGAAGTCAGTGGAGCAATGAGCAACCTGACGTAAAGCCTCTTTATTGAAGAGATTTTCTCCAGTACAAGGAGAATTTCCCAGTGTGTGTTGTGCCCATCTGCTCAAGTCTGAAGCCTGGAGCCAGGCCCTACGATGTGCTCCTATGGCAATAGCAGAGGATCTGCTAACAGACTCAAAAGAGTCTAGAGAAGCACGAGAAAGAAAGCAAGAGATATTTTGGCTAAGAAGTAAGGAATAGTCTGCAGCCTTAGGTTCTGATAGAAAAGGAGTCAAAAGAGACAATTTCTTTGTGACCTCCTGGAGAGATAGACTCATATAAAAAATATAAGAGATAATCTTTGATGCTAGCATAGATGTTTGGAAGGTTTGACGTCCAAAGGCATCTAGTGCTTTAGATGCACGACCTGGCGGATAAGAAGAATGCTTCTTCTTGCTTTTTACCTTCCTCATTGCTGATTCCACTACAATGGAATGATGGGGAAGTTGAGTTTTTTGAAACCCTGGAGAGGGGGGGGCACCTGATACAGAACATCAGTTGCTGTAGAAGGTGAGGGAACCCTTAAAGGTGATTCCCACATTCTGAGAAGAAGATCCTGCAAAGAATGATGTAAAGGAAGCATTACATTTTCCTTTTCTGCAGGAGAGCCTCGAGTAGGATCATAGCCAGGGATAGGAATAGCAAGAAAGGTTGCTATATCAAGGAGAAAATTCTGAAAAGAAGGGTCTCCAATGGGAGCTATCCCTGGGTAGGCTAAGGTTGAAGGAGCAGCCTGAGCACCAGAGGATGTACTGGTCTGGTGCCCAAAAAGAACCCCACTAGATGGATAGTGGTACTGGCAGTCACGATTTGAGGCAGTCAATACTGCATCGTCCATGCCAGGTATTGATTCCAAACTAGGCATAGAGAGGATCGATCGTACCGATGTAACTGCAGGAACCGACATCGATACCGGTACCGGTAGTCGAGTCGGAATCGGAGACGGTAACGTCATCGAAGGCTGCTCAAGCGGTACCGAGGTGACCCGAAACGCTTGGTGAATATCCTCGGTACTGCGTATCCGGAAACGATAAGGGTCGGTTCCGAGACGCGTCGGTACCCAGTCATCTAGACTAGATAGCGATTCCAGACTCGGCATCGAAGAGAGCGAGTCTATCGATGCATGTCTAGAGGGTACCGACGTCGGTGGTGGTATCGGCGATGTTGTCGATACAGGAAAGTCAACCTGAGACGTATCGATCGGTCCCGAAGGTACCGAGGACGCCAGATGACGATCCCTGGTGAAGAGTGGATCACTCGACACCGATGCCGATGCCGGGGTATTGGTACCGCTCAAAGCGGATGCCACCACCGAGCATGGCTCAGATACAGGAAAGTCAATCTGGAACGTATCGATCGGTCCCGAAGGTACCGAGGACGCCAGATGACGATCCCTGGTGAAGAGTGGAGTACTCAACACCGATGTATCGGTACCGCTCGAAGCGGATGCCGCCACCAAGCATGGCTCAGGTATGTTCTGTGAGGGGCGAGCCCCAGGAACAACCTGAAACCCCTGAAATGCTTTGGAGCCCGGAGACTCCTGCTGGGGTTTTAATGCCAATGGGGACTTGAGGGCAAGGCCGGAGCCGTCATCATGCTGGGCATGAGACTTACCACTCAAGAATTGGCTAGTCTTAACAGACTGTTTGTGGGTTACCTGATCCTGTAGAGAAGAAAAGGCCGGTGCCCTCACTCCAGGAGGGAAAACGGTATCGAGGGAAACTCGAAAGAGGGAAGTTCTTCTCACAGATTCGCAGCCTGATTGTTCAGGGGAAAAAGGGTCAGGACCCAAACAGGTTAGACACCAGGCATTGGAGTCTTAAAAAGAAAACTGTGTTTCCACAGTGAAGGCACTTCTTAGGGGAAGAAGGCTCCATGATGGAGAGGCCTTGCAGGCCCAAAAAAATTTAAGGCAGAAACTGAGGGAAAAAGCTCCCTGAGTTTAAGAAAAAGAAAAGAAAAACCCACCGGCGGTACTGGTGGCGGCGGGAGAAACAGCCGCGACCACAAGAAAAGAAGAAATAAAGAATTTAAAGAAAAAAGTTTCTGTGGTGACAGGAGGACGTCCTGCCGGCTCCGCGGAAAAACAAAAACTGAGGAGAGGCAGTGGAAAAGGCGGGAAGGCAGTGCGCAGGCGCGAGGGATGCTCCCAAAAGCTTTCTGATTGGATGCTGGGGAGCATTCCCGTGCAGGCTCCGTCGGTACCGACGTACCCATATGTGAAGACTTATTCCTGCTGTTCCCAGAGATCATCTGTTACAGGTAAGTAACTGTGCTATCTTGTCACACCCCCACCAAATATGCCAAAACGTCCCTACCTCTCCACATTCCCTCCAGCACCATGAGTTCACCCCAGGATACATTTTATGTAATCTCTCTGGGGTATAGTACCATCTGAACATAATCTTATAACAATTCTCTTTGATACTACTGGACCAGGGAGCTCTTTTCACCTGCTTCCACACTTGTTTCCAATCTTTAGGCCCCATTGTTACTCCCAAATCCCTTTCCCACTCACCCATATATCTAAAACTTGAGGACCCCCCTCTCCTCACCCCTTTGTACAATGCTGTAATCATTCCTTTCGACCACCATTTCCCATACCAAATGGCCTCCATTTCGGAGAGCTGCCCTGAAATCCCTCCTTTTTCCCTCATTCTCAAAATGAAATTCCATACCTGGAGGTAGGCAAACCTATCCTTTTCCTCCAGTCCATACCCTTCTCGCACTTCATCGAACCCCATCACCTCTCCATCATCCATCACCTGATAAAAGCACTCCAAACCCTTGCCCGTCCATCCATCCAGCATCCTTCCTTCCCATCCCGGCTTAAAATCTTTCCAACCCCTCCACAGGGTTAACATCGAGAACCTGCTCCCCCTATCTCTTACCTCCTGCGCCCCCTATCTCTTACCTCCTGCGCCCGCACCCCATCCCATATTTCTATCACATGCCTCATAATCGGCGAGCCCACCCCCAATCCCTTCCAGTCTTGCTTTGGCGCCCACAGCCAGGCAGCTAATCTACCTCCCTTGACATATATTTTCTCCAATTCCACCCCCCGGTTTAACCATCCCCTTCCCTCTCCAATCTAGTACATGCCGGATCTGTGCCACCCTATAATAATCCCTAAAATTGGGCACCCCTATACCCCCTTCATCTGGTTTCGCGTACATAACCTCCTTTGCTATCCACGGTGGCTTCCTTTTCCAGATATACTGGAATACCTTCCTTTGCAACGTCTTCAATACCCCCTCCGGCACCCTAACTGGTAAAGCCTGAAATAGATACAGCACCCGTGGAAGAATATTCATTTTAACCCTCACTATCTGCCCAAGCCACGACACCTCCAAATTCATCCAGCCCTCTAGGTCCTTACTGATCTCCCCCAACATTCTGGGATAATTAACCTGATAAACTTCCGCATATCCCACCGGAATCTGCACCCCCAAATATCCCAGGGACCATTTAACCCATTTCACTGGATAAACCCTTTTCAGCTGTAGCTCCACCTCTTTGGGCAATGAGACGTTTAACACCTTGGTTTTATCCAGGTTCAACTTGAACCCTGACACTCCCCCAAACCTATCCAACTCCCCCATAATTTCAGGCAATACCGCCTGCGTATTACTAATATATAATAAGATATCGTCCGCATATAGAGAGCTTTTATGTTCCACCCCCCTCCTTTTTAATCCCAAAATCTTATCATTCTCCCTTATCCGCTGTGCAAGCGGCTCAACCACCATAGCAAACAATACAGGTGACATGGGGCACCCTTGTCGCGTCCCTCTCCCCAACTCAAAATCCCCTGAATAGCTCCCATTCACCTTCACCCGCGCCCGAAGACTCCGATAAAGCCCCCCCACCCACTTTTCAAAATTCGGGCCACACCCCAGTTTCTTCAGCATTTGCTTAAAGAAATCCCAGTGCACCCTATCAAACGCCTTCTCGGCGTCAGTTGACATAAGAAATTCTTCCCAGGCCTCCCAAACCACTCCCAAAGCCCTTTTTATATTATCCGTCGTCTGCCTCCCCATAATGAATCCCGACTGATCCGCCTTTATCAATTCCAGCAACCCCGGTGCCAACATCCCTCCTAGTACTTTAGCCAAAATTTTTACATCAACATTAATCAGAGAGATGGGTTGATACGATCCGCACTCCAGAGGGTCCTTCCCAGCTTTAGGTAAGATGGTAATTCCCGCCGTAAGCATACTCAGCAGCAAATCCCCCCCCCCCCTCCTCCACCATCCCATTAAACACTCTACCCAACAGCTCCCCTATTTCCACCCAAAACACTTTATAAAAACTCCCAGGCAGCCCATCTAACCCCGGTGCCTTCACCCCCACCAACTCCTTCACCACCCGTCCCATCTCCTCCAAGGAAATTCCCTCCTCTAACCTTTCTCTAACTTCCTCTGTTAGTAGAGGCAACTCTACCTCCTTCAAATACTTGTGTATTTGCTCTAACCCAATTCCTTCATCCCTTTGATATAATTTGTGATAAAACCGTGCAAACCATTCTCTAACCTCCTTTTCCTCTCGGAGCACCTGCCCATTATCCCCTTTAATTTGATAAATCATAGAAACCGCCCTTTTCCGCCTCAACTTACGTGCCAGCAATCTCCCCGCCTTATTCCCGAATTCATTATACATCTGCTTCACCTGAGTCATTTCTAATGAAATTTGATCCACCTGTAAGGCCTGTAACTCCCCCCTCACCCGCTCCACCACTTTCCTGTCTCTCTCAGTGCCCGACTTCCCATACACCCCCTCTGCTGCTGCCAATTCTCAACTTAACAATCCTCCTTAGCACCCCGGGCCTTTTTCAATTTCGCCCCCCACATAATAAACCTTCCCCTCACATATGCCTTTAAGCCTTCCCATAGCATTACATCCCTCACCTCCCCTTTATCATTACTACCCAAATATTCCTTTCTCCAGGACCAAGCAGGAAGTCAGTCCTCACATATGGGTGACGTCGGCGCCGACGGACCCCCCCATGCGGAGCATTTCGGGACTGCCAGCATGCATGCGCGGTTCCCTTCCCGCCCAAGGGTGCCATCTTGCTCAGTCTTCTTTTTTCCGCGGAGCCCGACGGACGTGGTTCGTGTTCACCCGTGAAAAAAGTTGATTTTTCGTGTTTTTTCTCGGTTCAACGCCAATTTCCCCTTCCCGCCTCAGGCCGGTACACCGGTATCAAGCCCGGACTTCTTTTTTCGGTTTTTGTCCTTCGTGACTAGCATTCGCGCCATTTTTCTATTTTTCACTGGCAGCCCTGTCTTTTGACCTCGCAGGGGCCCTTTTTCCCCCGATGGCTGCCAGCGGGTTTAAAACGTGTGATCGGTGTAAGACACTTATGTCTCTCACCGACACACATGACTGCTGCCTCTGCTGCCTCGGACCCGATCATGACCCGATGATCTGTGGTCCATGTGGGAAAATGTCCTCGAAGGCGTTGAGGAGTCGGCAGCACCAGAAGGAAAGAATCTTCTCTGACTCCGCGTCCGGCCGAGCCCAGACTTTGTCAGAGGCCTCGATGTCTCGGGATTCCGATCCCGAGCATCGCCGGGGATCCTCTGAGAGGGGGTCTCCCTCGCGGGAACATCACAGGAAGAAGAAACCCGCGAGGGCAGCATCAGTGGACGCACTTGGCTCCTCGAGGGTTAGGTCGCATAGCCCCGACCGCCGTCCTGGGTCTTCGGAGTCGGAGAGGCCTGCAAAACAACCTCGTGTGGAACCGGAGTCCCCAAGTCATGTGAGTGCTGTAGTCCTCGTGGACTCTCCTCCGGGGGAGCCGACGTCGGGCCCGAGTCGGGGGCTGCTGAGTCTCCTGAGCTCGGACTCAGGTTGACGGCCTTGCAGAGCAGCTTGGCTGCCTTCATGGAACAGCAGTGGGCACTGATCGCCGGTCTCTCCAAGTCGACCCCGGAGGCCGAGCCGATCCTCGAGTCCATGCGCTCTCGAGTCTATCCTCGGCCCAGGTCTCCCTCTGCCTCCTGTTCGGGACTGAGGTTATCAACGCCGGTACCCTCGGCGTCGGGGCGGAGGGCATCGGTGCCTGCCCGACCGGAGCCGCTCGATTCCTCCTCCGAGGAGTCGGGCTGGGAAACGGAGGATGAGGAGTCCCCGGACACCTTTCAGACCTGGTGTGTCTCTTCGGACTCATTGGAGTCCGAACCTCGGAGACAGTCCCCCCCCTGGAGGACACCCGGTTCTTGGATTTCGTGCGGGACATGGCCAAGGTCTTGGCCTTCCCCGCGGATCCCGAGGAGGAGCCTCGAGCCGAGGAGCTCGAGGCCCTGCAGTATGACTCTCCTCACAAGGAGGCCTTTACTGTACCGGTTCCTCCGGTGCTGGAACGGTGGCTCTTCCGCATGTGGGAGGCGCCGGCCTCGACACCGGTTCTGAGCAAGCAGGTCGATTCCATCTATCGAGTCCGCAAGAGCCCCGGGTTCCAAAAGGCACAGCTACCGCACCACTCCATGGTTGTGGAATCGGCCATGCATCGTCTGAAGAGTCAGAAGATGCACTCCTTGGTGCCTCCCGGCCGGGAGGCCCAGAACCTGGATACCCTCGGTAGAAAGTGCTTCCAGGGCTCTATGCTTGCTTGCCGTGTCCAGACCTACCAGCTGTACATGAGCATGTACCTTCGAGACCTGGCAAAGGAGATTGCCGGGTTCTCTGCTGGTCTCTCCGAGGAACCTTTGCAGAGGTTCAAGGCCCTGTCATCGGGGATCTGAGAGTGCTCGAAGTTTATCTCTCGAGCAGTTTATGATGGCTTCGAGGCTTCAGCCCATGTAGCTGCGGCCGGCATCGGTGCATGCCGTCAGGCTTGGCTACAGTCAATCGGACCTCGAGCCATGGGTGCAGGACAAGTTGGTCGATGTCCCCTGCCGAGGTGAAAACCTCTTTGGCAAGCCCATGGCTGAAAAGGCTGCGGAACTCGAGTCCGAGACTCTCACCCGGACAAGGTTGTCCAGGAAGACCTCTGCCCCTTCTCAGAAGAAGAAGGGCTCGGGGAAAAAAGATCTTTTACCCGAGGAAGTCATCTGCCTACAAATCATACCCTCATTTTCAGGCCTCCACAGCTCCCCAGCAGGGTCAGCAGGCCAAGGGGCAGGGACATGGGCCCCGTAGGCAGACAACCCCCAAGCCACTAGCTCCTGCTCCTGCACAGCAGGGAGTGGGGTTTTGACTCCAGTGGCATAGCCTCTCCTCCTCAGCTGGTCCCTCCCAGCACAGGAGGCCGGCTGACCCTGTATGCCCACAGGTGGTCAGCCGTAACAAGGGATACCTGGGTGCTAAACATAGTCCAGAGGGGCTATCTCCTCCACTTCCACCAGGTACCTCCCTCCTACTTTCCAGGGGAGCCTCCAAGACTCCCTCTGCACAGGGACTTACTCCTGCAGGAGTTAGCAAGTCTTCTGAAGGAACAGGCGGTGGAACCGGTGCCTCACCACCTGAGAGGTCAAGGCTTCTATTCCAGGTACTTTCTAGTACCAAAAAGAACAGGAGGCCTCAGGCCAATCCTCGACTTGCGGAATCTCAACAAGTTCTTAGAGAGGGAAAAGTTCAAGATGCTTACCCTTGGAATCCTGCTGCCCTACCTCCATCAGGGAGATTGTCTATGCTCCTTAGACCTAAAAGGATGCTTATACTCACATCCTTATTCATCCAGCACAGACAATATCTCCAATTTGTAGTGGGAGGAAACCATTACCAGTACAGGGTACTCCCTTTTGGCCTAACTTCCGCCCCCAGGGTTTTCACCAAATGCCTGTCAGTGGTGGCGGCCTATCTCAGGGTTCAAGGACTCTGTCTTTCCATACCTGGACGACTGGCTCATCAGGGGTCAGTCTCCACAGGAGATCAATCAAGCCACCCTCCGCACTATCGCTCTTCTCCAGCATCTGGGGTTGGTCATAAACTTCGCAAAGTCCGCTTTGCACCCCTCACAGAACATGGAGTTCATAGGAGCAAGACTGGACACCCTTCAAGCAAAGACTTTTTTGGTAGTGGACAGGGCCCACAGACTGATGGACTTGGCCAGCCAATTCCACAGCAATTCTCTGGTCTCCGCCAGACAATTCCTGAGGCTCTTAGGCCACATGGCATCCACGGTCCATGTAACTCCAAATGCCCGTCTCCACATGAGGCCAGCTCAGTGGTGCCTCAGAATTCAGTGGTTGCAGGCCACGGGAAACCTGACGGACAAAGTGAGGGTGTTCTAGCTACTAGCTTCTTCTCTACAGTGGTGACTTCATCTTCCGAATATGCTAAAAGGGGTGCCTTTTCAAGCACCTCAACATTCTCAAGTGCTGACAACCGATGCTTCTCTCCAAGGTTGGGGTGCACATTGCCAGGGAGCATGCACCCAGGGCTTGAAACCGCGCGAGAGGGGAATACTCTCCTCGCGGCTTGAAAAGCACGCCGCTGATAGAGCAGACTCGGATCTCCGGGCACAGGGGAAGGGGCCGCAGGACAGCTGATTTTGCTGCTTGAGCAGCAGAAGTCTTTTTTTTTTAAATTTGACAATTGATTCTGCCGCTGCCACGGCGGCAACGGCAGAAGCCAGGGTTTTGTGTTTTTTTTGTTTTCCTCTGTCGCGGGCCGCACAAAGTTGTCTTGCGGGCCGCGTGTTTGAGACCCCTGCTCTAGAGGGAGCATATTTTTTCAGCTTTGGGTCCCCAGTAGCCTTAAGCTGGGGAGTCCCATATGTGAGGACTGACTTCCTGCTTGGTCCTGGAGAAAGAGTAGTTACTCACCTGTAACAGGTGTTCTTCAGGAGCAGCAGGAATCAGTCCTCACAACCCTCCCTCCTCCCCTTGGAGTTGCAGTCCTATGATTTATTTTGGTTTTTGCTGTCTTTTAGCTATGTCATCAGACTGAGCAAGATGGCACCCTTGGGCAGGAAGGGGACCGCGCATGCGTGCTGGTAGTCCCAAAGGCTTTCTGTGAAAGCTGGGGAAATGCTCCGCATGGGGGCTCCATCGGCACCGATGTCACCCATATGTGAGGACTGATTCCTGCTGCTCCTGGAGAACACCTGTTACAGGTGAGTAACTACTCTTTATTGCCTCCTTAATATCCGCCACCACGTCAGTCCGTTTCAATAGACTCTCATTTAACCTCCAAAATTTTTTCCCTATTTGCCTCCACCCCCTAATTTCCACCACTACTGCACTATCATCCGACCAAAGGATTGGCACTATCTTTACCTCCTGGACATCTAGCAACCATTCTGGATCCATCAATATCAAATCTATCCTGCTCCAACTGCTATGTGGTGCAGAGAAAAAAGTATACTCTCTCCTTGTGGGATTTCTTAACCACCAAACATCCACCAAGTCATACTGCCCCATCAGGTATTTTAACCCTCGTCTATTCTGCCCCCCTCCCCATCCCACCCTCTTGGGAGTCTATCCAACCCCTCTTGCAGAGTCACATTAAAATCTCCTCCGATGAGTAACTTCCCATGCACCTCCTTCTCCAACAGTTGACAGGTACCCTTCCAGAAAGCCACCTGGTTCCCATTAGGACCATATACCAATACTATGGTGACATCCTCCTACCCCCACCTCCCCCGAATACCCACCACCTGCCCTTCCTGATCCCTGAAACTCTCCCGTACCTGTATCCCACTCCCCTCCTTCACCCATATAGTAACCGCTCCTACACACTTTCGTACCATACACACAGGGCATAAGACCAAACGAACAACTTTAATAAAGCGCATGTGACCTTTAAACCTGCTCGCTCAGAGTGCTAATACTGACCAGAAAAGCATACAGATTTAAAACAATCTTTACCGCAAACACGATAGAATCCAACACAATCATCATAGCCAACAAACACCTCAGCATCTCCCTCACCTACAGACCCCCTGGAACCACAACGGAATATCTCTCTACGGTACTTGAAACAATATGTGCACACAGCAGAAAGCTCAAACCCCTCATTGCACTAGGAGACTACAACCTTACCTCCACATCCACCAAGGAAGTTACATCATTCCTAAAAGCCATGGACTCGCTAAAATACCACCAAGCTACAACTCCGGATATAGTTTTCATCCCAAGCTACAACTCCGGATATAGTTTTCATCCCAAAGCACCTAGTGGATCAAGACAAGATCACAACACCAACAATCACACCGGTTCCTTGGTCAGATCACCACCTAACTGAATTCACATTGACACTAAAGGACATCATCCAACACAAGGAAAATGAGACCATAACCAGGAGATTTAGAGACTTCAAAAAAGAAGCATTCATAGACGAAATCGAACCACAACTTCAGCAGGACTATGAAACCCTTGACCTAGGCATAGAGAAATGGAACTCTATAATATCAAATGCAGCATCAACCCCTCCAAGTACAGAAGCACAAACACGCAGGAGACCCAATGCCCCCTGGTACTCAACTGATGTTAGAGACGCAAAACGCACCCTACGAAGACTGGAGAGAAAATGGAGGCGAAACAAGTCACAAGACTCCCTGATTTAATACAGAGACAAGCAAATGGACTACAACAATCTAATAAATGAATGTAAACAGCAACACCATACCAACCTAATCATGAAATCTGTCAACAAACCAAGAGAACTATTTAGAATTGTACAAACACTAAGGACACTACAAAACATGATACCCACCATCTTAACCTGCAGAAATATGCAGACTACATAAAATCGAAAAACAACACTCTGACATGCTCCATCGCACCGCAAACAGATGACCAAGAAACGATAGAGGAGCACCAAACCTGGGAAGACTTCAGCATACCATCAAAACAACAAATTGAGGACATAATTAGTGGCCTCAACACAACAACCTCACCATCAGACCCATGCCCAGTAGCTTGGATCAAAGCCACTAAAACCCAGCTCTCCCATCACATTCACAAAATCGTCAAAGATTCACTCCAACAAGGATACATGCCACAAACTCTGAAACACACCATGATAAGACCGATACTTAAAGGCAACAACCTCTGCTTCTCTGAACCAAAATCATACCGTCCTATCTCCAGTCTTCCTTTCCTTGCAAAAATCATTGAAAAAACAGTACAACACCAACTACAAGACCATATTAACTTCAATGCTCCTCTGGACATCCATCAGCACGGTTTTAAACCCCAACACGGAGTTGAAACACTACTTACCTCCCTCTTCGACAATCTCTTAAAAGGCATAGTGTCACAACGCCGCCCTGGCGGTTGATGGTGGTCAAGGCAGGTCGGGCATAAATAAAAGTAAAGTTGGGTTTGGTATGTTTCTCTTTCTAGGGCCCAAGGTTGTATAGCCCCGGTAGCATCCTGTATTACCAAAAATACCCAGAGAACAAAAGGTCATCGAGTGTAGGGAAAAAATAAGGCTTTATTTCTCCTGGTTTGCACAAAGGTTCAAAGGATCGGCTTCAAACACCAACAGAAATCTCCTTACATCAGGTTACAAAAATCACAACTCAGATTCAAAACAAAAACTGTTCTTTTCACAGAAAGGTTACAAAGGCAGGCATTCCTATTTACACCGGTTTTAGTGCTCACTGGTTACACAAGCATTCTAACGCTTCCCGTGATGCAATAGCTGCAATCCATGTCTTCCTCTGAAAGGGATTCTACCTCTTCCACTTGCATCGGTTCCTCCAGCAAAGTATCTGAGACAAAGTCAACAGTTCCCGGCAAGCTATAGTTAGGTTTCTCATCCAAATGCTGTATGACCTCCCAGTGTTTGGAGTTTAGCGTGGGGTATCGGCCATGAGCATTTTTACAGTGTGAATCTCTTTCTTTCTTCCAAGGGTTTACATGCACTTCCTGCAAACCTGGCTTACTTAAAAGTTTCTTATTCAATAAAAACTTTTCATACCTTTTCTTTTGAGCAGTGGGACATGTACAGGGAGCTTCTGTCTCTTGCCCTTTCCATAGGCTGTTTCCAATACAATATGGTTTACCTTGTAACTCTTGCTTCTTTCCTGAGGATGAGGCTTGTGGCCTACTCCTAGGGAGATTCTGCCTTGCTCCAGCAATATGGCTTGGGTTCTGCCCACAGCAATCACAATGCAGCTTTTGCGTACCTGAATCTCTTGGACCCTTTTGTAGTCTCTGTCCATTCAGGTTCCTTTGGCTTGTACCTCTTTCCTGCACTCCAGCAGTGTCTGTAGCTTCTGCAGCTCCTGCCGCTCCTTCAGCTTCTGAAGGTTCTGCAGCTTCTCTGCGGCCTTCTCTGCTGCTTCTGGCTTTAAGGCTACTTCCGCCTGTCCAGTCACTTCTGCTCAGCACAGCACTTCTTCCAGAGCTCTCACTGCTCCTACTTCTCCTCGTGCTCCTCCTGTACTCCCTGCTCCTCCTGTTCTCTCTCCAGTCTTCCTGACTTCCTTTAAAAGGAGTTCCTGTCTTCCTGGATTGGAGACTGGCTGGTTTTAGGTTACACCCTGTAGGGCGTGGATCCTCAGTCTTCCAGAGGTCCCTCTTGCTCCCCCTATCAGGCTCCTGCAAATACTGCAGCTTGTGCACCTCTTTTTTCAAGTTTAAAACATTTTCTTCTATGCCCTGCTGGTCTGCTGCATCACAATAGACACCATAAAAAATGGATTCCTGCTTGTATTCATGGACATCTCTGCAGCCTTCGACACAGTGTCACATGCCAGATTACTGCAACGCCTGCAGCAAATAGGAGTATGCAAAAATACGCTAAAATGGTTTACTTCATACTTGGATAATAGAACGCAACAAGTCAAATGCGCACAAAAGAAATCGTCACATTCCCCGTTACGCAGGGAATACCACAAGGCTCAGCCCTATCATCAATGCTCTTTAATATTTACATCCAGCCCATATGTAACCTTAATCTCACTAAGACTATTGCTATCTGGTTTTCTCACAACAATTCACCCCCCACACTGGCCCCCTCTTTCTCTGGCTCTCCTGTTCCCCTAGTCTCCTCCTTTCGTTATCTTGGGGTTCATTTTGATTCAGACTTATCTTTCCATGCTCATATTTCACATGTCACCAAATCCTCCTTTTTCTTCCTCCGACAAATCCGTGCAGTCCGCCCTTTCTTATCCCCATCAGCTCTCACCACTTTGTTGCTATCTTTGGTTATGTCACGGGTGGATTTCGCAAACTCAATCTTCGTCGGCCTTTCTAAATCCCAACAGTCCCGGTTACAACGGATTCAGAACACTGCTGCTCGTCTTGTCACCCATTCTTCCCCCCGTGATCACATAACACCCCTACTATTTCGTCTTCATTGGTTACCCTTTCCCCACCGTGCTCATTTCAAGCTTCTCATCCTGGTTCATAAAGCTCTGCATACAGGCACCCCTCAATACTTAACAGACCTTCTTTCTTTTCACTCTCCTAGGTACACCCCTCGCTCCTTCCACCTTAACCGCCTCACCCTTCCCTCCCCTTCCCGCGCCCACTTAGAATCTACTCGTCCCTCTGCTTTCTTTTTTGCTGGCCCCGCCCTCTGGAACTCCCTTCCCTCTTTACTCCGCCTGGAACCTCATCACTCCACATTCAAACAAAACTTGAAAACCCACCTCTTTTCCCTGGCGTTTGATGTCCCCTCCCCTTTCGTGTGAATCCCACTTGCCCTATCCTCTGCTTTCCTTGAGTCTTGCTCTCATTTATGTTTTGGTCCTGTCTCTCTTGTTTTTATTGCTTTTCTATCAAGAAATTGTAATTCTTTTCCACTTCATTGGCTTTGGCCTTCTTTTAAATTTGGTTTTATTGTACACCGCTTTGCTTGCCATTGAAAGGCGGTTTTTATCAAATGAAATAAAACATAAACATAAAACATAAACATCAAAAGTCACAAGCTCCATTATCACATTTACACTGATGACATCATGGTGTATGCACCAGTCAACCTACTAGCACTCAACATCACAACTATAACCAAATGCTTTGAAGATATGAACACCTGGTTTGCAGCCAATAATATGACAGCCTCAGTTTTATCGTAGTTGACCATGTTCATCACCAGGAACACCACCTTCACTCCACCACAAACCATCAGCATTTTAGATAAGCTTATAGTAGTTAAAGATGAGGTTAAATACTGTCCCAACGCCGCCCTAGTGGCAAAGAAGCGTCACAGTAGAGAGGGTGGACACAAAAATATTTGTAACTGAGTTTGGCTAAAAGACAGGGCCCAGGTTTTCTTTGTAGTCCTAGTAGCCTTCTGGTAACCAAATGCTCAAAGAAACCAAATAGTCCGAGTGAAGGGAGAATAAAGGCTTTTATTTCCCCGATTGCAAAAAGGTTCAAAAGCTCAGATCTTTACAGCAACAGAAATTGTCCTTAACTCAGGTTGAAAGAAAACAAACAAAAACTGTATTAAACCTGTTAACTTCACAGTAATAATATGAGAAAACAAAGATTCACACATTCCCCCGGCTACAGCTCTATTCCTTGTCTAAAGGCTCAAAGCCTTCCGCCTGACAGTAGCTGCAATCCATTTCAGGGTCCGAAAGGTCGTCAGCTATGTCCACCTGCATTGGTTCAAGGTCATCAATATCTGGTAGCTTGCATTCAGGCTTTTTATACAACATTTGCATGATGTCCCAATGCTCTGTGTTCAAAGGTAAGCCCTGGTTTGATGTACCTCTAGACTGAGAACAGTCTCTCTTGCACACGGCTCTTTTACTAGAGAGTCTCTTATTTGATATAGGTTTGTATCCTGAAGTATAAACAGTTCTAGTAGGACAACATTCCTCTGTTCCGTGTTCCTCCTGCGTCACAGCGTTCAGGAAATTATAATCAGAAAAACAGTGATTACCTTTCTTTCTTGGCTTATCCCGGCAAGGTAAGGATTGAGGCCAGTTCCTGCTGGGGTTTGGCCTTACTTGCACAATGGTAGGCTTTCGGTTCTCCCGGAGGCCTTCTGCTGGTGTTAAACCACATTCACACCAAAGCTTCTTTCTGTCTGAGCCCAGAATGTTACCTTTCATCTTCTTCTTGGTTACTCCATGTTATGTCCTTCAATGGTTGCTGGCCTCTGCCAAACTCAGGTCCAGGACTTTCTAGCACAGTCCTTCTGCTTCCCGGGGTAGCTCCCTTTCTGTATCTCTCCCTCTTGGAAGGCGTGTCCTCTCCACTCCTGGGATACTCGGGGCGAACTCCTTCACCTGGCTCTGCTGAGTCTGCTGGGCCTGTTCCTTCCCCCAGACTCCTATTTCCTGGTCCTTCTCTCCCTCTCGGAAAGCCTGTCTTCTCCAGTCATCTGGGCTTTTTTTAAGAGGAACTATTCCCTCCTCTGATTGGGTGCAGACCGGTATTGCATCACTGGCTCTGGGGCGTGGCTCCTCAGTCCTCCGGAGGTCCCACTTGCTCCCCCTATATGGCTCCTTGTAATGCTGCAGCCGGTGTCTGCCTCTTTTTTCTAAGCTTAAAGCATTTTCTCCTGTCTGCAGAGGGTCTGCAGTACCACAATACCTGGGCATCACAATGGACAGAACGCTAAACCTGAAATCCCACATCACAGAAACTGCAAACAAGGCCTATCAACGCTTAAGGATCATCAGAAAACTCAAGCCATTACTCCGCCAGGATCACTTCTGCACAGTATGCCAAGCACTCATTACACCTCTGCTTGACTACGGAAACTCGTTATATCAAGGCCTCCCTCAACAAACCCTACACCCACTCCAAATGGTGCAAAACACTGCGGCACGCATCATTACAGATACTCCAAGATCTGAGCACATCACCCCAGTCTTACAGCAACTACACTGGCTACCCATGATGGATAGAGCAAAATACTAAATAATCCTAATCATCTTTAAAATCATTCACCAGCTCTCAGCAGAGGCACTCCAATACATCATAACGAAAGATACCTGTAACAGACCAATAAAGACAACATGATCGGCACACCTGCAGGATTCCACAAGACTAAACAACTTCAAAAAGAGCTCCCTCCCAACAAGCCTGAGAGCATTAGGTGACCTAATGGAATCCCGAAAGGACCTCAAAACTTATCTCTTTATTGAAACTTATCAGCAGACGGAAAACACTCCCCACCCAAACAGTAATACATCTACTGCCAATAATTTGATATTCACTCATCCCGAATAGGCATATAAGTTAATGACATAACATCAACTCAGTATCCACTCACCCCAAACACTCATTCTAAACAAACATAACGTTGTTAATTACCCCGTACTGTCTATATGTTACCCCTATGATAAATGCAACCCTCCAATTGTACTGTCTAGATGTCAAGTACTTCTATGTTGTTATGTACCCCTGTGTTAAATGTAACCCTCCTATTGTGATGTGACCATTTTGATTGAAGGATAAGGTGGTATACAAATCTGTTTAAATAAATAAACCCCTCCCCTCTTTGCCCCTGCCGTATTGCACGAGTAAAACTGATCTGGGAACCCCTTATATTTCAGTCTCCCAATACCCCCCCCCCCCCTCTTTAAATGCGTCTCTTGTAACAAAACCACCTCCCATCTGTTCTTCTGAATTTCCCGATATAGCTGTCTACGTTTGTGTGGCACATTCAACCCTTTTACGTTAATTGATCCAATCCTCATCATTTCCCCAATACCCTACCACCTCCTCCCTACCACCTTCCTCGAGTTGTGTCTCCCTTCCTTCCTCTTCTCCATCCACCCCCCCTTCCTCCTTGCTCCCCTCTTCCCCCCCCCCAACTCCCCTCTCCCCTTCCCTCCCCCCCATACCCATCCCTGTCCGGCACCCTTCCATGTGTGTCATGTCCTATCCCCTCAGCCACCATCCCCCACATCCCGAAGTTCCACGCTCTTCCCCCTCTCTAACATACCAGACCCCCTTCTGAGATACAATGCCCTCTTCTGCAATCACATCTCATTCCCTCCACCCCTCCAACCAACCCCCTCTCCCCATCACAGCTTTACAATCCCCTTATATATACATTTCCCCACATCTTTCCCCTTACCATCCCCACTCTCCAACTCCCCGAAGATATCAATGCTTGACCAAAGATATCAATGCTTGACCCAGTACGAGCATTGTGGCACTTGTGTCTCTTAGGGAAACTGCTAGGTACATATGACCTAGATTGGCCACTGTTGGAAACAGAATACTGGGCTTGATGGACCTTGGTCTGACCCAGTATGGCATATCTTATGTTCTTATGTTCCCCCCTGACAGCCCATTCAGTCCTGCCAATTCACAACCTGATGCACTACTCCTCAACAGACACTTCTTCTTGATCCCCTTCAACCACTGGAGCTCATGGGTCTACCTCCATCTGGCCTTTCTCATGCTCTTGTGACAGTCTTTTGTCTCTTCCCTTTCTTCATCACCCGCTGCCACTGCAAGGTGCCTTGCCCCTTATTCTGATGCTCTTTGTTGCTCCCAGTCTTCTCTTTCTCTGGTACCTTTGGGAGTTGTTCACATCCCAGCTCCTATAATACTCCCCAGGCCTCCTCCGCCACTTTCACCCTTCTGGAAACCCCATTCACCGTCATCAGGAGCCCAAAGGGAAACAGCCATCGGTACCTCAATCCTTTCCCACGCAGATACGCTGTCACTTCCCGCAGTCCTCTCCGTAGCTCCAGCGTTCCTTTAGATAAATCATTATAGATTTCAACTTCGCAGGACTCCCATGCTATGCGGCCGTACTTCCTTGCCACGTTTAGCACTTTCTCTTTTACTGGAAAGCAGCTCATGCACAGTATAATATCATGTGCTTGCTTCTCCCATCGTGGTCCCAAACTTCTGTGGCTCTCTCCACCCCAATTGTATCCATCAGAGCCTGCTCTCCCCCCCTCCAATTTCAAAATGTGAAGACATAGCCTCTTCACTACCTGCACACAGTCTTTGAATAAGTCAGTTTCTGGAATCCCTTTAATTCATAGATTATTTCTCCGTGCTCTGTCCTCCATCTCTTCCATTTTTTCCTGCATCTCTGCTTGCACGCGCTTTAAGTTACCTTGCTCTGCCGCCAGTTCCTGCAGCTGTCCATCTTGCACCCCCACGTGCTCCTCCAGCTCTTCCACATGCTACCCTAAGGAATTCATTTCCTGCTGTATCGTGCATAGCGCCTCTTTCAAATCACTCCTCATTGCTTTAATGTCACTCTGCAGGTCCCTCTTGAATTCTCGGAGCCAGCCTCTTAGCTCCGCACCATCCAGCGCCTTCACCTCCTCCTCCTGCTCCTCTTCCAGACTCCCCAATTCGCCACTCTGCACCGCGGCGTCAACACTCGGGGACACTGTCTCCTCTCGGCACACATACGCCAACTGAAACCCTGCTAGTTTTTTCCGGGCTGACATCGCACTCATCAGGGTCTGTCTTCCTTCCACCACTCCGTTCGGGATAGCTCTATAACTCTCCATTTAGGCTGGGATAAGGACAGAGCTTGGCTAAGCCGCTGTCATCAGCTCCATGACGTCACCGGAAGCCATGGCCTTCCTTTCTGCTGCCATGTATGACCTGATATGTTTGGCGGCCAGAGATGGTGCTCTGATAACACTGTTAGGTGTTTGATTTGGCTCAGGCACTTGGCAGCAGACACATCTTCGAAAGCCCGGCTGACCCAACTAGTTTTTATTTTATTTTTTTTTTGTTTCAAAAAATGCTTTATTAAATAATAAATAAGAAGTTACACAAAGTCCCCATCAAGAGGGATGCGCTCACTTATTATGGTGTTTATATGCCCCCACTGCACTAAGGCTCCACACTTGCTCCAGCTTACATACAACGTCTTGAATCATCAGTGCTTCTTTTTGCCTCCAACATTTCAAGATTGTCATACGTGTGATCCCCACACAATATCCCATAAAGATGTCTAGAGGCTTGTTTCCTCCTTCCCTTACTTCATTTAGTACCTCCACACCCACCGTTAACTGTAGTTGTACCTGTGTGATTTCTTTATACAACTTTTCCACTTCCGCCCAAAGTCCCTCTATCTTGGGGCAACTCCATACCACGTGTAGCAAATCCCCGCGCCCTCCACACCCCTTCCAACACTCACTGGACCTCTTTAAATACAGCCTGGACCGGGGTCCACACCATTCGTAGTCTTATTTTCAGGCTACTCTCCAATAGGGGTGTCCCTAATGCCGATTTTTGCCCATATTTATAGATTTCCTTCCATTTCTCTTCATCCCAGGGTCCTGGTATCTCCCCTTCCCATCTTTTTTGGCTTTCTGGTTGACTTTCTTGTTTTGCACCAGTTATTCAATATGAGACAGATAACGGCCCTTTTTGTGTATTTTTCTTCTCAATTAATTCTTCAAATTGTGTCGGTTGGGCCAACAGGTCCTCTCTTATTTCTTTTTGTTGTAAGTAGTACCACAATTGCGTGTAGGCATAGTAGTCTGTACTTTTTAAAGCATATGTTTCCTTTACCTCTTCAAACCTCTTGACTGCTTCTCTCTGATCTAGTACTTGCCCTACCCTTACCAGTCCCTTCGTAGCCCATTCCTTAAAAAACCCTCCTTCCTGCCCCAGTTGGAAATCTCGTATTCTCCAGGACCAAGCAGGAAGTCAGTCCTCACATATGGGTGATGTCGGCGTCGACGGAGCCCCCATGCAGAGCATTTCCCCAGCTTTCAAAGAAAGCCTTTGGGAATGCAGGCATGCATGCACGGTCCCCTTCCCGCCCAAAGGTGCCATCTTGCTCAGTCTGCTTTTTTCCGCGGAGCCCTACGGATGCCTGTCCTTGTCACCCGTGAAAAAAGTTGATTTTTCCTGCGTTGGATCGAGTTTTTCATCGGTTCAACGTCAGTTCCTTTCCCGCCTGGACTTTCTTTTTCAGTTTTTGTCCTTAGAAACTGCGTTCGCGCCTTTTTTCTTTTCCCTGGCAGCCCAATTTTTTGATCTTGCAGGGGCCCTTTTTGCCCCGATGGCTGCCAGTGGCTTTAAGAAGTGTGATTGGTGCAAGAAACTGATGTCTCTCACCGACACACACGACTGCTGCCTCCGGTGCCTGGGTCCGGACCACGATTCTACGGTCTGCAGTCCCTGTGGCAAAATATCTTCGAAGGCATTGCGGAGCTGTCAGCACCAGCGTGAGAGGATCTTCTCAGAGTCTGCCTCTGGTCGGGTCCGGACTTAGTCAGAGGCCTCGACGTCTCGGGAGTCTGACCCCGAGCATCGTCGTGGCTCCTCTGAAAGGGAGTCCCCCTCGAGGGAACACCGAAGGAAGAAGAAACCCGCAAGGGTGGCATCGGTGGATGCTCTTGGCTCCTCGAGGGCCAGGTCGCATAGCCCCGATCGCCGTCCCGGGTCTTCGGAGTCGGAGAGGCCTGCCAAGCATCCTCATGTAGAGTCGGAGGCCCCGAGTCACGTGAATACTGTAGTCCTCATGGACTCTCCTCCGGGGGAGCTGACGTCGGGCCCTACGCCGTCGGGGCCCGAGTCGGAGGCTGCTGGGTCTCCTGAGCTCGGAATCAGGTTGACGGCCTTGGAGAGCAGATTGTCTGCTTTCATGGAGCAGCAGCGGGTGCTGATCGCCGGTCTCACCGGTGCATCTGCCCCGACCACCGGGACATCGACATCCAAGTCGACCCCGGAGTCCGAGCCGATCCTCGAGACCATGCGAACTCGAGTCGATCCTCGGTCCCCCCCCCCAGAGGATACTAGGTTCTCGGATTTCGTACGGGACATGGCCAAGGCACTGGCATTCCCTGCGGACCCCGAGGAAGAGCCTCGAGCTGAGGAGCTCGAGGCTCTGCAATATGACTCTCCTCCCAAGGAGGCCTTTATTTATTTATTTACATGCTCTTATATACCGCGCTATTCTGCATCAGTGCAGTTTACATTGAACAAACTGAAATTACATTGAACAGGGCATTATAAAACTTGGAGATAACTATTTTGCAGGGAACATGGGCTATGGAGGGTTAAGTGGCTTGCCCAAGACCACAAGGAGCATCTGTGGGACTAGAAACCCCAGTCCTTCCGGCCCAAGGTTGCTTTCCTCTAGTGGGATTTGAACCCCCGACCTTCCGGCCTGAAGTACCTTGCCCCAACCACTAGGCCACTCCTCCACTCCACTTTACTGTCCCGGTTCCTCCGATGCTGGAGCGGTTGCTCTTCCGCATGTGGGAGGCGCCGGCCTCGATGCCGGTTCTAAGCAAGCGGGTCGATTCCATCTATCGAGTCCGCAAGAGCCCCGGGTTTCAAAAGGCACAGCTACCACACCATTCCATGGTGGTGGAATCGGCCATGCATCGCCTGAAGAGTCAGAAGATGCACTCCTTGGTGCCTCCCGGCAGAGAAGCCCGGAACCTGGATGCCCTCGGTAGAAAGTGCTTCCAGGGCTCTATGCTTGCTTGCCGCGTCCTGACCTACCAGCTGTACATGGGCATGTACCTTCGAGACCTGGCAAAGGAGATTGCCGGGTTCTCTGCTGGTCTGTCCGAAGATCCTTTGCAGAGGTTCAAGGCCTTGTCTTCTGGTATTCGAGAGTGCTCGAAGTTTATCTCTCGAGCAGCCTACGATGGATTTGAGGCTTCAGCCCAAGTAGTAGGGGCCGGCATCGGTGCACACTGTCAGGCCTGGCTACAATCCTCGGACCTCGAGCCGTGAGTACAGGACAAGTTGGTCGATGTCCCTTGCCTAGGTGAAAACCTCTTTGGCAAGCCCATGGCCGAAAAGGCTGCAGAACTCGAGACCGAGACTCTTACCCGGACTAGGCTGTCCAGGAAGACCTCTGCCCCTTCTCAGAAAAAGAAGGGCTCAGGGAAAAAGACCTTTTACCTGAGGAAGACCACTGCCTATAAAACCTACCCTCACTACCAGGCCTCTGCAGCTCCCCAACAGGACCAGCAGGCCAAGGAGCAGGGTCATGGGCCCCGTAGGCAGAAGGCCCCCAAGCCTCCTACTCCGGCTCCTGCTCAGCAGGAAGGGGTTTTTTGACTATGCCAGCATAGCTTCTCCTCTCCAGGGCACAGGAGGTCGGCTGACCCTGTACGCAGACAGGTGGCCAGCCATCACAGGGGATACTTGGGTGTTAAGTATCATCGAAAGGGGCTATCTGCTCCACTTCACCCAGATACCCTCCTCTTACTTTCCAGGGGAGCATCCAAGACCCCCTCTCTGCACAGAAACTTACTCCTTCAGGAGTTGGAAGGTCTACTAAGGGACCAGGCGGTGGAACCGGTGCCTCACCACCTGGAAGGGCAAGGCTTCTACTCCAGGTACTTCCTTGCACCAAAAAGAACAGGAGGCCTCAGACCCATCCTCGACCTGCAAAAGCTGAACAAGTTTCTGGAGAGGGAAAAGTTCAAGATGCTTACCCTTGGAATCTTACTGCCCTACCTCCAGCAGGGAGACTGGCTATGCTCCTTAGACCTGAAGGATGCTTATACTCACATCCTCATCCATCCAAACCACAGACAATTCCTCAGATTTGTGGTGGGAGGAAAGCACTTCCAGTACAGAGTGCTTCCTTTTGGCCTCACCTCCACCCCCAGTGTTTTTACAAAATGCCTGGCGGTGGTTGCGGCCTACCTCAGGAACCAGGGGATCTTTGTGTTTCCGTACCTGGACGACTGGCTAATCAGAGGCCAGTCGCCACAAGAGGCCAGGCAGGCCACCTGCAGAACCATATCCCTGCTTCAGCACCTGGGGTTCGTTATAAACTTCCCAAAGTCCACTTTGGTCCCCTCACAAGACGTGGAATTCATAGGGGCCAGGTTGGATACCCTCCAAGCAAAGGCCTTTTTGCCTGTGGACAGAGCTCCACAGGCTGATAAAGTTGGCCGGTCAGTTTCGGGCGGACTCTCTGGTCTCGGCCAGAAACTTCCTCCGGCTCTTAGGTCACATGGCTTCCACAGTGCATGTCACCCCACATGCCCGGCTACACATGAGGCCGGCTCAGTGGCACCTCAGGATGAAGTGGCTGCAGGCCACAGGGAAGTTGTCAGACAGAATAAAGGTGTCCAAACCCTTGGTGGACTCCTTACGCTGGTGGCGGCATCTCACAAATCTGTTCAGGGGTGTTCCTTTTCAGGCCTCCCCACACACTCAGGTACTGACAACCGATGCTTCCCTGCAGGGCTGGGGGGCTCACTGCCAGGGAGCCTGCACCCAAGGCCTGTGGTCTCCATGGGAGGCCGCCCAGCAGATCAACCTGTTGGAATTGAGGGCTATTCGGCTGGCCTTGCGGACTTTCTCTCAGATCCTGTCTCACCAGTCTGTCCTAGTTCAGACGGACAACCAGGTGGCTATGTTCTACGTCAACAAGCAGGGAGGCACGGGATCCAGACTTCTATGCCTGGAAGCACAAGCTCTCTACTCCTGGGCTGCCACCCAGGGCATGACCCTCAAGGCAGTCTACCTCCCAGGCCAGGAAAACTACCTGGCGGACAGACTCAGCAGACTCCTGCAGCCTCACGAGTGGCAGTTGGATCCTCTGGTAGTACAATAGATCTTTCTGAAGTGGGGTCTTCCGACCATGGATCTTTTTGCCAGTCCGCTCAACAGGCAACTACCCCGGTTCTGTTCCAGGCAACCGCATCCCTTGAGAACAGCGCCAGATGCATTCCTGATCCCTTGGTCAGGGGGCCTGCTGTATGCCTTTCCTCCCACACCTCTGGTGGCCCGGACTCTATTCAAAATCCAGCAGGACCGAGCCACGGTGATCCTGATAGCCCCCAGGTGGCCCAGGCAGCCGTGGTTCCCTCTTGTTCTGCAGTTGGCAGTGGATACTCCACTTCCTGTGGGGTTGCAACCCGACCTTCTGACTCAGGACTAGGGGTCCCTCTTGCATCCCAACCTCAAATCCCTCAATTTGATGGCGTGGCTGCTGAAAGGCTAATCCTTGCTCCCTTGCTCCTATCTAGAGAGGTTGAAGAGGTGGTATTGGCCTCCAGGAAACATTCCACCAGGAAGGCCTATGCTCTAAAGTGGCGTAGGTTCTCTATTTGGTGTTCTCAAC
This sequence comes from Ichthyophis bannanicus, assembly GCA_033557465.1. Taxonomy (NCBI): domain Eukaryota; kingdom Metazoa; phylum Chordata; class Amphibia; order Gymnophiona; family Ichthyophiidae; genus Ichthyophis; species Ichthyophis bannanicus. Next base: position 748,938,311 of record CM066032.1, read on the forward strand.
AGCAAGAGGACCCTTTCTCCTGCTCTGTCCAGGTGGTGCTTCAATACCTGCTCCACCTTTCCAACCTAGGACTTCAGTCCAACTCTGTCCGGGTTCACCTCAGTGCCCTTTCAGCTCACCACTTGCAGGTGGATGGGCAATCTCTCTCAGGCCACCCTTTGGTATCCCGCTTTCTAAGAGGCCTGCTTCTGCTTAAGCCTCCTATTCGTCCACCTGCTCCTGAGTGGGATCTCAATGTGGTCTTGCAGCAACTGACTCGCCCACCTTTTGAGCCAATGGCAACCTGCCACTTAAGTTTCCTCTCCTGGAAGGTATTGTTCCTTGTGGCACTCACCTCAGCTAGGCGGGTGAATGAGCTTCAGGCCCTGGTCTCGGATAGGCCGTATACCAGGTTCTATAGGAACAGGGTAGTCTTGCGGACTCATCCTAAGTTCCTTCCAAAGGTGGTGTCCTCCTTCCACCTCATCCAGGAGGTGGTACTTCAACGTTCTTTCCCAGGCCGCACACCAGTAGAGCAGAGACTGTCTTGCATACCCTGGATTGTAGGAGTGCGCTGTCCTTTTACCTTGAACATACGCAGGGGCATAGAAGGGTTTCTCAGCTCTTCATTTCCTTTGACCCTAATAAATTGGGGTTGCCTGTCACTAAGCGTACGTTGTCCATCTGGGTGGCAGACTGTATCGCCAGGATGTACAGGTCAGCCGGCCTCTCCCTGGAGGGTCAAGTCACGGCCCACCGAGTTCAGGCGAAGGCCGCATCAGTAGCTCACTTCCGCTCTGTTCCGTTGGCAGACATCTGCCGGGCCGCTACTTGGTCTTCAAGCCAGACTTTTGCGGACCACTACTGCCTCGAGAGGGAGTCCCGTAGGGACAGTGCTTTCGGGCAAGTGGTACTCTGTAATCTCTTTGAGGTTTAGGTAACTCCTACCCTCCGGCCCTGGTGTTGGGCTACCGTTCAGGTGTGGTCTCAGAGAAGATTCTCTCACTGTTGCTGGGGCTCTAGAGGGAGCTCTATTTTTCAGCCTGGGTTCCTGGTAGCCCAGAGCTAGGGAGTCACCCATATGTGAGGACTGACTTCCTGCTTGGTCCTTGAGAAAGAGTAGTTACTCACCTGTAACAGGTGTTCTCCAGGAGCAGCAGGAATCCGTCCTCACGACCCTCCCTCCTCCCCTTGGAGTTGCAGTTGTATTTAGTTCATTTTCTTTTTTGTGCTGCCTTTTAGCTATGTCATTTGACTGAGCAAGATGGCACCTTTGGACAGAAAGGGGACCATGCATGCGTGCCTGCATTCCCAAAGGCTTTCTTTGAAAGCTGGGGAAATGCTCCACATGGGGGCTCTGTCGACGCCGTCGTCACCCATATGTGAGGACTGATTCCTGCTGCTCCTGGAGAACACCTGTTACAAGTGAGTAACTACTCTATCTTCGAATGTGTGGTCTCTTGGATATTCTCTTTCCATCTAATAAATAGGTCCTCCACTTCTTCCACACTCCAAGGGTCAATTTCTCTTCGGGGTTTTCTGCTCCCTCCCTCCTATATCTCCCTGCTGGTGTCCCATATTAGTGCCTCCAGGCTTTCTCGCTTTCCCTTCTCCATATAGACCCATTATGGTGTGTCCCCCACCTCTCTCCACATAAACAGGGCTCTCAGTTGGGCTGCCGTATAGTAGTGGCTACACACAGTGCTCCTAGCCCTCCTTCCTCTTTCGTCCTATACATTGTCTGTCGTGCTACCCTGGGTATTTTCCCTTCCCAGATGAATGTCATGATCATATCCTGCAGGTTCTTTATTAGTCCTCTGGAGACCGCAAATGGTATTACTGCAAATAAGAATAGAATCCTTCGGAGTACTTCATCTTGACCGCCGCTATGCGCCCCAGCCAAGATAAATGCAATCCTGTCCATTTACTGAGATCCCTCCTGAGGCTGTCCACCAGTGGTTTATAGTTCCATTCCTGAAGTTTCTCTAGTGTACCTCCCAAATAGATCCCCAAGTATTTATAGATGTTATGTACCCACTTAAAAGAAAAACTATCTCGTAAACGGTTTTCTAAATCTTTTAGTAGATTAAATCCCAGTTTCCTTATCGTCCCTCCAGTCCAGTCCCGCACCTCAGGGTAGTGCACCTCTTCCAGTAGCTTGGAAACTGAGCATGTCACAACTTTGATGACATCAGGATACTTAGGCAGCTGGCACCACCCCTAGCCCCCAGTAAGCTCAGTCTCCAAGCAGCTGGAGCAGGTGATTCTTGAGTCAGGACTCACTGAAGTGACAAATGAGAAGAGTTTAATTTAGTTTCTTTTAACTTTCTGTAATTTCATTTGTTTTCATTTATTTTTATTTCTTATTGCCCTTCTTCCTTGACAAGGCCGGGATTAAGCCGCCTTCTTTCTCCTTCCTGCTTCTGAGAGTCCCAGGCAGGGTTTAAAAGAAAAAAGAAAAGATCTCTGTTCAACCGGGCTCAAAGGGCCGAGGGAACTGCCGGCCAGTGAATTTTGAGTCTCACGCCACTCCTGAACCCCTCTGCTCAGGTGAGGAGCGGTTTTCTGGAGGGGGGAAGGCAGCCGCCGAGAAAAGAGCAGGTGAAGGTACGTTGCTCTCTTTTTCAATGCCAAAGCGGCAGGGCGCAAGGCATAGCAGCGGTTGGCACTCGGCGGGACGTGAACGGCAGCTGTAGCCGGAGGTCAGTGTAAATACTGCTGGGGCCGCTGGAGATTTGTGCAAGGAGGGATCTCAGCATCGGCAAGCCGCATGGCAGAGGGCCATGCAACGTGGTGTCCGTTCCTAATGCCATTTTGTTTGCATGGGAAAGGATCGCGATGGCGTTTGTTTCCTGCAATTTTCTATCCGGGCTGGTTGGTTTTTTTCTTCCTTTCAGGTCCCGGGCTTGTTTTTATTTTTCAGTAGGAGTTTGCTTGAGTGCAGTCTTAAAAAAAAAAAAAGAGGGCAAGGAGAGCTGTAGTAAGCAGGAGGCTTCCTCGGAGTTTTCTTTTGGGAGACTTGCCTTCTAGACCGCAATGTGGAGCACATAGAAGCATGCTCTCTGCAGGAGGGGTCTGCAGAGGTTGAGCAGCAGGGACATGCTCGGCTGAGCAGACCATGATGGAGGATGCTAGTGCTTCTGATCCGCTTGGGTCCCAGGTTTTGGGTCCCTTGCCTCAGAGAGAGGGGGGGGGCTCAATTTAGCTCCACCAGTACTGCAATAGGGTCAGCAGGAGGTCTCTCCCGGCCCTTCTTCACAGATGCTGAGAACGGGGGTGCCGGGGGATTTTCCCCCGTGTTTGTCTTGTTGCTTCATAAGGTCTTCTGCCTAAAGCAACAGGCCGAGGCTAAGGGGCATAAAGCCAAGAAAAGGGAGGTCCCGGTGGACGTGCAGGGTGCGGAACCGGACCCATCGCAGCCTTGTGCCAAGAGACATCTCGAGGGGGAGGTAGCAGACAAGGCTGGTTCTGTTTCCTCGGAGGGAGAGCTGGAGCCCGGTTTGGAGCCGGAAGAACTCAAGGAGGGAGAAATCCCACAGGAGGGATGAGTCCCTTATTGTTAGGGTCTTCCGGAAGGAGGAGCTGGCCGTACTCATTGCCGAGTCACTCAAGGCGCTCAATATGCCCCCGGCAGGGGTGATCAAGGAAAATACTCTGGAAGATCCAATACTCCAGGCAGTGCGTAGGCCTCAGAGGGTTTTCCCTCTGCATAGGGTCATTAAGCAGATGATCCTGGAGGAGTGGGAGCTCCCGGAGATTGGGCTCAGAGGGTTTCGCATCATGCCCCGGCTGTATCCCTTGACAGAATTGGAGAAGGAGATTTATTTATTTATTTAGCTGTATTTATATCCCGCTTTTCACCAGGTCAAAGCGTTCAATTGGGAGATACATTTAACACGAGGGGATATGACACACATATGCTAATATGTACAGGGAACATGGGCAATGGAGGGTTAAGTGGCTTGCCCAAGACCACAAGGAGTGCCTATAGGACTAGAAATCCCAGTCCCTCCGGCCTGAGATTGCTGTCCCCAGGTGGGACTTGAACCCCTGGCCCTCCGGCCTGAAGTACCTTGTCCTAACCACTAGGCCACTCCTCCTAACCACTAGGCCACTCCTTCTTCTAGGAGATGTTTCATTCCCCAAGGATCGATGCCGCGGTGTCAGCGGTAACAAATAAGACTACGATTCCGGTTGAGGGAAGTGCAGCTCTCAAGGGTGTCCAGGATAGGAAGCTAGATACTCTGCTGAAGCAGGCTTTTGATGTAAGCACACTGTCGCTTCAGGCCTCTGCTTACGGGGTGCTGGTGGTGCATGCATGTTTGCGTTGGGCACAAAGCCTCCCGGAGTCGGCTGAGGAGGCCCAGGGTCAGGAGACTGCAGCGAGGCTGGAGTCGGGGGCGGCCTACCTTGCTGACACCTTCTATGATCTGGTAAGGGCCCTTTCGAACAGCATGGTCTCGATGGTGGTAGCTCGCTGTTACCTCTGGCTCCACAATTGGTCGGCAGATGTGTCCTCAAAGGCCCTCTTGAGTAAACTGCCTTTCAAGGGGAAGCAGTTGTTCAGAGAGGAGCTGGAGAAGTTAGTAAAGGATTTGGGGGAGTCTAAGGGGGGTTGTCTTCCTGAAGATAAACCAAAACAGGGTTGGGCTTCTGGGGTAAACCGGGGTCAGACTCGTGAATTTAGGCGTATTTGGTCGGTGAGATTCTCCCCTTTCCAGAGAGGAAGGTTTGTGGCCAGGGTGCTGTCCTTTCGGGGGGCAGGCAGAGGTTATTACGGAGCTTCTGCCTCTACCTCGGCCCAGAGGAAGCAGCAATGAAGCGAGGAGGGCCCAGGCAGGGGTGCATCCCGTGGGAGGTCGGTTGTGGGATTTTTACCCTGCCTTGGTCTGGGTTATGTCAGACCAGTGGGTTCTACAGGTAGTTCGGGAGGGCCCATGCACTGGAGTTTGCCAGATCTCTTGTGCCTGCCTTTGTTTGATCCCCCTGTCGCGCGCGTAAAGGCACGGGGCATGCTGCAGACGCTAGAGCGCCTGCTACACTTGTGTGCGGTGGTACCGGTTCCCACATATCAGTGTGGTACAGGTCAATACTCTGTTTCATAGTGCCAAAGAAGGAAGGGTTTTTTCGACCTTTCCTCAATCTCAAGCAGGTAAACAGATGTCTCCATGTTCCACGTTTTCATATGGAAACTCTTCATTCGGTAGTGATGGCCGTGTGAGAGGGGGAGTTCTTGACCTTTCTAGACCTCATGGAAGCGTACCTGCATGTTCCCATTCATCCTGATCATCACCAGTTTCTTCAATTTGTAGTGCTTATGGGTCATTTTCAGTTTCAGGCGTTGCCGTTCGGTCTCGCAACGGCTCCGCAGACTTTCACCAAGGTGATGGTCGTGGTGGCAGCCGCCTTGCGTCGCAAGGGCATACTGGTGCATCCCTACTTGGACGATTGGCTCATTCGAGCAAAGTCTAAGAGGAAAGCACTCAGGCAACAGGTCATGTGGTCCGTTTCTTGAGCGAGCTAGGCTGGATCATCAATGTCGACAACAGTCACTTGACCCCCCCCCCACAGGACCTCAAGTACCTCGGGGCGCGTTTCAACACTTGCAGGGGTCGGGTGTTCCTCCCTCAAAGGAGGGTAGTGGTGCTGTGTGTCCTGGAGCAAGTTTCTGTGCAGGGCGGATCCGTCTGCATGGCATTATCTTCAACTCTTGGGTACCATGGCGGCTGCGATCGATCTGGTTTCCTGGGCGTGTGCCCACATGAGGCCGTTGCAGAGAGCTCTGTTGCGGTGGTGGTCTCATCAGCATCATCCCCTAACACGCAGGTTGGTTTGTCCGCGGGAAGTCCGGTATGTCTACTCACTATTACTGGCCTATCAATGATTGTAATTTCCTTTCATCTTTCTGGCCTTTGTGCCCACTTTTGAATTGTTGTAAATTGTGAACTGCTCTGTTTGCTAAAGTAGGGCGGTATATCAAATAAATAAACATACACATAAGCTCTCAGGTGGTAGCTCAGCGAGAAGAACCTGATGGTGGGGGGTTTGTTTATTTATTTATTTAACGTCTCTTATATACCGCGCTATTCACATCAGTGCGGTGTACATACAACAAAACAGTATACTATGCAGTCAAGCTACATTGTACTTAAAGCGAACAGGAGATAAAAACTTGGACAAAACTGGGGTAACTATTTACAGAACTTTACACTAAAGGTATGTTTTCCATGTATGGGTTCCGCTAGAGTCGCCGTGCTGGCTTCCCCTGATGACAGAAGCAAGTCTTAGAGGATGGGGAACCCATTGCGAGGGGCGAGTGGCACAGCGTTGGTGGACTGCGGAGGAGCGGACTTGGTCCATCAATCGGCTGGAGATGAGAGCCATTCTCTTCACCCTGCAGGAGTTTCTCCCAAGGGTTCGCACTCAGGCGGTCCAGGTTTTCTCTGACAATGCCACCACGGTAGCATATATCAATCGGCAAGGCGGCACGGGCAGTGCCAGACTGGAGAATGAGGCAGAGATGTTGATGGCTTGGGTGGAGGTCCACCTGCAAGCGATTTCAGCAGCGCATGTGGCTGGCACAGTGAACATCGTGGCCAATTACCTCAGTCGGGTGCGCTTGGATCCAGGGGAATGGCAACTGAACCAGGTGGTCTTCGAGCAGATCATGCACCAGTGGGGGGAGTCGGTCATGGATCTGATGGCGACGTTCACGTCAGCCAAGGCCAGTCATTTCTGCAGTCGTCGAAGGGAGAGAATGTCCAAGGGACTAGACGTGCTGATGCAGCGATGGCCAGGCCAGGGACTCCTCTGTCTTCCCTCCATGGGCGCTCATAGGTCGCATGGTTCAGTGGGTGGAGGCGCACCGAGGGCTGGTCATTTTGATTGCCCTGGATTGGCCGCGGCGGCCATGGTACGCCGATCTGGTGTGGCTGAGAGCGGCCAAGCTGTGGAGACTTCCCAGCAGACTGGAGCTGTTGGTACAGGCTCTAATTCTGATGCTGCAGGTGGATCGGTTCTCGCTTACGGCATGGCTCTTGAGAGGGCGAGGTTAAGAAAGTGGCGTTATTCCACTCAGGTGATCTCCAACCTCCTGAGAGCCCGGAAGAGGTCAACCTCATTGGCATATATTCGAGTGTGGAGAATTTTTGAGGGCTGGTGTGCTCAGAACGGTTGCAGACCACTGTCTGCTTCGGTTTCGGAAATGCTGGGCTTCTTGCAGGCGGGTCTCGATAAAGGTTTGGCCTGTGGCTCGCTAAGGGTGTAAGTGGCTGCGTTGGTGTGTTATCGCGGTAAAATCCAGGGGGCCTCCTTGGGAACGCAGCTGGATGTTGTTTGTTTCCTGAGGGCCGTTAAGCAGCTCCATCTGCCAAGGAAGGCCTTGGTCCCAGCTTGGGACCTTAACCTGGTGCTCTCGGCGCTGTCGCAGGAGCCTTTTGAGCTTCTAGCATCATGTACCCTGAAGTATTTGACATTGAAAACGGTGGTTTTGGTGGCAATTTGTTCAGCCAGGAGAATCTCTGAGCTTCAGGCGTTGTCGTGTAGAGAACGTTTTCTCTCCTTTTTGAGAGAGACGGTGGTTTTGTGAACGGTGCCCTCTTTCTTACGGAAGGTGGTGTCTGTTTCATCTGAATCATCCGGTGGCTCTGCTGGTGTTAGCTGGTCTGGCGGAGGATTTACAGGATCTGCAGCTGTGTCTCCTTGATCTAAGGCAGACTCTGAGAAGGTACATGAAGAGAACAGCTTTGTTTCAGAAATTGGATCGGTTGTTCATTCAGTTCGGTGGTCTACATAAGGGGGGAGGCTGTGGCTAAGTCCTCCATCTCAAGACAGGTTAAGGAAGCGATTGCGTCGGCATATATGTTGCGGGGCAGACGGGTCCCGTGGGGCAGACAGGTCCCGCAGGGCCTGCGAGCTCACTCCACCAGAGCGCAGGCTGCCTCTTGGGCGGAGTGGAGTTTGGTTTCGCCGGGAGACATCTGTCGTGCGGACACATGGTCGTTTTTGCATACCTTTTTGAAGCATTACCAGTTGGATGTGCAAGCGAGGGAGGATACAAAGTTCGGTTCAGCGGTTATCCAGGCCGGGCTCGCAGGTCCCTCCCATGGTTAGGTGGCTCTGTTACATCCTTGAGGTGCGGGACTGGACTGGAGGGACAATAAGGAAGGTGAAATTAGACCTTACCTGCTAATTGACTTTCCTTGAGGAACTCCAGTCCAGTCCCGAAACCCTCCCTTCTGTAGTTCTGCATGCTTTATGTGACCCCGGGCCTGAAGAATTTCAGTTTCAGTGAGTTGTGGTGCAGATTTTTGTTACATAACAGGGCGCGCAGCTTCCTAGGGTTGTTTATTTCCTGGATAGGTTATCTTCCCTACCTCCGGGGAGGGGTTGGGAACTTGGTGTATTGGCGGGTAGGCTCCCTTGAGTGGTCGGCTCCCATGTTAGGGGTGGACCAGGAAGGGGGCTGCCTGAAGGAAGAGGAGGAGTTCCCATGGGGAATTCCTTATAGTTGTTAGGATTGTTTTTTTTCTTAAAATATTGACTTCTTATTTGTTGCTCCTGTGAGTCTGCTTTGTCAATAGGTTACTGGGGGCTGGGGGTGGTGCCAGCTGCCTAAGTATCCTGATGTCATCAAAGTTGAAAGCTCAGTCATCAAGCTGCTGGAAGAGGTGCACTAACCTGAGGTGTGGGATTGGACTGGAGTTCCTCAAGGAAAGCCAATTAGCAGGTAAGGTCTAATTTCACCATCTTTGTCTGTCTTATGTTGACTTTATACCCCGCTACTGCACTGTACCTATCTATTGCTCTCATTAGGTTTGGCAGGGTAGTGAAAGGCTTTCTCAGGTTGAAAATGACATCATCTGCTAAAAGAGCTATTTTTACCTTCTGTCCCTGAATCTCTAACCCATGTATATCCTCCTGCCTTCTGATATATTCAGCTAACGTATCTTATCGTCAATGCAAACAAAAGTGGCGAGAGTGGGCACCCCTGATGCATCCCTCTCCCTAGTGCAAAACTGTCAGAATATCCACAATTCACCCTTATTCGGGCCCAGGGCTGCGCATATAGCTCTTTGACCCAACTCAAAAATTTCTCTCCTAGTCCCATGTGATGCAGCGTCTCAAACATGAACTGACATTCTACCCTCCCAGATCTACCTCTCTACGCCTGATATTTCTCCGGCAATCAGGATCTCTGCCTGCCTTTCTGACATTGCTACCTGGATGTCTCTCCACCGCTTGAAATTGAACATGGCCAAGACTGAACTTCTTATCTTTCCCCCTAAAACCTCCCCTCCTTTTCCTCCTTTCTCAGTCTCTGTGGATAACTCTGTAATCCTTCCTGTTTCCTCAGCCCGCAATCTGGGGGTTGTCTTTGACTCCTCTCTCTCTTTCTCCACACATATCCAGCTTGTAGCTAAGACCTGCCGTTTCTTTCTCTACAACATTAGCAAAATCCGCCCCTTCCTTTCTGAACACACTACTAAAACGCTTATCCACTCCTTAATCACCTCCCGTCTTGACTACTGTAACCTACCCCTTGCTGGTTTCCCTTTGAATCATCTCTCTCCCCTTCAATCTGTTTAACACTCTGCTGCGTGACTAATATTCTGCCAGCCTCGTCATGCCCATATTACTCCTCTTCTCAAGTCACTTCATTGGCTCCCTATCCGTTTCCACATCCAATTCAAACTTTTCCTCCTGACCTATAAATGCATTCACTCTGCGACTCCTCGGTACCTTTCTCTTATCTCTCCTTATAACCCCCCTCGGGAACTCCGATCTTCTAGCAAACTACTTCTATCTGTGCCCTTCTCTTCTACTGCTGACTCCAGACTTCACCCCTTTCACCTTGCTGCACCTTATGCCTGGAGCGGTCTACCTGTGTCTGTACGCCAGGCACCCTCTCTGACCCTCTTCAAATCCATGTTGAAAACTCACCTCTTCGCTGCTGCTTTTGGATCTTGACTCACCTGATCTCCTTTCTTTCCCCTTTTCTTTCTGCTTACACCTTCTGTGTTTTGTGTTTTATCTTGACTAGATTGTAAGCTCTGATGAGCAGGGACTGTCTCTTACATGTCTGTACAGCGCTGCGTACGACTGGTAGCACTATATAAATGCTCATTAGTAGTAGAATCCTGTTGAACACTTTTTCAGCATTGACAGTTACAAATACTGCTTTCTCCCCCGTCCTCTGTAAGTGCCATGTTATATTCAATATCTTCTGGATGTTGTCTCCCCCTTGTCTCCCTTTTATGAATACCAGCTTTGGTATTACCCCCTGTAGGCATGATGCCAATATTTTAACATCCAAATTTATTAAGGAGATAGGTCTGTAAGCCCCACAAACACTGGTATCTTTGCCCGGTTTGGGTAGGATTGATGCCCGCTTCTGCCATTGATTTTGGTAGCTCTTCCCCTTGGAGTATCCCATTAAATACCCTCGTCAGCACCCCAGTAACTTGCTCTCGCATCAGGTGGTAAAACTTTGCTGTATATCTGTCTAGCCCTGGTGATTTTCCAACTTTGAGGATATTGATGGCTGCACTAACCTTCCCCCTTACTGATGTCCCTCCCTAATCTCTCTCCCTCCTCCTCTGTGACGCTTTGTAGTTTACATTCCCTCAAGAATTGTGCTCTTTGCTCTCCTCCCCTTCATACTTTGCTTTTATAAAATTGTTCATCATAATCTTTAAATAATCTCCTGATATCTGTTGCTTGGTGCACTATTTGGCTCTGCTGATTCCGGATTCCCCCTCTCTGGGCCACCTGCTTTTTTTGCTTTCATCCTACTGGCCAGTATCTTCCCAGCTCTGTTTCCCCCTTTGAAATGGGTTTGCTTTAATATTACCAGCTCGTGCGATTTCCTGTGCCGGCAACTGGCTCAGCTCCCCTCTAAGTTTTATTAATTCCGCTATTGTCTGTGGGTCTCTGTCACTTTGATGTTTTCTTTCTAACTCCTCAATCCCCTTCATGAGTTGTCTTTCGACTTTCCCCCTTTGTGCTGCAATGCTTATTAGATGTCCTCTTACAACCGCTTTCGGCCTGTCCCATGCTGTGTCCAGGGTTACTTCCCCATTCAAATTAATATCTAGGTACTCTTGTATTACCCTCCGTATTAGATTTACATTTGATGTCTCTTCTAAGAGGGCATCATTTAATCGCCAGAACTTGACCCCTTCATCGCTCTGGCCTATTTCAAAAGTGACACTTACGGGGGCATGGTCTGTCCATGTTATGGTTCCTTGTTCTGTCTGTTTAACTTTGGATACCCATTTCCCCACTTACCCAGATCATGTCTAGTCGACTGTATGTTCCTTGGGCATGGGAATAAAATGTATATTTCCGTACCCCTGGGTTTCTGCACCTCCATATGTCCACAAACCCGAGTCTTTCTTTAAATTTCAACAGACTTTTCTGTTCTCTCCACCCCCCACTCGAAGCTCCCCGACTATTCTCTAGCCTTGGGTTACTGGTTAAATTAAAGTCTCCCAACATGATCGGGGCTTTCCCATAACTTTCCAGCTTTTGTGTCATTTGCTCATAGAAGTCTTCCTGCTGTGTATTGGGGCCATACATACTGATCCATACCTCTTCTCCTGCCACTCATAGCCGTGCCCCCACCCACTTCCCTCCTTTATCCCAACATTCCTCTACCACTGTGCTTTGGTACCTAGTACATAAGTATTTCCACCCCCCCCCCCCCCATGGGTTTGCCCTTTGTCCTACTGATATTGCCCTTGGGAAGGTTTTAGAGTGTATAATTTTCTCCTGTCCCACTCATAAATGTGTCTCTTGTATACAAAGCACATCTGCTTTAAGCCTGTTCCCCTCCCTCCCCAGTAGGCGTCTCTTACGCCATGTTTGCAGCCCTTTCGTGTTCACTGTGGCCACGGTGAGTTTTAATCTGTCATTTTTCTCATATTCCTGTTTTCCTTTCCCTCCTTGGTTGCTCTCTCTCCCCCCCCCCCTCCCCATATCCCCCTTTTCCACCCCCCTCTCTCATCCCCTCCCCCCTTCCACCTCTCCTGTCAGAGGCTAATTTGGAGTAGTGCACCCTCTGGCTTCCCCGAGCTTCCTTACCCCTTTACCTTCCTCTCCCCTCTACCCTCCCCATCCTTTCCCCTCCTTTCTCCCCCTCCCACCTCCTTGGGATACCTTACCCCTAAATACTATAGTTCTTTACAATACTGTTATTCCAACATTTGATACATATTTAACTCACTAACACATTCCCCCCCTTCTCCCTTAGCCCACCCTTAAACTTTGTTGAAACCTTTAACAGTTCTCTTCATGCTTTCTTTCCGAGCCTTTTGGTCCCTTCCTTGTCTGGAACCATGGCTGCGCCACCCTCAAATTTCCATCCAGGTAGTCCAGTCTCTTATGCAGTCCTTTATTTGTTTCCCCTTTTCAGGCTTTCATTGCGATTGCTCTGTCTTAGTCACTTCCCAATCAGCACTTTGCTCCTCTCCGTTGGTATTTGCGACCATCTGCCGTTTTCCTTTGTTGCCTCTCTCTTGTCTGCTGCTCAGTATGCCTTCTCTGTTCATTCTCTTGTGTACCTCTGGTGCACTCTTGCCGTGCCATCGCCTCCTGGTCTTTCAAGCCTGCTTCATTCAGCGCTGCCAGAGCTGCTGCCACTGTCTGCACTGTCCAGGGATGCAGCTAGCAGTATCTAATCTCTGCACTTCTGAGGGCTTTTGTGATTGGAGCAAGTACTCTTTGTTGCTGTAATGTCCCCTGTGATGTCCGCATATAGGACAATCGGGTAAGCTTGCCTCTTAAATGTGCTCAAACTCCTCATTTTTGCCGCTATCCATTCTTTAATTTTATAGTTCTTCAGGCATATTATGATATCTCTCGGTCTGTTGGCTCGTAGGGGGCCCAGATGTGCTCTGTCTATCGCTATTTCGTCCAGGGTTTCTGTCTCCCCTCTCTGCCGCATAGCCTCCAGACACATATATGGCTTCCGCTACTTTCGTACAGTTTTTAAATTCAGAGTCCTCTGGTATGCCCCGGATTCGAAGATTATTTCTTCATGACCTGTTTTCCAGGTCTTCCAGTTTGTGTTATATTTGATCCCTCCATACCTCCTCCTCATTGACTTTACTTTCCAGGGCCTCTTGCTGCGTTTCCAAAGACTCCAGTCTGTTTTTGTGTTCTCCGACCCGATGCATCAACTCCTCAATTTCCTCTTTCATAACTCCCCATTATCTCACCTAGCTCGGCTTTTATCGCCTGCACTTCTGACTTGAGTTTGTCAAACCACCCCCACAGTTCTGCTCTAGATATTTGGTGAGTGTTACTTTCTTCCAGGTCGCTGTTGCTTGCTGCTTCCCCCTCTTGTCTTTTTCTACCTGCTCTCATTGTTGTGAGCCACTTTCTGCCATTTTGCTTTCACCGCTGCCTTTGCTTGTCCCAGCAAAGGCATATTCGCGCAAATCTGCTGCCTTCTTTCTAGTAGCCATCGATCACCGCCTTTCTGCACTTCTCAGGGTAATGTGGTTCCCCCTTTTTTGAGCTTTGGAGGGTGTTTGTTTGCTATTATTCAGGGATGGCCCCAGAGCTCGGCGCTCAAACAGCCATCATGCCAGATGATGTCACTTCCTCCAGGACCGACTATTTTAACAGATTTTGTCAATGCCATCTGCAACACCCTCTTCTTCCTTTTCCCCATGCAAGCTCTTCTTGGACACAAAACACCTCTGGACACCGAAGGTCATGTGCCCATGGCCATGTACTACAGCTTGCCAGATATTTTAAATTGGCTGTAGATGACGTCGGCTGTCCAGCTCCTTTTCCTCAATCCGCGGCAGGCAGTCAGGAACAAAAATTGCAGACAAGGTAACAGGAGAGCTTCCTCCCCAACTAGCTTTTAAAGAGAAGCTTCTGTTTGGAGCCAATTTGGAGAAACTGGCAAAGGATCTAAGCATGACAAAATCTTGCTGCGCTCCAGAGGACAGGTCTAAGGGGCCTGTGAAGTGGGCTGGAGCCCCTTTCTAGTCAGCCTCCTCCCTTTCACTGAGGGCGTGCTGGCCAGATTCCCAGAGGTCTCGGGACTCTCTGCATTACCTATCTGAAAAAACTTTCTTCTTCTCTAGGAACAAGCAGGAAGTCAGTCCTCACTTATAGGTGACGTCAGCATCGATGGAGCCCGCACAGAGCAATTCCCCAGCTTTCAAAGAAAGCCTTTGGGATTGCTGCCATGCATGCGTGGTCCTCTTCCCGCCCAAAGGTGCCATCTTGCTCAGTCTCCCTTTTTCTGCGGAGCCCTTCAGATGCACGTCCTCGTCCCTCGTAAAAAAATTTTTTGTGACTTCAGCCTTCGGCCGTTTTTTCCAGTAGCACCGGTCCTTTTCCGTCCTCCCCTTCGCCCCTGCTCTGGCTGTGGGCTAGGGGATCCCTTTTTTGTCTCTAGTGTTTTTTCTTGTGGGCCCTTTTTGCACCCTTTTTTCCCCAACTGCTGGCCTCGAGGGTTTTCAATCTCGTAGGGGCCCTTTTTGCCCCCATGGCCACCGGTTTTAAGAAATGCAACAGATGCTTCAAAAATATGTCACTCACGGACACCCATGACTGCTGTCTATGGTGTCTGGGGGCTGACTACAAACCGGAGTTCTGCTCACTTTGTAAGAAAATGTCCACTAAGGGCTTGTTAAGCCGCAAGCAGAAGTCAGATGACATTTTCCGCAAGGCAGCCCTGGGATCCCCGGTGACACCTCGCCCTTCTGATCCACAGCATGCGGGGTCCCCCGCAGTGATCCCACACCCCAGGCGTCACTCTGATCAAGGTTCGCCCGAGGTGGAATGGCGAAAGAAGAAGATGTAAAAATTACACGAACCGCCCTTGAAAAATAGATACACTCCCAAACAACTCAATAATTCTAATAAATTAACATATCACATTGGCACCAATTGACCTCAGGATGGCTAGAGCCCTACATGTAGTGATGAATCACTATAGGGAACAGCTGACGCTCACATCACAGGTCAAGTAGCCAATCTTTCAATCCTTACTTTAAACACAATAACCAATTCTACAACCTCAGCATTTACTTCTGGGAAAATAAATACTATAAATCACATTCACCAGTAATCTCAATCATACAACTCACACACCATCCATTCATACAAAAAGCGTCATAGGCATCCCAGCAATAGGATGAGCGTTGCAAAGGCAATCATTAATATCCTAAAAAGGAAAAGAGAATAAATATAAGAAGCGGTTAGCCAAACCCGCTAATAGCATTAATAAACACTTATCT
Organism: Ichthyophis bannanicus; assembly: GCA_033557465.1. Lineage (NCBI taxonomy): Eukaryota > Metazoa > Chordata > Amphibia > Gymnophiona > Ichthyophiidae > Ichthyophis > Ichthyophis bannanicus. The sequence continues at coordinate 748,953,553 of CM066032.1, forward strand.
TCAAGAGTGCTGTGCATCACTCCATTCTTGCAATGAAAATCCAACGCCCAACCGATATGCTGCAAAGGGCACCAACAGACAGCGCTACGCAGAGAACTCTATAACTAATTCGTTATTTCAATTTGCCTTCACCAAAAAACCCTACGAAAGTTCTCGTTTCGCCGCTAAGGCTTCGTCAGGGGAAAGATGGCAAGTTTAAAAATCCACTGACTTCCTAAAGGAGTCTCTGCTCAAAAAACCACAGTGTCTGACATAACATTTATACACCCTCACAACCAATCACAACCTACCACATCAACATCTACAAACCAAAATAGGAGGAGCTCCACAGTGACACTAACCAAAAAGCTGATGAATCAAAAATGATTACAAAAATAAAGACCACTCAATTCTATCATTAAGACCAGATGGAAACATTGTATTTAGCGAATATATCCATCGCTGTTCCTTCTGCAGCAAAAGTTTGTTCCGATCACTGTGCCGAACATTACTAGGAACATATTCTAATACTGTGCAAGAAAGAGTCTCAAAAGCATGTTCAAAATCCATACAATGCTGAATTAAAGGAGTAAAGAAGAAGATGACCATGAAGTCGCTGTCGGGAGCTCCGGACAAGCGTGAGCGGTCTCACACTTGTTCCCTCAGCCCTCCCCGGTGTTCCTGAGAGTTGGACAAGGAGTATCCTCGAAAGGTACCTCGTATGGACACGGAGGCCTCCAGCAATGGTGCCCGGTCTAGTGAGGGTCGCCTGGTGAGGACCCCTCTTCTCCTCCATGACGGACCTGGTATCCCCGGCATCAGCATCGTAGGGACCCACTCCTGAGTGGGAGTCCCGTATGCTGGCACTGGAGTGCAGCGTTTCTGCCTTCCATGCTGCCCAGCAGGTGCTTTTGTCCAGCACGGCTGACTCACGCTCCGAGACCGAGGGTCACCCGACTGGGGTCCCGAAAGCTGCCTTGGAAACCCCCAAGAGCCGTGGGCCTCGTGAGGGTCCTCGGCACTGGTCTCTCTCGCCGTCTCGTTCCTCAGGGATGAGGTCTTCCAGAGCCAGTGCCTCCGGCTCCAAGCAAGCCTCAGCCAGGGGGCACAGGGATTGAGTTAGGCTGATCCCTGTGCCCCCTGGCTATGGCCTGCTTGGAGTCGAGTCCTTCTCTGACCTCTCGGGCTGGGAATCAGATAGGACACTTCCCCGGAGACCCGCACCCATAGGGATCTCCCCTCTGACCCGTCCCTGCCCGCCTCGCAAAGGCAGCCTCCTCCTGAGGACACCTCTTTCCTGGTGTTCATGCGGGACATGGCTCAGGCCCTCAATCTGCTGACACAGACTGAGGAGGAGCCAAGGGCAGAAGAACTGGACATCGTGCAGTACGAATCTCCACCCAGGGAGTCTTACGGTTCCGGTACCATCCATTCTATCCTGGCTGCTGCTCCGCATGTGGGAAGCATCCACCTCAGTCCCTATTGTCAGTAAAAGACTATGCCATGTATAGGATCCAGTGCGGCCCGGGTTTTTGGAAGACCCAGCTTCCTCACACTTCCATGGTAGTCGAGTCTGCGATGCGGAAGCAGAAGAGCCCAAAGTCGCACTCTTCAGTCCCGCCTGGTAGGGAATCTCGTGCCCTCAACACCCTCGGGCGCAAGGCTTACCAGGGATCCATGCTGGCATGTCACATCCAGGCGTACCAATTATATATGGGTATGTTCCTTCACGACCTCACCAAAGAGCTCGGCGGGTTTTCTGCGGGCCTTGGTGGAGAGCACCTTCTCAGGTTCCAGACCCTCCTGAGGTCGGTCGCAGACTGCTCTAAATACCTTTCCCGCGCTGCATACGACGGGTGCGTGCCTTCTGCCCATGTAGCGGCGGCCGGCATTGGAGCCCGTTGCCAGGTGTGGCTCCAGTCTTTCGACCTGGAGCAGTGGGTTCAGAAGAAGCTCCTGGATGTCCTCTGCCTTGGCGAAGAGCTGTTCAGCAAGCCTATGGAGGACAAGGCAGCCAAGATCGAGACGGAGTTCGTGATGCGCACCCGTCTCTCTCGCAAAACCTCCTCACTTCCACAGAAGAAGCAGCACACTAAAAAGCCTTTCTTCCAGAGGAAAGGGCTTCCCTACCGGGGATACCCACCATACCCGCCTACCCCTGCACAGACGACCAGCGCTTAGGGCAAAGGGGGTGCCCAGGGTCACCTGAAGCCCAAGGCCCAACCACCAGCGCCACCCCAGCCAAACCATGAGGTTTTGACACCGAAAGCATAGCCTCTTGCCCCCGGGGACACTTCAACCCATGGGAGGATGCCTGTCCGCCCCCGAATGGATGGCTGTTATATCGGACACCTGGGTCCTGCAGGTGATCCGGGATGGGTATCGTCTTCATCTAGACCAGCGGTTCTCAACCTGTGGGTCGCGACCCCCACGGGGGTCGCCACAGGATTTGGCGGGGGTCGCTTAGCCTCCACCAAGTTTTAAAAAAACGCGCACAAGTTGCTGCCGCTGCCGAGTCCGCTTCTCGGCAGCGGCAAACTCCTTTAAACTCACTGCCTTCTTCTGCAGCCGCGGCTCCCTGCCTCATAGGGAACCGCGGCTGTACCTGTAAAATCGTTGCGGAGCCCTTCCTGTCTCGACGGGCTCCGTGCAGCATTGTCCCGCCTCCAAAGGAAGTGGCAAACAACTTCCTTTGGAGGCGGGACAATGCTGCACGGAGCCCGTCGAGACAGGACGGGCTCCGCACCGATATTACAGGTACAGCCGCGGTTCCCTCAGAGGCAGGGAGCCGCGGCTGCATTAAAAGAGAGGCAGACATGAGGAGAGGGGATGAGGGGGCAGGGAACCTGCATAACGGCTGACTTCGGTTGAGGGGGGCTGACATGGAGGGATGGCGGGGGGCTGACATGGACATGGAAAGATGGGGGCTGACATGGAGGGATGGAGGGAGGAGGGCTGACATGGACAGATGGAAGGATGGGGGCTGACATGGATGGAGGGAGGGTGGAAGGAGGCTGATATGGTTGGTTGGAGGGAGGGGGCTGACATGGACAGATGGAAGGATGGGGGCTGATATGGATGGAGGGAGGGGGCTGACATGGACAGATGGAAGGATGGGGGCTGACATGGAGGGATGGATGGGGCTGACATGGACAGATGGAAGGATGGGGGCTGACATGGAGGGATGGATGGGGGCTGATATGGACAGATGGAAGGATGGGGGCTGACATGGATGGAGGGAGGGTGGAAGGAGGCTGATATGGATGGATGGATGGAGGGAGGAGGGCTGACATGGACAGATGGAAGGATGGGGGCTGACATGGATGGAGGGAGGGAGGGAGTAAGGGAGCTTATATGGATGGAGGGAGGGAGGCAGGAAGCGGTCAGAGATGGATGGATGGAGGGAGGAGGGCTGACCTGGACAGATGGAAGGATGGGGGCTGACATGGATGGAGGGAGGGAGGGAGGAAGGGGGCTGATATGGATGGAGGGAGGGAGGGAGGAAGGGGGCTGATATGGATGGATGGATGGAGGGAGGAGGGCTGACATGGACAGATGGAAGGATGGGGGCTGACATGGATGGAGGGAGGGGGGCTGACATGGACAGATGGAAGGATGGGGCTGACATGGAGGGAGGGGGCTGGAATGGACAAAGGGGAGAGAGACAGGGGGACATACTGGACAGACGGGATAAATGCTGGACAGAGGCGAGAGACAGTGCAGGTTAGGATTATAATGGGCTGATGAGGGAGCTAGCACTGGTAATGGGCAGATGGGGGGGGGGGCTAGGACTGGTAATGGGTTGATTAGGGAAGGCTAGGACTGGGAATGGACTTATCAAGGGGGGGGGGGGGTAGGACTGGTAATGGACTGATGGGGGTCTAGCATTGGAAATGAACTGATCGGTGAGGTTAGGACTGGAAATGGGCTGATTATGGGAGCCTGGCACTGGTAATGGGGTTGAGGGGGGGACCAGCACTGGAAATGAGCTGATTAGGGGAGGCTAGGACTGGTAATGAGCTGATGGGGGGGTAGGATTGGTATTGGGCTGATTAGGGGAGGCTAGCACTGGTAATGGGGTTGAGGGGGGATTAGCACTAGAAGTGAGCTGATTGGGGGGCTTTGACTGGGAATGGGCTGATTGTGGGGAGGGGAGGATAGAGCTGCTGCTGGCCCTGGAAGAAAACTGGGGGCTAAGGCTACAAGTGGGCTGATACAAGGGGATGGGAGAATGGAACTGGAAGGGAGTGGATCTGAGAGGGGCTGCCATGGTATTTGTACTAGAAGGGACTGGTCAGTGGGGAAGGAGGGGGACTGGAAGGGAATGGACACCAGTGGCAGTCATGGGAATGCAAGTTGACATTGGAAGGTACTGGGAGTGAGGACTGGAAAGGGGCTGATACTGGGGAGGGTTACTGGGACTGGAAATAGGCTGATGGAAAGAAGTGAAGAAAACGAAAGAAGAGATAAGAAATGGCAGATGGACCATAGACCACAGAAAGAGAGCTAAGAGAAGACAGGAAAGCAGAAGCCTCAGATCGGGACCAGCATGATCAGAGAATAAATTGGTCAGACAACAAAGGTAGAAAAAATAATTTTATTTCATATTAGTGATTTGACTACAAAATCATCATAATTTTGAAATCAAATATTGTTACTTGTGATTAATTATTGTGGTTTAAATAAGTGTTTTATAAATAAAAACATATTGCAAAGGCCTATAATATATTAATAATTCAACAAATGATTACAGCGACAATGCGTTAACAGTAAAGGAAGAGAGACGCATTTGATTTTATCATTGGGGGTCATCACAAGTTGACCAACGGTAAAAGGGGTCACGGTACAAAAAAGGTTGAGAACCACTGATCTAGACAGACTCCCTCCTCCCTTCTCCCCGGCAGAGCCTACTCGGCTTCCCTCGCACCAGGCTTGCTTACAGCAAGAGCTGAACAACCTCCTTGGTCAACAGGTGGTCAAAAAGGTTCCGCCGCACCTCCGGGGTCAGTGATTTTATTCCCGGTACTTCCTCGTTCTGAAGAGGATGGGGGCCTGCGCCCCATCCTCGACCTCAGGAATCGAAACAAGTTTCTGGTGCGGGAGAAGTTCAAAACTCTATCCCTTGCTGTCCTGCTGCCCTACCTCCGGCAGGGTGATTGGCTATGCTCCTTGGATTCTCAGAGACGCTTTCGCCCACATTCTGGTCCATCCCAAGCACAGGAAGAACCTGCGTTTCAGGGTGCAGGGAGAGCACTTCCAGTACAGAATACTCCCCTTTGGGATTGTATCTGCCCCATGAGTTTTCACCAACTGCCTGTCAGCGGCCGTGGCCCACCTCCGGCTACAGGGCATATTCATCTACCCTTACCTAGACGATTGACTCGTCCTCGGCACCTGAGAGGAGGAGGCTCACCTCTCGGCGTCACGCACAGTTCTCCTCGAGTGCCTCGGTTTCCTGATCAACTACTCCAAATCCCACCTCACTCTGGTGCAGACCCTGGAGTTCATTGGCACTCTTCTCGACACAGAACATACGACCGCCTTTCTCCCTCAAGCACATGCAGATCAGCCCCACGCTCTAGTTGCCGAGGTCCAAGGCCGACCCAGGGTCTCGGCACGGACCGTGCTGCGCCTCCTGGGGCACATGGCCTCAACTGTCCACATCATTCACCATGCTCGCATGCACATGTGAGCGGCCCAATGGTGCCTCAGAGCGCAATGTGCCCAGGCCTCGGGCCTCTTCTGGGACCCCGTCTGGGTGTCTCGCAGCCTAGTCGAGTCTCTAGTCTGGTGGCAGGACCCTCAGAGCCTTCTTCTGGGCATGCCTTTCCAGACTCGTCCACACGAACGCATCTTGACGACGGACGCCTCGCTGTTAGGCTGGGGAGCCCACTGCGACCACCTTTGCACCCAGGGGCAGTGGTTACCCGAGGAATCTCGATAGCAGATCAACCTGCTCGAGCTTCGAGTGGTCCGGTTGGCCTTGAAGGTCTTCGAATTCCACTTGAAGGGCAGGTCGGTGTTCGTGCATACCAACAACAGAGTCACAATGTTCTACATAAACAAGGAAGGGGCACGGGCTTCTACCTTCTCTGTCAGGAGGCAGTCCTCCTCTGCTCCTTCGCAGTGCTCCAGGGCATTTATTTATTTATTTTATTGTTCTTATATACCGTGGTTTACATACAACGGTTCTGTGACAAATAGGTTGGCTATTAGGCACTTACAATGAACAGGAAGTTAAACCTGATTTACAACTGGGGGAACTATATACATCAGTTTCAATTTATCTACTGTATGTACATGCGTTGACAGTAGCTCATGTATTCGTAGTTGGGCGTGAGATAGATGAAGTTGGGTTGGTGGGCTGAGAGTAGTGCAAGAGAAGTAGTGCTGTCTAGCTCCCGGGCCAAGACAATGTCCTCGCAGACAGGCTCAGCAGGCTTCACCCGCACGAGTGGTGCCTGAGTCCAGAGGTGGTTCTCCACCTGTTCCGCCACTGGAGGACTCTGTCCATGGACCTGTTCGCCAGCCCAGCAAACATGCAGCTCCCCTGCCTCTGTGGGCTGATACCATACCTGAGCATGGTGGCCCTGGATGCGTTCCTCCCGAACTAGTCCTCCGGACGTCTGTATGCATTCTCTCCCACTCCTCTCCTTGTGAGGGACCCTCCACAAGATCCAGCGTGACTGAGCCTCTGTGATCCTCGTGGCTTCTTCATGGCCTCAGCAACCTTGGTTCCTGCTTCTACTCTGGCTCTCGTCAGAGCATCCGGTCTCCCTGGGCAGTGCCCCAGGTCTGCTGACACAGGAGGGACTGGTGCTTCACCGGAACTTGGTCTTGCTATCCCTGACAGCCTAGCAGCTGAATGTGTCTCTTTAGCCTTGCTGTACCTCCCAGCGGAGATCGAGGATGTCCTCTTTGTGTCAAGGAAGGACTTGACAAGGCGGACCTATGCCGTGAAGTGGCGGCAGTTTTCGATCTGGTGCTTCAAGCTCCAGATCGACTCTTTCTCCTGCTCCACCCGTTAGGTTCTCCAGTACTTCTCTACCTTTCACAGGTGGGACTGAAGTCCAACTTGGTCAGGGTTCACCTGAGCGCCATTTCGGCCAACCACTTGCCCATCGAGGGAAAACCCCTCTCGGTCCAGCCGCTGGTCTCCTGCTTCATGCAGGGCCTCCTGCTTTCCAAACCCCCCATCCGGCCTCCCCTGGCGGAATGGGACCTGAACATCGTGCTTATGCAGCTGACACGGCCGCCCTTCGAGCCAATGGCAACGTGCTCGCTCCTGTCCTCCCCTAGAAGGTGGTTTTCCTGGTGGCACTGACCTCAGCGCAGCGAGTCAGCAAACGTCAAGCCCTCATGGCCGAGGCCCCTACACCAGGTTTTACAGGAACAGGGTTGTCCTGCGCACCCACCCCAAGTTCCTACCCAAGGTTGTCTCGGACCTCCACCCCAATAAGGAGGTGGTTTTGCCGACTTTTTTCCCAAGGTCTCATGCCGACCGAGCATCGGAAGTCCTGCATACACTCGACTGCAAGAGGACTCTCGCCTTCTATCTGCAGTGCACCCAAGGTCATCGCAAGTCTGACCGGCTTTTCATTGCCTACGATCCCAACTGCCTGTGGCTGGCAGTCACTAGGTGCACCATCTCCATCTGGATGGCGGACTGCATCACCTTCACCCAGGCAAAGGCAGGCGCCGTGCTGGATTATCGGGTCACCACGCATGGCGTCCATGGCTTTGCTGCGCTCAGTGCCTCTCACGGACATCTTCCGGCTGTAACCTGGGCTTCAGCGAATACCTTCGCTTCGCGATACTGCCTAGAAAGGGAATTCCGCCGGGACAGTGCCTTTGGCCAAGCTGTACTTCGTAGTCTATTCGGGATATAAGCAACTCCTGCCCTCCAACCCTTCTTCTGCGGCTACCGAGAGCTTGCCCCAAAGGCCCGAGGGCTCGGGCTTCCTTCGGACATCAGCTTCTGCTCTCAGCCTCACGGAGGTGTTCTTGGTTTACAGGTTCGGTAGCCTGTAGCTGGGGAGTCCCAGAAACTGCTAGGTACATATGACCTAGATTGGCCACTGTTGGAAACAGAATACTGGGCTTGATGGACCTTGATCTGACCCAGTATGGCATATCTTATGTTCTTATGAGGACTGACTTCCTGTTTGTTCATGGAGAAAGTGTAGCTACTCACCTGTAACAGGTGCTCTCCAGGGACAGCAGGAATCAGTCCTTACTGCCCTCCCACCTCCCCTTAAGAGTTGCCATTTTTATTTTCTTCCCTTGCCATCTTCTTAGTAGGGCTCTAGCTATGGGACCGGACTGAGCAAAATGGCACTTTTGGGCAGGAAGAGGACCACGCATGCGTGGCAGCAATCCCAAAGGCTTTCTTTGAAAGCTGGGGAATTGCTCCATGCGGGCTCCATCAGTGCCGATGTCACCCATAAGTGAGAACTAATTCCTGCTGTCCCTGGAGAACACCTGTTACAGGTGAGTAACTACGCTTTCTCTTCTTCTGGGCTTCGAGCTCATTCTCAGTCCTTTTGTGGAGTGCGTGGGCCCAGATACTTGAACTTTTCCAGAGAAGGACCCTCCCAATGAATGTTTGGAGACCCATTCCCAGGTTCCTTCAGTTGGAGGCAGGTTCGCTAGGTGCTAGACACCATTCAGTTCAGCTATGTCTAGAAGTACAAACAGCTGATTCCGGATGCCTTCATAATCTTCCTGTGTGGGTCTGCGAGCAAAAGTGTCACTGTGTGGGTTACCTTGGACAAGTTGCTGTGCCTAAAGGCAGTGGTGCCCGTCCTGCCGGAGGAGTGAGGCAAGGGCAGATACCCCATCTATTTTGTGGGGCCCTAACAGGACAGTTCCTTCTGGCCATTCCAGACCTCAAGGAGGTCAATGAGCACTTCAGCGTTCTGTCTGCACTTCTGGATGGAAACATTGTGCTCCGTAATTGAAGCAGTGCACGGAGGGGAATTCTTGGCTTCTCTGGATCTGGCCAAGGCGTATTTTCATATCCCAGTCTAGGCAGATCAGCAGAAGTATCTGTGTTTTGCCATGCTTAGTTCTCACTTTGTTTGCCACCCTCCCTTTTGGGCCATCCACCGCCCCAAGGACATTCTCCAAGGTTATGGTGGTAGCAGCCATGGCAACAAGGGATTTGTGTCCATCTATATCTGGATGACTAGCTCATCCGGGCCTTTTCCTTTTCAGAAGCATCTTGGGTGGCATATCAAGTGGTGTCCTTTTTGGAAAGCCTCGGCTGGGTGATCAATTGGGGAAAGAGCCAGCTGTTGCCTTCCCAGTCCTTGGAGTTTCTGGGAGCACGTTTTGACACTTGAGTGGGCAGAGTCTTCCTGCCAGACGAGAAAGTCTGCTGGTTTGCCTGGAGCTGTTTTGTATGCAGCAGGCTCCCAGAGCCTGGGATTATCTTCAGCTGCTTAGATTGATGGTGGCGACCATAGAGATGGTGCCATGAACGTGTGCTTACATGTGACCCCTCTAGCAGTCCTTGCTGGCCCAGTGGTTCCCAAATTCTCAGGAGTTCGAGTGCATGCTCCCTCCTATTAATGTTGAGGTCCAACCTGTGGTGGTGGCAGTAGCCCTGTCATCTAAGGAAGGGCATGTTGCTGGACCATTTCTCTTGGATCCTTCTGATGACAGAAGCCAACCTCTCAGGCTGGGGAGCCCATTGCCAAGACCATACGGCGCAGGTCGTTGAAATCGCAGGGAAGCGGTGTAGTCCATCAACTGCCTCAAGGGCAGGGCCAGCAGGTTGGTTTTTCTGCATTTCCTGCCTGTGGTCGAAGACTGGACGGTTCGAGTGTTTTCAGACAATGTCATGGCAGTGGCTTATGTCAATAGGCAAGGTGGCACGAGGAGTATCTGGGTAGCTCTGGAGATGGCTCTCCTGTTTGCCTGGGCAGAGAAGAACTTTCTAGCTTTGTCAGCTCAGCACATTGCTGGGGTGGACAGTGTGGAAGTGGACTTACCTCAGTCAGCACTCTCTGGATCCTGGAGAGTGGGAGTTGAGTCAGGGGGCATTTTCAGTTATTCTGTACTGCTGGGGTCGCCCCAAAATGGATCTGATGGTGACCGGCGCAATTGCCAAGTTTACTGCTGCTTCGGTCGCTGCATGAAGACTGGGTCCGAGGGCATCAATGCCCTGACCCAGTTTTGATCAAATCAGCACCCGCTGTACATGTTTGCTCCATGGATCCTGGTGGGGCATTTACTTCAGTGTATAGAATGCCCATCCAAGCAGGATTGTTCTGGCACTGGATTGACAAAGGAGAGCATGGTTCAGAGACCTGATGCTACTCCTGTGAGCACATCTTCTTGAGCTGCCTGTATCTCGGGGCCTGTTATGGCAGGGACCGTTCGTCCTAGAAGACCCAGCTCCCTTCTCGCTTACGGCTTGGCTCATGAAAGGAGATAGCAAATAAGGATTTCTCTGGAAACAAGCAGGAAGTCAGTCCTCACATATGGGTGACAGCACAGACGGAGTCGTCGCAGAAGCATCCCTCTAGCTTTCAAAGAAAGCCTTTGGGAGATGCTAGTACACATGCATGGTCCCCTTCCTGCCCAAGGGTGCCATCTTGCTCAGTCTCCTTTTTTCCGCGGAGCTTTTCAGACGTCTGTCTGGCTTGTCCCCGGAAAAAGTTGATTTTTCTGCCTGAGTTTCATACTTGCCTCTGGTACTGCACCGGTACTCTTCTCACCAACCACTTCGCTATCTCAGCATCTAATTCAGGTCCCTTTTTGTAGTTTTTCATTTTGGCGTCTTCGTGCCTTTTTTTCCAACTGGCAGTCCGGCAGGTCTTTGACCTTGCTGGGGTATTTTTTCCCCCCATGGCTGCCAGTCGCTTCAAGAAGTGTGATCAATGTACCAAAATTATGTCTTTGACCGACACACACGACTGCTGGTTTCACTGCCTTGGGCCAGGCCATGACCCTATAGCATGTGGTCTCTGCAAAAAGATGTCCAGCAAGGCTCTCAAGAGCCGCCAGCAGCAGCACGATAAGTTTTTTCCCTGAGTCCCGGGAACCTCCGAAGGCCATGGCCCTCATCTGAAGCCATGACATTTTGGGCGGGCCCTTCCAAACCTGAGCGGTGCCGTGGTTCTTCAGAGATGGAGTCTCCCTCGAGGGAACCCAAGAAGAAGAAGGAAACCTCGAAGGTGGCGTCCCTGGATGGATCCAACAGGCCGGGTATGTCCCGAGCCAGGTCCTACAGTCTGAGCCAGGTCCCGCAATCTGAGACACTCGTCCGAAGGATCGGAGCAGGAGCGGCCTGCAAAGGTCTCCCGAAAGGACTCTACCTCAGATGCCAGACACCATCCTCGTCAAGGACTCCCCTTTGGGGGAACCGGCGTAGGGCCTGAGTCCCTTGGTGCCTGCGCTGATGGCTGCAGAGCCTTCTGGCCTGGAGTCCAGAATGGCAGCCCTGGAGCGCAGTTTGTTTGCCTTCATGGACCAGCAGCAAGCGCTATTGTCCGATACTACCGGTTCATCCGTCCTGACTACCGGGCCCTCGATGTCAAAAATGTCCCTGGAGGCCGAGTCGATCCTCAAGGTCCTTCGGCCTCGAGTCAATCCTCGGCCGAGGTCTCAATCCGGTTCCCACTCGACAGGGCTGCAATCATCCCCAGCCTGTGTGCTCGGCACCAGCTGCGGGGCCTCGGAGGGCCATCCTTCCTTTGAGTACTCAATGGACTACTCTGAGTGGGAGACGGAAGATGAGGAGTCACCCGACACCTGTTGCCACCATGACGTCCTCTCGGACTCTCCCACTTCGGAGTCCTGGCAGCGGTCTCCGCCAGAGGACATGGGGATCCAGGACATGTCAAAGGCCCTAGTGTTCCCAACGGAATCGGAGGACCACCCTCAGGCGGATGAGTTAGAAATTCTCCAGTACAAGGCCCCTCCGAAGTAATCGCTCATAGTGCCCATTCCTCCTATCCTGGAACGGCTGATGCTCCGTATGTGGGAGACACCGGCGTCGAGCAAGCAGATGTATCAAATCTGCCAGAGCCTGGGTTTCCAGAAGTCACAGCTGCCGCACAACTCCATGGTGATGGAGTCTGCCATGCATCGACTGAAGAGTCAGAAGACGCACTCCTCGGTGCCCCCTGGCAGGGAGGCACGCACCTTGGTTGCCCTCGGCAGAAAGTGTTACCAGGGCTCGATGCTCATTGGCCCCATCCAGGCCTACCAGCTGTACATGGGCATGTACCTGAGGAACCTGGCGAAGGAACTTTCTGGGTTCTCAGCTTTTTTGTCCGAGCAACCCCTGCAGCAGTTCAAGAACCTGGCCAAGGCCATCCGTGAGTGCTCCAAGTTTGTCTCTGGCAGTCTATTACTGATTCGAGTCAGCGGCTCGAGTAGTGATGGCGGACAACTGTGCCAGACACCAGGCTTGGCTGCAGTCGTCCAACGGCTTCAGGACAAATTGGTCGATGTCCCATGCCAAGGAGAGAACCTCTTTGGCAAGTCCATGACCGACAAAGCTGTCGAGCTGGAGACTGAGTTCATTACGAGGACCAAGCTCTCTAAAAAGACTGCTGCCCCCTCCCTGACAGAAGGGCTTGGGTAAAAAGTCCTTCTACCCAAGGAAAGGGGCTGCTTACAGAAACTACCCACGTTTTCAGGCCTCCCCAGCATGGTCAGCAGGCCAAGAGACATGGGCATGGCCCTTGTAAGCAGAAGGCGCCCAAATCCCAGGCGCCGGTCCCGGCCTAGCCATGGGGGAGCTTTTGACTCCTTGGGCATTGCCTCTCCACCCCAGGGAGGTCAGTAACCCACAGGGGGACGTCTGATCCACTATGCCCAAAGGTGACTAACCATCACCACCAATTCCTGGGCATTTCGGGTAGTCAAAGAGGGTTGCCTCCTCTATCTGACTCAGACACCTCCTTCTTATTTTCTAGGAGTGCCCCTCGGGTCTCCTCTTTACCAGGACCTTCTACTGAAGGAGCTTGCAGGTCTTCTTGAGGACAAAGCGGTGGAACCAGTGCCCCACCATCTCAAGGGCAAGGGGTTCTATTCCAGGTACTTCCTCATGCCAAAAAGGACAGGAGGCCTAAGACCCATCCTTGACCTGCGCAACCTCAACAAGTTCTTGGTGTGGGAGAAGTTCAAGATGCTCTCCCTTGGAACACTGCTGTCTTACCTCCAGCAGGGAGACTGGCTATGCTCCTTGGATTTTAAGGATGCCTATACCCACATCCTCATTCACCCCAACCACAGGCAGTACCTGCAGTTCATGGTGGGGGGCGGTACTACCAGTACAGGGTGCTGCCTTTCGACTTGGCTTCCACCCCAAGGGTCTTCACAAAACGCCTGGCAGTCGTAGCCTCCTTCCTCCGCCTCCAGGGGGTCTTTGTCTTCCCCTACCTGGATGATTAGTTCATAAAGGGAGGCACGGCCTCAGAGGTGCAGCAGGCGACTGCGCACACCATCCAGGTCCTGCAACATTTGGGGTTTGTGATAAACTACCCCAAGTTCCACCTCCTCTTGACACAATGTCTGGAGTTCATACGGGCAAGACTGGACACCCTCCAGGCAAAGGCCTTCCTGCACGGAGACCGAGCCAACCGCCTCAGGGCCCTGGCATTGGATGTACAGTACCGTCCTTTGGTGCCTGTTCGACGCCTCTTGCGCCTACTCGGGCACATGGCCTTCATGGTCCATGTCACCCCAGACACCTGCCTCCACATTAGGGCCACGTAGTGGTGCCTCCGGGACCAGTGGACACAGGCCACGGGGTGCCTCCGGGACAAAGTCTCAGTGACCCACCAGTTGGCGGATTCTCTGACCTGGTAATAGACTTCCCAATACCTCGACGGGGATGCCTTTTCAAGCCCCGAGCTCCTTAAGGGTACTCACTATGGATGCCTCCCTGCTCGGCTGGGGAGCCCACTGTGAGGAACTCCGCACCAGGGCAGCTGGTCGCAGGACGAGAGCAACTAGCAGATCAATCTCCTGGAACTATGGCAATATACTTAGCCCTCCGAGATTTTTGCCACCACCTACGTCACCAGCCGGTGTTGGTCCAGATGAACAGCTAGGTGGCGATGTTTTATGTGATCAAACAGGCGGGCACGGGGTCTTGTATCCTCTTCTCCTACACAGTCTGACAGGTATACTCCTATGGGCAGTATACCTGCCAGGCTAGAACAGCTTACTGGCTGACAAATTGAGCAGGTTCCTCCAGCCGCACGAATGACAGCTGGACCCTAGTGTGGCTGACTGGCTCTTCCAGCTCTGGGGGGAACCCGTGATGGACCTGTTTGCCAGCCTGGACAACTACCTATTGCCCCGCTTCTGCTCCTGTCCAAGGTGGCAGCGGATGTGTTCCTCGTCTCGTGGTCACAGGGCCTCATATACACCTTCCCTCCCAAGCCACTGATTGCCAAAACACTGTTCAGGACCCTCCACGACAAGGCCTCACTCATCCTGATAGCCCCTCAATGTCCCTGGCAACCGTGGTTTCCGCTACTCCTCCGACTATCTGTGGAGACTCCCGTCCCATTGGGGAACTCTCCAGAGTGTCTGTCTCAGGAGGGTGGCTTTCTTCTGCACCCCAACTTGGGGTCCCTGTCGCTGATAGTGTGGCTGCTGAAAGGGTGACCCTAGCCCTTTTCAACCTCTCGGGTGAGGAGATCCTGCTGGCCTCTTGTAAGGCTTCCACTAGGAAATCTTATGCTCTCAAATGGCGCATGTTTTCAACTTGGTGTGCAGAGCATGGGACAGACCCATTCTGCCCGATGGGGCTGGTGTTACAGTACCTTCTCAACTTCTCGCAATCCAGGATTAACTCTAACTCCATCAGGGCGCATCTCAGTGCCCTTGCGGCATACCTCCACAAGGTGGATGGCAAACCCCTCTCGGTTCAGCCGCTGGTGACCTGCTTCCTAAGGGGTCTGCTGTTATTGAAGCCCTCGGTTTGCCCTCCAGCGACCGAGTGGGACCTCAATGTGTTATTGAGGCAGCTCACTCGCCCGCACTTTGAGCCTCTGGCTACCTGCCACCTATGATACCTCTCATGGAAGGTGGCGTTCCTGGTCACACTTCAGACCTTAGTAGCGGAAGCGTCCTATACCAGGTTCTACAAGAACAGGGTGGTGCTCCGCATGCACTCTAAATTCCTTCCGAAGGTGGCATCGCCCTTCCACCTCAACCAGGAAGTAGTACTTCCCACTTTCTTTCCAAGATCTAACACCAGTAAGGATGAGACGATCCTTCACACGCTGGACTATAAGAGGGCCCTGTCCTACATCCCATTGTACTCGGGGCCACCGCAAAACTGCTCAGCTTTTCATTTTGTATGACCCCAGTTGTCTGGGGAAGGCGGTGACCAAATGTACACTATCTGGGTGGTGGACTGTATCAAGCAGCCGGGGCTCCCGCTGGAAGGCCATGTCACAGCACACCATGTCAGGGCCATGGTGGCCTCGGTAGCAAACCTGCGTTCTGTCCCAATGGTTGTCATCTGTTGGGCCGCCACCTGGTCTTCAGTCCATACCTTCGCAGCCTATTACTGCCTAGAAAGGGAGTCTGAACGGGACAGTGCCTTCGGCCAGGCTGTGCTCCGTAATCTTTTTGGGATTTAGGCAACTTCTACCCTCCGACCCTTCTGTGTTAAGGCTACTGAAGTGCTGGTTTTCATCAGACACAGGGGTCCTACTATAGTCTGTACTCAATTGCTGCTGTTCACGGCTCCCCTTGAGGGCAACTGTGTTTTTTCGCTATGGGCTTTCAGTAGCCAGTAGCTGGGGAGTCCCATATGTGAGGACTGACTTCCTGCTTGTTCCCGGAGAAAGCATAGTTACTCACCTGTTACAGGTGTTCTCCAGAGACAGCAGGAATTAGTCTTCACTACCCTCCCTCCTTCTCTTGGAGTTGCTTCTTTACCATCTTTTTTTTTTTGCCGTCTTTTAGCTATGTCATTTGACTGAGCAAGATGGCACCCTTGGGCAGGAAGGGAACCATGCATGCGTGATAGCATCTTCCAAAGGCTTTCTTTGAAAGCTGGGGGGATGCTTCCACAAGAGCTCCATCAGTGCAGACATCACTCATATGTGAGGACATTCCTGCTGTCCCCAGAGAACACCTGTTACAGGTAAGTAACTACACATACTCTCCTGCGGTGATCTCTACTCTGCTTGGAGATCGGAGGTCTAGCAAGCTGGCATACAGGCGGATCTGGTGCCTCTTTGGGAAATGGTGTGGTGCTCAGCAATTGGGCCCCTGAGATGGCCAAGGTGCTGTTTCTGTTGGCCTTTCTACAGGACGGCCCAGAGAAGAGTCTTTCCCTCAGCTCCCTGAAAGTTCAGGTGGCAGCTTTATCCTGTTTCTGAGGTCTGGTGGCTGGTAAGTCCCTAGCCTTGCACGCAGATGTCTTGCACTTTCTCCAGGGGGTTTGGCTGCTGCATCCTCCCCTTTGATCTGTGACCCCCTTCCTGGGATCTGCGTCTGGTGCTCAGGGGCCTGATGACGGCACCCTTTGAGCCTTTAAAGCACACTTTCTTAAAGGATTTGATTCAAAGACAGTCTTCTTAGCCACGATTTGTTTGGTAAGGCAAATTTCCAAGCTGCAGGATCTGTTTTGCCGAGATCCTTATCTGTCTTTTTCAAAGGATGCCATTTCCATTAGGCTGTGCCTGCCTTCTTGCCTAAGGTGATTTCTCCCTCTCACGTAAACCAGGTGGTCCACGTGCCTTCTTTCTCAAAGAAGCAATGTCAAGGGAAGGATCTTCGCCTTGTGGATGTCTGAAGGGTGCTTCTCTGGTTACTTGGAGGTTACGAATTTCTTTCATAAGTCCAATCCTCTTTTTGTGCTCTTTGCTGGCCCGCGCAAGAGTGATGCAGCGGCCAAGTTGACACTGGGGCACTGGGTTAAGAAGGCCATTGACTCGGTGTATATCTTACGGAACCAGCTGGTTCTGGAGGGTTTGTGTACCCATTCTACCTGAGCACAAACATCCTTGTGGGCAGAGCGGAGCTCAGTAGCCCCTGCAGACATTTGTCAGGCAGAGAAGTGGGCATCACTTTCCACTTTTGTTAAGCATTACCACTTGGATGCCCACATGTGGGCAGATACGGCCTTTGGCTCAATGGTTTTGCGAGCTGCTGTGTCTTCTTCCCGCTCAGTGGAGTTGTAGCTTAGGTACGTCCCACTTGTCTGGACTGGTCTAGCAGGATGATATGGAAGGTGACATTTTACTTACCAGTTAATGCCCTTTCCTTGAGTTCTGCTAGATCAGTCCAGGGCCCACCCCTGAAACTGTATTTATTCTGTTTTCTGCTGTAGTACCTTTGGGTCCACTATGATTTTATATTTGGCTCTGCAGGTTTGTCTGCTGACAGCCTTATGTTTATGCTTTCCTGTACATAGTCCTCTACTGTCAATCACTCATTGTTGCCCACTGTTGAGATTCTGTGAGGCTTGCCATGTTTCTCCAATATGCTTTGGGACGAATACTGAAGGGACCTCTGGCTGAGAAGTGATTTCATTGAAAAACCTGGACTTTTCATTGTTTCTTTGTCTCCACCATTTATCTCCAGGAACAAGCAGGAATGAGTCCTCACATATGGGTACGTCGGTACCGACGGAGCCTGCGCGGGAAAGCTCCCCAGCTTCCCAGAAAGAAAGCTTTTGGGGCCTCCCACAGCGCATGCGCGCTGCCTTCCCGCCTTCCTGACCAACTCTCCTCAGTTCTTCTTTTTCCGCGGAGCCAGCAGTGTTCCTGTCACCGCTGAAGAAGTTGTTATTTTAATTTGTTTCTTTGGCTGCGTGTCTGCCTTCCCCGATTCCGGACCGGTACCGCCGGTCTTCTTTCTTTATTTTAAAAAAAAATAAAAAATCTTCTTTTTCCCCACTTGGTGTGTTTTTTCTGTTAGGCCTCTAGGCCTTCACAAAATTCTCCCTCATGGAGAAACCAGCTTCTGGTTTTAAAAAATGCACCAAGTGTAGTGGTACTATATCGGTTACAGACACCCATGAATGGTGTCTTAAATGTTTGGGGCCTGACCACTCCATTCCGGATTGCCCGTCCTGTTCTTTGATGTCTAAACGTGGCTTACAAAACCGAGCAGCCAAGTTTCACATGCTGTTTTCTACAGATACTCCAGCATCGACATCTTCCAGGTCTTCCTCTCCTGATGGATCTCAGGTAACCAAACATTCCTCTGGCAGGTCCTCAAAGGGCAAATCTCCCTCTAAGTATCGAGATGCCCCTGGGCTTGACCCTGAGGACCCTGCCCCAGCCAAATAACCTGTAACCCCATAGGAGGAGCTTTGGAAGCCGGAGCTTCCCGCCGGGGTTGACATCGATGGCACGGCCTCGACCGATCACCTGTTAGACTGCTCTGGGGTACCAGCTCAATCTTCCGGTACCGACATCCAGACAGTCGTGGCGTCTATGGATCATACAGTTCAATCCATGCAGCAGACCATAATGGCTTTTATTAGAGCTGCGACGCCCTCGGTACCGCAGCCAGCGGTACCGACTCCGGTTCCGGTACCACAACCGATACCGGTACCCAGGGCATCCACATCGACCAGGATACCGATTCTGGTTCCCGGTTCCGGGGTTTTTCCCGATACTGATCCGGTTCCGGGTACCCCCGATGTGGATACCGGTCGATACGCTTATCGATCCCTGGAAGCAAACAGACGATACTTCGAGTCTTCTGATGATTCTGATTCATCAGATGACTCTGCTGAAGTATCCCTTACTCTTCCTGAAGAGCCCTCTTCTCCAAAGAGGAGAATGTCTCCTCCAGAGGACTTGTCCTTTCAAGACTTCATCATTGAACTAGCCAAAGGTCTCTCTATTTCAGTAACCTCTGAAAAAGAACCTACAGCAAAAAAATTAGATATTTTGGGATACTCTAAGGTTCCCAAAGAGGCAGTCACCTTGCCCATTCATGAAATTCTTCAAGAACACATGATGGACTTATGGGAGACTCCTCTCACCCTCTCTCCACATTCTCGTCGTTTGGACACCATGTATCGTGTCCCTCCTTCTCCTGGTTTCCAAAAAACTCAGCTCCCTCACCACTCTATTGTGGTGCAGTCAGCTATGAAAAGGATAAAGAGTACCAAAAGACACTCTTCTACTCCTCCAGGAAGAGAATGTAGGACTTTGGATGCTTTTGGTAGAAAAATCTTCCAAGCCAGTATGCTTATTGGAAGAATCAATTCATATAGCCTCTATATGGGCATGTTTCTGAAGGAGATTGCATTAAAGATGCGCCATTTTCTCCCCTTTATCCCAGAGGATAGAAAGGAGGAGTTCCTTCTTTTGCTAAAGCATACCCAAGATATTTCAAAGTTCTCCAACAGAGCAGCCTTTGACTCCTTTGAGGGTGCTAGCAGAGCCTCAGGTATTGCCATAGCGGCTCGCAGAATTGCTTGGCTCCAGGCCTCTTGACCTAGAACCCTGGGTCCAAGATGGGTTGGGAAATTTGCCCTGTACAGGTGAGAATCTGTTTGGTAAGGAGTGGCAAATCAAAGCCACTCAAATGGATGCAGAAAATGCTGCTTTAGATAGACTTTCTAAGTCTACCTCTACACCTGTCAAGAAAAAATCTTTCAAGAAGCCTTTCTATAAGAAGGCCAGATTTTCTACAAATACTGGCCAACAGTCTTCTGCAGTTCACTTTACTCCTAAGCGTCAGCAACCTAAACAGGCCAGGGCAAAACCTGCAGGGACTGCTACAGCCCAGCAGTCCCAACCCCCTCAGGGTTTTTGACTTAATACTAGAGAACTTAACCTTTCTGGCTCTACAACAACCAGAGCCCCTCACCATTCCAGGAAGGTTAACTCATTTTGCTCCCAGATGGGAGCAAATCACATCAGAACAGTGGACCCTCTCTATCATCAGAGAGGGCTACAAACTACATTTCTCCAGCCTTCCTCCCCATACCATGGTGAGATGTTTCAATTCTCCCCCATCTCTCCTGGACCTGTTGGGTCAGGAGGTGACCACCCTTCTCGCCCAAAGGGCAATAGAAGAGGTTCCTCTTCTTCAACAGGGATCAGGGTTTTACTCCCCTTATTTTCTCCTTCCCAAGAAAACAGGGGGGTACAGACCCATTCTAGATCTGAGAGAATTGAACAAATTTCTATGCAAGAAGAAATTCAAGATGCTTTCTGTAGGTACTCTCCTTCCATACCTGCAGAGTCAGGATTGGCTTTGTTCTCTAGATCTCAAGGATGCGTACACTCATATACTCATCCATCCATCCCACAGAAAATTCCTACGGTTTCTGTTCCAAGGAAAACACTTCCAATACAGAGTACTTCCCTTCGGTCTAGCCTCTGCTCCAAGAGTGTTTACCAAATGCATGGCAATAGTGGCTGCATTTCTACGAGCCATGGGAATTTTTGTCTTCCCATACCTGGATGACTGGCTCATCCGAGCTCCATCTCAGTCCGAGGCTCAGACTTCCCTGGACCGCACCAGACGCATTCTGCAGTATCTGGGACTTGTGATCAATCTGCCAAAGTCTCAACTCACCCCTACTCAGTCCCTGGAATTCATAGGGGCCTGGTTGGATACCACCACTGCAAGGGCCTATCTTCCTCAGGCCCGTTGCCAACGTCTAGTGCACTTAGCCTCCCAGACTCAGTCCAGAAGCCACTTGACTGCCAGGGAGATGCTACAACTATTAGGCCACATGGCCTCCACAGTCCATGTGGTGCCTTATGCTCGCCTACATATGAGAGCAGCTCAATGGACTTTGTCCACCCAGTGGACTCAAGCATCAGGAGCTCTCTTGGACCAAATAGCAACCTCCAAACGTCTCTTTTGGTCTCTCCAATGGTGGATGTCCACTCAAAATCTGTTGTTGGGGGCCCCCTTCTAACCATTGTTGCCCCAAGCAACCCTCACCACAGATGCCTCCCAAACAGGTTGGGGAGCTCATCTTCAAGACCTCTCCACTCAGGGCACTTGGTCTCCACAGGAGACCACCCTTCATATCAACCACTTGGAACTTCGAGCAATCTTTCTAGCTCTCAGAGTCTTTCATACCCTCCTCAGCAACATGACAGTCCTTATTCATAAGGACAATCAAGTAGCCATGTTTTACATAAACAAACAAGGAGGGACTGGCTCTCTGTCGCTTTGCAACGAAGCTCTAAGATTATGGGCCTTCGCCAGAGAGCATCAAATCCATCTCCTGGCGGTATATCTTCCAGGAATCCAAAACTCTTGGGCAGACAGACTCAGTCGAGTTCTGCTTCCACACGAATGGTCCCTGCACATGGATCAGGTACTCAGAATCTTCTAGAAATGGGGAACCCCGGACATAGACCTCTTTGCAAGTCCGTGGAATGCCAAACTTCCCAGGTTCTGTTCCAGAATTCCGTGTCAGGGAGTTCAGGCCAAGGATGCCTTCCTCCTTCATTGGGGTCGGGGCTTCCTGTATGCCTTTCCACCCATTCCTTTGATTCCCAAGACTCTGTTCAAACTTCAAAGGGATCAAGGGTCCATGATCCTCATAGCTCCACGCTGGCCACGCCAAGTGTGGTACCCTCTACTTCTGCATCTCTCCCAAGCCCCCTCCCTGGACTTGGGAGCGGCTCCAGACCTTCTGTCTCAGGAGGAGGGAACTTTGTGGCACCCAAACCCCAAGTCCCTTCACCTCAGAGCTTGGTTACTGAAGGCCTAGACCTTCAAGATTTCAATCTTTCGCAGCAGGTGAAGGATATCCTCCATGCCTCTAGGAAACCTTCCACTAGGCGTTCTTACGCTTTTAAATGGAAAAGATTTTCCATTTGGTGTGCTCAAAAGGGTCTTGACCCTCTAGCACTCCCCCTGAATTCTCTATTGGAATATCTCCTGCATCTCTCCAATGCAGGACTCAAAACAAATTCAGTACGGGTCCATTTGAGTGCTATCTCAGCATCTCTTAAACCTCTCAATGGACAACCTATCTCCTCTCATCCTCTTATCGCAAGATTCATGAGAGGCCTAACTTTGACTAAACCTCCCATTCGACCTCCTCCGGTGGCATGGGACTTAAACTTGGTTCTTGGTCAGCTTATGAAGCCACCCTTTGAACCCTTAGCCACTACCTCCTTGAAATTTCTTTCCTGGAAGGTTATTTTCCTTATTGCAGTCACCTCAGCTCGCCGTATCAGTGAACTGCAAGCTCTAGTGGCTAATCCACCTTATACAAGGTTCCATCATGATAAGGTGGTCCTTAGGACCAATCCCCACTTTATGCCTAAAGTGGGCTCCCCTTTTCATCTTAATCAAGAGGTATATTTACCTGTCTTTTTTCCAGCTTCTCATGCATCCAGTGCAGAGAGGAACCTTCATACTCTAGATTGTAAAAGAGCTCTTGCCTTTTACCTCCACAGGACACAGCAGCATCGAAAGTCTTCTCAGCTTTTTGTTGCTTTTGATCCTTCTCATTTAGGACTTCCAGTTTCTAAAAGAACATTGGATTGCTCAGTGCATCTCTTTTGCTTACCAGAGTAAGAACCTTTCTCTGGAGGGCCATGTCACCGCTCATAATGTGAGGGCCATGGCCACTTCTATGGCTCATCTCAATTCTGTGTCCATCGACCAGATCTGTCGAGCAGCCACCTGGGCCTCGGTTCATACCTTTACAGCCCATTACTGTTTGGACAAGGACTCCCGCCGGGATGCCTTGTTTGGTCAGGCTGTCCTCAGACACCTGTTCCATTCTTGAACAACTCCAGCCCACCTTCCCTGAATGGATGCCTGAGATCCATAGGAAGATGAGGAACCCTTCAGGGTCTCATACCCTTGAGGGATCTCCCGGGCATCTTAGCTAGGGAGTCCCCATATGTGAGGACTCATTCCTGCTTGTTCCTGGAGATAGCACAGTTACTTACCTGTAACAGGTGATCTCTGGGAACAGCAGGAATTAGTCCTCACAACCCACCCACCTCCCCTAGGAGTTGTATCTCTCTCTCTCTTTCCTTTCCTCTCTCTATTGTCTCAGCTTTAAACTCGAACTGAGGAGAGTTGGTCAGGAAGGCGGGAAGGCAGCGCGCATGCGCTGTGGGAGGCCCCAAAAGCTTTCCTTCTGGGAAGCTGGGGAGCTTTCCCGCGCAGGCTCCGTCGGTACCGACGTACCCATATGTGAGGACTAATTCCTGCTGTTCCCAGAGATCACCTGTTACAGGTAAGTAACTGTGCTTTCTGGTAGGGGAACACAGCCCACTTGTGAGGACTGATTCCTGCTGTTCCTGGAGAACATCTGTTACAGGAGGTTAACTACGCTCTTAGGGGATCATTTGATGAAGACTTTTTTGCATGACCATGCAAGTCTATACATGTAAAATGCTGCTTATAAAACTATGTAATAATGAAGAGATGTGGGCCCCTGATAGTCAGTGGTGGTGGTTAGTGCAATTACACTGGCTAGCTGCCACCACTGAACACTAAACCTGGATATTCAATGCTGGGGCCCTATCCAGCCACCAGCGTTGATTATCCTGGTTTGCCATCGAAGCAGGAAGCTAGCTGTGCAGTGGCGATGTTCAGCCGCTGCCCAATTAGCTTTGGTGGTGAAAGTTAGGGCAGCCTTTTCTGTGCCTAACTTTTGCCGCTGAGGGATAACTGGTCAGTGGCTGAATATCACCGCTAACCGGTTATCCTCCGGTGCCGGCCCTGGAATGCCCTGATTCTAACCGGTAAACATCGGGACGTGTGGTGGTAGTACCCATTGATATTCAGCAGCACTAACCATGTTAGTGACACTGAATATCACACCTATAAGCATTTACATGGTTTGCAGGTCTGCAAACTCTAAATTCCTTTGAATATCGGGCCTATGTACTTTAATACAACCTGACTGTAGCATGTTCAGTGGGGTTTAGGCGGATATGCAGGATGTACTGTAATCTGGGTTGGATTTAAGAATCTGGTGTTCATAGACAAGACTGGAGAGAGTGGAGGTGGAGAAGGTTAGACTGTTAATATGACGCCCCTCTGAAGTACATGTCCCTAAAACAAAGGGAAGCAAGTCCTGCTTTATCCTGAGTGTTTGGTGCAGTCAAAATTTAGCACTGCAAGTGATTTCCTATCTTGCCTGTGCCTAAATTCGGGCCAGATGGTAATTGTTGCAAGAAGGGGTCCAGAGATATGGAGGTCAATTCCGATCAGGGCCCGTCCGGACGTCCAAAATCTGGCCAGGCCTGATCTGCACTCGATTCTGGTCCCGCAGGGGCTATATGTCTCCATGGGATCAGAATCAGTTGTAACAGGCCTGGATGGGCAGGATGTACCCCGATTCAGGCCTGCTGGATGTCCTGAACCCTGCCTGACTAGCCGAGCTTGGGCTCCTGCATGGAGCTGCAGTACTGTGGCGTTCTGTTGCCATGGCACGTGATTCCATGCAGGAGCCCCGATCGCCTGCAATGTAACAAATGTCCTGTTCCCTGCCGCCCGACTTCTGATTGGGCCTTCCGAGGTCAGGATCGTGCTGCGGGGAACCCCCTGTCCTACTCACCTGGGTCCTGGCCAGCTTGGTCACAGAAATGGGGGGGAGGGGGCTTATTTCACCTCCGAGGTGTAATAAGTCCCCTCTCTAGATCGCTGATCCTGGACGTACAGGGCCAACACCAGACTCAGCCCCGTACATCTGGGGTCAGGGTCCCGTCTACTCCTCACCCTCGCTTCTCCTCTGACCCACCCCTCCCGCCCCCATCCAGAGCTCCCTGCACATCTCTGCAGTATGTACAGGGAGCTCCTTGTCTGGAATCAGCACTCTGGTGTTTAGCAGGGATATATGTTCAACCTGGACATATATCCCCCACTAAACACGATTTGGAATTACTCCCACAGTGTATAAATAGAAATGAATAAAGTAAAAGTGCATGCATATTGTGGCCTATCATTCCGTGCGCCTACGCCCCCTAGGGCCGGCAAGGCAGATTGTTTCTGCTTTTGGACGCTTACTGTTGTATTTGTGCAGGCGCCCGCCTAATAGGACACGAAGATCACCTCTTTTAATGTAGTTGTGGTTTGCTTTTATTTAGCAGTCCGAATGGAAGAGGCACAGGGCAATTTGTAACATAAATTGCTTTTTATTTGTTTTTCTTCAAGTAAATCATTTGTGGCAAAAAGCTCAAGAAAAAGGCAAAATCACATTAACCAAAATAGGATTCTTCTCCAAAGAATATCCAAGGTGAATTCTACAAATAAACTTCTTCACTCTTGGTAGTAGTACTTCTATTATTTACAGATACAGCAAAGATACCATTTGTGCATCATTCCCAAACTTAGAAATAGTGGAGCTTTACTTTCTCTGCTGGCATAAGTTCAAGACATCAATCAGAGTGCCACCTCTCAGTTTAAAACCGTTAGCTTATTTAGCTGAGGTTACAGCAGCAATAGAACCAGCTACTTTTACACATGAGGGTTTGGATATCTTCCTGTCTGTTTTTCAAGCATACAGTGATTCTAGCACTTCTGTTGCCTTCTTACTTCTTTCACACAGCATTTAGTAAAAGCATTATATATTAGTCACACACAGACTGCAATCCATTGATTCGGCTGAGGACACTGAATTATTAGAGAAACAGTCCACATCCATTTCTGCTGGGGAATTATATGGCTCTGTGCTTGGGGTAACCTTTGGCTCAACCTGTTGTACGTTCTTCAACAGCTTTAAAAGTTTTCCCCACTTTAGCTTCTGGTTCCCCTTTATAACCGGGTTGGAACCTCTTGCCTTTCTCCCTCTTAATAAATCCTCTTCAGGAAATGCATAAGCTTTTGGGCTGGCAGTGACTCTCCTTCTAACAGACTTTTTACATTGTCTGTATAGAGGCTCAGGGCTAGAGCTGCTATATTCTGACTCAGAAGTAAAGTCCTGAATTCTCTCCCAGCTCCTTCTATGCCCACACCCTTTACACTTGCCTTGTAAGTGTTGACCAGTCCTCCTGGACCCACCAGAAGACACAGCCTTGAAGTGCTGCTTCCTCTCCCGGTCTCTTGGCCTTCTCACTTGGCTCCTAGCCTGCAGCCTGTCCTGCCTTTGAGCAGTCCTTCTCTGCAGTCTCTCTGGTGTATGAGCCGATCCTGTTTGATCAGTGTCTGAGTCCTCTGTTAGCTCAGCTGATCTTCTAGAGAGACTCCGTCCTCGGGAGTCTGCCAGATTCTCCTTAGTATTGCACTTGCCTCTGCACTGTCCTGTGCATGGTCCTCGTGTGTGCTGAACTCTAGAATCAACTCCCAGCTGATCCTCCAGTTTCCCCTCAC
This sequence comes from Ichthyophis bannanicus, assembly GCA_033557465.1. NCBI lineage: Eukaryota > Metazoa > Chordata > Amphibia > Gymnophiona > Ichthyophiidae > Ichthyophis > Ichthyophis bannanicus. The sequence goes on from CM066032.1 coordinate 748,979,788, forward strand.
TTCCTGTGTGACGCAGTTTATATGTTCTGTGAATTGTTTGCTTCCCTGGCCCCACCCTCTCTCTGCTTGCAGCTGCCCTAGAGGCTGGGTGTGGCTTCAAGGTAACCCTGCTTCTGTGTGCCTTAGTTTCACTCTCTATGTGGGAATTGTGTTTCAGTGAGCCCATCCCCCGCTTATGGGAACAAATTTCAGTGTTTTTTCTAGTTTTAAAGGGCTCTGCAGCATGCACATCATCACAATATATATTTACACCTGCTCTCGAGGAAGCATAATTGTCCACGGCTTCACTTTAGCTGCTATTTGTGCAGTATTTGCAATAGTATTTTATAAAGACATATATGCCTATGTATCTCTATAAAATAGGCATGGAATAAATGCCTTTTTGGTTTACTCACATAAGTGCCCTTTTATAAAATTTCCCTTTCAGCATCTTCCATTCTGAAATTGCAAGGGAGAGAGAGCACAGCTCATGATGAGTGCTTGGGTCATTTTTCAGCTTCGATCATGTTCAGTTTTGTGAGGAATGGTGGTAACTAGAGATACTCCAGCTGCAACCAAACAGAAAAGTATTAACACCAGAATTTTTTATAACATACAGACACATATAGGTTAACCGTGCATGTATTTATTTATTCTTGTTCTGGAAGTGAGGAAAACCAACATGGGCAGCTGACAGACCATTTAGAACATCCTAGGGAGTATGGACAATGATTCATGTATCTGCTTTGTAACTGTTACAACTAATACCAGTTACAGCTAACACCAGAGAGCACCAAGGCGAATAGGGAAGTGCTTTTGTGGAGAAAAAGGCTGGATATTTGCATTAACATTTGAATGTGGATTTTGATCTTGTAGTAGTTTACTTGTTCATTTTTGTAATGAGATCATTTTTCAAATTTGGGTTTGACTCAGCCAGGTAGTTTGCTGAATCTTTGAACTTCCAGTCTAATGGAGGAGTTTGTGCTGTCAATTGCATGTAGTTCTTGGTATCTTTGCATCCTAAACAAGAGGACAGGTGGGGTTATGTTATATTGTGTATGTAGGATGTCAAAATATTTTTTAGAAAACTTAAGCACTAGTCAAAATTCTTCAGAACCAGAGAGAAAAAAATATCTTTATAGTTTTTTTTTTAACTCATGTTCTGAATATTTTTTTTGTTCTTTCTCTTTATTTAGACATTTTTGTTCTCCCCTTCTACCTTTATTCCTTTTATTTCAACCTCTTCCTTGAGCCACCTACTGTATTTTACAACCTATTAGTCTGCTGCTGCTCCTGGACACCTGCCACTTTATGGTGTTCCACTATATATTCGCATCTAGCATACTAATGTTGCTTTTTCCACTTATTTTTATTTATTTAATAGGCCCTTTCTCCCGCTTTATTATTTCAGTCAAAGTGGTTTACATTGTAACTTAAACTCGGTAATGTATATTAAACAGAGACACTGATAACTTGGATTTCTCTGAGGCAATGGGGAGGGTTAAGTGACTTGCCCAAGGTCACAAGGAGTGCTAGTGGGACTCAAACCCTGGTTCCCTAGCCAGTGCTCTAACCATTAGGCTGCTACTCCACTCATGGCCAATAATTATGAAACCCACCATAATTATTTATCATGAACCTTAATACAACTGCTAATGAAAAATCAAGGAAAGAAAAGTTCTTGGATGTTAACTCCTCCTCTGTAGTAAGTGATTTCCACACCATTACTTAAATGGCAAAACAGGCTGGCAGTTCAATATTAGAACTATCTTTCCTTACACATCCATCCAAAAATTCTGAAGATAAGAGCAGAAATGTATTATATGAGGCAAGGAACCCACCTCTCATTTACATGATCAACATAGACTACTAGCAGTGTTCTTACATTTGGCTGCTTTAATAGGTTCACAGTGCACAATGGACCAAGAAAAATGATTGTGTTATAGAGGCTGAAAAACGTGCAGCCCTTTTGCCCAGTATCGCTCCCAATATCTATTTGATAGAGCCATTCAAGTCTGCTTCCCAAACCTTTTCTGTACTATGCTTTTTTTCTGCATTATCCAACACGACTTTATATAACTGCAGGTAGATCTTGGAAGAGATAACTTACGAGAATGCTCACTACTGCCGGTTTTTTCTCAGTCCTGTTGTGACTGTTTTAATAGAGTGCTTAAGCTGGAATCGACAAAGATATTGGTTCCTGGGGAGATTGAACTCTTTAAAATCACTCTCGAACAACTGCCCTAAGCAGTAAATAATTTTTATGTTGGATTATTTCCAACTTACTACTTTATTGTTAATCTTTATATTGTCAAACAAAAGGAGAAGAAGGTCTTCCGCAAAGGATACAGTAGAAAGAAGCGGAAGCCAAAAAACACGGCCAGACACAGTAGGGATATCCAAAAAACTTTATTAGCAGACCCAACTAAAAGATTTCGGCCTGAGGCCTTCTTCAGGGGTCAAAGAAGACAGAAAGCAAAGTCAAAAGGGTGGAACAAACCTCTCTTCCCATTCTAAAGGGTCTGAGAACTAATTCCAATGCATTGTTGGTGCCTCTCTCCCTCTCTGCAAAAAGACCGGGCTTTGTTTCATTCATCAGCAGATTGTTGATGGTTCCAGGTGTTCCGTTACATTCTCCTGGTGTTCTGATTTCTTGCTGCTTTCTCACTATGTCTCCCAGACTGCCTGCTTCCAGTATGAGCTCACTTCCTGCCAAGTCAGGATTGTCAAATTACCAAATTGTCAAATAATTTGACAATCCTGAATTGGCAGGAAGAGAGGTTTGTTCCACCCTTTTGACGTTGCTTTCTGTCTTTGACCCCTGAAAAAGGCCTCAGGCTGAAACTTTTTAGTTGGGTCTGCTAATAAAGTTTTTTTGATATCCCTACTGTGTCTGGCTGTGTTTTTTGGCTTCTGCTTCTTTCTACACAATCTTTATATTGTACCAGATGTGGGTCTTTTTAGAATATTCACTATTGATACCTCCAATGTTCTACAAGCCTGAAAAATGGAAGCCATCGCCATCCATTACTTGGGATAGACATGTCTGGTAGTTTAATCAGAATAGGGTTGATTAAGTCCTCCTTCAGGCAAAGCCCATAAGGCTTCTGTTGATAGTCTAATTCCTGAATCCAGAATCTGCCCTTTTGTAATAGAAAGGAAATGTGGGATTTATGAAAATCCGGAATATTGGCACTGCTCTACATTTCAGTGATTTAAACTTTGACAAATTTATTTGGGGGAGGGGAGTGCCTTTTAGCCCTATTAGAACTTTGTCAGTATGCACTCTAGATTCTTATATGTTGGGCCTGCTGTTTCCAGGGGAAGCATACTGAAGATATAATTGGCCTTCCATGTAATTAACATTTTAGTAGCTTCTATTCTCCCCCACCATGAAAGGTTAAAAGGTACCCACCTAGAAATTAAGTTCACTATGCTAGAGGTTATTAACCTTTGTCTACTGTTCTGCTAAACCAGATTCCCAAATGCTTCACTAGAAAGGCTAGTTGGCAAGATCTTCTTAACAAGTAATGCATATACCTGGGCAATTGGTTTTGTGTATAATATCTGAACTGTCTGTAAGAAATTGGAACCCACCATAAACCATCCAAGTACTTTAAACTAGTAGGGCTATTCAATCCAGTTGAAGGCCTTCTCGGCATCGAGTCCAGTAGCGATCAAAGGTTCAGGTCAAAGAGAGGCCAATGATAATTGCAAAGCTCTAATGTAATATTTTATCTGAATCCATTTGGTATTTCATAAAACAATTTTAATCCCTATGGGATGATGGTCTTCAAAACTATACCAAGCAGTCATGTCATGTGATGTGATGGGCTAGAGAAGACCCTGTTTCTCTGGCTCCGGGGCTGCTGCCGCCGCCGCCGCCTCCTCCTCCTCCTTAACTATAAATCTGCAGTATTTGAGACCAACTGCCTTACCTAGTGGCTGTGAGCAACCTGCATCAATTGGTGAAGTCTGAGCAGCTTTCAGGATATGGCCACAAAAGCACCATGGCAGGAGAAAATCGAGTGGTTGACTCAAAGATGGCGGACGGCCAGCCCCCCAGCCCGTGGTCAGACAATACAGGGACCATCTCTATCTTTATTTTGTTTCTGGATATACTACTGTTTAGAAATGTTTTAAAAGTTTAATTTGTCGTTTTTACAAAATATATGTAGAACACAAAGTAGAAATAGAAATCTATAGGATGCTATTTGCTTGCCACAATATATTGGCTCACATGCTAAACTTTCTTATTCTGCACCTAATAAAAACATTTTCTTTTGGCCTTGCAAATCTTAGGTTTCCCCCATACACCCCCCCCCCCCCCTTTAGCTTCTAGGCTATAGCACATAAGTAACAATTAGAAGCTCAAGGACAAAAGGAACACTGTGAGTCATATTGACAAAAATTTGCTAGATGTGGAGAATGAGAAGAAAGAAATTAAATTTTCATGTTCCTTTAACTTTTCTTAAAACCCTGGGCACTAAGGAGGGGGGGGGATTTCTGAGAAAACATGTGACTGGTTATACAACCATAAAAGGAATAATGTAAATAAGGGAAGAGGGGTAAAAGGGGCAGGGATTAGGAGAAGTAAACAGAGGTGGAGATTCACATGACCTGAATAAAGATCACTAATAGGTAGGAGAGTAGTGGTACCTGCACCAATAGAATAATAGGGGAGGAATTTGTAGGAGAAATGGATGTAATAAATATGGAACTGTTTGTATGTCAAATGTGCCTACTTATCAAGAAATATGATATTTAACCACCCCTCTTGCAAGATTGAAAAATACATAAATAAAAGAAAATCTTTGGTTTCACTGAGGTGTCTGTTATTGTGATAAAATTATTGTTGTTTATTACACTACATAGGCCAGAGCATAAAAGCAGTGCACAGTACAAAAGACTGTAGCAGAGGGAAAAAGAAAAAGAACGACAATTACATGATAGGGAAGAAGTAATAGTGGATGGAGAAATGTCGCTGACATGACATAGCAATCAGGGAGGGAAAATGGATATGTCGAATGCTAACTGAAAGAGTGAGTTTTCAGGGCAGCTTTAAATCTGGTGGAGGAAGTGTTCTGAAGCATCGGGCAGGCCCTGGAGGAACGGCTGAGCGGGTTGGCAGCACAGATGGCAAACGTGGTGCAGTCCGTGTCTGACTTTACGGGCCAGCTCGAGCAGGTGGAGCAGCATGTTGGTTCCTTGGAAGATGAGGGGCACAAGGCTCAGGACCAGTTCAAACATCTTGAGGACCAACTGTAGCACCAGTCAGATAAATTGGATGACCTGGAAAACCGCAGATGAAGAAAGAATCTAAGATTTATTGGAATTGAGGAGTCAGTAACTGAAAAAGCTGCAGGACTATTTGGAAACTTGGAGGAGGGCATGGAGAAAATTGTAATCCAGCGAGCACACGACCTGGGGCAGTGGTGCCTTGCAGACAATCACCCATGTGCCATCATTACATGTTTCCTAAGCTACTACCAAAAAGACTGTGCTACAGGCAGCTCGCCTGCATCGCTATGGGGACCAGGGCGCTCGCAGCCTGCTCATCTTCCAAGACTATGCTGTGGTTTCAGCAGCATAAGATGTGCTTTGTTCTGACCTACCCAGTGGGCTTGAGTCTGGAGCAGCAAGGACAGCAGGTTACTTTTTCTACCCCGGAGGAAGCCACTGCGTTCTTCCAAGAGCAGTAGCCTGCTTGAGATGTCTCCCAGATTTGACTGTCTCTCCTGGTGTCATTCGGTTGTTGCCTTCCATCCTGGCGGGGAACTACAGTCTCAAGCATAGTTTGAACTGTGGCGGTAGACTCACCCATGCTTGTTGAATGTAGCTCCGACTGCTGCATTTTCTTGCTGTCTGATGACTCCAACCCATAATTATGGATTAGATGGACACAACTTTCAGCCAGATTATCATACCTATTTGTTTTATTATTTTATTTTATTATCTTTTTTTTTCTACTGAACACTTTATTTTATTTATTATTTAATTTTCTAACCAATCGTGTCATCCACTGTTTTTCTCTATCCGTTTCAGACCTCTTTGCCTTTAACATTTTTCAGTAACTGGTAAGCCATCAAACTTGGGTTGGTTTATTCCCCCCTATATCTTGCATTGTGTATTAAGTATTTGGCATCTTTCTCCACCCCATCCACCTTATATATGGCTAGTCTCTGTCCATGTGGTGGCTGTTGTGCAGTCCACCCCATCCTTCCCTCCCCCCCCCCCCTTCCCTTGGGACAGCTGTGCTTGGCGGGGGCTTTAATCTCTTGTTTAAGGGAAGGCTTATAACCATAGTTTGTTTCAAATGTATAATGCTGCTGGACTGAGGGGAGCAGTGGGGTGGCAGCTCTATGAATGGGCCACATTCCCTCATTGCACATTTCCTAAGCTACTAATAAAAAGACTGTGTGCTATGGGCAGCTCGCCTGCATTGCCATGGGGACTGGGGCACTCGCAGCCTGTTCATCTTCCAGAACTACTCTGCTGTGGTTTTAGTGCGGTGATGGGTGTTCAAGGAGGCCTGCAGCATAAGATGCGTTTTGGGCTGGCCTACCCGGCATGCCTCATCTAGCAGGTGTGATAGGGCTGGGAGGGGGGATGGGTATGATTCTTAGTTTGCATATGGGTGGAGGCTCATTCTGGAATAGGAATGGCTGATAGGATGTATGCATGGTAGGGGTGTATGCGAGGAGTGTGGCTGGATGTGAGGGGTCTTAGAGTGTGAGTATGGCAGGCCAATTGGGAGTGAAGCTGGGATGGGGGGGGGGGGGGCCCTACGCATTACAAACTTCTCTGGAGCGGTCCCTGAAGGGACACTTGAGTGATTTAGGGGTATGATGGTGGTAGAGGAGTACCTGGGAAGGGGGAAAGAGATGAGAGAGCTCAAAGGGGGTTCTAATGGACAAGCAATGGAGTAGTGGGGGGATCTACAGGAACTAGGAAAGGTAGGGTTAAAGGAAGAGAGAAGGGTGTGGGGAGTGGTGTGTATGGCTCAGGTGGAAGTGTGTATGGTCAGCTTTTATCACTGGCAGGTGTGGTACAGACATGGGGGGTTGGATTCAGGGGGTGGGCACTAGGCTGGGGGGGGGCTTGCACCCACTTCATGCATCTAATTTTTTTAGTTCTGGTGAATCTAGAGTTTGGGATAATGGGTAAAGATCTCAAGTTAGCCTCTTGGAATGTGTATGGGATAGGTGTAGAGAACAGTGAGCCCTCTCACCTGGCTCCTGCTGCCCGGACCTCTCCGAAACTCTGACTCTGCCCCCAACAGTGACGGCACCGCGCTCCCGCGGTCCTATTGGCAGAGAGCCCTCTCACCTGGCTCCTGCTGCCCGGACCTCTCCGAAACTCTGACTCCGCCCCCAACAGTGACGGCACCGCGCTCCCGCGGTCCTATTGGCAGAGAGCCCTCTCACCTGGCTCCTGCTGCCCGGACCTCTCCGAAACTCTGACTCCGCCCCCAACAGTGACGGCACCGCGGTCCTATTGGCAGAGAGCCCTCTCACCTGGCTCCTGCTGCCCGGACCTCTCCGAAACTCTGACTCCGCCCCCAACAGTGACGGCACCGCACTCCCGCGGTCCTATTGGCAGAGAGCCCTCTCACCTGGCTCCTGCTGCCCGGACCTCTCCGAAACTCTGACTCCGCCCCCAACAGTGACGGCACCGCGCTCCCGCGGTCCTATTGGCAGAGGTATTCTAACCTCCAACTATAAGTTTGAAGCGCCTGCGGCGCTTGTCGCCGCGGCACGCGACATAGGCGCGCGCCGAAGGAGCGCACCTAAGGAGCACGACGTGCTCCTTAGGTGCGCTCCTTGGGGCCGCTCCGGAAGCGCAGGACGCTGCCTTAACCTTGCTTCCTGCTGTTATCTCTTTTCAGCCTTTCTCTCCGCCTACACATCCAGACCTGGGATCACGACAATTCCTTCGCCCGCCTACTGTGCTCCTCATTGGCCTTCTCAGGTATCATCTGTTCGGTTCTCTTTGTTCTCTCCTATTCAGCGCTCCTTCTGTCCTATGTCACACATACCGGTGCTCTGGGGTCGTCGCTTCCCCCCCGCGGCCCTGTTATCGCTCTCGCTGCTCTACTAACCTTTTACCCTGCCCCTTTCTTTCTTCCTCGGTCTTATCTTCCTCACCAAGCTCTGCTTTCCCCTCGACCTCCCTCCATGTCGGCCTTATTAACTGCCGGTCTCTCAGAGCAAAAACTCTGCTGGTCCAAGATCTTATTTCCAATCCCGTTTCGACCTCACTCTCCTCACCGAGACGTGGCTGAAGGAGGGGGAGGATGCCCTTCTCAGCCGCTGTCTTCCCCCTGGATTCTCAGCGGCCTCGGTGCCCCGCATAGGCCGTGCAGGCGGTGGGGTGGCTGCTATTCTCAGCCCCTCCCTTGCTTTCACCCAGCTCTTTCCCCCTTCACTCTCCTACCCTGAGGCTCTCCTCCTCCACCTTCACACTACACCCCCGATCCATGTACTTCTTATTTACTTACCCCCTACTCCCCGCACTGATCTTTGGGACTCTCTATTTCGCTCTCTTACTGACCTCTCTTTACTCTTCCCTCATCTCCTTGTCGCCGGTGATTTCAATTTACACCTTGATGCTCCCTCTTCCTCCAGGGATCACGCTTTCCTTGCCCTCCTTCAGGACCTTTCCCTTCATCAACACGTCTCTTGTCCCACCCATTCCGCTGGCCATACTCTAGACCTCCTCCTAACTCCTTCATCTTCTACGCTCTCTCTCTCCAATCTGTCCTCCCTGTCCCTTCCATGGACGGATCACTTCTGTCTCTCTGCTTTCTGTTGTCATTCTGGGGCAACCTCAGCCCCCCCTGTTCCCTCCTCCCTTCCATCCCTCTCCCGCTCTATCACTCCCTCCCTAGCCCTGCAACTTCCCCCTGTCACAGATCTGCTCCCTGCAGACTTCTCAACCCTGTCTCCTACTTCCCAAGCTTCTACCTGGTTCTCTTCTCTTTCTAATGCCCTTGATCACATCGCTCCCCTTCGTCCACGCCCCTCCGCGCACCGGCCTTCGCAACCCTGGTATCACCCTGGTCTCCGCTTGCTTCGATCTCAACTCCGTAGAGCGGAGCGACAGTGGCGTAAATCCCCATCACCACAAACTCTCTCCATCTTCAAATCCCAACACTCTTTCTACCGTTCCCAAGTTCATTCCGCCAAGGCCTCATTCTTCTCTGCAGCTATCGCCGCAGCCCCCAACCAGACTCGCCACCTGTATTCCACACTAAACTTTCTTACCTCCCTTCATCCCTCTACATCAGCTCGATCTGCTCACCCTCTCCCTGCCCCCTCCCTCCTAGCCTCAGCCTTTTCCAACAAGATCTCTGTCCTGAGGGCTTCTCTACCCCACCATCCCCCTGCCCTCTCCGCTCCCCCCCCAGCAGCGTCCCCTCCTCCCACTTCTCCTATCTCTCATACATGGTCTTCTTTTTCCCCTACTTCTACTACTGAATTGCACCACCTCATTACCACCTCCAACAAGACCTTCTGCTCCCTTGACCCCATTCCGTCCTCCTGGCTGCTTGTTCCCTCTCTTTCTGCGCTTCCCATCCTACAAGTCCTATTGAATTCCAGTCTCTCCTCAGGTTCTTTCCCCACACCCTGGAAACACGCTCTCATCCGTCCAATACTCAAGAAACCCACGCTCGACCCCCTCGACCCCACTAATTACCGCCCAGTTTCCAATCTTCCTTTTCTTTCCAAACTACTCAAGAAAATTGTCTTTGCACAGCTCACTCACCATCTGGACTCCACCAACCTCCTTCATCCACGTCAATCTGGCTTTCGCTCTGGACACAGTGTCGAGACTGTTCTTCTAGCTTTCTCCAACTCTCTGCACTCCGCTCACGATCGAGGTGATATTTCGGTGGCGGTTGCACTTGATCTCTCCGCTGCTTTTGACCTGGTTGATCACTCCCTTCTTCTGTCTCGACTGCACGATATCGGACTCCGTAGTACTGTTTTACACTGGTTTCATTCATTTCTCTATTCTCGCTCAGCAGCCGTGGCCTCTTCCTCCTCGTCCCCTTCCCTCTCTGAGTCTTTTTCACTAACCTGCGGCGTCCCTCAGGGCTCTGTGTTGGCCCCTCTTCTTTTTAAACATTTTTCTCACTCCCCTCACGCTTCTTGTTCAACAGTTTGGAATCACAGCCTTCTACTACGCTGATGACATTCTTCTTCTTCACCACACCTCACCCATCTCACCTGATTTAACTCCACTAAACACCTGCTTAGCTGCTGTCTCTCACTGGTTAACACAAAACTGTCTGCACCTTAATCTTTCCAAAACTATAGCCATCTGGTTTTCCCATGGACGTGAACCCCCGCCCTTGGCCCCCTCTTTCTCTAACGCACCGGTCCCATTGGTCACCACTTTTCGCTATCTCGGGGTGCTCTTTGACTCGGATCTTTCCTTTTCTGCACACGTCTCTCACGTCTCCAAACTCTCCTTCTTTCACCTTCGTCAGATCCGCGCTATTCGCCCCTTTCTCTCTCCCTCTGCCTTAACCACTCTGCTCCTCACCTTGGTTATTTCTCGTATTGATTTTTCTAATTCCATCTTCTCTGGTATTTCTAAACTGCAGCTTTCTCGCTTACAACGTATCCAAAACACCGCCGCCCGTCTAGTCACTCACTCTTCCCTCAGAGATCATGTCACTCCCCTCCTCCTACGACTACACTGGCTTCCCGTCTCCTTCCGCATTCAGTATAAGTTCCTTACGTTAGCCCACAAAGCACTACACACCTCTACCCCGCAATACCTGGCTGACCTTCTCCATTTTCACACTCCACGTCACACACCCCGCTCATTTCACCTTAACCGTCTTGCTTTACCATCCCCCTCACATGCTCACCTTCAGTCTACACGTTCCTCTGCCTTTTTCTTTGCAGCCCCTGCCTTATGGAATTCTCTTCCCCCTCCTCTTCGTCTTGAACCCCACTACCTTACCTTTAAACGCTCCCTTAAAACCTACTTGTTCTCCCTTGCCTTTGACTTGCCTCCCCCTTAGCCTCCCCCTCTCTCCCTCCTTTCACCCTCTCTACCCCTGTCTCTGTCTCTTTCTCTGTTAATATTGTAATTTCTTTTCAGTTTCCGGCCCTGTGCCTTATTGTTGTTTGATTTTATTGTAAACCGCCCTGCTTCCTAATGAAGGGCGATTAAGCAAATAAATAAACATAAACATAAACATATGGAATAGGATCTTCCATTAAGAGGTACAAGTTGCTGCAGCAATTGCATGCCCACCACGTTGACATTGCTCTTTTGCAGGACACACATCAGTCGGGGGAGGAACATGCAAAGCTGTGTGCCACTGATGGATTGGTGACATGCATGGAGTGCCCGCTGTTGATAAGAAGGGTGGTGTTGCACTATTGGTTGCCAAGGGCTGTGGGTGGGAGAAGAAGACAGTGGAAATGGACCCTGATGAGAGATATGTGTTTGTACAGGGGATATATTGTGGTCAGCAAGTGGTTATTGGCTCTATCTATGCCCCAAGTATACGATGCAGGATTTTACAAGCGGCTGGCGCAATGTGTAGCAGGGTTCGTGGACTACCCAATGATACTGGGTGGTGACTTTAACTGCACGCTAGATGCAGTTGGCAGATCTCAGGGGGCTGGATCCCAGCACCATCATCGTGCACAGTGATTACTGGGTCTTTGTGATGGATACGACTTAATGGATATATGGTGGATTCTGCACCCTGAAGATCATGATTACACTAATTTCTCTTGTGCACATGGTACATGGTCCTGGATCGATTATTTCCTCATTTTGGTGGGGCTGTTCGATCAGGTGACCTGGGCGGACATCGGCCCTGTTGTTATATCAGATCATGCAGGTGTTCTTCTGGAGATGCGTTGGAAGGTGCAAAATGGGAATAGGCCATGGAGATTCCTGTTGGAAGTGGTGGGGGATGCCCAATTCTGCCCTACCTCAGGGCCAAGTGGACTGATTATGAGCTCCATAATCAGCAACATATGGACAACCTGTCTTTGTTCTGGGAAGCGGGCAAAGTGGTATTGCAAGGGGAAATCATAAGCTATATCTGGGCCAAGCGCAAGTGCCTGAACAGCAGAGTCCTGCAGTTGGAGCATGAATTGGGGGTTGCCCAACACAGAGGTGCCTCCCATCCAAGTACTGAAGCCAAAAACCCAGGTATTTTATGATCAAGTCGGAACTGAATTCGCTCATCCACCAGCATGCTAAGAAGTCGCCAATGTTTTATCACTATCGACTCTACTGATTTGGGAATAGGCGGGCAAACTATTGTCCTCCTTGATCGGGGTTGGTGGGGGCCTGAGACACATGGGTGCACTTTGAGATGCCAATGATTGTCTGCAGTTGACTGCTGCTGGAGTGAAAAAAATGTTTTGAGATTTCTACTGCCGATTTATAACAGGCTGACACGGAAGAAGGGGATATGGGGGTGACATTCCTTCATGCATGCAAACTTCCAAAGTTGACAGAAGTTCAGTTGGCAACTCTAAATAACCCTCTATCCCCGACCAATATCCCTGCAAGAGGTCCAGCGAGGTATCAAGGAGCTGAAGAGGGGTCTGGCTCTTGGGCCTAACATCTACAAGTTGAAAAGGAGCAGTATTCCCCCTGGCGGAATACTACGTGGACTTAGTTAAATGTGGGTGCTTTCCCTTTGAACCTGACAAGGCTTTGATTATGGTCCTCCCTAAGCCTGCAAAGCATCCTTCACTACTGGGCTTGTACCAGCCGATCTCACTGCTTTTGGTGAAAATTATGGCAGACAGACTAGCATTATATGTACCGGAGCTGATACATATGAAGCAGATGGGATTTGTCAAAGGCTGAAGTGTGGTATTCAGCATGCGCCGTGTTCTAGCTTCAATGTGTGTTAGCTCCTCCATGTTGATTAGTTTTGATGCAGAGAAAGCATTCGACCAGGTGACTTGGCATTTTATGTACTAGGTCTTGGAGGCTATGGGCTTCCAAGGCCCTTTTGTGGATGGCATCTGACTGCTATATTCAGACCCGTGGGGAATGATCCTTGTGAATGGTGGCCTGACAGCAGATTTCCCTCTATGTCAGGACATGAGGCAAGGATGTCCCCTGTCTCCCCTGCTATTTGTGTTGAATTTAGAACCTCTTTTATGCTGCATCTGGTTTGCGGCAGACCTATGTGGGAGACAGAGGAGTTCTGGGTCGCATCCTTTGCAGATGATATTCTGGTCCATCTGGAGGATCCCATACAGGGGTCTTGTTGCATTTCTTTGAGGAGTATGGTAAACTGTCTGGGTTAAAGCTAAATCTTGAAAAATCGGAGGCTTTTCCACTAGATCCAACTGCTCCCCGTCAATGGCGAGGCGACTTCCCACTTAGGTGGGAATTCAGCTTCCTGCCTGTCTTTTGGACCTTTACCGGGTAAATGTATCTGTACTCCTGGCAGACCTGGAGCGGCGGGTGCAACAATGGTGCGATCTTCCACTAGCACTGTGAGGGAGAATTGCACTATTCTCCGGGAACAAGCAGGAAGTCAGTCCTCACATATGGGTGACGTCGGCACCGATGGAGCCCTCGCGGAAGCATCCCTCCAGCTTTCAAAGAAAGCCTTTGGGAGATGCCAACATGCATGCGTGGTTCCCTTCCTGCCCAAGGGTGCCATCTTGCTCAGTCTCCTTTTTTCCGCTGAGCCCTTCAGACATTGGCTTGTCCCCAGAAAAAGTTGATTATTTTGTTCCCCGAGTTTCCAACTCGCCTCTGGTATTGCACCGGTACTCTTCCCGCCTACCAAACTCAGTGCCTTAGCGTCGGGCTCGGTTTAATTTTTGTAGTCTTTTCATTCTTTTCTTTTTCTGGCGCCTTTCACGCCTTTTTTCTCCTGCTGGCAACCTGGAGAGTCTTCGACCTCACAGAGATACTTTTTTCCCCCATGGCTACCAGTGGTTTTAAGAAATGTGATCGGTGCTCTAAAATCATATCTTTGACCAACACACATGACTGCTGTCTTCGTTGCCTCGGGCCAGACCATGACCTGGCGGCCTGCGGTCTCTGCAAGAGGATGTCCAGCAAGGCCCTCAAGAGCTGCCAGCAGCAGCAAAATAAGTTTTTCCCTGAGTCCCCAGTGCCTCCGAAAGCCAGGGCCTCGTCTGAGGTCCCAACGCCTCAGGCAGAACTCTCCGAACCTGAGCCTCATCATGGGTCCTTATAAAGGGGGTCTCCTTTGAGGGAACCCAGAAAGAAGAAGAAGAAATCCTGGAAGGCGACATCCTTGGATGGTTCTGACCGGCCAGGAGCTCCCCGGTCCTGGTCCTGCAGTCCGAGACACCCGTTCGAGGCGTCAGAGAAGGAGCGACCTGCAAAGGTCCCTTAAAAGGATCCAGTCACGGACTGGCCTCAGTACCCAGACACCATCCTTGTCAAGGATTCTCCTTTGCTGAAGGCTGCGGAGCCTTCTGGTCTGGAGCTCAGAATGGGCGCCCTGGAGCGGAGTTTGTCTGCCTTCATGGACCAGCAGTGGGCACTGTTGTCTGGCGTGATCGGTTCATCCGCCCCAACCACTGGGCCTTCGATGTCCAAGATGTCCCCGGAGACCGAGCCGATCCTCACGGTCCTTCGGCCTCGAGTCGATCGTCGGGTGAGGTCATGCTCTGAGTCCCACTCGACGGGACCACAGTCCCCGGCACGTTTACCGGGAGCCAGCCATAGGGCATTGAGGCCTGCGGAACAGCCCTCCTATGAGTCCTCCACAGACTACTCCGAGTGGGAGATGGAGGACGAGGAGTCCCCCAATACCTATCGCCACCGCAACATCCCTTCGGATTCTCCCGTCTCGGAAACTCGGCAGCCGTCCCCACCTGAGAATATGGGCTTCTTGGACTTTGTCAAGGACATGTCTAAGGCCCTGGCATCCCCGATTGAGTCGGAGGAGGACCCTCAGGTGGATGAGTTAGAGATCCTCCAGTATGAAGACCCTCCGCGGGAATCGCTCACGGTACCCATCCCTCCCATCCTGGAACGGCTCATGCTCTGCATGTGGGAGACACCAGTGTCGGTGTCTGTGCCAATGGTGAGCAGAAGGTTCGACTCAATGTATCGGGTCAGCCAGAGCCCGCACGTCCAGAAGTCACAACTGCTGCATAACTCCATGGTGGTGGAAACAGCCATGCTGAAAAGCCAGAAGACACACTCCCTCGATGTCCTCCCCCCCCTCCCCGGCAGGGAGGCACACACCTTGGACACCCTCAGCAGAAAGTGCAACCAGAGCTCAATGCTCCTCTGCCGCATCCAGTCCTCCCAGCTGTACATGGGCATGAACTTGAGAGACGTGACGAAGGAACTCGCCGGTTTCTTTGCTGGTCTCTCCGAGGAACCTTTGCAACGGTTCAGGAGCCTGGCCAAGGCTGTCCGTGAGTGCTCCAAATTCATGTCTCAAGTGGCCCATGACTGGTTCGAGTCGGTGGCCCAGGTAGCCACGGCGGGCATCGGTCATGCTGCCAAGCTTGGCATCAGTCGTCCGACCTTGAGCAGTGGGTTCAGGACAAATTGGTCGATGTCCCATGCCAAGGAGAGAACCTCTTTGGCAAACCCATGACAGATAAGGCTGCTGAGCTGGAGACCGAGTTCATGACGAGGACCAGACTCTCTAAGAAGACCACTACCCCTCCCCGACGGAAGGGCTCTGGTAAAAAGCCCTTTTACCCGAGGAAGGGAGCTGCTTACCGAAACTACCCACCCTATCAGGCCTTCCCGGCTCCCCAACAGAGTCAGCAGGCCAAGAGACATGGGCATGGCCCGCGTAAGCAAAAAGCTCCAAAACCCCAGGCACTGGCCCTGGCCCAGCCAGGGGGGGGAGCTTTTGACTCCCTGAGCATAGTCTCTCTACCCCAAGGAGTTCAGCAGCCCACAGGGGGACACCTGGCCCTCTGCCCAGAGGTGGGTGGCCATCACCACCGATTCCTGGGCAGTAAGGGTAGTCAGGGAGGATTATCTCCTCCACCTGACTCAGACACCTCCCCCTTATTTCTCGGGAGAGCCCCTCAGGTCTCCCTATACCGGGACCACCTTCTGAAGGAGTTGGCAGGTCTTCTCGAGGATAAGGCGGTGGAACCGGTGCCTCACCACCTCAAGGGCAAGGGGTTCTACTCCAGATACTTTCTTGTCCCAAAGAGGATGGGGGGCCTAAGGCCCATCCTTGACCTGCGCAACCTCAACAAATTCCTGGTGAGGGAGAAGTTAAGGATGCTCTCCCTTGGAACATTGCTGCCATACCTCCAGCAGGGAGACTGGCTATGCTGCTTAGACCTCAAGGATGCTTATACTCGCATCCTCATCCACCCCAACCACAAGCAGTACCTGTGGTTCATAGTAGGGGGCAGGCACTTTCAACACAGGGTGCTCCCCTTCAGCCTAGCCGCTGCCCCAAGGGTCTTCACCGTGGCTGCCTTCCTCCGGCTCCAGGGAATCTTCATTTTTCCTTTTCTTGACGACTGGCTCATAAGGGGATGCACAGCCTCAGAGGTGCAGCAGGCCACCGCTCGCACCATCCAGGTTTTGCAACACTTGGACTTCGTCATAAACTACCCCAATTCTCATCTCCTCCCGACATATTGCCTGGAGTTCATCAGAGCAAAGATTGACACACTCCAGTCGAGGGTCTTCTTGTCCAAGGACCAATTGATCGTCTCCGATCCCTAGCACAGAACGTACAGCACTGTCTCTCGGTGCCCACCTAGCTGCTTCTGCGCCTCCTTGGACACATAGCCTCCATGGTCCATGTCACCCCAGACACTCGCCTCCATATGAGGATGGCACAGTTGTGTCTCCGGGACCAGTGGTCTCAGGCCATAGGCTGCCTCCAAGACCGAGTTTCGGTGACCCGCCAGTTGGCAGACTCCCTGGTCTGGTGGCAGTCGCCCCAGCAGCTCAAAGCGGGCATGTCTTTTCAGGTCCCAAGCCACTCAAGGATCCTTACCACGGACGCCTCCCTGCTCGCTGGGGAGCCCACTGCAGAGATCTCCATACTCAGGGCAACCGATAGTCAGGTGAAAGCATCCCTGGAAAGGGAAGAATCAGAGTTCAAGTACCCCAAAGTTGCAGAATCAGTGACCAGAAGGATACTAAGGGTAGTGGTGGTTGGAGACTCTCTTCTGAGGGGTACTGAGGTGTCCATCTGCTGACCAGACTTGATGTCCAGAGAAGTATGCTGTCTGCCTGGTGCCAAAATGTTACAGAGAGTTTGCTGAGACTCATCAAGCCCACTGACTATTACCCAATGTTGCTAATCCATGTTGGAACAAATGATACTGCCAGGTATACCTCGGAACGTATCAAAAGTGACTTCATGGCTCTGGGACAGAGGGTGAAGCAGTTAGGTGCACAGGTGGTGTTCTCTTTAATCTTCCCTGTTGAGGGTAAAGGCCAAGGCAAAGAGGCTCGCATCCTGGAGATGAATGCATGGCTGCGTGGATGGTGTCATCGAGAGTGTTTTGGTTTCCTAGACCATGGGATGCTGTTCCAAGGGTTGCAGAGCAGAGATGGCATCCATCTATCCAAGAAAGGTCAACGCGTCTTTGGTAGTAGACTGGCTAATCTACTGAAGAGGGCTTTAAACTAGATTCATTGGGGATGGGTGAAGAAAGTCCCCAGGTAGGTGATACATTAAATACCTTTATGGAAATGGATAACAGGGGTAACATATGGAAAGCAGTGTGTATAAATGCCCGTAGCATGGGAAATAAGATCCCTGATGTTGAAGCTTTGGTGGGAGTGGCTGACTTGGATTTAGTGGCAGTTACAGAAACATAGTTCACAGAAAACCATGACTGGGATGTAACTATACCTGGCTATACTTTGTTCAGAAAGGACAGGCTAGGAAGAAGGGGAGGAGGAGTGGCACTATATGTAAAAACTACTATTAAAGCTTTGGAATTACAGAGCTTAAAAGGGAGAGAGGAGGCATTGTGGGTTAAACTAGAAAGAGGGAACGAGAAATCTATTTGCATTGGCGTGATATACAGACCTCCCTCACAAGAGGAAGAGGTGGACAGAGAGTTAATTGAACACATGCGCAGCGTTGTTAGGAAAGGGGAAGTGCTACTGATAGGAGATTTCAATATGCCAGATGTTGATTGGCACATTCCTGCTGCAGTATCATCTAGAAGTAAGGCAATCCTGCATTCTCTACAGGGAGAACTATTCAGGCAATTGGTAACAGGCCCCACACGTGAAGGGGTCATACTGGACTTGGTGCTTACCAATGGTGAAAGTGTTTCTGATGTTGTAGTGGGAGATCATTTTGCATCCAGTGATCACCAGATGGTGTGGTTCAGTATTAGGACTAGGGCTGTTAGAATCCATTCAAAGGTGAGGATCTTAGACTTTAGGACGACTAACTTTGCGAAGATGGGCCAATACCTCAGGGAGTCATTAGTGGGATGGGAACATCTGGGGGATGTAGAAAAACAGTGGGCGAAACTGAAAGGGGATATTTTAAGGGCAACCGACCTTTTTGTTAAAATGGTAAATAAAGGCAAAAGGAAAAGGAGACCGCTATGGTTTTCGAAGGAAGTAGCTGAAAAAGTGAAGAAAAAGAGGGAGGCCTTCATGAAATACAAGAGATCACAGAGAGAGGAAGAAGGAAAAACTTAGAGAAGCTAGCAAAGTAGTCAAGAAGGCAAAGATTCAAAAGGAGGAGGAAATAGCCAATGCAATAAAATGGGGGGATAAGACATTTTTCAGATATATTAGTGAGAAGAGGAAGGGCAAAAGTGGTATTGTCAGACTCAAGGGTGCAGGGGAGGAATATGTAGAAGCTGATAAGGAATTAAGCGGAATTGCTTAACAAATATTTTTGTTCTGTGTTCACAGATGAAGAACCAAGAGCCGGACCTCAGAGTAGTGGATCTGTGGAATAGTCTCCCAGTGGAGGTGGTAGAGATGAAGACAGTAACTGAATTAAAAAAAGCATGGGACAAACACAGAGGATTTCTAAAGGTAAAAAGGGGACTGTTGTAGTTGTTGATATGGAAGGACAGACTAGATAGGCCATGTGGTCTTTTTCTGTCATATTTCTATGTTTCTATGAGAGCATCCAGCAGATCAACCTCCTGGAGCTCTGGACCATACACCTTGCCCTGAGGGTCTTCTGTCACCACCTGCATCACCAGCCGGTGCTGGTCCAGATGGACAACCAGGTGGCGATGTTCTACGTGAACAAACAGGGGGGCACGGGGTCTTATGCCCTTTCTCAGAAGGCACTGGTCCTCTGCTCGTATGCAATCCATCAGGGTATCCTCCTGCGGGCAGTGTACTTGCCAGGCCAGTTCAATATGCTGGCTGACAGACTCAGTAGAGTTTTCCAGCCGCACGAGTGGCAGCTGGACTCCAGGTAGCTGGTCGGCGCTTCCAGCTCTGGGGGGAACCTGTGATGGACCTGTTCCCCAGTCTGGACAACTTTCAGTTGCCCCGCTTCTGCTGCTGGCAGGCTTACCCTTCCAGGGTGGCAGCGGACGCATTCCTGGTCTCATGGTCAGAAGCCTCATGTACGCCTTTCCTCTGACACCGCTGATTGCTAAGACCTTGTTCAAGACCCTCCGCGACAGGACCTCGCTTATCCTGATAGCTCCTCGGTGGCCCAGGAAGCCATGGTTCCTGCTGCTTCTGCAGCTGATGGTGGAGGCCCCCATCCCCCTGGGGACTGCCCCGGGACTCCTATCTCAGGAGGAGGGCTCTCTCCTGCACCCCAACCTCGGGTCCCTCTCGCTGACAGTGTGGCTGTTGAGAGGGTGACTCTTGCCCCTCTCAACCTTCTGGTTGAGGTGGAGGACATTCTGCTAGCCTCTCACAAGGCCTCTACTAGGAAGGCTTATGCCCTCAAATGGCGCAGATTCTCTGCTTGGTGTGCCCAACATGAGGCTGATTCTTTCTCCTGCCCAGTGGCTCTGGTGTTACAGTACCTTCTCCACCTCTCTTAGTCTGGGCTCGTCTAACTCCCTGGCACGCACCATCATCCAGTGGATGGTAAGCCCCTCTCGGTCCAACCATTGGTGACCCCTTTCCTCCGGAGCCTGCTCTTATTGAAACCCCCGGTTCACCCTACGGCAACCGAATGGGACCTCAACATTGTGTTGGGGCAGCTCACTCGCCCACTCTTTGAGCTTCTGGCTACCTGCCACCTTCGCTACCTCTCTTGGAAGGTGGTTTTCCTGGTTGTGCTCACTTTCACTCGCAGAGTTAGCGTGCTCCAGGCCCTTGTGGCAGAAGTGCCTTATACCAGGTTCTACAAGAACAGATTGGTGCTTCGCATGCACCCCAAATTCCTGCCGAAGTAGTGTCGCCCTTCCATCTTAACCAGGAAATGGTGCTTCCTACCTTCTTTCCAAGACCTCATTCCAGTCGGGCGGAGACAGTCCTTCACACCTTGGACTGTATGAGGGCTTTCTCCTTCTATATCTAACGCACTCAGAGCCACCGCAAAGCTTCTCAGCTTTTCATCTCCTATGACCCCAGCAGGCTGGGGGAGGCAGTGACCAAGTATACGTTGTCCACATGAGTGGCGGACTGTATAGCCCTTGCTTATGAGCAGGCAAAGCTCCCGCTGGAAGGCCACATCACGGCCCACCGTGTCAGGGCCATGGCGGCTTCAGTGGCAAACATGCGCTCTGTCCCGATGGTGGACATCTGCTGGGCCGCCACCTGGTCTTCAGTCCATACCTTCACAGCTCATTACTGCCTGGAAAGAGAGTCCTGACGGGACAGTGCTTCAGCCAGGCTGTGCTCTGTAACGTTTTCAGGGTCTAGGCAACTCCTACCCTCAGATCCTTCTGTGTTAAGGCTACTGAAGTGCTGGTTTCATCGGACACACAGGGGTCCTACTGTGGTCTGTGTACATGGACTCAATTACTGCTGCTTGCAGCTCCCCTTGAGGGTTACAGTGGTTTTTGCTATGGGCTTTCGGTAGCCTGTAGCTAGGGAGTCCCATATGTGAGGACTGACTTCCTGCTTGTTCCCGGAGAAAGCGTAGTTACTCACCTGTAACAGGTGTTCTCCGGGGACAGCAGGAATCAGTCCTTACAACCCTCCCTCTCCTTGGAGTTGCTCCTTTAACATCTTCTGTTTTTGCCGTCTTATAGCTATGTCATCTGACTGAGCAAGATGGTACCCTTGGGCAGGAAGGGGACCATGCATGCGTGGTGGCATCTCCCAAAGGCTTTTTTTGAAAGCTGGGGGGATGCTTCGTGAGGGCTCCGTCGGTGCTGATGTCACCCATATGTGAGGACTGATTCCTATTGTCCCCGGAGAACACCTGTTACAGGTGAATAATTACACTTTTAAGATGGTCCTTTTTTCAAAGTGACTTTACATGCTGCAGACGTTGCCATTGGTACTTAAGTGACGGGACAGCTGCCTTTTTGAGAAGTACACCAGCATCCTTCTCTGGAGGGTCCGACTGCCTCGTGTGCGGCTTTCGGTCTTACAGCATTCTTGGGATCAGGGGCGAATGGGTTTCCTAGATATGGGCAGATATAATATGACTTGTATGCTAAGACATGTTTGTGATTGGCTATGGGACATGACAGACTTACACGCCTGTGTTGTGGGAATGAGCATTAGCTATGCCATTACATCTGCAGTATGTTCTACACGCAGAGTTCCTCCGCAAGGTAATGCCAATAAGCTGGAGTGTCCTGTTTGCCCTGGTCTGCTGTGTGTGGCGCCATCTCTGTGGTCTACTGGGCTGGACCGCCTTCTTTTCCCCATTTCTCCTGCTGTGAGGCAATGGCGGATTCCTTCCGGGACTTGATGGAGCCGGTTTTGTGTGATGGGAGCGTGCAGGGATTTTGAACCTAGAACATGTGGTCTCAGAATCAGGCACCTCTTTGACATTCTCATCGTTATGTGAGCAGTAAGGGTTTAGAGAATGACGTTTACCCATACATGTAGGTCAGAAGCAATGTTCGTAGTCTGCCTCAGGAGTCGTTGACTGGTAGTGTGTGCTCCAGGCTGGAGGAACTTCTGGGTGGGGATCATCTGGTTCGAATCACTCACCTGCATAAGGTCTTGGTGGAGGAGGGAAAAATAGTATCTGCAGATGGGAAAGCTAGGATAGTGTCTGGATTTAGTTTACAAGATAACTTCAGAGGGGGACAGGGGATAGTGGATGTACTGGGCGAGATAAGAGGAAGAAGAGAAAAGAGGATGAGAAAATGGTCGGTCCAGGGAAGAGGTAATGAAGATAAGTGTAAGAGCTGTGAAGGTGGATTAAGAGTTGAAATGATGAGATCCAGAGTATGACCAGCAGAATGAGTGGGAAAGGAGATGTGTTGAGTGAATTGAAGATCATTAAGGTGGGTCAAGAACAGTTTATCACGTAGCTTAAGAGGAGAATCTACATGGCAATTGACGTTGCCAAGAATATAAAGGTTGGGGAAGGTTGTGGCAACATCTGAGATAGTAAGAAGCAGGGAATCCCAGAGGGGATGGATATGGAGGGGGAAGCATAAAGCAAAAGAAGGTGAGTCACAGGTTGTGTTAGTAGGCCAAGGAGGATGGCCTCTGGGAAAAAAAAAGGAGTGGGAGTGAAGTACTGCTATGAGGAGGGAGGAACAATAGGTAACAGCCACCCTGCCACCAGTGCGAGTGACCCTGGGTGTGGAGAAGTGGGAGAAGCTATCTGAGAGACTGTGGTGTAAGAATAGGTTCCTCACCTGGTTTGAGCCAGGTTTCAGTGAGCAATAGCAGATCCAGACTGTGTTGAAAAATTGGATCATAGCATAGCATTGTTTTGGCACAGAGCGACTTGCAATTAAGGAGGCCACAAGCGAAGGGTAGGGAGCTAAGGTGGAAATAGAAGTGGAGTAAAAGTCCAACCGAGGTAGTAAGGGTGTCGACAGTAGGTAAGATTATTAAAATTGTGGGCAGAAAGCAAAGAGGTTTTATGAACCTAGACAAATTACTTTATAGTGGCTAGAGAGGAGATGAATGTCCAACTTCATGATCCTCAGGCATCACTGTAAGCCTGCTGGGAAAGATTTTGTTGAGAGATGCGTGCTCAGGGGTTGTTTTTGTATTATGTTTAGCTTTTGAATTACTTTTTCCTTACTTGGATCCTTTTTTCCTTTTATGTGGGCTAAATCATATTAAGTAATTTACATCAACTTTGTATTTTTCACTTCTTTGTACCCCCATCAGTCTGTATTTCATATTGGTTACTCCACTGATACTATTCTACTCTCTCTTAATGAAATTCACCGTTCATTGCACCATGGGAATATCATAATTGCTGTTTCACTTGATCTATCTTTAGCATTCAACCTTGTCAATCACAATCTTCTCCTCTCTTGGTTGTATGACCTTGGGTCTCATGGTATAGTTCTTCAGTGGTTTAGTTCTTTTCTATTACAGAGTTCCTTTCATGCCATCAAGGGCACATCTGTTTCCCTCTCACCCTCTTTCGTATGGTGTTCCTCAGGGCTCCATACTAGCACCTGTTCTTTTCAATATTTATCTCTCTCCCCTAGCTCTTACGATCCATCAGCTTGGCATTTCAACATACTTTTATGCAGACAACATTCTTCTATTTCACACAGACCCATCTCTGCTGGATCTCTCCCCCTTGAATATATGCCTCACCCATGTTGCGGTCTGGTTGTCTACCAATCTTAACTCTTCGAAAACTACCGCAACCTGGCTCACTGGTCGTACTACCCTTCCTTCTTTTTCCTGTATTCTCAATAGTTCACCTATTCGTCTCACATCATCTTTTCACTACCTTGGGGTCATGTTGGATTCTTCACTCTCTTTCCATGATCACATAACCCAAATCATCCAATGTTCATTATTCTTTCTTCATCGTATCAGAGCAGTCCATTCCCTTCTGACCACTCCTTCCTTAACCACTCTTGTTGTCTCTCTCATTCTATCTAGACTTGACTATTGCAATGTAGCACTTACCGGCCTCCCTCAATACTCTTTAAAGTGCCTTCAACTTATTCAGCACACTGCAGCCAGATTAATTTTTCATGCATCCAGATTTGATCACATCACCCCCCTCATCCATTTACATTGGCTTCCTGTACCATCCCGTATTGATTACAAGATTCTCATCCATGTCCATAAAACACTTAACACTGATTCCCCAGATTACTTAGCATCCTCCCTTATTCCACATGCTCTCTCCATGCAATTCATATGAACCATCTTCTCCTACCCTCTCCTTCTCTGACCCTTCTTCAATCTACTCGCCATTCACCATTTTATTTCCTCGGACCCTCCCTTTAGAATAATCTTCCTCCATATCTCCGGTTAGAGTCTTCTTTTACAAAGTTCAAAGCCCAACTTAAAACCCACCTTTTCTGCATAGTTTTTGACCTCCCACTGGACTCTCTCAGTTGACTTCCATATGTTTTCTACCTGCCCCCCTCCTCCTCTCTCACCACCCTCCTCCAGCTCTGCCTTCTCATGTCTCATTTTCTCATCAGTCCTATACATACTGGTGTTTTCATTTTTTGCTTCAGTTTTTATTGTATTCTATTGTAAACCACTTTGCTGTATCCACATTAAATGGTATATCAAATCTTGAATAATAAAAAAACAGGTAATTATAATTCATCGACTGTAAACCTTGTGTAATCTCTTATATCCTATTTAGATAAATCTATAAAGGAGACAATTAAATTTAAACACAGAAATTGTGTATGTTTAATCCCAATCATAAATGGTATGGAGAAGTATAAGGACACATTAAGTCATTACATCTCAAAGGACCTTGAGAGTTGTATTTTAAAATATATACAGCATACACTCAGTGTCAATTGACAGGAAAGAGTTTAAACTCTTCATAACAAACATTTAATCTGTTTGTGCAAACTGGAAACTAGTGTATGAATGCTATGCAGAACAACAGTATAGGAAACAAATTACCAGGAGAGACATTCATTAATTTTAGTGTTCAATATGGGGCCGTTATGGTTGAAATTGATGGCAGGGCCATTTTGAATGCCAGTACATTGTCTTTTTATATTGGATTCACTAAAGGTATTGTCTAACCGCTGGTACAGGGCTATATGCATTTCTATAAAACATGGGAGACAAATGATCGCTTTAATCCTTTGGAAGTCAATGCAGAATCTGATGCTTCTGTCGGGTTTAGGAACCAAGATATGATGGGTGACAACCAGTCACTCGTAGACTCTTCTATAATTCCCAGGTTATGCATCTCTTCCAGTTCCTTGGTGATGGTCTGTCGCCAGGCCTCTGGAATCCAATAGGGTTGTTGCTGGATAACTACCCCAGGGTCAGTAACGATGATATGAAAAATGAGGTAGGTTCATTTTAGGTGGGCAGAGAACACCTTTAGGTTCCAGTGGATCAAATCTTCTGGATCTCTTCTCTTGGCAGCAGATAGCTGGTCTTCGATCGGAACGAGCTGGATCTAACAGGGCTGAAATTTCTGGACCAAGAACATAAAAAATGCCATAATGGGTCAGACCAAAGTCCATCAAGGCCAGTATCCTGTTTACAATAGTGGCCAATCCAGGTCACAAGTACCTGACAGGTTCCCAAAAAGGTACACTGGTTCCACAATGCTTGTCCCAGAGTAAGCAGTGGATTTCCCTGGTCCTCTTTAATAATGTTTTATGGACCTTTCTTCCAGGAACTTGTCCAAACCAGCTACACTAACAGCTTTTACTACATCCTCTGGTAATCATCTCCCTGTACCCCCATAGCCATCACTGGAGTCCACTTTTTCAATAGGTTAATATGGTAAATTTTGGCTTTTTCCATTTATCTGGCTGAGCAACCTTGTAGTTAACAGGTCCCACTTTCTCTTCTACCTCATAGGGCCCCTGCCATTTACAGAGTAACTTGCTCTCGGATGAGGGCACTAAGATTAAATCTTTGTCTCCCAGTTGGAAGATGTGGTGCACGGCTACCTGATTGTAGCCTCTGGCCTGCTCAACTTGAGCTTTTTCCATACTGAGTTTGGCCACCTCTTCGGCTTTCCTCAGCCAGTCTTGTATTTGCATCACATACTACACCAAATTATGCCCGGCACAGGGCTCTTCTTCCCAGGTTTCCCTTACCACGTCTAATATGCCTCTTGGCCATCTTCTGAAGAACAACTCAAAAAACGAAAACCCCATGGAACTCTAAAGTACCTTGTGGAAGGCAAACAACAAATAGGGTAGAAAATGGTCCCATTTCTTCCCATCCTCTTGCACAAACTCTTTTAACTTTTGTTTCAGAGTTTTATTGAATCTCTCAACAAGGCCATCTATCTGTGGCTGATATACTGATGTTCGTAGCATCTTGACCTTCATCAAGGCACACACTTGCTTCATCACCTTGGAAATAAAGGATGTTCCTTGATCTGTGAGGATCTCATTGAGTATTCCCACCCATGAGAATACAGTACTTCCCAGAGGGCATTCAGAATTGTAGTAGTCTTCTTATTTCTTAGAGCAATAGCCTCCGGGTATCAGGTAGCATAATCCAGTGTGACTAAAATATACTTGTTGCCTCGGGTGGTTCGCTCCAAGGGTCCTACCAGATCCATGGCCATGCTTTCAAATGGGGTTTCAATGATGGGCATAGGGCACTAGAGAGGCCAGTTGGACTCTGGCGGAGTTATGAAATTGGCAGGTGGGGGCATGACTGGCAATATAACTTCACCTGTTTATGGACTCCAGGCTAAAAAAATCAGGCCAAAACATGCTCTAGTGTTTTCTCCACCCCAGGTGTCCCTCTAATAAATGGCTATGGGCCAACAATAACACCTGCTAACAATAGGGCTGGGGAACTATCAGTTGTCCTACCTCTTCCCTCTCTAGGGCAACCTCTATATAATAAATCTCCCTTTAGCACAAAATAGGCAAAGGTTCTTGCAGGGGACTCTCTGTTACCTACTGGAACTCCATCCATCTCCAACATGTGCTCCCTGGCATATTTAAGGGACTCATCCTCTTGCTGGGCCCTCCTGAAGCTTCCTGTTTCTTCACCCAGCCCCCATTCTGGAAGGAAGTCAGTTTTATTTGGGTCACTACCACTGAGCTATCCCCAGGGGTTTCTTCCATAGGCTCTCCCTCCCTGGATTCCTTCCCATTAGCTGCCCCCAGATTCTGTTGGTAGCATAGCTTTTCTCGGTGATGTCAACTTCGGGACTTGGGATTCTCAACATACAGATCTGGGTCTTCCAAGGGGAAAATTTCTGGGAAATCTTCCTGGTCCAACTTAGCGGAGCCATCAGTTAGTCGGGCCCATATCGCTCTGATGTTTGGGTAATCTTAGCTGATCACCACGGGATATGGGAGTCAGGGCAGCACCATGACCTCAAATGTGGCTTGCCTTGCTGAAGTCTTAAGTGAAACCTGTGCTGTTGGATACTGCCTCTGCTCTTCATGCATACAGGCCAGTGTTACTGTCTTTGCATAGTCAATTTGAAATTGGGTTATGATTTCCTGGCAAATGATGGCATACCCTCCCCCCCCCACACACATGCAGTCATATCCAGATAGAAAATTCCACAAATCCTTAACATAACAACCATCACCTCACATATAATCAATGTACATAACTCCCATACATCGTTGTATCTCTGCTGGCATCTGTTGTAAAAATGTCATAATGTCACTCAGTTCTAGTTAAAACATTTCTTAAAGCTATATCGTTCCAGTTAAATGTTTCTTGTAAATTTACAAACTGTTTGCTGTAAACTGCCCAGAGGAGTATTTGAAACTTGTTCCCTGTAAACTACCTTGATTATCTGGATAAAGCGGCATATAAAATAATAAAATAAAATAAAAATAAATAAATGAGGGTCCGCAAATTCCCAGTCTATCAAGGCGAGTTCCCTTAAGCTCCACTGGAATTGCAACGTTCTGTGCCCCAGAGTGAGAAGCACAGGTGTAAGGGATGGTTAGACTGACATCCATGGGTTCTTCCTTACCCAGGGGACATTCCTGAGAAAAGTGTCCCTGGGCTACACACCTAAAACAGGTGAAGGGGTCATGGCTAGGGCCATACTCTCACCTAGGAGGCGACTTTGGGGGTTGGAACATGGGAGCTAACATTCATTCTGGCTTCCTCTTCCGTTCTCCTGGGCTGTTGGGTGATTTCTTTCCCTTCTCACTGTCTGCTTCAGTCACTGGCTAAGCTTCATAATTCCAGTGCAAGCTTGGGGTGCTGATGTACCCACTGTTTCATCGGGACAGTCAAGCCCTCCAAAAACTACTCCAAAAGCACAATCTTGGCTATCTCAGGCTCAGTCTTTCCCTCCGGTTGCAGCCTCTTCATGCGAGATCCTTCAACTGATAGAAGAATCTCTGAGGACTTTCTTTTATCTAGAGACCTCCTTTCTGAATCGCTGGTGGTAGGTCTCTGGGGTATAGCCAGCCTCTTCCAGTATAGCAGCTTGACAGCTGCATTTGTGGCTCACCCATCTGGGTTGGTGTCCTGGAATGCAGCCTGACTGCTGTCTGTCAGCAGATTCCCCAAATAGGTAGTTCATGTCACCTCCAACCATGCTTGTGGTTCATTCAAAGTTCACTAAAAAAATGGTCTGGTTCATTTTCTGCTATCATTTTAAGAAGCACGTGCGCTAGAGGTGAAGTTGCGATCTCTGCAGGGCCTGAGTTAACTGAGCTAGGGAACTCTTCTGTAGCTCCCCCTGCACTTGATAAGATCCTTTATCTGCTGCTGCTGTTGCCCTTCCAACAGGGCATGTTGAAACTGCTCCTGATATTGTTGCTGCTGCTGCTAACCTTCTGCCAGAATCTGGAGGAGCTGCTCCATTCTGGCTTGTCACTGTTCTCTTGCAGTACCACCACAGCTTCCTCTTCTGCAGCTGAGTTAACCCTGCAGTATTTTAGAACAAACAAACTTTTAAGCAGCCTCTAGTAGCCAAAACAAAGCCTGTCTGTCCAGCACTGACTGTACCTTCTTCAAGCTCCCTTTCTAGGGTAAGGCTAACCCTCAGCCCATACAAACCAACAAAAAAAATCCTGACCTGCTATAGATGTCCAGCCCTGGAGGGATGTAGATTTACTCTCTGACACAAGGTTAGAGGAAATCCCACCTCTGTCACCATTTGTGGTAGTGCGGTGTGGGGTGAGAAGGGGTTTTCTTTAAAACACAGACCAGACAGCAGTTCAGAGAAAACAAAAGCAGTATTTATTCTGTCCCAGCTTATGAAACCTCCACAAAGCCAAACCCAGAAAATACAGCCATTCAGGGAAAACAAAATTAGCTTTACTTCTGTCCCAACTTGTTAAACCACCACAAGCTGGTTCTCTCGGCCCTTCCTCTAGCCTCAGTTAAAGTTCCTACCTCAGAGCTCCTTTGCATGACTTGCCTTGGAAGGACTTCTGGCTTCCCAGGCCCCTATCCTTCCTGCAGCCTGCTAGGTTCTTAACCTCTCCCTGTGAGCCATGCCCTCCCTGAACTCTGGGCTGCAGACTCTCTTAAAAGGGCTGTCCCTTTAAGAGAGTCTGCAACCCACATTGCTTTCTCTGATTCGCACACCTTCCACTTCCACCCCACATTCATACTGCATCCAGACCAACAATTCATACCACACTCAACTGCAAAGTATAAACAATTTCCAGTTTTCTCAGTTTATTAACAAACAATATAGTAATTCCACAATGTTTCTGAAGAATGTTTTCCCAAAAACCACACTACAGCAATCCCTTCATGACAATATACCAAACTATAGACCAATAGTCACTGCAGGAGCCAAGCACTCATTACAGCCAAGGAGGGATGGGCTGCATCATATACACCAAGGCTAGTGTACCTCAGGTCATACTCCATATCCGTAGGGACTACTATTCAGATCACTTAAGTCTCAGAATTGTTAGTGAGGAATCTTAGGTGTTACTCACCGAGTGACTCCAGACCAGGATATGGAGCCCAGAGTATTAATTATGGTAACTTAGGTTCTGCACCTTGTGAAAGGACATGGGGGTGTGCCCATTTCAGCTCAAATCACAACTCCACCAACTGTGGCAACAGTACCTCTAAAATGTTTCACATCTTGTCCCTCTGATCATTCAGGTAAGTCCAAGATTCTTAAGTTTTTTCCTCAGCATCGATTTGAGATCGTACTTTCACTAGTTGATATGGCAACACAGTTGATAGCAAGCAACTGCTCATCATTGGGGTATCGGGTGCCCTAGGTAAACCTACAGCCTTATGCCTCCAAAACTTTGATAATTAAAATCAGCAGTCATGATCATCCCAACACCACCCCTCCCACAACAATCCTGTTAAAATGCATAATTGGACAACATACTTTTAAATATTCAACTTTGCTTTGCATGTATGTGTGTGCTGTTGCTTCTTTGAGTTTGTGTGGCTGTCAGAGTCTATTGTTTTGATTTGTCTGCCGCTGATCTTTGCTGCCTCTCAAAAGCTGCTGCTCTAGATGACCACCTAATCTCTCCTCATGGTTGGGCTGGGCCAGCTCATCATCATTTTCAGCCACTCCTACATTAATTTATTAAGAAACAGAAATTGTCTGAATTATTAAAAAAGACAATTACCACTTCTTTGAGTTCCGACAGCCTGTCTCTGTTGTCCTTTTGCAGGTCTTTGACTTGTATCATCTCCTGCATCAGTAATTGTGTGGTAGGCGAAGGCCTATGATCCATGGTGTCTGAAATAAGCAGACAGGCCTAACTAGCTTGACCTGTAAATGAAGCCTGTGGAGAGGCCCATAGGAATTGCACATCCCCCAATATGCTGCTACTGTAGAACTGAAACTTAGCAAAGCATAATCAGCTTAGCTGAGCAGAATCAAAACTCAGAAAAATATAGAAAAATAAGTTTAATTGCTACTGATAAGAGAGTACAGCTGCTATGAAATTAATTAAATCTGCTGAAAGAAAGGTTACAGTGCCCTGCTTTCCCACATGTGCTAACTAGTTAAATGGCCTTGGAAGAGAAAAGTATCTAAGTTGGTGAACTGACCATTGTAATTGGGACTAGAAGGGGGGTAAGCAGGTGCTAAGCCCAGTCAAAGAACATCATTGGATAGCCATATCGGTACCGGAACCATTAGAAGGTGTACGGGAGGGTACCGGGACCAATGAAATGTTTTCCTATGTCTAGAAGTCCATAAAAGTTGTTGTTTTGCTAGAAACCATTGCTCAGCCATTTTGAATTTGATTCTGCTTGAGACTTGTGCACAAATAAATGATTTGGACCTTCTGAACAGACTCCTGGTATCATTGGTTTGTCTGCGCTCTGCTGCTACATATTCTTGGTGCGTTGGCCGGGAAGGTGTGGTAATAGAGGGTATATAGGGCAATATACCATGACTTTCCGCCTCTACAGGTTTGGTCCTGCCGGGATCGCGCCCTTCCGACGGGGGCTCGCTCCCTGGCGCCACCGGTCCCTTGCATTGGAGGGAGCTGGCCGGACCTCGGCGGGTGCCGGGCCCGGCTGGAGCCAACACCTCGAACCCGAGTGAGGGGAGTCCGAGGTCCAACTCATGCGCTTGCTTGGGAACTGTGAGGACCGGATCCGGTGAGTATAGTTTTGATTTGGTATGTCTAGACAGATGAGTCAGAGCAGTACTGCCATTTGAATTTTGAATTTTGAACTTGGAACTTGGAACTTGGTAAGAGAGCTTGATCACCTCTCAAGACGGTCCGACTACCCCTGCATGAGTATTCGTGGGGCGAAACTACCGTCTTCTTGTATTTTGGAATTTGAACATGGCCTAGTCAGAATAGACAGGATTGGGCTGTGTTTTTTGGGATACGTTGCTAGCATGATTGTGTGAATGAAGTGTGAATGAGAGGTCTGGCAGCACGGACCAAGCGAAGGCGGACTCCTGAGTAACGCATTTCCTGGCCGGGCGACCGCGTCCAGGTCGTAAAAAGGAGGAAGCGACCGTCGTCTTGTCTTGTTATTTGTTTCCCTTATATGTTTCTAGGGCCGTGAGGACCCCTTACCCACGGTCCGCCCTCCTTTTCCCTTCTGTTTGTTGTTGCACGCACACATCGATATGGGAGGGGCGGAGTCTACTAGGAACACTCCATTAGAATGTATGATCACACATTTTAAGGAAGGATATTCAGGAGATTATGGAATTAAAATGACTGTGACACGATTACAGATTTTGTGTACTAGGGAGTGGCCCGACTTAGACCCTACATGGCCTCGAGAGGGAACTTTTACTATAGGAATTATTCAGTCAGTTCACCAGAAAGTGCGAGTAGCGCACCCCAATCAGTACCCCTATATAGATTCCTGGTTGAGTATTTGTGAGAGCCCGCCCCCTTGGGCGAAGCGCTGTTATGAAGAACAGTGCAGAATAATGTTAGCACGAACAGATCAAACACAGAAAGTAGATCAGACTAAAAAGACAGGGACAGGTGAGAAATCCAGACGGAAACCCGTCCTTGCAGATCCTGAGTCCCCAGAAGTGATAACTCGACAGCCCCGAGCCCAGCGTCCAGTAAGGGTGCCACCGCGTCCCGCCCCAGAGCCACAGAGACAGTGGGAGCGGGACCCAACCCCAGAACCATCACCTGAAGAGCAGACAGATAAGCTTACTTCAGATGAGGAGGATGAATCAACTGAGACTGAGGAGAAAGTTGAGTCAGAGGCAGACGAGCAAGAGGAAGGGTCTTCCTAGAGTGATACTGACAGTATAAAGACGACCGTCAGTGTGAGCTCATCAGTTAAAAGTAAAGCGTCCCAGACTAAGCGCACGGACAGCAAGAAGAAAGCCCCTGCTAGGAGAGTTTCTAAAATCCCCCTCAGATCCAGAAAGACTACTACAGCAAAAATGATGCCTTTACGGCAAGTCCCGGGAGTGCCCGTGAGAGATGAAGATAATCAGGTGGTGGCAGGACCCCTAAGTTTAGTATATGTGCCCTTCTCCACTACTGATTTGTTAAACTGGAAGTCCCATTACGCTTCCTATACCAACAAGCCCCAGGAACTAACAGAATTAATGCATACTATTATGGAAACCCACCAACCCACTTGGGCAGATTGCCGTCAGCTCCTGTCTACCCTATTCACTACTGAGGAGCGGACACGAATAAAGCGAGCAGCTGTCGACTGGCTGACAGATAACCCTTTAGCACCGGGAGATGCACAAGGGATAGACAATCGAGAAGTAGCCCAAAGAGAATTCCCAAATGAAGACCCCCAGTGGGATCCGAATACAGAGAGAGGATCCAAATCTTTATCCCGGTTTCGCCAAGGCCTTATGCAAGGTCTGAAAAGGGGGGGCCAGAAAGCTATGAATCTTTCTAAAGTGACCGAAGTTAATCAGGGCATAGATGAAAGCCCAGCAGTGTTTTATGAAAGATTGACTGAAGCATTGCGGCGCTCCTGCCCGGCCTTGGGGCTAAAGACAGGAGCGGCGGTCTGATGCTTCGTGAGGAAGGAGAGTAACCTGTATCCCTGGAATGCTGGGTATTGTAGTTCCTGCTCCTCTCGCTCCGAAATAAAGAGTTGTAGTTATGGGGTTTCCAGTATTTTTATTATAGTAAAGGATATTGTTGCATCACATGGCAAATAAATGCAAACAAAATAGGTGCTTCAAATGCTAACAGGAAAACTTAGGATAAAGGCAACTTAAAGTATAACTGCTTCTTTTCACTTCTCAGCAAATTACTCACTTTGCCCCAAGAGGTCAGTTAGATTCACTGCAGCCTCTTTCAGCCATTGTTACCTTCACAGTGCTGGGGAAAATCAGGTGCACATAATTAGAGCTTTCTCAGCAAGGCAATACAACAGCTCCGTAGCATTCAATTCACATACGGTAAAAAGCAGTTTCCTTCAGCTTGGCATCTCTACACAGCAGACCGTGCAATCCATGCTCTCACAATCTGGTAAGTCTGTATTATCTTGTGTTAATTCTTCAAGCTGTATGGAATTACTGGCTTCTGGTAACACTGGCTGTCTTCTAGCTTGCAACTCTAAAAACTGCTTAAAACTCTGTAGGAGCAATTCAGCCTGCTGTTTGGGAGGTAGGGAATTGCTATCAGCTATACAACTTCCCTCTGGCTTAAGGCTGTTTATTTTCTCCTCTCTTAGATTAATTGTATCAGAGTAACTGCTAGTCTCTTTTGCTAATGTTTCACACACAGGAGAGTTAGCTTTACGTTCAGCCTGGAAACTTTGTGGCAATTCACTTACTTGTTGCCATGCCGTTCTGACTTCAGATGGCTCCAACGTTCTCCAGCTGTTAGAATGTTTGTTGCTCTCTGGCTCAAACGGTACTTCACAGAATGATTGTTTTCTTTCTTGTGCCTGCCTTGAAGGCTTCCTTTCCCAGGGCTGTGCCTTCCAACGGTTGTCTAATTCAGGGCTAGGTCCTCTCTCCTTGGGACTTCTACTCACTGCCTCTGAATAGAACTTTGCAGGTTTCTTTCCAATGCCAGGTTCCCAAGTATCAGCATACTGTCTTCTGGACTTCCAATCATTCTCCTGCTTCTTCTTTATCCGTCTCTCCTTCTTCTCCTCAATCTTAATCCCATTCTCATTCTGACTAGCGAAGCCATGCTCTGGTTTAAAACCACGTTCTCTCCTGGACACGCCCCTTCCCAGGACAGGGTGTGCCCAATCAGGACTGCAGGACTCCTCCCCTGGGCTGGTCTCCATGCTCAGCTCTGTGGAATAGAGTCTCTCTTTCTTCCTTGGTTTCTCAAATAGGCATAAATCCTGCTGAACCTCAGGATTTTCATCCGTCTTCATAGGCTCAGGAGGGCGCTGTTCACCACAGATCCCCCCCCTTAAGATATCACGGGCTGGCTTCTGACCAGAGGCACAGTACGTGATTCTACTCCGGGGTCTGGCGTCGATCTGTGCCCTCTCTACCACTTTCCTGTCTTGCACTACGGTGGCTACCTGAGCTAGGGCTGTTCTATCATGCCAAGGCTTCAAAAGGTTAATATGATACACTTGTTGGCGTCCTTTCTTATTCTTCACGAGATAAGACACTGGACCCACTGGCCGGACCACGGTACATGGGCCTTTCCATTGGCTCTCAAATTTCGGGTCTGGGCCTGCCACCATCACGATGACCTTGTCTCCCACAGCTAACTGGCGCGGCCGTGTGCCTTGGTCATAATAGGCCTTCTGTCGTCGTTGATTGTGTCTTAAATTGACTTCCGCCACTTGTGTGGTGCGGCGTAAGCGACCTTTTAGATCCTTAAGAAATTCTGGTACTCCCACTTCATGTACGTTGGGCTCTACCCACTGTTCCTTCAGGATATCTAGTACCCCACGGGGTGATCAACCATACATAAGTTCATATGGCGCTGTCCCCAGGGACGACTGCTTCCTTTCCCTGCAAGCGTAGAGGACGAAGGGTAGCATCGTATCCCAGTTGGCCATATTTCCTTCTAAACTGCGGCGCAGCATCCTTTTAATCGTCTGATTTTGTCTCTCCACTAGCCCATTGCTTTGTGGATGATAGGCTGAGGTCTTGACATGGCGGATATCAAACGCTTCCCAAACTTGGGCTAAATACTTGGAAAGGAAATTGCTTCCTCTGTCTGTCAGAACTTCGCGAGGGAAGCCCACCTCGCAAAACAGTTTGATCAGTTCAGCCGCCACGGCCTTAGCGGATATATTACGTAGTGGCATGGCCCAAGGAAATCGTGTCGCTTGGTCTATGACCACTAAAATATATTGAAATCCCCTCGGTGTCTTGATTAAAGGACCAACAATGTCCATAGCCATTCTATGGATGGGTTCTGTAATGACCGGGGTTGATATCATTGGCACTTCTTTTGGGTGGATGGCAGAGACGCGCTGGCATGTTGGACAGGCTTCACAGAACCTTGCTGTTTCTTTGAAAACACCCGGCCAATAGAACCTTGCCAGGATCTGATCCAACGTACTTCGGATGCCCTTGTGTCCTCCGACTGGATGGTCGTGGGCCAGCCTCAAAACCAAGTTTTTGAAGGTTGCAGGCACCACCACCTGTTTGCGCGTATCGCCTGTATAGGGATCCTTGCTCTCTCTGTACAAAATACCGGTGTCCAAGAAAAACCTAGGTAGGGTATCCCTATCACTCTGGGCCCATTTAAACGCCTGACTTAAGGCAGGTTCGTCCAGTTGTTCGTTGGGGAACGTTGGAAATTTCCCAACTAGTTCTTCGGGCACCCAGGGCAATTCCTGGCCAGCCTGAGTTTCTGCCCTATGCTGAGAACGTTCTTGTCTACCATTACGCTTCTGCGCTTTTGTTTTCTTCACCTTCTCTTCTGGTGCGGCTATTAAATCCTCATGGGAAGGAAGACTTCTAAATGCCTCATCAGTATGGTCTTCTCCCTTCTCTGAGTCCTTAGCTTGGGCTCTTGTAGCTACCAGGGTTCCCTTAGGGGTTAGGCCTTGTCTCATTTCTCTATAAAAATAGGGCCAATCCCTTCCTAAAACCATAGGGTTTGGTAGCTTGGGTATCACTGCGATGGGAATTTTCTTAAGCACACCTAGCGCTTTCACCTGAAGGTTGTATACAGGGTATAGTGATGTACCTCCATGTACACAGCGGATCTTCACATTACGAACAGGCTGAATTGCTACCCCTGATGCTTGGACTTGCTGCCACAGCGCCTTGGAGAGCATTGTCTGCTCCGCGCCAGAATCCAATAACGCGGTAGTAGCAATTCCCTGCACCTCTACCTCAATGAGAAATCCTTCTCGGGTTTTTTGTGCACTTTCTGCTACTAAGGCAGTTTTAAAACAATTCTTCTGTATATGCCCTTCTCGCCCACATTTAAAACATTTCCTAGGCGGAAACCTAGCCTTCACAGTTGGCATACACATTTTGCTTGCTTCATTCACAAATTTCCACTTCCTTTCTGACTCAGGTATTGCTGCCCCCTTTAAATCACTACTGCTTTCATGAGCCATTACCTTGGCCTGCAAGAAGCGTTCTGTGAGGTCTACTGCCTCCTGTGGGGTTTTGCAGCTTTGCAGAATCAGGAAGGTTTTTATTTCATTGGGTACAGCATTCATGTATTGCTCTACAATTAAGCTTTCCAATATAGACTCTAGTCCTATTCTCTGGATTAAGCCATTTATTTAACAACATGCTTATCCTGTATACTAAGGCTTTCGGTGTCTCACCCTGTTTTAATTTAACCGCTCGCAGGAGATTATGGTAGGCTAGCGGTGTAAGGCCTAGCCTTTCCCGAACCGCTCTTTTCACCTCCTCATAATTTCCGGCAAGGTCGGGTGGCATGCTCCTATAGGCAGCCATTGCTTCTCCAGTAAGGGAAGCTGCAAATCTGATGGCCCAACATTCCTTTGGCCATGCACTTAACTGTGCCACTCTTTCAAAACACTCAATAAAATTGTCAACATCCTCATTGTCCTTTAACTGGCCAAAATTAAACATAGTCCCTGCATTTAGACTATGCGCAGCTGTAGCAGAAAAACCTGGGGGAACAGATGTAGCATGTCCAGTAGAGGTCGCTGTTGAGCCTGCAGGGCAGCAGCACTCTTTTCCTGGAACTCTAGACTCAAGTCTCGCTGTCTCTCGAGTTGAGTGGCCATCCATTTAAATACCTCTGCTGGATCCAGAGACATCTTTAGTACCTGTGAATACAAACAGACAGAAAAAAAAAAACAAGTGCGGTACCTCACACCTTTAAAAAAAAAAAAAAAAAACTTTTCCCTTTTTTTTTTTTTTTCAACTAGCTGGCAAACACTCTCAGCCCTGTATCCTTATCCTTTCCCAGGTGGACACTTATTACCTGGCTCAGGTGTTGCGTCACGCTTTCACAACCTCGTTGCAGCTGACACTCCGATGCTGGGACTCTTTCCTTCCTTTCAGGATGGTCTGCACTCGGGGTCTTTCTTGCAGTTGCTTTTCTGTAGTTTTCTGCGCGGCACCTTGCACATGCGTGGAAAATCCTGCCACGTAGCCACTTGCAGCGCTCCTGCCCGGCCTTGGGGCTAAAGACAGGAGCGGCGGTCTGATGCTTCGTGAGGAAGGAGAGTAACCTGTATCCCTGGAATGCTGGGTATTGTAGTTCCTGCTCCTCTCGCTCCGAAATAAAGAGTTGTAGTTATGGGGTTTTGCAGTATTTTTATTATAGTAAAGGATATTGTTGCATCACATGGCAAATAAATGCAAACAAAATAGGTGCTTCAAATGCTAACAGGAAAACTTAAGATAAAGGCAACTTAAAGTATAACTGCTTCTTTTCACTTCTCAGCAAATTACTCACTTTGCCCCAAGAGGTCAGTTAGATTCACTGCAGCCTCTTTCAGCCATTGTTACCTTCACAGTGCTGGGGAAAATCAGGTGCACATAATTAGAGCTTTCTCAGCAAGGCAATACAACAGCTCCGTAGCATTCAATTCACATACGGTAAAAAGCAGTTTCCTTCAGCTTGGCATCTCTACACAGCAGACCGTGCAATCCATGCTCTCACAATCTGGTAAGTCTGTATTATCTTGTGTTAATTCTTCAAGCTGTATGGAATTACTGGCTTCTGGTAACACTGGCTGTCTTCTAGCTTGCAACTCTAAAAACTGCTTAAAACTCTGTAGGAGCAATTCAGCCTGCTGTTTGGGAGGTAGGGAATTGCTATCAGCTATACAACTTCCCTCTGGCTTAAGGCTGTTTATTTTCTCCTCTCTTAGATTAATTGTATCAGAGTAACTGCTAGTCTCTTTTGCTAATGTTTCACACACAGGAGAGTTAGCTTTACGTTCAGCCTGGAAACTTTGTGGCAATTCACTTACTTGTTGCCATGCCGTTCTGACTTCAGATGGCTCCAACGTTCTCCAGCTGTTAGAATGTTTGTTGCTCTCTGGCTCAAACGGTACTTCACAGAATGATTGTTTTCTTTCTTGTGCCTGCCTTGAAGGCTTCCTTTCCCAGGGCTGTGCCTTCCAACGGTTGTCTAATTCAGGGCTAGGTCCTCTCTCCTTGGGACTTCTACTCACTGCCTCTGAATAGAACTTTGCAGGTTTCTTTCCAATGCCAGGTTCCCAAGTATCAGCATACTGTCTTCTGGACTTCCAATCATTCTCCTGCTTCTTCTTTATCCGTCTCTCCTTCTTCTCCTCAATCTTAATCCCATTCTCATTCTGACTAGCGAAGCCGTGCTCTGGTTTAAAACCATATTCTCTCCTGGACACGCCCCTTCCCAGGACAGGGTGTGCCCAATCAGGACTGCAGGACTCCTCCCCTGGGCTGGTCTCCATGCTCAGCTCTGTGGAATAGAGTCTCTCTTTCTTCCTTGGTTTCTCAAATAGGCATAAATCCTGCTGAACCTCAGGATTTTCATCCGTCTTCATAGGCTCAGGAGGGCGCTGTTCACCACAGCGTATAGAATGTATACTCCCTATGATCCAGATGCACCAGGAAGCTTATGCATGGTGAATTCTGCTTTTGTAAATCAGTCTCAACCAGACATTAGACGTAAGCTACAGAAACTAGAAGGGTTTGCGGGCATGAATGCAACTCAGTTACTGGAAGTCGCTCATAAAGTGTATGTGAATCGTGATAATGAAAGGCAGAAAGAATGTGATCGAAAGATGAAGAAGAAAGCTGATTTTTTGGCTGCGGCCATAGTTGAACAGAAAAGGGGAGGTTTCCCTAGTCGAAGGAGGAGAGGAAGAGGGCGGGGCCGAGGAGATAGCCGGCCCCAACTAGGCGTGAACCAATGCGCTTATTGCAAAGAGGAAGGACATTGGAGAGATACATGCCCGGAACTCGAAAACGCCCCCCAGGATGACGAAAATAATGCTCAATGGAGAGAAAGAGGAAGGGGCCGACCCCGGAACCGCGGAGGAGCCAATCGAGAACAGTTTCAACGAGAAAGAGGAGAGGCCATACAAGCAGTGGCCGCCGCAACCTACGACGTAGATGAAGCAGATTAGGACAGACCGGGCTCTGAATTCGCTTTAGGTCTCCAGGAGCCTATGGTCAGCATACAAATAGGAGACCAAGTTATGGACTTTATGGTTGATACTGGAGCAGTACATTCTGTAGTAGACAAACAGATTGCCCCATTTTCCGCAAGAGCAGTCACCATTGTGGGAGCAACTGGTGCCAAAGCCACAAAGCCTTTTCTTCAAAACCGTATATGCACCCTAGGAGGACAGCAAATAACACATCAATTTCTCTATATGCCCGAGTGCCCAGTGCCATTACTGGGACGAGATATGTTAGCCAAATTGCAGGCCCAAATATCCTTTACTGAGAAAGGAGAGATGCAAATGACAGTGAATTCCCAGACGAAACCTGCTGGATTAATGCTGCTTACTGTTCCTCGAGAAGAAGAATGGAGATATTATAGTAATGAATCTGCCCAGGACACCTATTTTGAACATACTCTGAAAAGCATTGATGCCCCGCCTGGAGTATGGGCAGAAGGCAATCCCCCAGACCTAGCCAAACATATAGCTCCAATAATTGTGAATCTCAAACCCAGTGCTGCACCAGTACATGTCAAGCAATACCCCCTCCCAAGAGCAGCAATTGAAGGCATTCACCGCCACTTGTTAAGATTACTAGAGTATGGCCTACTAAAAGTATGTCAGTCACCATGGAACACTCCACTCCTGCCAGTAAAGAAGCCTGGAACAGGTGACTACCGTCCAGTGCAGGACCTAAGGAGAGTGAATGAAGCAGTTGAGACCATACATCCAGTTGTGCCAAATCCTTATACACTCTTAGGATTGATTCCTGCTGAAGCCACCCACTTTACTGTTTTGGATTTAAAAGATGCGTTCTTCTGCATAAGATTAGCCCCAATTAGTCAATTGCTGTTTGCCTTTGAATGGCAGGACCCTGTCTCTGGAAGACGGGGCCAACTCACTTGGACACGATTACCCCAAGGATTCAAGAATTCACCTACCATCTTCAGTGCTGCACTGAACCAAGACCTTTCAAGCTATCCAGTGGCCCCGGGGAAGAGAGTACT
This sequence comes from Ichthyophis bannanicus, assembly GCA_033557465.1. NCBI lineage: Eukaryota > Metazoa > Chordata > Amphibia > Gymnophiona > Ichthyophiidae > Ichthyophis > Ichthyophis bannanicus. Next base: position 749,020,686 of record CM066032.1, read on the forward strand.
TCTCCAATATGTGGACGATCTGCTGATAGCTGCTGTATCAGAAAGTGAATGTATACAAGCCACCAAAGACCTCTTGCAGCTACTGGATGAAGCTGGATACTGCGGCGCTCCTGCCCCGCCTTAGGGCTAAAGACAGGAGCGGGGCCTATTGCCTCGTGAGGAAGGAGTTTAAAACCTATTCCCCTGGAATGCTGGGTACTGTAGTTCTTCTACTCCTTTCGCTCCGAAATAAAGTGTAGTTGTGCACCAGAGACGGTAAGGCTTATTTGCAAGTATTTTTATTATGGTTAAGGTTATTCTTCCATCGCATGACAAATTCATAAATATGAACAAAACAGGTGCTTTTAACACGAACAGAAAGAACTCAGGTAAAGTCAACTTAAAAGTAGAAATTCAGCTTTACTTCTAAACAGTTTACTCAGCTCTGCCCCAAGAGGTCATTCACTTTAAATGCAGCCTCTTTTCACACACTGTTATGTTCACAGTGCTAGGTCACTTCAGGTGCAGGTAATTAAAGCTTTCCAAGCATGGCAGCAAAACAGCTCCGTTGTATTTCAATTCATACACGGCATAACCAGTTTCTTCAGTTTGGTAATTCCACACAACAAATAGTACAGTCCATGCTCTCACAGTCAGGTAAGTCAGAATCAACTGGCATTAATTCCTCAGACTGTGTAGGATTATTAGCTTCCTGCAATACTGGCTGTCTGTTTGCTTTTAGCTTTAAAAACTCTTTAAGATCCTGGAGAAGCAATTCAGCCTGTTGTCTGCTAGATAAGGAATTGTTATCAGTTATTAAACTTCCCTCTTGATTAAGGCTGTTCCCCTTTTCCTCTCTCAGGTTAAGTGAATCAGAGTAACTCTTAGGCTCTTTTGTTAAGGTTTCAAATATAGGAAACTTGAGTTTACCTTCACTCTGGAAAGTCCTCGGCAAATCACTTACTTGTTGCCAAGCCCCTCTTGTCTTAGGTGGCTCAGACGTTCTCCAGCTGTGAGAGTTCCCGTGCCTCTCTGGCCCAAACTGTAATTCCAAGAATGAGTTATTTTTCTCTCTTGCCTGCCGTGAAGGCTTCCTCTCCCAGGGCTCTGCCTTCCTCCAGGTGTCTATTCCAGGGCTAGGTCCACTTTCCTCGGGACTTCCATTTATTGCCTCTGAACAGATTCTTGCAGGTCTTCTTCTACTGCTTCGGCTCAGTCCTTCGCTGCTAGCCTTCTCTCTCTGACTGCTGCTCCTCTGACTGCTCACGCTGCTCTTCTCTGGGCTCTTCTCCCAACTGCTCTTCTGACTGGTCTTCCCTTTCTGACTAGCAAAGCCATACTCCGGTTTAAAACCAGGTTCTCTTCCTGACACGCCCCTTCCAAGCACTGGGTGTGCCCAATCAGGACTGCACGACTCCTCCCCTGGGCTGGTCTCCATGCTCAGCTCAGCAGAACGGAGTCTCTCTTTCTTTCTAGCATTGACACTCTGGCGTAAATCCTGTTGCCCTTCAGGATTTTCATCTGTCTCCATAGCCTCAGGAGGGCGCTCTTCACCACAATACAAAGTTTCCAGAGCAAAAGCACAGCTATGCCAAAAAGAAGTGAAATACTTGGGCTTTCGCTTAACTAAAGGAAGCCGACAATTAGGGAGAGAAAGAAAAGAAGCTGTGTGCAGAATCCCAACCCCAACTACCAGAAAGCAAGTCAGAGCCTTTCTGGGAGCAGCAGGATATTGCCGAATCTGGATTCCCAACTTTGCTCAAATTGCCAAACCACTATATGAAGCCACCAAAGGAGAAGAAAAGTCGCCATTAGATTGGGGACCTGAGCAGGATGCAGCCTTCAAGATGTTAAAGGAAGAATTGATGTCGTCACCAGCACTTGGATTACCAGATGTTCACAAGCCTTTTCATCTATTCGTGCATGAGGTGCAAGGGAACGCCTTAGGCATGTTGACTCAGAAGTTAGGACATTGGGAGTGGCCTGTAGCATATTTATCAAAACAATTGGACACTGTGGCCAAAGGATGGCCACCTTGCTTGAGAGCAGTTGCAGCTACAGCATTGTTAGTGAGTGAAGCAGATAAACTCACCTTAGGACAGAATCTACGAGTCACTGTGCCACATGCAGTACTTGCCCTCATGGAACAGAAAGCGAATCATTGGCTCACCAATTCCCGAATGTTGAAATATCAGAGTATGCTATGTGAAAACCCACAGATACAATTGGAAGTGAGCCATGCCTTCAACCCAGCCACATTGATACCTGTCAGCGAAGAACCCCCAGAGCATGATTGTATAGAAGTCATGGAGACTGTATTCTCAAGTCGACCTGATTTGACAGATGTGCCCCTAGAGAATCCTGATCAGACTTATTTTGTAGATGGAAGTAGTCTCATCCTTGATGGATGACGTTGTGCCGGGTATGCAGTAGTCACCCGGGATGAAGTCATTGAATCATCAGCCCTGGCATCAGGCACATCAGCCCAGAAGGCAGAATTGATTGCACTCACCCGAGCATTAGTATTAGGTGCAAAACTCTTGTTAAATGTGTACACGGACTCTAAATATGCCTTCACCACTTTGCATGCACATGGAGCTCTATACAAAGAACGAGGGCTCATCACGTCAGGAGGAAAATCGATCAAATATGGCCCTGAAATATTGATGTTACTAGATGCAGTATGGGCCCCAACACGTGTAGCCGTCATGCACTGCCGAGGACACCAAGCAGGTAAAGGAGATGTTGCCCAAGGAAACAGATTCGCTGATGCCTCAGCGCGAAAAGCAGCCATGATAGGCCAAATTTCATCGCAAGCTATGCCAATGCAGGCAGCATTATTTCCAGTACCCCTTAATTCATGGACACCACGATATACCACCAACGAATTGGATTACTACTGTAATAAGGAAGAGGGAGTGCTGAAAGATGGGTGGATTGAGCTGCCGCCTGCCGAGGGCAGCCAACCCTCAGGACGAATAGTAATTCCTGAACTATTGGGACCAGCCTTTGTCAAGGCTTTCCACCAAGCCACACATTATGGAAAAAGTGCTATGGAAAAAGCACTCAAGCCACATTTTTGCATCGCCTTGCTGGGAGCCATATCAGCCTCAGTAGCACGCCAGTGTCTAATTTGTGCCAAGAACAATGCCAAACAGGGTCCCACACCACCACCCCGAGTTCAGTCAAGAGGTGTAACCCCCATGCACCACTTGCAAATTGACTTTACTGAGATGCCAAAAGCCAGTGGATACTGTAACACCGAAAATGTGCCCTGTAACTTTAAGACACAAAAAGCTGAAGAGTACGGCACAGACACTGACAGAAAGGGAGAGAAAAAGCTTCCTAGTTGCTATAGGCAACCAGAGCAGGCTGAGGCACGAGACCTGAAGGCACGCCCAGCCAACAGACACTCCCCAAACACTGAGGGAAACACTCTGCACATGTGCAGGAAAACGCCCATAACTCTGCATAAGAAAGCAGGCAGGCAAACAGAGTTAGTTGGAGTTCGAGTGCAGGAGCAGGAACAGGCCAGAGCTTGGGAGCAGGCCAGAAAGGAGAATCCTTATTATGCTCGAGTCCAGGAGAGAGAGAATCCAGGAAGAGAGGCTGAATGTGATTCCTGTATGATCTCTGACGAAGGTTTTGATGACACAGAAGCTGCAAGCGCTTGTGAAGCCTGGCAGGTTAGAGAGAACCAAAAACCCTTCAACAAAAGGTCAGAGTATTGTCAGCCTAACCCTGTGTATTCTGAGGCCTGGAATAAGAAGCCAAGAAGGGCTGGGAGACATAACAGGCAGTCATTCTCCAACCGTGAGTTTAACCACAGAAAACCCTTTGCTAATGAAAGCCAGAAGCTTTTAAGGTATTCACATCCTTATAATAGAGATAGTGAACTGCTTCAGGATATTTGTATGAGAGCAGAGTCTGAATGTTTGTGTGAGAAGCCTGGCAGCAAACTGACAAGAGCAAGGTGTAACAGAAAAGCTGAAAAGCAGTTTTATCAAGGCTCAGATAATTATCTCCCTGACCAGGAAGAGAGTTTTGAAGAGAGACCAGTCACTGACTGGAGGAGGTTACAAACTCTCTGCCAGAGGGAAGACGAGTCACTTGAGGAGCCCATGTGTACTGACCAGAATGAAGGTTTATCTTATGAGGAAAAGATGGACTGTTCTCTAGTGATGACTGAAGAGACCTCTCTGCGCTGAGAGCAGATAAGCCTGCTAGAGAGACAGGTCTGCACAGTGGAAACTGCCCAGGTGTTTACCTTGATGATATATTTTGTTTTGTCATTTGATTTGTGAAGCAAGAAGCTACTTTTCTTTATCCATTTGTTTATACCAGAAGTATGGTTATCTTTTGAATTTGGAAATGTATTATTTTTGAAAATCCAGCAAAACCCCGGGAGGGGAATAAATCCTTGTTTAAACCTGACCCTCGACTTGCAACTACACTTTCTTTTTATAGAAAGGTCAGGGCCAGTAGTGCACTAAGCTAAATAACCTTAGTTTAGCCTCTGCTGGTGACATATAAAATGGCGTAGCACGTTGGATTTTTGAAAAAAAAAAAAAAAGCAATACTACTATCCAAAGTTTTTTTCAAAAGAGAAACAGATTGGAAGAAGAAAAAAAAAAAAAAAAAAACCTCACAGCAGCAAAGGAAATCCTGAGAGGAAGAAAATCCTGATACTAAGAGGACATCCACAAGCTGACCGGACGGAGGTGCAGAGAACCTTTCTCAAAATAAGATCCTTCACCGTGCTAAGGTACAAGTGGCTGGGCACGGGTGGTAAGGATTGTGGAGAAAGGGGGAGAGAGATATCTGGATAAAAGCAGATAGGGAGAAAGAACTTTATTGTGTGCCGCACTTGGTGGGCCCTCTGTTTTTTTTTCTCGCCTATACAGGTATACCGCAAGCACCAAGATGGATCCGAAAGAAATGATGAAATGGATGGAAGAGCAGTGGAAGGCACAAAGTGAGCTGGCACGACAGGCCCAGGACAGGACTATGGCAGCACTGGCTGCGCAACAAAAGCCCCTGTTGGACTTGGTGACCACGCTACTACAGCGGACATCCACTACTACGGCTGAGGAGGAAAATGTACCAGTACCAGCGGCGGTAGGAGTACAACACTATGGTGCATTGGCACTAGGACCTTTACAAAAAAGTGATAACTTTGATGATTATTCGGACGCATTCGAGCGAATCGCTCAGGCGGCTAAGTGGCCCCTAGACCAATGGGCAGTCCGCTTTGCCATGTCATTAACTGGAGAGGCATTGGCGGCCTATAAGGCGATGCCCGCTGGCCTAGTGACCAGTTATCCAGATGTAAAATTGGCAGTTCAAGATAGGCTAGGTTTAACACCTACACATTATCGCCGACTTTTTAGGGAGGCAAGGCTCTTGCCCCAGGAGACACCTAAGGCTTTAATGCAGAGGTTGAAAGGTTTAGCAGCAAAGTGGTTGGCTCCAGAAAGGGCCACGATAGAAACTTTAATGGATGCGGTGCTGCTAGAGCAGTATTTTGAAGCTGTACCCGCCGAAGTAAAAGCTTTCCTGCTATTACAAAAATGTCAATCCACTAGAGAAGCAGCGGAAATGACCGAATGCTATTTTGAAGCTGCATTGGCCGGAGCTTCTAGTAATAGTATGATGCGGGTAACAGGCATGGGAAGGATGCCTGGTATAAGGAAAGCTTATGCTTCTACGGTCTCAAAAGAAAATGTAAAAAGCTATAATAATCTGATAAGATGTTTCCACTGTGGGAAAAATGGTCATGTATATAGGGACTGTAAAGAACACATAGCCCTTGTATCAGGGAGAGAAATACACGGTGGGGAGGAGTTTATTATAGATGTCCAAGTGGAGGGTATAGATGCGGTGGCACTCCTGGATTCTGGGGCAGACCAGAGTATGGTCTCCCAGGAAATGTGGAAGGCCATTCAGGCCCACAATCCTACCCAGTGGGATAGTACGGATGGTCGTGTGAAAGTGCGATGTGTGCATGGTGCTTCCTCTTTTTACCCGATATATGACATGAGTGTGAATGGGTTGAATACCAGAGGAAAGGTACACATGGCAGTTGTCCCCCGACTTCCCTTTAAGGTGGTCCTAGGCCGTGACTGGCCCCCGTTTAAGGAGGAATTGGGGAAAGGCCTTGAGGGGAAAGTAGGCCCCGAAGAACCACTAAGAGGAGAGGTATCGTCCGAAACCCCCATAACTGAAGCCATTGCACAAAAGATCCCAAGTGCTTTATTTGGGAAACCCCGGGTGGAAGGGAAAACCCCAATTAAAAAAGGGTTTGTGTTGCACTTCACGAAAACATCCCAGCAGGTAAAGAGTCCCCAAAGAGCTACTGAAGCCTCAGCGGGCTATGACCTTTTCAGCAATGAGGATACAGTAGTCCCCAAGAGAGGGAAAGCCCTCGTGGATACCGGGTTGAGTATTCAAATCCCCGAAGGATGTTATGGCCGCATAGCACCGCGGTCTGGCCTAGCGGTCAATCATTCAATTGACATTGGGGCCGGGGTAATAGACCCGGATTATCGGGGGGTGGTCAAGGCCCTACTGTTTAACTTCGGGGAAGAAGATTTCATAATAAAAAAGGGTGAAAGAATAGCCCAGTTGATATGTGAACGGGTGGGTTTCCCGGTATTGTTAGAGACATCCTCATTACCCTCTACAGGCCGTGGGTCTGGGGGGTTTGGCTCCACAGGCAGAAAAGATGTTAAGGGCTTAGCAGCCATCGCTGAGGAAAGGAAAGAGGAGGACTTAGGCCCTCAGCTCTCAGATTGGAGGGAACAACCCGAAATACGTACAGGTACTGACCTGTCTGAACATCAGCAGGTAGAGTTAGCCCGGCTATTAAGGAAATTCTCCGATGTTTTGACAGCGGTGCCCGGTGAAACACGCCTGGTAGCCCATGAGGTCATTACAGTTCCGGGGAAAGTTATTAGACAACGCCCCTATAGGTTGCCAGAGGCGAAGCAAAACGAGGTCATTGCCCAAGTCAAGGAAACGGTGGAAATGGGGGTGATCGAGGAATCTCATAGTCCTTGGTCTAGCCCAATAGTCCTCGTCCCAAAACCGGATGGCTCCCTTCGTTTTTGTATTGATTTTAGGCAGGTAAATGCGATCTCACAGTTTGACGCATACCCCATGCCAAGAATCGACGATCTGTTAGATCGGCTAGGGCAGGCCCGGTTTCTAACAACCCTCGATTTAACCAAGGGTTATTGGCAAATCCCATTGACGAGGGATTCGAAGCCAAAAACAGCTTTTTCCACCCCTTTAGGCCTATACCAGTTTAGGCGTATGCCATTTGGGCTACAGGGCGCAGCGGCAACGTGCCAGCGTCTTATTGACCAGGTCCTAAGGCCACATCAAGATTACGCGTTGGCCTATATGGATGACGTTATTATCCATAGCGGCACCTGGCTAGAACACCTATCACGGGTAGAGGCGGTATTAAACGCCATTCGAAAAGCGGGTCTCACTTTGAACCCCAAAAAATGTCTTTTTGCGGCTAAGGAAGCCAAATACCTGGGTCATTTAGTTGGGAATGGGATGGTAAAGCCTCTAGCGGACAAAATAGAGAGTGTCCGGAACTTCCCACGACCGGTAGAAAAGAAGCATGTCCGCAGCTTCTTGGGCCTAATCGGCTACTACCGGCGGTTTATCCCCAGGTTTGCGGAGGAGAGCAGCCTTTTTACAGACATGATTAGGAAAAATGCCCCAAATAAAGTGCATTGGACTCCCGAGGCCGAGGAGACTTTTATCGCTCTTAAAGAGAAGTTGTGTAAAGCTCCTGTATTAAAGGGAGTTGACTTCCGGCTTCCATTCATTATCCAGACAGACGCTTCTGAGACTGGACTGGGGGCAGTTATGTCCCAGAAATTTGATGGTGTAGAACACCCGATTACCTACTTAAGTAGGAAACTGTCCAATGCGGAGCGGAAGTATTCTACTGTAGAAAGGGAATGCTTAGCCATCAAATGGGCGGTAGAAGCATTGCGATATTATGTGACAGGGCGAAAATTTATATTAATAACAGATCATGCACCATTAAAATGGCTAAGCCAAATGCGCAACAATAATGCACGACTGACGCGCTGGCATTTAGCTTTGCAAGCCTTTAGTTTTGAGGTACAGCACCGTGCAGGGAAGCTGCATGGTAATGCGGATGCGTTGAGCAGAATTACGCGCTGTCCGACGGGGACGTCAGCAGCTCGTAATGTCTTAAGAAGGGGGATGTGTAACACCGAAAATGTGCCCTGTAACTTTAAGACACAAAAAGCTGAAGAGTACGGCACAGACACTGACAGAAAGGGAGAGAAAAAGCTTCCTAGTTGCTATAGGCAACCAGAGCAGGCTGAGGCACGAGACCTGAAGGCACGCCCAGCCAACAGACACTCCCCAAACACTGAGGGAAACACTCTGCACATGTGCAGGAAAACGCCCATAACTCTGCATAAGAAAGCAGGCAGGCAAACAGAGTTAGTTGGAGTTCGAGTGCAGGAGCAGGAACAGGCCAGAGCTTGGGAGCAGGCCAGAAAGGAGAATCCTTATTATGCTCGAGTCCAGGAGAGAGAGAATCCAGGAAGAGAGGCTGAATGTGATTCCTGTATGATCTCTGACGAAGGTTTTGATGACACAGAAGCTGCAAGCGCTTGTGAAGCCTGGCAGGTTAGAGAGAACCAAAAACCCTTCAACAAAAGGTCAGAGTATTGTCAGCCTAACCCTGTGTATTCTGAGGCCTGGAATAAGAAGCCAAGAAGGGCTGGGAGACATAACAGGCAGTCATTCTCCAACCGTGAGTTTAACCACAGAAAACCCTTTGCTAATGAAAGCCAGAAGCTTTTAAGGTATTCACATCCTTATAATAGAGATAGTGAACTGCTTCAGGATATTTGTATGAGAGCAGAGTCTGAATGTTTGTGTGAGAAGCCTGGCAGCAAACTGACAAGAGCAAGGTGTAACAGAAAAGCTGAAAAGCAGTTTTATCAAGGCTCAGATAATTATCTCCCTGACCAGGAAGAGAGTTTTGAAGAGAGACCAGTCACTGACTGGAGGAGGTTACAAACTCTCTGCCAGAGGGAAGACGAGTCACTTGAGGAGCCCATGTGTACTGACCAGAATGAAGGTTTATCTTATGAGGAAAAGATGGACTGTTCTCTAGTGATGACTGAAGAGACCTCTCTGCGCTGAGAGCAGATAAGCCTGCTAGAGAGACAGGTCTGCACAGTGGAAACTGCCCAGGTGTTTACTTTGATGATATATTTTGTTTTGTCATTTGATTTGTGAAGCAAGAAGCTACTTTTCTTTATCCATTTGTTTATACCAGAAGTATGGTTATCTTTTGAATTTGGAAATGTATTATTTTTGAAAATCCAGCAAAACCCCGGGAGGGGAATAAATCCTTGTTTAAACCTGACCCTCGACTTGCAACTACACTTTCTTTTTATAGAAAGGTCAGGGCCAGTAGTGCACTAAGCTAAATAACCTTAGTTTAGCCTCTGCTGGTGACAATACCGATACTTGTTAGTGTTAGTTTGTAGCTTCTCTAGGTGGGTAGAGGCTTACCCCACCAGGACTGAAAAAGCCAGAGAAGTTACCAAAGTTTTGCTGAGAGAAATTATTCCCAGATTTGGAATTCCAGCAGTAATAGGGTCAGACAATGGGCCCTCATTTGTTTCTTAGATTACTCAGCAGTTAGCAAATGCCCTACAGATACAATGGAAGCTACACACTGCATATAGACCTCAGAGTTCAGGGAAAGTTGAGCAAATGAATCGTACCTTGAAAGCCCAAATGTCCAAGCTTTGTCAGGAGACTCGCCTAAAGTGGCCCCAAGTGCTCCCAATAGCTTTGCTCAGAATACGCTCAGCTCCTGTGAAATCAACAGGATTTTCCCCTTTTGAGGTAGTGTATGGCAGACCCCCACCAATAGTGCAAGGAATTAAAGGAAGTTTAGCCCAGATTGGTTCAGAAATAACCAGACAAGAACTTCTAGCTCTTAGTTTTGTTCTACAGACTCTTCATGCGTGGATCCAAGACCAGTTGCCCATCAATTTGACGGAACCTCTACATCCCTACAAGCCTGGTACCTCGGTGTGGATCAAAGACTGGAAGAAGACACCGCTGGAACCTCATTGGAAGGGACCATACACCGTCATCCTGTCTACCCCAACTGCAGTAAAGGTAGCAGAGATCGATTCCTGGGTCCATCACAGCAGGGTCAAGCCAGCAGCCGTTACAGATTCCGAGCAGTGGACAGCAGTACAACATCCTGATGTACCTTTGCGACTCACCCTGAGACGGCAACCAGCGACCTAGATTCTTTTTTGGGATCACCCCAACAACCACAGTGCTTTGCGCTAGACAAGTCTTTCGAAGAGGATTGCTGTTTCCAATACAGCAAGATTTGCTCAGACAAACCTTATGTGTGCGGTTTTGCACACTGATTGATATTATATTGATTGACAATATTCAGGGCCAACTGAAGTTGATAAGTTAGTTGGCATACGACGGACATTGTGAGGATCTTCAATCAACATTCAACACCCGTTGAATTGCTTTATTAGCAAACGGGATGGCGTTGTGCCAAGAAGAGGACGTTGAGGTCAAGATTTTCAAGTGAGGATTCAGAAGAACTCCAATCAACATGCATCTTTGTGTCTACTTTGTCCTGGTTGCTTGTCTGGGGGGCCTTGAACTGACTTATGCCTTGCCTCCATGTACTGCTTGCATTACTTCCACTCGGACTGGTATGAAAGTAACGCAGACTTTGCTTTATCATTCATACTATACCTGTACTGGTAAAGTAACCCGGTGTATTTATAACACCACTGAACTGAATGTTTGTACCAAAGGTAATACTAAAGTGTGCTTTAACCCGCATCAGAATCCATCCTATTATACTTTGGAGATACGATGGAATGATGCAGATGGAGACTTACTTAATGCTACCTCCCCACTCACCGACCCTACTAAGATTGCTGTATTATACTTTGATGCCTGTGATGCTATCAATAGGGATAGTCGTTCAAAATGTGCTGATTGGGAGAAAACTTATGCTCTTAATGATAAGTACATGTGTCCAGAAGGAACCACTGGATGGGGAGAGTGTACAGGTAAACGAGTTCTAGCCAATGAATATAGTACAGCCCCGGTAGCAGACTACTAGTGCCCAAAATGGGAATGTGTTTTCTATGCCACATGGAAAAATGGTAGAAAATACCAGAGACAATCGAATGGCGATTTTGCAAAGGCCATATGTGAAGGATATAGAAAAGAATTGCAAGAAAGGAGCTTGTAACCCGTTAGAGTTTCTTGTAATAAATCCTAGTGCCTGGAAACAGGGATATAAATTTGGACTCAGAATTGTGGGTTCCGGGTCAGATCCCGGAACCATTGTGTATATTAGATTGAACACCCAGGCCCATAGATCATCATGATACCATATACATAACACTTTTTACGAGACTATGCATATAAACAAGTTTGATATCCCTCACCCTTCCCAGAATTTGTTTCTAGAATTAGCGGGAGCAGTAGTCTCCAGCTTACACATTTCAGATTGCTATTTTTGTGGTGGAACTAAGATGGGTGACCAGTGGCCATGGGAAGCAAAGGAATTAAATTATTCACTGACTTATAACCATACTGAATTACATAAGACTACAAGCGAATGGGTCTTAGCACACTCAATAGTTGGACGTCTATGTTATGCCCGAACTGGACCTCAGTTCACTCTGCAGGTGGGACAGCTGGTCTGTCTCAGCCAGAAGTTCTATAATGATACTACGAAACAGACGTCTTGGTGGTCAGGAGTTAATGAATCTGAACCCACCAATCCATTAGCAAAATTTCCTGAACTTGCTGATCTATGGACAAACCTTGCCCTACCCCATGCTTGGCAAGCCCCACCCGGCTTGTATTGGATTTGTGGAACTCGAGCATACGCCAGACTCCCTATACACTGGGGAGGGGCATGTGTTTTGGGGACCATCAGACCTTCCTTCTTTCTGTTACCCACAGAACATGGAGAGCAATTAGGATACCCAGTATACACTAAGAGACAGAAGAGAGCAGCTTTACAGATAGGCAAGTGGGAGAAATGGGAGGGTGATGATTGGCCATCTGAGCGAATCATTGCCTATTATGGACCGGCCACATGGAACAATGATGGTATGTGGGGCTATCGGACCCCTGTGTATATGATTAATCGTATTATCCGCTTGCAAGCAGTAGTTGAATTAATAACCAATGAGACTAGCCAAGCACTCACACTCTTAGCTAGACAGAGCACACAAATGCGCACTGCCATATATCAGAATCACTTAGCACTAGACTACTTGTTGGCAGCTGAAGGAGGAGTATGTGGTAAGTTGAATTTAACCAATTGTTGTTTGAAGATAGATGATAAAGGTCAAGTAGTTGAAGAGATTGCTGAAAATATGCGAAAACAAGCTTACGTGCCAGTACAGACTTGGCATGGTCTTAAGATCCCTAATTGGTTCGCCTCTATTTTCTCAGGTTTAGGAGGACTTACTACTTTCCTTATGCTAATATTAATAATAATTGCTGTGTTTTTACTATTACCATGTATAATTCCATGTTGTATGCGTTCTGTAAACAGTATTATTGAAAACACTGTAGAGCGGAAAACCGCAACTAAGATTATGGCCTTATGGCATCCTCGGCCCACTATATATGGTCGTAACCCGACCCCAGTATAATCAAATTGAGTGATTTAACTCTCACACCTTATTAAGTAATAGGGTGAGATTAATCAAAGGGGGGAATGTGGTAGGCGAAGGCCTATGATCCATGGTGTCTGAAATAAGCAGACAGGCCTAACTAGCTTGACCTGTAAATGAAGCCTGTGGAGAGGCCCATAGGAATTGCACATCCCCCAATATGCTGCTACTGTAGAACTGAAACTTAGCAAAGCATAATCAGCTTAGCTGAGCAGAATCGAAACTCAGAAAAATATAGAAAAATAAGTTTTATTGCTACTGATAAGAGAGTACAGCTGCTATGAAATTAATTAAATCTGCTGAAAGAAAGGTTACAGTGCCCTGCTTTCCCACATGTGCTAACTAGTTAAATGGCCTTGGAAGAGAAAAGTATCTAAGTTGGTGAACTGACCATTGTAATTGGGACTAGAAGGGGGGTAAGCAGGTGCTAAGCCCAGTCAAAGAACATCATTGGATAGCCATATCGGTACCGGAACCAATAGAAGGTGTACGGGAGGGTACCGGGACCAATGAAATGTTTTCCTATGTCTAGAATGGAGAAGAAGTCTATAAAAGTTGTTGTTTTGCTAGAAACCATTGCTCAGCCATTTTGAATTTGATTCTGCTTGAGACTTGTGCACAAATAAATGATTTGGACCTTCTGAACAGACTCCTGGTATCATTGGTTTGTCTGCGCTCTGCTGCTACAATTGCAGCGTGAACTCAGATTCCTTGCTTGCTGACCATTTGCAAGAACAATGTGGCTCTTGTTTGGCACGTTTAACAGCTCGCCATTTCTAGATGTTAAACTCTAGATAGGTAGCTTTAGTTGCAACCATTGTTGTAACCAAGTGCAGGAGAAAATTACCTCAAATGATACCAATTTTAGGCAGTATAGTATCTGATAAATATAGGAGTCTTTGGGAGCAAAAACCCTAAGTAGCCATCGTGTTCTGTGCTCAGCAGTGCCTCTAGCCCTGCATCTTTTTTTATTGTTATCTAAGAGACCAGCAAATTCTAAAGTGAAGCTGCCTGGATGAGAAAGGGCAGTCTTGCGATTTGGAAGTAGTTTGTAATTTAAAGAATGTAATGATGATGGAAATGAGCTACAGAGAAAAACAAAAATAAGTCACCTTGAGAATGATGAAACTCTGCCAAAATAGATCCTGTCAGCTTTTATATGTTCTCATAGCGTGCTGAGTCATTTTTACATTTTGTAATTTGAAGGTGTGTTCCTTAAAAGCTGTGTATGGCTGCATAAATTATAGTGACATAAGAGGTGAAAAACACTTAAACACTTACAAATTGGTGCCTAATGCTAGCCTTGCAGGAGTGGAGGAGTAGCCTAGTGGTTAGAGCACTAGCTTGGTAACCAAGCAACCAGAGTTCGATTCCCGCTAGCACTCCTTGTGGCATTGGGCAAGTCACTTAACCCTCCATTGCCTCGGAAGAAAGGCCTGGCAATCTACTTCTGGTGACACTGCCAAGAAAACCCAGGAGGAGCTTCTGGGTCACCAGGAGTCAGGACTGACTCAAAGGCACACATTGCATTTTGCTAGCCTTGCAAAGGCATCGTGGCAGGCCTGGGTTGGAAGACAGCTGCTGCTTCTGTGGTGGGGTAAAAGAAGTCGCTGTTGCTGTAGCTGACGAATCTGGAACACTTGTTCACATGGTACAAGTAAAGAGATCCAGGAACATCTTTGAGAAAATTTGTACCCCCTATTCTCAAAAAATGAACTGGTTTGTTATACTAAAATCATTTTCTTTCTTTCTTTAAGAATTTATATTCTATTAATAAAAATTCCTAATAGATAACAAAAAAACCTCATAAATGTAGAAAACATTAAACATGATACAAGACAGACCATCAAGACTTAAAACTATGAATTAAACAGTCAGAACACAAAAAAACCCCATCTATAATATCCCCTCAAACAAAACAAGGATCTGACAGTACGCCTGCTCCATCCAGACCACACTCCAAGCAACCTACCCACCTCCAATATCAGACAGATTGTGGATTCCATCAGTTATCAGATACAACCTTAGAAATGGTCGCTCGACTTGGCCATTGCAAATTGCCTCTTCATGTGCTAGGGTGAGTCCAAAGTAAACCTATTTAGCTCCTCAAAAACACAAATTATTGCATCTTCTGTTCCCTTAAACTAGCTCCCCTGCCACTGGCCCAGGGCGTCTTTTGTATCCCATGAAGCCGTGGGCTTTTCCAGGATCAGTGTACGTTTATAGTTAATTTGGCATTTGATATATCATCCAATACGCAGTATCTGAGCAATTTAAAGAATTAAAAAATAAAATTAAGAAAAAGAACGCAATAGAATACAATCAAATACATAGAAAGTGGAGACACAAAAAGAGAAATAGGAAAAATAACAAGAGAGTGAGGAAATAATTTAAATGCTTATTCTGTGAGAATGTTATCTATATTACTGCAAACCAAAGAGGTATGACATGATGTTGATGTTGCAGCCAAGGCTAAGGGGCTTGTTTACAAAGCCGCGGTAGTGGTTCGCGATCGCAACCGCGGCCCCATTGAAATCAATGGGGACGCGGCTCCGATTACGAACGCAAACCGCTACCGCGGCTTTGTAAACAAGCCCCTAAGTCTCCCAACTACAAATAAGCTAGTTCAAAGTGTATTAGATGCCCTAGGAAAACTTTCAGCTTTGTGCCTCCTCAATTCACTTTTATACTGTAGGCTCTTTCTCTCCCCCTTCTCTGAAATTTTAATAATTAAAATCAACTATCATGATCACCTCAGTGCTACCATTGTGGACTGTAAAAATTCATAAAAGTGTAAAAGTATGTACTTTGGCTTTTTGAGTCTGTGTGGTTCAGGCTGTTAGGGCCTATAGTTTTGCTTTGATTTCAGCTACTCTTTGCTGCCCTAAGGAACGGCCTAGTCTGCCTAATGGTTAAGCTAGCCTGGGTTCTTCTATGCTTTCTTCTGATTCTTCTCAATGTCCAGATACTCCAGAAGATCATATGAGACAGGATTCTTGTCATCCTAGTAAATGCCTGACTGGCCAAGACAGATCTGGTTTCCTCCTTGGCAATAATCAGCCGGTACCTCTGGGGCAACATCCCTCTCTGCTAACCCAACAGCACAATCACCTCCTTCATCCCATTCTTAACAGTCTGTCCCTCATGGCCTGGAAATCAAAGGACAGGTAATTGAACACTTCCCAAAGACCATCAATTAGGATATCATATCACAGTAAGTGGCACTGATTTGTTTACTGGTCTGCATCCAGGTGCTATGATCCTGTTTCCTGTCCACTGCCACAAATATTGTCATACCTTCTTCACATGTCCCAGTCGGGTCTCAAAGCCACCTCAGTTTGGATTTACCTGTCAGCAATGCATCCTTCAGGGAAGAAAGGGAGGAGGGAACCTCTGCAATTATCCAATGGAGTCCACAAAAAGCAGAGAAAAGCACAGCCATACCAGCAGTTGTTGCAAAAACAATTTTATTCAAAAAACCTTTAAGTTCAAAAGACCCGACTTGGCCAAGTTTCGGCTGAAAGCCTGCATCAGGGGTCAGCATCAGATTGGAAAGATAAGTGGAAGAAATTCATTTCCTATTAGGAAGATTCAATATGCAAAACCCTTAAACCTGTTTTACAATGTCAGCGGCATCTCAATGTTTAAAAGAAAAGCAAACAGCAATGGAGCATCATCGCGTGTTTGAGTGCAATGAGACTCCATTGCTGTTTGCTTTTCTTTTAAACATTGAGATGCCGCTGACATTGTAAAACAGGTTTAAGGGTTTTGCATATTGAATCTTCCTGATAGGAAATTAATTTCTTCCACTTATCTTTCCAATCTGATGCTGACCCCTGATGCAGGCTTTCAGGTGAAACTTGGCCAAGTCGGGTCTTTTGAATAAAATTGTGTTTTTTGCAACAACTGCTGGTGTGGCATGCTTTTTTCTACTTTTTGTGGACAGCCTTGCAGCCTACCACAGAAGTATCAATGGCAGAACCTATACCCATCAACTAGTGCCATACTTTATGGGAGAACTTATGAATATCAAACCTCCATATAGATCCTCTGCCCACCTGAGATCAGGCATCCTTTAAGTATCTTAGGTGGAAAATGGTATTGCTCATTGCTATAACCACAGCTAGAAGAATCAGTGAACGCCAGCTGCTAGTTCTTCATTCCCCATACACATAATTATTTCCCATTAGGATCACTCTTTGTACCCATTACATGTTCCTTCCCAAGGTTGTACTGGAGTTCCATATCAACCATTTCATAAACCTACCCATTGTTTTTCCTGCACAGCATTCCAGCATAGGAAAAACCTCTCCTTGGACAGCAAAGAAGCTCTTCTGCACTACCTTGACAGTACAAAGGATTTATGTAGAATCTCTCAGCTCTTTGTTATGCATAATTTGAACAACCCAGGTATGCCTGCCACCAAATGCACTCTCTTTGCCTCTGTTTCAGACAGTATCACCACCAATACTGAGAAGGACTGGTGTGCCTTGGTCATCTAATGCAGCAACCGTTGTCAGCCTCAGGCAAACCCCCCTCCCCCACCCCCACATGCAGACACTTTGCATGCACCTGCAAAGTAACCATTGTGGCAAGGAAGCCTATCCAGAGTCCAGGGGAGGACAAAGAGACAGAGAATTCACCCTAGTAAAGGGCCCCCTTTACTCAAGTCAGGGTAGGAAAGCCATAAACTCCTCCAGGGATCAAAAAACTTCCACGTGGACCACATTTCATGCTCCCCCTAGTGGAATGAAGGGGAGAGGATACAAGGCTCAGAACCCTTTAGGTAGTGAATGCTTCAAGCACTCAGGTGCCCGGAGTCAGGCTGATTGCCGTCACCTGAGTAGGGTGGGGTTGGAGCTAGAGCCCTGGAAGTATAAACCCAGAGCAGAGTATGACTTAGAGAGATGGAGGAGAGGAGAAGCAGGAAGCCAGGCTGAGCAGAGCAGAGGAACGGAGCTTCCAGCTGGAGAGGGTGCTATTTGGCATAAAGCATGGCTGCAGGAGAGTTTGGAGCCAGGAACAAGAGAGACTCCAAGAACCCCCGGGAGGCTGTTAGCTGAGCACTGTGAGCAAGGTGGAGAGTCAGAGCCTATGCAGCTGGGAGAGCCTGATTGAGGAGGACACACCCATGACTGTTCCTTGTGCCAAGCTGTAAACCTGGGGAACGTAGAGAAAGCAAGCCAGTCCTGAAAGAAGGTTATCCAGGAGAAAGGTACCCTTATTCTACAAGCAGGGTGGCTGTGTTTCCCTTGTGTTTGTAAAGGGGAAGTTTATCACAGACTTTAAATGTGATTTTTGTTTGATGCTTTAGCCAGCAAGGCTGAGAAGGAAATACAATCAGCTTGCTGGTAAAGACTGTGTATCCTGCAATAGAGAGAACCTTTAAAACTGCATTTTGTGGTTGGATATGTTTTGGACAATTTTTGCTTCAAAGAATCCTGAACCAACAATCCTATGTGTTGTATGACCGAACCATTGTGTATATAAAAATAATAAATTTCTGTCATTTGCCTTACCTACTTGAGCCTGACTACAGCTTTCTGCATGATGTACCCTTAAAGCTGAATAAGGACTACATTTCCCAGAGGGCACTGCAGGGAAATAGTCTAACAAAAGCTGAAAAAGCACACAGCAGAAAGTTCCTCTAATAATCCACGCCCCTCTAACCTAGAGGCGAGTGGTGGTGGCGTTACACCATATAGGCTTCAGTGTATATTACTAAGCATCTACTGCCTCAATTTATCATTTTTGCAGAGCACTGCCTTTGGGCAGACAGTTCTTTTAAAAACAGAAACATGATGGCAGATACAAGTGATCACAGAAAGAGGAAGACGAGCATCAATATTTGGAAAAGCAAAGAGAAGCTAGGAAAGCAGCTAGGAAAGCAAAGATACAAATGGAAGAAAAATTAGCCAATGCAATAAAATGAGGGGGACAAAACATTTTTCAGATATGCTAGTGAGAAGAGAAATGCAAAAGTGGAATTATCAGACTGAAGGGTGAAGGGGAGGAATATGTAGAAGCCCATGAGGATAAAGTGAAATTGCTTAACAAATATTTATGTTCTGTGTTCACAGATGAAGGGCCAGGAGCAGGACCTCAGAAAACACTGACAAATAGGAGGAGAAATGAGGCAGATTTTGTACAATTTTCAGAAGACAGTGTTCATGAGGAGCTAGCTAAACTAAAAGTAGACAGAGCGATGGTGCCAGATGGGATATATCCAAGAGTATTGAAGGAACTTAGGGAAGTTCTAGTAGCCCCACAATCTGTCCTTTTCAAAGTTTCTTTAGAATCGGGAGTGCTCCCAGATGACTGGAGAAAAGTGCATGTGGTCCCTTTACACAAAAGCAGAAGTAAGGATGAGGTTGGAAACTATAGGCTGGTTAGTCTGACCTCTGTAGTGAACAAACTAATGGAAATGCTGGGTTAGAAATTGGTTGAGTAGGAGATGACAAAGGATACAGGTAAATGGAACTCACTTTGAGGAGAAGAATGTTGTGCTGCTGTCTTTGGTCCGATTCTTTTTAACATTTTTGTAAGTGATATTGCGGAAAGACTTTCTGGTAAGGTTTGCCTCTTTGTGGATGATAACAAAATCTGCAATAGAGTAGACACCCAGGAAGTTGTAGATAACATGAGAAGGGATCTAGTCAAGCTTGAAGAATGGTCAAGAATTTGGCAGCTGAGATTTAATGCTAAAAAATGCAGGATCATGCATTTGGGCTACAAAGATCTACGGGAGCAGTACAGTATTTATTTAACTATTCTTTTATACTGCATTTCACTGGGTCAAAGCAATTTACAAGGAACAGCAAAACCTTTACATGTCACAGGAACAAGCAGGAAGTCAGTCTTCACTTATGGATGGCGTCGGCACCGACGGAGCCCGTGCAGAGCAATTCCCCAGCTTTCAAGGAAAGCCTTTAGGATTGTGGCAACGCATGCGTGGTCCTCTTCCTGCCCAAAGGTGCCATCTTGCTCAGTCTCCCTTATTCTGCAGAGCCCTTCGGACGCACGTCCTCGTCCCTTGGAAAAAGTGTTTTTGTCTTTGGCCTTTTGGCCTCTCTTTCCGGTTGCACCGGTCCTCTCCCATCCTCTCCTATGCCTCTGCCTCGGCGATGGGCTAGGGGACTCCGTTTTTTAACATTTTTTTGCTTTGGGCCCTTTATGCACCCTTTTTCCTACCGTTGGCCTTGAGGGTCTTCAACCTCGCAGGGGCTTATTTTGCTGCCATGGCCACCGGTTTCAAAAAATGTGACAGATGTTCCAAGAATATGTCGCTCACAGACACCCATGACTGTTGTCTGCGGTGTCTGGGGGCTGACCACAACCTGGAGCTCTGTTCTAAGCTAAGGCCCTGCTAAACCGTAAGCAGAAGTCCGATGACATTTTCCATAAGGCAGCCGCGTGGTCCCCTGTGACTTTCCACTCAGCTGATCTGGTGTCACTCTGATCAGGGTTCACGCGAGGTGGAACGGCGAAAGAAGAAGACCTCAAAGTCACTGTCGGGGGCTCCGGACAAGTGCGACTGGTCTCGTGCTCATTCCCTCAGCCCTCCCCGGCGATCCTGAGAGTCGGAGAAGGAGAGGCCTTGAAAGGTACTTCGTATAGATACGGAGGCTTCCAGCGATAGCGCCTGGTCTCCTGAGGGTCGTCCCGGCGAGGAACCCCTCTCCTCCTCCACGCCAGACCTGGTCACCCCGGCATCAGCATCGCAGAGCACCACTACTGAGTGGGAGGCCTGTATGTGGCACTGGAGAACAGCGTTTCTGCCTTCCTAGCTGCCCAGCAGGCACTATTGCCCAGCACGGCTAGCCTGCACCTTGAGACCAAGGGTCCCCCGATGGGGGTACCAAAGACAGCCTTGGAAACCCCCAAGAGCCGCGGGCCTCGTGAGGGTCCTCGGCGCCAGTCTCACTCGCTGTCCCGTTCCTTGGGGGCAAGGTCTTCCAGAGTCAGTGCCTCTAGTTGCAAGTGGGCCTCAGCCACTGGACATGGGGATCAGCCCGACTCTGAGTCCTTCTTCGACATCTCAAGTTGGGAGTCGGACCGGGACACCTCCTTGGAGATGCGTGCCCATAGGGACCTTCCCTCTGACCCATCCCTGCCCTCCGTGCGAAGGCGTCGCCTCCCGAGGGCAACTCTTTTTTGGTGTTCATGCGGGATATGGCACAGGCCTTCAATCTGCCCACGCAGAGGAGGCACCGAGGGCAGAGGAGTTTGACATTTTGCAGTATGAGTCTCCACCTAGGGAGTCTTTTACGGTCCCTGTGCCACCTATCCTATCGCAGCTGCTCCTCCGCATGTGGGAAGCACCCACCTCGGTCCCCATCATCAGCAAAAGGCTTGATGCCATGTACATGGTTGAGCAGGGCCCAGGGGTTTGGAAGACTCAACTTCTTCATACCTCCATGGTGGTTGAATCAGCCATGCGGAAGCAGAAGAGCATACTAAGGATCCATGCTGGCGTGCCGCATCCAGGCATATCAGCTGTATATGGGTATGTTTGTTCGCAACCTTGCCAAAGAGCTCGGTGGTTTCTCCGCAGGCCTCAGGGGCGAACACCTCCTCAGATTCCAGACCCTTCTGAGGTCGGTTGCAGACTGTTTGAAATACCTTTCCTGCGCCGCATATGACGGGTTCAAGTCCTCCACCCACATGGCAGCGGCTGGCATCGGGGCTCGACGCAAAGCATGGCTCCAGTCCTCGGATTTGGAACAGTGGGTCCAGGAGAAGCTCCTGGATGTTCCCTGCCTCGGCGAGCAGCTGTTTAGTAAGCCCATGGAGGACAAAGTGGCCGAGATCGAGACGGAGTTCGTGATTCGCACCTGTCTCTCTCGTAAAACGCCTTCTCTTCCGCAGAAGAAGCAGCACAACAAAAAGCCTTTCTTCCAGAGGAAGGGGCTTCCCTACCGAGGATACCCACTCTACCCGCCTACCCCGGCACCGACGACCAGCGCTCAGGGAAAAGGGGGAGCTATTACATTGGATATCTGGGTCCTCCAGGTGATCCAGGACGGTTATCATCTTCGTCTGGACAGACTCCCTCCTCCCTTCTCCCCAGTGGAGCCTACTTGGCTTCCCTCGCACCAGGCTTGCTTGCAACAAGAGGTCAACAACCTCCTCGGCCAGCAGGCGGTCAAAAGGGTCCCACCGCACCTCCAAGGTTGGGGGTTTTACTCCTGGTATTTCCTTGTCCCGAAGAGGGCAGGGGGCCTGCGAACTATCCTCGATCTCAGGAACCTGAACAAGTTTATGGTGTGGGAGAAGTTCAGAATGCTATCGCTTGGCGTCCTGCTGCCCTTCCTACGGCAGGGCGATTGGCTATGCTCCTTGGATCTCAGGGACGCTTACACCCATATTCTGGTCCACCCCAAACACAGGCAATACCTGCATTTCAGGGTGCAAGGGAAGCATTATCAGTACAGGGTGATCCCCTTTGGGCTTGCGTCTGCCCTGCAAGTCTTCACGAACTGCCTGTCAGCAGCCGCAGCTCATCTCTGGCTGCAGGGCATACCCGTTTATCCGTATTTAGATGACTGGCTCATCATGGGCACATTGGCAGAGGAAGCTTGTCTCTCGGCGTCGCACACAGCCCTCCTCCTCGAGTGCCTCGGCTTCCTGATCAACTACCCACCTCGAGCCAGTGCAGACCCTGGAATTCATCGGTGCCCTTCTCGATACGGACTGGGCAACCACCCTTCTCCCTCAAGCCCGCGCTGATCGGCTCTGCGCCCTAGCAGCTGAGGTCCAAGGATGGACAAGGGTCTTGGCACGGGCCATCCTGCGCCTCCCCTGGGGCACATGACCTCAACCGTCCATGTCATCCCCCACGTCCACATACACATGCGGGTGGCACAATGGTGCCTCAGGGCGCAATAGGCAAAAGCCTCGGGACCCTGTCCGGTTCTCCTGCAGCCTGCTCAGTTCCCTGTTTGGTGGCAAAATCCCCAAAGCCTCCTTTGGGGCATGCCATTCCAGAATCAGCAGCATGAGCTCATCTTGACGACGGACACCTCGCTGTTGGGCTAGGGTGACCACTGTGGCCGCTTACGCACCCAGGGGCAGTGGTCACCCGTGGAGTCCCTGCAGCAGATCAACCTGCTCGAGGTCTGGGCGGTCAGGTTGGCCCTGAAGGTCTTCGAGTACCACTTGAAGGGCAAGTCAGTGCTTGTGCAGACCGACAACAAGGTTGCAATGTTCTATATAAACAAGGAATGGGGCAAGGGCTCCCGCCTCCTTTGTCTGCTCGTTTGCGGTGCGCCGGGGCATGATCTTGAGGGCTGTCTACCTCCCGGGCCAGGACAACTTCCTCGCGGACAGCAGGATCCTTCGCCCGCACAAGTGGTGCCTTAGTCCAGAGATGGCTCTCCACCTATTCTGCTGCTGGGGGACTCCGTCCATAGACCTGTTTGCCAGCCCGGTGAACACATAGCTTCCCTGTTTTTGTGGGCTGATGCCATACCCCAGCAGGGTGGCCCTGGATGCGTTCCTCCTGGACTGGACCTCCGGGCTTCTGTATGCGTTCCCTCCCACTCCTCTCATTGCGAGGACCCTCCACAAGATTCAGCGGGACTAGGCTTTGGTGATTCTTGTGGCCCTATCGTGGCCCTAACAGCCCTGGTTCCCGCTTCTGCTCAGCTCTCGGCGGAGCCTCCGGTTCCCTTGGGAAGTGCCCCAGGCCTGTTGATGCACAAGGAGGGATGGGTGTTCCACCTGAACTTGACATTGCTATCCCTGATGGCCTGGTGGCTGAACGGGTCCCTTTAGCCTCACTACATCTCCCGGAGGAGATTGAAGAAGTCCTCCTCGAATCGAGGAAGGACTCAATGAGGCAGGCCTACGCCCTGAAGTGGCGGCGCTTCTCGACCTGGTGCTCCGAGCTCCAGATCGACCCATTCTCCTGCCCCACCTGGTGGGTTCTTCAGTACCTCCTTCACCTCTCGCAGGTGGGGCTGAAATCCAACTCAGTCAGGGTTCACCTGAGTGCCATTTCAGCCAACCATTTCCCCATCGGGGGTAAACCCCTCTCGGGCCAACCTTTGGTCTTCTGCTTCATGCGGGGCCTCTTGCTTTCCAAGCCCCCCGTCCGGCCCCTGCCGGCGAATTGGGACCTGAACATTCTGCTCATGCAGTTAACATGGTCTCCTTTTGAGCCGATGGCGACATGCTCGTTCCGGCATCTCTTCTGGAAGGTGGTCTTCCTGGTGGCACTGACCTCGGTGCAGCGAGTCAGCGAACTTCAAGCCCTCATGGCAGAGGGCCCCTATACCAGGTTTTACGGGAATAGGGTGGTCCTTCGTTGCCACCCCAAGTTCCTTCTGAAAGTGGTCTCAGATTTCCATCTTAATCAGGAGATAGTCTTGCTGACTTTCTTTCCGAGATCTCATCGACGGTCCTGCATACTGTCAACTGCAAGAGGGTTCTCGCCTTCTATCTGTAGTGCACCCGGGATCATTGCAAGTCCGACCGGCTCTTCGTTGCCTATGATCCCAACTGCCTGGGGCTGGCAGTTACCAAGCATACACTCTCCATCTGGGTGGCAGACTGCATCCCCTTTGCCCAGGCAGAGGCCCCGCTGGATTGACGTGTTACCATGCATGGCGTCCATGCCAAGGTGGCATCGGTGGCTTCGCTGCGCTCAGTGCCGCTGGTGGACATCTGCTGGGCTGCGACCTGGTCTTCAGCGAACACTTTCACTTTGCACTACTGCCTGGAGAGGGAGTCCTGCCGGGACAGCGCCTTCGGCCAGGCTATACTCCGTAATCTGTTCGGGGTATAAGCAACTCCTGCCCTCTACCCCTTCTTCGGCGGCTACCAAGAGCTTGGCCCCGGAGAGCCGAGGACTTGAGCTCCTTTGGGCATCGGCTTCTGCTCACAGCCTCATGGAGGCGTTTTACAACATAGTTATTAAACAACTCTATTAGTGGAGGAGGGGGTATATTAACAAAGCAGCAAGGATATTAACCCAAGGTAAATAGTGGTATTTAAAGATTGGTGGGGGGCGGGTGGAAGCATCTGTATAATGGGACCTTTAGGTTACTATATGTTTGTTCTAATGTGTTTGGTGAATAGTTGAGTCTTTAGTTGTTTGTGGAATGTAGCAAGTTCTGTGATGTTCCTTATCCTTTCGGGTAGTGCATGCCACAGGCCTGGAGCATAGCATGTAAATGAGCATGTGCAGGCATATTGGTTGCTTTTTGTTTTTCAAGTGATACTGACAGCATGTTCTGGATTTATGGTTTATTAAAATTTGATATACCACCTTTCATATCAACAGAGCGGTGCTTTGTCTTCTGTATAGGAGGTGAAATACTTCTGGCCACGAAAGAAGATGGAGACTGGGGGATGATTATTTCTGATGATCTTAAGGAGGCTAAACAGGTACTATAGAGAAGGGCACAGTGAAAGCTAGAAGGATGCTTGGGTGCATAGGGGGAGGAATGGCCAACAGAAAAAAGGAGGCGATAGTGCCTCTATATAAGTCTCTGGTGTGACCTCATTTGGAGGATTGTGTGCAATTCTAGAGACCACACCTACAAAAGTATATAAACATAATGGAGTTGGTGCAGATGGTGGCTACTAAAATGATTAGTGGTCTTCGTTATAAAGCATATGAGGACAGACTTAAAGATCTTCATATGCTGCCTTTGAATCCTGATCCCTTGTTCCTTAGTGTCTCCTTACCCTTCCCTACTCTATCCTCATTTCTAACTTTTGTCTTGTTTGTCTTGATTAGATTGTAAGCTCTAATGAATCAGGACGGTCTTTATCTGTGTTTGTACAGCGCTGCGTATGCCTTGTAGTGCTTTATAAATGTTTAATAGTGATAGAAATGATATGATTGAGACGTTTAAATACCTCCGTGGCATAAATGCACAGGAGGAGAGCCTTCTTTCATTTGAAAGCCAGCTCTGCTATGAGGGGACATAGGATGAGGGCGAAAGGGGATAGATTCAGGAGTAATATTCAAAAATATTTCTTTACAAAAAGTGTGGTAGATGCATGGAATAGTCTCCCAGTGGAGGTAGTAGAGACGAGGACAATATCTGAATTCAAGAAAGCATGGGACAAACACAGAGGATCTCTAAAGGAAAAAAAAAGACTGTAGAGCTTAGTAATTGGTATAGAACTAGCACTCCTTGTGGCCTTGGGCAAGTCACTTAACCCTCCATTGCCTCGGAAGAAAGGCCTGGCAATCTACTTCCGGTGACACTGCCAAGAAAACCCAGGAGCTTCTGGGTCGCCAGGAGTCAGGACTGACTCGAAGGCACACATGCATGCATAGAAGAGCAGACTGGATAAGCTGTATGGTCTTTATCTGCCGTCATGTTTCTCTGTTTCTATCTCACGGTAGCCCTGTGAATAGTAATACAAACAAAACTACAATTATAAAACCCAACAGTATTTACCACAACACTGTCTCTTACAAGCTCTGCAACATTCAAAGAACACCTTATGGAGATTGCACCTGTCTGTGACCTAGTATCAAAAGACCAAATCTACCAGTAGGTTGAATATTTAAGATGTAATAGTAGTTGAATATGATAATTAGAGAGGCTATTTTGCTTACATGTTCTCAGGTTATGTTTTGCATTAATACACACTGCAAAGTTTGATTGAGTGTTAAAAGATTAGCATGCAGTAATCCATTGTAGCATGCACCATCCAGGAACATGATGCTTATGCATGTGGTAAGACCTCTTGGTATCCAGTAAAGTAAATTAACTTGCACTAACTCCAAAAGAAGGTCTCTACTCTGCACTGTACTGAAGATAAGTTATATACAATGTCACTCCCACATCTTTACAGACCTGGTGGAAATGCACATTTTCAATTACATTTAAAATGTTAAATTTACAATAAATTTATTTTTTAAATAGCATATGACACCATTGGAAGAGCTGACCAATTTGGCGTGGATGCACTGGTGACTTTCTCCTGAGTCACACAACCTCGCTGACCTGGAACCCTTTTGAACTTGCTTCTTTTTTCCCTTTGCAACTGAAGTGGACAGTGGAGGCTGTGTCAGCCCTGATCTGATATCTTTTGTTAACCGTTTAGTGCACCCGCATTAACTGCGAATACTGTGCATTAGGGTACTGTTCAGTGTGGTAACTGCTGGGCACCCCCCCCCCCCCCCAAAGTTAGCTTGAGGCCATTTCACCATGTATTGGTTTTTGCTCCAACTGTGCATTAAATGCAAATCCTTTGCGCACTTTAGTAAATATACCCCAATATCTAATGTAGTTGGTGTTTACAGTGGTTTCACATTATAGGCAATTGGTGGTCAATCTGGTACCATGACATCATACTGGCAAAGTCCTTCATGTTGAGAAGGCTCTGTAGGTGATGGAAAGGAGGATAAACTGCATTTAAATCACTTATGTTCTACGCAGGTGTTACATTATTTGGGAGATGTCATAATCTAGTCCATCTTCAATTTCCATCTCGCTATTCACAGTTTCTGAGAATACACCTATTTGGGTTCTTAGTGGCATCTTCCTAAAGACTCTGGGGATCAATATTGAAAACCATTTATGCAAATATGGAAGAAAATTGCACCTTATTTGTTACCTCAGATCTTTGATTTGGTGAATGCTAGTCTTACTTGGGGGGGGGGGGGGGGTCTCCCTGATTTGTGGAAAGTGAGTTATATTCATCCTCTTCTTAAGAAGAGTAATTTAGACCTCTACGTGTTTTTCAACTATTAGCTCATTTTGAATCTTAATGTTCTGGCAAAAATTGTGGAAAAGGTGGTTTTTCAACAATTGTCACAGTTCTTGGAAGACAATAATGTTTTTGTTTTCAACACAGTCAGGGTTTCACCGTGGTTATAGCATAGAGACAGTTTTGCTGTATATGTTGGATGAAATGTATGGTATCTAGGCGAGTGGCCAAGATGTTATGCTTATCCAATTGGATTTAAGCAATGCCTTTGATCCAATCGGTCACAGCATTATGTTGCAGATGCTGCAAGAAATTGGGCTAATAGATGTACTGTAGCACTCAAATGATTTAGGGATTATTTAACCTCCAGGACCTTTATTGTTTCAGTAAATGATCTTTCTTTGCAGAGTTATCCACTTAAGTTGGGGGTCCCTTTGGGTTCTATTTTGGCCCTGTTGCTTCATAATGTCTTTCTTGTGCCACTGGGAATGGTTATCCAGGAATTTGGATTTCAACTGTTCTTTTTTGCTGACGATATACAGACTTTGGTGACTCATCCCAGATAGGATAGGTCCTTATGGGGTTTTTTTTGGCAAGGCCTTTGAGGCAGTTGGGATGTAGCTGTCCTCTCATGGGTTGCTTTTAAATGTGTCTAATTCGGAGGCAATGTGGTTATCTAGGATAAGGCCCCTGTAGCTCTTTTGCCAGTAGTGGCAGGTTTTTTTTTTACTCATTAGGGACTGTATACCCTCTCTTGGAGTGTTGCTGGATTCAAACTTTAGCCTTTCAGGATCATCTCTCTATGATTATTAAGAGAAGTTTTGCTTCTTTAAGATTAGTCTGTTCTCTCCTTCACTGTCTTGATCGAGCTGATAGTGTTACCTTGATTCGGTCTTTGATTTTCACTAAGCTGGACTACTGTAATTTGTTTTTGCTTGGGGTTCCAGCTTATAGTAGTAAAAGGATACAATTAATCCAAACTACTGTGGTGCAGATTCTGTCAACTTGCATTTCTCCTCTGTTGTGAGAACTTAAATGGTTGCCAGTAGCTTCCAAGGTTAAGTATAAGATTATTTTCCTGGTGTATAAAGGTTCTTCATATGGATACTCCATTGTATTTAACTTCAGCGCTGATTTCTTAGTGTCCACAGCGTTCATTACAATCAAGCATTTTAAGCTTGAGAGGATTCGTCGGGCTGCCTTTAGGATGGTGGTGCCCATGCTGTGGAATGGTTTGCCTCTGGAGTTACGGGCTGAGAACTCATTTAAAAAATTTAAGTTGGGATTGAAGCAATGGCCATTATTTCTTGCGTTTGACAACCAATGCTGATTATTCCCAGGGAGTTAGAATAGGGCGGGATGTCTTTTCCTCTTGTATGTAACAGCCCTTTTCTATTGTCTCTGGCTAAAGATTGTTGTGTGATCCATCCCTTTCCTGTTGTGTTTGTGCTGTGACTTTTATTTGGTTGTCTCTGTTTTTGCATTATGGTTCTGGTTTATAAACTACCCTGATGGTTTTTTGTCCAAATGGCAATATAGCAAGTCTCCTAAATAAATTAGTATTGTGTGCTGACTGCCTAAGTGCTTGTTTTTTAGTGCCCGACCAATATAAAGATAAATTTGGGAATATAAGTCAATAAACAGATAAATTTTGGATGTATAACTTGAGGAGGGACCAGGGCTTTAGTTTATCTGCATAGTGGCTGAGTACGAATTATGCATCTTGCCTGCAGAAATAGCAGAGATATATAGATAGTTAATTGAATATACTTAACATTATTCATGACTTTTCAACAATATATACAGATATCACTTTAAAAATCAACTTAAAACAATATAGATAACTTTATGTGGATATGATAGGGCTGCTTTTCCACCAGACTGTAGGATGATATGGAAGGAAAAGGATAGAGGGTGTGGTTGATTCTCATAAGCTTTCAGAGAAGCTTGCATCCTTGAGATAAATGCATGGATGGTACCATCAAAAGTGTTTTGGTTTCCTGGACCTTGGCATGATGATGATCCAACGGCTGCAGAGCAGAGATGGCTTCCACCTGTCCAAGAAGGGTCAACGTGTCTAAAGTAGCAGACTGGCTAATCTACTGAAAAGGATTTTAAACTAGATTCATTGGGGATGGGTGACTAAAGCCCCCAGGTAAGTGAAACATTAAATATCTCTATAGAAAATGGGTAAAATGGGCAACATCTGGAAAGTGGTGTGTATAAATGCCCGTAGCATGGGAAATAAGATCCCAGATGCTGAGGCTTTAATGGAGAGGCCGACGGATTTAGTGGCGGTTACGGAGACATGGTTTATGGACAACCATAACTGAGATGTAATTATACCAGGCTATACTTTATTTATTTATTTATTTATTTAGAACTTGTACTTTTATTGTATTTTATATAGCAAAACAGTTTCATACATTCTTATGCCAACAAAAACAAATTTGGAATATATAACTCATAACGGTCCACCTCCTTATTCTCTTCTCCCCCCCTATTCCCCCACCTTCCCTCTCCCTCCCCACCCTACTACTTCCATGAAACCCCTCATCTCACATGGCTGCATATCATCCATTTGCAGAGTCTGCAATTGTCCATATGTTCTGTTGTGCCAATGTCCACAAATGAGAGCATACGGAGGTTTTGTCGAATCTCCCTCCATGCCCTTCCCCCACTCCCTTCCCACTCTGCCCATATAGGGTCCACCCCCACACCCAACATCCTCGTTATCCATATATCAAAGCATATAACTTTAGACATCTCATACATATCATGATGCCCATACTGGGGCAATCTATGCTGCATTTTTCTATTCATAGTATAACAGAACAGTTGTCATTCTTCACCCTTTACCCTATATGTCATCCTACCCTTCCATGTCATTGATCCTCCATTACCTCCTTCCTTCCATCCCATCTATGTGCTATCTCCACCCCCCCCCCCCCCCCATCTTATAGCCCCATCCCCGCCCTCTCAGTGATCATCTTCCTGTCTCTGGTTTTCCTTCCCACTGACTCTTACTCCCATCTACCCCCGACCTCCACTCCTCATACCATGGCCAGCGCCCCTGCTCTTTCATCCACTGATGCCACCGGAGCACTGTTAGCCATGTCATATTATAGCTATAATGCAAGCGCTCTAAGACTTGTTCTCTGGTCAGCACCCCCTCCCCTTTCCATACCTTAGCCAGTGCCATCCTGACAGCAACTGCGGTCTGTTTTGCAAAGGCTCTCATCTCTTTATCCCCCCTATACCCCACACAAACAGAAGCAAGAATTCTGGCAAATCCTCCATCTCCATTCCTGTCACTTCATCCTGTCCTGCCAATACCCTCTCACCTTGGGGCAGGAATACCACATGTGCATCCAGTCTCCTTCCTGTCCAAATTTCTTCCAGCATAGCAGGCCCTCTGCCCCATGCCATTTTACTGAGTCTCTGCAGGGTTATGTAGGTTCTATATAGAATTTCCAGCAATACTCTTGCATTGCCCCTGACCCCTTCACCTTCCCAACCTCCCAGAATATACTCTACCACCTTCCTTCATCCCAGCATCTCCCCAACTCTTTTTCCCACTCTTTCATAAACTGACTTTTCCCGGTAGGTTGCATGAACTGCTGAGAAATCAAGCCATTTGTCCTTTCACTGGGCGGCCCTTACCGGGCAACATCTGAAACCCCGTGATCCTCCCTGGTCCACCCATTGTTTGTCCCATCCATTGTAAATAGTGCTGCATCTGCAAGTAATAAAATCTATCTACTAGTCCGAGCCAGTATGCTCCCCTTAGGACTTCAAACTGCTTAATCCTACCTGCCTCCAAAATCAGTTGCCCCCATCTTACCAGCCCCCTGGTTTCCCATTTTTTATATTGCTCCACCTCTTGCCTTGGGGAGAAACCTTCCGTCCCTCTGATCTGCTATAACCTTGTCCCATTCCCACTCACCAGTTTGATGTGTTGTTTCTTCCAGATCTTTCTCATCATCTGTACAAATGGTTATGGTTATATTTTATTTGATAAACCTCAACATTGCATAGTAGTCTATGCGGTGCACAATAATTAAAAAAGAAAAGACATGAAAGGAACTCCATAGTGTAGACAGGACAGTACAGGAGAGATAGGAACAGTATAGAAAAGATAGACAAATGGAATAAGACATAAAGATAAATACTCACAATTCCCTTAGACTATAGGGCTGTCCTTACCATGGCCCTACTCAGGTAAGTTAAAAGCAAACCTAAAAAGGAAGGTTTTCAGAGATTTTTTTGAAGCACTTGAAATTTAATTCTATATGGAGGTGGCCTGGCAAGCCATTCCAATGTGCAGGAGCTGCAGCAGAAAAAGCGAATTTTCTTGTAGGTTCATACTTTATTTCCCGTGAGGAGGACGGTGTAAATCGAAAATCATGAAGCGAGCAAAAAAATCTTGCTGGGGCATATAGGGAGACAATAGTAGACAAGTAATCTGGAACTGTGTCATGAATAATTTTGTATGTTGGGATAAGAAGCTTGAAAAATGATCGTCAAATATCATTGGTTATCTATAAATTCTCAGAATAGTTGTGTAATATGATTGAATTTGCGTGCGTGAGCTAGTACGCGAAGAGTCATATTTTGGATGGTCTGGAGGTGATGGAGATGGATCTGTGGAAGGCCTAGATAAACAAAACTGTAATAGTCAAGTCTCTGTATCATAGTATGTAAAAGCACGGTTATCTGGGATGAGTGATCCAAAAATGAACGAATGCTGCAAAAACGCCATAAGGCGAAGAAAGCCGATTTAGTTACCAGGGCCAGTTGAGGAGAGACAGTAAGGGCTGAATCTAACACAACTCCAAGATATTGAAGGGAGGTATGTAATAGTAATGGCTGACCATCTATTGTAGGGGCAAGTGTAGACTGAAAATCTGAACTGGTAAACTAGATGGCTGTCGAATTACTAGGGTTCAGTTTAAGAGAGTGTTCAAATAAACAGGAGGATATTGTTATTAAACAGTTGTTTAGAGGGGCCAAATCTATTACCAAATCATCAGTAGGATATAATATAGAAACACGATGGCAGAAAAAGACCACATAGCCTATCTAGTCTGTCCTTCCATATCAACCACTACAAGAGTCCCCTTTTTTCCTTTAGAGATCCTCTGTGTTTGCCCATGCTTTTTTGAATTCAGATACTGTCCTCATCTCCACCACCTCCACTGGGAGACTATTCCACGCATCTACCACTTTTTCCGTAAAGAAATATTTCTGCATATTACTCCTCAGTCTATCCCCTTTCACCCTCATCCTATGTCCCCTCGTAGCAGAGCTTGCTTTCAATCAAAAGCGGCTCTCCTCCTGTGCATATATGCCACAGAGGTATTTAAACGTCTCAGTCATATCACCTCTATCCCGCCTTTCTTCTAAAGTATACATATTAAGATCCTTAAGTCTGTCCTCATATGCTTTATAATGAAGACCACTAACCATTTTAGTAGCCACCCTCTGCACCAACTTCAACCTATTTATATCCTTTTGAAGGTACGGTCTCCAGGTCTGCACACAATGCTCCAAATGAGTTCGTACCAGACTTATACAGAGGCACTATCACCTCCTTTCTTCTGCTGGACATTCCTCTCCCTATGCACCGAAGCATCCTTCTAGATTTTGCTGTCGCATTTTCTACCTGTTTAGCTACTTTAAGATCATCAGATACAATCAGGCTTAGGTCCCGCTCTCCTTTTGTGGACAGAAGTCTTCAACCCCTATACTGTATCTCTCTCTTGGATTGCTGCAGCCCAAATGCATGACCCTGCATTTTTTAACATTAAATCTCAGCTGCCAAATTCTAGACAATTCTTCAAGCTTAGCTAGATCCCTTCTCATGTTATCTACACCTTCCCGAGTGTCTATTCTGTTGCAGATTTTGGAATCTTCCACAAAGAGGCAAACCTTACCCGACAGCCCTTCCTCAATATCACTAACAAAGATGTTAAAAAGAATCAGACCAAGGACAGATCCTTGCGGCACTCCACTGGTAACCTTCTTCTCCTTAGAGTGAGCTCCTTTTACCTGTACCCTTTGTCGCCTCCCACTTAACCAATTTCTTACCCAAGCAGTAATTTTAGGGTCAATCCCTAGGGTGCTCAGTTTGTTTATAAGTTGCCTGTGCGGAACAGTGTCAAAGGCTTTACTGAAATCTAAATACACCACATGTAGGACTCTCCCTTGGTCCAACTCCCTGGTCACCCGGTCAAAGAAATGAATCGGATTTGAATGACAAAACCCGCCTCTGGTGAATCCATGCGGCTTCAGATTTGGTAATCTGTTGGAGTCCAGAAACCTCACTATTTTCTCTTTCAGCAGCACTTCCAAATAATTTACTCACCATCAAGGTTAAACTAACTGGCCTGTAGTTTTAAACCACATCCTTACTTCCGCTTGTGCCTCTCTCCAGTTCTCTGACACCACTCCTGACTCCAAAGAGGCATTGAAAAGGTCAGTCAGTGGAGCTGCTAGAACATCCCCAAATTCCCTTAGTATTCTCAGGTGTATCCCATCCGGTCCCATCACTTTGTCTACTTTTAGTTTAGCTACTTCCTCACGAACATAATCTTCTGAAAATCATTTGAAATGCTCCTCTCTTCTGTTCCTGTTAGTGGGTGTTTTCTGAGGTCCTGCTCCTGGCGTTTCATCTGTGAACACAGAACAGAAATATTTGTTAAGCAATTCTGCTTTATCCTCATCAGCTTCTACATATTCCTCCCCACCCTTATTTCTGACAATACCACTTTTGCCCTTCCTCCTCTCATGAGCATATCTGAAAAATGTCAGCCCCTCATTTTATTGCATTGGCTAGTTCCTCTTCTTTTTGAATCTTTGCTTTCTTGACCACTTTGCCCGCCTCTTTACGTTTTTCCAAATATAAATGCCTGTCTTCCTCTCTCTGTGATAGCTTGTATTTCATGAAGGCCTCCCTCTTTTTCTTCACCTTTTCAGCTACTTCTTTTGAGAACCTTAGTGGTCTCCTTTTCCTTTTAAGTTATCTTTCTAACAAAAAGGTTGGTTGCCCTTAAAATATCACTTTTCAGTTTTGCCCACTCTCTTTCTACATCCCCAGCTATTCCCATCTCGCTAATGACTCCTTGAGGTATTGTCCCATCTTGGCAAAGTTAGTTTTCCTAAAGTCTAAGACCCTCGCTTTTGAATGGATTTTATCAGCCCTAGTCCTAATATTGAACGACACCATCTGGTGATCACTGGATGCGAGATGATCTCCTACTATAACATCAGAAAAACTTTCACCATTGGTAAGCACCAAGTCCAGTATGGTCCTTTCATGTGTGGGTTCTGTTCCCAGTTGCCTGAATAGTTCTTCCTGTAAAGAATCCAGTATCTCATTACTTCTAGATGACACCGCAGCAGGGATGCGCCAATCAACATCTGGCATATTGACATCCCCTATCAGTAGCACTTCCGCTTCCCTGGCAATGCTGCGTATGTCTTCTATTAAATCTCTGTCCACTTCTCCCTGTTGGGGGGGGGGGGTCTGTATATCACATAAATGCAAATGGATTTTTCCATAGCTTTAATATTATTTTTTACATATAGTGCCACTCCTCTTCCCCTTCTTCCTACCCTGACCTTTCTGAATAAAGTATAGCCTGGTGTAGTTACATCCCAGTCATTGTTGTCCATGAATCATGTCTCTGTAACAGCCTCTAAATCCAAGTCAGCCTCTCCCATTAAAGCCTCAATATCTGGGAACTTATTTCCCATGCTACAGGCATTTATACACACCTCTTTCCAGATGTTGCCCCTTTTACCCATTTCCATAAAGGTATTTAATGTTTCACTTACCTGGGGGCTTTCTTCACCCATACTCAACAAATCTAGTTTAAAGCCCTTTTTAGTAGGTTAGCCAGTTTGCTACTGAAGACACACTGACTCTTCTTGGACAGATGTCGTCTGTATAAACATAATAGGAAACTCCTAATCCATGTTATTGAGTAATTAATGGGCTGAGAAAGTTGTTAAATACTAAAGGTGATAAAATAGAACCCTGGGGGATGCCACACAAAAGGTCTCGAAGGGTAGAGACCTCTTTGAACCTGGAAAGATCTATGATTTAGGAAGAAACAAAACCAGTCAAACTGCACCTCTGATCCCTGCCTCGTACAGGCGGGCCAAAAGTAGGTTGTAATCCACCAGATCAAAGGCCACAGATAAGTCCAGAGAAACTGCGAGAGTGTAATTTCCACAATCAAGTGACCTATAAATATCATTAAGGGCTACTGCCAGGACTGTTTCCGTACTGTGGCATGGGCCAAATCCTGATTGATGAGGATGGAGAAAATGAATTTGGTCCACATGATCTGCAAGCTTACGGAAGGCAATTTTCTCGACTATGTTTGACATGACGGCTAAGTTTGAGATAGGACAATAATTTTGAGGATCG
Organism: Ichthyophis bannanicus; assembly: GCA_033557465.1. Lineage (NCBI taxonomy): Eukaryota > Metazoa > Chordata > Amphibia > Gymnophiona > Ichthyophiidae > Ichthyophis > Ichthyophis bannanicus. The sequence goes on from CM066032.1 coordinate 749,056,539, forward strand.
GTCCGATCTCCATGCAGATCCTTTATTAAAGGATGGAGTATAGATTTTTTACAGGTCTCAGGTACCACTTCTGAAGATAGACTTTGGTTGACCAGTGAAAGCAAGATCAGGAGAGTCCCAAACTGGGCTTATTTAGCCATGTTGTTGGAATTGGGTCTAACAAGGAAGTACTGTAGTTTTATGAATGGACTGTGATACCCTCTCTAATTGGATGAGGGACACAGGGAAAGTTGAGAAATTTGAGAGACATCTGAAAATATAGCTTTTATTGTAGATTGGTGATGAGCATGGAAAAGTAATCTTTTTCCTCAAATATTTTACGATGATAGAAGAACTGGCAGGCCTTAAACCTCTATAGAGTTTGAACTGATTTAGCCTTCCTCCAAGATCTTTCTGTAGCTTGGGTTTGTCGTTTGAGCAAGTGGAGACCTGCATGATACTATTTGTGTGGTACTCTGGAAGCATGAGTCTTAGTCTGCAGCGGTGCTAACTTATTTAATTCTGTGGAGAACGTGGCATGCCACATATAAGCCTGCTCAGCTACAGGCAGATCAGAGAAATTTGCAGGAAATAAGGTGTTGGCAGCCAGAAAAGTTGCAAGAGTAGCCAGGGTGAGGGGTCTATAGGAAAAAGTCACAGGAGAGATAGTCGAACCAGTGGACAGGGACGGTTTCAGGTAAATCAAATCAAAGAGCAATAAGGTATGATCAGACCAGGGCACAGGGATTGTATTATGATTAGCAACCGATGAGCGTGCATTTGAAAGAGTGAGTATAACATCAAGCGTATGCCCCGCAGAATGGGTTGGCAGATGGACATGTTGTAGGATACCATGGTCAGAAAGAAACGCATGAAAGACTTTATCCCATGATCGCAGTGGGTCATCATAATGAATATTAAAATCTCCTAATATAAGAAGATCTGGGCAAGACACAAACAAATCAAGTATTAGCTGTTGAATGTCCTTCCAATCAGCTTGCAATAGGAAGGACAGACAATACAGGAGAAGTAAGGAAACTTCTGTGGTGGAGCTAAATGTCAAAGGGAATGGTATAGGCAGTTCAGACAATGTCAAGGTGGATTTGTAAATTATGGCCACTCCTCCTCTCTTACAGGAGGATTGAGGAGCGGATGCCACCAGGTAGCCAGGTGGGAGACAGTGGAACAAATAACGCTTCCTCCCCCTCCCGAAGCCATGTTTCCGTGAGGCAAAGAATATCCAATGAGTGGGACAGAATTGCATCTGTTATAAGTGGGGATTTTGTTTTAAGCGACCAGCAATTCAAGAGAGCGATACAGAGGTTGCACCTGCCTCTGCAGGATGCAGAGGGTATTACTGCCTTTTTGGAGGCCTAAAAGAACCGTATGCAATTCACAGGTAATAAGGTGCCAGAAAGAATGAGAATTGTGGACATACCTGAAAGCTATGGGAGTGGTTTGAGGTTGGTGGGACCAATAGACTGGAATCGGCACCAGAAGAATCCATAAAGGAGTATATAGAGTCGGATCGAGCACCGATGTGAGGACTGTGGTGAAAAGAGCCAGAACACCCTGTATAAAAGGGGCAAAACAGCATCTTGACTGGAAAAGCAGCAGTTGTCAGATCTATGGAAAACACAAAACTTAGACACGCAGCAAGTACATTAATAGCAGCAGAGTAGAGTGATACCCCTCACTTGATTTGCAGTTTGTCATGCTGTGAGGGCTTGTGTGTATCAGTGATGCTGAGAGCTAAGCTATTGGTAGCTTAACTACTGGCAGGGTCTCCCAAGATGGACAGATCTCAGCTGAGGTGCCAGACCAAGACAAACCACCCATCTGGACAGCAGAATGGGATGGTGTTGGCAGCAGAGGATCACATTTCTGTGACAACGGCAACAACACTAAACTTAAACTGCGCGGAAGACAGGCCTAGCAATCTACTTCTGTATCTTGCCATGAAAACCCAATGATAGTCAGAACAAAACAAATTGCATTATAGTGCTGGAAGATGAGACCCCCCAGGTCGGAAGGGACTCAACTGGCTACTGGGGAGGAGCTGATGACTTTTCAGAGTAAAGCCAGCATTTATATTGTGGTTGGATCAAAGCCCTCGGGACGTCTGACTGCTGATGTAGCTACGCATGAAATCAGAGTCAGAAGCTGCAAAGATGTCTTACATATTGGGACATGGAATGTACGAAGCATGAACCAAGGGAAGTTGGAGGTGGTCAGGAATGAAATGGAATGTGTACAACTAGATCTGTTGGGTGTCAGCGAACTGAAATGGACTGGCATCGGGCACTTTGCATCTGATGATCACATGGCCTACTATGCTGGAAATGAAAGACAAATAAAAAATGGTGTTGCATTTATAATAAAGAAGAAACTTGCAAGAATTGTAAAGAAATACAATGCAATCAGTGAACACTTAATTTCTATTTGTCTACAAGGAATGCCTATAAACACAACTATAATTCAAGTATATGCCTCGACAACTGCAGAACAAGATGAAATTGATGAGTTCTATTTAAAGTACAAACTGAAATTTACAGAACATGCCAACAGGATACCCTGATAGTCATGGGTTACTGGAACGCAAAAGTTGGCAACAAAGAAGAAGGCAAAATAGTTGGAAAATATGGACTTGGCAACAGAAATGAAGCTGGAGAAAGATTAATAGAATGTTGGTCTTACAGAATTCTATCAATCTCAAACACCTTCTTCCAGCAACACAAGCAGTGACTGTACACATGGACTTCACACAATGGATTGTACAAAAATCAAATTGACTACATCTGTGGAAGTCAATGAGTGAAAGGCTCTATAACATAAACAAGGCTCTATAACAAACTGGAGCTGACTGTGGTACAGATCACAAATTACTAGTATGAAAACTCAAGCTAAAGTTGAAAAAGAGCAAGTCACTCATGAATGTAGCAAAATATGATCTTGAGAAAATACCACCAGAATTTAAAGACTGCCTGCAAAATTGATTTGCTGCTTTAGATACAAATGACAGAGCCCCAGAAGAGTTATGGGATGAAATTAAGAAGTTTGTGTTGGAAGAAAGTGAGAAAGTTCTACAAAAGGTGAAAAAGCAAAAAAGGCCAAAATGGATTACTGAAGAAACTCTGAAAATTGCCCAGAAACGCAGAGAAGCTAAAACCAGAGAAGAAAGAGAGGCAATCACAGAACTCAAAGTTTTCCAATGTGCAGCAAGACAAGACAAGAAGAAGTTCTACAATGATACATGCAAAGAAATAGAAGCAGAAACTATTAGAGGAAGAACAAGATCGGCTTTCCTAAAACTACTAGAGTTAAAGAAAAAATTCCAGCCTAGAATTGGAATGTTACAAGATGCTCAAGAATCCATGTTGAATGATGCTGAGAAGATCAAGAAAAGGTGGAAAGAATAAACAGAGTTATTATATGATAAAGATCAAGTGGACCAACAGCTGTTTCAAGCTGTATCTTATGATCCGGAACCATTGGTGATGAAAGAAGAAGTTGAAGCATCACTGAAAACCTTATCAAAGAACAAAGCACCAGGCATTGATGGCATTCCCATAGAGTATTACAGTAATCTGATGCAGCTGTTACCATACTTACAAGGCTCTGCCAAGAAATTTGGAAAACAACATCATGGCCAACTGACTGGAAAAGATCTGTGTTTATATACTAATACTAAAGAAAGATGATCGAACTGACTGTGAAAATTATTGCATAATCGCTCTGATCCCACATGCCAACAAGATTCTACTGAAGATTTATTCATCAGAGACTACAACCATACCTGGAATGAGAACTACCTGAAGTGCAAGCAGAGTTCAGGAAAGGGCGAGAAACAAGAGACATCATTGTGGATGTGAGATGAATCCTTGAAAAGACTAAAGAATACCAAAAGGATATCTATAGGTATTTTATTGACTACAGCAAGGATTTTGACTGTGTAAACCATGAGAAACTCTGGGCCACATTAAGAAGCAGGGGTATACTAGAGCACCTGATCATTCTCTTGCACAGCCTTTACATTGATCAGGAAGCAACAGTTCAAACTGAACAAGGAGAAACAGAATGGTTTAAAATCAGCAAAGGTGTATGACAAGGCTGCATACTTTCCCCTTACTTGTTTAATTTATATACAGAACAAATCATCGGAGAAGCAGGACTGTATGAAGGCAACAGAGGTGTGAAGATGGGTGGGAGACTCAACACCCTTCGCTATGCTGATGATACCACATTACTGGCTGAAAGTGAAGACGATCTGAAACATTTGCTTCTCAAGATTAAATAGTCTTAAAATGGGCCTGCACCTTAATGTAAAGAAAACAAAGATCCTGACAACTGGCAAAATCAATAAGTTCATCATCGATGGAGAAGAAATTGAAATATAACCTACTACTTGGATCAACTATCAATAAAGAAGCAACAAGCAGTCAAGAAATCAGATGACGCATTGCTCTTGGTAGAATGGCTATGAAGGATCTAGATAAGATTCTCAAGATTAGAGATGTTTCTCTCCATAGAAAGATTTGACTTGTTCAAGCATGGTATTTTCAATAACGTCATATGGATGTGAAAGTTGGACAGTGAAAAAGATAGACAGGAAGAAAATTGATGCCTTTGAATTATGGTGCTGGTGACGAAAACTATGTACTGTATACTGTGGACTGCACGAAGAACAAACTAGTCAATACTTTGACTTTCATACTTTGGACATATCATGCGAAGAGAGAGAGTTCATTAGAGAAAAACATCATGCTTGGCAAGGTAGAAGATCAATGCAAAAGAGGAAGGCCAGCAATTAGATGGATAGATACAATAACAGTAGCTATGGGTGCCAGTCTGTCAACAATGAGCCACCTAACTGAAGACCGAACACAGTTTAGGACAACTATCCAGAGGGTTGCTATGAGTCGACGTCGACTCGACGGCACTTAACAACAACAGAGTGATACAAGTAACCAGCACAAACTGTGTGGCACAAATCGGCAGCGTGCTTATAATTCTAATGCTGTGAGGCAAATTATCCTGGTTGTGTATTTAGGTCCCCGCCTAATGGCCCCTTCTCTCCTTCCTTCCTCCTTCCCCATATTACATCCCTAGGATCTCCTTCCACCCGTTGCCACTCCATCCTCACCCAATGTTTTCCCTCTAACCCCTCTCCTCAATCTACCATTGCCTGCAGTTGCACGGCCAGGTAATAACAGATATCTGGAACAGCTATTCCTCCCTCATTCTTCTGCCAGCACATCACCATGCGGTTCACTCTAGGAAGTCTTTGCCTCCAAATATGGCCAAAAATCCTCCTCTGATATTGCTTAAGTACTTTATCTGAAACTGCTATCAGTAGCATCTGAAACAGAAATAAAAGTCTTGACAGAATATTCATCTTGATGATAATCACCCACCCTCCCCATGAGAAATACGCTTTATCCCATATGTCCAGATCTCTACAGATTTGCTTCCATAGGGGAATATAATTCGACCAGTACATCCTTCCCAACTGAACTCCTAAATACCTTAAAGACTCCCTCACCCACTGGAATGGGAATGCCTCCCTCAATCGTTCCTCCACTGAACTTTTCAGAACCTCTGATTCAGTTTATATCCTGACACTTGACTATATTGAGCATTAGATTTGGTAATGTAGTTAAGGGCTGCCCCACCACAAAGATTATGTCATCAGCATACAATGCTAACTTATACTTCCTATCCCCCACCCTTACCCCATGGACATCTGCTGAAGCTCTTACCACTGCTGCCAGTGGCTCTATAACCAATGTGAAAAATAAAGGGGATAGTAGGCACCCCTATTTCGTGGCCCTGGTCAACTCACACTCCCCCAAATACATACCATTCACTCTAACGGGTGCTCTAGACTTATAGGCCTTCAATCAAGTTATGAACCTGTCCCCAATCCCCATATTCTGCAACACTGTATCTAAACCCCCATTCCACTCTATCAAAATGTTTTTTCAGCATCTGTGGCTACTAGCAATGTTGGTATGTGGTCGTCCCTTACCTAATTTATAATGTTCAGCAATTTCCTAACATTATCCCACCCATGTCGCCCCAGAATGAACCCTCTCTGATCTGCCCCAATAAGCCTTGGGAGAAATCCCTGTAATCTTCCTGCCAATATTTTTGCAAAGATCTTAGCATCTAGATTTATTAAAGATATGGGACGGTAGGACCCACATACCATGTCATCCTTCCCTGGCTTCGGAAGTACAGTAATACCCACTACAGACATAGGGCCCAATTCTGTTCTGGACATCCTGGCCCTCTGTGCGCCCAGTTGGAACCGGACACACAGAGTTAGATGGGATTCTGATCCCGTGGAGCACGTCTAGCCCCGCGGGAACAGAATCAAGTTTAGGCCTGTATTGCAGGCCAGGACCCCAGCCTGCACATACAGGCCTAGCCTGGCTAACTCAGTCAAGGCTCCTGAAAGGAGCTGTGGCGCCATGGATTCCGGTTGCCTTGGCACCGCGGCTCCATTCAGGAGCCATGATCCCCAGCCGCCGAAAATAATTTTCATTCCCCACAGCCTGACCCCGGATCTGGCCTCCCAAGGCTAAGGTCGGGCTGTGGGGAATCTCCTCTACCCCCTCCTGCCTTTTCTGCACCCGCGGCCTGCCAGGACCACCCATCTAGGGGAACTTATTCCACCTCAGAGATTGAATAAGTTCCCCATTCAGGCAGCTGGCTCTGGATGTACAGGCCAACATTGGAATCAGCCCTGTACGTCCGGGACCGTGGACTGCCCCTTTCCTGCCTTAACTCCACCCCCACACGGCCCCTTTCCCACCCCCATCTAACCTCCCCGCACAATGTACAGGGAAGTTAGTCGGGGTCAGCAGAGGGGCCGAATAGTGGGGATGGACGTCTCAATAGTCATGCCTTGGAATTTATTTATTTGGTTGGTTTTATATACTGCATTATTCATAATCAGCGCTGTTTACCCCTATAGTGTCTGGGAACTTTCCCCACTGCTGATCTTGTTAAAAATGCTAGCCAGAACTGCTGCCAGTTCCCCTCGATACAATTTATGAAATTGGGCAGTCAATCCATCGAGCCCTGGGGCCTTCCATTCCTTTAAGTCCATTATAACCTTCCCAACCTCCTCCATCGTTATATCCCTGTTTAACATCTCTTGCTCCTTTTTCCACAAACTTACCATGGGCACTGCCTCCAAGAACCCCCTACTTCCCCCTTCCCCCTGTCTGCTTCTGATGTATACAGCTTCTTGTAAAATGTCATAAAGGCTTCCTGAATCTTATCTGTTGTGAACTGCAGGTCCCCCTTTTCATTCCTAATCGTATACATACTTTGTTGAACCCTCTTAGCCTTCAGTTGCCTCGCTAATCCCTTCCCCATCCAATTATTATATTCAAAGGCATGCTGACGTAACCTCTCTACTGGTGTGCCATTTCATCCAGTCTTCATTCTCTTATAGCCCCTCTTAGTCGCTCCGTTTCTTTTAGTGCCTTTTTTTCCCATTTTCCCAGTTCCTCCTGCAACAGGGTTCCCTCCTTTCCCCTCTCCTTCTTGTGCGCCCCCAGGCCAATGAATTTCTCTCTGATAATGCCTTAAAATTATCCCATGCAACTCCATGTCTGGAGTAATATTTTTCTGAAAGAATCTTTTTATAGCCTTTCCGAACTTATCTACCTCCATCTGATCCTCTAGCAAAGACTCATTTAGTCTCCAAAATCGGAGACCTTATGTGTCTACCTTTCAGGCCAACTCCACTATAACTATGTGACAAACAACCCATCTAGCAAGGTCATATCTATACGACTGCATGTTTTATGTAGTGGGGAATAGTACGTATAATCCTGCCTATTACCCACCCTATGTCGCCACACATCAATTAGCCTCAGGTCGGTCATCATTTGTTGTAACTTACGTCTATGGACCCTCTTTCCCTTCTCTCCTTCACCTGAGTTGTCCAATCTTTGGTTGATAGTCAAACTGAAATCCTCTCCCTTTATAATTGGGGTCCCCGTACCCGTCCCATCTGCTTCCGTCCCAGAGCTGCTTCCGTACCTGGTCATAAAAATCCCCCTGCCCTTCATTAGGCGCATATATGCTCACCACCACCATGAAATCCCCATTTATCTTTCCTTCCCAGCTGATCCACCTCCCCTTCGTCCTTCTCGTGAACTTTTGCTCCTCTATCTTCAGCTCTCTAGAAAACAGATTTCCTACCCTGCCCTTTTGTGGGCTCTCTCTATTCCCCGCCAGATACACAGGTGGAAACTCCTTTATGTGTAACAGTCCTTGTGTGTTTTTTAAATGTGTCTCCTGGATCAAGAAAATGTCTACCTTGGCTCGAACCTCTTCTCTCAGCAGATTGCACCTCTTTTGCCAGAATGACAGGCCTTTGACATTTTAAGATCATAATCTTTACCCCCTCCTTTTCCCTCCCCCCCTTTTCCCCTTACCCCCTCCTCTCCAGCCCCCTTTTTGTTCCCCCTCCTTGACTTCCCCCTTCTTGCATTTCACCCCTTCTTCCTTCTTCCCTCTTCCGCCCTACCCGCTCTCTCAGCAATATTATACGCCATCTGAGTAGTGACTCCACAGCCCCCATGACCGGCCCACTCATACCCTTCCCTTCACAAAACCCCCCTCCTCCTTCCCACTTTCCCTCACCTTCCACCTCCTCTGTAGTCATTCATCCATTTCACATTCACCCCTTCCCACTCCCACTGCCCCCCATACGTTCCAGCTGGTTATCCACTCCACGTCCTCTTTCATTAGCATCCTCCAGCAACATTCCCTCATCATTTACATTTACTATTAACCATAAACTGTAACATCTCCCAAAGCTTCTCAAGCTTAAAACCTAGATCAGGATACTGTCCAGTGCTCCGGCTATGAGCAATCCACCATGCTTATCTTCTTCTTCTTCCTGGAGCGATCCACGGCTTCCCATTTTTGTCTCAGATCCTTCCAATTCCTCAGGCCTTTTAAAATGTCAGCTGCCGAAGGCAGATCCTGCAGCCTAATATCTGCCATTGCAGTCCTTAGTTCCTGCACCGTCATGACCCGCTTGGTTATGCCATTTTTAGTAAACGCCATGCCTTGAGGGAACAGCCATCTGTATCTGATGTTCTCTTGTCTCAAACGGGCTGTCAGCCCCTCACCCCCCCTCACACACTTTCCTCCGGGCAATTATAGCCGCTGCGAGATCTGCATACACAGCAACTTGGAGGCCTTTCCAGTCAAACTTCCCAGCTTTCCACATATGCGCTGTGATTTTTTTCTTTAACCAAATAATCATGTAGACAGACCACTATATCATGTGGCACTTGTGATTTGATCAGGACTAGGGATCTGTGTGCTCAGTCAATTTTAATGTCCTTTACCGGCGCTTCCTCCGACCCTTATGCCACCTTGGTGCAGTTCTGATAGTCCTCCGTCTCTGGTACCCCTTTTCTCCGCAGATTCTGTCTGCAGGACTGGTTCTCGAGGTCCTCAGTTTTAATGGCCATATCATTATTCACTCCTTCCAGGCGCACTCCTCCCGTTGGAGGTCTTCCACCGCTGTATCCATTTCTTCCGTTCCACTCTCCAATTCTGTCCGTTATTTCTTAGTGTAGGCCCGTTACCATGTCCCCCACCTCCTCCTTTATCCCAGCAATGTCTTTCTGTACCTCTACAAAGCATTTAAGCAGCTCCTCATGGGATATCGAGTCCGCCAAATTCGTCCACCCTGATCCCTCACCTTCGGAATCTGTCTCCGTATTCTCGCCCTCGCAATTGAGGGTCCCTGCCATTTTACTTCCTTCCTTCCTTCTCCAGCTGCTGAGCTTTGCAATAGACAAAATCTTTCAGGTTGGCAGTGTTGCGCTATGTAGTTGCCATCTCCCGTCGCTCTGGGATGCTCGCTATTGTTATTCCTCCTCTAGAGAGTTTTCACTGGACTCCACACGGGGTATACCTTACTTTTGCAGTAATGGTTCTCAGAGCTCTCACCCAAGTCATCCATGCCAGGCCATGACATCACTTCCTCCACCAGGCTATACTTTATTCAGGAAGGAGAGGGGAAGAAGGAGAGGAGGAGTAGCACTATACGTAAAAAAATAATATTAAAGCTATAGAATTACAGGGCTTAAAAGGGAAAGAGGAGGCACTGTGGGTTAAACTAGAAGAGGGAAAAAGAAATCCATTTGCATGGCGTGATATACAGACCCTTCCCCCCTCCACAGGGAGAAGAAGTGGATGGAGATTTCATAGGCGATATATGCAACATTGCTAGGAAAGGGGAAGTGCTACTGATAGGTGATTTCAATATGCCGGATGTTGATTGGCACATCCCTGCTGTGGTGTCATCTAGAAGTAAGGAGATCCTGGATTCTCTACAGGGAGAACTATTCAGGCAACTTGTAACAGAACCCACAGGTGAAGGGGCATACTGGACTTGGTGCTTACCAATGGTGAAAGTGTTTCTGATGTTATAGTAGGAGATCATCTCGCATCTAGCGATCACCAGATGGTGTGGTTCAGTATTATGACTAGGGCTGATAAAATCCATTCAAAAGCGAGGGTCTTAGATTTTAGGAAAACTAACATGCCAAGATGGGACAATACCTCAAGAAGTCATTAGTGGGATGGGAACAGCTGGGGATGTAGAATAGTGGGCAAAACTAAAGGGGATATTTTATGGGTGACAAACCTTTTTGTTAGAAAGGTAAATAAAAGCAAAAGGAAAAGGAGGCTGCTATGGTTCTCAGAAGAAGTAGTTGAAAAGGTGAAGAAAAAGGGGGAGACCTTTATGAAATACAAGAGATCACAGAGAGAGGATTCTATATTTGGAAAAACTTAGAGAAGCTAGCAAAGTAGTCAGGAAAGTAAAGATACCAAAAGAAGAAGAAATAGCCAATAAAATAGGGAGATAAGACATTTTTCAGCTTTGCTAGTGAGAAGAGAAAGGGCAAAAGTGGTATTGTCAAATTCAAGGGTGAAGGGGAGGAATATGTAGAAGCTGATGAGGATAAAGCGGAATTGCTTAACAAATATTTCTGCTCTGCATTCACAGATGACAGGAGCAGGACTTCAGAAAACACCCACTAACAGGAACAGAGCGAGAAGCATCTCAAATGATTTTCAGAAGACTGTGTGAGGAAGTAGCTAAACTAAAAGGGATGGGACACATCTGAGAATACTGAAGGGGACATTCTAGCGTCTCCACTGACTGATCTTTACAATGCTTCTTTCAAGTCAGGAGTGGTACCAGAGGACTGGAGAGAGGCACAAGTGGTCTCTTTACACAAAAGTGGAAGTAAGAATTTGGTTGAAAACTACAGGCTGATTAGTCTAACCTCTGCGATAAGTAAATTATTGGAAACACTGCTGAAAGAGAAAATAGTGAAGTTTCTGGAGTCCAGTGGATTACAGGATCGGAGGCAGCATGGATTAACCAGAGGCAGGACTTGTCAGACAAATCTGATTGATTTCTTTGACTGGGTGACAAAGGAGTTGGACCAAGGGAGAGCCCTAGATGTGGTGTACTTAGATTTCAGTAAAGCCTTTGACACTGTTCCGCACAAGTGACTTATAAACAAACTGAACACCTTAATGATGGACCCTAAAATTACTGATTGGGATATAAATTGGTTGAGTTGGAGGCGACAAAGGGTGCAGGTAAACAGAACTCACTCTGAGGAGAAGGAGATTATCAATGGTGTGCCCCAGGGATCTGTCCTTGGTCCGATTCTTTTTAACATCTTTGTTAGTGATATTGCGGAAGGACTGTCAGTTAAAGTTTGCCTCTTTGCAGATGATACAAAAATCTGCAATAGAGTAGACACTCAGGAAGGAGTAGATAATATGAGGAGAGATCTAGCTAAGCTTGAAGAATGGTTAAGAATTTGGCAGCTGAGATTTAATGCTAAAAAATGCAGGGCCATGCTTTTGGGGCTGCAAAAATCCAAGGGAGCGGTACAGTGTAGGGGTGAAGTACTTCTGTCCACAAAAGAAGAGCGGGACCTGGGCATGATTGTGTCTGACTATCTTAAAGTTGCTAAACAGGTAGAAAAGGCGACGGCAAAAGTTAGAAGGATGCTTGGGTGCATAGGGAGAGGAATGGCCAACAGAAAAAAAGGAGGTGATAGTGCCTCTGTATAAGTCTCTAGTGCAGCCTCATTTGGAGTATTGAGTGTAATTCTGGAGACCACACCTTCAAAAGGATATAAACAGATTGGAGTCAGTTCAGACGGAGGCTACTAAAATGGTTAGCGGTCTTTGTTACAAAGCATATGAGAACAGACTTAAGGATCATAATATGTATGCTTTAGAGGAAAGGCGGGATAGAGGAGATATGATAGAGATGTTTAAATACCTCTGTGGCATGAATGCACAGTAGGAGAGCTGCTTTTGATTGATAGCAAGCTCTGCTATGAGGGGACATAGGATGAGGGTGAAGGGAGATAGACTCAGGAGTAATATGCGGAAATATTTCTTTACGGAAAGAGTGGTGGATCCATGGAATAGTCTCCCAGTGGAGGTGGTAGAGATGAGGACAGTATCTGAATTTAAAAAAGCATGGGACAAACACAGAGGATATCTAAAGGAAAAAAAAAAGGGGACTATTGTAGTAACTGATATGAAAGGGTGGACTAGATAGGCCATGTGGTCTTTTTCTGCTGTCATGTCTCTATGTTTCTGTGACAGAAGAACTGGACAATCTCTAATTCTCTGTTTACACATGTGAGAGAGGCAGCAGAAAAGACCATATCAGACATGAGAATTTTTGATAGAACTGATTTTGTGTACTATAGGGCATCCAAATAGTCAAATATTGTTCTAGGAGTGATTAGAATTTTGTTTTATTTTTAATATTGGTCCTGCTAGAAATAAATCATACTGATCCAAGATGGCGGTTTAAGTGGTATGTGGAGCGGCACAAATTTTTTTCATGGGGAAGAAACGCAAGTCTAGAGGTGCCAAACAGCCTTCGGCACCTCTGGCCTCAACGCCTTTGCCGCTAACAGTTACGGGTCCCTTGGACATATATTTCTTACCCATGCCGCGGCATTCAGTGGTAGAAGGGGAGAGGAAGTTGGCTTTGCAAGGTTCGGAGGTGTTGTCCTCGTACTCTGCATCGGGTGGTGATCTATCCTCCCTGAGCTCATTGCATGCCTCTAAGGTACCTCGGCAGAACATCAGCGATGCGGAGAGCCAGGAGGGAGGTGTTGAGTCGGCGGACTCCATCGGAAGAGGGGGCTTGGTGTCTGGGAGAAGCCAGGGCTCGGTGATGCTTCCAGTTGCGCAGTCGAGTGTCAAGGCTGCTGTGAGAATGGCAGAAGGAAGCGAGGAGTTTGTGCCTCGCCAGTTAACCCTCGCCCCGTTGCCGGGTGTGGTATCGGAGACAACTGCAGCAGTGGGAGCTGTTTCGGTGCCTTCGCTGGGACCTCCAGAAGAGATAACATTGCAGGCCATTTGGGTTGCTATTATGCAGCTTCATGAGGAGTTGGCACCCCAGATGAACAGTTTGGCGACACAGGTCTCTACTAATGCTGAGGTTATACAAGAAACTGTTGTAAGAATTTCCTCCTTTCAGACGGAGGTCTCTGACTTTCGTACGAAAATGGTATCTGTTGACAATGATATGGAGTTTCTTAAGAAAAGTTTGGCTCCAGTTAGGTTTAAATGAGAGATGCTGGAGAATACAGCCCGGGCTGTGAATATCCGTTTGGTTAATTTTCCTAAAGCAGCCCTGGTTTCCGCGAGGGATATGTTTCATTCTTATTTGATTGAGAATTTGGGCATTCCTCCAGAATCTCACCCTCCTATTGTAAAATTGTATTATCTCCCTTTGGGAAAAAAGTTGAAGGGTCGGGAGTGGTTGCTGGTGGGATTGATGTTGATGTTTTAAATGTAACAGAAATGTTGGAATCTTCCAGAGATGAGCAGGTGGTGCCATCTACCTTATTGATTACTTTGGCATTATTATCGGATAAAGAATGGCTCATGAAGTTGTTCTTTAAGAAACGACATATGTTGTTTAAAGGTTTACAGGTGTATATGTTTCCAGATCTTTCTAGAGAGACCCAGAAGAGGAGACGGGAATTTCTCCTGTTGAGACCGGGAATTCAATTATTGGGAGGTTTATTTTTCCTGAAATTTCTTTGCAAATGTCTGATAAAGTATCAGTCTAATTACTTCATATTTTATGAACCCTCCCAATTATTGGATTTCATAAATGCTCGACAAGCTGGGGGTGGGGTTGATTCTTGGTCTGTTCCCAGCTGAGTATGTTTAGGTACTGGCTGTTTACACATCACCTATTTCCGTACAGTATTTTTGTAAAAAATATTTGTTCTATGGATCCCTTCTATTGTGGGCTAGAGTGGGTGGGGTTGGACTTGTTTTCAGTAGTTTGTGTTGGGACTTGTATGAGTTCTAATGTATTCCTTGCTTTTTTTTTCTTCCGATACCCTTCTCAATTTCATGTTCAAGATGTATTCTTGATATTCATGTCAAAATTTATAAACATTAAATTAAAAAAAAGAAATTATACTGCTCATTTCCGATCGTTTTAATGCCCATAATGCAGCTTACACATTCTCTCTTCATTCTGATGATGTATTACAGAGAAAACACTACCTTTCCAGTTTCACAGCATGCATTTTTAATGCCTCCCTTGTCCCTTTCAAGGTCACCTTCTTCGTGAACCCTGTTTGAAGAAATGTACTTTAGTCATGATTCGGTACATTGGCTCTTATAGTACAGCATCACAAAGGAAACACATTTTGTAAACTGAATTTTTGATCTCTTGCAGTTAAACTGCTATATACTACGACCACAATTTACTATATACTTAACCATCAATCAAACTTATGTGCTCCTTCCACTGCTGAAGTCTTTGTTATTGGGTGATTAAAATAATAATAATAATAATTATTATTATTATTAACAATTACTTGCCATTTCCTTTTAGGAGTTCAGTGCATGCTACAACACTAAACACAGCATAACACATTACACATTGAGATCAGACAAAGTGACAGCAAGGCTGAATAGGAAGACATTCCTTATAAATGATGAAATCACGCCTCAGTCATCTCAAAAGAGGCCTCAGAAAAGCAACAGCCTGCTTTGGAAACAAACGTATTGATAAAAGAGGCCACCCCCACCCCAGTTTTATCAGCCGGGAAAAGCCTGAGTGCTGGGGCCATGTTTTCAATAAATGGTGAGCCTGTACAAAATGCTGATCATCTCAGACAGCAAGGCAAGGAATTCCAAAGAAACTGGTACAGCCCAAGTGAAGGCCCAGCCCTTTATACGAGTTAAGTGTACCCCTCTAATCAAAGGTAGTAATAACGGGTTTCTTTGCTTCCCCAACCTCCCCCTGAAATGCAGAACATGAACTGGAGACTGAAGCTGCAGCTGTTCCCTTAAATAGGTTTAAATGCTGAGCTAAAACACTAATGGGTCAATATTTGGTCATGGCAATCAGCATTTTTTAAACACTGGCCACTACAGCTAAATAAGAATGGCATATTCAGTGCCAGTATCCAGATAATAACCAGGACTGACTATCCGATCACTGTGCTCAGCATCAGCACTATCTGCGTATTGGTGATTTTCAGTGCTACAGATAGTTAGCTGATTAGCCATTTAGGACACTTTTTTTTTTTGCTGAAAATTGCCCCTATGTGGCTAAATTGCAGCTTTGCTCTCACTCCAGCCCCAGTTTGTCCTGGCACTATCCACATAGTGCTGAGGTGGTCAGAGAATATTCAGCAGCACTATCCATATAGTGCTGCTGAATATCATTCTCTGTGGCACTTATATCTGGTTAGCAGGTGACCTCCAAGATTTTTGCTCCTTTTCCATTGTTTTTATTAAAAGGTCAGTGATACTTAAGTGGTCCACCTCTCAACAATCTAAGTTAATGTTAAGTGGAACTGCTTGAAGTTCTTGAAATTCCACAAGGTCCATTGTTGTTTTTTGATGCTCCACTCTTCTTTATTTGGCATATTACATATGTAGACAATATTTAAAGATCAGTTGACCCTTGGGGCCCTTTTACTAAAGTTCAAGAAGTTTTGTACTTAATGGGTATGAAGTGCAAAGCCTCTAGGGTGACTGGCAGGGGCAGGAACAGCATGTTCCTGACAGTTACCGTGTGGATGCCCTAACACATGGTGCTATTACTGCAGACGCACCTGACTCCACCTATTGTGATGGTGTTAGGTGCACCTGTGCTAATGGCGTGTGATACGTCCCCTTACGCTGACTGGAATGTGCTCACCACACCCTCTCACTACCCCTCCCCCACCCATTCAATGTGCGAGTGGCAATTAATGCACAAATTAGAGTTTAGGAATTATCATGCACCTCCCCGTAACAGTTACTGTGGGCCTGAGCATGCAGTTACCATGCATGAAAACATACGTTAACTGCTTAGCGCACTTTGATAAAAGGGTCACTTACTGTCTGTCTTGGGTGCAGATTTGAACAGTGCAATTGTCATAATTGTTTTGTTTGCATCATAGAGGAGAGTTGCATTAATGTTGCTGAAAAACACAAAGAATTCAGGCACTGAAAAAGACAAGATATGCACAAACTGGCTATTACAAATGAAAACAAGTCAAAGTATAAGTGAATAAAGCAAAATGAACTCACTGAAAACTGCTCTAAAAAAAAGACACTCATAAAGATCTCACCCAGCTACATTGATTCTGAAGATATGAAAACAAAGAACGTCATACAGAATCTTTTTATGGAGGCATAGCTTACATACTATATAAACAGAAGTGTGAATGAGGATTCAGCGGTCATTGGATAGGTTTAGGTTTTTGGCACCAGTAGGTAATATTGATATTGTCACTTTCCACCCACCCAGGTAGGCAGGACATGACAACATCAGTTAAGTCTAATATGGGACAACACTGATATAAATTCTTCACCATCAATTCTTTAAGCTGACACTATGAGCCCACAGAAACTCCCTCAGGGATGGGTGCAGTACAGAACTAGAATGATTCTCCTTATGACTTGCTATTCACCTGCTGCTAGTAGGACACTCATTTGCTGCCTTTTCACCAGCAGCCAGGAAAAAAAAATAGTATACTCTTATGTAAGTCGTTGCAGGTCAGCATTCAGTCCCAGGTCTGATCTGGAGAGGAGATGGGTAAAAGTGGTTTCTAACCCTGGCAGAAGAGGAGATGGCGCTGATAAATGTTTAGACATCCAATGTTGATTCTCTACTATTTTTTTTTAGAAAATTGGTAGATAGCTTGGAGATATTGCCTCCCTCCCATTAGTTCTTAGAGGGGACTTTAATTTGCCTCTGGAAGCTGTAATGAATAGATGGTCCAAAGTGATTTTTTTTCCATTTGAACTTTTTAATAAGAATTTCAGAGAATTACAGATATTACAAATTCAACTTAACATTTATATATATTAATATGTATAGTCTATTTATTTATTCATATAGAATTTCTCTAGAATCTTTTATATCATCCCCTTACCCACCTCCCTTTCACCCATCCCTCCCACTCTCATTTTCAACACATTATCTACATTCACTCTTCACTCTTCCATTACTGAATTAATATCCTCTCCCCTTTCATCTAGTCACCATTGAGCCCTTTTTCTATATCGCTCTCCCTCTTTCTTCCTTCTATTTTTCCAACCATTTACACACATTCTTCCATTGTTCCTCAGCTTTCCCCCTGACCCTCGCCTCATCTCCATCAATCTATGCATCAAACACATCTCTGCCACTCTTCTTACAAATCCTGTTGTTTGTGGCATGGTCTCCCCCTGCCAGTGCTGTAATATTTCACTTCTGGCAACTACTAAACAATGATGTATCACTCCACTAACTCTTTTAGGAATATCTTCCTCTAATTTGTGTATTAAACTGCCAAGTCCTGTCATAGCCGGAGTGCCGACAGACCCCGGCCAGTCCTTGCTATGGGTGCAGGCCCCTTGGGGAAGGTCCCCTTGGAGGAGTGGAGGACAGCCAAGGGCTAGGAAAGTGTTCAGAGAAGAATCCAAACCCCTGTCCTCTCCCCACCTAGAAAATCCAAGGCCCTACTCCCTGACCACAGAAGGGCTGAGGGGCAGGAGGGGAGGGAGGTAGAAGACTTGCCCCAGAACCCCATGGAGGTAGATCCCCTCAAGAAGGAGGTAGGAGACTCCTGGGAGGAGGAGGAGATGGACCTGAGGGTTAAGGAACAATAAAACCCCAAGAAGAACCCCATGGATATTCAACCGGTAGACAGCCTGCCAGACTTGGGATGGTTGAAGCAATAGGAAGCTACATGGGAGGTGGCGGGGCATTCAGGTAATTCAACACCTGAGACATATCCCGGTTGAACTAGGAACTTAAGGGGGGGAGAGTTTACGTTGAGATTGAATGTGTATGTTTGCTTGAACTGAAGGACATTAGGAAGATGTCCTACTTAATTTACATATTATCTACATTTATATTGCCAAGAAGGACCCTGGTGAGAGCTACTTTGGACCGGGGGGGGGGGGGGGGAGAGAGAGAGAGAGACCACAGCATGGGAAGGGATTCCACCAACCGTGAACTTTAGGACTATTGGATCACTCACCCTAACGTAGACTTCCCTGCTAGGGGAAGAACATAAAGGGTGGTATTCAGACTCTTCTTGTGAGCAGATTGAGCCAGGAGGACTACAGGAGAGACCTGAAAGAACCACCAGATGCTTGTATCCTGAACCAGGAGGCAGACGATACTGGACCTGAACCGAGAAGGAGCAACAAATGATATCAGGAGTGGGATTACAGAGTACACTGGAGAGGAAATACTGAGCCCTCAATGAAGGAGTGAGGGGCCCTTCCCAGCAAGGACAACAGACAAACAATGCTGAGACCCATCTGCCTGGAAGGTACGAATATCTAGGAAATAGGGCGGGGTAAGAAGGTTAGTCTAGGTAAAGACAGGGTGGGTGTACTCTCCTGAAGACCTGTACTTGGGATGCTTTCTCTCTGTTTGTTTCAGAGTCATGGCTTTGGAGGAACTAATTTGTTGGCTTGTAGAGCAGATTCGACTTCAACAGGAAGCGATGGAACTTAGGCACAACTTAATCAGCAACTCTTCCAGCTACTAGAGGTAAAAACTCAAGATCTTAAGAAACTCACTCATGGGATGACTGGATTGGCGAGGACACAGAAGCCTGAGGTGGGCCCAATTGAGGGTGTGTTACAATGGGAGGACAGGAGGGGACTCATACCCTCACTTTAACAAAAATGGGACCCAGGGACAATCCTGAGGCCTACATGTTGACTTTTGAAAGGGTGGCTACTGCAGCGGGTTGGCCTATGGACCAGTGGGCTGTGCATTTAGCACCACTGCTTATGGAGGAAGCCCAAGCAATCTATCTGTCCCTAGACAATACCCAAGCTGTGGACTATTCCGAGGTGAAAGTGACTATTCAGGACCTATTGTGGCTAACCCCAGAGAACTATCGAAAGCGTTTTCGGGCCACCAAATTTCACCCAGGAGAAAGGCCTCGGGTCATGGCCCACCGATTAACTGATTTCACCACCAGGTGGCTGGAATTCTGGACTTACTATAGAAGAAAGATAGTCCTAGAACAATTTTTTTTGTATTTTGCCAAGGGAGGTACGGGCATGGGAATCCAGGAAGGGGCCCATGTCAATAACTAAGGTAGTAGGCCTGGCGGAAAACTTTCTCAATGCTGAATCTCAGGTGCTGTGAATCCCAGAGGAGGGGGAAAGGAGACACCCAGAGGGGAATTACAGGAAATGATCCACTGGGCATAAGAAAAGTTGGGATAACCCTAATGATCCTACAGGGAAGAAACCCACGCAGGAGTCTCAAAGAGGGCCATGATGCTTTGCATGCAGGGAGCTGGGCCATTTCCAATGGGAGTATCCAAAAGGGGAATGTTCCTTCTCTGGGGTAGGACTCATGGGGAACCCGTGAAGCCGCAGCAGACCTCTTTAAAAAGGGGTTCCGTATTGGTCAAACGGACCTGGAAGTTCTCGTAGACACCAGAAGTAACAGTCTCTGATGTCTCGAGACCTAGCCCAGAGCCTAGAGGTCGGTAAGAGGCAGGGAAGATACCTATGCCCCGAATGAGTGAGAGGTATCCATGGGGACATACGGGATGTGTGGTGGAGAAGCAGGCTCAGAAAGCAGAGAGAGAAAGAAAAAACAGCCTTTTCTTTCTTTCCACAAAGAAACTGCAGGCAAAGGAAGGGTTAACTCCCAAACTAAAGACAGAGATTCCCTGCAGAGGAGTGCAGACCTAGGAACACGCCCTGTTCCCATGGAGATAGAGGGAGGAGAAGGGAGTGGTTTGGAGGCGGAGTCAAGACCCATAGGACAGCCCCAAACATTTAGGCAGGGAAGTTGCACTCACAAACGGGATCAGATTCAGACACAGTTACGGCAGACACGAGGGAACAAGGAAGGAAGCACAAGAGAGAAACAGTCACGGGCAGAGAAACAGAATTGGAAGGAGACACGGAAGCAGCTTGCACAGAAGCAGTTTGGAAGTAGGAGCAGAGAGCTGACAAGGCCAGTGGAGAGCTCAGGGGAGGAGTCCTCAGAGGGGGAAATATTCTCCAGAAGTGCATGGCTTAACTCTTCTCTCAGTAAGGAGCCTACAGGGAGGAAAAGCACTGCAAGCAAGGTGAGCCCTTTACAAACCTTAAAGGAGTTGCTGAACAGGGAAAGCTTTTCCTGCCCTTCCCCCACAAGCTCACGTTCTGCTAAGGGTACCTGGGAGAAACTCTTGAAGGCTTTACAAGATAGAAAGGCTTCTCAGGAAGATACCAGAGAAAGCAGTTACCTGAGAGAGTCTAGTGTGAAGGAGATGGACTTGGGAGACAGTGTGGAAGCAAGCAGTGTTTCAGACATGGAGATAGACTGTGCTGTTTGTGCTAAGGAAGAGTAAAGGAACCAAATAGGGTTTAAAGAGCTGAAGGAAACCCAGCTGTTCCTAATCATTGAGTGTGTTTGTGTTACCTTGTGCTGGAGTGAAAGAACTGAATGGGGTTTGTTACCTGGAAAAACCCAGAAGTTCTTTTACAAGGACATTTTAAGAAAGCCCATAACTTTTAGCTGTGCTTTTAAAAGTAGCTTGACTGATAAAGCTGCTTGGGAAAGAAAGCTGGAAGAAGCTAAAAGCTTATACTATAACTTGAAGAGAATACTACTGCATTGAATAGTCTCTGGGTGGACCAGGAAGCCTGGCTATACCTGCTGTGAGAGTAACAGGGGTTTTATAGTGCCTCCTGGAGACCAGGAACAGAGTGCTGATGTAAATAGAGTTTTATGTGGAACCAAGATTTAACTGTACCAAGCCAAGGACTGTTTAATAAGCTTGTGTTATATGGAGAAATATCCTGGTCTTTAATTTGTAAGCTTCAATCAATTCTTGCCAAAGAATTGAATCCGGGTAGGAAATCCTTATTTCTCAAATAAAGAAATATTCCTGTGACCTTTGGCACTTGGCTCTAATCCTTTCGGGGACACAACTACACGCTAACTGGGCTAATTCATACAAAGGACAATCGGACCGCTTTCCCGTACCACTAGGCAACTGCCTGGCCATAAGGGGGTGTTCGACAGATGACACCGCCTATGAGCTAAAAATCATTTGGGACAATAAACAACAACTGTTAGGAATGGCCATTATCAAGGGGCTACCAGTGTCACTAATCCTAGGCTGGGATTGGGAGGGATTATTAGACTCAACTGACTTCCGCTCTGCATTAGTAGCCACCTGTGCCCGAGACTATACCTCAGAGGGAAAAACCAACCCCGACTTCGGGGATTTGTTTCCCTTTGTAACCCCGGATGTGGTAAGGGGTAGTGGGAAGACTAGAAAAAGCAGGGCTCAGCGGAGGGTGGAAAAGTGTAAAGGGCTGATTCCCCCAGGGGAGTCAAGGCTCTTGGGGAAGAGGTGCTCTCCAAGTTTGATAACTTCTCTGAAGAGCAAGCCAAAGACCATACTTTGCAGGAAGCCTGAGGTAAGGTGGAAGGCACAGGTTCTAAGAAGGGGAAGGAGAATAACCCATTATATCAGATTGTATTCTGGAAAGAGAAAGGAGAGAAAGCCCTGCTTATGGTACCCCAAATATTCTGGGAGACTCTATTGATCCTGGTCCACAGTCACCCTTTGGCAGGACACCTAGGAGAGAGCAGGGGGTGGACCTGGAGACAGACGATACCAGATCTGACCCGAGAAGGATCATCATCCTGGTACCTACTTAGATCCATCATCCAGGAAATGGGATTAGTAGATGTATGAAGACTTCATCCTATCATTAAGGATTTTACATTTTACTTCTTGCCCCATGGAACTGACTCCAGGATTGATTACTTTCTAATTTCCAGTCTGATATTACCTTCAGTAATAGGTACTATAGTTGGTTTGATTCCATGTACTAATTATGACGACAATTAATCAGGGCCATACCTAGGGCTATGCAAGCTGTGCAGCCGAACATGGCGCAAGTAAGAAAGGGGTGCTGATATCATCACTGAGCTTCCAGGAAACTCAAAAGTAGTGAGTTTTTGCATGCGGCTGGGTGGAGGTGGGGCACCAGATTTGTTAGTCGCACAGAGTGCATTTCTAGCTTGGTAGGTCCTGCTCTTAATCCTGCCTGACAGGGGGACTGCCACCCTCAGTGGAGGTTTAATATAGACCTGTTGCAGGAGGAGGATTTCCAGTAAATGATACAAAATAAAACTGAGGTCTATTTTCGGCACAGCAGATGAGAGAATATCTCAATTTCTCATTGATGAGATGCATGCACTATTATATACAAAATGCAAGGTATTAGAAAGAGTACAGAAGTGGACACTTTAGCTCAATGTCTCAGAAAGCTAGGCAATGAATATGAGCAATTACTAAGGAAGACAGTACTCTGGTAATAAAAGAACAGGACATAACAGAACAGTTCTACGATTGTATGTGTAGTAAACGCGCAGTAGTACTAGTAGTAGTTATGGGAGACAGCCAACCTGGTTTTGCCCTAACTAGATTGTTACTCTGTGTGTATTTCTGTTGTCTTAATTAGATTGTAAGCTTTGATGAGCAGGGACTGTCACTCTTTATATGTCTGTACAGCGCTGCGTATGAGGTAGTGCTTTATAAATGTTAAATAGTAGTAGTAGTAGTAGATTGCTACTTTAAGCTTTATAGTTCACAGCAGGCCAGTGGGGATGATAGGGTTGATTCCTTCCTAAGAGAGCTGCAACATTGAACTCAGTAGGATGCTCAAAGAGGGATGCTGGAAGTGGATCTAACAGGTAGAGAGATCAAAGAAACTATGAATGTTCTCTGGGTAAGGTCCTGGAACCAGGTGGCTTGACGGTGAAGTTTTATAAAGCCTGTTCAGAACTGTTGATACTTAGCCTCTGGCGTGGCTCAAGGATCCTTTGCAAAGGAAAAGAGTGTGGTGCATCCAAAGCCAGATAAAGATTCCCTGTTGGTATCTAACCACAGGCTAATCGCTTTAATAAACATGGATTGTAAGATCTACTCCAAGCTTTTGGCCCTCTGACTTGGAAAAGTTCTACTGAGTATAATCAGTAGTAGCCAGATAAGATTTATTCAAGGTAGGATGCCCCTGATAATGCATGGCCCAGGTGTAATGTCCCATTCATTGTACAGGAACTGCAGGACTCTGAAGTGGCCTTGTCACTTGACGCCAAAAAAGCCTTTGATAATGTTAAATGGCCTTTCTTTTTAACTATGGTTGAGTGGTTTGGCTTTTAGAAAAAGTTCATCAAAATGTTTAAGATCTTGTATGTATGTCCAGTGTTTGCCAATGACCTGTTTTCTCAGTTGATTCTCTTGCAAAAAAAAAAGGGATGAGATAGAGATGCCCCCTCTCCCTGTTGTTTAATTTGGTGATAGAACTGCTTCTATTGATGGTTATGAGTTATCTTAATATTCAAGGCATAAGATATAGTCAGACAGGTCAAAACGTCAATATATTCTGAAGAGGTTTTGTTATTTCTGCCAATGAGTCCATTCCAATGTTGTTGCAACTGATCACTAGAGACTAGCTTTTCAGTTATTGGGTGAACTGGTCCGAAATGGAATGTTGTTGAATAAATATATCTTTGTTTCTAATCGGGACCAATTCCCTTTTACCAAGCCAAGTGAACACTTAAAAGTATTTAGGAGTGTAGGTAGCAAGTTGCTGGTCATCAGAGATAATATAGCCTATATGACAGAAATAGTGAAGGATTTGCTGGATAGCTGGTCTCCTCTATTCATGTCACGACAGGGTAGACTGATGATGCCGAAGATCAATTATATATTAAGCATGCTTCTGCTTCTCCTCCATAAGGGGGGTTCCAACAGTTGGAGAAGTGACTCTCAACATTTCTATGGCAGAAGAAACACCCTTGAACTGCACTGAAGAAACTGAAATGGAAGGTGTCAGGGGGAGGAGTCATTGCTAGATTTTAAACGATATCATGTCCCTTGCTGTTGCAGAAAGAAGTTCTTTGATTTAGAGGTGGATCTCAATAAACCAATTTGGTGGAATTTAGAGAAGGCAATAGTGCATCCCATCCTCCACTGTGGAGAGTATTTTTATAAATTCCTGTGCAATATACATGCATTGTCATGTGTGTTCTTGGAGCCTATTTTATAAAGTGATGTATGCACCTACTTTACTTAATAAAATAGGGGTGCAAAGATGCACCACAAAGGTCATGGCAGTTACACAGACATAAATGCCCATGCCTAGATTGCTTGGAAATGTATGAAAATCATAATATTTTATAATTTATGTATATACATTTATGCTGCTTCTGAGCTCTGCCCGTAGGCACGCCCACACTGAAAGTACGTGTGATCATACTTACACGTGCACTTAGAAAACAGTAACTGCTTAAAGCATGTGCATACATGCCTTTTCACGTGCATAAGCATAGGCGTAGTTTGGGAGGGTATGGGGGACAGCGCCCCCTCCCCTCCAAAATGTTGCAGGCACTAATGGTGAACTGATCCCCCTGCCTCCCCTACTATTTTGACTCCCTTACCTATTGTCGCCTCAAAGAAGGCAAACTATACTGATGTGCATAAGTCCTTTAAAATAGACTTGCCTGTGTAAATAGCAAGTAGCTTTCCATGTGTCCCTTTTAAAATCAGTCCCTAAATGTCCCATCTGGCATGAAATTCAGTTCTAGATTCAGAGAATGGCTGATTATTCAGGTTATTCTAGAGGCGTTTCATCAACTAGAAGGGATTGTGAAACCTTAGGAGGCAGTCTCGCTGAAGTGTCCCAGACTCATATGGTCCAATAATAATCAACCAAAACACATCACCTGGAGGGTTTGGCAATCCAAAAATATTTGGATGCTTGGCCAGTTGGTGGAGTAAGGTCAATTGAGCTATTTACAAGAACCATAGACACTTATGGCTTACAACCATCGCAATACTTTAAATTGGCTCAGTTGCAGTGTTATGCCAATTAATAAAAAAAATCCTGTTGACAAACCAGTGCTATTATCATCAGTACCTATCCTTGTAATACATTAATTATTACTGGAGGAAAAAGACCTCAGAGCATATCCTGCATTCTACTCCTTTCCTACACCATCAAAACTCTTTTGCTGGAAACCAGGATTAATATTTACAAGTCATAAAAAACCTCCACAAAAACTACTGACATATCTTTTTCAGAATAACAATGTTAGTTCATTGTACATATAAGTGAAAAAAATCAAATCATCAGTTCAAGTGCCCAAGCACCCTATGGTGACCAGCATTTTGCATTACTTGCTTCATCGGGGGTGCATCGGCTTCCTAAAAGCAAGCACAAATTACTCTACTAATATTGATATTTATATTCATTACAGTAAACTATGCAAGTGAGCTCTATTCCAACCTTACTGCAACTCCTCCCTAGATATGCCTGCTTTTCGAGTGAACTGGTCCAAAATGGAAAGCTTGTTGTTGAATAAATACTCCTTTGCTTCTGATTTTGACCAATTCCCTTTTTTTGACAAAAGTTCAGTGCATAGTTTACTTTAATTAATATAAATATCAATATTAGTAAAGTAATTTTTATTTGATTTTAGGAAGCTAATGTATCCCTGATGAATCAAGTAATGCAAAATGCTGGCCAATATAGGGTGCTTGAATTGATGATTTGATTTTTGACTTAAGATAAGTAAAATGAATTAACCTTGTTATTTTGAAAATTACATATCAATGGCTGGGGTAATGTGTGGAAAAAAAAAGACTGTTGTAATGATGGTCTACATTTTTCTGTGGCAGGAAAAAAGAGATTCTAACTGAGAAGTTCAGAAGTATATTGCCAGATATGTAAACTAGACAGGGTGGCATTGTGGAAGTGCAGGAGTCTGGGATGCTACCCCCAGCAGAAGCATGATGACAGTGGAAAACATAGCTAAAGAAGCCATCTCTGCAGCTCACTCATATGCAGCAAAGCAGAGGAGAAGACTAGGCATAAGGTTAGACAGATCATAAGCAAGATAACTCAGAATAGCTGTGAAGTAATGAATATAAATGCTCACAGTCTAAGTAACAAAATTACAGATCTGTAAATGTTGGAAATTGCTACTATTACAGACACGTGAATGGGATACAGCCATACTGGGCTATAATCTGCTTTGGAGGCATATAAATAGCTGAAAAAAGGGAGGAGGAGCACTTTATGTTGAAAATTATAGCAAAGTAACATAGTAAGTGACGGCAAGCTGTTGTTGCTAGGTGATTTCAACCTACTACGGTAGATATAGACTGGAGTATCCCATCTGCAGAACTGAAAGATCTTGGATGCCTTTCAGGAGCTTTACTCAGGCAAATGGTGATAGAACCCTACTACTACTACTGAGCATTTGTATAGCGCTACAAGTCGTACGCAGCGCTGCACAGACATGTAAGAGACAGTCCCTGCTCATCAGAGCTTACAATCTAGTCAAGATAGACAACACAGAAGGTGCAGATATGGATAAAACAAGGGGGAAAGGTAAAGAAACAAGGAGATCGGGTGAGTCAAGATCCAAAAGCAGCAGCGAAGAGGTGAGTTTTCAGCCTGGATTAGAAAAGGGTCAGAGAAGGTGCCTGACGTACAGACACAGGTAGTTTGTTCCAGGCGTAAGGTGCAGCAAGGTGAAAGGAGCGAAGTCTGGAGTTAGCAATAGAAGAGAAGGGCACAGATAGAAGCAATTTGCCAGAAGAGCGGAGTTCCCAAGCACGGCTGTAAGGAGAGATAAGAGAAGAAAGGTAGTGAGGAGCTGCAGAGTGAATGCATTTATAGGTCAGCAGGAGAAGTTTGAACTGGATGCGGAAACAGATAGGGAGCCAATGAAATGACTTGAGAAGAGAGGTAATATGGGCATGACGAGGCTGGCAGAAGATTAGCCATGCAGCAGAGTGTTGAACAGATTGAAGGGGGGAGAGATGATTCAAAGGGAGACCAACAAGGAGTAGGTTACAGTAGTCAAGACGGGAGGTGATTAAGGAGTGGATAAGTGTCTTAGTAGTGTGTTCAGAAAGGAATGGGTGGATTTTGTTGATGTTATAGAGAAAGAAACAGCAGGTCTTAGCTATCAGATGGATATGTGTGGAGAAGGAGAGAGAGGAGTCAAAGACAACCCCAAGGTTGCGAGCCAAGGAAACAGGAAGGAGTAGAGAGTTATCCACAGAGACTGAGAAAAGAGGGAGAGGAGAGGAGGTTTTAGGGGGAAAAATAAGAAGCTCAGTTTTGGCCATGTTCAAGTTCAAACAGCGATAAAACATCCAAGCAGCAATGTCAGAAAGGCAGGAAAGGAGCAATGCTAGATCTAGTACTCACAAATGGAGACAGTGAGCCTGATATTCAAAAGGCATTTACATGGTTAGTGCCATTGAATATCCCCATCTAGGTCCCCTATGTGCCCTGATACTATCCGGTTAGTATTGGAGCATATTGGGGGCATCCCAAGGCGGAGTGGAGGCATGGCACTAACCTAGCAGCAGTGATAGTGGATGCTGACCAGTTAGGGATCTGTACCTTAAAGATAGGCAAGGGTTTCCTCACCATCTTTAAGACACAGAAGCTAAGCGGGCAGCATCCAATATCGCTGCTGCACAGTTAGCTTCGGTGGCTTCTGGCTTTTGCGGCGATCACTGGATATTCATTGCTGTTACCACGGCATTGAATATCTGGGTTTAAGGGTCAGTGGGCAGGGCTTTGTGCCATAGCTGCGCATAGCCTGCCCAGTTGAAAATCGGGCCCAGTGTGTCTAATTCACAGATAGGGACCCACCTGGGAAACAGTGATGATCATACAGTATAGTTTGATATAAAATTTAAACCAACATCTAGACCCACCAAGCTCAAAGTGCTGAACTTCAAACATGCTGACTTTATTAATATGGGGCAATACCTGAAGGAGGCGATGGCAGGGTGGGAGGAGATGAGAGAAGTGTAAAGATGGTGGGCCAAATTGAAAGGAGTTAGAAGGGCAAAAGATGTTTATATTAAGAAGGTAAATAAAAGAAAACCATTATGCTTTGTAGACTCCAAGAAGTTGAAATAACTGACATGAAATTACAGTGTCAGTTTTGGTCAGTTATTCTTCTGTAGGTCCTGGGTTCATTTCACTTCACAGACGCAGGAGGGTTTGTAATAAGACAAGCAAACAGGTGTGGCTTGGAGAAAGGAGCAGATACAAGAACAACAGGAAACCGAGACATAATAAAAGCTAACTTGTTTCACTCTACTAGGGAGTAATCTAATGCTCCCCACTTATACTATGTAACAACAAAACAAACAAAAAAATTAATAATTTTTACTACTTACTTACATAACTATTAAACACATGTCAACTATACAGCAGGAGTAAATAGTTACCGTCCTCAAGCGACTTTTGTTCAGAAAGCAGCTGTCCGTGCTGTCTTCATAAAGCAGCTGTCCGTGCTGTCCTCAGGTGGTAGCTGAAAACAAAGACTGATAAAACACATATTACCCATATGGTTTTAACTGGGTGATGTGTTTCCAGTACTGCTGGTTGTCAGGCATTAGGATCTGGTATAGGCTTGGGCCTAAGGTATCAGTAACTAAGTACGGTCCTTCCCACTGTGCATTTCCAAAGGGGAGGTTTGGTCTAGGTCTCATCTCTGCAAGACACTAGTGACAGGGTTTCCTTCATGTATTCATGAAATATTGATGGGGAATCCTTATATCCCTGTGGAAGCACAGTCCATGCACACTGTTTCGGCCAGGCAGGTGAATTGCATGTGGAAGAAATAGGTCTAATCAGACCCCTCTCCTCCAGTATCTTCACAATTTTAGTCACTGGTTCTATAGCCTGATGAGGTACTGGGTATTGCTTCTGTGGTGGAGGATCCTCACCTTCCAACAGTATTTCTGTGTATATTTTCCCACAATCTAACTTGTCTTGAGCCCAGACTGGAATATCAGCCACTTCTGAGGGAATTACACACAGATCATACTGCTGAGCTGCCTTAGTGCACTGAGTTGCTAACTGCATAGGAATGACTTCATGCACTAAAGTTTTAGAAGCACTTGAAGTTCCTGAATACTGCCACAATTTAAGATTAGCCATATCCACCACCAAATTTAACTGGTTGAGAACACCAATTCCAATTATTTCTTTTGGTGTGTTCACTATAGTGGAGGCAGTGGTTTCCAACATTTCCTTATTTTGTTCACTGTGCACAGGGATACCCCATTTAACTGGGATAGCCACACATTTGGAAGCTGTGTCATTAATTCCTTGAATTTCATAAATTTCCATATTTTTCTGATCTGCAGTGGGAGAAGCTCTGTTAGTAAAACTAATTCCAGCCCCTGTGTCAATCAAAGCTAGTTTATCCTGACCTCCTACTCTACTGATAACATTGGGGCATGCACAAGAGTCCAGTATCAAGGGTGTTACAAGCCTTAAATTGTGTCCTGGGCCTGTGTCCATTTCATCATCCAGAGGCTCTGGAATTGAGTCCTCTGCTGAGATAAAGGAGGCAGGCTGGGCTATGAAGGCTTGAGACATTTTGATATCTGAACTCAAGAAGTCAGGACATCCCTATGCACTAGCCTTGTGTTTGTCCTGAGCTGCTTGTAAATCCTGTTTTAATTTATTTAGTTCTATCTGCAGTATGTGTTTGTCTTGTTCCCATTTAGATTTCTCCTTTTCTAGCCCATCTCTCTGTGCTTTGAGCTCCTGAAAAGGAATGTAACCTGAGGAGTTTCTAAAAGTACCTCTGCCATGTGCTCTCCAAGGTGTGTGTCCTCTGTCTGTGTTTCTTGTGTACTGAGAGGATCCCTCGGCTTGCCAATTAGGTGTGTGTCCTCTGTCTGTGTTTCTTATGTACTGAGAGGATTCTTCGGCCTGCCACTTCCGTGCTTCTGATACTGTAATGACCTGCGAGGGCTGGGTCTTCCAAACAGACCCAATTCTGAGCATTAATCAAAAGGGGTTGCTTCAGGGTCTTCAGAAAATAACAGAAGGTGTTTTGTAATCTCAGGGGACAGCAATTCTAATAAAAATTCCTTATGCATGCTCTCCCCATAATCTTCTGCTTTGGGCCAGGACTCCTGCTCATTAAGAACTGCTTTTAAAATCCAGGCTCTATATGCAAACTGTTCCAGTGTATCATTTGGTAAAGGTGAAATAATTTTAAATACTTGCATTGGGGAACAGTG
This sequence comes from Ichthyophis bannanicus, assembly GCA_033557465.1. Classification (NCBI taxonomy): domain Eukaryota; kingdom Metazoa; phylum Chordata; class Amphibia; order Gymnophiona; family Ichthyophiidae; genus Ichthyophis; species Ichthyophis bannanicus. Next base: position 749,087,186 of record CM066032.1, read on the forward strand.
AAATAGTTTCTCAGTACCCCTTTTAACCAACTGGTATGGGTGAGTGAGAGAACCAACTCTGTAATAGTGAGGGCCCAGAGCCAGATGCATAAGTCTATCAAAGTCTGATTGTTTTCTTCTGTATTTCCCTAGACCCCAGTGAATCAGAATATCAATCGCCCATTTAACCCACTGATTTACATTAAGAGGCATAGTACCAATTTTCTCAACTATTTTTTCAATATCTTTATCTTTTAAATTTTCATGCAACATAACTTTAACTGGTGCTTTGAGTTCAGTACTGGGTGCCATGTCTAAGTCATCTGAATTATGCTCCAGACAGAGATCCTGATTATTGCTGGGATCTGGCTGAGATAAACTATCAGAACTTTCCTGCTGTGATTCATCTGTGTTCTTCCCATTCCTAAGTCCAACTATGCATACTTCTGTATTCTTTTGTTGCTGATAAGGTGTGTGATAGGCATAGGGGACTGAGGGAGGGGTGGGCGTATATTTAGTCTTTTGTTTCTCAAGAGCTGGTATGCATGGGTCATAGGCATAAGGTGCTGAGGGAGGGGTGGGTGTTGGCTTTCTTGCAGAGGCCAATTGATCTTTAACGTGCCTCAATTCAAGTTTAAGTGCTTCTAATTGCTCACTAACAGTTATAAAAGAATTTGTGGCTTGTATCACTTGAGTTCTTTGTATAGAGATGCAAATTTGTGCCTCCTCAAGGTCTTTGGTCAATTGTGTGCACTGAGAAGTCAGTTCAGAGTTGTCTTTTTTCATGCTAATGAGTCCCCTGCACATGCCTTGGATGAAAAGGCATTTTCTTTTATTTGTTTTCTTTTTGAATTCTTGATCATGGTTTAACATTTGTCTTTGAATATTATACCATGATGACTCAGGGAATTCCCCTTCAAATGGACCCCCTTCCTCTTACAATATGAAATTAAACTTTCTTTAAGTTCTTTAAAATCAAAGGCTTCCATATTTGATACTGCAGAAAAACTGTAGTTGGACTATCTCAAATGTGTAACCTTAGAAGGAGGAATGCTAACTTAAAAAGTGCTTCTCACCTATTTAACAGGGTGGAAGTTTTAGGGTGAAGTTATAGTAAGAAGGGTGTTAGTAGATTAACAGAATTGTATCAATTGCAGCCAGCTCTAAGCCTGCTCTCACTAAGATAGTTACTGAGAGGAGACAGAGAAATAAGTTAAAAGGGACAGGAGATTAACAGAATTGTCAGATATTTCTGCTCACACCAAGATATATACTGACAGGAGAGAGAAATAAAAGTCAAACAGACAGGAGGTAAATTAGTGTTACCAGGAAAGATGTATATTGTACTCTATGAGGGAATATTTAACTATGTAACTCTGTATTTTCTTAGCAGCTCAAATCTTTAGCAAACCTATACATCAAAATAAGACAATTGCAAGCCACTCTGTGTGATGTCCTTAAAATTCTAGATTCTTACAGAGCCTTTTGACAATAAAAATCTCACCTTGTCTAACCCACAAAACAAAATTGTAAATGGTCACATGGACTTTCGATTCTGTCTCACTCTGTCTGAAATCTACTTAATGTATTATACAAAATTATTACTTACCCAACTGGAGATCTGCTGTGAAATCCGAGAGACGAGTCCCCATAAAGATGTCAGTTTTGGTCAGTTATTCTTCTGTAGGTCCTGGGTTCATTTCACTTCACAGACGCAGGAGGGTTTGTAATAAGACAAGCAAACAGGTGTGGCTTGGAGAAAGGTTTTTATGTAAAAATAGGCTTAATACATAGGTACTGAACAGAGGTATATAGTGATTGTTACAGAGCTGTTTCAGTGTCCATCAATGAATCTGTGTGTGCATGTGTGAAGTGTAAGATAGAGAGATAGGCCCAAACATGTGGCTCAGAGCCTCATGGAGAGAGAGAGAGAGAGAGAAAGAGAGAGAGAGGGGGAGGGGTGAAGGGAATTGATTATCCGAGCCTCCTGTCCTTCATGTCCACTGGATGGTGGGAGAGAGAGAGAGAGAGAGAGAGAGAGAACATGTGGGTCAGGGCCTCATGGTAGGCCAGAACATGTGGATCAGAGCCTCATGGTAGTGTCCAAACCTGTCCGATGAAGGAGAGAGAGAGAGAGCGGGGGAGTGTCTCTGTCCTTTATAGTGCCTCTCCAGCACTTCCCCTTGAGGTCTGCTATTGTCTTTGGCCACTCCCTTTGAGCTCTGCCCTTCTTGATTTAGCAAGGAGGGGCTGCAGACAGGTCCTAGAGACTGACATCACCAGGGGGTCAGAGTTTAAGTTTTGGAGACTGAATTCACCAGAGTCCACAGCTGCATGAAATGTATGCTGACACAAAGGTTCTCATCTTATTTTGATTCCAGATCATTTATAATCACTATTGATAACACTCAATCAAAGCATTATCCTTTCTCATCAGGAGTGCCTCAGGGCCTAGATCAGGTCCCTTCTATTCAATATTTTTCTTGCTGCCTCAGCTGCCCTTAGTCAGGAACTTGGTGTAAGCCCTTTTCTTTTTGCAGACCATATACAAATCCTGATCACTCACCTGACCTCCTTCTCCAGCTCCTTTGTTTCAGCTTTTATGGCTATTGCAAATTGACTTTCCTCCAACAAGTTCCTACTTAGAGGTATTAAGTCTGAAGCAATCCAACTGACTAGGAAGAAATCCCCCCCCCCAGCATTTCAGCCACTTATATTTGGTATTCCTCTACTTCTCAAAGACCACATATGCTCACTCGGTGCCCTGAGATTCCTTGTCGTCTTTCCAGTCTCACATCTTTACGGTGGTTAGAAACTCGTTTTGCCTCCCTTTGATTAGTTCGCTCTTTGTGCCATTATGTCAGTACTAAAGACCTTAACATCCCGATTCATATTCTCATCTTTTGTAAAATGGACCACTGCAATTCCCTGCTTGTGGTATCTCTGATTACAGCCTAAAAAGATTCCAATTAATCCAAACCACTGCAGCTAGAATTCTGTATAGTGCAAAACATACAGATCACATGTCCTCTTTTTTAAAAGAATTGTCCTGGCTACCAGTTTCTTGTAGGATCAAATATAAGATTCCATCCCTTCCATACAGGATTCATTTTGCTGGAGTTCCATCCTATCTATCGCCTTTGAATGTTCTGTATTATCCAGGTTTTTCATTACAGTTTATAGTTTATTTCAAACTTGATATACCACTTTTCGCTAGGTCTTCGTAATCCAAATTTCTTATGCCCTCTCTCTCATTTCAAACTGAAACTTGAACTGACCCATACTGCAGCTTTCAGTTTTGTGGCCTCTAGCATGTGGAATTCACTTTGTTTTGATCTTCGCCTAGAGGAGTCTGAAAAATTTCAAACTTGACCTGAAGAACTGGCTCCTCTGGAAAGTATTTGAAGATGACTAATTATGCTTCGAACTCTGGAGTCAGTGGGTTTTCCCTTCCTTCTTTTCCCTGTCCCCCTTTCTTTTCACTACTTCATTCATTCATTATTGTCTCTAGATGTTGTTGGGCTATTCACACTTTTACCCTTTATGTTTTCATTTCCCTTGTCCTATGTTGTTCACCACTCTATCTTCTGGATTTCCTGGAGACTGTAAACCACTTGGATGGTTATACCTAACCAAATGGCAGTATATAATACTGCAAGTAAATAAATAATTATGGTTTCCAAGGAGATGGATGACAAAATAAGAGCTAAAGAGCTAGAGTCCATACATACAAACCATCACAAAAGGAAGAAAGGACATAGAAGTGAAGGAGAAAACCACCAGAGTGGCAATGATAATAGAGGAGTAAGTTCAAACATGGGGAGAGGGAAAAGATCCTCAAGTATCAAGAAATGCAGTCACAGATCAAGAAAATGTGGCAGAAAGATATAGAAATATTTCTCATCTTTTTGGGAGCCACAGGCCTGATTAAGAGGAGTTTTCAATATATGTTATTTCCAACAAGTTCAAGATTGAAACTCTCTTTGGCACAATGCAAGTACTACTGTGAGTTTTAGCAGTAAATTCAAGAGACTGAGATCATTCTCCACATATCTTGGTTTAGTTCATTACTGTCAAGGTATGTGCAAAACCAACCCATTTGGAGATACTGCTTTAGATCTTGCCAAATGAAATCGTTGATTTCTTTGACTTGGTGACTAGAGAACTAGACAGAGAACATGCACTAGATGCGGTGTACTTGGCTTTCAGCAAAGCTTTCAATATGATTCCTCATAAACTGAGTGGCCTCGGGGGTGGGTCCCAGGGTAGTCAACGGAATTAAAAATTGGTCAGCTGATAGACAAACAGAGGGTAATGGTAAATGTCATTCATTCAGAAGAAGGAAAGATGAGTAGCGGAGTGCTTCAAGGGTTGGTCCTTGGACTGATTCTAATCAATATCTTTGTAAGCAATATTACCAAAGAGTTAGAAGGGAAAATTTGTCTTTTTGCAGATGACATGAAGATCTACACTACCACTATTACTACTTACCGGTATGGCGCTACCATTAGGCAAACTAGGCAGTCACTTAGAGCACTGGGCCTCTCCTTTGGCAATGGCCTGAAAGAGCGCTGCAGCACTTACCTCAAAACATCAGTGCCGTGGGGCTGTTTCAGGCCATTGTCGCTGCTGTAGGTCCTGGAGAGGGGTGTGTGCAACAGATGAGGTTTGCCTAGGGTAACTCATCTCCTTGTGCTGGCTCTGATTACTTATCATGTGTATAGCGCTACTAGGCATACAAATCGCTGTACAAATATACATAAAAGACAGTTCCTTCTCAATAGAGCTAACTAAGGTACTCTTGAGAGAAATTATTAAAAATACATATGGGGGCAGACAGGAGAATAAGGGCATCAGGCTCCAAATGTAGGCTCAAAGAGATGAGTTTTTAGACTGGATTTGAATACGACCAGGGATGGAGTTTGACCTACTGATTTGGGTAACCTATTGCAGGCATACAGTGCAGCAAGGAGGAAGACATGGAGTCTGTAGTTGGCAGTAGAAGAGAAGGGCATGGATAAGTGATTTGCTTGATGAGTGGAGTTGCGGGGAAGGGTGTAGGGAGAGATAAGAGAGGAGAGGTAGTGAGGAACCAAAGAATGAATGCATGTTTAGATCAGAAGGAGAAAATTTGAAGTGTATGTGGAAACAGATAGGGAGTCAATGAAGTGACTTACGAAGAGGGGTTGTATAAGCCTAGTGACAGTGGAAAAAGTAGTAGCCTTCAGCTACTGCTGAAAAAGGCATGAACTAAATCCAAATCCCAAATCCAGTACCAGGCCTATTGTGAACTAATACAAAACCCTACAAAAGTCAATCAAGAAATTCTACTATATCATAACAGTGCTATCTTCCATGAGTCACAGAACGAGGGCCTACCTAGGAGAAGGTAGCACTGAAAACACTGCATGGTCCATAGAATATCAATATGCCTATTGGGAAAACTAAACAAATCGGATTAATACAGATCAATTCTACACAAACATTCAGTGCTAACAGAATATCTGACCTTTTTCACACATGCAGAACGCAGACAGACCCTCATCAAGTATAAAATAAGTAACTACTCCCCAATCCATCACAAAGAGTACACAAGCCTTTGCCAGAGCCTTCGAAGTTTATGCCCCAACCATCTCGAACTTCCTCCCGGACAGCATAAGAAACACCACAGACCTCCTAACCTTCCTCAAGACTCACCTCTTCACCCTTCACTTTACTACCCCCGCCAACACCTAAATACCCTTCACAACCTGCTCCCAAAACCCAACACACGAATACATAGACAGCTCACAAACACACACATAACAAACATATCAAGCGCTTCAGAACGCAGTCTACTCGCATACCTGTATACCTGTACGTAATAATCTTCAACATAAAGTTAACCATCCCAGCTGCCCACCCTTGTTCACTGTACAAAGTTACCTGTTCTAATGTAAACATTCCTTGTATTATCTCTAGTTCTCTGTAAACCGCTTTGACCACCGCGAAAAGTGGTATATAAATCTAGCCAAATAAATAAATAAAAATAAATGTAGACAAAAATGAAACTGAAACCCCAAGAAGCCAGACTCTGCATGCAGTGCAACACAAGAGAAATAGAAACAGTAATGCATTTCTCCCATATTATGCAAAATACAAAATTAGAAGATGTAAAATTTCAAAAACTGACTTATTCCAATTACTAAATTAAAAATCTTTTTTTTTCTACATTTGTTTTCTGACCATTTCATTTTCCTACTCATGTTGGTTCCCAGTCTCTGGTTTCTGCTTTTCTCTGTATTCTTTTAACTCCCTTTCCTGGGGCTTCTGTCCATTTGCAGGGCTGGATTTCAGATGTTTATATCTATAGGCAAGACCAAACATCAGATCCCAGAGAGGGGGAGATGGGAATATTCCATAGAGTGGAAAGCCAGAAGAGGAGCAGAGGAGGCAACAGAGTCACAGTAGTGCCCTTTTGAACTAACATTGTTGTAGCGAAGGGCCCGCAATGAATAAAACCAGGAGTCTATTTACTAGGATTCAAACCAGTTTATTTGTGCACAGTCTCAGGCACTTGTCACATTCAAAATGGTCTGAGCATGGATTTCAGTAAAACAACAGCATTTATATCTTTCTTCATCAGCTCTACACAGACAAACTCCTCATTGGTCCCGGTGGCCCCCCTCACCCCCATCCAATGGAGATCTCTGACCGGCCACCTGTTCTCCCCCTGCTCAGGCCTTTCTAGCCATGGCTCAGTTTCTAGACATAATACACTCTGCCTTACATTCTGCTTGCAAGGTCACTCCGCAGCACAGAAACTGTGTGAAATCAAAATACTGAAATACATCTGTGAATAACATAACAAGCTCAATGGAAAAGTCTTGCATTCTTATCAAAGCAGTTTAAAGCAGGTTTTCTAACTTCTACTGGCGTTTTGCTCTGCTCAGCTATAATATTCTGCAGTGGGGGTTGGGGACTCAGGCCTAACATACAGGCCTCTGCTACATAACATACTTTTACAGGCTATTCTAGGCCATAGCCTATCACAACATATGCACATGGTACTAAAGTAAATGGAATCAGGCCCCTCTTCAGCCTAGGTATTTGGTGCCTTCAAAATTTCATGCACTAGGCAGTTCTGTTCTGAAATTCAATCCTGTCCATTTGTAATTTTTTCTGTTTCCTGTCTTCTTCACTTCCTCCAGTTCATTCATCTGACTTTGTTCTTTTCATTTCAGCTTTCTTCCATTTATTTTTATGCATTTCTAGCCACTCGGATTTCATTCATTATTACTATCCAGTCTTCAATTTCCTTCTTTTTCCTGCATCAACCTACAGCTTTCAATTTGTTTCTCTCATCTCAGGCCTCCCATTCGCTTTCTTCTTACTCCCCAGTCTTTCATTAACTCTCCCTTCTCCCCTTCCCTCCCCTTCATCCAGAAGCAGTAAGGAAATGAAAAATGATCTACAAAACCTAGAAGACAGGTCAAATACTTTGCAGTTAACCTTTAATGTGAAGAAGTGCAGAGTGATGTTTTCGGGATGTAGAAATTAAGGGAGCTGTATGGAATAGGAGGGGGAGAAGCTGATGTGCATGACTAAGAGAGAGAACTTAGGGGAAGTGTCTGAGGATCTCAAAGTAGCAAAACAATGTGACAAGGTTGTGGCCAAAACCAGAAGGATGCTAGCTGCATAGAAAGGAGCCTACCAGCAGAAAGGACGTGATAATGCTGCCTACAGGACACTGGTAAGGCCATCTTTGGAGTATCATGCTCAGTTTTGGAGGCCATATCTCACTAAGGACATAAGGATGCTGGTGCCGGTATAGGGGCAAGAGATCACAATGGTAAGAAGTTTCCAACAGAAAACATAGCAGAAGAGGCTGCAGGTCCTAAATACAGTATGTATAAGGGGGAAGGGCAAAAGTGGTATTGTCAGACTCAAGGATGAAGGGGAGGAATATGTAGAAGCTGATGAGGATAAAGCGGAATTGCTTAATAAGTGTTTCTGTTCTGTGTTCACAGATGAAGAACCAAGAGCAGGACCTCAGAAAACACCCACAAACAGGAAGAGAAGCAAGGGATATCTTGAACAATTTTCAGAAGCCTGTGTTTGTGAGTGAGAAACTAGCTAAACTTAAAGTAGACAAAGCGATGGACCGGATGGGATACACCCTAGAATACTGAGGGAACTTGGGGACATTCTAGCAGCTCCACTGACTGACCTTTTCAATGCCTCGTTGGAGTTGGGAGTGGTGCCAAAGGACTGGAGAGAGGCACATGTGGTCCCTTTACACAAAAGCGGAAGTAAGGATGTGGTTGAAAACTACAGGCTGGTTAGTTTCACTTCGGTGGAGAGTAAATTATTGGAAGCGCTGCTGAAAGAGAAAATAGTGAGGTTTCTGGAGTCCAGTGGATTACAGGATCTGAGGCAGCATGGATTCACCAGAGGAAGGTCTTGTCAGACAAATCTGACTGATTTCTTTAACTGGGTGATGAGGAAGCTGGACTGAGGGAGACCCCTAGATGTGGTGTATTTAGATTTCAGTAAAGCCTCTTGACACTGTTCCTCACAGGCGACTTATAAGCAAACTGAGCACCCTAGGGATGGACCATAAAGTTACTGCTTGGATTAGAAATTGGTTGAGTGGGAGGCGACAAAGGGTACAGGTAAATGGCACTCACTCTGAGGAGGAGGTTACCAGTGGTGTGCCCCAGGGATATGTCCTTGGTCCGATTCTTTTTAACATCTTTGTTAGTAATATAGCGGAAGGGCTGTCGGAAAAAAGTTTGCTTCTTTGCGGATGATACCAAAATCTGCAATAGACACCCAGGAAGGTGTAGATAACATGAGGAGGGATCTAGCTATGCTTGAAGAAAGGTCTAGAATTTGGCAGCTGAGATTTAATGTTAAAAAATGTAAGGTCATGCATTTGAGCTGCAGCAATCCAAGGGAGCAATATAGTATAGGGGTGAAGTACTTTTGTCCACTAAAGAAGAGCAGGACCTAGGCGTGATTGTGTCTGATGATCTTAAAGTAGGTAAATAGGTAGAAAAGGCGACAGCTAAAGCTAGAAGGATACTTGGATGCATAGGGAGAGGAAAGGCCAGCAGAAGAAAGGAGGTGATAGTGCCTCCTTTGTCTTTGGTGTGACCTCATTTGGAGAATTGTGTGCAATTCTGGAGACCGCATCTTCAAAAGGATATAAACAGGCTGGAGTCAGTACAGAGGGTGGCTACTAAAATGGTTAGTGGTCTTCATTATAAATCATATGAGGACAGACTTAAGGACCTTAATATGTATACCTTAGAGGAAAGGTGGGATAAAGGTGATATGATTGAGACGTTTAAATATCTCTGTGGCATAAATGCACAGGAGAGCCTCTTTCAATTGAATGCAAGCTCTGTTACGAGTGGACATGGGATGAAGGTGAAAGGGGACAGATTCAGGAGTGATATGCGGAAATATTTATTTATAGCAAGAGTGGTGGATCCGTGGAATAGTCTCCCAGTGGAGGTGGTAGAGATGAGGACAGTATCTGAATTCAAAAAAGCATGGGACAAACACAGAGGATCTCTAAAGGAAAAAAGGGGACTGTTGTAGTGGTTGATCTGGAAGGACAGACTAGATAGGCCCACGTGGTCTTTTTCTGTCATCATGTTTCTACCTTAGAGGAAAGGAGGGACAGAGGAGATATGATACAGACCTTTAAATATTTAAGAGGTACGACAGAAAAAATCTCTAGAACTAGAAGACCTGATATTACTACTACTACTGATCACATGATATGAAATTACAATATAGAATAAAAAGCACCAGAAAATCTTTCTTCATGGCAGAGAGGTGGGTACCTTGGAATACCATTCTGAAAGAGGCAGCTGAAGTAAAAATGGTGCTGGAATTCAAAAAGCAGTGGAGTAGACTAGAGCCCTTAAGGACAAGAGCATGGTGACCAAGAATGGAGTATTCCAATTCAAAACAGTTGTGATATGATATTTTGTCTTCTCCTAAAAACCATGGAGAAAGTAACTTGCACTGGGCAGTACGTACAAACCCCAAAAACACACAGGCATGAGGAAAGTAACCTGCACTGGCAGATACTGCCTTAGCAATCTTATTGGCCAGACTGAATGGACCATATTGGTCTTTTTCTGCCATCATGGTTTATTTCAAAAATTGATATACTGCCCCTTCTACAGCGTGTCAGAGCAGTTTACAATAAAAACAGCAAGAATAAGAAAAGGAACACCAATTAAAGGAGTTATATACATATAAAATAGAAATTACACTTACCTGGTAACTGTAGTTCCTTGAGTGACGACAGTTTAGTCCTCCACTTCTGGGTAGTGCACCTCCTCCTGCAGCTTGGAGACTGGACCAATCAAAACTTGGCATCACTGGCAGTAGCATGCTGGAAATCCTCCTCAGCTCCAGTGAACTATTGACAAAGCAGACTCAAACGAGCAACAAATAAGTAGCCAACACTCTAAACCAAACTACAAAATGGTTAGAATACATATACTTTCCTTAAAAACGGAAAGTAGGAATTTTTTTTTTTTTTTAAACTTAAGGAATGCTCACCTCCTGCTGAGCCAGCAAACCGCCGGGGAAAACTAGAAAGAGGCAAGAAGGATAAGAGAGACAGGATAACGCGTAGTCCTATCAAAAACACTCACCTGTAAATAAGCTCTTCAAGATCGATAGCGTGCCGCCGGAACTCACCAGGCTAAGGGCGGGAATGAGGACTAAACTGTCGTCACTCAAGGAACTACAATTACCAGGTAAGTGTAATTTCTATTTCCTTATCGTTCCTCCAGTTTAGTCCTCCACTTCTGGGATGTAGCAGAGCAGTACTAACGGGAGGGGCCTTGCCAGCCGGCACGCAAAACCGCTGAACCAAAACTGGCATCGCTCGCTGCGAGGACATCTAGCCGATAATGCTTACTGAAAGTATGCAGCGACGACCAAGTCGCCGCCTTGCAAATCTCCGCAGGTGGAATCAGACTGTGCTCCGCCCAGGAAGCTGCTTGCACCCTAGTAGAATGAGCTCTCAATCCTATCGGAGCCGGACGCCCGTGCAACATGTAAGCAGAGACAATTGCTTCCTTAATCCACTTGGAAATGGAGGCTTTAGAAGTCGCCTCTCCTTTTCTGGGGCCCCCAAAAAGTACGAACAAATGATCCGACTTGCGGAAGGCATCAGGGACTGTCAAATAACGACACAAAACTCTCTTTATGTCCAAGCGGCTAAGGCCTTTGTCAGAAGCATGCTCACCTCCCGCTCGCAAAACCGGAAGGGACACCACCTGATTAAGATGAAAGGGTGACGGCACCTTCGGCAAAAATGAAGGCACCATCCTGAGAACCACTTTCTGAGAAGAAAAAGATAGAAAGGGTTCTCTACACGAGAGTGCCTGAAGCCCTGAGATGCGCCTAGCCGAGCAGATAGCAACCAAAAACACAGCTTTAAGCGTTAAATCCTTCACCGACGCTTGGGATAAGGGCTCAAATGGAGGTTTACCGAGCACCCGTAAAACCAAGTTGAGGTCCCAAGGTGGAACTGATATCCGATGCGCTGGCCGCAATCTGGAAACCGCCTTGAGAAAACGCGCAACATCGCCGTGTGTTCCCAGCGCTATGCTCTGCACCTTACCTCTGTAACAGGCTAAGGCCGCCAACTGTACCCTTAAAGAACTAGTGGCCAGGCCTTTGTCGAAGCCATCCTGTAAAAAAATCCAAGATCACCGGAACAGATGCCGTGTCGGCACGAATCTGCTGTCTGGAACACCAGTCCTCAAAAATTCGCCAAACTCTCACATAAGCAAGCGAAGTAGAGCGTTTGCGGACCTGAAGCAAGGTCGCTATGACCGACTTAGAGTAACCTTTCTTCTTTAAACGCGCCCTTTCAATGGCCAGGCTGTAAGCGAGAATCTCTCCACCTGCGGCATCCGAAGGGGGCCCTGGATCAGCAGGTCGTGAGACAACGGAAGATGCCAAGGAATGCTGACTAGCAATCTTACCAGGTCTGCATACCACGGTCTCCGGGGCCAATCCGGCACGATCAACAGCACTTGCCCCCGATGTGCTTCGATGCGCTGAATTACTCGTCCGATGAGCGCCCACGGAGGAAACACGTTAAGAAGACCCGGCGCGGGCCAGGGCTGCATCAGAGCGTCGAGAACCTCCGACATGGGTTCCCGTCTTCTGCTGAAAAATCGACTTACTTTTGCCTAGTGGAAAGTGGCCATGAGATCCATGATTGGCGTTCCCCATCGCGAGACCAACTGCGCGAACACCTGGGGATGGAGTTCCCATTCCCCTGCGTCCACCTGAACCCTGCTGAGAAAATCTGCCGTTACATTGTCTCTTCCCGCAATGTGTGCCGCCAAGATCGACTGTAATCGAGGCTCTATCCAGGAGAACAGACTGTTGGATTCCTCCTCCATGCTAGCGCTCCCGGTCCCGCCTTGCCGATTTAAGTATGCCACGGTCGCGGCATTGTCGGACAGTACTCGAACCGCTCGACCTGTCATCTGTGGCTCGAAACTCCGGAGAGCCAGAAAGACCGCTCTGAGCTCCAGTCTGTTGATCGACCAGCTGTTCTCCTCTGGCGACCAAAGACCCTGAGCAAAGTTCACTCCGCAATGCGCCCTCCCCAGCCTGAGAAACTCGCATCGATTAACAGTGGAATCCACGCCGGCTGTTCCAAGGGCATCCCCGCTCGTAAGGAAGCAGGACGCATCCACCACAGAAGATCCTGATGGACCCGTGGCGGACAAGAAAGCCGTTTGCTCAGCGGATCGGACTGATTGGACCAGCGGCGAAGCAAAGCCCTCTGCAATGACCGCATATGAAACCGGGCCCAAGGCACTACTTCCAACATCGCCGCCATGGTCCCCAGTAGCTGGAGATAGTGCCACGCTGACGGAGCCGCGATCTTCCGAAAGTTCCGCACCAATGTTCATAAGGCCAGAGTTCACCGCTCCATGAGAAACACAGATCCTATCCGCGTGTCGAACAGGACCCCTAAATACTCGAGGACCTGAGTCGGCACCAAGTGACTTTTGAGTGGGTTGACTACCCATCCCAGAGTCTGCAAGAGAGCCACAACCCTCTCCGTGGCCCTCACACTCTCGACCTGGGACTTTGCCCGAATCAACCAATCGTCTAGGTACGGGTGGACCAATATTCCTTTTTTCCGCAGAGCCGCCGCCACAACTACCATTATTTTGGTGAATACGTGCGGCGCAGTCGCCAAACTGAAAGGTAGGGCCTGGAACTGGTAATGACCCCAAGGGAGCGCAAAACGCAGAAACCTTTGGTGGGACACCCTGATTGGGATGTGGAGATAGGCCTCCGTAAGATCGAGAGCCGTTAAAAACTCCCCTTGACGAACTGCGACAATGACTGACCGTAGTGTCTCCATATGGAAGTGTGGTACCCGGAGACAGCGATTTACCCCTTTGAGGTCTAGAATGGGAAGAAGAGAACCATCCTTCTTTGGCACCACGAAATGTATTTATTTATTTATTTACATTTCTTATATACCGCACTATTTGCGATCAGCGCGGTTTACATAAAACTAACAGTATCCGACAATAAACAAGAGTCAGGTCATTACAATAAACAGGAGCAATCAACTTGGATAACAGGGGAAACTATCTATAAATAGAATAGCGACCCATGCCGTATTCTGCTGACGGCACCGGGACGACTGCTCCTAATTGTAAGAGATGGTCCAACATTTGTCGCACTTGTAGCGCCTTCTGAGGTCCCCGGCAAGGAGAATGCACGAAAGAATCCAACACCGGTCTTGCGAGATCTAAGGCATATCCGTCGCGAATGATCTCTAAGACCCACTGATCTGATGTGATGTGGGTCCAGGCAGAAAGAAATCCCCGAAGTCGACCTCCGATCGGAAGATCTTCTGCCAGGACCCACCGCCCTTCATTGCGGCTTACGGATGGCTCCGGAGGTCGCCAATTGGAAGCCTCTACTGGCGCCGCGAAACCCACGAAATCCCAAGGCTCGAGCCGCAAATCTCCCCCTTTGGGATCCCGCGAAACGGGGCGAACGAAATCTCTGAAAATCCCTGTACTGACCTCTAAACGCGGAAGATGACTTTCCACGCCTAGGCTTATCTTCAGGCAGCCTACCGCCCTTGGACTCTCCCAAATCTTTCACTAATTTATCCAGATCTTCGCTAAACAGCAACATCCCTTTGAACGGAAGCTTGCCGAGCCGCGCCTTTGAGGACCCATCAGCCGCCCAATTTTTTAGCCAAAGGGACCTACGTGCCGCTACCAAAGAGGCCATACTATTTAATAAGGATCTAATGAGATCATAGTGAACATCCTCCAAATACGCCGAACCGGACTCTAAGCGCTGAAGTTGACGCACGTTGTCAGGATCCAGGGATACTGACTGCCTCAGGTGCTGAACCCAGCGAAGGCAGGCCCTTGCTACCCAAGCTCCACAGATGGAGGCCTGCAACGCCACCGCGTCTGCCTCAAAGGATTGCTTTAACAAACCATCCATCTTCCTATCTTGCGCCTCTTTCAAGGCAGCACTGCCTTCCACCGGAATGGTGGTCTTTTTAGTTACCGCCGATACCACCGCATCAACTTTTGGCGACCGGAACCTCTCCTTGTCCGACAAAGGATACAGCTTGTTCATAATCCTGACTCCCTTGAGAGCTGACTCGGGATGATCCCACTCGCTCTGAATCATCTGATCTATTACTGTGAATAGGAAAGACAACCTGCGTCTGACGCACGGCCTGAATGATGGGATCTGCGCCATCTTCCTCCTCAAGAGGTTGCTCAGCCGACAGCTTAAGCGTCTGAAGTGCTTCCGAAATTAAAGCCGACAACTCCTCCTTTCGAAATACACAAATAATCTTTGCCTGATCCTGAGGTTCAGGCAGTTCCCCTTCCTCTAATTCTTCCATCTCCGCCTCCATATCAAATTCAGTCTCATCCCCCTCCTGCCATTCCCCTTCCGAAAAGGAAGGATCAGAAGGTTGCGGTCTCTTGGAAGCTTTGACAACTAGAGGTTCCTGCTCCGGCAGACCAGAGCACGTACTAGAGGACGGGGTAGGCAGGGAGCCTAACATCATACCCTGACGCTTGCGACAAAACGCTTGATGCATAAGTAATACAAACTCTGGAGAAAAGTCATCCATCTGCGCTGCGCCTCCAACATCTAATTGTGTGGCAGACTTACCAGAACTTGCTTCGGGGGGCGTAGCGGATGAGCCCGCTAACTCCACTGTACCTTCAGCACTAGACAGCGGTCCAGGAGCAATGGAAGCCATGGAACTCTCCAGCTGCTGCTCCATAAGGAGGGAAACTGTCGCACAGCGCTGACAAATACCTGATTCTGAACCGGAACCCCTACGGGATCCACAAATAACACACTGGGAAGTTGTGGACATGGGGAAAAAAACTCCAAAGGATCCTAAGACCCCTGATGCGAGCTAGCAAAGGACCTCGGAGGCAGGGCAAGCCTGTCCTTACAGTACCCTATGGAAGAGAAACAACTGTCTCACACAACTGATTCTGGACTCCTTTTCCGTCTGGTTCTATTCATTAATTTTTTTTTTTTTTTTTAATAGCCAGGCACTCTGCCTGAAGGCTAAGCCCCCCCCCCCCGAGAAAAAACGAAGTAGCAATAGCACTAATGAGAAAAACCCCAAATCAAAAAATCAAAGATTAAAAGGGAAAGGAACGCTAAAGGGTTCAAAGAAAATAAAGAAAAATCTAAGCGGGACACGCAGAGAAGACAAAAAAGCGTCTAATTTCACGCTGCTGCTGCAGAGGTAGCAACGCTGAAGAAATTGCGTGCCGAAAATGGTCACGGTTTCTCACAGCATTTTGGCACGCTGTGCTGATGGCCTAACAAAAAAAAAAAAAAGTAACGGGAGGTAGAAATGGCCTCCGAAGGGCTTAGCTACCGTTTCCCTGCTGCTCCGGACTGACGCGGCTCGATCCAGAGGAGCCACGACCGCCGAATCTACCAGGCAGCTCTGCCTCCCGGCAATGAGATAGGAGACCGGCACCCCCATTGTCGTCGTGGCAGAGCTGCTCTCCTCGCCGCCGAAGCAAGAGTGAGCCGTTCGGGTGCCGTTGAAGGAGCTCTGCCCCGTACAGTCCAGGGGACAGAGATCCTGAATTAAATGGAGCCAAAAATAAAGGGTAAGTGGCTGGGCAGGGAAGGGATCGCTCCACACCCCCCTTAACCAATTACTTCCTGTTTGTTTGTTTTTTTTAAAGTGACCCAGACCAATTTAAAAGAAAATTTGAATGAACTTAAAGGGACCAAACTAAATTAAGCAAAATAAATCAAGAAATTTGAAGGCATTAGCCAATTAAACTAACTATGCTACTTCTTATCTGTTTCTCTAGTGAGCCCAGCACCTAGACTCACTACGTCCTCCTGCTGCATGGAGACTGGACACACTGGAGTTGAGGAGGATTTCCAGCATGCTACTGCCAGTGATGCCAAGTTTTGATTGGTCCAGTCTCCAAGCTGCAGGAGGAGGTGCACTACCCAGAAGTGGAGGACTAAACTGGAGGAACGATAAGGAAAGGAAAATAGGCTGGGGAAGGTGCAGAAATCTCAACGTGATCCAGGCAAGAAGTATGTGAGATATCAGGGTTGGTGTGTTCTGGGCAATCTCGGGAGCAAGATTAAACGCCACTTGGCATCCAGTCTTTCCTCTGTCTCTTCTCTACCCAGGGGTGGCCCAACCATCAGGCAAACCAGGCAGCCACCTAGGGCAGCAGTTTCTAGGGGTGGGGGCAAAAAAGAGCATGGCATTCAAAGCTAAAGAATAGATTCTGACAGCCAAGTGTGTGTGTGTGTGTGTGGGGGGGGGGGGGGGTATAAAGCTTAAAGTTTGCCTAGGGTGACAACACCTTGAACCCTTCGCCCTGCTTCTACCCAGCTTCCCATTCCCCTTCTTTCAACTCATTTCCACAATTCCCTGCCTCTTTATACTCCTTCTCAATCCTTGTCCATCCCTTCTATTCCATCTCTCCACTTCTACCTCCCTGCATCTCTAAAGGCTCTTCTTCCTTCACACCTACTCCCACCAGACACTCTTCTTCTCTTTGCACCCCTTCCCTCTACGCTTTCCCCTTTCACATCTGTTCCCTTACTCCCTTCAAACACTCTATGGCCCTTCAAACCTGCTCACTTCCTTTTTCCAGATACCATTCCCTCTTTCACTCCTCCCTCTCTCTCGAGGTTCTTTCCTCTTTATCACTCCCTTTTTCTCTAGAGACTCTTTCCCTGTTCTCAACCCCTTCCTCCTGAAGATATTCTCCTCTTGTCCCTCCATTCTTCCCTCCAGGTGCTTTTTCTCTCCTTCTCACTCTGTCTTGCCTAGGTTTTTCCCCTTATACACGCCTTCTTTTCTCCCTCTGGGTTCAATGGGCACTACAGTATTACCTACCCTTGATCCCCTTCCCCACCATATAGCCCTACAGGCCAGCAGCAGAAGCATTTAATTGGATGTTCCTGAAGGTCAACACAAAACAGTAAGGCCAGCAATGAGATGGATCAATACAATAACAGCAATTATGGATGCCACTCTATTAACAATGAGCCATTTGACTGAAGACCAAACACAGTTTAGGATAACTATCTAGAGGGTCGCCATGAGTCTGACTTGATGGTACTTAATGACAACAACCATGTCCTGTAGCTGTGGGGCCAGTCTCAGAGATGAGAAATATTGTGCCATGGCAGCAAGAAAAGCTGTTTAGCTCAATGCTTCTGCAGGTGCATGGGGAGGGGGTGGTGCAGTGAAAAAGGATATCAGAAATGGCCATGCTACAAAACATGCAGTAAGGAAAGCAGCCAAACACCTCTCTTGACATGTTTATTTATTTATTAGTTTTTCTATACCACCCCTTCCAGAGATCAGGGGCGGTTTACATTTAACAAAAACAGTACATGGAACGTTGTTTCAACTATTTACAGGAACACATCATGCGAATCGGATATTGTATAGACTTAGGGGCTTGTTTACAAAGCCGCGGTAGTGGTTCGCGATCGCGATCGCAGCCGCGGCCCCATTGAAATCAATGGGGCCGCGGCTCCGATTACGATCGCAAACCGCTACCGCGGCTTTGTAAACAAGCCCCTTAGTAGGGCTTGGTGGATCTACTAATTATTACTTGTGAGGGTACAAAGTGTATTCAGTATTTTTTTTTTTGGGGGGGGGGGGGGTGTTTGACATGTAACAATAGGGGCAGCTGCCCTGTTAGTCTGCTCACTCCAGCTCCGATTGCCATGTATTTTTAGGTATGAGCTAAAGGGATTGTATCCAGGAACAAAGCCATGGGTGGGCAATGCTTTCCCTATGTTCAGGATCAGATTGAAGAGTTTAGCACTCGTAGGTAAGACTGGACAGCAGATCCTAGAGACGGGTGGAATGACTTATCACAGACTGAAGAGGTGGCCATATTATCACAGTAACATCCTTTTGAAGCAGCATATGCACATGGTCCTAATGTAAGCTGGAAAAAAACCAGTACGGAGACGTGGAGTATTCAGAAGGGTAAACTAAATTTTTATTAAAAAACTATGCCACTGGCCCGACACAGGCCGTGTTTCACTGCCTTCTTCAGGGGCTTAAAGTGGACTTAAAAGCTAAAAATACATAAATATACATATTAATAACACCAATAAAAACAATAGAAATGCATGAGCCTTAGAATGATGTTAAATATATAAATGTCTTACACATAAATAATCAGATAATATATAAAATAAAGTCAAAGTATAAGCTTAAAAAATAGGTTGTATATGCAGAAAATTATATAAAACCATAAAAGCATTACAAATAACATATAAAATTATCATAAATAATTAAAAAAGGGGAATTTAAAAAATATATAATACTTTTAACTTCAAGAGTTTTAGTTCACACATACCTAATTTAATCCTTGACCACGTATCTAATGCTACACCTTTTTTGGGAGAGGAAGAAAACATGTGTAGATCAAAAGACATTTAAATGATCATCCCTTGTAACGTGACAAAAGACAAGCGCATATAAGGAGGAGGAAGAAGTGTATCAGTGGAGTACACACCAGAAAACAGTATCCTTTATGTTCCCAGGTGTGACAAAAAATGCATTCAGAAATCTTTACCTTTGATTTGTTATTTTCCAACGCGTGTGAAATAGGAGAACCCTCCTATACACTATACAGCAAATTGGAAACTCACTGAAAAGCCGGCATCTGCACTAACAAGCCATAACCACAATTACTAAATCAAACAACAAAAGAACAGACACCTCATCTTTTAACCTTGTCATCATTATTCTCCCAATCAATACCCTCAATAAATATGATAAAGTGTAATAATAAATACCTAAAAATATAAATTCAAAAGGAGTTAAAATAAATTAAAAGTATTGGCAGCAAACTACTAACTCTATATATACCATGGTGAGATTTTCTTATACTTCAAATTGACCTCATAAAACCAAAGAGAACGCATAACGAGCCTTGCTGCAAAGCACCAAAAGACAACTTTCAAAAAAGATTTTTGTGAAAAAGTAAATGGAAATTACACTAACCTGGTAATTGTAGTTCCTGTAGGATCCAGTTTAGTCCTCCACAATCGGGTAGTGCACCTTCTACTGCAGCCTGGAGACTGGACCAATCAAATCTTCTGTAGTACATATCCAGCAGGAGCTCCCAGAAGCCCCCCAGTGTACTAGTAACAAAGCATACTTAACGAAGCAACACATTAAATAATCATTAAATTATCATTACATTATCAGTAAACCCTTTTCTTCCCCCCCTGTAATAACCAACTCCCTCCCCACACGAGGAAGTCAGAACACCGCCTGGCGCCGAAACCGACGCCTTCCAATTTACACAGAGCTCCCCTTCACAGAAATCTAGGGAGCTGACTGAACTCCAAGAAAGGGAAGAGCCATAGCGATAAGCACGACTGTCAACAGAACCCGAACGGGACGAAGAACCGTCCTACAGTCAACTGCTCGGAACAGCGCGCCGCAAGACTACACAGAGAGTTGGGAGGGAAGGAGGACTAAACTGGATCCTACAGGAACTACAATTACCAGGTTAGTGTAATTTCCATTTCCTGTGCGGATATCCAGTTTAGTCCTCCACAATCGGGATGTAACAGAGCAGTTAAGACCGGGCGGGACCTTGCCAGCCGGCGCGCAGAACCGCCGATCCAAAACAGGAACCCCGAGCCGCTAATACATCCAGGCGATAGTGCCTGCTGAAAGCGTGCAGAGACGACCAAGTGGCCGCCCTACAGATATCCGCTGGCGGAACCAGGCAATGCTCCGCCCAAGAGGTCGCCTGAGCTCGAGTAGAATGAGCTCGAAGCCCCTCCGGAACTGGCCGCTGCTGCAACAGATACGCAGATGCGATCGCTTCCTTGAGCCATCTAGCAATGGAGGCCTTAGCCGCCGCCTCCCCTTTTCTTGCGCCCCCAAAGAGCACAAAAAGCCGATCGGTCTTACGAAAGGACTCCGTAGACTGCAAATACCGACGCAGCGTGCGACCCACATCGAGCCGGTGAAGACCCTTGTCCACCGACTCGACCGAGTTCGCCGAAAGAACCGGCAGAAACACTGCCTGATTCAAGTGAAAGGGAGACACCACCTTTGGAAGAAAGGAAGGCACCGGCCGGATCACAATCCGGTCCGCGTAAAACGACAAGAAAGGCTCTCGGCAGGACAAGGCCTGAAGATCCGAAATGCGCCGAGCCGAGCAAATGGCTACAAGAAAGACCGTCTTCAAGTGAGATCCTTCAGGGACGCCCTCCGCAAGGGCTCAAAAGGTTCCCGCACCAGAGCCCGCAGGACTAAATTCAAATCCCACGGGGGAATCGGTGCTCTGCGGGAAGGCCGCAAATGAAAAACAGCGGACAAGAAACGCCGCACATCCGCATGAGCGCTGAGAATGCGGCCTAAAACCTTGCCTCTATAGCAGGAGATCGCTGCCAACTGAACCTTCAGGGAACTGGCCGCGAGGCCTTTCTCGAACCCATCCTGAAGGAATCTTAACACGACGGGCACAGAGACCGTCGCCGCCCGGACTCCCCGCCGGGAGCACCAGTCCTCAAAAATCCTCCAGATTCGAACATAAGTAAGAGAAGTGGATGACTTCCTTGCCCGCAGTAGGGAGGAAATCACCGCGGGCGAATAACCCTTCTTTTTCAGCCGAGCCCTCTCAATGGCCAAACCGTAAGCGAGAATCGAGCCACCTGGGGCATCCGCAGGGGGCCCTGAAGAAGAAGGTCCGGCAGTGCGGGCAGGCGCCAAGGCACGCCGTCTCGAAGTCTGACTAGCTCGGCATACCAGGGCCTCCGGGGCCAATCCGGAGCCACCAGCAGCACTCTGCCCTGATGACACTCGATGCGCTGGACGACCCGGCCGATCAGCGCCCACGGAGGGAAGACATACAGAAGCCCGGACGTCGGCCACGGCTGAATGAGAGCGTCGAGCCCTTCGGACATTCGCTCCCGCCGTCTGCTGAAGAAGCGACTCGTCTTGGCCGTCTGGAAGGTCGCCATGAGATCCAAGATGGGCGGACCCCACCGCCGCACGATTTGCGCATACACCTGTGGATTTAACTCCCACTCTCCGGGGTCCACTCGCACTCTGCTGAGAAAGTCGGCCTGGACATTTTCCGCGCCCGCTATGTGCGCCGCTGATATTGCCGGCAGACGAGTCTCCACCCAACTGAACAAGGCTGTCGCCTCTGTTTCCAGGGCCACACTCCCTGTGCCCCCTTGGCGATTGATGTAAGCCACCGTGGTCGCATTGTCCGACCAGACCCGGACAGGTCGACCCCGGACCAGTGGCTCCAGGGCCAATAGTGCTAGTCGCACCGCCCGAAGCTCGAGACGGTTGATCGACCAAGACGCTTCCTGGGAGGACCACACCCCCTGAGTGAAGCGGGTCTCGCAGTGCGCTCCCCAACCGGCTAAGCTCGCATCCGTTGTGAGGGGAACCCACAGAGGAGGCTCCAAGGGAACCCCCCGCGTCAGTTTCTCGGGAGAGAGCCACCAACGGAGCGAAAGACGCACCGCCTTCGGGCAGGGCAGTCTCTTGTTCAAGGAGTCGCACTGGTTGGACCACCGGCGAAGGAGCGCCCTCTGCAGCGGGCGCATGTGGAACCGCGCCCACGGTACCACCTCCAAGGTCGCCGCCATTGTTCCGAGAAGCCTCAGGTACCACCACGCCGACGGAGCGGGCATGCCCCGAAAGAGTCGGACAAGAGCCCGCAACGCCCGGACGCGGCGCTCGGGGAGGCACACCAGCCCCCGGGCGGTGTCGAAGCGCACCCCCAGATACTCGAGGTCCTGCGTGGGACGCAGACAACTTTTTCGTTCACCACCCAGCCGAGAGACCGCAGCAGAGCCACTACCCTGCTCGTGACTCGCAAGCACTCCCGACTGGACTTTGCCCGAATCAACCAGTCGTCGAGATATGGATGGACCAAGATGCCCTCCTTGCGCAAGGCCGCCGCAACGACCACCATCACCTTTGTGAAGGTGCGCGGAGCCGTGGCTAAGCCGAACGGCATGGCCCGGAACTGGAAGTGGCCCCACGGAAACGCAAAGCGGAGAAACCGCTGATGAGATGGATGTATCGGGATGTGCAAATAGGCCTCTGTAAGATCGAGGGACGTCAAAAACTCCCCCTGTCGTACTGCTACAAGGACTGACCGCAGAGTTTCCATACGGAAGTGCGGCACCCTGAGCGCGCGATTGACGCCTTTGAGATCCAAGATCGGACGCAGAGAAACGCCCTTTTTGGGGACCACAAAATAGATGGAGTAACGACCGGCGCCTCTTTCCAAGAGAGGAACCGGGACCACCGCTCCCAGTGCTAACAACCGAGCCAGGGTCACGCGGATGTCCCGCGTCTTTTGTTCGCCCCTGCTGGGCGACAGAACAAAGGCATCCGGAAGCGGGGATGCAAATTCTAGAGCATAACCCTCTTCTATAATCTGTAGCACCCAGCGATCTGACGTAATTTGGGCCCAAGACGGAAGAAAGTCGTGCAAACGACCCCCGATAATCGGGCCTCCCTCCAGAGCCCGACTCGCGTCATTGTGGCTTGCGCCCAAAGGAAGACGCCGAGGGAGAGGCGGCTCCGGAGAAGCCTCTGCCGGCCCCTCTGAAACCACGAAATCCCTGATTACGGGCTCCAAACCGGCCCCGCTGCGAGGCCCACAGGCGGGAGGACCGAAACCTGCGCTGATCCCGAAAGGACCCCCGCGCTGAGGTGGAGGACCTGTTGGCCCTTGGCCTATCCTCCGGAAGCCGGCCCCCCTTGGACTCACCGAGCTCCTTTACCAGTTTCTCGAGAGCCTCCCCAAATAACAATCTGCCCTTAAAGGGCAGTTTACCGAGGCGGGACTTGAAAGAACCGTCAGCCGCCCAGTTGCGCAACCATAGGGACCGGCGCGCTGCCACCGCGGATGCCATACTATTAGCCAATGCGCGGATTAAATCATAAAACAGATCCGCCAAGTAGGCCGAGCCGGACTCCAGCCGGGTAACCTCCAACAGGCCTTGCTGGTCTAAGCCGGGGCTCGAGCGCAAGCGCTGCGACCACCGCAGACACGACCGAGCCACCCAAGCCCCGCAAATAGAGGCTTGCAATGACACGGCATCCGTATCGAAGGTTTGCTTCAGCAAATTATCAATCTTCTTATCCTGCCCGTCCTTGAGGGCCGCCGCCCCCTCAACCGGGATGGTGGTTTTCTTGGTCACTGCGGAAACCGCCGCATCCACTCGCGGAGACTTAAACAAGTCCCTGTCCTTGTCGGCGGGGGGATAAAGCCGATTCATGGTCCGAATCCCCTTCAAACCGGATTCCGGGTGCTCCCACTCCGCCTGTATCATCTGTTCCACCACGCGGTGGACGGGAAAAAACCACCTGGGTATCCCTGACGGCCTGAATGAGAGGATCCTCCAGACCCTCTTCCTCCAGGGACCGCACTGCCGAAAGGTTAAGTGCCTGAAGGGACTCCATAACCAGAGGAACCAGCTCGTCCTTCTGAAACACCCGAATGAGCCGAGCCTGATCCTCCGGCTCGGGGATCTCCCCATCCTCCAATTCCTCCGCTTCAGTCTCAGGATCGCCCTCCGCCTCGGACTCCAGAAGCCCCAGGGCGTCCTGCTCCTGTTCCCCCAACCGGAGCCGCTTGACCCCGGGTGGAGAGGAGCG
Organism: Ichthyophis bannanicus; assembly: GCA_033557465.1. Taxonomy (NCBI): domain Eukaryota; kingdom Metazoa; phylum Chordata; class Amphibia; order Gymnophiona; family Ichthyophiidae; genus Ichthyophis; species Ichthyophis bannanicus. The sequence goes on from CM066032.1 coordinate 749,111,391, forward strand.
CTGAGCCACCCCAGTGACCCCGAGGGGAGAGAGGGGGGCCCAACCTCCGGCCACTGACCGGACCTGCTCAAGTGGAAAGCCTGATGCATGAGGAGAACAAAATCAGGGGAGAATTCCATAGGTGGGACAACTATAGCCCCCTGCTGGAGCGCAGCCACCGACCCACTGGCCGGTGGAACCGACCCAGACTGAGGGATGCTCGGAGAAAGGACACTGTCCCCTGAAGTAGAAGCATCCCCAGGGGTAGCCTGCTCCTGGACATGCACAGAGTGTTCCAGCTCTGCGGGCACTGCAGCGCAGCCCCTGCAGATGCCAGAGTCAGTCCCTGCCGCTCTGCGGGACCCACAAATCACAAATTGTGGTTTGGAAGCCATCCCAAGACCACCTCTGCCCAGCGGAATAGAAGGGAACCGGCACAGAAAAGCCCACACCACAGGGGCAATCTCATGCAAATCAGTCCCGGCTGAATAATAAAACGTTTTTTTTTTTTTTTTTTTTTGCAAGAAACAAACACACTCCCCAGACTCCCAGGGGTGCCCTGAGCAAAATCGCTAGCAAAAGGAACCCCAAAAACCCCAGGGGAACCTGTGCACAAGTGATCAAAAGTGCCTCTAAAAGCACACTTTATAAATCCAAAATGGCCGCCGCACTTTTTCACCCGCGGTAAAAAACGGCGCGAAAATACAAAGACAAATAAATAATATGTAAAAGAAAGAAAACGACCCTCAGATACAGGGCAAACGATCAAATTTAGGAAAAATTGCCAAATGGGCTCAGGAGAGCCTACAGAACGCTGGCAGCTCTGACAAGAGAGCACTGCTCACAAATACAGACATAAAATGAAAACTCCTACCAGCTCAGGAACAGCAAGGACACAGCCAACTTCACACAGTGTCAGCCACTGCTGTATCAGGTATGGCTTTTCCCCGTACAGTCAAGGGGAAGCTCACCCAAGGCTGATAAAATTAGCCAGGCAAGAAGACAGGAGCCTGCAGGTCTGCCTTCCTCCCGAGTCTCCTGTGCCAAAGCACTAGAGAGGCATGTTTCTTTCACTTTTCCTTTTAAAGATACAACTAGCTATTAAATAAATAGCAAATAAATGTCCCAAAAACAAACCCTAAAAGACTAACTAACAAGTGTTGCTCCTTCAAGAGTCACTCAGTGTGCCCAGCAAGGGCACAGACGTCTTCAAGCTGCAAGAGACTGGACACACTGGGGGGCTTCTGGGAGCTCCTGCTGGATATGTACTACAGAAGATTTGATTGGTCCAGTCTCCAGGCTGCAGTAGAAGGTGCACTACCCGATTGTGGAGGACTAAACTGGATATCCGCACAGGAATGTCAAAAATTACTTGCAGCTTTCATACCATAAAGGCAATATGGATATCAGCAGAATCAAACCTTGAAAAACGCCGACATCGGCCCGTGCACACTAACATAAAATAAAATTGCGTTTGCAAATATACTACTCGCGCCAAAAGATGTACCGAGATAGCTGCCACCAATATGAATTTTGATCCGGGCCTTCAGAAAAGAGTTGTATACCTTAAAATATTAAACGAATCATAAACATAAAAACCTAAAAGAATTCAAAACAGAATCATTTACAACTTTCCGAGGAGAGTGCTAGCAGATCAGGTTTTGGGAGACCGCCGACACATCCGCACTCGCTCAGAGGTGTACTTTTTGCTATGTCACTAAGCCTTTAACTGTATATATATCATATTAAAAATTACTTCTATTTAACCTTAATCGATGACCCGATTAGATTTCTTCAAAGCAACTCAGAAGTGGCGCATAGCAAATCTTGCAATAAAATAAAAACACTTACTGCTTTCTACTCTCTGAATCCCGCAGTTCTCACGAAGTCAACATTCAGAAAGACGCCGGCACATGCGCACACACTCGGGGGGGTGTTTATAGTATCGTAATCCTGACGTTTCACAAAATTCTACCAATTGTGAATTAAGGATATATATTTATTCTACAAGTCACAATGTAACTTTACAATGCAAACAGAAACATGAAATTCCTGGGAAAGTTAGTCTAATATATAAACTAAACGAGGAGAGCAGACATAAGAACATAAGACATGCCATACTGGGTCAGACCGAGGTCCATCAAGCCCAGTATCCTGTTTCCAACAGTGGCCAATCTAGGTCCTACGCACCTAGCAATATCCCCAAAAGACACAGGTTCCACAATGCTTGTACTGGGTCAAGCATTGATATCCTGGGTCCCTTTTTAATAGTGGTTTATGGACCATTCCTCCAGGAACTTGTCCAAACCTTTTTTAAACCCAGCTATACTAACAGCCCTTACTACATCCTCCGGTAACAGATTCCAGAGTTTGATTACACGTTGAGTGAAAAAATATTTTCTCTTATTTGTCTTAAATAGTTTACCCTGTAGCTTCATTACATGTCCCCTAGTCTTTCTATATTCTGATAGCGTAAACAATTGATCCACGTTTATCCGTTCCACTCCATTCATTAATTTATAGACCTCTATCATATCTCCCCTCAGCCGTCTCTTTTCCAGGTTAAAGAGCCCTAACCTTTTTAGCCTCTCTTCATAGGAGTAGCCTTCCATCCCCTTCACCAATTTGGTGGCTCTTCTCTGTACTTTTTCTAATAACGCTATGTCCTTTTTAAGATACGGTGACCAGAATTGCACACAATATTCAAGGTGCGGTCGTACCATGGAGCGATACAGAGGCATTATAATATCCTTTGTTTTATTCTGACTACCCCAAACGCTCATTATAGAAAAACTGACAAAAACTGACAAATCTCGTTCCATGTTGAGGCCATTAGGGTGCAGAGTATTCATAGTAAAAATGTATCTCTCTTCCAAATGCCGTATTGTTTTATCCACATCCCCACCTCTCCAATTTATTTTTACCTTTTTAGCCACAAAAAATTTTAAATCAGAAATTGTATGCATTAGCTCAAGCCAATGATTGACCAGGGGTTTATCCATCAATTTCCTTTTTATACAACTCCTATGCTCGATGATTCTATCCCGAACAGGACGGATAGTCTTTCCTACATACATCTTATTGCATGGACAGAGGATCACGTAAATAATGTGACACGTAAGGCAATTAGAAAAATCATCTAGATGGAAAATCTTTTTATTCACTGGGTGAATAAATTGTTTTTTAATCGTTAAGGAGTGGGCACAGACTGAACATCGACCACATGGAACATGTCCTTTTCTATTTAGAAAGGTACTTCCGCTCTGTAAATGCAGAAGGCACTAACATATTTCTTAAATTTACATTGCGCTTATGCGCTATTGTAAACTTTTGATCATGGAAACCTGGTAAGGACTGAATTAAATACCAATGTTTTCTAATTATTTTCTCTTTCTAAATATAAAGGACATGTTCCATGTGGTCGATGTTCAGTCTGTGCCCACTCCTTAATGATTAAAAAACAATTTATTCACCCAGTGAATAAAAAGATTTTCCATCTAGATGATTTTTCTAATTGCCTTACGAGTCACGTTAAGTTGTAAATGATTCTGTTTTGAATTCTTTTAGGTTTTTATGTTTATGATTCGTTTAATATTTTAAGGTATACAACTCTTTTCTGAAGGCCCGGATCAAAATTCATATTGGTGGCAGCTATCTCGGTACGTCTTTTGATGCGAGTAGTATATTTACAAACGCAATTTTATTTTATGTTAGTGTGCACGAGCCGATGTCGGCGTTTTTCAAGGTTTGATTCTGCTGATATCCATATTGCCTTTATGGTATGAAAGCTGCAAGAAATTTTTGACATTACTTTTTCACAAAAATCTTTTTTGAAAGTTGTCTTTTGGCGCTTTGCAGCAAGGCTCGTTATGCGTTCTCTTTGGTTTTATGAGGTCAATTTGAAGTATAAGAGAATCTCACCATGGTATATTTTATTTATTTATTTATTTTTATTTACATTCTCTTATATACTGCGCTATTCTGCATCAGTGCGGTTTACATTGAACAAATTGAAATTACATTGAACAGGGCATTATAACTCGGAGATAACTATTTTACAGGGAACATGGGCTATGGAGGGTTAAGTGGCTTGCCCAAGACCACAAGGAGCACCTGTGGGACTAGAAACCCCAGTCCTTCCGGCCCAAGGTTGCTGTCCTCTAGTGGGATTTGAACCCCCGACCTTCCGGCCTGAAGTACCTTGCCCCAACCACTAGGCCACTCCTCCACTCCATATATATATATATATATATATATATATATATATATAGTTAGTAGTTTGCTGCCAATACTTTTAATTTATTTTAACTCCTTTTGAATTTATATTTTTAGGTATTTATTATTACACTTTTTTATCATATTTATTGAGGGTATTGATTGGGAGAATAATGATGACAAGGTTAAAAGATGAGGTGTCTGTTCTTTTGTTGTTTGATTTAGTAATTGTGGTTATGGCTTTTTAGTGCAGATGCCGGCTTTTCAGTGAGTTTCCAATTTGCTGTATAGTGTATAGGAGGGTTCTCCTATTTCACACGCGTTGGAAAATAACAAATCAAAGGTAAAGATTTCTGAATGCATTTTTTGTCACACCTGGGAACATAAAGGATACTGTTTTCTGGTATGTACTCCACTGATACACTTCTTCCTCCTCCTTATGTGCACTTGTCTTTTGTCACGTTACAAGGGATGATCATTTAAATGTCTTTTGATCTACACTTGTTTTCTTCCTCTCCCAAAAAAGGTGTAGCATTAGATACCTGCTTTAATCCTTGACCACGTATGTGTCACTTTTAACTTCAAGAGTTTTAGTTATTATATTTTTTTTAAATTCCCCTTTTTTAATTATTTATGATAATTTTATGTTATTTGTAATGCTTTTATGGTTTTATATAATTTTCTGCATATACAACCTATTTTTTAAGCTTATACTTTGACTTTATTTTATATGTTATCTGATTATTTATGTGTAAGACATTTATATATTTAACATCATTCTAAGGCTCATGCATTTCTATTGTTTTTATTGGTGTTATTAATATGTATATTTATGTATTTTTAGCTTTTAAGTCCACTTTAAGCCCCTGAAGAAGGCAGCGAAACATGGCTTGTGTCGGGCCAGTGGCATAGTTTTTTAATAAAAATTTGATTTACCCTTCTGAATACTCCACGTCTCCGTACTGGTTTTGTTCTGTTTGACGTGGGCTCGTGCCTGAGTGTTGGACCTAATGTAAGCTGGGGCAGGCTTCTTCAAAGGTTGGCGCTCTAGGCAATTGCTTATTCCTAAATCCAGGCCTGCCTACATTGGAGACAGGACCAGAGAGTCAACACTGTTGCACAAACCAATGAGAGGAAACCCAAAGGCAATATCAGCATCTGAACTGTCTTGTTACCCACCCAAGTTATCCACATACCCCACCCAAAAAGGTTCTGGCTGTATCACTGATTTGAGCTATCCTTTGGGATGGGATGGGATGGGTGTATGCGACCTGGATTGGATACTGAACATATGAACTGCCATACTAGGTCAGCAGAGTTGTCAAGTTACCCAGTGAGATTTTAAGCCAGTTCTGGATTTCTGACAAGCTCATCCTCATGCACTGTGGGACCCGCATCACTGATTCCAGTGGGTAAAATCAGAGACTATAAATACCACATTGCTCTGCCATGCAAATTTAAAACCATAACTGGCAAAAAAAATCTCACTCTGGTAACTTGACAACTCTGGCCAAAATTCATCAAGTCCAGTATTCTTTTTCCAACAATAGCTAATACAGGCCACAAATTCCTGGCAGGTTCCCAAAGAGTAGACTTCTGGAGATAAGATGTTGAGCTCGCATGGATCTTTGGTTTGATTTAGTATGTTACGTCTTCTTCTTATTTTTGTTACAGAAAAGAACATAATACAAGCCAAAATACATAAAGCTTTTTTTTATCATACACTTCGAGGAGGTCGTCAGAGGGCGCTGCACTACACAGAAACCAAAACTCGTCCTCCTCGCCTCCACCTTTTTAAGCCCTTCTAGCCTCGCTTCCGCCTCAAAGTCGACGCTTCTTTCTACAGGCGGAGAAAATGACGTTACAAAAACTTCAGAAACGTGAGAGAATGGACGAGTTCATTTGGTTGAAAAAGTAAAAGGATAAAAGGCCAGCGCCAGAAACCAGGGAAGGAAGGGTGGAGTCCTCGCCTTTCGTTTTTTATTCGCTTATTCTCATCCTTTGAGGGATCGAAAGTTGTCGGCAAGCCCCGCATTTCGTTCTCACTCTTGTTTCGTGGACGCGGTTGGTACGCTCCGGCAGTGGGGGAGAGGGGGAGGGGTAAGAAAACAAAGATGGCGCAGGCTCTGTCAGAAGAGGAGTTCCAGCGGCTGCAGGTACTGATAAACTGAGGACGAGCAGGCAGCTTAGAGGCGCATGCTGAACACGAGGAGGAGGAGAATGTTTGAATAGAGGGGTGCTGAGAAGGCGGGGAATCGCGTCGTGTTGATGAACGTGAAGATGTCTAAGAAGGACCGGGGGGGGGGGGGGTGTGTGAAGAAGAGAATGAGGTAGAAGCACGTGATCATATTGATTGGCTTGGATTGGAAAGGGTGTTAAGGTGTGTCGCCACGTGATGTAGGGTGGAGTAGTGGCTGTGAGCTTTTGGGAGGAAGCGTGAACATAGCATCCATCATCTTATCAAACGTTGCGACCCTCTTCCCCTTGCTGTATCTATTGGGTTGTCCCCTTTGATGTGAAGCTGGCTCGGGCTGTGATTGGGTGGGCTGTGCAGTCAGTGCTCAAGAGAGGCAGAAAACTAGGGAAAAGCCCTCTTAGCCGGAACCTTATCAAGCTAGAAATGTGTCCTGTGTGACTCGCAAACCTGACACTCTCTCCCCCTCTGTGCACAGGATCTTGCTCTTGTCGGACTTACCGGAAACGGGCTTAAACCCTGTGCAGTAGCACTGCTTGCGCAGTCCTTGGCATGGTCCAGTTTTTATGCTATTAAGAGTAGGGCAGCTATCTGGTAAGGGGTCGGGCCAGTTCCCAGCTTTAAGGAAGCAATAAAATGCCAGGAGTTTGAATGGCTTGTGTTTATCTATTTATTAGTATTTAGCTGATGCTTTCCCAGTAATAGCTTAAAGTGAGTTACAATCAGTTAGGGTAGTCTGTCCATGGAGAGCTTACAATCTAAGTTTGTACCTGAGGCAATGAAGGGTTAAGTGAGTTGCCCAAGGCTACAAGCAGTACCCTTGGGATTCAAACCCTGATCTCTTTGGTCAGAAGCCACTGCTTTAGTCGCTAGGCTATTAGTTACATGAGAAGCAATGGCTGCGGTCGCACCAAGAAGAGAAAATGATGGTGGTTGCAAGGCATAAAGGGTTGCTTCTTAGAGAGAGGCCTTGGGTCTGAAACTCATGCTCCTGTTGAGCTTCCAAGTTGTCTGGGCCCAGGAGGGAGATTTTTGGATCATACCTAGATTTATGGTAATGCTGTCTTAGTGCATTATGGGACCTGCAGCATGGAGTTCAATGGGTATAATCAGGGAATACAAAAAAACAGCCTTTTAAGTTTGAAACCATGACCAGTCACTCTCCCTCCTGGAACTGAGTAAGTTGGCAGCTCTGATTTGATCTCTTGTTTGCATCCTCCAGCATAAGGTGTATTCATCAGGAATTGGGATAGGTGGAGGTGAATGGAAATAAGCAAAATCAGTATACGTTACAACTGACTTTTGGAAGCTATGGTACCTTCCTGTCTAATAGGTTGAATAGTCAAAGCTCCTTTTATATTATTTTATTTGACTCTTGTTTCCATACATTCATATAGACTAACACAGCAATCACATTCCTTATTCATTGTCAGTTTGAAACCAGCTGTGGAAATTACACCTATAAAAGCATTTACATATGCTTTTAATAATTAAGTGGCATCTTTTTTTTTTTTTGCTGTTTGTATGTGTTCTATTGACTACATGCATTTGGGAAAACTCATTAAAAACCAGTTTTAGGTGCTACATACCGTTTTGTCCTCTTTTATTTTATTTAGTATAAAATGCCCCCTCACCATTTGATATAAAATGCCCCCTCACAATTTGATTATTTGATTTATTGATGGGAATTTTAAGGAAGCATACCAGCAGTCATATTGAAATATGGTCAAAAGTATAGGCTATGGCTCAGGAGGAATCTGTGTGGCTTTTCATTTGGTGGTGGGAGAGTAGACCTTGAACTGAATCTCTGATAGTTGGACAAAACTGGGGAACATCTTGTCTTTACTTCCAGTATAAAACTTAATGTCAGAATCCAAACAGTCTTTCAATTTTAAAGTGTTTTCAAACCAGTCCTCTGTTCTAGTTAAGACTGTGTGTCTGTGCATCAGTGATGATCAGACTGTTACTTAACCTAGCAGTCATAGTGCTCAGGTGGGTACTTTGTTGTAGGCCAGTTCTTCTTATCTTTAATTGTGACAAAAGTATAGTATTAGAACTAGTTTAGCTGCCACACAATTAAAGTATGAGAGTACTACAACATATAACATTTAATAATTGCTGAAACAGCTAAACTTTTGACTGTCAATAAGAGACATATCCCACCATACTGACAGTCTAGATCAGTTTCAGGCATAGGTTTTAGTGCAAAAGGTGTTAAACCACAAGAAAGTCCATAATAATCCCAAGACGTTGTAGGCAGCCAGATCAGGGAGCTATGAGACTAATGCCCAGTGCATAACACTGGCCATGTTTAGTTCTTTTCAGGATTTTGGATGATCTTCTCTTAGTGTCCGCAGAGACTCTAGGAAAACTAAATCAAAAGGCCCTGAGCCTATTCCACACAGGCCTAGTTATTCTCTGTCTAACTGACAATTCTTGCCGCACAGCTTTATGGATTAATCTTGTACATATACTCCTATACTGGCACTATCCTATCAGCTTACCGAGTTCCTGATTGCTCCTGGGCAAGTACAGTACTCTTTTAAGTAAGTGTATGGTTTCTAGAAATACAGAGACGCCCCAAAACTCAGGGGTTGCAAAGTTCTAGTAATGCACCTGAAGACCAAAAAAAAAGTGTTGAACTTACACAGGGGTAATAAACTGAACAGTTTATAAATAAAACATAGTGAACTTTAATAAGTCATAACTAGCAAACAGAAAAAGAAACTGGGATTAAAATAAACGCTACTTAAAAATTAGCCAGCCAATGCTTGAGAGAGCTGATAAATTTGTCCACAGGATCATCTTCAGAGTCTGGACGATGTCTCAAAGCAGGTACCATTGGCTATGCTTCTTAGTCAAACTGAGATTTCTGATATTTTCTGGGTTAAATCTCTATGAAACTCATGCTGCAGAAACATGGCTTATTGACCAGTAACAGTCAACATTGTAATTGCAACTTCTGGATAAAGGCAAGCAATCCTTCTGTTTTAAATCAAGGAGAAGTGTAACCTTTTCAGTTCTTTTTGACCCAAAAGAGAGCCTTTCTCATGCCAGAATTTGGAAAATACTGCAGAGGGCAAGAGGTCACCTATGGTTACTGGCCTTTGCAAGAGGATGCAAATGCTAATTGGGGAAAATAAGGCTTGGCAAAAATCCCTGTTTTGGGCCCCCCCCACCACCCGGGGACCTTGCCCTATGGTCCATTGACTGGTGGGTCTAAGTAATCCAGTGTCAGGAGGCATCCTGGCTCATTTTACCTAGAGTCAATTTTGTTTCCTATGGTGAAGTTGGACGATCTTCAGTGGGATAGATTTTCATTGTCCCTTGAGACTTGAGCCAGATCAACATATTGTGGTCTTTGAGTGAAGACCCATCCACACAGATAAATTGTACCTTCTTAAGGATGTGCATTAAAGTTGGGCATTCTTTTGTCAAACATGGCATGGGGCACTTCTGTCCAGGAACATGTGGCTCAGATAGACAGTGAGGTGCTCCTTTCCTTTTACAGTTCACCTGACTGAGTACAGCTCCAGTGCCATAAGTTGTGGAATCAGTCTATGCCATACACCTAGGTGTAGATAGTACTGGACCAGTAGCCAAGAGCTTGAAAGGTTGCTTTCTAATTTAGCGATGAGTAAATGGTGCTGGGGGTAGCCTATTAGTCCAGTTGGCGTTTTGGCTACTGTGCTGTACTGCGGCACAAATTTTCAGTAATGCTCTGCTGTCCTTAAGAAAACTAAAATGTGTATCTTGGTATGTGGTGTGAGTCAGTTCTGTATTGCCTTAACCTTGCTGCCCACTTCCCTCTCTGTCTCCTAAATATTGAGCTTCATCTATTCCCATCTGATACCTGGGTTTAATAGGCGTGCCGGCAGAATTTGGTCTAATATCCTGACTAAGTGAGTCTGGTCACTTCATGTTGGATTACACATAATATCTAGGTACGCCCTAAACCATGTTTTGGAGTCCAGTTAGCAGACTGTTTACCAGATGCTGGAATATACAAGGGCCATTTTTCATGCCAAAAGTTACAGTGAATTCATAGAGGCCAAATTGGGTAGTGACCACAAATTGTATCTTCCTTTTCGGCCTTCCAGTCCAGTCCCGACCTCTGGGTTATCGCCTCTCACCAGCAGCTTGGAGACTGAGCATGTCATTTTTTATGGCATTCGTGTACATAGGCAGCTGGTATCACCCACCAGCCCCAGTAAGCACGTTCTTCAAGTAGCTGGAGAGGTGTGATCCCAGAGTCCTGGACTCGCTGAAGGGACAACTAAAGAGCTGGGGTTTTTTTTGTTTGTTTTTACCCCCTACTGTTTTGGCTCTATCTGTCCTTATTTCCAGCCTGAGCTTTTCTTTTGCCTGATTGCTTTTTTTTTTTTGTAAATACACTTTATTAATTTGAGCCTAGTCAGGCACTTGGGACAAGACATCTTCCTTGGAGTGAGGGGGAGGCTTGCTGGTCACGTTTGCTGCAGATGTGACAGCTCCTGAACCCATCAGCAGGTGAGTAGCCAATTGTGCAGGGAGGCCTATCGTTCATGGCCCTTGTCAAAAGTCCCACCTCGGAGCCGAAGCCGCTGAGTAGGGCAGAGTGCAAGAGCCGAGGAGCGTCTCTATTTCGGCCTCTGGCACAGGCAGTGTGGTCTACTTGGTCTGGGGGGGGGGGGTAATGGCAGGTTTTGGGATTTTTTTCTTGTGCCTTTTTGGTACCTTTTCTTGGCAGTGCTCATAGCTGCGTGTCTGAGGCAGTCATTTTGAGAGTGTGGGAAACCATGCCATCTTTTTGTTTCTTCCCTCACAGTGGTTACTTTCAGGAGGGAAGGGGGGGGGGAGGTCTGCTAGGACACCATGGGACACTTCCTCCGCATTTTCTTTCCCCATTCATACCTGGTTTTTCTTCCTTTATTTTGCTTTAATTGGGGGGGGGGGGGAGTATAGCGGGGCAGCTTTTCTTTTTGCTTTCTTCACCTGTCAGTTGAGTCTGCCAGTGTATTGCCCAGCAGGGTTGGAAGGAGGTGCAAATAAAACAGTGTAGATAAAAGAAAAGAAAACCAAAAGGCTAGAAAGGGGGGGGGGGGGGGTTAGGGGTGATAACAATCAAAATAATACAGTAAATTGGATAAAAAGTACAAATAAAAACGCACAACTAGAGAGAGATGTAAAAGGCTAAAACTTACAAATAAAGTAACCTAATCAATAATAAGGATATCATAAAGGCTAGAAATACATCTATACAGCATAAAAAGGGGAGAGGAGAGAGGGATAAGGGGGGTGTGGGGTAGGAGGGGGGTGTGGGGTGTGTTGGGATGGCGTTGGGTGTGATAAAAGTCAAAATAAATAGTACATAATAAATAATACAGTAAATTGGATAAGAAGTACAAATAAAACCATATAAAGAGAAACATAAAAGGCTAAAACTGCCAAATAAGGGAATAAAAAGAAGAGGTAAAAATATGACCCAACCATAAAAGTAAACTAAAATATTGAATTAAATAGGTAATCAGAAACAGAGGGGCGGAGTGGCAGGGCTAAGGCGAGCTAGAGAAAAACTGAAAGGTCGGCTTCTTGATTAAGACCATTTGGTGTCAGAGTGAGTTCATAAATGTAGCATTCAAGTCTGAGCAAGATTTTGTCCATGCCACCGCCTCGCCAGTGGGGTTCAACAGCCTTTAGAACTAAAAACTGTAAATCCGAAACCAGGTGGTTCTTCTCAGTGACATGGACAAAATCTTGCTCAGACTTGAAGCTGACCTTTCAAGGAACAGTACAGGATTTTTAGTCGTCGTCCTCAGCCACAACCATAAAGACACAATGAAGTGAGGGGGGGCTTGGCCAGAGGTGGTTCCCATGGGAGGTTGGCTGCAGGATTTCTACCCGGCCTGAGCCCGAATCACCTCTGACCAGTGGGTCTTAAAAATCATTAGGGTTATGCGCTGGAGTTTGCCTGTCTTCTTGTGGATGCCTTTGTCAGGTCTCCCTAAAAAGCGCCCAGCAAGGTCAAGGCCGTGTGGGGCACCCTCAGTTGACTTCAGCAGTTGGAGTCCATTGTGGAAGTCCCCCCAAGACCAATGTGGCTATGGTCTATACTCCATTTATTTTGTGGTCCCCAAAAAGAGAGGCTGCTTTTGGCCCATCTTAGATTCGAAACATGTAAATCAGTGTCTGCAGGTACCCTGCTTCCATGTGGAGACCCTTGGGTCTGTCATTGTGGCTGCCGGGGAGGGTGAGTTCCTGACCTCCCTCGATCTCAGAGGCCTACTTGTATATTCCGATTCGCCCCGAGTATTAGCAGTTCCTCTGCTTCACAGTACCCATGGGGAACTTCCAGTTTTGGGCGTTGCCCATTGGCCTAGTGATTGCTCCTTGTACATTCACCAAGATCATGGTAGTGTCGCAGTAGCTGTTTGTCTGGAGGGCATTCTGATACATCCTTATCTGGACGATTGGCTCATCAGGGTGAAGTCCATAGAGGAGACCGAGTGAGCCACAGCAAGAGTTATTGAGTTCTGCAGAGCCTTGGCTGGGTTGTACATTTGGCAAAGAGCTGTTTATCGCAGTCACAAGACCTGGTGTATCTGGAAGCCCACTTCCAGATGGACATAGGCAGGGTGCTCTTGCTGGTAGAGAGGATGCAGACATTGCAACATCGAGTTAGTCTTGTGCCTGGGCCCACATGCGACCTTTAACAGAGGGCCTTGTGCAGGTGGTTGTAGATGACATGAAAATTTGCAACAGAGTGGACTCTCCTGATGGAGTGGAGAACATGAGGAAAGATCTACAAAAGCTGGAAGAATGGTCTAATGCTTGGCAGTTAAGATTTAATGCAAAGAGGTGAAGTGTCATGCACTTGGGAAGCAGAAATCCAAGGGAAATGCATGCGATAGGGGGCGAGAGGTTGGTGTGCAAGGACCAAGAGAAGCACCTTGGAGTGATTTGTTTCTGAGGATCTCAAGGTGGCAAAGCAGTGTAACAAGGCGGTAGCAAAAGCCAGAAAGATGCTGGGTTGCATACAAAGAGGAATTACCAGCAGAAAGGAAGAGGTACTAATGTCGCTGGTGAGGCCTTGCTTGGAATATTGTGTTCAGTTTTAGAGACCGTATCTCGCAAAGGATATAAAAAGACGAAAGGGTTCAGAGGAAGGTGACCAAAATGATTTGGAGCCTGCGTCAGGAGACATATGAGAAGAGACTTGAAGACCTAAATATGTACACTCTGGAGGAGAGGAGGGACAGGGGAGATATGATTCAGACCTTTAAATACTTAAGAGTATTAATGAACAAACAAACCTCTTCCAAAGATGGGGAAGCTGTAAAACTAGAGGGCATAACATGAAACTGTAAGGGGGTAAACTGAAAGGCAATGTCAGGAAATATTTTTTCATTGAAAGGGTGGTGGATGCTTGGAATGCTCTCCTGATGGAAGTGGTGGGGGCAAAGACAGTGACAGAATTCAAACTGGCATGAGACAGACACTGTGGATCCCTTTATAGCAACAGGATAAAATCAAAATAAACATAACTAACTAACTATTTAAACAAGAGGTGACTTACACAGAGCGGTTGGTACACCCCTAAAGAAAGGCATGCGGAGGGGTGACCTGCACAGAGCGGCAGGTGCACCTGTTCTTGCTGCTATGCTGGGCAGATTAGATGGCTCATACTGGTCTTTAATAATAATAAAGACTTATAAAGCGCCGCAACATAGGAAGCGCTGTACAAACATAGAAGAGAAACAGTCCCTGCTCATCAGAGCTCACAATCTAATAAGACAGAAAATAAAATAAGTTACATAATACAAATAACAAAAATTTACAGGACAAAGTAAGCAAATGTTGATAGAGAAATTAAGATAGGGTAAGACAGGAACGGAAAGCAATAGTGAAGAGATGGGATTTTAGTCTGGACTTGAAAATGGCCAGGGAGGATGCCTGGCGCACAGAGATAGGAAGACTATTCCAAGCAAAGGGTGCTGCCAGTTGGATGGAGCGAAGTCTGGAATTGGCAGTACGAGTAAAGGGCACAGATAAACAAAGACTATTAGAAGAGCGAAGCAACCGAGAGGGGGTGTAAGGAGAGATGAGAGATGAAAGGTACTGGGGGGCAGAAGAGTGAATACATTTATAGGTCAGGAGGAGAAGTTTAAATTGGATACGGAGACGGATGGGAAGCCAATGAAGTGACATGAGGAGAGGAGTGATGTGGGAAAAACGAGACTGTGTTACAATGTCACCTCTTCACGCACACATTAGCTTGTCTGAGCTGCATGGTTGGTGCTCTGGTGGTGGTGGTTGAGGCTGAAGAAACTTAGTTGGGATGCTCTTGGAGACACCCATCTAGGTCCTGTTGATAACGGATGCCAGTCTCTTGGGCTGGAGGATCCTTGAATTAAGTCCCTTGAACTTAATTCCCCCACCCCTATGTAACACCGCTTTGACCCGGTGAAAGGCGGTATATAAATACAGCTAAATAAATAAATAGTCAGGACTGGATAGCGCAGGGTTGTTGGGCCCCAGAAGAGTGCTTGGCCCAACAACCGCCTGGAGATGAGAGCAGTGTTCTGGTACTGCAGGAGTTTCAAATCCTATTGTATGGGAAGACAGTGCAGGTATTCTCGGACAATGCTGCTATAGTGGCTTACATCAACCAGCAGGGAGGCACAAGCAGCATACAACTTGAGTGAGATTGTCCTCCATCCATTCCAGCAATGGGTCTATCTTCAGGCACTCTGTTTGCTGTTATTTTCTCTGTTCCTGTGACATGAGCTGCTATCTCAGTTGTTTTTGCCTGGATCCCCTGGATCTCTCAGCAAGGCGGTGTTTGCACAGGTGGTGAAGTGGTGGGGTTCACCTGTAATGGATCTGATGGCGACCTTCACATCTGCCAAGGTGCCTGTTTCTTTAGCAGAAGAAGAGAATGGATGTCGGAAGGTCCTGATGCCTTGGTACAGTGTTGGTCCATGGATGGCCCGCTTTATTTCTTCCCCTCGTGGGCACTCATAGGATGCGTGGTGCAGAGATTTGAGGCGCATTGAGGCCTAGTCATTCAGGAAACTGTGGTACACAGATCTGCTCAGACTGACAGTGGACCATCTGTGGTGTCTGTCTCTACGGCCCATACTCTTTTTGCAGAGGCCAGTTTTGTTGCCGCAAATGGATCGATTCTCGCTTATGGCTTGGCTCTTGAAAGGGCTCGATTGAGAAAATTAGGCTATTCGGCCTCGGTGTTGACATTGTTGAAGGCCCGCAAGCGGTCCACCTCTTTCTTACATCTGAGTCTGGAGGATATTTGAAGCCTGGTGCATGGAGTATAAGCGTCGTCCTCTGGTGTCCGTGCCGGAGATGCTGGCTTTTCTACAGGTAGGTCTGGAGAAGGGCCTGGCCTGCAATTCGCTGCGGGGGAAGGTGGCAGTAATTAACCTGTTATTGTGGTAGTATCCAAGGAGTCTCCTTGGGGAGCCCATCTGGACATCGTTTGGTTTCTTAGAGAGGTTAAGCAGGTGCAGCCTCCCATATGGTTGGTAGTTGCTTCTTGGGACCTTAACCTGGTTTTATTGGTGTTAGCAGAAGAGCCTTTTGAGCTGCTGAGTGCTTGCATGCTGAAGGATTTGATGTTGAAAAACAGTGTTTCTGTTGGCTAGTTGCTCCGCCAGAAGGATTTCTGAGCTTTAAGTGCTATCGTGTTGGGAACCTTTTCTCTCCATCTCCAAGGAGAAAGTAGTTCTGAGACAAGTACCCTCTTTAATGCCCAAGGTGCTCACTGTTTTTCATTTGAATCAGCTGGTCACACTGCCAGGCTTCTCGGGAGCAGGCAAGGCAGCTGCAGACCTGCTTCTATGCCTTCTGGACATGCACCGGGCCTTGCAGCATTACTTGAAGAGAACGGAACCTTTTCAGAAGTCAGTCTGTCCTGTTTGGAGGACCGTGTAAGGGAGCGGCCGCTTCCAAGACCTCTAGATAGGTGAAAGAAGCCATTTCCTCGGCTTATCTGCTATGACGCAAGGAGTTGCCTGCGGGATTGAGGGCTCGTTCGACCCAGGCTTGGGCCGAGGCTAGCCTGGTTCTGCCATAGAATATCTGAAGGGGGGGCCACCTGAGCATTTCTGCATACCTTTTGTGAAGCATAACTGTCTGGTTGTACAGGTGGTGGGAGACATGAGGTTCTGGTCAGCACTGATTCAGGCCGGGCTCGCAGGTCCCCCTAGAGTTGATTACTGCTATGGTACATCCCAGAGGTCAGATCTGGACTGGAGGAATAAGGAAGGTGAAATTAGGCCTTATCTGCTAATTGGCTGGCTTTCCTTGAGTACCTCCAGTCCAGTCCCAGACCCCCCCCCCCCCTCGATTCTTCAGTTGTAGCGACTCTGGGCCTGAAGAGGTTCATCTTTAAATTGGCAGTCCAGTGGTCTTGGGAGGATAGCTGTCAAGGCGTTGGATTTCCCTTGGGAGCAGTCGCCGCCGCCTTCCTTTTGGTGTTGTGTGGTGTTTTTTTGTGTTAGCTTTTCTCTATTTATTTTTTTCCAAATTTGCACCCTTGGAGAAAATCCTTTTTATCTTTATCGCTTGATATACCGCCCAAGCATATACGTCAGGGCGGTGTACAATATGAACAATATAAGTAGGAAAAGGAAAAGAACGCCATTAATTCAGACAGGACAGGAAAAAGCAGCGAAGAACAGATGAGCGAGAAAGAGAGAGGTCCAGAAGATACTGGTGGAGAAAATGGTTCTAAGAGTCTGGGAGGTCAACAATCAATTTGATGGTTGTAATGTAGTTTCTTAGACGGCACTTGGCAGAGAGGTCATGACCTCAGAGTAGACATGTCTGCTCCAGAGTGTCGATGGGTAAGCTGCTGCTTCCTTGGAGGGTTGGCTTGTATAGTTTTTGGGGGAATTACAATGAACGTTAAATATTATATCTCGTCGGCTTAATTGTTGCTTCTGTGAGTCTCTGCTTGCCAATAGCTTACTGGGGCTGGTGGGTTGTGCCAGCTGCCTATGTGCACTGATGTCATCAAAGATGACATGCTCAGTCTCCAAGCTGCTGGTGAGAGGTGACAACCCAGAGGTTGGGACTGGACTGGAGGTACTCAAGGAAAGTCAATTAGTAGGTAAGACCTAATTACACCTTAGCCCCAACTAAGTAGTTTAATAGTATGTCCAGGGCATTGGATATGCATCACATAGAGTAAATTCATTGAATTTCCTATAGTTTACACTAGTGGTTCTCAACCCAGTCCTTGGGACACACCTAGCCAGGATAACCACAATGGATATGCATGAAAGATTTGCATGCACTACCTCCATTGCATGCAAATCTCTCTCATGCATATTTTTTGTGGTTATCCTGAAAACCTGACTAGCTAGGTGCGTCTGAGGATTGGGTTGATAACCTCAGGTTTACACAGGACATACCATGTTACCTATGAGCTTAGAACTATAGAAGAGGCCTAGGGATTGAGAGTTGTTTTTTTTTTAAATGCTCAGAGCTATCTATATCCCTTTTTTGTATGCTTCTCTTCTACAGACATTCAATAAGCAGTCTGCTTCAGTGGGCTTTGCATTTAGTTCATGCCTTTTCTGGAGTAGTTCAAGGCAAGTTATATTCAAATACAGTAGGTATTTACCTGTCCCTAACAGGCTTACAATCA
The DNA here is from genome assembly GCA_033557465.1 of Ichthyophis bannanicus. Lineage (NCBI taxonomy): Eukaryota > Metazoa > Chordata > Amphibia > Gymnophiona > Ichthyophiidae > Ichthyophis > Ichthyophis bannanicus. Next base: position 749,129,429 of record CM066032.1, read on the forward strand.
CCTGAGGTAATGGCATGTTAAGTGAAGTTACTTACCTGTAACAGGGATTCTCAACCCAATCATTGGCATACCTAGGATTGAATGAAGATGCATGAGAGATTTGCATGGCATGGAGGCAGGATAACCACCATTGTGGTTATCCTGAAAACCTGTCTGGTTAGGTGTATCTTGAGAACTGGGTTGAGAACCCTTGCTGTAACAGGAGTTCTCCATGGACAGCAGGATAAGTCTAGCCACAAATTGAAATCATCCAGCGTCATGGACGGATTAGATCCTCCTAAAGGTCAGAAAACCCTAGAAGGCTGTTCTGAGCATGTTCCAGCCCATCCAATTCCACTCCATTATTGAGCTGTAAGCAGATTAATCCTAGAGGGGAGGTGGTTGGTGGATTTGTGTGGCAGACTTATCCTGCTGCCCACAGGGAAACTCTGCTTATAGATAAGTAACCTCACGGTCTCCTTGGTCAAGCAGGATGAGTCAGCCACACACTGGTGATTCTCCATCTGAAGGCTACTAAGGAGTGTTAAGCAGAGGCATGTGTTCACCCTTTGCAGCTTGTGAAGAATGCTATGGTAAGAAGAAGCTGCATGCAGGAGGTGAAGCAAAGTTAAGTTATGGACAATGATAGAAGCCTCTTCATGACACACCAAGATTCAAGCCCTTTTGAGATAATCAAAGATGAGATGTTGAAGTGTGCACCTGGTAACAGGGATGTGCTGCAGTGCTAATTGACGGATGACTGTTATAGATGGTAAACAGCCAATAATTAAGTTGGCCAGAGCAGCCACCTCAGCCTGGGCAGATGTGATGCAATAATGGTGGGTAGTTGGTGGAAAAGGATCGATGGACTTAATGTCCTGGAGACCTTTTAAGTAAGGGTGTAACTTACAAAGATGATGCCCTTTGTGTTTGGTTTTGGTGGGGTGAAAGGGTTAGCTTATAGAGTCCTTTTCTGCATGGGTAGTCCTAGTGTGGTGAGCTATCTGTCAGAGTCCTTTGAGCTGTATTAAGCTGAAGATGAGTCCCTTGTGATACCATATGCTTCTAAGATGGGAGTGCTCCTGTATAAATTAGGTTTGAGATCCACAGGGGATCAAAGGGCACCTTAGCTGGAGTAAAGGCACTGGTGAAGTCACTGGCAGAAGGTGGCCAACAACAAAATGAGTTATGTAGACATGTTTTGTGGGGAATCCAAAACCTATATAGCTATTGAGGATGCGAGTGTAAGTTGTAAAACGTGTGCTGTTCTGCCCTCTCTGGGTCAGGCACAAAAAGAGCAGCAGCTCTTGCAAGGTCAATCAGGAAACACAAGGAGCAAGAGTGATGATGAGACAATTGCTTTATTGATATTCCCCACTCTAAATGCCTCAACACCACATTTACTAGGCCATTTATTTGGTCCTACTATGCTTTCAAACCTTAGTCTGGGACAGAGTGGTCTGGGTATTCTCAGACAATGCTATGGTGGTGGCATATGTCAACTATCAAGGGTGCATGAGGTGTGCCAGAATGGCTCTAGAGATGGCCCTCTTGTTCGTCTGGGTGGACAGGAACCTCCTAGCTCTCTCAGCACAACACATTGCAGCCACTAATAATGTGGAGACAGACGTTTGACAGATTCTGGATCTCTGGTTGTCCCGAGATGGATCTGATGGCGACTCAGATCAGTGCCAAAGTGCTGAGGCTCTTCAGTCACTGCAAGGAAATGGGCTCCGAGGGTGTTGATGGCTTAATTCAACCCTGTCCACAAATGTGTCTGCTGTATGTGTTCCCTCTGTGAGGCATGTATTTTGTTGCATAGAGAGACATCTGGGCCGGATTGGCCAAGGAGGCTGTGGTTCAGGGACCTGATGTGTCTCCTACAGGAATCTCCTTCTGGATGACCTGTCTCTATTTTTACTTGCAGCTTGGCTCTTGAAAAGTGACATTTAGCATGTAAGGGCTATTCTCCTGCCATGGTTTCCACATTCCTAAAAGAAAGGATAGGTTCTACTAGCCTTGCCTATGTGTGAATTTGATGTCTATTTGAGCATTGGTGCTACGAGTGTCAGGTTTGTCCTGGTAAGGTGGACTTGCCTTCCTTTCTTCAGGATGGCCCCGACAGGGGCTTCTGCCTTAATTCCCCTTATCATGCTTCAGTGGGCCAGTGGTGGGGCAAAAAGCCTGTGAGAATCAGTTGGTCCATTAGATGATAGAGGGATTAAAGGGGCACTAAGAGGGGCCAGGAGTTGGTAGCCCTCTGCTCTTATGCCACATGCAGCGGGGATGCTCCTGAGAGTGGTCTTCCTCCTGGGTCAGGACAATATCTTGGCGGACAAGTTGAGGAGGGTACTCCAGCCGTATGAGTGGTGACTGGACGCAGCATTGGCCTCAAGGCTGTCCCGGTTCTGGGGCATTCCAGTGCTGGACATTTTCACCAGCCTAGACAACGCGCAGTTGCCCCATTTCTGCTCCCTCTGACCACATCAGTCTCAGGTAGCAGTGGATGCAATTCTCATTCTGTGGTCAGAAAGCCTCCTGTATGCCTCCCCTCAACACCGCTGATAGCCAAGACCCTGTTCAAGGCTCAATGCGACAGAGCATCACTAGTGCTGATAGCCCCTCGGTGTCCCAGACAGCCCTGGTTCCCACTGCTCCACTCCTTATCGACGGTACTGCTGATTTCCCCTGGGCCGAGCCCCAGAACTATTCTTGCAGATGCAGGGCATTCTTCACTCCAACCTGGGGTCCCTCTTGCTTATGGCTTGGCTGCTGAAAGGGTAGCATTAGCCCCCTTCAACCTTCCACGAGATGTGGAAGGTGGCCTCTCGGAAGGCCTCAACGAGAAAGGCGTACGCCTTCAAGTGGTGATGTTTTCTCACTGTGGTGCACAGAGAAATGGATAAACCCGTTCTGCTCGGTGCACCTGGTGCTCCAATACCTGCTGCACCTGTCGCAGTCGGGACTGAAGTCCATCTCTCAGAGTATACCTAAGTGCCATTGCGACTTATCACCACTGTCGAGGGAAGCCCCACTCGGCTCGGCCCCTTATGTTGTCCAAACCCCCGTCTGCACCCCCGGCAGCGTAGACCTTAATGTGGTGCTCTCGCAACTCACTAAGCCGCTGTTTGAGCCTTTAGCTACCTGTCGCCTGCGGTACCTCTCCAGAAAGGTCGCCTTCCTGGTAGCACTTGCATCAGCTCGCAGCGAGCTCCAGGCTCTGATGGCAGAGCCTCACATGAGGTTCTACAAGAACAGGGTGGTGCTCTGCACACACCCTATGTTTCTGCTGAAGGTGTAGTCTTCATTCCCCCTCAGGAGGTGGTGCTCCCCCATCTTCTTTCCCAGGCCTCACGCTGGTAGGGCAGAGACCTTTCTCTATACTCTGGATTTCAAGAGAGCCCTGTCCTTCTGCCTGCAATGGATCCAGGGCCACCGCAAAGCTCAATAGCTTTTCATATCATATGACCCCGGACCCCGGCCGCCTGGGGCTCCCAGTAACTAAGCAAACTCTGTCCACCTGAGTGGTGGACTGCATTACCCTTGCCTATGAGCAGCGGGGATCCCACTGGACCAGAGAGTCACAGCCATGACTTCTTCCATGGTCAATCTGTATTCCGTTCCCATAATGGAAATTTGCTGGGCCGCCACCTGGTCTTCGGTCCATACTTTCGCAGCTCACTACTGCCTGGAGAGAGAGACCCAATGGGACAGCGTCTTCAGTTAATCTGTACTCTGTAATCTCTTCAGGGTGTAAGCAACTCCTGCCCTCTGACCCTTCTGTGTTCAGGCTGCCGGAGTGATGATGATCACTGGATGCTTGGGTCTTGCGAGAGTCTCTCTCCCTCGGGACTTGACTGGTCATGACTCCCTTTGCAGGTTGCCATGGCATTTTTCTTTTGGTTACAGGTAGTCTGTAGCTGGGGAGTCCCATATGCAAGGACTGACTTCCTGCTTGTTTCCTGGAGAAAGCATAGTTACTCACCTGTAACTCCCTCCTCCCCTTGGAGTTGCTTCTTTACCATCTTAGCTATGTCATTAGACTGAGGCAAGAAGCCACCCTTGGGTGGGAAGTGGACAATGCATGTGTGGTGTATCTGCCAAAGGCTTTCTTTGAAAGCTGGGGAGATGCTTCTACGTGGGCTCAGTTGATGCCGATTGTCACCCATATGTGAGGACTGATTCCTGCTGTCCCCAGAGAATGCCTGTTACAGGTGAGTAACTATGCTTTATCAAGGTGTACTTTGAAATCTCTCTTAATTAGGCCTGTGGCACCCAACACGATGAGAAATAACTGTATTTTTTGCCACATTTTCTTGGTCTCCGACTACGTTTCTTGGTACTTGATTTTCTCTGTCAGTGCAATTCAGAGTAGTTGCTTGGAAATGACAGCTCTATAATCACCGTTCTGGTGTGTTTCTCCTGTACCACTATATTTGGCTTCATCACATCCAACCTTTTTATAGGTTGGTCTCTGTAATTCTTTTAGGGTCGTGATTCCAGTGCTTTTTAGGCACAGTGATGCTGTACTGCTTAGTTTCCAGTGGATGAGGTATGCTACTTTTATTCTGCCTTTCTGTACAGAAATTTTCTGCCATCAGAACTTCACAACCAGCTATGAGGTGAGTCACTGATTCGAGGTCTTTCACACAGAATCAACATATGTCTGTGTTTGCCAGTTTTTCCAATGCTTGCTGTAAACCATCTCGTCCTGGGCTGCAACTATCAGCCTCTTCGTTCATCTCTCCTTAACCATTTATGTGTCTGTTTTTGATCGACACAGGTTTACTGGCGTAACACTTTTATTTCCCATTGTATTTGTGCATTTGCCACTTGTTTTTCCTTGTCTATTGATCTAATTCCTTGAAAAGCCTTTTTTCCCCTCTTGTTTTGCAAATTCTGTTACATCCTTCCCTTTGTATGCTTGTGGATGCTCACTCATTTCTTCTAGTCATTGGGATGCTTGTCCAAGTTTGATGGAGGCAGATTTCTGGACATTTTACTTCCATATTTCAACACTTTTTGCACATTTGGATCAGATGATGCAGTTAGGTAGGCCTGGAGGCCTAAGATAGTACGTACTATAGTATGTGCAATCAATCTCTCAGGCTTAACCCTCCTTCAGCTCGAGGGATATATGGTCATGGCATACACTGATTCTTGTAGATTACTTCATGGACATGGAGGAGTTTTCTTGTTCGCACATCTAGTTTTTCAAGATCTTTAAGAGGCCAGTCCACAACCCCAAAGCTGTATGAGAGAACAGGAATTGCCAGCTGATTGATAGTTTGTATCTTATTCCTTGGCACTTTTCAACAATGATTTTAATCTTCTGTAGTATTCTTTATTGATTTTTTTTTTCTCTCAGTAATTTCTGCTTGAGTGTCATTCCTTCCTCTACTCAGAGATACTTATATACGCCTTGCTTTCTAAAGTTGTGGAGAGGTTGGTGGCTCAAAAGCTCCAGGATTTTCTTCTCTCCATTGCACTTCACTTTGTCTAGACTGGTTTCCATCCTCGCCTGTCCACCAAGCACTCCCTTCAGCCTATTTCTTCACATGGCTCTTGCCTCCCAGCATGATCTTCTTGTTTCTCTTTATCTCACTGTTGCTTTTCATCTGGTTAATCACTCTCTCCTTCTCTCTCAGCTCTCTTCCATTGGTATTAAGGGTTCAGCTCTAGCTTGGTTTTGCTCCTATCTGCACAATGGTACCTTCTGGGTCTTGTGGTTTCTCAGCTGTCTGCCCCCCCCCCCCCCCCCTGCCGGTTCTACATTGTGGTGTCCCTCAGGGTTAAGTCTTGGGCCCTATTCTCTTCAACATATTCCTTGCTGCCCCCCCCCCCCCCCCGGCATTCCTGATTCAGTCCCTCAATGTTTCTTTCTTTGTCTATGCTGATTTATTTATTTATAGTTCTTATATACCGTGCTTTTTAGTATCAGTGCGGTTTACAAATAACAGAAATATTGCATCGGACCGAGATCTTTTGCTTACATTGTAACAGGATTTGTAACTTGGGACTGTAACAAGGGTAACTATATACAATTTGACAACAGTGGTAGTTGTAAAAACTATTTACAGTTTATATTGTACATTGGAATCATAATGCAAGAGGCTTGTAATCTATGCTCGCTGTGAGTGTGCCTGAGGGCGGGTCTGATTTGTGTGTCAGAGTTATGTTGTTGGAATGTCCGAGGCTGAGTGGGTGAGTTGAGGTGCCGGAAGTGATTGGGTTAGGTTAGGGTGGGCGAAGTGAAGGCAGAATAAGTGGTGTTTAATGGCTTTTCTGAATTGTGAGAGGTCAATGATTGATCGGATGTGAGGTGGGAGATTGTTCCAGCACTTAGGAGCATAGAATGTAAAGGCTCTATTTCTAGTTGTTTGAGTACATTTAGTAGACTCAGGTGGTATAGTCATCGTGTTGGCAGATGCTGACCTTCTTAGCCTGTTTGTAGGGGTAATGGTCAGGAGTGCAGAGAGTGGTGAGGGGGATAGCCGGTTAATTGCTTTAAATGATAGGAGTAGGGCCTTGTAGGTGATCCTGCATTGTAACAGTAGCCAGTGTAATTCCATAAGTATGGGCGTGATATGCTCTTTTCTGGAAATGCCGCAGAGAATGCGGGCTGCTGCATTCATCGCCATCTGCAGTGGATTGAGGGTGTTCTTAGGGAGGCCGTGTAGGATGATGGCATAATCGAAATGTGGCATTACAAGTGTCTGGAATATTGTTCTGAAGTCGTCTGGGGCTAGTAGAGGTCTTAGGTGTCTTAGTGTCCGTATTTTGTTGTAAATGGACTTGGTAGTATTCTTTGTGATCTTTGAAGTTGAGCTGTTGGTCTATTGTAACACCCAGGTAGCGTATCGCAGATTTGCATGGGAGCTCTGCATCTCGCACCTTCAATGAGGTGGGAGGAGAGAAGTTCTTCTTCTTGGTTATGAATAGGACTTCAGTTTTCTTAAAGTTTATGCATAGATTCTGGGATAAGAGTCAGTCAGTGATTGCGTTGAAGCATTCAATAAGTGGGAAGAGGTTCAGGTGCATGATTTTGATTGGGGTGAATATCAGTACATCGTCTGCATAGATAAGACTGGAAATATTAAAGGAATGGATGATATCACAAATAGGTTGCATATAGATGTTAAAAGGTAAAGCAGATAGGGAGGAGCCTTGGGGTACGCCCTGTTGTTGATGAAATGGTTCAGATGTTGAGGATCCTATCCGTACATGTTGCCAACGGTTAGCTAGATAGAATTTACACCATTCCCAGGCCAAGCCATGAATTCCCTTTTCCTGAAGGCGAGATAGGAGTATATCCAACTTCTCTTCTGCTTACCCTCCCATTCCACTGTGGCGATCCCTCAGGTTTCCCAAAAACGTGATGCTGTTGCAGCCTGGCTCATCAGTCAGTTGCAGTTTTGCTTATGTTAAGCTTTAGCCCATATTTGTAACGCCATTTACCTCTCGCTCCCTCCTTCTATCCATTCATGGGGTTCCTCTCCCTTGCTATAACACTATTAAGATTCTTGGTGTTTCTTCTGACTCCAGACTCTCCTTTTTGCACCATATTTCTTTCACTCTTCAGTTCTCTGCCAAATCCGTTCCATTTGGAAGTTGTTTGGTCGTCTAGCTTATTCTTTTGCTGGAAAATCTTGTGTCTTGATTATGCCAACTCTTTATTCTCTGTTCTCCCCCTCTATCAGAACCACCACTTCCAACTAAGTCAGAACACTGCCATAAAACCTCTCCACAGTGCCCGTAAATATGATCATGTGACTCCACTTTTTATCATTGAACATTGACTTCCGGTTGTCTGTTGCATTCGATTCAAGTGCCTCATTATCACGCATCAGATTCTTTATTCTGGCAATCCCTCTTTTCTGTCGCAATTCCTAGTTCTGCATGCCCCTCAGCGTACTTTGCACTCGGCTTCTCAGTATCTTCTGGTTGTCCTCTTCTTTTGGCTTATTCGCTCTTCCACTGCCCGCTCTTCATTTTGGGTGGCTGCCCCTACTCAATAGAACTCCCTACCCTTGGTCCTATGTCGTCGGCTTTCTTTCACCTGTTTCAGAACACAATTGAAAACCCATTTCTTTCTCTTGACCTTCTCTTCTGCTGCCTCCCCTTGACTTTCGCCCCCATTGCCCGCCTTTGGTCGTCTGCCATTGGCTGGTCTAAGTACAGCACCAGCCCCTGGTTGGCTCTTGTCTACTTATCCTCTTCCTTCCTTTTATATTTTTGTTAGCAAAACATTTCTGGAATTGTAACCTAGGCCCTCCTTCCCTTATCTAGCCCCTTGTCCTGTCATCTTGTTTCATTGTCTCACCTGATTTGTATTAGATTTTAATTATTTGTTATTGTTTCCTGCCTAGTGCCTATGGCCTTAGGCAGTATATCAAACACTAACTTTAACTGTAGTTCACTGGCATCCACTTCAACCTTCTCCTACTGACCTACAAGTACATTCATTCTGCAGCTCCTCACTACCTTTCCTCTCTTATCTCACTCTACACCTCTTTTCAGGAATTCCGCTTCTCTGGCAGATCCCTTTTTTATTTCTGCCACTGCCATCTCCAGACTTCGTTCGTTCCATCTTGCTGCTCCATACTCGTATGTCTGTGTGTCGGGTTCCTTCTCTAGCCCTATTCAAATCCAGGCTAAAAACCCACCTCTTTTTTGGAGCTGCTTTTCGATCCTAATGCTCCTCACGCATAAGTGGTGGATAAGAGAAAGTATCTTACTATACTCTAATCCCTAGATTTACTATGTGTTTTGTCTTGATTTAGATGGTAAGCTCTGATGAGCAGGGACTGTCTTACATCTATATGTACAGCGCTGCGTACGCCTTGTAGTACTATACAAATGATTAGTAGTAGTAATAGCAACAATAAAGTACCCCGTCACCCACCGCCCCCCTCCGACACGAGCCTTCCAGTCTACCCTACCACATCTGCCTGAAGTTTTACACACTAACATTTATCCCACTCTCACAAGCATCCAAACTCTACAAACATCCCAATATAATTATAATGCTTGCAGGCTAGCTACTGTCCTTCGGTCTTTGAGTGTTTTCCTCCATGTTGTTCTGCAGCCATCTTCCTCCGTGCCACCACTGTCAGCAGGGTTTCAAGGGCTTCCACTCATCCTCCATTATTCCTGCTTTTATCCTGTATCTCTCCTTGCCGTCGCTCTCTTCTGGCCTGTAGCTCCTAAGAACTCGCAGCCCTCATGCTTATGCAGACCACTCACTCTTATTCCTTTTTGCCCTCTGTCTTGGTCTCTGTCCTTGTGCACTTAAATATAGTGGCGCGAATAGGCGCTCTAAGCGCTGGCTCCTTGCAGTGAGCTCCTACTTCCATCAGGTTGTGCACAGTGCCCCCACCACTCCCAGGTTCCAGCACCTCTCCACTCTAGTCTCTGCCTGCTCCTTTTGGGAGGCCCATGAAGTAACATTCCAATTGTAACTGTACAGCAATCATATATTTGAAGGTCATGCAGGTTTCCGTCACATTCTCATGAGTTGGGAGATAAAGATCTTTAGTGTAGTTACAGTATCAAATTGTTGGGTCATGCTTTCATATGTGACTAGGACTCTTACCAGAAACTGTAGCACAAAACCCTGTTTAAAACCCTATGTTAAAACCCTCGGCCCAGTGTGCAGCGGCGGCCAAGAGAGCAAATAGAATGCTAGGTATCATAAGGAAAGGAATGGAAAATAAAACAAAAGATATTATAATGCCTCTGTATCGTTCCATGGTGAGACCGCACCTTGAATATGGTGTGCAATTCTGGTCGCTGTATCTTAAAAAGTATATAGCGTTATTAGAAAAGGTTCAGAGAAGAGCCACAAAAATGGTAAAGGAGATGGAAGGATACTCCTATGAAGAAAGGCTAAAAAGGTTAGGGCTCTTTAACCTGGAAAAGAGACGGCTGAGGGGAGATATGATAGAAGTCTATAAATTAATGAACGGAGTGGAACGGGTAAACGTAGATCGATTGTTTACGTTATCAGAATATAGAAAGACTAGGGGACATGCAATGAAGCTACAGGGTAAACTATTTAAGACTAATAAAAGAAACTATTTTTTCACTCAACGTGTAATCAAACTCTGGAATTTGTTACCGGAGGATGTAGTAAAGGCTGTTAGTGTAGTTGGGTTTAAACAAGTTTTGGATAAGTTCCTGGAGGAAAGGTCCATATACCATTATTAAGAAGGGACCCAGGTTATCAATGCTTGACCCAGTACCAGCATTGTGGAACCTGTGTCTTTTGGGGAAACTGCTAGGTACGCATGACCTAGATTGGCCACTGTTGGAAACAGGATACTGGGCTTGATGGACCTTGGTCTGACCCAGTATGGCATATCTTATATTCTTATGTTCTAACCTGTGCCTCTTTTTGCCAAGTTGGAGCAATATGGTGCCATAGCTGTTCTGCTCACCATCACTCTTCCAGAATAATTATTAGAGAGGAGTACCTTGCTGCCTTTGTTTTCCATCTCTTGCTTTGTTCTGTAAAGGCCCATTAATTTGTATTAATCAGCAAAGTTTAGTACCTGGGTGACCACTGGCTGGGCCTGTATCTTCTTTTCTCGGAGATACCTGGTGCACACGCTCCACCATCATACGACTCCCATGCTTAAGTAGGCCCAGCATTAGTGGCAGCCAATTTTCTACCAAGTCCCGTAGCTCATCCTCTTTAATAGCTTCAGAGAGACTGTGATGGGGTATACAGAATGCTATCCATCCCTCTCCAAAGAGATTATCAACAGTCCCCTTTAAGGGTCTGCAGCCCAGTGTTCTGGGCTGGGAGGGAGTGGCTCACAAGGAGAAGTTAAGAACCCAGCAGGCTGTCGGAGGGAGAGGGGCCCATAGAGCTAGAAGTCATTCTAAGGCATGCAGTGCAATGGAGTTCTGAGCTACGAACTTTAGCTGGGGCTGGAGGAAGGGCCAGGAGAACTCAGCTTGTTAAACCTCCACAAGCTGGACAGAATAAAAGCTGATTTTGTTTCTCCTAAACTTCTGGCTGTTGTGTTTTTAAAAGAAAATACATTCCCACTGTACTCCACACTACCACAGAGACCAATCGGATGTATATTGTTTCTCTGGTTTTTCTTCTGGTGGTCTATTTTATTCAGCAGGGCCTGCCGACTCTGTTCCAGTGGCAGCACTCTGTCCTCCATGGTATCGGTCCTCTCCTCCAGCTGCATTATTCTGTCTTCCACCTACTACAGCCTAACCATTTACGATTCCAGACTGCCTTCAATGTCGTCAGTTGAGGTTTGCAATTTGGATAGTTCATCGTCCAGAACTGCTGTGATATTGCAGGTCAGCTCCCGGACTGCAGCCTCTTTCAGCGTGAGCATTAGAGCTCCCTTTTCTGCCACTGTCATTTTGCTGCCTTTTTCTTTTACTGCATGAATCTAGGTGTTTTTGCAGGCATCACAGTACTTCCTGGCGTAGATCTTTCGAACCCTTCTGAGGTGAAGCACTACAGATTTAAGAGTGTCAAGGTAGCCTTGGCTCCTCAGCAGAGGTTTAAAAAACCAAAAAAACATGGGTTCAGGCTGCTTTCATCACGTGATCTCCCCTTATTCTCCATAATTTTCTTAGGGTCATGATCCCAGTGCTTTTTTGGGACTGTGAAGTGTTGTGTTTACAAAGTGTGTTTTTTTTATGACTGAGACATGCTACTTTATTGTACCTTTCTCCATAGAAATTTTTGTGTCGTCAGAACTTACAGCCAGCTAAGAGTCACTGTTTCCAGCTCTTTCTTACAGAATCTGTTTGTCTGTCTGTGCCAGTTTTTACAATGCTCACTGTAAACCATATAGTTTGCAGCCCAGGATAGCAGATTACAACGATCAATCTTTCATTCTTTGGTTTCAGTTCACCTCTCCTTAACCATTCACATCTGATCTTGATTGGCAAAGGGTTCCTGTAAAACTTTGTATTTCCCACCTTATATGTGTATTTGCCAGATCTAGTTCTTTACAAAGTGTGTGTTTTCTTGTTTTGATACTTCTGCTGTTCTTTAACATCTTTGTTAGTGATATAGCGGAAGGGCTGTCGGGTAAGGTTTGCCTTTTTTGCGGATGATACCAAAATCTGCAATAGAGTAGACACCCAGGAAGGTGTAGATAACATGATGAGGGATCTAGCTAAGCTTGAAGAATGGTCTAGAATCTGGCAGCTGGGATTTAATGTTAAATGTAAAGTCATGCATTTGAGCTGCAGCAATCCAAGGGAGCAATATAGTATAGGGGGTGAAGTACTTTTGTCCACTAAAGAATGGGACCTGGGCGTGGTTGTGTCTGATCTTAAAGTAGCTAAACAGGTAGAAAAGGCAACGGCAAAAACTAGAAGGATGCTTGGGTGCATACGGAGAGGAATGGCTAGAAGAAAAAAGGAGGTGATAGTGCCTCTGTATAAGTCTTTGGTGCGGCCTCCTTTGGAGTATAGTGTGCAATTCTGGAGACCACACCTTCAAAAGGATGTGAACAGGATGGAGTCGGTGCAGAGGGTGGCTACTAAAATGATTAGTGGTCTTCATTATAAAGCATATGAGGACAGACTTAATGATCTTAATATGTACACCTTAGAGGAAAGGCGGGATAGAGGTGATATGATTTGAGATGTTTAAATACCTTCGTGGCACAAATGTTCAGGGGGAGAGCCTCTTTCAATTGAAAGCAAGTTCTGCTACGAGGGGACATGGGATGAGGGTGAAGGGGGATAGATTAAGGAGTGATTTGCGGAAATATTTCTTTACGGATAGAGTGGTGGATCCGTGGAATAGTCTCCCAGTGGAGGTGGTAGAGATGAGGACAGTAACTGAATTCAAAAAAGCATGGGACATTATACAGAGGATCTCTAAAGGAAAAAAGAGGACTGTTGAAGTTGTTATGGAAGGACAGACTAGATAGGTCATGTGGTCTTTTTCTGTCGTCATGTTTCTATGTTTCCATGTTTCCTTCCCTGAGGTGGATTTTCACTCATTCCTTCTAATCGTTGTATGCTTATCCAAGTTTGATGGAAACTGATTCTGGATCTTTACTCTGGCGCATTTTTGGTTATCTGGTGTAGTTTTGAATTCCTCTTCCCCATCAGTTTTATTTATTTTTTTTTTTTATATTGCTAGAGGTACAGAAATATTTCCCATTATATTGGGAGCCATAGGCCTTTACAAGAAGAATTTCCAATCTTACTTTGACAAATTACCCATACATGTTACATCTTATGAATTCCAGAAGGAAGCTCTCTTGGGGCCAATGCAAGTACTACAGCGAATGCTAGTAGTAAATTTGAGATGCTGAGATCATATTCCACATATCCTGGCTTAGGAGTGAGGTCCAGGACTGTCATGGTATGCATAAAGCTAAAAAACTCAAAACAAAAACCGCCTAAGGGAAAATACTAACACAATCCTACCAAAAACTCCCTTAGTAACCACCAATATCACTCTAACTTCTACACTTTAGTAAAATTCACACACAAAACACTCCAAATAGCTCAAACGGATCTCAGGTTTTGCTCACCCCTGTTGTGCCAGTACAAAGATCATCAGCCATAGTCATCATCCGGACAAAGGCTTTTGTTTCGCCCTCAGGCCTCATCAGGAAATAAGACTATATTCAATATACCGTACGCTGTAGGTTTTTATCCAGACATACAAGATGTCTCCAGAAAGTCACACCAAAAAGTGGCTTCCATTATTGGTCTGTACTTTTTAATGTGACCACGCTATGAAAAAAGAATTGTTGTGGACTAAGTGAGTTCATTTATGATTAGATCTTTTCTTTCTTCCTCTCTCCCCCTCCCCCTTTCCTTCCTCTCTTTGATGCCTATATGGGATATGTACTGGTGGTTCAATATGTGTCTGTACACACTATTCTGCTCACGATGTTTCTCCAGAATGCACATATTGCATTAATCATATAATTACTGCCTTTTTAATTATTTACCCATTACAATAGCTGTCTGTATTTATTATTTTTTATTACGTTTACTACTATGTTCTTTTACTTCAAAATCATTTTTATTATCATTATTGTCAGGATAAACAAAATCATGTCCAAGAAAACACTACATCTATCATAACAACACACCAATCAGTAGGTACAGTAAAGATACAGCAATAATAATTGGAGCGTCCCGGAGGTGCCCCAGAAGCTGACAGATATGCACCCCCCCCCGTTCCCCATCCTCCACCAGGTACACACAGTTCTCAAATACATATCGTAGATATACCTCAGAGAAAGAGGAACTAGAATCGAAATAATTAGAAAACAAGAAAATATCGACAGAGGAATTCCTGTCTAAGGAGATCAATATCCGGGATATCTGCACTGTGCTCATTAAAGGCCAACGGTGCCAAACATGGTCAAGACCTCTATACCCCCTCCCACCTCCCCCCCTCCCCCTTCCCACCCCCCCGCCCTACCCCCCCCCCCAGGTGCCCGGATCCAAGACTACTGCGAGCTAAAGAAGAATACATGCACAGGGGATAACCCCCCCACTCCCACCTATGCAACCACTAAAGCAGTACTAAGAGCCACTCAGCAACATCAAGGCATAGGCTAATTGGGCTAAATGTTCAACACTGCACTGCGGTCCTGGGTAGAGAGGGTATTAATAAACGGGAGCCAAATCTGAAGAAACCGCTCCCATTGGCTCCCCCCTACCTGCTGAGCCGTGAGCTTCTCCATATACATCAAGTTTATCAGGGATTTCCGCCAGGCCTCCAAATGTGGGGCTGTGTGCTCGAGCCAGCCGCCCAACAGAACCCTCTTGACCAGTAGGAAGCCCCGGTCAAGCAGAGCCCTGTGGTGAGCTGGGGGCTCACAACCATCCCCCATCCAATAATGGAAGAGGCACAATTGCCAATGCTCAAAATCCCCCAATCCCAGCCAGTCTCCCATTAGGGCAAGAACTTGCTGCCACAAACGTTGGACTCCAGGGCACAACCAGAACTTATGGAGCAGCGTCCCCTCCTCCCCCCGACACCAACCACAAAGGGAAGTATCCCGTAGCCCCACCTTATGGGCCCACTTATCACTGGCATAGGCCCGCCACAGAAACTTGTACTGCATCTCCTGTAAGTACATCCACATGGCACCCCTAGGGGTCCGTTCAAAAGCAGCCCGCAAGACCCCCACTGTCAAACCGAGCAAGCCATCTGCAGCCCACCGCTGGACAAGAATCTGAAGATAAGTATCATCAACCAACGGGCACAGAAGTTGTTTCCGCTCCTCCCAATCCAAAAGATCTTTCTCCACCCAGCCCCCCAGCAGCTTACGCGGATCTTTCGTGTCCAGCAAGGTGGGGACGCCTCTCCGCAAGTGACTGATATAGTGTCGCAGTTGGAGATATCCATAGAAATCTCTTCGGTCCAACCGAAACGCCTGGCTCAGAGCCCGGAAGCTCTCCAAGGCTCCCCCTGCTGTTCTACCCACATCTCCCAAACACACTAACCCTTTTTGCTGCCATACATGAAAGAGCGATGGCTCCATGTAGCCCGGCAGGAAATCTGGGTTTCCCACCATAGGTAAGAGTAGAGAGCACGTCGAGTCCCACCCCACCCTCCGACACACCTCCCGCCAGGCCACCCGCAAAGTTCTCAGATATATATGTTCCCTACCGATCCCCAAACTGTGGGCACGCACGTTATGAAGGAGATATAACGTATGGCAAGGAGAGAGAGTTTCCCTCAACTGTTGAATGGGAGCACAGCCACTTTCAACTTCTAATAGACCCCAAATGTGTCGCATCAGGTATCGAAGATTATAATTTCGCAGTGAGGGGAGTTCCAACCCCCCCTCCTCCCGTCTCCTCCGCAAAGCCCGGAGGGGAATTCGAGGACGGCGACCCCCCCAAAGAAAGCCAGCCAGATATCGATCGAACAATCTCCAATCCCTCGCGAGGACCCAGATTGGCAACAAGCGCAACATATATAGCCACCGAGGAAATTCCACCATAGAGAACAAAGCTATACGGCCACGTAAAGATAACGGGAAAGCACGCCAACGCTGGAACGTGAGCTGCGCTCTACCAAGCATACCCTCCACATTCGCTGAATATAGCCTGGCGGGGCACGCCGGTAACTGTATACCCAAATACTTGATAGAGTTCGCCGCCCACGTCAAAGGGAAAGGTCCCCGCCAAGCGGGTTGCACCCGCCCCCCCACATCTAACACCATAGATTTGGCCATATTGATTTTCAACCCAGAAAAACTTCCATATTCTTGTATAAGAAGCAAAGCCCCCTGCAGTGATCTCTGTGGGTCCACCAAACAAAGGAGCATGTCATCAGCAAACGCACTTACTTTCAATTCCTCCTTCCCCATCCTGATCCCCACCACACTGGGCTTCTGCTGGATAGCCAGCAGTAGAGGTTCCAACGCAAGCACGAACAATAGCGGCGACAGGGGGCAACCCTGTCGCGTACCCCTTTCTAAAATGAAGGGCTCTGAATAGACCCCGTTCACTCCAACCCTTGCTGCTGGCAGCTGATAAAGAACCTGAATCCACTGAGCGAACTCCCCCCGAATCCCAAAAGCATGCATAGCCTCCCACAAATACGCCCAGGCGACCCTATCGAACGCCTTTTCGGCATCCAGACTAACAAGCAGTAAAGGGGAATCACGACCAAGACAATACTCCATTCCTAAAAGGAGCTTAGCAATATTCTTAGTGGCGTCCCTACCCACGACAAAACCCACCTGTCTATCTCCTATCAGAGATGGCAAGAAGGGGTTCAAACGTTTGGCTAGAACCGAGGCCAGTATCTTAATATCAGTATTAATTAGCGAGATGGGCCGAAACGACGCGGGATCCAGCGGATCCTTGCCCGGCTTCGGAATAACAGTAATGTTCGCACATCTCATGTCCCGAGGAAAGCACCCCCGCTGCAGCGCCTCATTATACATAGCAACCATACTAGGAACCAACCTCGGAGACAACATTTTATAATACTCCCCGCCAAAGCCATCAGGGCCTGGGGCCTTATGCGGTTTCCCTCGCTTAATGGCAGCTTGGATTTCCGCCCCTGTCAGTGGAGCATTAAGCTCCCGCAATTCCCCCTCCGAAAGTTGTGGTAGAGCCACCGTATCCAAAACACTCTGCTTTGGGGAGCAGCAGCTCGGTCTTCCGCAGTATACAGGCGGGCGTAAAACCTTCTAAAGACTTCAGCAATGTGCTGTGGCTGGTGCTGTAACCGTCCCTCCTCATCCTTGAGAACCGGGACAAAGCGGGCCCCACCTGGATCCCGAACCAACCGCGCTAAAAGCTTGCCAGACCGATTGCCATATCTGTACAACTTATGTTGATAATACTGCAAGGACATCCGAGCTCTTCTCTGAAGGAGCTCATTGAGGGACAACTGAGCGTTGACAAACTCCTTCTGACTATCCCTGGCCCGCCGTCCACGCAACGGAGTTATCTTGGACTGCAAAGCCTGAAGGTTACGCTCTAAAACCACAATGCTACGATCCAAATGTCGTCGCCTTTGAGCTGTGTATGCAATGATTACCCCTCTTAGAACCGCTTTACTAGCTTCCCAAAATAGAAGAGGACGACAATCGGGAGTATCATTGAACAAGACATAGTCATCCCACTGCTTTTCCAAGAAACATCGGAAGTCCTTGTCCTCCCATAGATAGGCCGGAAAACGCCAACCCCCTCTACCCACGCCCTGGCATTCCCAGGTCAGCCAGACCATACCATGGTCGGATACAGCCACAGGCTCTATTTCCGCCCGTTCCACCCTGGAAATCACCTGCTCACTCACCAAAATATAATCTATCCGGGACCATGTAAGGTGTGCCCTCGACTGGTGGGTGTATACCCTCTCTCCCGGATGCAGTGTACGCCACACATCTAAAAGACCCCCCAGTCTGCACAGATACCCCACTCCTTTTTTAGTCCAAGCTCTCCCCTTACTCGCCTCCGATTTATCTAGGAGGGGATCACTAGGGCAGTTAAAATCTCCGGCCAGCACTAATTTGCCGTCCCCCACCCTTTGCACAAAACTCAGCAAAAGCTTAAAGAAGGCATGATCATAAACATTGGGAGCATATACATTTCCTATCCACAGCTCCTCGTTGTACAATTTGGCTCGAAGGAAGACATACCGCCCCTGCGGGTCCGAGTCAATCTGCAACACCTCGAATGGGATATTCTTTTTCACCAATACCACCACTCCCGCCTTTTTCCCCCCGGAGGAAGCCCCATACATGCCTGCCACCCAATCTCTCACCAGCTTTTTGTGCTCTTGCTCCCCCAGATGGGTCTCCTGCAGCAGAGCTACATGCGCTCCCTTCCGTTTTAGTGCCTGCAGAATTTTTGTGCGCTTAACGGGGGAATTGATACCTCCCACATTCCAGGATATGAATTTTACAGCTTGTTTAAGTTATTCCAATATTATGGCCTTTCAGTACAGGGAAACCCCAATGTACTCCCGGAGCCGCCCAGCCTCGGCCCCGAGGAGAAATTCGACCCCACCCGCTCGCCAACTGTAAGGTCCAAAAGGCCCAAGGCACCTCCCTTCTTTCTATTCCCCGCTCCCCTCCCCCCTTACAGTTCCTACCCCCCACCCCTCTGCTTCCCATCCCCTTTAAAATCACACATCCCACCTCAGCCCTAGCGCTGAGCAAAAGTCACGAATGTGCACCACGGGGCCGCCTCGGGCTCCCGCCCAGCGGCAGTACCACCATCAACGCCGAGTAGCCCCCCTACCCGCATTCCCCCTCAAGTAGTCTTTCCCATCCACCAGGGCCACATCCCTGCTGAGGGCACGGGGCTCTCCGCACTGTTGTCCTCCAGGCCGCCCAGATCCCTCACCCCGTATAGTAAAAGAATAGAGAGAGAGAAGAAAAGAAGGAGCAAAACCAACCCCTACCACCCAATCAAGATACAGTTAACGTTGCCCCACAAGCATGTCACTACTAAAATCCCAACCCCAAGAGAACTCATCACAACCCCTCAACATAAAACATTATATCAGACATAACTGAAAGATTCAGCAACAGAGGGCATAATTCACACAGTCCAATTGTACTACCGGTGTCCACAGAGCCCACAGGTAGGCCCTCTATGCCCCCACTCGTTACAGCCGCTGCAGCATATGGAGGTTATCCCCACTCCGCAGGCCTTACCGCAACTGCACAACAGCTGAAGTCAAACTTGGCGGACCATGCAACACTCAAGGCACCTCAGTCCCAGTCCTCTCGTCTAGCCGCGGGGGCAGGTCCTCACTCAACCGGTCAGCGTAGGCTTTGGCTTCACCCGCTGAATCGAAGACCAGGCTCTTCCCCAAGTGGTGGACACGTAACGTTGCCGGAAAGGCCAGGGTAAAGCGGATTTTCTTTTGGAAAAGTGCCGTGCAAACAGAAGAAAATTCCTTGCGCTTCGCAGACACGGCTGTGGAGTAGTCCTGAAACAGGAGGATTTTAGTATTCTGCAACATAAGTCCCTCGTGTTGCCGGTAAGCTCGCAGCAGTCGTTCCTTATGAGCGAAATTGAGAACACGAGCGATCACCACTCGAGGCCTTGCTCGATTTTCTTGCCTAGGACCAATCCGGTGGGCCCGCTCCACCTTAAGGTCGCCCACCAACGTGGGTAGGCCCAGTTCCTCCGGTAGCCATTTCTCAATGAGAGGGAGCAATTGTTGGTCATTCATTGTCTCCGGAATGCCCACCAGACGGAGATTATTCCGTCTGGAACGATTTTCCAAGTCGTCCAGCTTGCTCTTTAAGGCCGCAATTTGCGCACACGTGTCTGCCTGCCCTCTCCTGCCGGCCGTCATCATCCTCTATGGCAGACACGCGATGCTCAAGCTCCTCGATTCTCTGCCCTTGTGCTGCCAGCGTTTCCACCATCACTTCCAGCTTGGAGAGAATTCGATCTAGCTTGGGATCCAGATGCCGGGCCACCTCCCTCGCTAGTTCTTCTGATGCTGAGTCCCCGCTCTCCGTGCCCGGGGACGAGGGGTGCATCGCCGCCGAGGCCGAGGCTCGTGACCTGGGCGCCTTCTCCTTCTCCTTCTCCTTTTCCCGTCGTACTGGCGGCGGCATCCGACTCACAGCGCACTAGGGAGGAACGGCACTATGTTAGGTAGGTGTTCCCACCACCAGCACCAGCCACCGGGATCTCAAATTGCCGATTTTATTCCAATATCGCCAAGGCGGCCCCGGAGCAAGTGAAAAGCGTCTTCACTCGCTCATGGGTCACGTGACTTTTTCACTACTATGTTCTTTTATTATCATTGTTTTTATTATTCTTAATCCGTCTAAGATCTCTTAATATTCATTTTAGTTTTTTGGACACGTCACATGTTAGACTTTGGTCCTTATGCTGTATATAGGTTTGTTTTTAAATTTTGTATATGTTTTTTAAATTTACATATGTTTTTATGGTGGTTTGGAGGTCTGGATATGTATACCTCCTGATGAAGGCCCTCTGTGCTGAAACACAGTGTAAGGTTTTAATAAAGACTTGTTCCACACATTTTCGAGGGTTGGTTTTTACTTCACTCTGCTCTTTTTAGTGCTCTTGGCTCTTCTGAAGAGCCAGTTTTCAATCTCCTTCCTAATTCTCCAGACAATGATTTGTGGAGAGCTTATGGCTTATGCTCTCTTCCAGTGGAGCCAGTTGCTCCTTCAGGATGACACCTCTATTCTTCTGGAGTCATCTTGTCTTCCATCCTTTCTTCAGCTCTTGAGCGTCACCTTTTTCTTCCTCTCATTTATCCCTCTCCTTTCTCTCTGAACCAACCTCAACCTCGTTTCCGCCATGCCGTCTCCTCTCTGCCTCGCACTCTTCTTCTCCTTCTCCTTTTATCTTCTGGTGGTATTAATCCCAACCCTGCCGCCCCCCCCCCCCCCCCAGACTTTCCTCTCCCATGATAGGCCCTTTCTCATCCACTCCATTCTCATTTGTATTTCTCTCACTTTCTCATGTGCCTTATGGAATGCTCATCCCATATCTAATAAATCTTCTTTTCACTCACAATCTCTTTATCTCTGATGCTTTCCATCTCCTAGCTTTTACTGAGACCTGGCTCCTCCCTTATGATACTGCTTCAGTTACTGCCCTCTGTCACGGCGGCCACCATTTCTCCAACATTCCTCGTCCCACTGGCTGTGGTGGTGTTGGGTTTCTACTTTTTCCTTTCTGCCAGTTTCAACCCCTTCTTATACCTCAGTCTCACTTTTCTTCCTTGAAAGTTCATTCCATCTGCCTTTTTAATCCCTTACCTCTCTCTGGATAGGTGCTATTTATAGACCCCTCTAACATGTCTACCTCTACCTTTCTCACTGTCTTATTAACGGCTTTCCCTATTTCTGGATTCTTCTTCTCCCTCCCTTATTCATGGTGACTTTAATATTCATGTTAATAACTCTTCTGACCTCTTTGCTTCTAAGCTCCTTTCCCTTACCTCGTCATTCAACTTCTAGCTTTGCGCTATTGCCCCCACTCATCAGCATGGTCACTGCCTTGACCATGTTTTATTCTCTAATTGTTTACCCTCTAATTTCTATACCTCAGTTCTTCCCGTATCAGACCATCACCTGCTAAGCTTCACTCTTCATCACTCTCTGCCTCAATCTTGCCTAGTTTTCTATCTTTTTATGAATTTTCATGCTGTCGATCCATCAGCTCTCCACTATTGTCTCATCACCTATTTCCTTTACTTTGTTTCCTAAGTCTAAGGCTGTAGTTTCCCTGTAATACTGCTCTCTTTTCTGCTCTGGATTCTCTTGCTCCGCCTGTACCATGTCCTGTGAGGTGCATTATACTTCAGCCCTGACTGTCTTCATTTTCCTGCTATCTATGCTCCTGTGCCCACTCAGCTGAGCACATGTGGCTCAAATCCCACTCCCTTTCTGACTTTCTTCACTTCAAATTCATGTTTGCTTCCTTCCAGTCAACCATAGCACTTGCCAAGCAAAACTATTAAGTCCATCTGACTAACTCTCTTGCTTCTTACCCCTGCTGTCTCTTCTCTCAACTCTTCTCATGGCACCTCTGCCTCCAACCCTCCCCCCCTTCTCTTTCTGTCTGATTTCTATCTGACTATTTCCATGACACAGTCCACAAGATTTCATTCCGATTCCTCACAAGATCAGCTTCATCCCCTCTTCCCCCTCTTCAATAGCAACTTTTCCCCTTAATCTCTGCTACCCTTTCATCCTTTTCTAAGATCTCTGAAGAGGACATTTCTCATCTTCTTTCCTCCTCTAAACTTACCTGCTCCTCTGCTATCCCCAATTTATCTCCTTTACTCCATTTCCTCCTCTGTTATCCCTTCCATCTCTCATATTCTCAGCCTTTCTCTCTCCACTGCAGCTCTCCCTGCAGCCTTCAAGCGTGCTGTGGTCACACCTCTCCTCAAGTAATCTTCACTTGATCCTACTTGTTCTAATTATCAACCCATCTCCCTTCTTCCCTTCATTTCCAAGCTTCTTTAACATGCAGTTCCTTTTTGTCCCTCCAGCCCAAATCCAAAACCTCTGGGTTGTGCACCTCCTCCAGAAGCTTGGAGACTGAGCATGTCGTCATCTTTCTGATGACACCGGTGTACTTAAGTAGCTGGCACCGCTTACCAGCCCCAGTAAGCTCAGTCTCCAAGCAGCTGGAAGAGGTCGTGAGCCAGGGGCTGGGCTCACTAAAAAAACAAATAAGGAGAGTTAGGGTTTATTTTGGCATTGATTTTAGTTAATTCTCAGTTCTATTGCAGAGTCCTGCTGCAGGGACTTGTGTAAAAAAAAAAAAATGTAGTCAGGAGGCTTGGGGTTTCTTCCTTCCTTCCCCAGGATTTGTGGGGCAAGCAGTGGGGGCCTGAAGCAGTGCCGATAAGAAGGCAGTTCCCGAACTCATGAATGGGTAAGGAGCCGCCAACAGCAGAACAGCTGGGAGCGGGCATTTCCTTTTCCCCCTCAGCGCCGAAGCCTCAGATCATGGGCTGAGCTTGAAGGAAGGGTGGCACAGTCAAAAGGAGAGAGAAGGAGCCACAGGAGCGGTCCCAAGCATAATGTAAGCTGGGGGGGGGGGGGTTCTCTGCGCCGGGAGCATGCAGGAGCAGCTGTAAACACTTGACTTAGGCCACAAGGAACAGTGGGCGATTGTGGCCCAGGCCATGTGGCAGAGAGAGGGAAACAGCGTGCATGGATGGCACGGCCTGTTTCCTGCAGTCACAGGCTGCTTGTCAGCTCGTGCAGATGGCGGTCCCCCCTGGGGATCGAGGAAGCAAACAGCAGAGACCTTGATCAACAGCTGTAGTTTGTCCTTAGGTTTTTCTTTTTTCCTTGTTCTCTTCTTTTAAAGTTTGAGTTTCTTTCAATCTGCTCCGGGGGATCCAGGCCTTGGAATTTCGGGGTGAGGGGTGTCTGGGACCAGGTCCCTCCCTTGTACAGAGTGATGCTGCCATGCAGGCTCCCCCAGGGGCCATGCCTTCTGGACCCCAGTGTCTGGTGTGCGGAACCAGGCGGGGAGTGGTTTCTGACGAGGAAGTGTCGGGGCTGTGCTCAGGAGACCACTACAGTGGAGAAGGTTCTTCAGGGAGGACTGGAGGGGTCCCCTTCCCTGGTTGGGGAGAGCCAAGACGCAGGGGGATTATTGGAGATGTTGGAATCTGCCTCCTCTCCTCTGTCTGAGCCCGGGCCCTCTTCTTCGCGCTAGAGCGGGTTAGAGCTCCTGGGAGATTTCTTGCCTGAATTTTTGTACAGGGCTTTTTGTCTGTGTCAGCAGGGACAGCCAAGCTCCCCACACGCTTGGGAGATGGGGGCAAAGAGAGTGGTGGATGGAAGGTCTATGCGAAGGTAGTACGGCTGAAGAATGCACGGCCCTTGGATGAGGGACGGGTGCAATCCCTGGGGTCGGATGTGATGGATCTGGAGGCAGAGCTAGACTCCCAGTAGGAGTTGGAGGAAGGAGAGATCCCGGAGCAAGAGGACCAGTTAAGAGTAGTTTGTGTGTTTCTCAGGGAATTGGCAGCTCTCATAGGAGAGTCTCTGAAGGCGCTGAATATGCCAGCATGTGAGCCGGCAGAGGATCAGGCCCTGGAGGACCTACTGCTCCAGGCAGTGTGGAAGTCGCAGAAGGTCTTTCTGGTACACAGAGTGGTCAAGTAGATGATCCAGAAGGAGTGGAGTCTGCCGGAGGCGGGTCTCAGAGGGGTTCTGGCCATGGTGTGGCTTTACCTCTAGCCAGAGCAAGAGCACGAGTTGCTTCAGTCTTCCAAGGGGGATGCCGCGGTGTTCGCAGTTACCAAGAAGACGATGATCCCGGTAGAGGGTAGCGTAGCCCTCAAGGATGCCCAGGACAGGAAGGTAGACACCTTGTTGAAGCAAGCCTTTGATATCAATGCCCTTGCCGACAGGCCTATTTGTGGGGCCTGGGTGGCGAGGGCATGCCTCCATTGGGCTCAATGGATGCAATAGTTCGGAGAGCCTGTGGCGGAATCTCCCATTGAGGCAGCCAAGTTGGAGTCGGGGGCTGTGTATTTAGTGAATTCCCACTATGATCTCATCAGGGGGCTCTCAAAGAGCATGGCTTCCCTGTGGCAGCTTTTCCTGTCTGTGTCTAAGGAGCTGGGCGGTGGATGGATCCTCCAAGGCCTGTCTTAGCAAGCTCCCTTTCAAGGGCAAGTTGCTCTTTGGGGAGGATTTGGAGAAGCTGGTTAAAGAGTTGGGGGAATCCAAGGTGGGGCCATCTGCCTGAGGATAGGCAGAAGCAGGCGAGGAAGGGGGGCAGGGAAAGGGGCAGGCAAGAGACTTCAGGCATTTTTGACCTTCCCGGTTTTGGTCCTTACCAGAGAGGTAAGCCTGCCTTTCATAGGCAGGGCTTCAGGGGAGCAGGAAAGGGGTTTGGGTCCGTTTCTTCCTTGGGGCTAAAGAAAACAATGAAATGAGGGGGCGCCGGGTGGGGTTGATCCCACAGCCGGCCCTCCATGGGAATTTCTACTCCACTTGGGTCCAGATCATGTCGGACCAATGGGTCCTGGAGGTCATCCAAGAAGGCTATGCTCTCGAGTGGGCGCGTCCAATCAGCCACTCATTTGTCCAGCCTCCTGGCAAGGTACTGGGCAAAGCGGTGGCAGTAAAGAAGACCTTAGCAAGGTTGGTACAGCTACAGGCTGTGGTGCCGGTACCCAGAGACCAACTCTGGTGCAGTCGAGACTCCCATTTATTTCGTGGTGCCCAAGAAGGAAGGTTCCTTTCGGCCGATTCTCGATCTCAAGGGTGTAAACCGCTACCTTAAGGTATTGCATTTTCTCATGGAGAACCTACGGTCCATCATAGTGGCGGTACAGAGTGGGGCATTTCTGATGTAGTTAGACATGTCCAAAGGGTATCTGCACATTCCCATCAGACCCGAGCACCAGCAGTTTCTCCACTTTGCGGTGCCGATGGAACATTTCCAGTTTTGGGTGTTGCCGTTTGGCCTGGCGACGACCCCGCAAACTTTCACCAAGGTCATGGTTGTAGTAGTGGCATTGCTCCACAAGGACGCTTGGTGCACTCTTACCTGGATGTTTGGCTCATCTAGGCAAAGTCCGGGAGTGAGCCTGAGGGCCATGGTGAAGGTGGGTGCAGTTCCTAGAAAGTCTGGGATATGTGGTCAAAAGCAGTTGGTGCCCTCCCAAGAACTGGAGTATTTGGGGGGCACGCTTTGATACCAAGGAGGGAAAGATTTTCCTACTAGAGAAGCGGGCTCGGGGACTGTGGCGTCTGTTGCGCCAGTTCTTGCGGTTGCTGCAGCCATTGGCTTGGCATTATCTGCAGGTTCTTGGAACCATGGCGGCCACGCTCGACTTGGTCTTGGGGGCCTGAGCCCACATGTGGCCTTTACAGAGGGTGCTCTTGCGTCAGTGGTCCCACCAGTCTTAACGTCTGTCCCATCGGCTCCCATGTCCGAAGCAGATGAGGAGAGAGTTGAGGTGGTGGCTGTAATTGGAAACTCTAGATAGGGGCATGCCCCTCGAGACTCCAACTTGGGTGCCGCTGATGACAGATGCCAGTCTGACAGGTTGGGGAGCTCATTGCAAAAGGCACTTCGCTCAGGGGCGGTGGAACACGCAGGAGGCCTGGTAGTGGTCCATCAACAGGCTGGAGATGCGGGCAGTGCTTTAAGCGCTGCAGAGTTTCAGGTCCTGGCTGCAGGACCGAGCAGTCAGGGTGTACTCGGACAATGCCACCATGGTGGCCTACATCAACCGCCAGGGCAGCACGGGAAGCGTGGTGCTGGAGGAAGAGGCCGATGTGCTGCTGGCTTGGGTGGAGAGTCATCTCCAGGCTTTGTCGGCGGTGCATGCTGCTGGGGTGGACAACATCACGGCTGACTACCTGAGTCAGGTGCAGGTGAACCACAGATAGTGAACTCTAAATCAGCAGCTATTAGAGCAGGTGGTGGGTCATTGAGGCTGCCCAGTGATGGATCTGATGGCAACCTTCCAGTCGGCCAAGGCAAGCTGGTTTTTCAGCAGAAGGAGAGAGAGGATGTTGGAGGGTCTAGATGCTCTCGTACAGAGGTGGCCTGCGGGAGAACTGTTTGTGTTTTCCCTGTGCTCATCGGTCGGGTGATACAGTGGATAGAGGCCCACTGAGGATTGGTGATACTGATTGCTCCAGATTGGCTGCGGCATCTGTACTATGCCGATCTGGTACGGCTTCTGGCAGGACAGTCTGTGGCATCTTCCCGTCCAGGAGGATCTGCTGATGCAAGGACCGGTACGCATGCCTCAGGTGGATCTGTTCTCGCTTACGGCATAGCTCTTGAGAGGGCAAGGCTAAAGAAGAAAGGATATTCAGGGTCGGTGATAGCCACGTTGTTGAAGGCCCGGAGGAGTTCTACTTGCTTGGCTTATATCTGGGTATGGTGTATATTTGAAGCATGGTGTGCAGATAGACAGTCTCAGCCGGCCTCTACGTCTGTTCCGGACGTGCTGGCCTTCTTGCAGGATGGTTTCGACAAGGGTTTAGCCACCAGCTCCCTAAGGGTGTAGCTGGCCGCAATTTCCTGTTACAGAGGTAAGGTTCAAGGGGTGGTGTTGGGTATGCACTCGGGCGTGCTCAGATTTTTGAGGGCAGTGAGTCATTTGAGACTGCCAAGGAGGTTGGAGGCCCTGCTGTGGGATCTCAACCTGATGCTTACTGCACTTGCAGGGGAGCCCTTCGAGCTGTTTAGTCGGGCTTCGCTGAAGGACGTGACCCTGAAGGCGGTATTCTTGGTTGCAATTTGTTTGGCGTGCTGGATTTCAGAGCTTCAGGCCAAACATCTTGTTGGGAGCCTTTCCTGTCTTTTTCCAGGAAGAAGGTGGTTCTTCAGCCCATACCTTCCTTCCTACCCACCCAAGGTCATATTGGCATTCCATGTGAACCAAGTGGTTGCCTTGCCCACCTTGAGGCAGCAGCAGGAGGTTCTGCAAGCTCGCAGTTGCGACTCTTGGATGTTAAGAGAATCCTGTGGCATTACTTGAGCCGCACGGCGCCCTTTAGGAAGTCTGATCGCTTGTTTGTCCTGTTTGGGGGGGCTGCAAAGAGAAGAGGTGGCTGCCAAAGCCACTATTTCCCAGTGGATTAGGGAAGCCATCACTTTGGCATACATCCTGAGAGATGGGGGATGCTGACGGGCTTGCGGGCACATTCCACGAGAGCCCAGGTGGCTTCGTGGGTGGAGTTTAGCTTGGTGCCGCCGGTGGAGATCTGTAAGGCAGCAACCTGGTCTTTGCTATATACCTTTGCGAAGCATTACCGCCTGACTGTCCAGGCAGCAGTAGATGCCCAGTTTGGATCTGCAGTGCTGCGGTTGCGGGTCCCTCCCATTGAGTAGACTGCTCTGTTACATCCCAGAGGTTTCAGGACTGGACTGGAGGGACAATAAGGAAAGAGAAATTAGGCTTACCTACTAATTGTAGTTCCTTGAGGAACTCCATTCCAGTCCCGGATCTCTCCCATTCAGTTTTGAGGAGTTTTTCGGTATCTTCGCCTGGGGGCTCTGCATTTTGGCAGGGACAGGGGATGTCGAGGATAGCAAAGCATGGCAAGGGGTTAGGAGGGCGGTCAGAGGAGCGGCCGACCTTGTGTTTGGTGCTGTCGGCACTGTTCGGAAGCTTCACAGGTTTTTTTCCTGCTCAAAGGGTACGGAGGTTTCCCAGTTGGGGGAAGGAGATTATCAATTTATCAGTTTTGTAAGTGATAGTTTATTTTTAAATCTTGTTCAGCTACTTATTTGTTGCTGATGTGAGTCTGCTTTGTCAATAGATTACTGGGGCTGGTAGGCGATGCCAGCTATTTAA
Source organism: Ichthyophis bannanicus (assembly GCA_033557465.1). Lineage (NCBI taxonomy): Eukaryota > Metazoa > Chordata > Amphibia > Gymnophiona > Ichthyophiidae > Ichthyophis > Ichthyophis bannanicus. Next base: position 749,157,702 of record CM066032.1, read on the forward strand.
GTACACTGGTGTCATCAGAAAGATGACATGCTCAGTCTCCAAGCTGCTGGAGGAGATGCACAACCCAGAGGTTTTGGGACTGGACTAGTGTTCCTCAAGGAACTACAATTAGCAGGTAAGCCTAATTTCTCTTTCTGCGCCGTTGCATTGAATTTCTCTCCTTTCAAGTCCTGTTATATCCACTTCAATCTGGCTTTCGTCCTTTACATTCTACTGAGATGGCTGTTGCCAAAGTCTCCAGTGACTTGTTCCTGGCTAAATCCAAGGGCCTTTACTCAATCCTCATTCTTCTTGACCTTTCTTCTGCTTTTGACTCTGACCAACACCTTCTCCTCGACACTTTATTCTCACTTGGTTTTAGGGACTCTGTGCTGTCCTGGTTCGTCATTCATTTTTTTTTTTTTTATATAAAAGTTTATGCGTACATATCCAGAAATACATCTGAATAATCAGACAACAAGAAAAAACATGCCCACAAGTTACGGGGAAATATTACAATAAAGATCTAGACCACAAATACGGATCCAAGTATCGGAAAACAAAGATTAATCAAATGGAAAATAGTTAACATTTAGGAGCAAAGTTATAATTTCATGGCAGCCGGTATGAGGTGCTTGTTCCTCAACCACACTTTCCCAAACGAGTCAGTTGCTGGGGCTCAAAAAAGAGAAATTGCTTAAATTGAAAAACAATAACACGTTTACATGGCTATTTTAGACAAAACGTCACACCCAAGGTGGTGACCCTCTGGCAAAAAGAAAGTCTCTATGCCTTTGCTGGGTGTGTCTAGCTAAATCGGGAAAAACAGTTACTTTTGACCCATAAACTGAGAAGACATATTGTGAAAATAGTCTCAGGACAGAATTTTGGTCTGACTCAAAAACAAAGCCCACTAACAGGGTGGCATGGCTGGTCACCGCCTCCAGGGAACCTTCAAGAAAGCCAGTGAGTTCAAGATTCACTGGCTCAGCAAGATCTTCCAACCCCAGGGCAGTGTCAGGAGGTATAGCCACTACATACAGAGTTCTACTATAGGTGATAACACCTCAGCTGGCATCTTACGAACATCCACAAAATACTTATGAACCAGGTCCTGCGGAGCCAACAGCGGGGACTGAGAGAAATTAAGAAACCTCAGGTTATTCTGTCATAGCTGATTTTCCATAAACTCTGTCTTCCTAGCCTGAACATTGTGCTCCTTGACATGAGCACCCCCCAAGTGCTTGTAAGTCTTCCCCCCCCCCCCAACCCCCCCAGCTGGGTCATCTAGGAACACTGTTGAGCCAAATCCGCTACCACTGCCTGATGCCATAAAGATGAAACTTCTTGGTTGAGCGAACCTATCATGGACAAAAGAGACTGCTGCAGTGAGGAAATAGCATCCCATAAGCTGTTTAGTGTTATTGGCGCCGGCTTTTCCAACCCACCTTATCTCTGAAGTAGTTGTGTGGAGATCTTCCCTTGAAGCCGGAAGGAGCACCAACCGGAGAAAGCAATTCCCGGGTTCCATTCCCAGCCGCAGACACTACCAACACCTGCTTCGGCTGGGTGCCCTCTGTAATGGTTGGAGCACCAAACTTCAGGAGCTCACCAACCCTGGCCGAGCAACTGCTTCTGGGTTGAGGCGGGGATGCCTGTGCGGGGCTGAATTCTATCCCACTGCTCAGATCCTTTGAGTTCAGCGGGCCTACCGAAGCCATGCCTGATGCTGCTGGGAGACAGAACTGAGCAATAGATTGCTGCACCAAATCTGTCTGAGTCGACACAGAGCTGGAGAACTAGCTCTTCTGCTTCTTCCCCATCGAGAAACTCAAGGGGAACGACATTGCACCAGCAACTCAGGTAATGCTTCCAAATCGGCGGCACTCTACCGTCATCTTGTATCTGCCATCCTGGTTCTTTTCTTATCTCTCCCATTGCTTTCAGTGTGTGTTCTGATGTTCCTCCTTTACTGCTATCCCACTTTGTTAGTGTACCATAAGGGTCTGTTCTAGACCCTCTCCTTTTCTCTGGGAACAAACAAGCCCTCACTTATGGGTGAAATCAGTGCCGATGGAGCCCGCACAGTAATCTCTCCCCAGCTTTCAAAGAAAGCCTTTGGGAGTTACAGCACGCATGTGGGGTCCCCTTCCTGCCTAAGGGTGCCATCATGCCTTGGACTCTGCAGAAAAAAGGAGGCTATCAGGTGTGTCTGTTCCCATTGGGAAAAAGTTGATAGTTTCTGTCTTAAAATTTGCTTTTCTCTGGTCGCGTACTGGTCCCTTCTCGTCCCCAAGTCTGCTTGCCTTGGCATTGCGTTTTCTCGGGTTCTTTTCTTTCTTTTTTTATGATTTTTTTCTTCAGCATGGGTTCATGCCAATTCCTGGCCGGGCCAGCTGAGTTTGATCTTGCGGGGGCAATCTTCACCATGGCCTCAGTCAGTGGCTTCAAGCCGTGTGACTACTGCACACACACTTCACGCACAGACCCGCACAACTGCTGCCTTCAATTTCTTGGGCCAAATTATGATCCCTTGGTCTTCAATCTCTGTAAGCAGATGACTCTCAAGGCCCTGAAGAGCCATCAGCAACAGCGCGAGTCCATCTTCCTTAAAGTTGACTCTGCCTCGGAGTTGTCCATGAGACCTTGCTCCAAGTCCTCCGGGATGTCTGATCCTCATGAAGACCAAGTGGCTTTGGAGCCCTGAGGCCATGGAGTCTCAAGCCAGAGCCACACTGACGAGGATTGCCAGAAGAGCCAGAAGCCCTTGAAGACCGCACTGGGAAATGAATTAGGGAAAGTGGTGACGTTCTATGGGCCCAGAACCCATAGCCCTCGACGCGGGGATAGGCCTTCCAAGTTACCCCGACGGCAGCCATTGACAACGAGAGATCTGCTTCGGACCCCTGAGGCCAACCTTGCTGAAGACTCCCCCTCGACAGAGCCAGTGCCAGGCCAGATGTCCTCGATGCCCGTGCTGAAGGCTGCAGAGCCATCTAGTCTCAAGGCCAGGATGGGGGCCCTGGAGCGCAGTTTGTCTGCCGCCTTGTCCCATCACTCCCCACCACAGGCGCTTCGACATTGAGAGACTCCAGAGGTCGAGCTGATCCTCAAGCGCCACCAGCCTCAAGAGATCCCTCTGTATTGGTCCTGTTCCTTGGGGCCACGGTCTTCTCCACTCAGTGCCTTCAGCTCCGAACAGTGGGCGGCCAGGACACCGGAGCCTTCATCACTGTGTGACCTCGAAACTCTGACTCCACTGCCCCATTCTGATTGGGAGACCAAGGACGAGGAGTCCTTGGACTCCTGCTGGCACTGGGATGTACCCTCTGCCCAATCTCCCCTGGAGACGCAGTGCTGCTCCCCTCCTGAGGTCATGGCCTTCCTCAACCATGAGGGATGGCGAAGGCCCTCACCTTCACCATGGATTTGGAGGAGGACCCTTTCATAGAGGATCTCGAGATCTTCCAGTATGAGGCTCTTCCAAAGGAGGTAATCATGGTGCCTATTCCCCTCTTTCCCCCCCCCATCCTGGAACGACTGCTTGTCTGCATGTGGGAGACGCCATCCTTGGTGCATATCGTATGCAGGCAGCTGGACTCTATGTACCGTGTCCGCCGGAGCCCTGGCTACCAAAAAGCCCAACTGTCACATAACTTCATGGTAGTGGAGTCAACCACGCTTAGACTCAAGAATCAGAAGAGGCACTTCTCTGTGCCCCTGGGTAGGGAGGCCTGTGCCATGGATGCTGTAGGCAGGAAGTGCTTCCAGGGCTCGATGCTTGTCAGCTGGATCCAGGCATACCATTCTATGCCTGCGGCATCTGCTGAAGGAACACAGTCAAATCGCAAAACCTGATATGACCTTATCATCTTCCAAATTTACAATAAGTCCTTGAACTGATTCATTTCTATGGTAATATCCATCTTTGCTTTGGCGTGAAACAGCTTTTTAAAAATGGCCACCACGACCCTCAATAGCTTTTACTAATGTTAGACTTGAACGAACATCACATCTCTGATGTTTCTCCAAGACAAGGTAAAGCTTTTACTCGTTTGCTTGTTTGTTCAGACTTTTTTCCCTCCTTTTTTGGTTAGGGTATCATTATATTGTGTCGGCAAGGAGAGGTACTGGCACTTGATTCACATCTATACGTTTTAATTTCCTTAAAACCGATGTATTAATATGGCCCTGTACATATTTTCTTAGTATTTAAGGACCTTATTTTAATTAGAGATTTAATGTTTATACCTTAGCTCCAAAGGGTACACTGCTGGGATAGGAGATAATTGTAACAATATAATTTCATAATTGAATAATTGGTCATCCTTTAAGTATTAGGCTCTCATTATATATATTTATTCTCTGGTTATTTATGTTCCTTTGACTACTGCATGTTTTTTTTGTTTTTTTGTTTTGTTTTTTATGTGGGTGGCATTACAATACTTCAATATATGCGTAGTGCCTAGGATTTGTTTTTGAATATCTATAAGATGGCACCTTTTTATCTTTGTTTCTTATAGTTTCCCAATGTGTCTTTAAACACTAAGCGACCCACAATTGGTCACTTGTGGGATCACACTCTCACTGTGCCTGAAACTATAAGTTTGCTATTATATTGTATATATTGAGATATATGCTGCATGTTTACCTCCCCTGGGAATATACACTGTCATGCTTTTATCTGTATTTGTAGCTCTCCTTTTATGTATATTATCTTCATATTTTTATCTTTGTGTTCTTACTCTTTTACTACCTTTCCCATGATTTTATGCCTCTCAGTTTTACCAAGTTAATTTTGATGTTTATACACTGTTTTGTGCACCTTATGATACTACTTTTAATTTTATGGAGATCATCCCTACATTTATGTATGCACAATGTTCCTTTCAAAGTTTATATTTTATAACCTTTATTTTTTTTGCTTGGTTATTTATTCCTTGTGATTTTTTTTTATGAATTATAAATGTTTTATGGTTGTGTGTGTGGTGTGTGGGTTTTTTTTTTTTTCAAAATTTTGAGGTATTTTATGCTCCTGATGAAGGCATACACCGAAACACAGCCATATAGGGTGCAACAGTAGAGTGCTTAATAAACTTCAACACATACTATCCACTTTTTGAGTGGTTCTTTCACCTCGCTCCTGGTACTATGTAAAGGAGATGATAGGCCAAGGCTATCTTTTTTGCATAACTGGCAGATCTCAGAGGATTTGCATGTACATTCCACCTGGCACAGGCTGCTTCCTCCTGGGCAGAACATAGCTTGGTCGCTCCATTAAACAATTGTTGGGTGATGACAATGGTCATCATTTTTCAACTTTTCCACAAATATTACTGCTTGGATGTCCACACTTGGGTGGACACAGCCTTTGGTGCAGAGATTTTGAAGGCTGCCGTATCATCTTCTTTCCCAGTGGAGTCTTAGCTTTGATATGTCCCACTTATCTGAACTGGTCTAGCAGAACGATATGGTAAGTGACATTTTACGAACCAGATAATGTTCTTTGCTGGAGTCTTCGGGATCAGTCGAAGACCTGCTCTTATGATGCACTATATTCTCTGTGTTTTGGCCCCGCAGGACCATAATCCTGTTTTGTACTAGTTATGGTTCTCTGTTCTGTTGATCCTTGTTACCCTTATTGAGGTTGTGTGTGGTCAGGGGTAAGAATAATGGAGCCAGCTGCATCAGCTTTAATAGCAGGATGAGGTCATAAGAAACCTCTGGATTTTTCTTCTATCTCCACCTCTGTTGGTAAGGGAACACAACCCACTTCTCTAGACTGGTTTAGCAGTCTCCAGGAAAAAACATTATCCTGTAAGTAAAATGTCACCTTTGTGGAGGATACAAGTTGATGCTCGCAATAGTCTGCTTCATGGTTGTCTTGTTTTTTTGCCTATATTGTTCCTTGGTACTAACTGAAGTAAAGTTAGTCAGATTTTACTTAGCATCTTTGAGACCTTCCTTTAGCGGGTCCTATGGATCTGCATATAGATATGCAGAGCATCCGCTGTACTGCTGGGACCAATAGAATAGGAAGGCCTGTTTATGTGGCTTTGAGCTCCGACAGAATACTTCAGGAGTGATTTTTTAATTTTCTTTTAATTGGGTGTGTTTTCTAAGTGTACAATATCTTAAAACAAGTATTTGTGCAGCATTACATTATGCTGTATTCTATATGTAACAATCGTTTCTTTACATGTGTTTTTTAGTTGTTACAATAACAAATTATGTAATATGTACATTTGTTCTGCCTCTTCTGTTTTTCTTAATCATATGTGCAATAAAGAATTCTATATTACATACATGTTGGTCTGTCTTCAGTAGTATAAAACACATTGTTTCTTGGAGAATATTCTTCTTAAACCACCCTCCCCCCCTCCACAGGAGTCCATCTCTGTATTCCTTATCTTAGATCAGTCCAGATGAGTGAGTTATGCTGTCTTGCCAGCAAATTAATGCAACCTTGAGCATTTTTCAGTGATGAGGTATAACCACTGTTGCAGCTCTGAAAAAACAGTAATTGTCTCTAGCAGGTGGGATCAAGTCCAGTAGGGTTCAGTGGAGCCCAGAGTAAGGATATACCCTAAACTCCTCAACATGACAGCCGGCTAAGATCCAGTGTTTTGTTCATGCAAATTAGTAGTGCCTGGTGGGTTGAAGAGGAGCAGATGGACTCCATAAGCTCCCCAAGGGAGGACAGTAATTTGGGCCCAGGCCCCCCCATCCCTCTGTCTGATCTGCCTGCAAGCTTTTTTTTTTTCCCTTGTGTGATTAAAACATTTATTTTTCACACAATTTAAATTTTGCCTATAGACTTTAATTGGGCTATATTTGGCTCTTGTTTGCATAAAGCAGCTTCCAAAAAAAAGTCTGTATGTGTATGCATTCAGGGAAGCCCTGATTGTGTTTCCCCACTAGCATGATAGATACAGGGGTGCAATACCTTTGCTGACATTGCTTTTTTCACGGCCTGCACTAACTTTTTTGGTGGGCTCTTTATCACAATTTTTTTTTCTGCAGTCTATTTTTATAGCTGCGTGGAGCAGGGCAAGTCATACCATGTGCTTGCTGCTGTGCCACAGGTGTGGCACCTGTAATGTCAGCTCTGCAGCAGGCTGCTTTTGCCCCCTGTGAGATAGGGATGGTAAGGGCCCAAGCCTTTTTGACAGCTTCAGGTCCCCATGTGTGGGGGGCCCAAAGTAAATTCAGGGACTGCCTATTTCCAGTTTATGCCTGTGGGGTCATCGGCTCTCACAGAGGACCTCTGTGGCTCCTCACAAAGGGCTGAGAAGGTCCCAGGCTTTGGCAAGCAAAGTCAAATGGGCCCCTCGGGGCCACACAAGAGCTTCCTGGCTGATGAGGAGCAGCAGCTGCTGAAACAATTCCTTGGCTGTTTTTCAGTCTTTTTTTTGGCTGCATGGCAACCCGCTTTGTAGAGGTCTGGGACCCTGACCTTCCCAGCTAGGGAATCAGGGCCCCTGTCTAGCTCATTCAGCCGGCGCTCCTCTGGGAGTCCAGCCTTATCCCCTACAGGGGTTGGCTGGGATGTGGATGAAGATCCTTTTTGCGCTTGGAAGTAAGTCTGAAGAGGAAGGGGAAATTCCCTCATGCAGGACGAGAATACATCTATGATCTACCGTCTTTACCGGGAGGATTTCCTGGTGCTGATCCAGGATGCTTCGGCAGTCTTAAGGTTTTATGAGCCTACAATAGCCTCATCTTGGTGGGACCCCATTCTGTAGAGTATTTGATGTTCATTGGGGTTCTTCTCATTACCAGAATCCTTTGGAACTGCTTCTGGTTTCTTAATGGGAGAATCCGGAGCTGACCCTCCTAAGGCTTGCCTTAGGGCAAGCTAGATCAACTCTTTGGGCTATCTTTGCTTGACTATCCTAATAGGAGGTGCTGTGCTTAGAGGTTCGCAATAGGAGAACCCTCCTGAAGAATGCTTTCATGGCCTCAACTTTGGGCTCTCAAACAGCCTTTTGTGCAGGACTTATAGCCAGGGCACTTGTTTGCTCTGGGTTCAGTAGCTTCTGGACAGCCCTAAGATTGCCAGGCTGAAAGTGGGTGCTATGTTTGTGACAGATACCTTTAAACAATCCGATCAATGTCTCCCAGATCTATGGCAGCTATGGTTGTTGCGCTGGGGTGGCACTCGTGGGGTGGCACTCCTATGCAGTTGGGTGGAGGAACACCTAGTGGCTCTGTCAGCGGCCCACATAGTGGGTTTCGATAAATGTTCATGCCAACTTTCTGAGTTAGAACAAGTTGGATCCCAGGAAATGGGAATTGAGCCCCCCACGTATTCAGCCTCATAGTTTGAAGATGGGTCCTCCTCGTGTTTTGATCTGATGGCTACGTGGGATAATGCCGAGGTGAACAGCTTCTTCAGTCACCACAGGGACTCTCAAGCAGTGAGCTTAGATGCTCTTCTACAAGTGTGGCCTTAGAAGGGGATTATCTAGTCTTCTCTCCATGATCCCAAGTGAGCTGCCTCCTCCACAGGGTTCAAGCTCATCCAGGCCTGGTGATTTTAGTTGCTCCAGGATCTTATGTGACTTTTGGTGGGATCCCCATTCCAGCTCTTGCAGGAGAAGGACCACCTTTATCAGGTGTCCCTGATGATAATGGAGGACCTCACTCCTGTCTTGCTTATGGCTTGGCTTTTGAGAGGCATAAGCTGTTCAACAGAGGCTACCCTGGGCCACTAATGAATACCTTTCTCAGAGTTCAAAGAGCTGTAACCACTTTAGCCTATGATGGTTTGGAGGTGTTTTCAGAGGTAACTGTCTTCTCAGACCTCCTTGGGTGGAAAAATGGAAATAGGTCTCATACTAGCCTTTTTACAAGCAGGCTTGGAGCAGGGGTTGGCCCTGAACACACTCAAGGTTCAGTTTGTGGCCTTGGCATGCTACCGGGGGTGAATTCGTGGATTGTCCTTGGCAGCTTTATTCTGATGTCACTTGCCCTCTCAGAGGGGTTAAACAGATTCACCCTCCCATATGTCTGGTTGTCCCTCAGCAGAGCCTTTTCATTGGTGGTGAAGATGCTGAAAGGTCCCTTTTTCAAGCCCATCTGAAAAGACTGCTGTAAGGATTTGACTCTTAAGGCAGTGTTCTGGTGGTTATTGCCTCCACCAGATGGATCTTGGAGCTACAAGCCTTGTCCTACCATGAACTGTTCTTGAAGATTTCAGTGACTTCTATCATCTGGCGCAAACGGTACCATCCTTCCTTCCAAAGGTGATCTCCTTTCTTCACCTTTAATCAGGCAGTAGTTCTGCCCTTTGAGGACGACCTTCATCTGGATCCCCCTCTGCCTCTCCTTGATGTGAGGAGGGTGTTGCTCAGCTACCTTGATGAGACCAGCTTAATTTTTTTTTATGTTCAGACCATCTTTTTGTTCTCTTCAGTGGTCTGAGGATAAGACAGGAAGTGGCCAAGACCTCCATTTCCTGCTGGATCAAAGAGGCTATTAGTTCAGCATACATTTTGGCTGGGAAGCAGGTACTGGAGGGAATCTAAGCTCATTCTATTAGGTCTGAGGCCTCTTTCTGGGCAGAGTCAGGTGTTTCTGAAAGACGATATAAGGTGGCTACCTGGTCCTCTTTTGAGTATCTTTTTGAAACGTTATAGGTTGCATAAAGGAGCAAGTGAGTGGCATCTTCTCCCACCCTGTGTTTTGAGCTTATCTCAGAGTTTTTCAGTCTTGCTTACTGCTTGAGAAGTGTCTTGCTGGATTCTGTTTTGTATCAGTGGGTCATACCTTCTGATAACAACATTGAAAGATGCTAAAATCTGCCTCCACTTGCTGGCAAGGGAGTCTAACCCATTTGTCTGGAGTGGTTATCCAGTATGATTTGATTTTTGTTAATAAAAATGATATTTAATCAAAGAGATGCAACAAATGTCTTGGCGTTGGTGGCATTTTCCCATTGCCGGGTTCTGTCAAATTATACTTCTCTGTAGTCCCTACTTTTCACAACTCCCCCCCTCCCAAATTCCTCTTGCCTTGCCGTTAGTTACAGTTGTGCTCTCACTTTCTCAAATCTATCTGAGAGAGAGCTCGTATTTTGAAGGAAGAGTGGCATCTCCTTGACTCCATACCAGTGTTGTGCTCCAGTCAATTGATCATAGCCCATAAGAAAAAAACACAGTATTTGCTAGTATCCCGGTGCCATCAACCCCGTCAAAACCACAATTAACACCAAAATACAGGGGTCGCTTTGTCTGCAGACCGAGCATTGCCTGCAGCTATACGTTGACCACAAAGGAGATTAAGCACCCGGTTTTGCAAAAGAAGATATATCTGCAAGATTTTTAAACTGTGATACAGAAAGTGTTATCTTATGTGCCTCTGCAAACTGCTCTGTGTTTGCAAAACTAAATGATCAGTTAAGACAAGGATCATAGAGCATAAGAGCAACATTCATAGGAAGCTATATGATCAACCTTTAGTGACACATTGGATAGAACTCAAACACACCTTGGCAGATTTGAAGTTTTTAGTGTTAAAAGTGCTATGCCCACACCAGAGATGAGGAGACATTGATAGATCCCGGTTGCGTCTTGAACAACGATTTATTTACAACTTGGATACAGTACATCCTCGTGGCCTAAACTGAAAATATGATTTTTCAGTGGGTTTTGTTTTTATAGTTTTCGTACCACTATTTCTTTATAATTTTTTCTTCTTACTGTCACTGCCTTCCCCCCCCTTCTCTTCCCTCCCTCTCTTTCTTTCCTTTTATCCCTCCTCATCCCCCTTCTCCCCCCCCCCCCTCACAAGCACTTGCCTTTTAAGGATTTTTGTTTTTAAGTCTGCTGGTTTATTTTATTTATTCAAAATTTTGTATTGCATGATTTTAATTGTTCATTGTTCTGGTACAGCTCAAAAGAAGGGCAGAGGGGACGAATGGAGAAAAGTTACTTCTATATTTCACAGTTCCCCGGATAAGACTCCTTCCTTATTGTCTCTCATGTCCAGTCCCGAAACTCTGGGGTTGAGCACCTCCTACAGCAGCTTGGAGACTGAGCATGTCATCTTTTAATGACCCTAGTACAAATGCCCGAGGGACCACCCACAAGATCCAGTAACCTATTGACAAAGCAGACTCACAGGAGCAAAAAATAAATAGTTAACTTGAACCAAAGAACAGAAAACTGTAACCACTTTCCTGAACTTAAGCTATGATATCCCCTAGTGGAGAAGGATCACCCCCTCCTCCGACATCTGGAAACTTACCAGATGCTCTTCTGGGTGACAGCCAGCCTCCTTCCCTGAGAGCGAGGAACAGAACCAGTTCGCCCTCACCCCAATTTCAGATTCAAGGCCTATCTTTTTTTCTCTTAAAACTTTGAATCCTGCTTCAGGCCCTGGAACAGATAACCGGCGTGTAGAAGGGATCCGGGACTGGACTGGAGTTCAAGGAACAACAATTAGCAGGTACACGTAAGTCTAATTTCACTTTCCTTATCGTCCCTCCAGTCCAGTCCTGAACCTCTGGGTATGTAACAGAACAGTAAATATCAATGGGAGGGACCTGCCAAACCGGCCTGAAGCACTGCCGATCCAAAACAGGCCTCCCCTGCTGCCTGGACATCCAGACAGTAATGCTTGACAGGAATGCAGCGATGACCCAGGTAGCTTCCTTACAAATCTCAACCGGCGGAACCAAGCTAAATTCTGCCCGTGAGGCCACCTGAGTCCTCGTGGAATGAGCTCACAACCCCTCCGGCACTGGCTTATCTTTCAAAATGTACGCCAACGCGATAGCTTCTCTGATCCACCTGGAAATAGAGGCCTTTGCTGCCACTTCTCCCTTACGCGGACCTCCAAACAACATGAACAGGCAATCTGACTTGCAGAAAGGCGCCATCCTTTTCAGGTATCTCCTAAGATGCTGCATGTCCAGGAGGCATTATTTTTTTCCGGCTGAGTCCTCCTTCCCGCTTCCGAAAACCGGCAGGGAGACGGCTTGGTTCATATGAAAAACCAAGATCACCTTGGGCAAAAAGGATGGAACCAGTCTCAAAACTGCTCTCACTGAAAAACAACAAACTGCTCACGATAAAGACAAGGCCTGCAGTTCCAAAATTCTGCGCACGGAACATATGGCCACGAGAAGAACTGTCTTGAAGATAAGATCCTTGAGCGACGCTCTGCTCAGTGACTCAAAAGGTTCCCATACCAGTGCCTCCAGCACCAAATTGAGATCCCACAGCGGCACTATTGTCCTACTCAGCAGACGCAGCAGTGTCACCGCCCTTAGGAACCTTCCCACATCAGGATGCGCTCCTAATGCTACTCCCTGCACCGTCCCTCAATAACAGGAAATCACCACCAGATGGATCCTCAAGGAGCTAGCTGCCAGGCTCTTATCAAACCCGTCCTGTAGAAACGCTAAGACATCAGAAACAGAAGCCTTAAGCAGCTGAATTTGTCTGTCCACACCCCATGCCTTGAAGATGTGCCAGACACGAATATAAGCAAGAGAAGTAGACTTATGCCTGGCCTTCAACAAAGTGGAAACCACTGCGGCTGAATCTTTCTTCTTCATCAGCGCACCCTCTCAAAAGCCAGGCCATAAGCAAGAATCAATCCACTTGCGGCATGCGCACTGGTCCTTGCATTATTAGCAGATCCTCCCATACTGGGAGCCCCCATGGATGACTCTCTAGAAGCCGAATGAGATCTACGTACCATGGCCTCCTTGGCCAATCCAGAGCGATAAGAATCACTAGACTCGGGTGGGCCTCTATCTGCTGTACGATTTGCCCTATTAGAGCCCACGGTGGGAATACATACAGAAGCCCTTTCTCGGGCCACTGCTGCATTAGGGCGTCCAGACCTTCCAACATCCTCGCCCATTGCCTAATGAACAAGCAACTGGCTTTTATGGACTCGAAGATTGCCATAAGATCCATGACCGGAATGCCCCATGACCGGAATGCCCACTACTTGGGAGAATACCTCTTGATTGAGCACCCACTCTCCGGGATCCACACACACCTGACTGAGATAGTCCACCATCATGTTGTTGACTCCTGCCACGTGCACTGCCAACAGGGCTTGGAGGTGCTCCTCAGCCCAACTGAATACCCTTTTGGACTCCTCCTCCTCCTTCTGCCCCCCTGGCAATTGATGTAGGCTACTATGGTTGCATTGTCTGAAAGCACTCCAGCCACTTTCCCCTGTAACCAGGGTTGGAACTTCCGGAGTGCTAAGACAACGGCTCTCATTTCCAGCCTATTGATCGACCAACTCCTCTCCTGTGTGCTCTATTGTCCCTGGACAAAGCGCCCTTCGCAATGAGCTCCCCAAACGGACAGGCCAGCATCCATCGTTAACGCAACCCATGCAGGTGATTCCAGTGGCATTCTATTCTCCAGGCTCCCCAGGTGAAGCCACCACCTGAGTGCCTAGGAGCTGCAGAAAATGCCAGGCTGTGGGATCGGACCTGGCCAGAACCGGCGTACCAGCCTGCAAAGCCCCTGCAACCACAGCACTGGAAGAAAAAAACCTTTCCCCTCACGCGTATCGAACCGTGCCCCCAGGTACTCAAGATTTTGAAAAGGGGTCAGCCAGCTTTTAGCCATATTGACCACCCAGCCTAGATTTTCCAGAAGTTGAACCACCCGGGCTGTGGCTTGTTTGCTTTTGTCTTTGCTCAAATCAGCCAGTCATCGAGGTATGGATGCACTAGGATCCCTTCCTTGCAAAGTACCGCCGCCACCATTACTATCATCTTGGTGAAAATGCGCAGTGCCGTAGCCAGACCAAAAGGCAAAGCCTGGAACTGGAAATGTCTCATAGGAACCAAAAACCTGAGGAACTGCTTGTGCTCCTGCTGAATTGGAATGTGCAAGTAAGCCTCCAACAGGTCCAGAGAAGTAAGGAATTCTCCTCTTCGGACTGCCACTCTGACGGACCACAATATCTCTATGTGAAAATGTGACACCCGCAGACAGCGGTTTACCCATTTGAGATCGAGGCTTGGGTGAAAGGACCCTTCCTCCTTTGGCACCACAAAATAAATGGAATACCAACTGCAACCATACTGGTCTGGGGGAAGCTGCACCACGGCCCTGAGCTGCAACAGCCGCTCCAAGGTTTCCCGCACCGCTGCTTGCTGGGCCTGCACTTTGCAAGGAGACTGAACGAAGGAATTGGCCAACAGGTGCTCGAGTTCTAAGGCATAAACCTCTCGAATGACTTCCAGCACCCATTGATCAGACGTGATTTGGACACAGGCAGGGTAGATGACCTCCTACGGGCTGTACCGTCACCTGGGCCCTCCTCGTTTCATTGTGATTTCTTAAGACCCGAGGACGAGGAGGCAGCAAAACCCTTGGCTTCTGAAGGAAAACTTTCCTTTCTGAAACTGGTTAAATCTAAATTCTCATTGTTGTCCTTTGGTCGCTGAAGAGGGGCGGCTTTGTTTTGGCTAATCTTCTGGTAGGTGATCCCCTTTGGACTCGCCCAAGTCCTTCACCAATTTGTCCAGGTCCTCCCCGCTTTCCCCTAAAGGGAAGCTTGCTTAACCGGGCCTTTGAGGAACTGTCCGCCGCCCTGTTATGTAACCACAGATAGTGACAAGCAGCTACCACCGAAGCCATACTCGAGAGACCTCTAATAAGGTCATAATGGATATCCACCAAATAAGGCGCCCCCGACTCCAGCCTGGCCGCTTCCCCAGCCTGCTCAAGGAACAACAATTAACAGGTAAGTCTAATTTCACCTTTTTGGTAACCACGTCAAACACATTATCTATTGGCAACCCCTCCTTTGTCCCAATTAGTGTGTTTTCCCCCCCTTTTTCACCTTACCAATGTTGTTGGTTTTATACATCTTCCCCTTTGTTTTAGTTTTATACAGTTTTTATCATTTTTCTCATGACTTAGTTTTTATCTTGGTTTTTATTTCTTGTTATATTTGGATTTTTAGATTTGATCTTAACATCAATTTTAACCAGTGACCACATTTTTTACGCTTTGCATGTTTTTTGCATTTTAGCTGGTTTCACACCTATTTGTATTCTGGTATTATATTAGGCAGGTTATTCAATGATTTATTTTGCTTTTAATTTTATTTATATGATAGTAATGAGGGATTTTGATGATCCAACTGTTTTTTTTCTTCAACACATCCAGCATTAATACGACATGGCATGGACCCCCTTTTTTAAAATTGCCATTGATTAGCTCACTCTTAATGCTGTTTGTCCTCTGATTATATAGACATATTATGAACTTTTGTCTCTTAGCAACCCGGAGGCAGATTTTTGCTTATTCTGTACACCTCAATAATATGAGTTATGGCTTACAAATGGGTCACAATTCCTATTGCTCATTGCACAGAATTCTGTGTTCAGAATGATTGACAGCGGGTCATATAGATCAGCACCCATGCCCTTTATTTCTAGTTTTATTTTTCACACAAATATTTTTCGTAAGGATTTCTAATTTATTGTTTTGTCATTCATTCCTTTTGTTCATTATTTCCCAACGTAGGATGCATCTTATAGTTTAGGTTGATCGCATACACCAAATGTGCCCGTACTTTGTTATCCAGGCTGCATTAGAATAGCGACCGGTTCAGAATACTTTTTTAAAAAATATTCTCACATTGAGCATTGTGGTTGATTTATACATATTAAAAATGTTTTTACACATACAGATTAGTTTAGAGTATATTTTGGGGTTTGTCCATCCTGAACCTTGACCTCCCATTGGCAGGGTTTTTCTCTTTTAACATTCACTGACTCGTTGACACAGCTGCAGCATATAACAGATAAGGCAAGCAAAAATATTTCATTCAAACATGATAATGCAAGGTCTATGGTTTTCGGTTTCAGCCTTACTTTCAAATGTTTTCATTTTCTCCTTCGGGAGACTTTGCTTGGTGTAGTTATAGTGGCTTTTTAGTAAATGTCATTGCATTCCTTTCTGCTGAATTGGTGTTTGGTGCAAGTGCAGCTCATAACAGATCAGGCAAGCAAAAATATTTAATTCAAACAGTTTCAGCCTAACTTTCATTTGTTTTTAATTTCCCCTTCAGGATATCTCGCTTGGTGTTATGTTGGCTCTTTAGTAAGTCTCATATGTTTTATTGTTCTGCCACATTGGCATTCATTATTTAGCTTCATGTTTCCCCATATATTGGGCCTAAAAGGTGGTACAACTGTATAAGATAATTTAGAATTTCAAATACACACTGTGAGATGTTCACATTTATTTAAATTCTGATTTTGCACTACGTATTCAGGTCTTCCTCATCCTTCCCTCACCGTGATATTTTCTGGAATAACTATTTCACTGTCTTAAGTATTTTAAAGGCATTTAGTTTTCCATCTGGTTCACAGCCTTTTATTTGATCTGATCATTTATATATTTTATTTTGTTTTTATCATTGTTTTAATGTTTATAAAAATGTGGATGCTATCTGTACATTTTATACACATGGTTTTAGTCTATTGTATTATAACTGTGTTCTGATTGTTTTAATATTTATAATTGATTTGACTATTATTCCTTTATTACAGTTATGATTTATTTTAATATGTATTTTCTTTGAGGCAAATACCCCCTGAAGAAGGCGTTGAGCCAAAACGCGTTGGGGTTCCTCAATAAAGCATTTTATTGCCAACTCCAGTGCACCTGTTTCTGGTTTGTTTCAAGTTAGCTCTACTCCCAGGTCTTCTTTCCACCTATCCATGATAGTAGTTGCATTGCCTCCCAAAGTATTGGTCAACTCCATGAGCCTGGGTGAAGTGATAATTCGGCCCTCCTACAGGGGATCTTAGTGTAAAGATGTGACCTTCCAGCACCCCACATGTTGGCTGCTTGAGGCATAGAGATTCTATGGATGACAGGCTTGGAGTCCCTTCATTTGGAAAGGCCTAGGGGAGTGATGCTGTGTGGTTTCTTCTATGACTCTAAGTGAGCCGCCATCTAAACAGGTTATGAGCCCATCTAGTTTTGGTGATCCTAAGGGCCCCACATTGAGCTTGCGCACAGTGTTACATGGGCTCTTGAGCCAAGTGGTATGGTTTTTCTGTTCCTTGTCAAGTTACAGGCTGGTAGTAGTAGTAGTGCAAGAGAAGCATGGCAAGGACTCTGGGTAAGGCAGTTTCCTGGCGCCTTCTCGTTTAGGGCCTGGCTGTGGTGGGCATATGCTGGTCAGTTTTAAGCTGCTTGATTCCTCCTTGCTTAGGACCTGGTGTGTGTCTATGCTCTTAGTAGAGATTAAAGCCTTTTTAGCAGTTTGACCTGGACTACCTCACGGCTTGGCCTTGAACCCTTGGGGTGTGTGTGGTGGCCTTTTGTGATACTGGACTTGTCTCCAGTGGACTCCTTGGAGCATATCTTGGCGAGGCTTCCTTCAATAGGAGTTCTGCTTGCCTTAATGGGCTCCTGTGGTAGCAGGACCCCAGGAAGGGCCCTTCCAGAACCATTTGTAAGGCCTCCCTAGTGGGTTGGTTCTTTTATGATCCATTCTGGAGATCTCTGGTGTCCATTGAATGGTGTCCGTGCTATATCTCTTGTCTTCAAATACGCATTTCAGGTTCTTTGGATGGCTCCTTTTTTGGTGCAAACCTTTTGCCAGTTCATAACAACTTCACATGTCTATCACCAGTGCTGGTCAAGTCCTCTATTGCCTGTTCACACCTGGAGCCTCTTGGCAGTTAGATGCATCCTGCCTGGTGAGCGCGTTCAGGAGTGAATTGCAATTCACTCCATGGAGCATAACCCTCTTGGGTGTAATCCGCTTAGGTGTCCGCAGTGGACAGTTCTGAGACACTTATGGAGGTTATTCAGATGACCTTTGACCAGGGTAGTATGTCTTGAATGTCATTGTCATCTTCCCATCCTGGGTCCTGACTGCTTGGGTAGATCTCGCTCATCTGGGTTAGTTTAGCAGAATAAGGAAGACCCAGTCCAGGGATCACTATGGAAGACTCCTTTTACAGGTTGGAAAGCCCTACTGCCTTTTGGTCTCATTATAAATGTTGCTGCCTTGGAGATTTTTTTAAATGCAGGTCTTTTTTTTTTGGAGAGGGGTGGGAGGTAGGGGAGGTTTCCAGCTGCTATGGAAGCTCTTGTCATCCTTGTGATCTGGCTCCAGCTTTTTTGTGGTAAGAGTCAAATACTTGCTCACACTCTTGACAAAGATTTTGTTTACTAACCTTTATCTGAGTGTTTTCCGAGTTTGTTGTTTTTGCAGTTTTGCTTACTGCTTGGGAAGTGTCATACTGGCTTCTCTCATTCAGAGCTGGTGCTAGCATTAGGCGAACTAGGCAACCATCTAGAGCGCTGGCCCTTCAGGGGCGCACATTGCCACTGCTGTCACTCCTCTTGGGAGTGACAGCAGCAGCAGTGGCTGCAAACAGCCCCATTGTGCTTACATTTAAACTTTTGGCACCTCAGGGCTGTTTGCTTCTGACTCCCTCTGCCTGATGTCAGCTTCCTGTTTGAAGCTGGTGTTGGAGAGGGTGGAAACAGCTCCGCAGCGCTGAAATTTAAAGGTAAATGCTGAGAGGCTGTTCGCAGCCATTGCTGCCGCTGCATGTCCCAGAGAGGGCAGCAGCGGCAGCATTGGGCGCTTCAGGGGGGTGCAAGAGATGTTTGCACAGGACCCTTCCTCGCCTTGCGCCAGCCTGCTCTGTGCTGTACCAGTGGATATTCTAGGTGATGACATAACTGAAAGTTGCTCCAGTCTGCCTTTACCTGCTGGCAGGGGGACATAACTCACTTGTCTGGACTGGTCTAGCAGAATTCAAGGAAAGGAGATTAGGTATGATTAAAATCTGGCCATCTCAACTTGACAAGCAGAATAATCACATCTGCAAGTTAGGGAGGCCTTAGCCCCCATTTTTGGAGGGGGGCTATTATAACACTAAATTGCATTCTAGATTTTTTTTTCTCGTTCTACAAAAAGCAATGAAATCTTCTGTCTCTAACTTGTCTTTTAATCCATAACGGGAGCATTTGTAACAAAGAGAACCATTTAAGTAACAATATCATCTTAAGTAGTGTAAAAGGGGGTGCTGTTATGAAGGTACCATCACCTTGGCAAGTATGTAAATTAACTGTCTTGCAAAGGATTGTGGTTATTGAAGTCCATTCACACAAAGCTTGCCTTTTAAATAAATGAAGAAACTTGTAGTTGGTCGAGTGTAAGGCAAAATTAGAGTTTATTTATGTGGTGAATATTCCACACACAGATATAGCACAGTTACTTACCTGTAACAGGTGATCTCTGGGAACAGCAGGAATAAGTCTTCACATATGGGTACGTCAGTACCGATGGAGTCTGCGCGGGAACGCTCCCCAGCTTCCAATTAGAACGCTTTTGGGAGCATCCCACCACGCCTGCGTGCTGCCTTCCCGCCTTTCCCAACTGCCTCTCCTCAGTTAAGTTTTAAAGCTGAGACAGAGAGAGAGAGAGGAAAGATAGAGATAGAGAAATATAACTCCTAGGGGAGGTGGGTGGGTTGTGAAGACTTATTCCTGCTGTTCCCAGAGATCACCTGTTACAGGTAAGTAACTGTGCTATCTCCAGGAACAAGCAGGAATGAGTCTTCACATATGGGGACTCCCAAGCTAAGATGCCTGGAGGAGTCCCAGCATGTTGTGAACCAGAGAAGGCCATGCTATTCGACAGAACCTCAGGCATCCTGGGGATGGAGGGTAGGAGTTGAACTAAAAAGATATGCTATGGACCAGCTGGACCAACCAGGGCGCCTAGAGAGGAGACCCTGTGTAGATAATATCTAGTAGTAAATATCGAATTGGAATTTAGCAATATGGACCTCACCTGGAGGTATTGTAAAAAGTTTATGGAGGTTCATATGGGACTGCTAATATGAACCAGCAGAATATCCTCAAGGAATACCTCAATATAGAGCAGAGGTAATAAACTGTGCAAAAGACAGGTTGAGGTCAGAACCTTTAGGGCGAGAAAAGTCCCAGTGGAGACTGGGGTAGTTCAATGAGGCAGGACTTTTGCAGGAAACGCGGAAGTCCCTATTAGATAAACCTGAAGTTCTTTTGACCCTAAAGAGACATAGTTCTTATAGGAGAAGAGGGGCTTTGAAGACCCCTATATCCGATAACAAAGAAGGACAGAAGTATGAGGCATTGTAGCCTCCTATTTTCTGAAGATTCAGAATGTCCTTCTTAATTGAAGTTACTTAGGAAAAAAGATGGTACATGGAGGACTTCAGATGTACCTAAACTGAAGGTCATGGTGGAAACCCTTTAACTACCACAGGGAAGTGGTTGTTTATGTAGAATCCTGAACATGCTGGAGCAGCATTGAAAAGGATAGTGACTATCTGTCGGGGCCATATAGGGAAAAAAAATATATAATATAATATATGAACCTAGGCAGACAGAAATATATAGATACATATCCACCTACTATGATATATTGCAATATATATATAGATAGGAGAATACAGGTATATCTATTTATAGAAAACATATAGATGTGTGTATGTGTGTGTATAATATATATTGTCGTGGGGCGCCCCGCCTACGCCATTAGAAATATGGGGCTGCTCCAGAGCAAAGATTATTTTAGGTAGCCAAAGGGAATGT
Source organism: Ichthyophis bannanicus (assembly GCA_033557465.1). Taxonomy (NCBI): domain Eukaryota; kingdom Metazoa; phylum Chordata; class Amphibia; order Gymnophiona; family Ichthyophiidae; genus Ichthyophis; species Ichthyophis bannanicus. The sequence goes on from CM066032.1 coordinate 749,178,290, forward strand.
AATGTTCATCTGGCATAGTAAAGATGTTCTTACGTATTCCAGCTGCCTAAGAGCACTCATTAACGAAACCAAGTGTAGAGAAATTAAGGCTTTTATTCCCCGTCAGTGCAAGGGTTCAAACTAAGACATTTAGAATCAACAGAAAGTCCTTTGTTGCAAAAGGTACCAGCATTCAAATCATATGCTTAATTGTTAAACTTCACAATTAAGGTAAGGCTTGATTAAAGGAATTCAGTTCATTCCAACAGCATAGGAATTCTATACACTTCTTCTAGGTTACACGGTGGCTACAGACTCCTGGCACGAGGCTATGCACAACTCGCATTCCATCTGTTCAGGTTGAGACATGGGAACAGTATTTATGCATTCTATCTCCATGGATTCTTCATCAGGGGAATAATCACTGTCCCTGTCTGATACAGGTCTGTGTGCAATGTCTCTAGGGTCTTGTCTCCAATACCACTGTGTTCTAAGGGCTTTAGGGATTTTATGAAACCAATCTGGCTTCTCCTTCTTTACAGAGCAAGTACGTGTTTCAACAGGGCTTTTAGGACTCAAACATTTAATATCATTAATACATCTTTCATACCTGGAGTCTGGCTCACTTGAATCCACGGAGTTTTCCCTTTCAGAAACTTTCCTCCTGTAGCAGGTTCTCTGCCTGTAAGCTTTAGGCAATGCTCTGCTTTCTGGCAGCCTGGTAAAACCTGACGTGGATTCCCTTTTCTCCCTTGGTAAGAACTCAGCTTTTTCACAAAGTGCTTTTCCTTTCTTGCCTGTTAACACTTGGTCAGCATTTCTCAGAGATTGCAAGCTCTTCTCTAAACCATTCTCTCTGGTTCTTTGCTTCTGTCTCTCTGTGGGGGGAACTGTGGTTTGTTGGTGGATAGTTTCTGCCATGTGTGTTTTGAGGCAAGAAAGAGCCCTGGAGCATGGATTAGCCATGGGGGTGGAGAAAACAGTAGTATTGGCAGAAGCTGTGGCAATGTTAGATTCAGCAGCCATTTCCTCAGCTAAGGGAGAGACAATGAAAACAAAGGCAAAAAAGCATTTGAAGCACAGTTCAGTTCTGTGGACAGCATCTTTGCTGGCTAGTGAGCTGGGGGATCCAATTTTCTCAGCAGATTTTATTTTATCATTGTATAAGGCCTATATGTTGAAGAAACAGGTTTCAGGCCTGCTCAGCTTACTTTGCCTTCCATTATGCCGGTTGAGGCCCTGCGGGTGTCTCCCCTGCCTTGCCAGGAGCCTCCAGTTTAAAAAAAAAAAAAAAAGCTAAGACAGACCTGGATCTATGGGGAGTTCCGGGTTCCCCCTCCCAGTCTTCAGACCTCTGGGATGACTCTGCTGGCCTGGACTTGGAGGAAAGTGAGATACCCTTGGGGGATGACCTTAATGGGTTCAGGGTATTTCTTAAGGATGAATTGGAGGGTCTTAACAAACAATCCTTGGTGGTTTTAAATATTGCTCAGCTCATGGCATTGGCGGATGAGCCATTGGAGGATCCCCTTTTGCAGGGAGCAAGGGTGGCCAGGTGTGTTTCCTAGTACATAGTGATTAAAAGATGATTAAAGCAGAATGGGAGGTCCCTGAAGGGGGGGGGGGGGGTCTCAAGGTGGGCAGGGTGATGGTCACCTAACCCCATACCACAGGAGGAAAAGGAAATTCTTAAATTGCCTAGGGTGGACGCCCTTGTATCTGCAGTAACAAGGAAGATCACGATTCTGGTGGAGGGGTCAGTAGTGTTGAAAAACCTGCAGGGACCACAAGTTGGAGTCCCGCTTTAAACAGGCTTTGGATGCCAGTGCCTTGACTTTACAGGCATCCATTTGTAGCGCTTATGTTGCCAGGGTGTCCAATCGCTGACTCCAGGCTATGGCAGCACATAAGGCAGAGGCTTCAATCAAGACGCAGGAGGGAGCCAAGCTGGAGTCGGCATCAGCATATCTGGCTGACCCCTTATATGACTTGGTGCAGACTTTGTCAAAGATCATAGCATCCATTGTTGCAGTCTGCTGGTTCCTCTGGCTCAGGAATTGGGTGACAGATGTGTCTTTCAAGGTGTGTCTGAATAAGTTCCCCTATAAGGGTAAATTACTCTTTGAGGCACTGGACAAATTGGTGAAGGATTTGGGTGAGACTAAAGGGGGCAAGTTGCTGGAGCATCGTCCCAAGCAGGGGACACTGCAAAGGGGTCAGCCTTGCAAGTTCTGAAGGTTTCAGGCTAACAGTTTGCTTCCTTCACCAGGGGACGTTTCAACCCTAGGGCCTTTCAAGGCTTCTGGGGGATAGGGAGTGGTGCCTTTGCGACCTCCCAGGCCTCCACAAAAGGCCCAATGAAGCCAACGAGGCCCAGGCGGAGTTGGTGCCAGTCGGAGGTTGTTTACAACATTTTAACTCCACCTGGGCCAAGATCACCTCCGACCAGTGGGCGCTCGAGATCATTCAAGAGGGATAAGCGCTGGAGTTTACGCAACTTCCTCCTGATGCCTTTGCGCTGTCCCAGTGTCTAGCAGCAAAGGTGGCAGCAGTGCAAGATACTCTGTGCAGGCTGGTGAGCCTGGAGGCCGTGGTGTCCATACCACCAGCCCAGTGTGGTTTAGGTCAATACTCCATTTATTTTATAGTCTCAAGAAAGATGGTCTTTTTGGCCTATTCTAGATCTCAAGAAAGTCAGTTACTTTCTGTGCATACCCCACTTCTGCATGGAGACCTTACACTCTGTAATTCTAGTGGTGCGCTGAGGGGAGTTCCTAGTAGCCTTGGGCCTCACAGAGGCATACCTACATTTTTTTATTTTATTTAGACAGTTTTTGTATACCGCCTTATCCTTCAATCAAAGCGGTCACAACACAATTGGGGGATACATTTAACACATGGGGATATGAGACACATACACTAATACTTACAGGGAACATGGGCAATGGAGGGTTAAGTGGCTTGCCCAAGACCACAAGGAGCATCTGTGGGACTAGAAACCCCAGTCCTTCCGGCCCAAGGTTGCTGTCCTCTAGTGGGATTTGAACCCCCGACCTTCCGTCCTGAAGTACCTTGCCCCAACCACTAGGCTACATCCGTCTGGAACATCAAAGGTTCTTGCAGTTCGCTCTGCCCATGGGGCATTTTCAGTTGCAGGTGCTGCCCTTTTGGGTAGCCATGGCACTGCTCACCTTCACAAAAGTGGTGGTGGTGGTGGCTGCCCTGCAGAAGGATGGGGTTATGGTCCATCTATAGTTGGACTCGTTGGTTCGATCTGAGACTAGGCACAGTTGGCCACTCAACAGGTGGTGCAGTTCCTTCAGAGTCTGGGATGGGTGGTCAATCTGGCCAAGAGTCAGCTGAAATCTGTCCAGCAGTTGGTGTACCTGGGCGTGAAGTTAGATACCAAGGCGGGCCTCATCTCTCTTCCAGAGGACAGGATACAAAAGATCCAGCATCAGATTCAGCAGTTTCAGGCCATGAGAACACAGACAGTATGGTATTATCTGCAACTGTTGAGATCCATGGTGGCAGCATTAGAGATAGTGCCTTGGGCGCGGACTCACATGCAACCCCTCAAACGAGCACTGCTGGTGCAGTGGTCTCTGCAGAGCCAGCGTTTGTCGCACAAGCTGGTTTGTCTGGACCCAGTTTGGGAAAGTCTGGATTGGTGGCTGTGGGGGGAAAACAGTCTGGCAGTGGGGGTGTCCCTGGAACTGCCGGAGTGGGTTCTGGTGACAACAGATGCCAGCTTTATGGGATGGGAGCACATTGTCAGTCTCTGTTGACGCAAAACAGTGGTCCCCAGAGTTGAGTGCTTGGCACCATCAGTTGACTGAAGCTAAGGGTGGTGTTTCTCGCCCTCCAGTATTTATGGCTGCTAATTCAGCCCAAAGCGGTTCGAGTATGCTCAGACATTGTGGCCACATTGGCCTATATCAACCGCCAAGGAGGCCCGGGAAGTGTAGCCAAGGCATACAGAGGCTCAACCTCTGTTCCTGTGGGTGGAGCAGTGGCTCACTACTCTTTCTGCGGCACACATCACTGGAAAGGAAAATTTACAGGCAAACTTTCTCAGTTGTCACTACTTGGATCCAGGTGATTGGGAGCTGAATGAGGCCATGTTTCACAATATCACTAGATGCTGGGGCACGCCATTCCTGGATCTGATGGCATCATTTGCTACTGTCAAGATGGCCACGTTTTTCAGCTGATGCAGGCAGCGCATATCCAAAGGGTTCGATGCCCTGGCATAGCAGTGGCTGCTGAATGGTCTCCTGTATGTTTACGCTCTGGCTGCTGAACAGTCAGCTCTTGCATGCGTGGTCACCTTCCTGCCCAAGGGTTCCATCTTGCTTCAGTCTCCTTTTTTCCGTGGAGCCCATTGGGCGTCTGTCTGCTTTCCCCGGAAAAAGTGTTAATTTTATCTTCATTTTTGAGTCTTCTTGACCTACGTCAAGCCACCAGGCTGTCGACCTAAAGGACGTTCCCGGTGTTCGAGCCAGTCAGTGAGCGCTACCAGCCTAGAGATGTCCCTCTGCTTCAGTCCCAATCCCAATCCTTGGGGCCGAGATTCTTTCCGATGAGTGCCTATGGCTCCAACCGCAGGACCTCCGAGGGACATGAGCCCTCAGGCCTGGGACCCGACCTGCCCTCGACACCTTCAGACTATAACTCAGACTGGGAGACTGAGGAGTCCCCCGGAAACCTGACGCCACCATGATGTGCCTTCGGTTCAGTCTCCTACTGAGACCTGGTGCCGGTCCCTACCTGAGGATATGGCCTTCCTTGACTTCGTACAGGACATGGCAAAGACACTGGCATTCGTGACAGTCAGAGGAGGATCCTTGCATGGAGGAACTAGAGATCCTCTAGTATGAGGCTCCCCCTGAAGGAGGCACTCAGGTGCCTGTCCCTCAAATCCTGGAATGGCTATTCCTCTGCATGTGGGAGACACGCGCATTGGTACCCATCATGAGTCGACAGCTGGACTCAATGTACAGAGTCGCTGGAGCCCTGGGTTCCAGAAGGCACAGCTGCTACATAACTGCATGGTGATGGAGTCGGCTATGTGTCGGCTCAAGAGCCAAAAGACACACACCTTGGTGTCCCTGGGGAGGGAGGCCTGCGTTGTGGATGCCATGGGAAGAAAGTGCAACCAGGGTTTGATGTTCACCTGCCAGATCCAGGCATACCAGCTGTACATGGGCCTGGATCTGAGAGACCTGGCGAAGGAGCTCACCGGGTTCTTGGTTGGTCTCTATGAGGAACACCACCAGCAGTTCTGGACCCTGGCCTCTGGTGTCGGAGAATGTTACATGTTTATGACTCGGGCAGCCTATGATGGCTTTGAATCAACCAGGCCTGGCTACAGTCTTCCGACCTGGAGCAATGGGTTCAGGACAAATTGGTTGATGTCCCATCTCAGGGAGAGAATCTCTTCAGCAAACCCATGACCGATGAGGCTGGAGAGTTGGAGACAAAATTCCTGACGAGGACCAAGCTCTCTAAGAAGACTGCTACTCTTTACCAATGGTAGCTCTTGGTTAAAAAGCCCCCTTACTCGAGGAAGGGCAAGGCTTAAGGAAACTATCCTCAGTATCAGGTCTTCCCAGCTCCCCAACGGGGTCAGCAGGCCAAAGGACAAGGGCTTAACCCTCGTAAGCACAAGGCTTCCAAAACTCAGTCACTGACTCTGGCCCAGCCTGGTGGGAGCTTTTGACTCCTTGGGCATAGCCTCTCCTCTCCAGGAGGTCCATCACAGCAGCCCACAGGGGACCATCCATCACCACTGAAGCCTGGGCACTGAAGGTGGTCAGGGAGGGATACCGCCTCCACTTGCTGCAGACGCACCCTCCATTCTTTCTGGGAGACCCCGCCCGCCCGGACTTCCCTCCACCAGGCCCTACTACTCACACGTCTTCTAGAGGACAGGGCAGTGGAACCATTGTCTCCACATCTTTGGGGCAAAGGGTTCTACTCCCAGTACTTCCTCATACCCAAAAGAACAGGGGGCCTACGGCCCATCCTAGACCTGCAGGACCTAAACAGGTTCCTGGTGAGGGAGAAGTTCAAGATGCTCTCCCTTGGAACATTGCTGTCTTACTCTCCATCAGGGAGACTGGCTATGCTCATTGGACCTAAAAGATGCATACACTTGCATTCTTATCCATCCCAGCTGCAGGCAGTACCTCAGATTCTGGTTCATGGTGGCCAGTACCCTTCAGCCTAGCCTCCGCCCCAGAGTATTCACCAAGTGCCTAGCGGTGGTTGTGACCCACCTTTGCCTTCAGGGGGCCTTTGTCTTCCCCTGTCTGGATGACTGACTCATAAGAGGGGGCTCGGCCGTCAAGGTGCAGCAGGCCACGGCCCGGCCCACCCCATCCCTATTCTCCAGTATGTGGGATTTGTCATAAACCACCCCAAATCCCATCTGCCGAGTGTGTCTGGAGTTCATGGGGCATAGCTGGACACTGTTCAGGCTAAAGCCTTCCTGCCTTTGGACAGAGCCTTCCTATCTCTGGGCTGTGGCTGCAGACATACAGCACCGTTGCTCTGTGTCTGCTTGTCTTCTGCTCCGACTGCTGGGCCACTTGCCATCCATGATCCAAGTTACCCCAGATGCCCGTATTCACATGAGGGCATCCCAGTGGTGCCTCCTCTCTGTGGACCCAGGCCACAAGTTGGCTATGAGACAGGGTGATGGTAACCTGCCAGCTGGTGGACTCCCTCAGGTGGTGGCAAGTGCCTTAGCATCTTCAGGCTGGGATGCCGTTTCAGAGAGTCTTCTGGATTGAGGGGCTCATTGCAAGGACCTCTGCACTCAGGGCAGTTGGTCGCAGGCAGAAAGCCAACAGCAGATCAACCTCCTAGAGCTTCGGGCCATGTCCCTGGCTCTCTGAGCCCTTTGTCACCATCTGCAGCACCAAACAGACAATCAGGTCACAATGTTCTACATCAACAAGCAGGGGGACACAAGGTCATACGCCCTCTGCCGGGAAGCAGTAGCCCTCTGCTTGTATGCGAACTGCAGTGGGATGCTCCTGCTGGCAGTGTATCTGCTGGGCCAGGACAGTGCCCTGGCAGACAGGATGAGCAGGGTCCTCCAGCTGCACAAGTGGCAGCTGACCCCAGAGTGGCCTCTTGGCTCTTCCAGCTCAGAGGGAACTCCATGGCTGGGCCTCTTCACAAGCCCGGCCAACTCTGTTGCCCCGCTTTTTGCTTCTGACAGCCACACTTGTCCTGGGTGGCAACGGATGCCTTCCCGCCCACTTCGCTGATAGCCAAGGTGTCGCTCATTTTGGTGGGCCCTCAGTGGCCCAGGTAACCATGGGTTCCCACTGCTCGTTTTCATGTCCATAGTGCCCCCGGTCTTCCTGGGGAGCAACCCAGAACTGCTGTCGCAGGAGGAGGTCTCTATTCTACATGCCAATCTGGGGTCTCTGGTGCTAATGGCTTGGCTGCTGAAAGGATAGCCTTGGCCCCTTTCAGCCTTTCAGGAGAGGTTGAGGAGGTGGTCCTGGCCTCCCACAAGACCTCCACGAGATGGGCCTATGCCTTCAAATGGCGCAGATTCTCTGTGTGGTGCATGGAGCGACAGGTTAACCTGTTCTCGTGCTCTGTACAGCTTGTGCTGCAATATTAGCTTCACTTGTCTCAGGCAAGACTGAAGTCCAACTCTGTCAGGGTCCACCTGAGTGCTCTTGTGGCGCACCACCACCACCTCATTGAGGGCAAGCCTCTCTCTGTCCAGCCCCTCATAACCCGCTTCCTGCAGGGCCTCCTATTATTCAAACCCCCCGTTCGCCCACAGCGGTGGAGTGGGACCTAAACATGGTACTTTCATAGCTGACGGGCCCACCATTTGAGCCCCTGGCTACTTGTCACCTGCATTCTTTCTTGGAAGGTTGTCTTCCTGGTGGTGCTCACTTCTGTTCGCAGGGTCAGCAAGCTTTAAGCTTTGGTGGTGAATCCACCTTGCACGAGGTTCTATAAGAACAGGGTTGTGCTCCACACACACACTCTAAGTTCCTTCCCATGGTAATGTCCCTATTCCACATCAATCAAGAGATGGTGCTCCCCACCTTCTTCCCACGGCCTTGCACCAGCAGGGCGGAGACCATCCTTCATACTCAGGACAGAGTCCTCTTACAGGCCAATCTCCAACATATCTAGGGCCACCACAAAGCCTCACAGCTTTTCATCTCATGTGACTCCAGCCAGCTGGGGGAGGCAGTGACCAAGTGTACTCTGTTCGCTTGGGTGGCAGACTGCATTGCCCTTGCCTACAAACAGGCTGGGCTCTCGCTGGAGTGCTGGGTCATGGTGCACAGGGCCATGGCGGCCTCTGTGGCAAACCTGTGTTCTGTCCCCATGACTGAAATCTGCCGGGCTGCCATCTGGTCTTTGGTCCATTTCTTTGCAGCTCATTACTGCCTGGAGAGGGAGTCTTGATGGGACAGTGCCTTCGGCCAGGCCGAACTCCGTCATTTGTTCGGAGTGTTGGCAACTCCTGCTGTCCAACCTTTCTGTGTTCAGGTTATTGGAGTGCTGGTTCTTTATTTATTTTTATTTTATTTATTTAAAAGCTTTTCTATACTGTGCTTTTTGAAATTGGTGGAGTTTACAATTAACATTTCTTTGTACAATGCAGGACTTGCATTGCACTTACACTGAACAGGTATTGTAACTTGAATTTATAACTGGGGTAACTATATACAGGCTGAGCCCTCTATCACTAAGCTGTTTAACGACATGGCGGGCTCTCATAACTATATACAGAAATTGTCCTTTTACCATTATTTACAATCTATTTACATTTACATTTGTTTACAATTCTTTATCATCTTAGATAGTTGGATTAATGACTGTAGTTGCCTTGGGCTTCTTAGGGTGTGCTGGGGATGCCGCTGGGCTGGAGGTCGTGGCTGTCAGGGTGGGTTGGGGTGTGGTGGTTGGGGTTGTATCGTTGAGCTGTGAGTAATGTAGAAGAAAAATATGGTGCTTTAATGCCTTCCTGAATTGGGTGAAGTCAGTGATCACTCTGATGGTTGTTGGGAGGCTATTCCAACAAGTAGGTGCATAGAACATAAAGGCTCTGCTCTTTATTGTCTGAGAGCATTTTGTTATTTCCTTGGGGATTACAAGTGTGTTGGTAGCAAAGGTCCTTCTGGATCTGTTTGGGAGGAGTGGGGTGGAGGAGGTCTGTTAGGGAGGAGGGGGATATCTTGTTGATGGCTTTGAAGGTCAGCAGTACTACTTTGTAGGTGAGCCGGCAGTTGATTGGCAGCCAGTGTAGGTCCTTCAAGATTGGGGTTATGTGGTCTTTTCTGGATGTCCTGTGAAGGAAGCGGACAGAAGCGTTCATTGCGAGCTGTAGTGGGTTTAGTGTGCCCTTGGGGAGTCCGTGCAGAATGGCGTTGGCGTAGTCGAAATGGGGAGTTACAAGCACTTGGAAAATTGTTCGGAAGTCAGCTGGCTGCAGCATGGATAGGAGATGCCGAAGTGTTCGCATGTTGGGGTAGATTGCCCTGAAGGTGTTTTATGTGCGCTTTCATGTCGAGGTGCAGGTCTAGCGTGACACCTAGGTAGCGTATAGTGGGAGCTTCGCGTCTCTCACTTTTATTGTAGCGGGAGGGGAAAAGTCTTTATTCCTTGTGATGAATAGTACATCTGTTTTGTTAAAGTTGATCCGGAGATTCTGTGAGTAAAGCCAGTCAGTGATAGCATCGAAGCATTTAACTAATGTCGAAGTCGGGATGGTCGATGGCGAATGGGGTGAACAGTACATCGTCCGCATAAATCAGGCAAGAGATATTGAAGGAGCGAATGATCTCACATACGGGCTGCATGTATATATTGAACAGGAGGGCAGAGAGTGGGGAGCCCTGTGGAACCCCCTGTCTTTGTTGAAAAGGCTCAGAGGTCATAGTTCCCATTCGTTCGTGCTGCCATCTGTCTGTTAGGTATGACTTGCACCAGCTCCACGCTGAGCCCTGGATTCCCTTCTCATGGAGACGCGTCAGGAGCTGCTCATGGTTGACGGAGTCAAACGCTGAGGCGATGTCCAGGAAGATAAACGCATACCCTCTTCTGATGTTGTCTATCCCTCTGCTTAAGGTATTGACTAGCGTGGTGAGTAGCATCTCAACGCCATGCGATTCTCTGAAACCGTGCTGGCATGTGTCTAGAGGGGCAGTGGAATCGATGTGATGCTGGATTTGACGTTGGATGACCACCTCGATTATCTTAGCTAGCAGGGGGATGCTTGAGATTGGACGGTAGGATTCGGCCTTCTGGGGGTTCAGTTTGTTGTTCTTTAGAAGGGGCCGTATGGATGTCTGAGGGTTGAAGGGAAGGTTCCCGTTGAGAAGGATAGGTCCATGATCCTGGCTAGGATTGGGCTGAATTCCATGTGTAGTGATCTTATCCAGAATGCTGGGCAAGGGTCATTTGGGGCAGTAGTAGTGTTGATGTCCGTGATGATGTCCTGAATGCATCTCTCAGAAGGTGGTGTGAGTGCCGTGAGCGGCATTAGTTGGTGTGGGTTTCGTGGCTGTGTCGGCTTTGTTGGTTTTGGCTTGTAGGTAGTCTGCATATTCCTGAGAGTGTAGTAGGCTTGGTTGGGGGGGTGAAGGTTCTTTTCTCAAGGACTTCACTGTGTCAGAGGTCCCGAGGTTGGTTTAGTGAGCATTGCAGGAGTTCAGAGTGGTGGTCTTACATTTTCTCTGCAATTGCTTCTCGGTGTACTTTTAGGTGGGATGTGTATGCTGACAGGTCGGCTGGAGCTCGGGAGCGTTGCCATTTTCTCTCTAGCTTCCTGAGGAGGAGTAGTGAGGTCCGTAGCTCCGCGGAGAACCAGTGAGCTGACTTCCTCCTTCTTGCTGGCTTGTCTGGAGCAAGTGGCTTGTCTGAGGAAGGTAGACGTGAGAAGGAGCCAAGGCTATTGTTCCATGTGGCTATCATTTCGTCCAGATTAGGTGATGTCGGCTTGAGATTTGGAATGATACCCTTGATGATCTCTTCTTTGTCAAAGGGCCTGAATCGTCCTGTGGGCACCAGTGATGTATCATTTGTCCTGCTGGGCAAGTTGTTATCTTGATGCATGGGAATTCGAAATTCGATTAGACTTTCCTTACTGGACACTTGGTTCTCTCAAGAGTCTGTTACTTAGGAATGCTTTGCTGCTGCTCACTGCTCACCTTTTGCTGGCCACCCATGGCATTTTACAGGTTTTTGGTAGCCTGTAGCTAGGGAGTCCCATATGTGAGGACTGGCTCTCTGCTTGTTCCCGGAGAAAGCATAGTTACTCACCTGTAACAGGTGTTTTTCGGAGACAGCAGGGATCAGTCCTCACAACTCTCCTTCCTCCCCAAGGAGCTGCTTCTTTGCCATTTTTTGTTGTCTTTAGCTGTGTCATTTAACTGAGGCAAGATGGCAACCTTGGGCAGGAAGGGGACCACGCATGCGTGGTGCATCTCCCAAAGGCTTTCTTTGAAAGCTGGGGAGAGGTTTCTGCATGGGCTTTTTCTGCGCCGACGTCTCCCATATGTGAGGACGGATTCCTGCTGTCCCTGGGGAACACCTCTTTCCGGTGAGTAGCTACACTTTCTCAGACGTTTTACCTGTTCTTGGGGCAGAAAGGCTGCATTGCATAATAGGCTTTAATACATGGCTCCAAACCTAGTGCAAATAAGAAGGATTTAGATATATAGGCAACTGGGGAAATAGATGGAACAACAAGAGGCTATACTGTGGGAAGAGGCGTGTAGAACAAAATCCATGCAAAATACAGGCCAGTCAGTCAACAAAAGCTGGAAAGCAATGAGCACAAATGCTTGAAGAATAGCCAACAAAGTTCCTGACCTGGAAGCCCTAATGATGGAAATGGACTTGAACATTTTGGCTATTACAGAAACATGGTTTAATGAGTCGCATGAATGGGATTTAGCCATAGCTGGCTATAATTTATTTAAGAGAGAGAGAAGGCAGAAAAGGAGGAGGAGTAGCCCTATATGTCAAAAGCAATATTAAAGCTGCTGAAATGCAGTGGAAATGAGGAAAAGAAGCACTGTGGATTGTTTGGAAAGAGGAGATAGTACTGTCATCCATACTGGTGTAGTCTACAGGTCTCCAACTCAAACTAAAGAAATGGATAGAGACTTGATTATTGATATTGCAAAGGTAGCCATGAAAGGGGAAGTGATCATACTGGGGAACTTTAATCTACCTAATGTGGACTGGAATATTCCTTCTGCAAATCTGGAAAGAAGTGTACAAAAAAAAAATATTGTGGATGCTTTCCAAGATGTGTTGCTTAGACAAATAGTGATGGAACTGACCAAGGAAAGTTTGATGCTGGATTTGGTACTCACCAACGGAGACAGCACGTCGAATGTCTGGGTGGGTGCCCATGTGAACAGCAGTGATCATCACATGGTGTGGCTTGAGATAAAAGCCAAGGCAGAGTACAATCACAGCAAGCTCAAAGTCCTATACTTAAAAACGCCGATTTCAGTAAAATGGCCAAGTGCCTGAAGGAGGAGTTGGCAGGGTGGGAGGAGGTAAAGGAAGTGGAATTGCAGTGGGCTAAACTAAGGGAGGCAGTAAAAGGGACAAAAGACACAGGTTTCCTTTCCTCTTGTTTTTATTTACTTTCCTTACATATCTGGTTTTCCAAAGAAGTGGCTGCACAAATAGAGGCAAAAACCACAGCTTTCACAAAATTTAGAAGTTTGCAAACAGAGGAACACAGAAAAGAATACAGGATAAAGCTAAAAGACAAAAAGAGAAATAAGGATAGCAAAATCAAAGACAGAATAAAAGATGGTTAAAGATCTAAAGCATGATGACAACGTTTTTCAGATATATTCAGGAGAAGAAGAACATCAGAGGTGGAATTGCAAGAATAAAAAGTGCCAAGAATGGATTCAGGGAAAGTGACATTGAAAAAGAAAAAATGCTAAACAAATACTTCTGTTTTTACTGAAGAAAATCCTGGAGAAGGACAGCCTGTGATTGACAAATATGGGAATGGAGTGGATACTACACCTTTCACAGAAGAGGATGTGTTTGAACAGCTTGCAAAACTGAAAGTGGACAAGGTTATGGGTCTGGATAGGATACATCCCAGGATACTGAAAAGCTTAGAGAGGTTCTTGCAGGGTCTTTAAAGGATGTTTTTAATAAATCCTTGGAGACAGGAGAAGTTCCACAGGACTGGAGAAGGGCTGATGTGGTACCTCTTCACAAAAGTGGTGATAGGGAAAAAGTGGCGAACTACAGGCCAGCAAGCCTTACCTCAGTGGCAGGAAAAGTAATGGAGGTGCTCCTAAAAGAGAGAATAGTGGACTTTCTCGAAACCAATAGGTTCATGATCCGAGGCAACATGGTTTTACCAAAGGACTGTCATGCCAAACAAATCTGTTTGAGTTCTTTGACAGGGTGACCAGAGAACTAGATCAAGGGCATGTGATGTGATCTACCCGGATTTCGGCAAAGCCTTTGATACTGTTCCTCATAGAAGACTTATTAGTAAACTGAACAGCCTGGGGATGAGTCCCAAGGTGGTGAACTGGATCAGAAATTGGTTGACTGACAGATAGGAGGTGATGGTAAACTGAACTCACTCGGATGAAAGGAAGGTGATTAGTGCCGTGCCCCAGGGATCGATCCTGGGACCGGTACTATTCAATGTATTTGTGAGTGATATTGCTGATTATAAAGGGATGTCTGGAAGCCAAAACAGCCCGGATACAGCAAATAGAAGAACGAGTGACACAACAGGAATAGAGCACGGAGACATTGCTGGCGTGGGTAAACTCCTTAGAGCAGGCCTGGCAGATCTTGGAGGACAAGGCGGATGATTTAGAGAACTGGAGCAGATGGAATAACTCCAATTGGTTGGCATACCGGAAGAGATCTCGGAAGAACAACTATGGACTATTGTTGAAGAGTGGCTCCAGCAGCAGCTGGGAATGCAAACTGCTGACAGAGTGCACTGTTTAGGTGCGAGAAAGCCGGTGACTGACATCCAACTGGTGCTTGCCCAGATCTTTAATTTTGGGGAGAAAAACAGGCTTATTTAACAGGTTTTATATACCGCTTTATAACTTCAATCAAAGCGGTTTACATTGTAACTTAAACTTGGTAATGTACATTAAACAGGGATATTGATAACTTGGATTTTTCTGAGGCAATGGAGGGTTAAGTGACTTGCCCAAGGCCACAAGGCGTGCTAGTGGGAATTGAACCCTGGTCTCTGGGTTCCCAAGCCAGTGCTCTAACCATTAGGCTACTTCTCCACTCCAGGCTTATGACATCATACCAAGGAGAAAACACTTTGCAGCACAAAGGGAAGCAGGTGTTACTATTTAACGATTACTCAGCAAAGTTGGCGGAGAACCATGACACCATATTGTTTCACCTTGGCATGCCGAGGGATACGGTTTGCCTTACAATTCCCAGCACTGGTCCGGATCACATATGAAAACAGAATACAGCAACTAAACACACTGGAGGTAGTTAAAGCATTTATAGAAAACTTGCTGGCTGAATGACCTGCAGTGCAATGCATCAAATGACTTTTAAGCCCTGTTGGCTGTTGCACAGTTACAGTTCTTGTTTTAATGAGTCTGACATTGATCTGCTAAGAGTCTGATGAGGTGCCTAAGACATGCTAAGATGAATAGAGGACAGAGTCGAGGAAAGCGGAGGGGGTAGGGGGAGCTGGGCTGTGTCTGTAAGGAGACTCTGCCCCACCTTCAACACAGCGAGGCCTGCAGGACAGTTGAAGGCCCTGTTGGGCTACTATTTATTTATTTATTTATTTATTTATTTAACAGTATTTCTAAACCGCCTTATCTTAATAATCAAGGTGGTATCACAGCAAGCAATCAGGTAAAGTGTGTGTGTTGTACATGCAGTGAGGATGAAACTTGGTTGTGTGATGGCGGTGTTGGGTGCTTGATTTGTTTGAGCTATGTACAAGGTGGGCTATTTACAGTGGTGCTAAAAACACATTTTATATACATACAGTTGTTTAGGAGGATTGGAATGCTGTTATCCATTCTCTTAGGTTATGTGATGTGACCATAGTGCTCTATGAACAGCATGGTTTTCAGTTGTTTTCTGAAGTCTTTGAGGTCTGGAGTTGCCCTTAGATCGTCCGGTAGATTGTTCCATATTGTTGGAGCAGCCATGGAGAGAGCTCTGTTTGTTGTATCCTTGCGTGTGTGCTTGTATTCATTTGGGGTACTGACTCGGTTGCGTGTTTGACTTCTTCTAGGACGTGCGCTGATTTCCGGTTGTATGAGCGTGTGGAGGCTGTTGGCTGATGTGTGCTCTTTAATCTTAAATAGGTTTATGATAGTCTTGTATCTGATGCGAGCACTGATTGGGAGCCAGTGTAAGTCCTTTAATGTAGGTGTGATGTGCTCCTGCCTTGCGGTTCCGGCTATGATTCGAGCTGCAGTGTTTTGTGCCAGCTGGAGTGGTTTGAGAGCTTGTTTTGGTAGTCCAAGGTATATCGGATTGCAGAAGTCCAGTATTGGGGTTATCAGTGCTTGACAGACGGTACGGAAGTGTTCTGGGGCGAGGAGTGGTTTCAGTCTCCTGATGATTCGCATCCTGTAGTAGGCTTTTTGGATTGTTTTGTCTATGTGTGGTTTGAGGTTGAGTTTACTGTCCAGAGTAACCCCAAGGTATCTCACCTCTGATCTTATCGGTATCGTAGTGCTTTGTATCTTTATGTTTGGTGGGTGTATGAAGCTCTGGTTCCGAGTGATGATTAAAGCTTCGGTCTTGTTGTAGTTTATTGCGAGGTTGTTGTTTTGGCACCACTTCGTCATTTGGGTAAGGCAGTCTGTTATCTTAGAGAAGTCCGGGTTGTCGATTGATATCGGGGAGTATACCATGATGTCGTCTGCGTATATTGTGTATTGGATGTTGTTCTCTTTCATAATGTTGCATATTGGTTGGATGTAGATGTTAAAAAGGAGTGCTGAGAGTGCGGATCCTTGCGGTACTCCTTGTTGGACGTTTATGGGTCGGGAGGTGTCATGTCCCACCTTGACCTGTAGCTGTCTTTCGGTTAGGTACGAGTGGAACCATTTCAGAGTGGTACCGTGTATACCAGTGTTCTTTAGTCTCTATATTGGAGGGCACACACTGAGAGATACCTATGCAAGCACAAATTCTAGCAAACAATTGGCTATCTGAAGCATTTCCCCTACATCGGGGCATGTGACAGGGGGGTCCACTATCTCCCCTATTCTTTATCTTGACCCTCGAACCACTAGCCCAATGAATAAGGCAGACAGCAGAGTGGGAGGGAATCCAAATAGGGAAGTAACCAGGTTAAGATCAGCCTTTATGCTGACGACATGCTACTTTTTCTAAAACACATGAGCAAAGACATCAGGAAGGTGATGGAGGCTATTGTCCAATTTGGGTCATTCTCAGGGCTCGGAATAAACTGGGGGACGTCAGAGGCCATGCCCGCTGCAAGGCATTGTGCATGCCGAGACAGGGCAGATTTCCCACTCACGTGGGCAGGCAATTACTTTAAATATTTGGGCATTTATATGCATTCGGATCCCAATAGGGTATATCGGAAAAACATCAGGGAGAAACTAGAGAACATACGTGGACTATGCGAGCGCTGGAGGGATTTGCCTTTATAACTCCTGGGGTGAGTAGCCTTGGTGAGGATGATTCCTGCGCATTCTATATGCCATGCAGATGCTCCCCTTGTGAGTGCTGGGAAGAGAGGAGCGTTTCTATTGCAGCATTCTCGCCGCTTTTCTTTGGAAGGGGAAAGGCGTGAGAATCAGCTACCATATGCTAACAAGAGATTGGGGGGGGGGGGGGCAGGGTACGCCTGCCTATTTATATGGCTATATAACACCTAAAATGTTAGTCCAATACTCTTAACTTGGGACATTCTAAGAATGTATGGAGCAGGGTGCCTGGGCTTATCTTACCGCATAGACAGGTGGGGAAGTCTCACAGTTTCATCTGCACCCCCCTGATCCGTGTGATATATGCTCTATGTAATGGTTTGATTTGTGTCTCCTACAAGGCAGCATCTTTCGTAAGTCATGGTATGTTTCAAAAAAATCCCTGCAGATCAGCCTTCTCGAGAGGCTTGCCTATCTCCCTCATCCATGCCTCTGCTAATTTCTGCAGTGTTGCTACCGCTCCTCCCCACCCCCACCCCCACCCCCACCCAACACCTTACAGCATTGTTTATTATTCTGTATTGTTTTCCTCTTCCCCCCCCTTAAATGTCCCCTCTACCCACCCTTTTTTTTTTGTAACCACTTTGATTGAAGGGAAAAGGTGGTATATAAAACTCGATAAATGAATAAATAAATAACATAGTGGCCTTGATGTGCATTGCCTAAGCTTGTTACAGTTAGACAGGATGCTGCCAAGCCAGTGGGTAGTTATAGGTGTCTAGGCTAGGAAAACATGGCATTGGTGGAAGTCTAAACTTGAGAGGGTGGAGGGAAGGTCATTCTTGCCGGATGGTGGAGAGCCTGGAATTTCTCCCAGACTTGGACAGCGGATATTCTGAGACTGGCAATGAACGGAGAGGGTGTCAATGTCTCGGCCAACTGTTGGAGCTTGGGGGGAGGATTTCCCAACCTTTGGAGACATGCAGAGTAAATGGCAACTGCCACGGATGTATTTCTTTGCATACTTGCAGTGCTGCCATTATGCTACAGGGGGGAAGGGGCAAGGTCCCACAGGATTCATGGCCCTAGATCGAGCCTTTTTAGCCACACCAAGGAAACATAATAAAATATCACACTGGTACCTCCTGGCATGCAAGGGTGGGGTGGGGAGTGGGGAGGAGTGGTAGCAACACTGCAGAAATTAGTAGAGGCATGGATTAGGGAGATGGGCAAGCCTCTCGGAGGCTTACGAGAGATGCTACCTTGTAGGAGACACAAATCGAACCTTTACATAGAGCATATATCACATGGGTCAGGAGGGTGCAGATGAAACTGGGGGACTTCCCCCACCTGTCTATGCTGTAAGATAAGCCCAGGCACCCTGCTCCATACATTCTTAGAATGTCCCAAGTTAAGAGTATTGGACTAACATTTTAGGGCACATACACGGAGTACTGAGATGCAAGATTGAATTGGACCTACACGGCTCTTCTAGTGGGAGATGCCCCTGAGGGATAAAGGTGGGGCCTTTAGGTAGCAAATTCATGCAAGTGGTCCTTATGCTAGCATGGAGGGGTATATTGGTTAAATGGATAGATCCAGTGGCACCCGACCTTGGGATATGGAGAGTAAAAATGCAGGAGATGGCCGAGTGGATAGTGCGAGACTGCAAAGATAGTGCAGAAAACCTATCGTGTGTCTATGCCCAGATGTAGGCTGCTGTATGCGAGGGTTTTCCCTGTTAAGTGGCTTCAGGGGGGAGGTGAAGAAAAAGGAAAGGGACTGGAGCACAATGATGGCTATACAAGAGCCTTTTGCCCGCTTGGGGTCACTGCCCTCTCTCTCTTTCTTTTTTTTTTTTTTTTTAAAAAGTGGGGGAGGGGAATGCCACAGGCGGCATAGCATTGTGTAAAGGGGCTGCTAAAAGTGGTCGTACATAAAGGCACTGTGGCTATGTATCTGCTTAATGGACCAATTGATTTATTGCAGTGTACTGGTGTGTGGCTTTGTTTTATTGGTTTTATTTTACTGGATATGCTTGGTTCCAATAATAAAAAGCTTTAAAAACAAAAAAAAGTTGTTTACTTAGTTTTGCTGGGGATACTTATTCTATATCTTATATATTAAATGAACTTTGTTCACCTTAAGAATAATTAATCTCAGGTCCTTTAATAAATGTATTCCTGATGAGGGTGACCAGCGGCACCTGAAGATGCTTATGGGCACCTCCCTCCGTTAATAGGTTTAAGCTAAGATTATCCCTGGGGTGGGTGGGAGGGAAAGGACGTAAAAGCTGGGTTGCTACACAGTGCCCTGATCTGTGCATCTAGGAGTGATTCTCACAGCCCTTTGGTTTAATAGAGGGAACCTTTCAAATTGTCCCTTTGATCTGTCATAGCCTTTAACACCTATTTAAGACAACTTAACAGATTGTTTGCCTCCTAACTGGAAGGCTTCTTTGTAAAGGTCATTAGAAACAAGTTTATTGCTTTATACTCAGACTGTTTATTCTTCTTGTATGCTAAGCTATACTCTGATTTGATTTAAATGAAAAGCTCTGAGGCCACGTGATGCGTGAGTGAGCGTGGACGCTTCCCGCTCGCTCTGGGACGGCCACGGCATATAACCTGCAAAATACCTGCTTTAATTCGCTGAGATCCCCCTCCGGCCCCCATCAGTGCATACGGGAGTGTGGGCTGCATACGAGGAACTACCGGACAGCCTTGCAATGCCCCTTGCGCCGAAGAAAGAGCGGGAGAAACTTGCTAAGGCCGGGCCCTCTGCGGCGGCGTTGCAGCAGCCGTCCTCGCCGGGTGGAGACAGCACGGATTCGGCCCCGGCGGAGTTGGCAAAGGAGGTAGTTAAGCTGCTCGACCCTAAATTTGATCTTGTTTTGAAAAAGCTCGACGGTATGGAGGATACCTTGACAGACTTCGGCAAACGGGTGGACGAGCTGGAGCACCGGATCGCCAGCATAGAAGAGGAGGAGGGCAGCCGCGAGAGAGAACGGGCTAAACATCAGCAGCTATTGCAAGATATACAGCAAAAATTGGATGACCTGGAAAATCGCTCGAGGCGCAACAACTTGCGGCTCATCGGCATCGGAGAGGACAAAGCGGATCGTGACCTGCTCACCTTTTTGGAGACCTGGCTGCCCGAGGCCTTAGGGCTGGAGGACTTGCGGGGCAGATTCCAAATTGAGCGTGCGCACCGCCTGGGGGCCCGTCGTGAGGGAGGAGACCGGCCCAGAGCGGTGATACTGAGAGTTTTAAATTTTCAGCACAAGTCTGCGATACTGCAGGCTTACCGGAAAGCTCCTGCCTTGATGCTTGATAACCGGAGAATACTCATGTTCCAGGACTACTCCGCCCCGGTTGCTGCAAAAAGGAGGGAATTTGCGCCTCTCTGTGCCGAGCTGTTCCAGCGGAAGGCCCGTTTCACCCTGGCCTTCCCGGCCACGCTGCGCATCTTCAGCCAGGGGAAGACCCACATTTTTGAGCAGGTGGCTCCAGCGAAGCAGTTTGTGGCACAATTATCTGCTCCCTGAATGAGAAGTGGGCTATTCTGGGCCTTTTTTTTTTGTTGATGAGGTCTGGGATGGTGGGTGCTCCGCTGGTCGACAGCTGGGACCCGCCCGGGCCACCTTTGGACCTGCTGCCCCCGTTGAGCGGCCCGGTCCTTATCTGAGCTGGTGGTGTCTGGCTGGAGGCCCGTGGTGTCTCCGTGTTGCCCATGTTCTGATTTGGACTGAATGTTTACTGTCTTTTGTCTCTTTCTTCTTTCCTACGTATGTTGCTTTGGGCTTTAATGTGGGCTGCGGGCTACGTTCCTGCGTGGACGGGGGGATGGGGGGGGTATGCTGTGGCTGTGGCCGCCCTGCGGCATTGCTCTGACCTAGGCCTCAGTGTTGGGAACTGAGGGTTTTGCTTAGTGTGATTTTAATAGGGAGCGGAGATGGGGAAACAGAACCTGAAGGGAGAGGGGGGAGGGGAAGGGGTAGGGGAGGGAGGGGGGGGGGTGGGGGGGTTAGGGAAGACCAGGGAGGGTGGCCTTGTCACTGGAGACTATCTCCTGACAGGGAGGGCACACTTACAGAGAGGGGTCCCCTAAACTATGGGGTAGTTTTGAAGGGCTGTGGGGTGGAGGCTGGGCTGCCCTACGCCGCAAGAGGCATGTATTGTCCATGGGCTTTGAGAATCGAGAGGCAGCTGCGCCCCCCATGACCTGAACTTGGTGTCCTGGAATGTTGGGGGGGTCACAACACCGGTGAAACGTACTAAAATTCTGCAGGCCTTAAAGAGAGGGAAGGCACAAGTGGCCCTATTGCAGGAGACGCACCTAACTGCCATTGAGCATGCTAAATTGCGCCGTGATTGGGTGGGAACAGTTTTATCCGCCTCCTCCAACACAAGACGGAAAGGGGTGGCCATATTGATCCACAAGAACATACCCTGTGAGGTGTTAACGGTAGATGAGGACCCCGGGGGCAGGTATCTGTTTGCGCACCTTAAGATTCAGGGTGAAGAACTTCTCATTGGGAATGTATATGCCCCTAACACCTATGATCATGAGTTTTTTAAATCTATCTTGGCTAAGATTTTGGGATCCCCGAAGGTACCAATCATTCTGGCGGGCGATTACAATTGCCTGCACGATCCCCTCCTGGATCGCTCTCGATCACAACCGGGGAGAGGTTGGAATTCCAGGGGGGTGGGCTACCTCTGTGAAATGGGGGAGCTGGTCGATGTTTGGAGGGTGCTCCACCAGGGAAGTAGAGACTACACACATCTGTCGCGTGCCCATCGAACGTGGTCGAGAATTGATTATATTCTGGTATCGAAGTCCTGGTTCGGGAAAGTCCTTGAGGCGAAGATAGGGCCTATTCTTGTATCTGATCATGCAATGGTCAGCATGGTTTGGCGGAGCGAGCGGGCAGGCCATGGCAAATGGATATTCCCTAGTTACTTATGGAAAAGGTCGGAATTTAGAGAATATGTGACTAGGCATTGGACCGAATATGTGGAATTTAATGAGGGTACAGCCAGCACAGTGGCATCATTTTGGGAAGCTGGGAAGGCCGTTCTTCGTGGGTATATCATAGCTTATGTGAGCGCGGAACGCAAGCGGATCAATGAAGAGGTGCTTCGACTGACGAGGGAACTTCGCCGGGCTAAGGACGTGGCCTTGAGGCACCCTCCCGGAGTCCAGGACTACATCGAGCTTCAAAAGAAGCTAAACGATCTGTTGCAGGAGCGAGCGATTCAGTCCCAGCAATACTATCGTCATCAGCTCTTCCGACATGGCGACAGATCGGGGAAGTTGTTGGCGCAGTTGGTAAAGGAGAGAGCGGGCCCTCGGGGGGGTTATGGTGATCCGGGACGAGACAGGAAGGCGTTCTACGCGACCCGAGGAGATTGTCCGCGTTTTCCGGTCCTTCTACGAGACGCTTTATATGTCGGAGGAGGGCGATGCGTCTTTGATGGAAACTTTCCTGGAGCGAGCTTCGCCCCCGCAGCTCTCGGAAGAGCAACGGGAGGTGTTGAATCGTCCTATGACGGGGGAAGAAATCCAACGGGCAATAAAAGCAGGTCCTCCGCATAAGGCACCCGGCCCGGACGGTTACCCCTATGAAGCTTATAAGATGCTAGAGAGGGCAGTGGTGCCTACGCTTGCAGCTGTGTACGAGGAAGCTGCGGAGCTTGGCGGATTTCCGAGGGACATGCGTACCGCCAGCATCATCCTAATCCCAAAACAGGGAAAGGATCCTGAAGATCCCGCTTCTTATAGGCCGATCTCGTTAATCAATGTTGACCAAAAGCTCTTTGCGTCCGTGCTGGCAGCTCGTCTCCAGATCTTTCTCCCTGGACTGGTGGGCTCTCATCAGGCGGGCTTTGTTAAAGGCCGGGAGGCGTCTGTAAACATTAGTAGGGTGTTGTTGGGTATGGAACTGACCTCACAGGCACGGGACCCACTGATCCTTGTCAGTTTGGACTCGGAGAAGGCCTTTGATAGGGTGTCCTGGCGATATCTGTTTGCGGCTCTCCGGCAGTTTGGCTTTCGGGGTCTCTATCTGAAATGGCTGCAGGCGCTGTATGCGTCCCCCCTGGCGGTGGTGGAAGACGGGGGTGTGCGCTCACTGCCCTTCTTGCTCGCACGGGGCACCAGACAGGGTTGTCCTCTTTCCCCCCTGCTATATGTTCTTCAGCTGGAGCCGCTCTTGCTCTCTCTAATTGCATCTCCTGAGATTCGGGGAGTTGAATGGCGCGCGGGTGGTATTAAGTTGAGCGCCTTTGCGGACGACATATTGTTGTGTCTCACCCGTCCGATGCTGTCTTTGCCGGTGGCACTGGAGGTTATTGAGCACTTCGGTGGATTCTCCGGGCTTCGAATCAATCGGACGAAATCGATGGTTTTGGATGTAGATGAGCGCTCTCGTCGCGCCTGGCGGGGCCAATTCCCACTTAAATGGGCGGAGGGGCAGATCCGCTACTTGGGCATTCAAATCCCTGCATATATGCAGAGTCTTTATGAGGTTAATGTCCGGCCTCTCCTTGTCTCTACGGTGGCGAAACTGCTGCGATGGAAGGATCTCCCGCTTTCATTAATGGGCCGGGTAGCACTAGTGAGAATGATCGAATGGCCACGCTGGCTATATTTATTGCGGAATTTGCCCCTCTGGATCCACAGACGTGATCTGCGGGAGCTTCACAAGCAGATCGGACGGTTTCTCTGGAGATCCCGAAGGGCGCGTATTGCGCTGGAGGCGCTCATTCGCCCCGTGGGGGAAGGGGGCATTGGGCTGACGTCTTTGAGGAATTATAATCTTTGCTATGCAGTGAGGCGTCTGAGCGACTTCGTGGTGGGAAATGAGGAGCGGCTTCCGGTGTCTCTCATAGATCAAGTTTCTGAGAATCGGCATAGAACGTTCCTGCTGCACAGTGGGGGGGCACTGTTGCCACGTGCTTGGAGGGCCTCCGGTTACTTGCGCGTGTTGCGTGTGGCTTGGCGATTTTTGTGTCGGATTCGCGGGTGCCATTGGGGTCTTACAGACTGCCTACCCCTAGTGGGCAATCGCCAATTTTTGCCGGGCACGGTTGGCAGGGCGAGTAGGGCCTGGTCGCAGGCAGGTATCGAGTATATCAGTCACCTACGTATGGAGACTTCGGATCAGCTGGAATCTTTCCAGGCGCTGGCACGGCGTTATACTTTGCCGCCCGCGACGTTTTACTACTATCTGCAGGTACGTCATTATGTGTCCAGTTTGCCCGAGAGGACGGCGCTGCTTTCTAGAGAGCATAGTCTCTGGTCCCTGCTGGTGAAATTTCAGGAGAGTACCACCACCAGGAAGCTGATGGAGGAATTGATCCCTGTGGAGGGTGCGGCGAGCCTGCTCGTTTTGGTGGAGCGTTGGAGGAAGGACGGTGTGATGGATCTCACGGTGGATCTGGTGGCGGTGGCCTTTTGCCGAGTTCGCGAGCTCTCCGAAGCAGTGCGCTATCGGGAACTGCAATTCAAGTTGATCTGGCGAGCCTATATATCGGAGGTGGGAGCGTGCAGGATGGGCTTGTTGGAGTCGGATGTGTGTGGTCTCTGTAGGGGGGGGTTGGGTACTCTCCTCCATCGGTTTTGGTCCTGTCCTGTTGTTCAGGCGTTTTGGGAGGCGGTAGGGACTAAATTGGCCACTTGGGTAGAGCGGAGGCTAGACCTTCACCCTTTGTGGTGCTTATTTCATGTGACACCTCGGGGGGCCCCGGGGACAGTGGCACAACGGCAGCTATATGAGAAGATCTTCCTGGTGGCTAAGCAGTCCATCTTCCTGTTCAATGTAAAACTCAATGTTACTTGTATGCATTGTAGTATGTTCTTGTTTCAATGTACACCGCACTGATTGAAATAGCGCGGTATAGAAGAATTGTTAAATAAATAAATAAATAAATCTTGCGTCATTGGCTGTCGGAGGGGGGACCGGTTCTAGGGGAATGGGAGGGGCAGTTAGGAGAGCTCCTGCGTATGGAGCGTAGAACGGCCCAGCTTCTAGGTGGTAAAGCCTGGTCCCGATTCCAACTAGTCTGGGCGCCCTTGCTACGTGGCCCGGATTTTGCTGCTGTGGAGGTGCCGGACTGCGGGAGCTGAGCCCTGAGTGGACCCTCTCTGGAGCAGGGGGTGGGATACGGGGACTCTCTGGAGCTGCAACTTGGGTGGTAGGGCGGGAGGGGTATCTCTGGCCACGGGGAGGAGGGGGGTGGGGGGGGGAATGGTAGGGGAGGGGGGAGGTGGGTGGGGAGGGGGGGGGGACTACTTGACTTTTAAACGTGTAGACAATTGGCCTAGTGGTGCTGCCCAGAGAGTGCTTTTGATTTATGTACGCCACTCCGGGGGGGGGGGGGGGGGGGGATGGGTTTGAAATGCTATGTCTGGACTGCTGTGCTTTGGAGTGATATGCTCTGTATAAGTTCCATTTTGCCCTCCTTCCCTAGTTTTCGGGCTAATTGTTGTACTGAGATTTCTATGATAGTGTTTATGCACTCTGCCTGTACTTTGTATTGGCCCGGTTGTAGGCCTGGCATACTATTCATGTTCATTTTCTAAGAAATTCAATAAAAATGACTTTACATAAATGAAAAGCTCTCTGGTGGTACTCACTCAGCAAAACACACTGAATTCTAAAATACACAAATTTATCTGCTTTAACCCAGAGTACTCTTTTCCCCCTAAGATTTAAAGTATATTCCAGAAGATAAATACTTACAAGTGAAGATCTATTTCCAGCTGTAGCAGTCCCTCTGGGTAGTCCTTCAAGGAGGTACTAATGCCATGTACAAGTCTCTGGTGAGGCTTCACTTGGAATATTGTGTTCAGTTAGAGACCATATCTCATATAGGATATAAAACAACTGGAAATCGTTCAGAGGAAGATGACCAAAATGATTTGGAGCCTGTGCCAGAACACATATGAGAAGAGACTTGAAGACCTAAATATGTATATTCTAGAGGAGAGGAGGGATAGGGGAGATATGATTCAGACCTTTAGATACTTTGCGCAGTAATGAACAAGCAAACCTGTTTCCTAAGCATCCCTTCAGTCCAGTCCCTTTCCTTTGGGTTGTGCTCCCCTTCCAGCAGCTTGGAGACTAAGCATGTCATCTTTCTGATGACCTTAGGATATAAATACCACTGGCACCTCCCACCAGCTCCAGTATGCTCAGTCTCCAAGCAGCTGGAGGGAGTCAGTAAGCCAGGGGATAGGCTTACTGGAGAGGTTCTTAGGAACTAGTGGGGGGTTTTTGTGTTCATTTATTTCTTTTTCCCTGGGTTTTAATTTGGAGGGCTGCTTTTGGTAGGTGAGATCTCCCTCCCCCTCTATAGCTTCATTGGACAGGAGGAGGCTTCGGGCAGCCTGCACCAGGAAGAAAAAGAAAGTAGTTCCTGATCCGGGATTGCTGGCCGCTATAGAGTGTCTAGCTTGCCATTGCCGTCTGTCCCGCCTTGCTGCCGAAGTCCTCAAGGCAGCTGAGCGCGAGGGCGGGAAGATACAGCCAGTCGGAAGAGCCTGCAGGAGGAGGAAGAAGTCTGCGATCAGCTGGGGGAAGCGGTAAGAATCGGCAGCAGAAGAGGCTGCGTGGCGGCGAGCTGAGTGGTGTACCAAGTCAGCCACACGGTTGCTGGCCGCGTGTTTCAGCGGGGCCTGCTGCCTCCGGGGTAAAGAGTACTGCAGCAGGGCAGGTATGTTTCCTCTCTTTGCGTCCCTTTCAAGGGGGTAGCCCCGAGCAGTTTTTACAGGGGAAGTTTTCCTCCTTTTACCTTTATTTAAGCTGCCTTTTGGTTCTAGGATTTGTTTACAAAAAGCAAAGGTTTTTGGTAGATATTTGTGTGCAAGTGCATATATATATATATAGTGGATATATAGATTGTTGGGATAGTAGGAGCAGCTGGAGTTTTGTCACCATGAGGACCACATGGCACTAAAGTAAGAGGAAGCAGGCTTGTCTTTGACCTGGAGACAGCTTCAAAATTTGCTTTCCTAGATAGTTCCTTATGACTAAATCTGATCCTGAAAAAAACTCACCATGCCAGCGAGACCATAGTGTTTAGTCTGCGGGACCCGGCAGAGAGTGGTGTTGGAGGCCGGTGTATGCAGGGGCTACGTGGCAGAGGCAGCCTCTGTGGAGCAGGGCATGCAGGCCAGTATGTCCCAGGATCCGCTGCCTTCTTCCTCCCAGGAGTCATGGGAGCCTCTGGATGCAATGCTCCGGTTGGGGTCTCCTCTGCCCTCAGCCTTAGAACAGTCGGTCCATCCGCAATCTCAACCCAGGCCCTCTACTTCTTCGGGAGGATTGGAGGGGAGAGGCTTCTCCCCAGAATTTGTTCTGCTGCTGCATAGGGTGTTCTGTCTGCGTCTGAGGAGCAAATGGTCAGTTGACAGCGCAGGGGCGCATGGCTACGCGGCAGGCAGAATCCAAGGAGCAGGAGGATGCAGGCGTACTGCCTAAGCGGGCTAGACTTGTGAATGAGGAAGCTCTCCGATCCCCTTTGTCGGAGACTCTGGAAGGTGAGGTCTCAGACTGAGAGTTGGGGGAAGACGAGGAGGAACTCGAAGAGGGTGAGATCCCAGAGGAGGAGCAAGCCTGGATTGTTCAGATCTTCAGCCAAGAAGAGTTGCCGGCTTTGATCGGCGAATCCCTGAAGGGTCCTCAGTATCGCGGCGGGTGTTCCAGCGGAGGAAGACGTATTGGAGGAACCACTGATTCAGGCAGTCAGGAAATCTCAGAAGGTTTTCCCAGTCCACTGGGTAGTTCAGTAGATGATCCAAGAGGAGTGGGATCAGCCGGAGTCTGGCTTAAGGGGGATGCGGTCTATGTCATGCTTGTATCTCTTGCTGGAGTTGGAGAAAGAATTGCTTCAGTCACCTAGAGTGGATACAGCTGTGTCGGCAGTCACTAAGAAGACGACGATACCAGTTGAGGGCAGTGCGGCCCTTAAGGAGGCCCAGGATAGGAAGCTGGACACGTTGTTAAAGCAAGCTTTTGACATCAGTGCCCTAGCTCTCCCGGTGTCAGTGTGTGGAGCTTGGGTAGCCCGAGCTTGCCTGCGGTGGTCCCAACAGCTCCAACTGGCTAGCGACCTGGGCGAATCGCCGGGGGAAGCGGCAAGAATTGAGTCTGGAGCGGCATACCTGGTGGATAGCCAATATGATCTCAACAGAAATTTGACGAAGAACATGGCTTTGGTGGTAGCAGCTCGTTGTTACCTTTTTGGCTCCGCAACTGGGCGGCAGATGGTTCTTCTAAGGCCTGCTTCAGCAAGCTCCCCTTTAAGGGAAAGCTGCTTTTCAGGGAGGAGCTGGACAAATTAGTAAAGGAACTGGGTGAGTCTAAGGGAGGCAGGTTCCCTGAGGATAGACCGAAGCAGAGTCGCACTCCAGCTCCTGCGCGGCCTCAGCCACGGGAGTCCCAGAGGTTTCAGTCTGCTCGTTAGGTGCCCTTTCAGAGAGGTCGCTTCCTCTCTAGGGGGCAGGGTTTCCAAGGATTTCAAGGGGCAGGGAAGGGATTTGGCGCCTCTTCCTCCGCCTCTGGTCCTAGGAAGCCGCGATGAGACAACGGGGGCTCATAAGGGAGTTCTGCCAGTGGGAGGACGTCTGCGGCAGTTCTGCTCTGCTTGGGCCCGAGTCAGGTCCGATCAAATGGGTTCTGGAGGTGATGCGAGAAGCCTGTGCCCTCGAATTTGCAAGACAAGTTCTTCCATCATTCGTGCAGTCTCCTTGCAGATCTCTGGCCAAGGTCGCAGCGGTGGAGGAGACGCTAGCACGACTGCTGTTGTTGGGGCGGTCGTACTGGTGTCCATAGATCAGTACGGCTGCGGTTGATATTCCATTTATTTTGTGGTACCCAAAAAGGAGGGCTTGTTTCACCTGATCCTTGACCTGAAGCGGGTCAATTGTTGCCTCCAGGTTTCCCATTTTTGCATGGAAACTCTGAAGTCTGTGATTTGTAGCGGTGCGACAGGGAGAGTTTCTGATGTCTGTCGACCTCACAGAGGCGTATTTACATATTCCCGTCCGCGAGTCGCATCAGCAGTGATCTCCACATTGCTGAATGCCCACACGCATTCAACCTGCCTCTCCTATGTGAGGGTCTGGTGTATTTTTGAAGGCTGGTGTGCAGACCAGCAGAAGAGTCCCCTTGCGGTGTCGGTTCCAGCGGTATTGGTTTTCTAACAGGCGGGTTTTGAAAAGGGCCTTGCGGCCAGCTCCTTGTGTGTGCAGTTGGCAGCTATTTCTTATTACAGGGGCAAGATTCAAGGAAAGACTTTAGGGGAACTTTCAGACGTAAGTTGGTTCCTGAGGGCAGTGTGGCGCCTGCGGCCCCAGCAGAGGTTGTCTGTTCCTCCTTGGGACCTTAATCTTGTGTTGGATGCTCTGGCTGGGGAACCTTACAAGTCGATAGAGTGAGCCTCTTTGAAGGACTTGACTCTCAAGGCAGTTTTTCTGGTTGCTATCTGTTCGGCTAGACGTATTTTGGAGCTTCAGGCTCTGTGTCTTCCGCCGTTCATCTCTTTTAAGGGAAAGGTGGTCTTGAGGACGGTACCTTCCTTTTTGCCCAAAGTGGTTTCATCCTTTCATGTGAATCAGCCTGTCCCTTCCTTCTCCAAGGTTGGACAGGGGGTGAATGATACACGGTTACGCCATTTGGATGTGCACAGGGTTCTGAAGTGTTACCTGGATCGCACAACAGGATTCCGCAAGTCGGAGCGGTTGTTTGTATCCTTTGGTGGGTCGCGTAAAGGAGAGGCGGCAGCCAAGGCTTCCATCTCCAGGTGGATCAGGGAAACCATTGCTTCAGCATATATCCAAAAGGGAAGGCAGGTTCCGGTAGGGTTCCGGGCACACACTACACGAGCCCAAGCGGCCTCGTGGTCAGAATTTAGTCTGGTTCCGCCGCTGGACATTTGTAGAGTGGCTACTTGGTCTTCCCTGCATACTTTTGCCAAGCATTACCGGTTGGATGTTCAGACAGCAGGAGATGTGGGGTTTAGGGGAGCGGTACTTCGGTCCGGTCTTGCAGGCCCCTCCCAGGCTTTAACTGCTCTGTTACATCCCAGAGGAAAGGGACTGGACTGGAGGGACGCTTAGGAAAGAGTAATTAGGCCTTATCTGCTAATTGGCATTCCTGAAGGAACTCCAGTCCAGTCCCTGATCCCAGCCAGTTTTGGTTTTCAAGACAGGTGTCGCCGGCCCTAAGCTTTAAGCAGGCAAGAGAAGAAAAAGGTTCTGAAGACTCCTTGCTGAGGGCTCTGGTGATGAGGCGGTGTGGACAGGAAAAGGGCCCTTGTGGTGGATTGGGTAAGGGCAAGTGTGGTATCAGGTAAGCCGCCTCATCTTTGGGGGGGGGGGGAGTTCCTTCTAGGAGAGGCGGGCAGTGGTATTCTAGAGTTTGGGAGTTATTGTTAGTTTTTTGTTTTTTGCTTAATTGTCTCTCTGTTAAGTCTGCTTTATCAATAGGATACTGGAGGTGGTGGGAGGTACCAGTGGTATTTATATCCTAGGGTCATCAGAAAGATGACGTGCTCAGTCTCCAAGCTGCTGGAAGGGGAGCACAACCCAGAGGAAAGGGACTGGACTGGAGTTCCTTCAGGAACGCTAATTAGCAGGTAAGGCCTAATTACTCTTTCAAAGATGGGGAAGCTGTAAAATTAGAGTCACAGTTCTCTGGGTGACCAGAGAACTAGATCAAGGGCATGCGATGGATGTGATCTACCTAGATTTCAGCAAAGCCTTTGATACCGTTCCTCATAGGAGACTTATCAATAAACTCAACAGCTTGGGGGTGGGGTCCCAAGGTGGTGAACTGGATCAGAAATTGGTTGACTGACAGACGACAGAAGGTGACGGTAAACGGAACCCACTCGGATGAAAGTAAGGTAATTAGCGGTGTGCCCCAAGTTTCGGTCCTGGGACCAGTACTTTTCAATATATTTGTGAGTGATATTGCTGAAGGACTGAATGGAAAAGTCTGTCTTTTTGCAGATGACACAAAAATTTGCAACAGAGTGGACTTCCCTGAGGGAGTGGATAACATGAAGCAAGATCTACAAAAGCTGGAAGAATGGTCTAATGCTTGGTAGTTAAGATTTAATGTGAAGATGTGCAGTGTCATGCACTTGGGAAGCAGAAATCCAAGGGAATTGTATCTGATGGGGGGCGAGAGGTTGGTGTGCACTGATCAGGAGAAGGACCTCTAAGTGATTTGTTTCTGAGGATCTCAAGATGGCGAAACAGTGTGACAAGGCGGTGGCAAAAGCCAGAAGGATGCTAGGTTGCATACAGAGAGGAATTACCAGCAGAAAGGAAGAGGTACTAATGCCATTGTACAAGTCACTGTTGAGGCCTCACTTGGAATATTGTGTTCAGTTTTGGAGACCATATCTCGCAAAGGATATAAAAAAGCTGGAAGCAGTTCAGAGGAAGGCGACCAAAACGATTTGGCGCCTGTGTCAAAACTTATGAGAAGAGACTTGAAGACCTAAATATGTACACTCTGGAGGAGAGGAGGGACAGGGGAGATATGATTCAGACCTTTAAATACTTAGAGTATTAATGAACAAACAAACCTCTTCCAAAGACGAGGAAGCTGTAAAACTAGAGGACATAACATGAAGCTGCAAGGGGGTAAAATGAAAGGCAATGTCAGGAAATACTTTTTCACTGAAAGGGTGGTGGATGCTTGGAATGCTCTCCCGATGGAAGTGGTGGGGGCAAATACAGTGAGAGAATTCAAAATGACATGGGGCAGAATGAACAAATGGATGATGAAATGCTAAAAGAAATCAGGGAAGCTAGCAAAAGTTACAGAACAGTAATAATAATGGGTGATTTCAACTACCCCGGTATTGAGGGTCAGTGTCACAGCAGGACATGCTAGGGAGATAAAGTTTCTAGATGAAATAAATGACTGTTTCTTGGAGCAGCTGGTTCATGAACCGACCAGAGGGGAAGCCGTTTTGGACTTGGTCCTTAGTGGAACACCAGATCTGGTGCAAGAGATAAGGATGTTTGGGGGCCACTTGGCAATAGTGATCATAATATGATCGCATTTGATTTAATTAATGGAGGAGGGATGGTAAGGAAATCCACAGTACGACCTTTTAACTTTTAAAAAGGAGACTATGAGGAAAATAGTTAAGAAAAAACTAAAAGGAGCAATTGCAAAGGTTAAAGACTTACATCAAGCTTGGGTGTTTAAAAATACTATCTTGGAAGCCCAGACCAGCTGTATTCCACGCTTTAAGAAAAGTGGAAGGAAGTCCAGAAAAATGCCAGCATGGTGTAAAGGTGAGGTCAGAGAGGCTGTTGCCAAAAAAGTGTCTTCCAGGAAATGGAAAAAAGAGTCAAATGAGACAAATGGGAAACAGCACAAGCACTGGCATGTTAAATGCAAGGCATTGATAAGGCAGGCAAAGAGAGAATTTGAAAAGAAACTTGCTGTGAAAGCAAAAATGTGTAGTAAAGACTTTTTCAAGTAGATTCATAGCAAAAAACCTGTGAGAGAGTCAGTTGGACCATTAGATGATAGAGGGGTAAAAGGGGCAGTAAGAGGGGGACAAGGCTATAGCGGAGAGACTGAATGAATTCTTTGCTTTAGTCTTTACTGAGGAAGATGTAGGGATGTTACCCACAACTGAAGTGGTATTTAAAGGTGATTTGATAAACTGAAGAGTAGCAAATCACCTGGACCGGATGGTATACATCCAAGGGTGTTGAACTGAAATATGAGATTGCAGACCTACTATTAGTAATCTGTGAACTATCATTAAAATCATCTGTAATATCTGAAGATTGGAGGATCGCCAATGTAACACCAATTTTTAAAAAGGATTTTAGGGGTGATCCAGAAAACTACAGACCAGTGAGCCTGATGTCAGTACTGGGGAAAAATGGTAGAAACAATCCATAAAGAACAAAATTACTGAAGATGTAGATAATCATGGCTTAATGGGAGACAGCCAACATGGCTTTAGACAAGGAAGATGAAATAAATGACTGCTTCTTGGAGCAGCTGGTTCATGAACCGACCAGAGGGGAAGCCATATTAGACCTAGTCCTTAGTGGAACACCAGATCTAGTGCAAGAGATAAGGGTGTTGGGGCCACTTGGCAATAGTGATCATAGCATGATCGCCTTTGATTTAATTAGTGGAGGAGGTATAGTAAGGAAATCCACAGTACTACCTTTTAACTTTCGAAAGGGAGACTATGATAAAATGAGGAAAACAGTTAAGAAAAAACTAAAAGGAGCAGTTGCAAAGGTTAAAGACGTACATCAAGCTTGGGTGTTGTTGAAAAATACTATCTTGGAAGCCCAGACCAGCTATATTCCACGCTTTAAGAAAAGTGGAAGGAAGTCCAAAAAACTGCCAGCATGGTTTAAAGGTGAGGTCAGAGAGGCTGTTGCCAAAAAAGCATCTTTCAGGAAATGGTAAAAAGAGCCAAACGACGAAACCTGGAAACAGCACAAGCACTGGCAAGTCAAATGCAAGGCATTGATAAGGCAGGCAAAGAGAGAATTTGAGAAGCTTGCTGCGGAAGCAAAAACGTGAAATAAAGACCTTTTCAAGTACATTCGTAGCAAAAAACCTGTGAGAGAGTCAGTTGGTCCATTAGATGATAAAGGGGTTAAAGGAGCACTAAGAGGCGACAAGGCGATAGCGGAGAGACTGAATGAATTCTTTGCTTCGGTCTTTACTGAGGAAGATGTAGGGATGTTACCCATGACTGAAGTGGTATTTAAAGGTGCGGAAGAATTGAAGGAAATATCGATACATTGGGAAGATGTCTTACAACTATTAGATAAACTGAAGAGTAGCAAATCACCTAAGCCGGATGGTATACATCCAAGGGTGTTGAAAGAACTGAAATATGAGATTGCAGACCTGCTATCAGTAATCTGTGAACTATCATTAAAATCATCTCTAATACCTGAGGACTGGAGGATCGCCAATGTAACACCAATTTTTAAAAAGGGTTCCAGGGGTGATCCGGGAAACTACAGACCGGTGAGCCTGACGTCAGTACCGGGAAAAATGGTAGAAACCATCATAAAGAATAAAATTACTCAGCATGTAGATAGTCACAACCTAATGGGAGACAGCCAACATGGCTTTAGACAAGGAAGATCTTGTCTTACTAATCTGTTATTTTTTTTTGAAGGAGTGAATAAACAGGTGGACAAAGGTGAGTCGGTTGATATTGTGTATCTGGACTTTCAGAAAGCCTTTGACAAGGTCCCTCATCAGAGACTTTTGGCAAAACTAAAGAGTCATGGGATAGGAGGCAGTGTACTATTGTGGATCAGGAACTGGTTAAAAGATAGAAAGCAGAGGGTAAGGCTAAATGGCCAATTTTCCCAATGGAGAAAGGTGAATAGTGGTGTACCCCAGGGATCTGTGCTGGGTCCACTGCTTTTTGACATATTCATAAATGACCTGGAAAGTGGAATAACGAGTGAGGTTATCAAATTTGCAGATGACACAAAACTATTTAAAGTTGTTAAAACCCAAGAGAATTGTGAAAAATTGTAAGAGGATCTTGATAAATTGGAAGACTGGGCATCAAAATGGCAGATGAAATTTAATGTGGACAAGTGCAAGGTTATGCACCTAGGGAAGAACAACCCAAACTATGGTTACACCATGCAAGGTTCCACATTAGGAACCACCACCCGGAAAAAGATTTAGGCGTCATTGTGGATACCATGTTAAAACCCTCGGCCCAGTGTGCAGCGGCGGCCAAGAGAGCAAATAGAATGCTAGGTATGATAAGGAAAGGAATGGAAAATAAAACAAGAGATATTATAATGCCTCTATATCGTTCCATGGTGAGACCGCACCTTGAATATTGTGTGCAATTCTGGTTGCCGTATCTTAAAAAGGATATAGTGATTTTAGAAAAGGTTCAGAGAAGAGCCACCAAAATGGTAAAGGGGATGGAAGGATACTCCTATGAAAGGCTAAAAAGGTTAGGGCTCTTTAACCTGGAAAAGAGACGGCTGAGGGGAGATATGATAGAAGTCTATAAATTAATGAACGGAGTGGAACGGGTAAACGTAGATCGATTGTTTACGTTATCAGAATATAGAAAGACTAGGGGACATGCAATGAAGCTACAGGGTAAACTATTTAAGACTAATAAAAGAAAATATTTTTTCACTCAACGTGTAATCAAACTCTGGAATTTGTTACCGGAGGATGTAGTAAAGGCTGTTAGTGTAGCTGGGTTTAAAAAAGGTTTGGACAAGTTCCTGGAGGAAAGGTCCATAAACCATTATTAAGAAGTGACCGAAGATATCAATGCTTGACCCAGTACAAGCATTGTGGAACATGTGTCTCTTGGGGAAACTGCTAGGTATGTATGACCTAGATTGGCCACTGTTGGAAACAGAATACTTGGCTTGATGGACCTTGGTCTGACCCAGTATGGCATATCTTATGTTCTTAAGGACGATCTTATCTTACTAATCTGTTATGTTTTTTTGAAGGTGTGAATAAACAGGTAGACAAAGGTAAGTCGGTTGATATAGTGTATCTGGACTTTCAAAAAACCTTTGACAAAGTCCCTCATCAGAGACTTCTAGCAAAACTAAAAAGTCATGGGATAGGAGGCAGTGTACTATTGTGGATCAGGAACTGGTTAAAAGATAGAAAGCAGAAGGTAGGGCTAAATGGCCAATTTTCCCAATGGAAAAAGGTGAATAGTGGAGTACCCCAGGGATCTGTGTTGGGTCTGCTGCTTTTTGGCATATTCATAAGTGAGATGGAAATGGGAATAATGAGTGAGGTTATCAAATTTGCAGATGACACAAAACTATTTAAAGTTATTAAAACCCATGAGGATTGTGGAAAATTGCAAGAGGATCTTGATAAATTGGAAGACTGGGCATCCAAATGGCAGATGAAATGTAATGTGGACAAGTGCAAAGTTATGCACCTAGGAAAGAACAACCCAAACTATGGTTACACGATGCAAGGTTCCATATTGGGATCCACCACCCAGGAAAAAAGATTTAGGTGTCATAGTGGATAAAATGTTAAAACCCTCCACCCAGTGTGCAGTGGTGGCCAAGAGAGCAAGTAGATTGCTAGGAAAGGAAAGGAAAATAAAACAAAGGATATTATAATGCCTCTGTAACTTGCCATACTTCTACTGCACCTCGAATATTGTGTGCAATTCTGGTTGCCGTATCTTAAAAAGGATATAGTGTTATTAGAAAAGGTACAGAGAAGAACCACCAAAATGGTAAAGGGGATGGAAGGATACTCCTATGAAGAGGCTTAAAAGATTAGGGCTCTTCAACCTGGAAAAGAGACAGCTGAGGGGAGATATGATAGAGGTCTATAAATTAATGAATGGAATGGAAAGGGTAAACATTGATTGTTTACGTCATCGGTATATAAAAAGACTAGGGGACATGCAATGAAGCTACAGGGTAACCTATTTAAGACTAATAAGAGAAAACATTTTTTCACTCAATGTGTAATCAAACTCTGGAATTTGTTACCGAAGGATGTAGTAAAAGCTGTTAGTGTAGCTGGGTTTAAAAAAAGGTTTGGACAAGTTCCTGGAGGAAAAGTCCATAAACCATTACACAGGTCTGCGACTAAAAAGCTGTTGTTTTCATCTAATTTCCATGTATTTTGGTGTGCTGAAAACAAAAAAAATATTGAAAACACTCCTAGACATCGTGATTTGCCATAACATGCAAAATTGTCTTCAAATTTATCAAAGTTTTTCAAATTACTATTAATTAATTCACATAAGTGCATTTTAAGATATAAAATGCCAAAAAAACCTTAAAGGGTTTGTCAGAGTTATGTAAAAAAATATATAGCACTGTAAATCTGATGGTCAGCAATATATACATAAGCTAAGCAAGTTTTAAGTTCGTGCTTCTAATGGTAGAAGGGGTTAATCTTTCCTGAAGAATCCAGTGGGAGGGAGACACAGGGCAGATAGCAGCAGCTCCAGTCAGTGCAGGAGGGAGTGGCCAGCACTGTGACGTCTCGTATACAGACACAGAGCTGCTCTCTCCTGCATGCCACACTTGTGCACGAATCATCATCAGGTTCTTGGTTCTAGGCTGTTCACACTTTTTCATCGCAATTCGTGTTAGCTCGTCATTCTTCAACCGTTATGTTATGGCTCCGCGAAAGTGTATTAATTCGCCAGTTTCTGTTTCATCTGTGGTGAATATACAGTGTTGAAGCAACAGCAGAATATTACAGACTTTGTGAAAAAAAGTATACTTTGCATACTTTGGACTAAAAATTGGAGATCAAGATAAAGTCTGGGCGTCTCATAAAGTGTGCAAACGGTGTGTTGAGGACCTCCGAAACTGGTTCAAGGGTAAGAAAAAATCTTTCCGTTATGGGATTCCTATGGTATGGCGAGAGCAAAAGAACCATAGTGACGACTATTACTTTTGTTCATGCAATGTGAAAGGGTTTAATTCCAAATGGAAGCATTCCATTTCATACCCCAATCTTCACTCGGCAATTCGTCCCATCCCCCATGGCACAGATATACCAGTACCCAAGCCCCCTGCTACCTTGGAAGAGATACCTAGCTCCGATGAAGGAACCAGATGACGAATCAAGTTCTGACTTTGAAGATGATACAAGACCAAAATTGTTTTCTCAGGAGGAGATGAATGATTTGGTAAGAAACTTGAATCTTCCCAAAGATGCCGCTGAGTTACTCGGATCAAGGCTGAAAAGCAGGAATTTATTGTTGCCAGGAGTGTCATCTTCATGGTTCAGACATTGTAAAAAGGAGTTTGTTCCTTACTTCGCCCAGGAAGACAAGTTGGTTTATTGCATCGATATCGAAGGTCTGATGGGTCAATTTCGCTCCCAGAAGTCAACATCTACCTTCACGGTAACCATCAGCTGAGTCCAAATGGCCACTTGTACTGTATCCAGCGCCTGAACTCCTTCCTTATTGTTGCCAGTAACTTGCAATCCTACAAGTACCGCCAGCTAGCATTAATTAAATAGCCAGCAATCTACGTTTATTTGTTTGTTCACCTTACAAATCACTAATGTCAGTAAATGCTTGCCAGTATCTTTACTGCTTATCTACCTTACAGTATACCTTGATCAATTAGCTTGTTGCCAGTAACTTCACCGTTGTCCGCAGTTCACTGAATAGCTATCGCATGACTTTATACAGTCATCTAGTCTATCCTTAAATCCTGTTATCTGTAATGAAGTCAGTAATAGCCTCCACCTAATACCATATATTCCCGCCAGCAACTCAAACCAATTTTAGTCATTGTACCACTGTACCATTGTACCACTGTACCGTACCACTGTATGTACCACTTATACTGTGAAATAGCCTTTACTAACTTTACTGTAACTTGTAATTTGCATTTTAGTCATTGTACCACTATACCGTACCACTGTATTGTACCACTTATACTGTGAATTAGCCTTTACTAACTTTACTGTAACTTGTAATCTGCATCCCAAGACTCTGAGACTCCCATACACATCCCATACCAAGAAACCAAAATGTCTCTCCATCTCATCACCTTTCTCAGTTTTTACCTTCTCACAGACTGGCTCGGGACCTCTCTTGCCTACTCTCCCTCCACCAACCATATACCGATCCTCAAGAACCACGGAAAACAATGGTCAGGCAACCCTCACCATCATCCAGATAGGGAAGCCCGTATACGACACTCCCACCTCATCCACATTGCAATACACCAAACCAGCAATCTTAAGCAACACAAATCCCAAACAACACAAAGATTAAAATGTGCCCTCATAAATGCACGCTCAATTCGAAAAAAAATGGCCTGTAATCCTTGATATAATCACCCTTCATGATCTTGATGCACTCATGATCACCGAAACCTGGTTATCCAAAGAGGACAATGTCCTCATCAACCAACTTATTCCACCTAACTTCTCCATACACACAACCCATAGAGAAAACAAGAAGGGAGGAGGAGCACTCATACTCACCAAGACGGAACACCTTTTCTACATGACCAACTCGCATAGCACAAGCAACCTAGATATAATCACCATAGTGAACAAACAATGCTCCATCAACCTGGTCTACAGAGCCCCCTCGAGCTCACCGGATGAACTTCCCACCATATTGGACCTAGCCGCCAATACCAGCAACCCCAACACTCCTAACTGGATATTGGGAGACCTCAATCTCCCATCATTACAGCAAAACCAATCATCTTCACTCCTCAATGCCATTGAAGATCTTGGATATCAACAACTGATCACGGAGCCCACTCACACCAAAGGAAACATTCTTGATATGGTCTTTGCTCCACACTCTATATCCGAACAGAGCTATAACATTGTAAAATCGATCACCAATGTACCATGGTCGGACCATAAACTTATAAACTTACAAATTCCTCTGAGCAACAATCAGCTTCGCAACAACAGAAAACTGGACAACACATCTAGAGCTACAAGAGGCTTTCGACCATTCAACAGGGAACTTATACTATCAAGCACCCAATCACTCCTTGACAACACAGCACTCAATCTTGATGAGTCTATCACCGCCTGGAACAGCAACCTTAACACCATTGCTCAACTCCCACACAAAAAGAACATGTCCAGGAAAAAATCCTCTGCTCCATGGTTTTCCCCCGAGTTACGGTCCTCCCTTACCCACCTACGAAGACTCGAAAAACGCTGGCGCCGCTCACTTTCCATCGACGATCACACAGCCTACAATCTCCACCTTGCATCTCACCGTGAAGCAATCACAACCTTAAAGAAGCAATACCACACTGATTTGCTCAAAAGATCTTTGAACAAACCTCGCGACCTCTTCAATCTTGTCAAATCACTGTCAAAGGAACCATCCGCTGAACAAAATGAAGATATCCACCCACAGGAATTTGCTGATTACCTACAATCAAAACTTCTTCAAACAGATGAGCTCTCAAAAACCACTGTACAAGCAACAACCTGTCTAACATCCCTGTCTGTACTTACCACACCCTCTGCTAAACACATTGAAGACACAATCGCCTCACTCAACACCACAACTGCACAAACCGACCCTTGCCCAGCCTTTTGGATAAAGGATCTTCGAAGTGCATTTAGCCCCTTCATTTCAAGAATCATTAACCTCTCCTTTACATCTGGATCCTTCCCATCTGCATTAAAGTTCACATCCATTAGACCTCTGCTAAAGAACGCGAAACTAGACCCTAAACGGCCCGACTCCTACAGGCCTATAGCCAGCATCCCCCTTCTAGCAAAGATTTTTGAGGAAAGAGGCACAACGGCAAATCCAAGACCATATAGATTCCGCAGCCCCCCTTGACCATTCTCAACACGGCTTCAGAGAATTCCACGGGGTTGAGACACTGCTCACCACCCTATTCAATGATGTTCTCACCACTATAGACAACTTACAGCAAGGCGTTGTGCTAATCTTCCTAGATATAGCAGCAGCGTTTGATTCGGTAAACCATGAGATTCTCCTCGTTCGACTGAAAGAAAAAGGAGTCCATAACTCAGCACTTGAATGGTGCAGATCATACCTTGATACCAGAATGCAATATGTAAAAACTGCAACAGGAGAATCCGAACTCTTCCATCAAAAACAAGGGGTTCCGCAAGGGTCCTCTCTCTCATCCCTCATGTTCAACATCTATATGCAGCCGATCTGCAATATCATCAGGTCATTCAATGTGAAATGTATGGTATACGCAGACGATATCCTACTCTACATGCCTTTTTCCACAAAGCAAATGGATTTACTACCTATAACAAACTGCTTCGATGCAGTCTCAGAATGGCTCCTGTCACAGAACCTCCGCATTCAACACAAGAAAACCGAGGTTCTCTTTATCACCAGAGACACCAACTTCACCCCACCTTCACGTTTAAAAGTCAAAGGAGCGGAACTATGCACTAAGGAAGCAATAAAATACCTTGGAGTCACACTGGACCACCGGCTCAACATGAAACCACACATAAATAATATCGTAAAAGCTGTCTACTTCAAGATACGCACGCTCAAGCACCTACGCTCCCTACTTGACCCAGAAGACTTCAGAACCATTTACCAAGCCCTAATCCTACCACATTTTGATTTCGCCAACTCAATTCTTCAAGGACTCCCACAATCCACCTTGAGCCCATTACAGCTCGCCATGAACACTGCCACAAGGGTTCTTCAAGGAGCGTCCAAGAGTGAACATATTACACCAATCCTCAAACAGCTCCACTGGCTCCCCATACACGGAAGGCTGATGTTCAAAATCCTGATTCTAACATTCAAGGCCATAAAGGGACTATCTTCCAACTCACTTTCTGAGCTCATCCAAACTGTACCACGAAACAGAAACAGAAGACAGGCAACATTAAACTCCTTATCAACACCAAAGGCCATTACAACATACAATCTATCAACAGCTAACAGAGCCTTCTTGTGTTGCGCACCAAAATGCTGGAACTCGCTCCCTGCCGACATCCGTACCATAACCGACTTAACCCAGTTCAGAAAGGCCCTTAAATTCACCCTATTCACCAGATACTACCCCATATGAAGATAACATCTAGTCCCACTACATATCCAACTTCAGTTTTTTTTCCCTTGCTCCCAACAATCGTGCTAATTCATGTACATAGTTCGAGCATGTGATCTAGTTAACAGATTACATTTCCATGTAAATAGTTCTCCCTTGTTTTCCAAGTTGATAATCCTGTTATATGTAACTCCGAACAGCCTGTTGTTCTGGTTTTTGTTTTTGTTCTCTGTAAACCGCGCTGATGTCGAAGAGTGCGGTATAAAAGAAATTAAAATAAATAAATAAATAAATAAAAAATATGATTCAGAGCAATGGCGTCTTTTTATAGATTCTTCAAGAAGAAGTCTCAAAGCAGTTTTACTCCACAACGGTTTTTACGCTTTCATACCTGTAGGTCATTCCGTACACTTGAAGGAAACCTATGAGAACTTGGAATTGGTTCTTTGTAAACTTAAATATGAAGACCGTGGTTGGCAAGTGTGTGGGGACTTGAAGGTCTTGTGCATGCTGCTCGGGCAACAAGCTGGGTATACCAAATATCCTTGTTTTCTGTGTCTTTAGGACAGTCGAGACCGACAAAATCACTGGACCAAGAAGAGTTGGCAGCCGAGGGGTGCTAACAGTGGTGAAAAAAATGTCCTCCGAGAAACTTTGGTACCTTCCCATAAAGTTCTTCTACCACCTCTCCACATAAAATTGGGATTGATGAAGCAATTCGTAAAATCACTTCCAAGAGATGGAGAATGCTTCAAATACTTGGTCACCAAGTTTCCAGGCCTGTCGGAGGCAAAATTGAAGGAAGGGGTGTTCGTCGGACCAGACATTAGAAGGCTTATAGTTGATCAAGAGTTTGTCAATACCATGACCATTCCTCAAAAAGAAGGGTGGATTGCATTTAAAGAAGTTGTACAGAAATTTGTAGACAATAACAAAGATCCTCACTACAAAAAGATCGTCGGACGAATGCTGAAAGCATTTCAAGCTTTAGGTTGCCTGATGAGTTTGAAAGTGCATTTCCTCCAGTCCCACCTTGCTTACTTTCCTGAAAATTTGGGAGCTGTGAGTGAGGAACAAGGTGAACGATTGCACCAAGACATTAAAGAGATGGAAAGGAGATACCAGGGAAAATGGAGCATTACAATGATGGCAGACTACTGTTTGGATGCTTCAGAGAGACATTCCAGGTGCTACTCAAGCATAAATGCACCAAGAGAAGCCTCACAAGGAAGAAGAATCAAGTTTAGTGTGTGTAGGTGAGCTCATTTCTGTTCAAAAAAGGATTTTCATGAAAATATTGTAATAATACTTTAATTTTATAAGTCTATTTCCATTTATTTTGAGGTATTGCCTTATTAACATAGTTACCTAAATTGTCAGGAAACGTGATGTCCTATGACAAAATGGAGGTCATTTTCGGATTCAGCGCACCAAAAAACATAAAGATTATGTGGAATAACCAAAACAGCTCTTGAAAAAAAATTTGTGTCAGATAATAATTATTAAAAGGCACCCAGGATATCACTGCTTGACCCGATACAAACATTGAGGAACCTGTGTCTTTTGTGGAAACTGCTAGGTACGTATGACCTAGATTGGCCACTGTTGGAAACAGGTTACTGGGCTTGATGGACCTTGGTCTGACCCAGTATGGCATATCTTGTATGTTCTTATGACACAGTGGATCCCTTTATAGCAACAGGTAAAATCAAAATAACTGTAACTGTCTCTGCTATCTCAACTAATAGGGGTGACCTGCAGGGAGCAGTGGGT
Source organism: Ichthyophis bannanicus (assembly GCA_033557465.1). Classification (NCBI taxonomy): domain Eukaryota; kingdom Metazoa; phylum Chordata; class Amphibia; order Gymnophiona; family Ichthyophiidae; genus Ichthyophis; species Ichthyophis bannanicus. The sequence continues at coordinate 749,221,294 of CM066032.1, forward strand.
ACACCCCTAAGCAAAGGTATTGGGAAGGGTGTCCTGCATGGAGCGGCTGGTGCACCTATTCTTGCCCCCTTGCTGGGTAGACTAGATGGACCAATGCTGGTCTTTATCTGCCATCATATACTATGTTACTGTGTTACTATGCATATGCCTTGTAGTGCTATATAAATGATTAATAATAGTAGTAGTAGTAGTAGTAGATTCAGGAAAGGAGTTCTTCATTTCAGGACACCAATTCAGAAGCTTTCCATGCCATGGTACCTTGTTATCCTGAGTTTGCTCATGAAACTGTCAGTTGAGCCCATGGAATCCATATCTCTAAAGCATTTAACCTATAAAGTGGTCTTTCTAGCAGCAATTACTTTAGTTAGAACTCTCTGAACTTCAAGCTTTGGTCAGCGTCATCATCATCATAAAGTAGTTCTGTATATGCATCCTAAATTCCTACTCAAGGTGGTTACTCCTATCCTTCTGAATGAAGACACAGTGCTTCCTAAGATTTACCTTAACCTACACAAGCACACATGCGAAGTCTCTTTGCACTGTAAAAAGGCTTTTGCTTACTGTCCAAAAATAACTGTCTTTTAATCTGCACATTTGTCTGTGTCCTTTGACCCCCAACAGACTTGGCATTCCAGTGGCTAAATAGACCTTGGCCAAATGATTAGCATCCTGTATTCAATTCTGTTCTGAAGAGACAGGTATTCTATGGCTAGTAAATTTAAGCCAGGGCCACTGCAGCTATCAAAGTTCTCTTACTGTATGTTTTGTGGACGTATATGCAAAGTTGCCAAGTGGTGTACTTCTCAGTACTGGATGGGACCAACCTTCAGTCTAGCACAGTGCTTTTAGATGAGCTGTGTTGACCAACCTGTCTCTGTAATTTTAGCAACTCTGGCATCATTTGTGAGCAGGTCACAGGTCTGTCACTGCTGGACAATGGACCAGTTACCTATGTCATTGAGTGGCCTTTTATTATGTGTCAGATTCAGTCCTGCTTGTTGATGGGGAAAAGCAAAGCTGCTTACTCTTAACAAGTATTTTCCATAGACAGCAGAATTTATAAAGAAAACAATCCCTGTCATATTTTCAAGAATGTCATCCCTGTGGGATAAATAGAAACTGAGGAAGCAGGCACATGCTCAGAACTTTATTGACTTCGCTTTGTTGCCCTGTATGGGACCTTTCACCCCTACATTTTTCTTTTATTTCATATATACGTGGGCTGTTTTATGTGATACCGAATTCTGTGTGTCTTAATAGTTTACCATCGTGCATTATTTTGTTCTAAGCTCCCCGAGATTTCCATATAACCTGAGTATCCCTTTAGGAAAGAAATAGAAATGGATAGCAGAGGCTCATGAATAATGTGAGGAGAGAGTGGTTCGATCCACTGGGTACTTTACAATCTGTGGCACAAATTTTGAATTAAATCTGATTAACTGTTCAAAATTTAAAAGGGGACAGAGAGTCATTTTTGTGGGCCTGAATTTGTAACAAGACACCTATGTAAAGTTCAAGTTAAAAAAATTACCTTTTTTTTTAATGGCAGCAAAGGTGCCAATGTTTCTTTATCAAATACTGTATGTACCACAGGGACTGGTTCTGAAAACCTGAATTCTGACATACTTTTGCACCTACTGCATAGCAGGTGTAAATGTGCACGCGTGTGTGTGTATGCTCTACATGTGTACTTGCATATTTTTAAAAAAATATGCAGGCATATCACAACTTTGTTCTCTCCCTTTGGAATGGCTACATGCAGCTGCATATAAATGTGTGCTGTCTTGCTACCATGTGTATACCATAGGGTATTTTTTATAAATATTTATTTTTCTGTATAACAGCCTTTAAAAATGAAAAGCCTTTATAAAATTAGTCCATATAAGATCAATTTCTTTACAAGGAAACTTGGCTAAAAATGATTGTATATTTCCTGCTAATTTGATGGACTCTGAGGAGAACTAACTGAGATGCTTAGCTGAAAGGGACAGAACACTAATCTCTTCCCAGTATGACCCTTCTGTTTTCTGCCTTTTTGACAGGCGCAGCTGCTGGAGCTGAGGACCCAGAACTATCAACTGGCTGATGAAGTTCGCAAGAACAGTACTGGTAAAACTGACAAATTAAAAAAAAAAAAAGTACCAATTACATACTTATTTCAAAAAAATCTAAAAAGGAGTTAAGAGGAAATTGCAGGGTCAGATGGATATCTGTTTTTAGCCTGTTTTATAGAGACACATAGGTGCTTATGTATCCTTTGGAAATTGCATTGAGACTAACTATATGGACATTATGCCTATTTTTCAGCAGGTGTAAATGTTAGCAAGTACTTTACACACGCTGTGTGCATATTTTATAAATATGTGCATAAATCAAGTCTGCCCTTGCTCCAACCAGTATCTTCCTCTGAGCATACCTACTCCACAGATAGGTGCTGACTTGTACTGTACTTACCATTTTAGATGTGATCTGATGATGTAAGAGGCTTTTTCTGCATATAAAACAGTCTTTCATGTGCAGAAAAGGTTTAAAAAAATTACCATCTAAATAACTGGGAGCAACTATACCTATACAATTAAATCAACAGCAATTAAATCTGTGCAAGTTCTAATAGCCAACAGGTTGTTGTTATGGTATAAAGGACCTTAAAAAATGGAGCTACATGTAAGCTTCATTGATAACTAGGGTGAATGTGATAGAAATGAATATCACATCATGTTTATTTTTATTTTCTATGCATACTTGTGAGATACCTACTTAGTTCTTAAAAAAGTTGAACTGTCTCAGCATATATTTAGACTACTACTAAATGCCATAGACTTGCCTTTAGATTAACACGATCCAGGAAAGAAGATGGTATTTCTCTGCCAAACCTGGATGTTGTTGGACATCACAATAGATTATGGCATATTTCTGGTGTGTCTGAAACTCACATTAACGCTGGCTCAAAAACAAAAATTATACAACACAGGCCATATAAGCAGGGCTCTCTTATTCACAGTATTCGTGTTCTATTGTATTTCCACCCTTTAAATGAGCAGATTATAAAAAATTGGAATAAGACTGCGAAACACTTAAATTTTTAACCCTCAGCCTCATCACTGTTCCCAGTAAGCTGAAATCCCATATTTCTATTAGAAAGCATGATGTGACAAAGCTGCTGGATTTGACAATATCTGCACTGAACAGATACAGAAGTTTGGCTCGAACTAGAGCATACTGAGCTTGTTTAATAACTGCTTGCAGATGCACAATATTCTGAAGCTTTTGGCATCGGGCAGAAATTGTTGCCTGATGCAAAAACTTGGGGAAGAGCCCATTGAAACAAAGAACTTTAGACCAATCTCCTTATTATGCCATCTGTACAAACTGCATGAGCGATTACTTCTCAATAGATTACAGCCTGTAATCGAACAGAAGATGTTTCCTGAAAAACCAGGTAAGTTGTATATAGGACAAGCTACGACTCTGATGCAACATACTGAGGATATTTTTTAGAAGGGAGTGATAACGGGAGTAATAGTCATTCCTTATCATCCTTCCAGTTCCAGAACCTCTGGGGTTTAGCACCTCCTCCAGCAGCTTGGAGACTGGGCACGTCATCATTTTGATGACCCTGGTATAAATAGCTCAGGACCGCCTCTCCGCTCCAGTAGACTGTCTCCAAGCAGCTGGAGAGGTGGTGAGCTTCTAGTCCAGGATTCACTTGAGGACAACTAAGGAGATGTAGGTTAGGTTGGAGATTAGTGTCAGGAGTGATCTTTTAAAAATATAAAGGATGATAATAATAAAGGGGGAAAAGTCTGAGGAGAACAGGGTGATTAATTAGAGCTGCAGGGATCTGGTTTGCTCTCGCTCTCTCCCTCCTCTCTCTCTTCTCTTACCCCCCCCCCCCCCTTTTTTCTGCTGGATCGGGCAATTTTTGAAGTGGGGTTACTGTAGGGAGATGGCCTCCCGGCTCCCGAACCCACGCTGATGGGTGAGGAGCTGGTGGAAGGCTCAGTGCACCGCAGGGGAGCTGTTTGTTGAAGCGGCGATCAAAGCGGAAGTGCTCTCCGCAGCGGTTTCTCCTCCAGTGCTGAAGCCGTGAGTATGGCTGAGCGTGGGAAGAGAGCCGCGGCAGCGAAATCCGACGGCAGATGGAGGTAAGAAAGCGGAAAGGCAGCCTGAGGGCAAGGAGAGTAGTGGGCAAGTCTTTCTAGGCGGGTGCGAGGATCACTGTGTAGGGCCGAAGCCTGACCGCATGGTTTCACGCAGGAAACAGGGCAGGCAGTTTTTAAGTACTATGCCTTGGCTCGGGCCCCCTAGCTTGTTTTTGAGTGTCCTAGGGTTTGGTGAACCCCCGTTTCTGGGAGTACCTTGTCTAAGGAATCGGGCAATGTTTAAAAAAAAAAAAAAAGTTTGGTTTTTTTTTCCTGATTGTTGGTGGTGTGTGTTAAGTTGTTTTCCTTGTCTGAACTTTTGGAATTGAGGTTCCGGGAGGGCATAGCCAGAGGGGGCGGAATGCCATCCAGGCCCCAGTGTTTGGTGTGCGGTATGAAACAAGGAACGGTGTGGTGTCAGAAAAGGGAGTTTGCAGAGGTTGCATTCAGGAGGCATCCTCAATGGAGCAAGCCCTGGAGGGGGGAGCGGAAGCTCAGAAAGAGGCGGTTATAAGTCTGTCTGAATCCGTGATTCCATCCGTGCCATCCCAGGAACCTGTGGCGTGGCCTTCGTCGGTGCCAAGTCCGTCGTCACAACAGGTGTTAAGGCAAGGGGGAATTCCGGCAATGTTTCCCCCAGATTTCTTCCTGTTGCTTCATCAAGCATTTTGTTTACAACAGTGGGGACCGGAGGTCGGCCCCGCAGAGGTGGAGTAGAGAGAAAAGCGGCCAGGTTCCAAGGTCGGGTTAGGGACAGGCAGCGTCCCCTCTAAAAAGCCAAGGCTCTTAGGTGAGGGGCTAGAGCGGTCGGAGGCTTTCGAACAAGGCTTCTGCAGATGGCAATCAAGACCTTGATATGGAGGAAGATTTAGAAGGGGAGCTCACTGAGCCAGAGGAGCAAGCTAGAGTAGTTACTGTAGAGTGTTCAGGCGAGAGGAGTTGCCGGCACTCATTGCGGAAACGCTTAAAGCTCTAAACATAAGAACATAAGATATGCCATACTGGGTCAGACCAAGGTCCATCAAGCCCAGTATTCTGTTTCCAACAGCGGCCAATCTAGGTCATAAGTACCTAGCAGTTTACCCAAAAGACACAGGTTCCGCAATGCTTGTACTGGGTCAAGCATTGATATCCTGGGTCCCTTCTTAATAATGGTTTATGGACCTTTCTTCCAGGAACTTGTCCAAACCTTTTTTAAACCCAGCTACACTAACAAATTCCAGAGTTTGATTACACGTTGAGTGAAAAAATATTTTCTTTTATTAGTCTTAAATAGTTTACCCTGTAGCTTCATTGCATGTCCCCTAGTCTTTCTATATTCTGATAACGTAAACAATCGATCTACGTTTACCCGTTCCACTCCGTTCATTAATTTATAGACTTCTATCATATCTCCCCTCAGCCATCTCTTTTCCAGGTTAAAGAGCCCTAACCTTTTTAGCCTTTCTTCATAGGAGTATCTTTCCATCCCCTTTACCATTTTGGTGGCTCTTCTCTGAACCTTTTCTAATAGCGCTATATTCTTTTTAAGATACGGCGACCAGAATTGCACACAATATTCAAGGTGCGGTCTCACCATGGAACGATATAGAGGCATTATAATATCTTTTGTTTTATTTTCCATTCTTTTCCTTATGATACCTAGCATTCTATTTGCTCTCTTGGCTGCCGCTGCACACTGGGCTGAGGGTTTTAACATGCTATCCACAATGACGCCTAAATCTTTTTCCTGGGTGGTGGTTCCTAATGTGGAACCTTGCATTGTGTAACCATAGTTTGGGTTGTTCTTCCCTAGGTGCATAACCTTGCACTTGTCCACATTAAATTTCATCTGCCATTTTGATACCCAGTCTTCCAATTCATCAAGATCCTCTTGCAATTTTCCACAATCCTCTTGGGTTTTAACAACTTTAAATAGTTTTGTGTCATCTGCAAATTTGATAACCTCACTCGTTGTTCCACTTTTCAGGTCATTTATGAATATGTCAAAAAGCAGCGGACCCAGCACAGATCCCTGGGGTACACCACTATTCACCTTTCTCCATTGGGAAAATTGGCCATTTAACCCAACCCTCTGCTTTCTATCTTTTAACCAGTTCTTGATCCACAGTAGTACACTGCCTCCTATCCCATGACTCTTTAGTTTTGCCAAAATTCTCTGAGGGACCTTGTCAAAGGCTTTCTGAAAGTCCAGATACACTATATCAACCGACTCACCTTTGTCCACCTGTTTATTCACACTTTCAAAAAACATAACAAATTAGTAAGACAAGATCTTTCTTATCTAAAGCCATGTTGGCTGTCTCCCATTAGGCCATGACTATCTACATGCTGAATAATTTTATTCTGAATGATGGTTTCTACCATTTTTCCCGGTACTGACATCAGTCTCACCGGTCTGTAGTTTCCCGGATCACCCCTGGAACCCTTTTTAAAAATTGGTGTTACATTGGCGATCCTCCAATCTTCAGGTATTAGAGATGATTTTAATGATAGTTCACAGATTACTAATAGCAGTTCTGCCATCTCATATTTCAGTTCTTTCAACTCCCTTGGATGTATACCATCCGGCCCAGGTGATTTGCTACTCTTCAGTTTATCAAATAGTTGTAATACATCTTCCTGATGTATCGATATTTCCTTCAATTCTTCCGCACCTTTAAATACCACTTCAGTCATGGGTAACATCCCTACATCTTCCTCAGTAAAGACCGAAGCAAAGAATTCATTCAGTCTCTCCGCTATCGCCTTATTGCCTCTTAGTGCCCCTTTAACTCCTCTATCATCTAATGGACCAACTGACTCTCACAGGATTTTTGCTACGAATGTACTTGAAAAAATCTTTATTTCGCGTTTTTGCTTCCGCAGCAAGCTTCTTCTCAAATTTTCCCTTTGCCTGCTTTATCAATGCCTTGCATTTGACTTGCCAGTGCTTGTGCTGTTTCCAGGTTTTGTCATTTGGCTCTTTTTTTCCATTTCCTGAAAGATGCTTTTTTGGCAACAGCCTCTCTGACCTCACCTTTAAACCATGCTGGCAGTTTTTTGGACTTCCTTCCACTTTTCTTAAAGCGTGGAATACAGCTGGTCGGCTTCCAAGATAGTATTTTTCTACAACACTGAAGCTTGATGTAAGTCTTTAACCTTTGCAACTGCTCCTTTTAGTTTTTTCTTAACTATTTTCCTCATTTTATCATAGTCTCCCTTACGAAAGTTAAAAGGTAGTACTCTGGATTTCCTTACTATCCCTCCTCCACTAATTAAATCGAAGGCAATCATGCTATGATCACTATTGCCAAGTGGCCCCAACACCCTTATCTCTTGCACTAGATCTGGTGTTCCACTAAGGACTAGGTCTAATGGCTTCCCCTCTGGTCGGTTCATGAACCAACTGCTCCAAGAAGCAGTCATTTATGTCATCTAGGCACTTAATCTCCCTAGCATGTCCTGCCGTGACACTGACCCAGTCGATACCGGGGTAATTGAAATCACCCAGTATTATTACTGCGCTGTAACCTTTGTTAGCTTCCTTGATTTCTTTGAGCATTTCATCATCCATTTGTTCATTCTGGCCAGGCGGTCGATAGTACACCCCCACTGCCTTCGCCTTCCCCTTTTTACATGGAATTTCAATCCATAGAGATTCTACAGCAAATTTTGTTTCCTGCAAAACTTTAATCCTTTCTGACTCAATGCCCTCTCTAACATAGAGCGCAACCCCTCCACCAATTTGATCGGCTCTATCATTACGATATAGTTAGATACCTTCTAATCTTCCGACAGAGGATGCTACATTAGAGGATCCATTGTTGCAGGCCTTCTGTAAGACCCAAAGGGTGTTTCCAGTTCACAGGGTAGTGCGTGAGATGATTTTGGAGGAATGGGATATGCCTGAGACAGGCCTTAAGGGTTCCAGGGCTATAGCCTGCCTCTATCCCTTGTTGGATCCGGATCAGGATCGGGATCTGTTTTGCTCTCCTAAGGTCGATGCGGCGGTATCGGCGGTTACCAGGAAAACAACGATTACGGTGGAAGGTAGTGCAGCTCTGACAGATGTCCAGGATAGGAAATCGGATACTTTGCTGAAGCAGGTTTTTGACATCAGTGCCCTTTCAATGCAGGCCGGAGTGGAGGAGTGGCCTAGTGGTTGGGGCAAGGTACTTCATGCCGGAAGGTCGGGGGTTCAAATCCCACTAGAGGACAGTAACCTTGGGCCGGAAGGACTGGGGTTTCTATAGTCTCACAGGTGCTCCTTGTGGTCTTGGGCAAGCCACGTAACCCTCCATAGCCCATGTTCCCTGTAAAAATAGCTTTTCCAAGTTATAATGCCCTATTCAATGTAATTTCAGTTTGTTCAATGTAAACCGCACTGATGCAGAATAGCGCGGTATATAAGAGAATGTAAATAAAATAAATAAATAAATAAATTTCGGGGGCTTGAGTTACTAGAGCTTGTCTTTGTTGGTCGCAGCGAGTATAAGTGGATCAGGGGGTAGAAAAAGCTGATGAGGTGGCTCGGTTAGAGTCGGGGGCGGCGTATCTCGCGGATATTCATTATGACCTTATCCGAGGCTTAGCAAAGAGTATGCCCTCGGTGGTGACAGTGAGGCACTATTTGTGGCTGCGTAACTAGGCGGCTGACATGTCCTCGAAGGCTCGGCTGAGTAGGCTTCCTTTCAGAGGAAAGCTGCTCTTTGGAGAAGACTTGGACAAGTTGGTGAAAGACCTTGGAGAATCCAAGAGGGATGCTTTCCAGAGGATAAGCAGAAGCAGAGTAGGCCCCCTTCAATGCCCAAAGGGCAACAAAGAGAATTTCGCCATTTCCGGTCTCATTTTGGTCAATATCAGTGAGGGAGGTTTCCTGCTAGGAATCAAGGGTTTCGGGGAGCAGGCGGAAGCTTTGCTACTCCCTCATCCTCAAACCTTAGAAAGGCACAATGAAACGCGGGGGACTCGGGTAGGATTGGAGCCTGTAGGAGGGTGACTATGGGAATTTTATCCTGCTTGGGTCCAAATCACTTCAGACCAGTGGGTGTTGGAGGTCATTCAAGAAGGGTATGCTCCAGAGTTTGTGTCCAGTGGTCAGTTCGTTCGTTCGTTCAGTCGCCCTGCAAGGCACGGGTCAAGCGAGTGGCGGTACTAGAAACCTTAGACAGGCTGATACATCTCAAGACAGTGGTGCGGTGCCACCAGATCAGTACGGTTGCGGTCGGTACTCCATATATTTCGTGGTCCCAAAGAAAGGGAGTCTTTCGACCCATCTTGGATCTCAAGCGGGTAAATCGCTGTCTCCGAGTTTCACACTTTCATATGGAAACTCTGCGGTCGGTCATAGTGGCGGTAAGAAAGGGAGAGTTTCTTACGTCCCTAGACTTGTCAGAGGCTTACATTCACATCCCGATCCGGCGGGAGCGCCAGCAATTCCTCAGGTTTGCAGTGCCTATGGGTCATTTTTCAGTTCTGGGCATTACCGTTTGGTCTGGCTACGGTGCCGCGGACGTTTACCAAAGTGGTGGCGGCGGCGGCGCTGCGCAAGGAAGGAGTGCTAGTTCATCCCTATTTGGATGACTGATACGCGCGAAGTCAAGGATTGAGAGCGCATTAGCCACAGCCTGGGTGGTACAACTTCTGCAGAGCCTGGGTTGGGGTGTCAATTTTTCCAAGAGCAGGCTAACTCGGTTGCAAAGCCTGGACTACGTGGGGGCTCATTTCAACACGTCCAAAGGAAAGGGGTTTCTTCCGGAAGGGTGAGCGCAGGGACAGAGCTCTAGTGCGCAGTTTTGTAGACAAGAGGGCTCCCATGGTGTGGCAGTATCTGCAGCTTCTATGAACCATAGCGGCCACTCTCGAGCTAGTACCGTGGGCAAGGGCCCATATGAGACCCTTACAAAGGGTGTTACTTCGGAGATGGTCATATCAGTCGGACTCTGTCGTGGAGGCTCCTCTGCCCGTCGGCGGTTCGGTTAGCCCTTCAGTGGTGGCTAATGTCGGGGTGCCTGGAGAAGGGAATGCCACTAGAGTCCCCATCCTGGGAGCCATTGACAACGGACGCCAGTTTGTTGGGATGGGGAGCGCATTTCGAAGGACAGTTTGCACAAGGACAGTGGAGTTCCCTGGAGAGAGGTTGGTCTATAAACAGGCTAGAAATGAGAGCGGTACTCTTGGCTCTCCAGGCGCTTCGAACTTGCTTGCAGGGAAAGGCGGTTCAAGTTCTTTCGGACAACGCAACCACAGCAGCCTACATCAACCGGCAGGGCGGCAAGGGAAGTGTACATTTGGCAGCCGATCAACTGTTAGCTTGGGCCGAAGAGAATCTTCTGGCTCTGTCGGCACATAAGGCAGGAGTAAACAACGTGAAGGCCGATTTTTGAGTCGATCCCGGAGAGTGGGTTCTCTATCCAGAGGTGTTTTCGCAGATAGTGCGCCGCTGGGAGATACCAATAATGGATCTTATGGCGACGTTCGAGTCGGCAAAGGCCAGTTGGTTCTTCAGCAGAAGGCGAGAAAGGATGTCAGAAGGCCTCGATGCTCTAATGCAAGGGTGGCTGGTGGAAGGTCTCCTATACGTATTTCTGCCATGGGCCTTAATAGGTCAAGTGGTTCAGTGAATAGAGTTACACTGAGGGCTGGTGATCCTGATTGTGCCAGATTGGCCACGGAGACCGTGCTATGCGGATCTGGTTTGTCTACTGGGGGATCGACCATGGTGTCTGCTGTCACGGAAGGATCTCTTAATTCAGGGTCCGCTTCGCATGCCTCAGGTGGATCGGTTCTCGCTTACGGCCTGGCTCTTGAAAGGGCAAGGCTGAGATCCAGGAGATATTCAGCAGCGGTGGTTTCCACCTTGTTGAAGGCCAGGCATAGGTCTACCTCGTTGGCGTATGTCCTAGTGTGGCGTATTTTCGAGGCATGGTGTGCTGACAGTTTCAGCCTTCAAAGGCTTCAGTCTCGCAGATTCTTTCTTTCCTGCAGGATGGTTTTGAGAAAGGTTTGGCAGCGCTTTCCTGTTATCGGGGAAAGGTTCAAGGCGCGCATGTGGATATTGTCATAGAGCAGGAGCTAATAAAAGTGAGGACATAAGAAAAGAAGCTGTCTGTCCCAAAACAAATGAGGTGCAGAGAATGCAATTGCCTAGCAAAACAGCTAGAGGGAGCAGGCGTGCACTTACAGAGGCTGAGTGGACACACCTAGCTAATCAGCAGCACCTGAGAACTAGCCCGGGAAGCTCAAAGGCAGAAGACCTTTATAAGCGAGAGGCTGGAGACAGAAGGCAGAGCAGCACCGGAGAGCAGAGCAGCATCGGAAAGGAGAGCACTGCTGAGAAATGGAGCAGTGGAACCAGGACTAGTGGCTCGGCTGCAGGAACTGGAAGAGAACCAGAGTTCCCAGAGAAAGACAGACGGAGGAGAGTCAGTCCTGTGGAAGTCGTGGTAGCCAGAAACTCCAGAGGTAAAGAGCTAAGAAGCAGGAAGCCAGGCTTGGAGAGAGGCCTACGCTTGCCAGAAAGCCCGGAGACCAGATTGAAAGGTACCAGAAGTTTTCAAGAGAAAGATTGCCAGAGAGACTGGGTCCTGAGGGAAATACCTGCGGAGGACACTTCCAGCTATGCCTATTACAGGAAACCAAGGTATGATGATTCTTTATTCATGAAGAAAGGCTCAGCTGCTAGAAGCCCTTATAAAACAGATGCCCAGTTTAAAAGAAGGGAAAGCAGGCCAGAGTTTCACCAGCCAAGATATAGAGGCAATAAAACAGGCCATGCTCATTTAAGAACCTTAGAACAACTGTATGGAAAACAAGGGAACAGAAATAGGGACTGGCCAGTGATAACAGCCAGAGAAAGCCCCAGCTCAGAAGAAGATAATAGTGATTTAGAACCGATGCAAGTGGAGCTTATAGACCCTATTTCCTCATCTCAGGAGGAATTGATGGATTGTTCCATGTGTGTTGTGGGTGGTTTGGAATCACTGCCGGAACTGTGAGCCATACAAATATTACCTTAAGAAGTTTTCATATTTGTGCTGAATGAAAGAAGAATGTTCAGACATGTAATTTACTCCAATGTTGAAAGAATCCTTGGTTAATTTCCTTTCTACAACTGTGAAGATTATAACAGTTTACTTTGTACCTTGAGTTGGTTTATGCCTGAAAAGAAGGACTTTCTTTAATTTTTGTAGCCCAGCGAATCTTTTGCGAAAAGGGAAATAAAAGCCTTATTCTCCCTCCATTTGGCTTACATGACTTATTTGCACCAGGAGCAGGACTACATAGACCAGGCTGCACCTGGCCTTAAAAAACCCTCCTCTCCTAAAATTAACTATATACCCAACCTCCCCGTTCAGCCACTGGCCACCAGGGGGAGGTTGGTGACAATAGAGAGCGGTGTCTCTTGCGGCCACTGTGTAGAGTGGCTGTGCCGACGTGGGACCTCAATTTGGTTTGGTTTTAGAAGCGTTTGGTCCAGGAACCGTTTGAGCCTTTGGGTAAGGCTTCTCTAAAGGACCTTACTCTAAAAGCGGTGTTTTTAGTAGCCATTTGTTCCGCTCAGAGGATCTGAGTTGCAGGCTTTGTCTTGTCGGGAACATTTTCTGTCTTTTTCAGAACAGAAGGTAGTCTTGAGACCGGTGCCGTCTTTTCTGCCCAAGGTGGTCTCAGTTTTTCATGTAAATCAGTTGGTTTCTTTACCGGTGTTCAATGGAGGTGACGACTCTAGAGGGAAGTTGCAGCTCTTAGATATTCGCTGCACGCTTAGGAAGTACTTGAAGATTACAGCCTCTTTCCGTAAATTGGATTGATTGATTGTGTTATTTGGGGGGCCTAGGAAAGGGGAAGCAGCAGCCAAATCTTCCATTTCCAGATGGCTCAAAGAGGCGATAGCTTCAGCATACGTTTTGAAGGGAAAGCCTGTTCCGTAAGGGCTGAGGGCGCATTCGACTAGGGTGCAGGCTGCTTCATGGACGGAGTATAGTTTGGTGCCGGCCATTGAGATTTGTAAGGTGGCAACTTGGTCAACGTTGAGTTCTTTTATCAAACATTACCATCTGGATGTTCAGGTGGCAGGAGATGCCTGTTTTGGATTGGTGGTGCTTCAGGCTGGTCTGACACGTCTTTCCCGTTAATATTCACTGCTCTGTTACATCCCCAGAGGTTCCGGGACTGGACTGGAGGGACGATAAGGAAGGTGAAATTAGACTCACCTGCTAATTGTTCCTTGAGGAACTCCAGTCCAGTCCCGGATCCCCCCTGGTGAACTGCTGCCTAAAGCGGAGTGGCGCTAAGATTAGGCTGAAGATTCAGTTTTGTTTTGGGCAGGTAGCTCTTCAGGGGGGAGTAGGGAGTGAGGGTAAGGGGATTTTCTTTGGTCCATTGTCTTCATTCGGGGGAAAGCAGGGGGCATACCTGTGCAGCATTGTGTGCGATGCTTTCTTAAAGTGGGAAGTTCACTTAACACTTATTTCAGTGATAGTCACTTAAAAGGTTTGTATGTATATATGTGTGTGTGTGTATATTGTCGGAGCTCCCCCGTGTGGCCAGGCGGTTGCCTAGTGATACGTGAGGGTTCCGATTGTCCTTTGTATAGATTCAGCCCAAATAGCATGTAGTTGTGTCCTTTAAAGGATTAGAGCCAAGTGCAAAGGTCGCAGGAATATTTCTTTATTTGAGAAATAAGGATTTCCTAACCAAATTAAATTCTTTGGCAAGAATAGTTTGAAGCTTACAAAATATAAAGTCAGGATACTTCTCCATATAAACACAAGCCTATTAAACAGCCCTTGGCTTGGTTTAGTTTAAACATTTGTTCCACATGTAAAAACTCTTTTTACAACAGCAGTCTGCTTTCTGGTCCCCAGGAGGCACTATAAATCTCCACTGTTATCTTCACAGCAGGTATAGCAATATTCCCTGGTCCACCAAGAGACTTTTCAAATGCAGTAGTATTTCTTCCAGTTACAATATGAACTTTTAGCTTCTTCCTGGCTTTCTTATCCGTGCAGCTTTTATCAGCCAAGCTACCATTAAAAGCCTAGTTACAAGTTATGGGCTTTTCATAAAATATCCTTGTTAAGAACTTCTGGGTTTTCTCCAGCTAAACAAACCCTATTCAGTTCTTATTCTTCTAGCACAGATATCACATTCAGTAATCAAGAACTCCTGGGTTTTCCTCCAGCTCATTAAAAACCCCGTTCAGTTCTTTTACTCTTCCTTGCTACAGACAGCACAGTCTATCTCCATATCTGAAACACTGCTTGCATCAAAACTGTCCCCCAGGTCCATCTCTTCCTCGCTAGGCTCCTTTGGATATCTGCTTTCCTTAGGATCCGCCTGAGAAGCTTTTGTAGGTTGTAAAACCTTCAAGACTTGCTCCCAGCCACGCTTTGCAGAACTTGAGCTTGTGGGGGAAGGGCAGGAAAAGGTTTCCCTGTTTAGCAGCTCTTTTAAAGCTTGCAAAGGGCTCACCTTGCTAGTAGTGCTCTTCCTTCCTGTAGGCTCCTTAGAGTGGGAAGGGCTAGGCCATGAGCTTCTGGAGAATATCTCCTCTTCCGAGGAATCCTCCCCTGAGCTCTCCACTGGCCTTCTCAGCTCTCTGTTCCTGCTTTCAAACTGCTTCTGTGCAAGCTGCTTCTGTGTCTCCTGTTTCTCTCGTGTCTGTGTCTGTGACTCCGTCTCTTTCTCTCTCCTTCCCTCTTTCCTTCTCCTTGCCTGTTTGTGAGTGCAACTTCCCTGCCTAAATGTTTGGGGCTGTCCTATGGTTCTTGACTCCGCCCCCAAACCACTCCCATCTCCTCCCTCTGTCTCCATGGGAACAGGGCGTGTCCCTAGGTCTGCACTCCTCTGCGGGGAATCTTTGTCTTTAGTTTGGGTGTTAACCCTTCCTGTGCCAGCAGTTTCTTTGGGAAAAGAAAAAAAAGGCTGCTTTTTCTTTCTTTCTCTGCATTCTGAGCCTGCTTCTCCATCACAATATGTGTGTGTGTATATGTGTGTGTGTGTATATATATATACTAATACTACTTATTTGTTGCTCTGGTGAGTCTGCTTTGTCAGTAGGTATTGGAGCGGAGAGATGGTCCTGAGCTATTTATACCAGGGTTATCAAAATGATGGCGTGCTCAGTCTCCAAGCTGCTGGAGGAAGTGCTAAACCCCAGAGGTTCCGGGACTGGACTGGAGTTCCTCAAGGAACAACAATTAGCAGGTAAGTCTAATTTCACCTTGATCTGAAAGTAGTATATGATAGCATCAACTGCAGAAGACTACCTGTCAAACTTTGACATAACCAAATACTATGCTCTGATACAGACCATTAAATCTCTCCTTAAAAACTGGCGGTTTTTCGTTGAACTCCATGGCAGGTGAAGTTGGTGGCACATTCAAAACAATGGCCTGCCACAGGGCAATATCTTGGCCCCTTATCTCTTCAACATTTGTATGAATGATCAGCAAATACATCCAGGAATGTGCAGTTTCCTCTATGCTGCTGACCTTGGTGTCTCTACACAGAGGAACTTTGAGATCAAGATGATTCTACAGATGGTAACTACTGAATTGCCAAATACTATGTGGAGATCACCTTCAAGCTATCCTGGCCAAGACTCAGACTAGCTTATCCCACCTAAGAAATCGTCACGCTGACCACCAAACGACCATCACTTAAGATGGTGTGAAGTTGGAACACCTGCGGAAATCCGCTCTAGCTTGGTTACACTGTACCGAATGTTCTCATATAAACTACATATTGAGAAGCTACATGGAAAAGGTCCGTGCCAGAAATAACATTCTGCATAAATTGCAGAACAACTGATGGAGAGCTGCACTCCTCTAACTTGGTGCTTTTTTTTTACTCTGTAGCTGAGTAGGCATACCCAGTCTAGGAAAGATCACATGTGAATAAGATTGACACAATACTTAACATGAGATGTCAACATATAACTGGCTGCCTAACGCCTACTCTAGTTAACAAACTATACATATTAGTTGCGAGTTGCCCTGCCAGATATCGGGCGAGTTGTGGCCAGCCAGAATGAAGATACAAAACAAGTTGAGAATGATCAAAATCCATTATATGGGCATATTCAGCCACCAAAATGATTGAAGTCACACAGGAGTGTTCTTTTTAGATGAATTGTACCATTCCAACAATTAGCTGAAGCAGCCTGCCTAGAGGTATGGTGCCAACTAGTGTTAAACAATGACAATGGGAATTGATATCGTAGAGAGGCTTCTGCTTGGTGTGGACTCTGAGTTTACCATGTGGAGATCATTGGGCCTGCGGTAGTGGTGGCAACAGCCTGGGAAGAGGGGAGGGAAGGCAAGTGGGAGAGAGATGGGAGAAGGAGGAGGGGAATGATGAAAAGCAAAGGAGGATGACCAAAAGAGAAAGAGAGCAATAAAGGGAGGATAGAAAAAGTAGGAGGGAGAAGGCCGGATAACAAATAAATGATCAGTAGTAGGTAATGGCGCCCCTGTCCCTCCACCTCGACTGGTCCACCCTAAAGTATCTAGAGACCAGAACGTAGGAAGAGGGCAGATTACCACCAAGAATGGTCAGATGAGTACAAGAGTTGTGCTATTGAAATCGCAGAAAACACCAAAGCATCTGCCTCATCAGCCCATTCCCTCCCTCTCCCAAGTCTCAAAAAAGGGCCCCACCGGAGCCCACAGTCTGTCATAGGTGTCCAGTGTGCCATGCATGAGGGCCACACCTTGCTCAAGCTCCATGATCTGTGCTAGCTGACCAGTCCACTATCGTGGGTGCTTGCAAGTTCTTCCACTTTGCCGCTATGGAGAGGTGGGCTGCTAAAAAGAAAGTTAGGCAGCATCCTCTGATTAAACCATACTGAGGGGGCACCCTCCTGATAGCCCAACAACATCACAACAGGGTCAAGAGGAAAGACTTGTTCCATAATTTGCCCACACACCTGTCACCCTTTCCCAAAAGGGTTTCACCAGCTTACAATCCCACATGATATGCAGTAAAGTACCTCTTTCCCCATATCCAAAAGTAACAGGAGAAGACTTATTCATAGCATGCAACTTGGTAAGCGTAATATACATCCTGAACAGCAACTTATATTGTGAGTCCAAGTGTGTCTGACAAATGGACATCTGACCAGTATTGTCCCATAACCTAGCCCACTGTTCTTCCGACCACTCCTTCCCCAGATCACGGGCCCAATTGACCTAGTACCAATGATGCTCCTAAAGACCCTGCTGAATTCTCTGTTCTCCAGGAACAAGCAGGAAGTCGGTCCTCACTTATGGATGACATCGACACCAACTGAGTCTGTGCGGAGCAATTCCCCAGCTTTCAAAGAAAGCCTTTGGGATTGCTGCCACGCATGCGTGGTCCTCTTCCCGCCCAAGGGTGCCATCTTGCTCAGTCTCCCTTTTTCTGCAGATCCCTTCAGACGCACATCCTCGTCCCTCAGAAAAAGGTTTTTTTTTCTCTTCGGCCTTTTGGCCTTTTTTCTGGTTACACCGGTCCTCTCCTGTCCTCCCTGACGCCCCCACTTCGACTGTGGGCCAGGAGATCCCTATTTTTCCCCCCTTCAGGGTTTTTTTTTTTTTTTTTACTTTGGGCCCCTTTTCGCACCCTTTTTCTATCCGCTGGCCTCAAGGGTTTTTGACCTTGCAGGGGTTCTTTTCGACCTCATGGCCACTGGCTTCAAAAAATGTGACAGATTCTCCAAAAACATGTTGCTCACGGACACCCTGCCTCGGTGAACAACTGTTCGGCAAGCCCATGGAGGACAAGGCAGCTGAGATCAAGACTGAGTTTGTAACCCGCACCCATCTCTCTAGGGAAAACCTCATCCCTTCCTCGGAAGAAACGGCACAGCAAGAAGCCCTTCTTTCAGAGGAAGGGACTTCCTTACCAGGGATACCCACCCTATCTGCCCGCCCCAAAGCCATCGCCCAGCAGCCAAGGCAAGGGCGGAGCTCAGGGCCTCCGGAAACCTAAGGGGCCCAAAACCCAACCACCGGTGCCACCCCAGCCAGCTCTGGGGTTTTGACACTATATGCATAGCCTCTCGTCTCCCGGCGGCATTCCCACAAGTAGGAGGACATCTGTCCCTTTTCGCCCCCGAGTGGGAGGCCATCACATTGGACACCTGGGTCCTCCAAGTTGTCCGGGACGGTTACTGTCTCCATCTGGACAGACTCCCCCCTCCCTTCTCCCCAGCGGAGCCTACTGTGCTTCACTCATACCAGACTTGCTTAAAGCAAGAGTTGAACAACCTCCTTGGTCAACGGGTGGTCGAAAGGGTCCCATCTCTGAGGTCGGGGGTTCTACTCCCATTACTTCCTCGTTCCGAAGAGGGCAGGGGGCCTGTGCTCCATCCTCGATCTCAGGAACCTGAACAAATTTCTGGTGAGGGAGAGGTTCAGAATATTGTCGCTTGGTGTCCTGCTGCCCTTCCTCTGGCAGGGCGATTGGCTATGCTCCTTGGATCTCAGAGACTCTTACGCCCACATCCCTGTTCACCCCAAGCACAGGAAGTACCTGCGTTTCATGGTGCAGGGGGAGCACCATCAGTACAGAGTGCCCCCCTTCAGGCTTGTGTCTGCCCTGCAAGTCTTCATCAAATGCCTGTCGGCGGCTGTAGCCTATCTTTGGCTGCAGGGCATACCCGTCTGCCCCTACCTAGACGATTGTCTCATCATGGGCGCATCGGCCGAGGAGGCATGCCTCTCGGCATCACGTACAGTCCTCCTCTTCGAGTGCCTTGGTTTTTTGATCAATTACTCCAAGTCCCACCTCGAACCGGTGCAGGCACTGGAGTTCATCTGCGCTCTGCTCAACACGGAACGGGCAACCACCTTCCTCTTTCGAGCACGCACGGACTGCATCCGTGCTCTGACTGCCAAGGTCCAAGGCCGAACCAGGGTCTCGGCGCCAGTCATGGTGCGCCTTCTGGGGCACATGGCCATCGACTGTACACATTCCCCACGCATGCATATGCGAGCAGCTCAATGGTGCCTGAGGGCGCAATGGTTCCAGGTCTTGGGCCGGCTCTGGGCTCTTTCTCACGCAGCCTATCCAATTCCCTGGATTGGTGGCAGAATCTCTGAAGCTTACTTTGGGGCATGCCCTTCCAGGCTCTGCATCACGAGCTCATCTTGATGACAGATGCCTCGCTGTCTGGCTGGAGAGCTCACTGCGACAACCTCCGTACCCTGGGATGGTGGTTACCTGAGGAATCCTGGCAGCAGATTAACCTGCTCGAACTTCGAGCGGTCCAGTTGGTCTTGAGGGTCTTCGAGCACCAATTGCGAGGCAAGTCGGTGCTCATGCAGACCGACAACAAGGTTGTGATGATCTACATAAACAAGAAGGAGGTAGGGCTCCCGCCTCTGCCGCGAGGCAGTCTTCCTCTGCTCCTTCGCAGTGCACCGGAGCATGACCCTGAAAGCTGTCTACCTCCTGGGCCAAGACATTGTCCTCGCAGACAGGCTCAGCAGGCTTCTCCGCCTGCACGAGTGACGCCTGAGTCCATAGACCTGTTCATCAGCCTGGCGAACGCACAGCTTCCCCGTTTTTGCAGGCCAATATCACACCCGAGCAGGGTAGCCCCAGACGCGTTCCTCCTGAACTGGACCTCTTGGTTTCTGTATGCATTTCCCCCCACTCCCCTCATAGCGAGGATCCTCCACAAGATTCAGCAGGACCGAGCATTGCTGATTCTCCAGGACCAAGCAGGAAGTCGGTCCTCACATATGGGTGACATCGACGTCGATGGAGCCCTTGCGGAGCATTTCCCCAGCTTTCTATGAAAGCCTTTGGGAATACTGCACGCATGCGTGGTCCCCTTCCCTCCTAAAGGTGCCATCTTGCTCAGTCTTTCTTTTTCCGTGGAGCCCAACGGACGTTCATCCTAGTCACCCCGGTTAAAAGTCAGATTTCTTTGCGATTCGTCGCGATTCTTGTCCGGTTCGACGTCGTTCCCCTTCCCACCGGGTTCGGTACACCGGTATCGAGCCCATCTTCTATTTTTCGGTTTTTGCCCTTAGTGGCTGGCGTTCGCGCCCTTTTTTTTCTTTTCCCTGGAAGGCCGGTCCTTTGACCTCGCGGGGGCCCTTTTTTCCCCGATGGCTTCCAGTGGTTTCAAAAAGTGTGATCGGTGCAAGAAATTAACGTCTCTCACCGACACACACAACTGCTGCCTTCGGTGCCTCGGCCCAGATCATGATCCTAAGATCTGTGGCCCATGTGGCAAAATGTCCACCAAGGCACTGCGAAGTTGACAGCATCAGAAGGAAAGGCTTTTCTCGGATTCGGCCTCTGGCCGGGCCTGGACCTCTTCTGAGGCCTCGACGTCTCGGGAGTCTGACCCCGAGCATCGCCGGGGTTCCTCAGACAGGGGGTCCCCGATCGGGAACGAAAGAGGAAGAAACGGCTCGCGAGTGCGGCGTCGGAGGAGGTCCCTGGTCCCTCGAGGGCCAGGTCTCGGACCCACAACCACCGTCCCAGGCCCTTGGAACAGGAGAAGCCATCCAAAATGCCTCGTGTGGAGCCGGAGTCTGCTGGACACGTAAGTCCTGTTGTCCTCGAGGACTCTCCTCCCAGGGAGCCGACGTCGGGCCCGGCGCCGCTGGGACCCGAGTCGGTGGTTGCTGAGTCTCCTGAGCTTGGACTCAGGCTGACAGCCTTGAAGTGCAGATTGTCTGCCTTCATGGATCAGCAGCGGGTACTGATGGCCAGCCTCGTTGGTGCATCTGCCCCGACCACCGGGACATCGACGTCGAAGTCGACCCCGGAGACCGAGCCGATACTCGAGACCATGAAGGCTCGAAGTCGTCCTCGGTCGCGGTCTCCCTCGACCTCCCGCTCAGGACCGAGGGTGTTGACGCCAGTGCCTTCGGCGTCGGGGCGAGTGCTGCCAGGACCCACGCGGTCGGAGCCCCTCGACGACTCTTCGGACGAGTCAGCATGGGAGACAGAGGACGAGGAGTCCCCCGACACTTTTCAGACTCGGTGCATCCCATCGGACTCACCGCAGTCTGAGTCCCAGAGTAGATCCCCCCCCCCCCGGAGGATACTCGGTTTTCGGAGTTCGTCAGGGATATGGCCACAGCTTTGGCGATTCCCGCGGACCCCGAGGAGGAGCCTCGAGCTGAAGAGCTCGAGGCTCTCCAGTATGACTCTCCTTCGAAGGAGGCCTTTACTGTCCCGGTTCCTCCGATGCTGGAATGGCTCCTCTTCCGTATGTGGGAGGCACCGGCCTCGGCGCCAGTTCTCAGCAAGCGGGTCAATTCCATTTATCGACTCCGAAAGAGCCCTGGCTTCCAGAAGGCGCAGCTACCTCACCATTCCATGGTGGTGGAATCGGCCATGCATCGTCTGAAGAGTCAGAAGATGCACTCTGCGGTGCCCCCCGGCAGGGAGGCCCGTAACCTGGATGTGTTTGGTAGAAAGTGCTTCCAGGGCTCGATGCTTGCTTGCTGTGTCCAGTCCTACCAGCTGTACATGGGCATGTACTTGCGGGACCTGGTGAAGGAGCTTGCCGGGTTCTCTGCTGGTCTCTCCGGGGATCCTTTGCAGAGGTTTAAGTCCTTGTCCTCGGGGATTCGGGAATGCTCGAAGTTCATGTCCCGAGCAGCCTACGACGGCATCGAGGCCTTGGCCCGAGTTGCGGCAGCCGGCATCGCGGCTCGATGCCAGGCATGGCTGCAGTCGTCTGACTTTGAGCCATGGGTGCAGGACAAGTTGGTCGATGTCCCTTGCCGAGGTGAAAACCTTTTTGGCAAGCCCATGGCCGAGAAGGCTGCTGAGCTCGAAACCGAGCACCTCACTAGGACAAGGCTGTCCTGGAAAACCTCTACCCCTTCTCAGAAAAAGAAGGGCTCGGGTAAAAAGTCCTTCTACCCGAGGAAGGTGACTGCCTACAAACAGTTCCCACATTACCAGGCCTCCCCAGCTCCCCAGCAGGGTCAGCAGGCCAAGGGGCAGGGACATGGACCCTGTAGGTAGAAGACCCCCAAGCCTCCGGCCCCTGCTCCCACTCAGCAGGGTGGGGTTTTTTGACTCCCAAAGCATAGCCTCTCTGTCTCTGCTGTCCCATCCCTGCACAGGAGGTCGACTGGCCCTGTTTGCCCACAGGTGGCCACCCATTACAGGAGACAATTGGGTCTTAAGCATAGTCCACAAGGGCTATATGCTACATTTCCAACAGTTGCCTCCTTACTTCCCAGGGGAGCCTCCAAGGCCTCCTCTGCACACAGACCTCCTCCTTCGAGAGCTTCAAGGTCTGTTGCTCGAAAAGGCGGTGGAGCCTTTGCCTCCCCACCTACAAGGTCACGGCTTCTACTCCAGGTACTTCCTAGTACCAAAGAGAACCGGAGGCCTCCGGCCTATTCTCGACCTCAGAAATCTCAACAAGTTCCTGGAGAAAGAAAATTTCAAGATGCTTACTCTTGGAACATTACTGCCCTACCTCCAGCAGGGAGATTGTCTGGACAAGTGCACCCAGGGCCTGTGGTCTCCCTGGGAGGCCACACAACAGATCAACCTACTGGAGCTCCGGGCTATTCGCTTAGCCCTCAAAACCTTCTCTCAAACCCTGGCTCACCAGTCTGTTTTAGTACAGACGGACAACCAAGTAGCCATGTTCTATGTGAACAAGCAGGGCGGCACTGGGTCCAGCCTGTGTCAGGAAGCACAGGATCTTTGTTTGCGCTCAAGCACAACATGTTTCTCAAGGCTGTTTACCTCCCTGGCCAAGAAACCTTCCTGGCAGAATTCTGCAGCCTCACGAATGGCAACTGCACCCATTAGTGGTTCAGAAAATTTTCCTGAAATGGGGACTTCCATCCATAGATCTCTTTGCCAGTCCCCTGAACCGTCAGCTACCCAGGTTCTGCTCCAGGCAACCGCATCCCATGAGGTTGGCAGCGGATGCCTTCCTGATTTCCTGGTCTCAGGGCTTCCTGTATGCATTTCCTCCCACGCCTCTGGTGGCCCGAACCTTGTTCAAGATTCTAAAGGACAAGGCCTCGGTACTTCTGGTAGCCCCCAGGTGGCCGAGGCAGCCTTGGTTTCCACTTCTGCTTCAACTGGCAGTGGACACCCCACTACCTCTGGGGTTGCAACCTGACCTTCTCTCTCAGGATCAGGGTTCTCTTCTGCACCCCAACCTCAAATCTCTCAATTTGATGGCCTGGAGGCTGCAAGGGTAGTGTTGGCTCCCTGGGGTCTGCCTCAGGAAGTTGAGGAGGTGGTCTTGGCTTCTAGAAAGCAATCCACCAGGAAACCCTATGCCCTGAAGTGGAAAGGTTCTCTTTGTGGTGTCAGCAATGCACAAAAGATCCCTTCTCCTGTTCTGTGCCGGTAGTGCTTCAGTATCTGCTACACTTATCCAATCAGGGCCTCAAGTCCAATTCTGTTCGAGTCCACCTCTCAGCTCTAGCACTCACCACACACTGGTGGAAGGACGCTCTTTATCGGTTCACCCCTTGGTGTCCCGGTTCCTCAGAGGTCTGCTCTTGCTCAAGCCTCCTATCCGTCCTCCAGCACCTGAGTGGGAGTTAAATGTGGTCTTGCAGCAACTGACTCGCCCACCCTTTGAGCCGATGGCTACTTGTCCTCTCCGCTTCCTTTCCTGGAAGACTCTCTTTCTGGTAGCCCTAACCTCGGCCAGGCGAGTGAGTGAGCGTCAGGCCCTGGTCTGTGACAGGCCCTACACTCGTTTCTATAGGAACAGGGTAGTCTTTAGGACTCATCCTAAGTTCCTCCCAAAAGTTGTCTCCTTTTTCCACCTCAACCAGGAGGTGGTTCTTCCAACATTCTTCCCTAGGCCTCATGCAAGCCAGCCTGAGGCAGTCCTGCATACCCTGGACTGTAGGAGGGCTTTAGCCTTCTACATTGACCATACGTAGGGGCATAGGAGGGCTACTCAGCTCTTCGTGTCTTTTGACCCTAATAACTTGGGGTTATCTGTGTCCAAGCATACCTTGTTCATCTGGGTGGCTGACTGTATCACCTGGGCTTACAGGACAGCTGACCTTCCTTTGCAGGGTCGGGTCACGGCCCACTGAGTCAGGGCTATGGCTACCTCAGTAGCTCATCTCCGCTCTGTACCGTTGGCAGACATCTGCAGGGCTGCAACTTGGTCCTCAAGCCAGACTTTTGCAGCTCATTACTGCCTGGAGAGGGAGTCCCGTAGGGACAGTGCTTTTGGCCAGGCAGTACTCCAGAATCTCTTTGAGATTTAGGCAACTCCTGCCCTCCAGCCCTCCGTTGGGCTACTGGTGGAGGTTCTGTTTTCAGTGAAAAGCCTTGCTCTGATGCTGGGACTAGAGGGAGTTCTCTTGTTCAGCCTGGGTTCCTGGTAGCCCAGAGCTAGGGAGTCACCCATATGTGAGGACTGACTTCCTGCTTGGTCCTGGAGAAAGAGTAGTTACTCACCTGTAACAGGTGTTCTCCAGGAGCAGCAGGAATCAGTCCTCACAACCCTCCCTCCTCCCCTCCCCTGGGAGTTGCAGCTGTACATAGTTCATTTTTGCATTTTTGTGCTGTCTTTTAGCTATGTCATCAGACTGAGCAAGATGGCACCTTTAGGCGGGAAGGGGACCGCGCATGCGTGCAGTATTCCCAAAGGCTTTCATAGAAAGCTGGGGAAATGCTCCGCAAGGGCTCCATCGACGTCGATGTCACCCATATGTGAGGACTGATTCCTGCTTCTCCTGGAGAACACCTGTTACAGGTGAGTAACTACTCTTTCTCAGGGCCCCCTCATGGCCCCAACAGCTCTGGTTCCCGCTTCTACTCCGGCTCTTGTCGGAGCCCCTGGTCCCCCTGGGCAGTGTTCCAGGTCTGATGATGCAGGAGGAGGGACATGTGCTTCACCCGAACCTGGACTCGCTATCCCTAGAGGCCTGGCACTGAATAGGTCTCTTTAGCCTCGCTGCACCTCCCAGAGGAGATGGAGGAAGTCCTGCTCACATCGAGGAAAGACTCGACGAGATGGGTCTACCCCCTCAAGTGGCGGTGCTTCCCGGTCTGGTGCACCAGGCTCCAGATCGATCTGTTCTGTTCCACTCGGTGGGTTCTCCAGTACCTCCTCCACCTCTCGCAGGTAGGGCTCAAATCCAATTTGGTCAGGGTTCACCTGAGCGCCATTTCAACCTGCCACTTCCCCGTTGAGGGTAAACCTTTCTTGGGCCAGCCACTGGTCTCTCGCTTCATGCGGGGCCTCTTACTTTTCAAGCCCCCTGCCCGGCCCCTGCTGACAGAGTGGGACCTAAACATCGTGCTCATGCAGCTGACGCAGCCACCCTTCGAGCTGATGGTGACATGCTCACTTCGGCACCTCTCCTGGAGGGTAGTCTTCCTAGTGGCACTGACCTCTGCTCGGCAAGTTGGCGAACTTCAAGCCCTCATCGCACCCACCCTAAGTTCCTGCCGAAAGTTGTCTTGGATTTCCATCTCAACCAGGAGATAGTCTTACCGACTTGCTTCCCGAGACCTCATGCCGACTGGGCTTTGGCGGTTCTGCATACTCTCAACTGTAAGAGAGGTCTCGCCTTCTACCTGCAGCGTTCCCAGAGTCATCGCAAGTCTGACTGGCTCTTCATCACCTACAATCCCAACCATCTGGGGCTTGCACTCTCATGCACCAAACGCACTCTCTCCATCTGGGTGGCAGACTGCATTGCCTTTGCCCAAGCGAAGGCTGGGGCCCCACTGGATTGACGAGTCACCGTGCATGGCGTTCTTGCCAAGGCGGCTTCGCTGCGCTCAGTGCTTCTGATGGACATCTGCCGGGCTGTGACCTGGTCTTCAGAGAACACCTTCGCTTTGCACTACTGCCTGGAGAGGGAGTCCCGCTGGGACAGCGCCTTTGGCCAGGCTGTACTCCGTAATCTGTTCAGGGTATAAGCAACTCCTGCCCTCTGACGACCTCCTGTGGCTACCGTGAGCTTGGCCGCCGAGGACTCGGGCTTCCTTCGGATTGTCTGCATCTGCTCATGGCTTCGTGGAGGCGCTTTGCTTATAGGATTTGGTAGCCTGTAGCTGGGGAGTCTTATAAGTGAAGACTGACGGACTTCCTGCTTGTTCCTGGAGAAAGCGTAGTTACTCACCTGTAACAGGTGATCTCCAGGGACAGCAGGAATCGGTCCTCACTACCCTCCCACCTCTCCTTAAGAGTTGCCATTTCTTTTTCTTCCCTTGCCATCCGCTTAGTAGGACTCTAGCTATGGGACCTGACTGAGCAAGATGGCACCCTTGGGTGGGAAGAGGACCACGCATGCGTGACAGCTGAAAGCTGGGGAATTGCTCCCCGTGGGCTCCGTCGGTGTCGACGTCACCCATAAGTGAGGACTGATTCCTGCTGTCTCTGGAGAACACCTGTTACAGGTGAGTAACTACACTGTACAGCTGTGCCAGGTATCCCCATCCTCTCCGAGGTTTAATAAAAAAACAAAAGAAAACTCTAAAGAATGTGCGGGTGCCAAATAGTGCTCTCTATGGGTGTTCAAGAAATGCTCAAGCTGAAACAGTGAAAAGAAGTGAGGGGGGATGCCCTACACTTTTCCAAAATTTCACCTCTCGAAAGGAAATGACTCTTCCCAAGATAATCCTGCATGTTATCCATCTCATTGGCGCTCATCCATCTAAACTGTCCTGGATCCATCCTCCCCAGTGGGAACAGTTCCTCCTGCGTTAAGAAAACTAGATGGGTTAACAAAGGGCCAGACTTCAGGTACATGACAGTCTTCTCCCATACCTCCAGTGTGGGACGCACCAGGGGATGCTGAACAAACCGTGCCTCCTGCTGCAATAAGGCTGAAAAGGGGACTGCCCCCAAACAGGGCATGCCCACCTGCTTAGCCTCAAGGGGAACCCAGTGCTGGACAGGGTTAGCACCCCACCAATAATAGATTGACCTTACCTGTGCTGCCCAAAATTACAGCTTAAAATTAGGTAGGGGACAGCCCAGCACTCGGAGACATCAACAACTCAACTTAACCCACGCCCGCTTGCCGTTCCACCAAAAATGTGCAGTAACTCTATGTAACTCAGTAAAGTAGGTATTGGGGATCTTACAAGGGAGCATCAGAAACAAATAAATGAACTTGGGCAAAATGTTCATCTTAATAAAGTTAATTCATTTTAGTAAGGAGGGAGATAAAAATGCTTAAGCAATGGGGAAAAATGTAGCTGGAACAATCTATCCAGCTTAGTGGGAATCCTAACCCCCAGATACAGCAGATAGTCTGCCTTCCACTGATAGGGATTCCAGGCTGTCCACTAACTCCTGATAAACTTGAAAGGACAGCAGGACTGATTTGGTCGAGTTGAGCTTATACACCGACACTTCTGCAAACTGCCTGTACTCTGCTGCAAAAGCTGCTAAGGATTGCTCGGGACTTGAGACGAACCAAAAGGATGTCATCTGCGTACATTGCTACCTTGTACTCCAGAGCTTGTATCTTTGAATCTTGATTAGTTTTAGTAACTTTTAAAAGTTCTTTTGCAGACTGATTCTCCAACGTTACTGCTCTATTCTCTTGAATGTTAAGTAGGAGCTCTGCAGACTGATCAGTAATGACAGCTGTTAGATTAACAATAACGCCCCAAATTGACTCCAAAGTGAATTGTTTGGGCCTTGACATGTTTATAGCAGAAAGGGGAACAAAACAAGGCAAACCTGACCATGACACTGGGGAGCCTTCAATATTCTCACCACCCAACTCCAGAGTCTCTTGCAACTTGCGCCTTTCCTTCCCCCCCATACTCTCAGTGAGGCCTGCCAATGGATCTAAAATAGCAGCCGACCTGATGCTTCCAGCAGCAGCAGCAACTTCCCCTCGATTGGCCAGCCCTTCATTGTCGACTTCCAATGGAGGCATGCTTGGGCTGCTCGCCGAAAGTGCCGTCACACTGGGAAGTGGAGCTGGGGTGCGTCACCTCCGGAGATAATACTTCAAGGTCCATAAGGGACACTGAGTCTTCCCAGATATTGTTGCCAGTTAGGCTTTCCTGGACAAAGTGTTGGTCTATTGGACCAGGTAAGTTTGGCAACTGGGTCAAAGACAGAATCTTCCCAGACTTTGCTTTTTCTTTTACCCATAGACAGAGCGCCATGGAGCTCAGCACACTCAGGTTGCCATCTTGTTACCATGCATGGCAAACTTGCCTGCTTCCAGGAAAGTTGATGTTTAAATTATGGATTAACTGAGGGGTGTTTGGAGGGGTACAGTGCTAAAAAGGTGGGTATATGCTTATTCTTTTTCTAGTTGTTTGAGTTCTGAGAGAGTGACTCCATCCTTGTGCTGTAGAAGCACAGCAACCACTTCTGTGTCTGATCTGTTGCCGTCAATGGAGAGCACTTGTTATAGGTAAGCAGCTTTGCTTTATTGGAAGCTAAATAGAAAGTTTTTTGTAATTTCTTTTTTTTATCTGGCTTAACAGCAGGGACACTAATTTTGTTTTTGTACACCCTGTAGAGAAGCATTCAATTAATTTTTTGGGGTACTATTATCAACAGCTTGATGGAATTCACAGCTGATTGTAACAGCTTATTTAAATCTGACAGTTGCCTTTCTCAGTTTTTATAAGCTAATATCTCACTGGGTCAGTTTCTGAGATTGAGATTGCGGTGGTTGTATTTTTTTGCATTGATACATAAAGTGTAAACTAAGTCGCTGGCTAATAGTTTGTTTTTTTTTAAAGATCATTCAGTGCCTTACAGAGAAGGCATTCAAGCAAAACCTTTATGCAAACAGACAATTATTGCATCTGAACCACAAGAAACTCGATAGAATATGTTCTCCCTTATTATCCACGAGCAATTGTGATTAAGAACGGCCTGTCTTTTAGGTGCAGGAGCTAACTGTGCAACATGCAATATTGCTGCTGCCCGGTTAGCTACTGCGTCTTCTAGCTTGTGTGGCAATCCCCGGATAAATGCTGGGGCCACATTTAACCCCAACATTGAATATCTGGGGTTAAGGGTCGACTGGCACGGTTATGTGCTATAGCGGCGCATATCCTGTCCGACTGGATATCTGGCCCATAATGTCTATCCTCACTTTAAAGACTTTGAAGTGACATGCTTCTGCTGGATAGCTAGACAGATGTCATTGAGATTTTCTTCTGATTACAGACTACCTTACTCCATGTATGTCATCAGTTGTCCATATGATTTGATAAATGTGAGTAAGGTCTTCCAGGAAGTAACAAGAATTTATAACAGAATGTCTGTAAAGTCCAAAAGGTGCATATTCTGTAAAGACCTTAATCATTCAATTGCACCACCTTATCCTACAATCAAAGTGGTCACATCACAATTGGAGGGTTACATTTAACATGAGGGTACTTAACAACAACATACAATGAACTCGTATGTCTAGTTGGGATGGGTGGGTATCGAGTTGATGGAGGTAGTTGCATTACTGTTCGGGTGGAGACTGTTGTCTGTCTGCTCATAGGTTTCTGTAAAGAGCAGGGTTTTAAGGGCCTTGCGGAAGTCTATGATGTCATTCAAAGCCCTCAGTCCCGTTGGGAGGGAGTTCCAAAGTGTGGACGCCAGTAGCAAAGGAGCTGCTCTTGAGGTTGTTTAGTCTTGTGATATCCTGCAGGTGTGCCGATCTTGTTGTCATTATTGGTCCTTCTTGGTCTGTTGCTGATATCCCTTGTTATATCTTGGAGTGCATCTACCGAGATATGGTGAATGATTTTAAAGATGATCAGGACCGTTTTTTGAATTTTGCTCTGGCCATCATTGGGAGCCAGTGAAGCTGCTTTCAGACCAGGGTGATGTGCTCCGTTCTTGGTGTGTCTGTAATGATGCGTGCTGCAGTGTTTTGCACCATTTGGAATGGGTGTAAGGTCTGCTGAGGGAGGCCTTGATATAGCGCGTTTCCGTAATCAAGCAGAGGTGTGATGAGTGCTTGGCACACTGTGCGGAAATGGTCCTGGCGGAGTATTGGCTTGAGCTTTCTGATGGTCCTCAAATGTTGATAGCCTTGTTTGCGGTTTTGGTGATGTGGGATTTCAGGTTCAGAGCTCTGTCCATTGTGATGCCCAGATACTTAACTTCATCTTTGACTGCTATTGGTTTGTCTAGAATGCTGATAGTTTTGTGGTGGAATGAAGGTGTGGGGTTCCTGGTGACGAACATTGCCTCAGTTTTATCGTAGTTGACCGTCAGGTTATTGGCTGTGAGCCAGGCATTCATGTCTTCAAGGCATCTGGTTCTTGTGCTGTACAGTCAAACCCCAACATGTAGTGTCAGCCCTCTTAGTATATAAATTATTTTTTGTCTGATCTCACCAATCACTATACACAGCTAAGAAAGCTAACACAACCCTAACGGAGTACATTTTTACTTTAAATTAATTTATTTTAACTTTATCTTTTCCAAGTAAACTTTAAATAAAACAAACCCTTTAGCTCAATCCATACATTGGATGGCTTCAATTCCCAAGTTTTTAAAAATTAAGTTGATAGGATAGGAACTGGACATTCTGTATCATGTGCATGTTTGTATTTTATAAAATACATGTGTACGTTGAACTCCACCCTCGTTCTTCTTAAACTACATTCTTGGAAATCAGGGCTAGCTCATTCACTCACTAGGTGGGCTAGTTGTTTCGGAGGGGAGTCAAAAGTGGCAGGCCATGTGTGCACATGGCCTGCTGCCCCCCCCCCCCACCAGAATCAGCAGCAGCAGCGGAGGGGGCGATGGGTGATGGCTCAGCACATAAGAACATAAGATATGCCATACTGGGTCAGACCAAGGTCCATCAAGCCCAGTACCCTGTTTCCAACAGTGGCCAATCTAGGTCATACATACCTAGCAGTTTCCCCAAAAGACACAGGTTCCACAATGCTTGTACTGGGTCAAGCATTGATATCCTGGGTCCCTTCTTAATAATGGTTTATGGACCTTTCCTCCAGGAACTTGTCCAAACCTTTTTCAAACCCAGCTACACTAACAGCCTTTACTACATCCTCCGGTAACAAATTCCAGAGTTTGATTACACGTTGAGTGAAAAAAATATTTTCTTTTATTAGTCTTAAATAGTTTACCCTGTAGCTTCATTGCATGTCCCCTAGTCTTTCTATATTCTGATAACGTAAACAGGAGGGGGTGGCCCAGCGTGAGGGGGGATGGGGCAGCGTGTCCAGGGCTTCTGCCTAGGGTGGCAGAAACCCTTGGGCCAGCCCTGTTGGGAATCCATACACACAGGACAAGTGTAAATTTATGCCATCTTGTCAGTGTGCATGCTTGTTTATGTTCTGTTTATATACCACGTTCCTTAGACATAGTAATAACCTAAAGTGGTTTAGAAAATATAAGACATATAAATAATATAATATAAATATATATATATATATATATATAATAAAACTAAGTATCAAAATATTCAAATATACAGATTAATACATTTCATGGATATATAAAACATCAACACATTTTGAAACATACAAAAAAGAAGTTAGTACAAAATTATATAAAAATTTGGTATGTACTAAATCAAAAATTGTGATTTGTTCTTAAAGTATTCCAATGATTTATAGGCACAAGGTCCCAAAGATCTTCAGAAGAGAGAGAACTTTTTAATGATTTGGAAATGCCACACATAGTTAAAGAATCAGCATATTTTTCTCATCTATCTAATAACACACAAGAAAAACAATTAGTGTAAACTACCTTGTTCCTGCTATTAATAAAGACTTTCTGGTTACAGATGGTAAAAGAAATCTCCAGGAACAAGCAGGAATGAGTCTTCACATATGGGTATCATCGGTACCGACGGAACCTGCGCGGGAACGCTCCCCAGCGTCCAGTAGGAAAGCCTTTGGGAGCATCCCAGAGCGCCTGCGTGCTGCCTTCCCGCCTTTCCTAACCGCCTCTCTCCAGTTCTTCTTTTCCACGGAGCCAGTAGGTCGTGTTTCCTGTCACCGCTGAAGAATTTCTTATTTTCTTTTATTTCTTTAGTCGCGTGTCTGCCTTCTCGACTCCGGACCGGTACCGCCGGTCTTTTCTTTCTTTATATTAAAAACAAAACAAAAAAAAACCCTACTATTTTTCTCACTTCAGTGCATTTTCTTTCTGTGGCCTTAGGCCTACAAAAATTTTCCTCATGGAAAAGCCCGCCTCCGGGTTTAAAAAGTGCACAAAGTGTAGCGGCACTATTTCTGTCACCGACACCCATGACTAGTGTCTCAAATGTTTAGGTCCTGACCATTCCATGACAGACTGTGAGTCCTGTTCCATGATGTCTAAAAAAGGTCTACAGAATCGAGCAGCCAAGCTCAGTACCCTGTTTCCCTCTGATGCAGCTTCGGTGGCATCGACGTCTTCCAGGGCTTCCTCTTCCTCCCATGGATCTCAGGTAACCAAACTTAAGTCCAGCTGGTCCTCGAAGAGTAGATCTCCCTCTAAGTATCGAGATGCCTCTGGGCTTGCTCTCGAGGAATCCGCACCGGCAAAATTACCCCGGCGGGAGGCTCCGGCTTCCAAAGCTTTATCTATGGGGTCACAGGTTGACATCGATATCTCGGCCTCGACCGATCACCTGTTGCAATGTTCTGGGGTACCGGTGATTTCCACTGGTACCGACATCCAGACATTGGTGGCGTCGATGGATCAGAATATCCTGACCATGCAGTGTGCCATCACGGCATTCATACAAGCTGCGACGCCTTCGGTACCGCAACAAACTCCATTGTCGGTACCGATTCCGGTACCGGACCCGATATTGGTTCCGGTGCCGGTACCGATTGCATCGACATCTGCTTCGGCGTCGACGGCAGCGGTACACTGTTCTGTGATGCCCATCGGTACCGATCACTCCCGATGTCGATACCCCTCGGTACGCGTATCGGGCTTTGCAAGAGCATCCAGACAGGCGATACTTCGATTCCTCTGAAGACTCTGATGAATCAGAGGCCTCTATCGAAGCATCGGGGATCCTTCCTCAGGAACTCTCTTCTCCAAAAAGGAGAATGTCTCCTCCAGAAGACTTGTCTTTTCAAGACTTCATTAGGGAGGTGGCCAGGGGCCTTTCCATCTCAGTGGCCTCTGAGACAGAGCCTAGAGCCAAAAAATTAGATATTTTACAATATCCTAAGGCTCCTAAAGAGGCAGCCACTTTACCAATACATGAGATTCTTTATGATCACATGTTGGGCATATGGGAGACTCCTCTTACCATCTCCCCTCATTCTCGTAGGTTGGACACCATGAATCGTGTTCCTCCTTGTCCTGGTTTTCATAAGACTCAACTTCCTCACCACTCCATTGTGGTAGAGTCTGCTATGAAAAAGATCAAGAGTGCAAAAAGGCACTCTTCTACTCCTCCAGGAAGAGAATGCAGAACCTTAGATGCCTTTGGCAGGAGAATTTTCCAGGCCAGTATGCTTGTGGCCAGAATCAACTCCTATAGTCTCTATATGGGGATGTTTCTAAAGGAAGTTACAGATCATCTGCAAACCCTATCTCCTTTTATGTCAGAAGATAAAAGGGAAGAGTTTCTCACCTGGCTTAAACATGCCCAGGATATTTCCAAGTTTTCCAACCGTGCAGCCTTTGACTCTTTTGAAGGTGCCAGCAGAGCCTCGGCTATCGCCATAGGTGCACGCAGAGTTGCTTGGTTACAAGCCTCTGATTTGGAACTCTGGGTTCAGGATGGACTAGGTAACCTTCCTTGTACAGGTGAAAACCTTTTTGGCAAAGATTGGCAAGCAAAGGCCAACCAGATGGATGCTGAAAATTCTGCTTTAGATAGACTTTCAATGTCTACTTCTGCTCCTTTTAAAAAGAGGTTATTCAAAAAAGTATTTTTCCCCAAAAAAGGGAAATATTCTTCTGCTTATGGTCAGGCCTCTTCTGCAGGTCGTTTTGCTACAAAGAGACAGCAACAACCAAAACAGGCCAAGCCTAAGGCTGCGAGGACTGCTACGGCCCAACAGCCTCAGCCTCCTCAGGGCCTTTGACTTACAACTAGAGAACTTAGCCTTTCTGGCTCTAGAACATCCAGAGCCTCTCACCATTCCAGGAAGGTTAGCTCATTTTGCTCCCAGATGGGAACAAATCACAGCAGAGCAATGGACCCTCTCCATCATAAGAGATGGGTACAAGCTTCATTTCTTAAACCTTCCCCCTCACACCATGGTGAAACAGTTCAATTCTCCAACATCTCTCCTCCACCTTCTAGGTCAGGAGATTGCTACCCTTCTTGCCCAAGTGGCAATAGAAGAAGTACCCCTTCTTCAACAGGGTTCAGGGTTCTACTCCCCCTATTTTCTCATTCCAAAGAAAACAGGGGGCTACAGACCCATTTTAGATCTCAGAGAATTGAACAAGTTTCTATGCAAGGAGAAATTCAAGATGATTTCTCTCGGTGCTCTCCTTCCATACCTCCAGAGTCAGGACTGGCTTTGTTCTCTAGATCTCAAGGATGCGTACACCCATGTCCTCATCCATCCAACACACAGAAGGTTCCTTCGGTTCCTTTACCAAGGAAAGCATTACCAATACAAAGTGCTTCCTTTCGGTCTGGCCTCTGCACCAAGAGTGTTCACAAAATGCATGGCAGTAGTAGCTGCATTTCTACGCACGCTAGGGATATTCGTATTCCCATATCTGGACGACTGGCTCATCCGAGCTCCATCCCAGTCAGAGGCCCAGACTTCCCTGGCCTGCACAAGGCGTGTTCTTCAGTATCTGGGACTTGTAATAAACATTCCAAAATCCCATCTCACCCCTACTCAATCTCTAGAGTTCATAGGGGCCTTGCTGGATACCACAACTGCAAGGGCATATCTTCCCCAGGCCCGTTGCCTACGCTTGGTGCAGTTAGCCTCACAGATTCAGTTAAAATCCCATTTAACTGCTCGAGAGATGTTACAACTCTTAGGCCACATGGCATCCACTGTGCATGTGGTTCCTTATGCTCGCCTTCACATGAGAGCAGCTCAATGGATTCTGTCCACCCAATGGACCCAGGCATCAGGGTGCCTGTCAGACAAAATAGCGACCTCCAGTCGTCTCTTTTGCTCTCTCCATTGGTGGAAGTCCACTCAAAATCTGTTGCTGGGGTCCCCCTTTCAACAGGTGTTACCCCAAACAACCCTTACAACAGATGCCTCTCCAAAGGGTTGGGGAGCTCATCTACAAGATCTCTTCACCCAAGGCATCTGGTCTCCACAGGAGACATCTCTACATCTCAACCTCTTAGAGCTCAGAGCAATCTTTCTGGCTTTCAGAGTCTTCCACACCCTGCTCAGCTACAAGACAGTCCTCATCCACACGGACAACCAGGTAGCCATGTTCTACGTGAACAAGCAGGGGGGGACTGGCTCTCTGTCGCTTTGCAACGAAGCTCTGAGATTGTGGGCCTTCGCCAGAGAGCATCAAATCCATCTCATGGCAGTGTATCTTCCAGGGGTTCAAAACCCTTGGGCAGACAGACTTGGTCAAGTTCTGCTTCCACACGAATGGTCCCTCCATGGGGACCAGATAGCCAGGATCTTTCGAATTTGGGGAACCCCAGACATAGACCTGTTTGCAAGTCCTTGGAATGCCAAACTTCCCCGGTTCTGTTCCAGGATTCCGTGTCAGGGCGTTCAGGCCAGGGATGCCTTCCTCCTTCATTGGGGGCAAGATTTCCTCTATGCCTTTCCACCTATTCCCCTCATTCCCAAGACACTGTTCAAGCTTCAGAGAGACAGGGGGTCTATGATCCTCATAGCACCACGTTGGCCACGCCAAGTGTGGTACCCTCTACTTAAGAACATAAGATATGCCATACTGGGTCAGACCAAGGTCCATCAAGCCCAGTATTCTGTTTCCAACAGTGGCCAATCTAGGTCATATGTACCTAGCAGTTTCCCCTAGGGACACAGGTTCCACAATGCTTGTATTGGTTCAAGCATTGATATCCTGGGTCCCTTCTTAATAATGGCTTATGGACCTTTCCTCCAGGAACTTGTCCAAACCTTTTTTAAACCCAGCTACACTAACAGCCTTTACTACATCCTCCGGTAACAAATTCCAGAGTTTGATTACACGTTGAGTGAAAAAATATTTTCTTTTATTAGTCTTAAATAGTTTACCCTGTAGCTTCATTGCATGTCCCCTAGTTTTTCTATATTCTGATAAGGTAAACAATCGATCTACGTTTACCCGTTCCACTCCGCTCATTAATTTATAGACTTCTATCATATCTCCCCTCAGCCGTCTCTTTTCCAGGTTAAAGAGCCCTAACCTTT
The DNA here is from genome assembly GCA_033557465.1 of Ichthyophis bannanicus. Lineage (NCBI taxonomy): Eukaryota > Metazoa > Chordata > Amphibia > Gymnophiona > Ichthyophiidae > Ichthyophis > Ichthyophis bannanicus. The sequence continues at coordinate 749,257,659 of CM066032.1, forward strand.
TTAGCCTTTCTTCATAGGAGTATCCTTCCATCCCCTTTACCATTTTGGTGGCTCTTCTCTGAACCTTTTTTAATAACTCTATATCCTTTTTAATATACGGCGACCAGAATTGCACACAATATTCAAGGTGCGGTCTCACCATGGAACGATATAGAGACATTATAATATCCTTTGTTTTATTTTCCATTCGTTTCCTTATCATACCTAGCATTCTATTTGCTCTCTTGGCCGCCGCTGCACACTGGGCCGAGGGTTTTAACATGGTATCCACAATGACGCCTAAATCTTTTTTCTGGGTGGTGGTTCCTAATGTGGAACCTTGCATCGTGTAACCATAGTTTGGGTTGTTCTTCCCTAGGTGCATAACCTTGCACTTGTCCACATTAAATTTCATCTGCCATTTTGATGCCCAGTCTTCCAATTTATCAAGATCCTCTTGCAATTTTCCACAATCCTCTTGGGTTTTAACAACTTTAAATAGTTTGGTGTCATCTGCAAATTTGATAACCTCACTCGTTATTCCACTTTCCAGGTCATTTATGAATATGTCAAAAAGCAGCGGACCCAGCACAGATCCCTGGGGTACACCACTATTCACCTTTCTCCATTGGGAAAATTGGCCATTTAGCCTTACCCTCTGCTTTCTATCTTTTAACCAGTTCCTGATCCACAATAGTACACTGCCTCCTATCCCATGACTCTTTAGTTTTGCCAAAAGTCTCATGAGGGACCTTGTCAAAGACTTTCTGAAAGTCCAGATACACAATATCAACCGACTCACCTTTGTCCACCTGATTCACTCCTTCAAAAAAACATAACAGATTAGTAAGACAAGATCTTCCTTGTCTAAAGCCATGTTGGCTGTCTCTCATTAGTTCATGACTATCTACATGCTGAGTAATTTTATTCTTTATGATGGTTTCTATCATTTTTTCCGGTATTGATGTCAGGCTCACCGGTCTGTAGTTTCCCGGATCACCCCTGGAACCCTTTTTAAAAATTGGTGTTACATTGGCGATCCTCCAATCTTCAGGTATTAGAGATGATTTTAATGATAGTTCACAGATTACTAATAGCAGGTCTGCAATCTCATATTTCAGTTCTTTCAATACCCTTGGATGTATACCATCCGGCCCAGGTGATTTGCTACTCTTCAGCTTTTCTAATAGTTGTAATACATCTTCTCGATGTATCGATATTTCCTTCAATTCTTCTGCACCTTTAAATACCACTTCAGTCATGGGTAACATCCCTACATCTTCCTCAGTAAAGACTGAAGCAAAGAATTCGTTCAGTCTCTCCGCTATCGCCTTGTCTCCTCTTAGTGCTCCTTTAACCCCTTTATCATCTAATGGACCAACTGACTCTCTCACAGGTTTTTTGCTACGAATGTACTTGAAAAGGTCTTTACTTCGCGTTTTTGCTTCTGCAGCAAGCTTCTTCTCAAATTCTCCCTTTGCCTGCCTTATCAATGCCTTGCATTTGACTTGCCAGTGCTTGTGCTGTTTCCAGGTTTCGTCGTTTGGCTCTTTTTTCCATTTCCGGAAAGATGCTTTTTTGGCAACAACAGCCTCTCTGACCTCAACTTTTAGACCATGCTGGCAGTTTTTTGGACTTCTTTCCACTTTTCTTAAAGCGTGGAATACAGCTGGTCTGGGCTTCCAAGATAGTATTTTTCAACAGCCAACCCTGATGTACGTCTTTAACCTTTGCAACTGCTCCTTTTAGTTTTTTCTTGACTGTTTTCCTCATTTTATCATAGTCTCCCTTTCGAAAGTTAAAAGGTAGTACTGTGGATTTCCTTACTATCCCTCCTCCACTAATTAAATCAAAGGCGATCATGCTATGATCTCTATTGCCAAGTGGCCCCAACAACCTTATCTCTTGCACTAGATCTGTTGTTCCACTAAGGATTAGGTCTAATATGGCTTCCCCTCTGGTCGGTTCATGAACCAGCTGCTCCAAGAAGCAGTCATTTATTTCATCTAGGAACTTTATCTCCCTAGCATGTCCTGATGTGACACTGACCCAGTCGATACCGGGGTAGTTGAAATCACCCATTATTATTACTGTGCTGTAACTTTTGTTAGCTTCCTTGATTTCTTTGAGCATTTCATCATCCATTTGGTCATTCTGGCCAAGCGCTCGTTAGTACACCCCCACTGCCATTGCCTTCCCTCTTTTACATGGAATTTCAATCCATATAGATTCTACAGCAGATTTTGTTTCCTGCAAAACTTTAATCCTTTCTGACTCAATGCCCTCTCTATCATAGAGAGCAACCCCTCCACCAATTTGATCAGCTCTATCATTACGATATAGTTTGTACCCAGGTATCAGTGTCCCACTGGTTGTCGTCCTTCCACCATGTCTCTGATATTCCAATCATATCTAACCTTTCTTTTAGTGCTATATATTCTAACTCTCCTATCTTATTTTTTAGACTTCTAGCATTTGCATACAAGCATTTTAGAGAATGTATTTTATCCATATTAATTTGTCTGTTAGACATGAGTAATTTGGGATCTTTAAGCTCTGTCTGCTCCATACTTGAGGGCATTTGGGCTACTTTACTCTTTTGTGGAACCTCTCTGCTTTTGGTAGTATCCTTCAAAGATACATTCTTCCGAACCATCTGCTCTTGGGCGACTGTCGGCTTTCCCCTAATATCTAGTTTAAAAGCTTCTCTATCTCCTTTTTAAAGGTTAATGCCAGCAGCCTGGTTCCATCCCGGTTAAGGTGAAGCCCATCCCTTCGGAAGAGCCCCTCCTTTCCCCAGAATGTTCCCCAGTTCCTAACAAATCCAAACCCCTCATCTCTGCACCATTGTCTCATCCACGCATTGAGACTCCGGAGCTCTGTCTGCCTTTTGGGTCCTACGCGTGGAACAGGAAGCATTTCGGAGTATGCTACCCTGGAAATTCTGGATTTCAACTTCCTACCTAAAAGCCTAAATTTAGCCTCCAGAACCTCCCTACCACATTTTCCTATGTCATTGGTACCAACATGTACCAAGACAGCAGACTCCTCCCCAGCACTATCTAAGACCTTATCTAGGTGGCGCGTGAGGTCCGCTACCTTCGCACCAGGCAGGCTTGTTACCAGGCGATCCTCACGTCCACCAGCCACCCAGCTATCTACATGCCTAATGATCGAATCACCAACTATAACGGCTGTCCTAACCCTTCCCTCATGGGCACATGGCCCTGGAGAAACTTCCTCGGTGCAAGAGGGTTTTACATCACCTGGAGGACAGGTCCTAGTTACAGGATCACTTCCTGCCACACCAGGGTGATGCTCTCCTGTCACGTGACCTCTCTCCTCCATGGCAACAGGGATGCTGCCAGACTGGAGGTGGGACTTCAGGACTATATCCCTGTAAGTCTCGTCTATGTACCTCTCTGTCTGTCTTATGCTTTCCAAATCTGCTACTTTAGCCTCTAGAGAACAGACTCGTTCCCTGAGAGCAAAGAGCTCCTTGCACCTAGTGCACACGTAAGACCTCTCACCAACTGGGAGAAAATCATACATGTGACACTCAATGCAAAAGACTGGAAAGCCCCCATCCCGCTGCTGGACTGCTGTCTGCATCTTAGTTTTAAGTTTGTGTTTAGATCTAAGTTCTTTAGTTACTAAGGGTTGCTATGGATATTTATACTAATAAAACTGAACCTAATACGTGTAATATACCTTGTTCACCTGAAGCTTAACTAATCTCAGGTCCTTAGTGTATGACTGATTTGGGTAATGAGCTTCACCTGAGAGCACCTCCTGTCTTTTAAGATGTGTAAGTACCTATAAAGCTACGATTATCCCAGGGGAGAGTGGGAGGGAATTAACACTTATTAAAAGAGGGCTGCTACACAGTACCCTGTCTTGTGCTGCTGAGGTAAGCTATATTCTGATTTGATTTGATTTAAATTATAGCTCTTAGCTGCTGCTAGGCTCTAACTTCTTATGAAATTTAAAGTACAAGCTCTCTGCTGGGTTCTAAATTTAACCAGAAAGCTCTTTTCTGTGTTGTAAATTTAAGCTAAAAGAACTTTGCTGATGCTAGGCCCTGAGTGACTATTAAATGTAAACTACAAGCTCTCTGCTGGGTTCCAAATGTAACCAGAAAGCTCTCTTCTGTGTTTTAAATTTAAACTAAAAGTACTTTGCTGTTACTAGGCCCTGAGTGACTATTAAATTTAAAGTACAAGCTCTCTGCTGGGTATGAAATGTAACCAGAGAGTTCTCCTCTGTGTTTTAAATGTAAACTTAAACTGCTGCTACTAGGCCCTGACTGATTTAACAAAAATAGTGGATCACAGATTAAGTAGCTTTAATACAAAGAATTCCTTTTAGAAAATTACCAGAAGTAAATACTCACAGTTGCAGATCTCCCTCCAGAAGCAACAGTCCCCCTTACCAGTCTTTCAGTCTTTCTGCATCTCTCTCAAGCTCCCTCCCTGGACTTGGGGTCTGCTCCAGATCTCCTCTCTCAGGAGGAGGGAACGTTGTGGCACCCAAATCCCCAGTCTCTTCATCTCAGGGCCTGGTTGCTGAAGGCCTAGACCTTCAAGATTTACCTCTTTCTCAGCAAGTGAAGGATATCCTTCATGCTTCCAGAAAGCCTTCCACCAGACGTTCCTATGCTTTTAAATTGAAGAGGTTTACCATTTGGTGTGCAGAGAAGGGTCATAACCCTCTTGCAATACCTCTGAATTCTTTACTAGAGTATTTGCTGCATTTATCCCATGCAGGCCTTAAAACGAATTCAATCAGAGTCCATTTGAGTGTTATTGCAGCATCCCTTAAGCCTCTCAATGGACATCCTATTTCCTCTCATCCTCTTATAGCAAGATTCATGAGAGGCCTTCTTTTGACTAAACCTCCCATTAGACCACCTCCAGTGGCATGGGACTTAAATCTGGTTCTTGGCCAGCTTATGAAGCCACCCTTTGAACCCTTAGCCACCACCTCCTTGAAATTCCTTTCCTGGAAGGTTATTTTTCTCATTGCAGTCACCTCAGCTCGCCGTATCAGTGAGTTGCAAGCCTTAGTGGCTAATCCTCCTTATACAAGGTTCCATCATGACAAGGTAGTCCTCAGAACTAATCCACACTTTATGCCTAAAGTAGTCTCACCTTTTCATCTGAACCAAGAGGTGTATTTACCTGTCTTTTTTCCAGGACCTCATGCATCAAGTGCAGAGAGGAATCTTCATACCCTGGATTGTAAAAGAGTACTTGCTTTCTACTTACAAAGGACACAGCAACATAGAAAGTCCTCTCAACTTTTTGTTGCTTTTGATCCCTCTCATTTAGGACTTCCAGTCTCTAAGAGAACTCTGTCTAGTTGGATTGCTCAGTGTATCTCCTTCGCCTACCAGAGTAAGAACCTTTCTCTGGAGGGCCATGTCACAGCTCACAATATGAGGGCCATGGCAGCCTCTATGGCTCATCTAAACTCTGTGTCCATCGACCAAATCTGTCGAGCGGCCACCTGGGCCTCGGTTCATACCTTCACAGCCCATTACTGCTTGGACAAGGACTCCTGCCGGGATGCCTTGTTTGGTCAGGCTGTTCTCAAACACCTGTTCCATACCTAATCAACTCCTACCCTCCATCCCTGACTGGATGCCTGAGATTCATGGGTGGAGGTAGAGCCCTTCCCAGGGACTCACAACCTGGGTGATCTCCCAGGCATCTCTAGCTGGGGAGTCCCCATATGTGAAGACTCATTCCTGCTTGTTCCTGGAGATAGCACAGTTACTTACCTGTAACAGGTGATCTCTGGGAACAGCAGGAATAAGTCTTCACAACCCACCCACCTCCCCTAGGAGTTGTATCTCTCTATCTTTCCTTTCCTCTCTCTCTCTTTGTCTCAGCTTTAAAACTCGAACTGGAGAGAGGCGGTTAGGAAAGGCAGGAAGGCAGTGCGCAGGCGCTGTGGGATGCTCCCAAAGGCTTTCCTACTGGACGCTAAGGAGCGTTCCCGCGCAGGCTGCGTCTGTACTGACGATACCCATATGTGAAGACTTATTCCTGCTGTTCCCAGAGATCACCTGTTACAGGTAAGTAGCTAACTGTGCTTTATATGGTTTAGGTGGTGAAGGCACTTACGCAGTCTTGCAATTTTATAACAGCCATTTTCAGTGAGTGAAACACAGAGTTCTTTACTTGTAATATGGATTCTCTGTACACAGCAGTGGAATGCAGCTATACTAAATAGTGCAATTTCCCTCTGACAGCTCCAGTGTGCTGACACTCCCCTATAGCTCTGCGAAGCCTAACAAATCACATGGACTGGATTGTATATATTCCAGGGACCTGAAAGAATTAAAGGATGTTATCGTCCCTCCAGTCCAGTCCCGCACCTCTGGGGTAGTGTACCTCTTCCAGCAGCTTAGAGACTGAGCGTGTCATCTTTTGATGACACCCGGTACTTATACAGCTGGCACCGCCTACCAGCTCCAGTTTGCTCAGTCTCCAAGCTGCTGGAGGAGGTAGTGAGCCAGGGTGCTGGACTCGCTGAAGGAACTACTAAGGACCAATAGGTTAGGGTAGAGAGGATTTTTGGTTTTGTTTCCCCTGTAATCTGCAGGTCTGGTGTTTGTTTGTTTTTTTTAAGCTTATTGAGGAAAAGAAATCAAGTGAGTACAATTCAAAGTGAGGTGTTGGAACCGGCATTGGGAGAACCTCTCCCCCCCCCCCAGGAGCCTGGGGAGAGTTGGGAAGGACTCCTGCATTCTGAGTCCTCAGGTGGCACCTGATCCCGTGGGTGGGTGAGGAGCCGCCACATGGTTAAGAACATATTGAGACTGGCAGCCTGGGTCAGTCCCCCAGCACCGAAGCCCGGAGTGCAAGGCTGAGCGCAGGGGGGAGAGAAGCGCCACAAGGTAAGGAGCGGGAGTGAGTCCGGTGGGGAAGTGTCAAAAGAAAAGCAGAGAGCTCGTACAGAGCCAGAACACCTTCAGGCCCAGCGTAGTATGCCGGCCTGTGTTGGAGGCCAGCGGCTGTGTGGGAAGCGAGGTACTCGTGAGTTTCTGCTTTGGGGCCTAGACCACATAGTGGCTGCTGTCCACCGGGGTTTTTGGCACGTGGAGGAGCTTAGCAGCCTGTTTCTACCTCAGAGCACTCTATTTTAGATAGGCACACCACCTGCCTGCTCCAACCTTTCATTGTAACAGGTGCAGACAGAGTTCCTGCTGGATTTTATCTAGTTGAGCGTGACTTGCTAGTTACTTTATTTTTTTCTTTGAGTTTTACTTGATCTTAGGTTTAATGTTGCCTTAATTTTGCTTTACCTTGACTTTACTCCCTTTTCTTACCTATATAAAAAAAAAAAGAAAAAGGGAAGGGGTGTTTGGACACCGTGGTGCCAGAGGAAGGCATTAGGGGAGAGACTGCTGCCCTCCTGGGGCCCATTGGGGGAGACTTTGTGGGGTAAGTGTCCGCAGTAGGTCCCATCATTCCGATGAAGCCTCAATGCCTTGTTTGCGGGGACACGCCGAGGGGCGGTCTCAGAGACCGGCGTATGCATAGGATTAACTCCTTGGAGCACGACCTGCAGGACAAGGCGAGGCAGAAGGGTCCCCCCCCCCGGCACATGAGGGCTAGGAGGTATGGGGCCCGCAATCCATCAGCCACTCCAGGACCCACCACGCCGTACAGAGTTTGTATTGCTGTTACACAAAGCATTTTGCTTACACCAGCAGGATTTGGCAAGCGGCGCTCCCATGTCTGCACACGGGACTAAGATGGCAGCTGGCGCAACAGAAAGCAAGATGGAGGGGGGGGGGTCCCATCTAAGAGGGCCAGAGGCCCTGAGGAGTGGCATCCCTCACCAGTGTCGGAGGGACCGGAGGCTGATGACCTGGACACGGATCTGAACATGCAAGAAGAGCTGGAAGAAGGAGAGATTCCGGAGCAGGAAGATCAGTCCCGACTTGTTAGGGTGTTCTACCGGGAGGAGCTCCCGGCAGTCATCTCGGAATCCTTGAAAGCCTTAAACATGCCAACTAGCCAACCCACAGAGTTGAATACAAAGTCTTATTCCAAGAACCTTTTGTCGACAAGAACGGACACACGATTGGTTTAGGAGAGGTAGAATGAAACCGAAGGATGAAAGATTGATAGTTGCAGCACAGGACAGCAGATTACGGATGAGATGGTTTACAGTGAGTATTGAAAAAACTGGCACAACAGATATATGCCGATTCTGTAAGAAAGAGCTGGACACAGTGATTCACCTAATAGCAGGCTGTGAAGTTCTGATGGCAGAAAATTTATATACAGAAAGGCACAACAAAGTAGCACACCTCCTCCACTGGAAACTCTGTAGACATTACAGCATCACTGTCCGTGAAAAGCATTGGGATCATGACCCTAAGAGAATAACAGAGAATGAAGAGGTTATGATCACTTGGGACATTCCCATTCCAACGGATAAGAAACTGGATGCCAGGAAACCTGACATAGTGGTAAAGGAGAAGAACACCAAAATGGCATTGATAATAAATAGAAGTGTTGGTACCGAGTGATGATTCTGTGAATCACCTGGAGAGGGAGAAGATCTTGAAGTATCAAGAAATGCAATCAGAGACCAGGAAAATGTGGCCAAAAGATAAAACAGAAATATTTCCCATGTACTGGGAGCCATAGGCCTGATAAAGAAGAATTTCCAAGTATTTCTTGACAAACTACCCATACATGTTACATCTTATGAACTCCAGCAGGAGGCTCTCTTTGGCACGATGTAAGTATTACGCCGAGCATTAGCAGTAAATTTGAGAGATTAACAAAAAAAACCCAAAAAACAACAACCTATAGTTTCTGAACTATTTTACTTCAGAAACTTTTTTCCTTGGTGCTAGGCGCCATTTTGGGCACTAGGCCCAATTTTTCCTTAAAAATGGAAAAACCAACATCTGGTTTAAAAAAAAAAAAAAAAATTCTAAGTGTGGCAGTACCATCTCTATCACCGACACCCATGATTGGTATCTCAAATGTTTAGGTCCTGACCACTCTACTTCGAAGTGCCTCTCCTGTGGAATGATGTCAAAAAGGGGTTGGCAGAATCAAGCTGCAAAGCTTAGCACCCTTTTTCCCTCGGACGCGGTCTTTTGCATCGACATCCTCCAGGGCCTCATCTTCCTCCCATGGATCTCAGGTAACTAAACATAAATCTAGGCCGGTCCTCAAAGGGTATATCTCCTAAGTATCGAGATGCCACTGGCGTTGCCCTTGAGGAATTTTCACCGGCAAAACTGCCCTGGCGGGAGGCTTCGGCTTCCAAAGCATCAACGGGTCTCCAGGATGTTCTCGAGGCCTCAACCTCGGCAGAACTACTGGCGCTATGCTCTGGGGTTCAGGCCGCTTCTACCGGTACCGACACCCAAGCATCGGTCTCCAGGATGTTCTCGAGGCCTCAACCTCGGCAGAACTACTGGCGCTATGCTCTGGGGTTCAGGCCGCTTCTACCGGTACCGACACCCAAGCATCGGCAGCGTCGATAGACCAGAGATTTCTTGCTGTCGAATGCAGTCTAGTGGCTCTTCTCACAGCTTCGGTACTGTTGAAACCGTTTCAGACACCTCAACTGATACCGGTATCGACGGCATCGACGTCGATGGGTATGCCACCTATACCGAGTCATGCGTCTGTCTCCGGCATCGATAGATTGGTACTGGAGCAACCCAATACCGATTTCAATCGATACCGGTACCGTGCACTGCACGATCACCAGGATCGGAGGTATTTTGAATCCTCTGAGTCTGATGACTCTGAAGACTCTGCCGATACAAGAGTACTTCTCCCAGAGGATTCCTCTTCTCCTCAGCGCAGAATGTCTCCGCCAGAGGATATGTCCTTTCAGGATTTTATCTGTGATATGGCCAGCGGCCTTTCCATCACAGTAGCTCCTGAAAAAGAGCCTAGGGCAAAGGAGTTGAAGATTCTCCAGTACCCTAAGGCTCCCAAAGAGGCAGCTACTCTGCCTATTCATGAGATCTTACATGATCTTATGCTAAGAATGGGGGAAACACCTCTAACCACATCTCCTCATTCTCAGACTCGATACTATGTATCGATTTCCACCTTGTCCTGGCTTTCAAAAAACTCAATTACCACACCATTCAATGGTAGTGGAATCAGCCGTGTGTAGGATGAAAAGTGCAAAGAGACATGCATCCACTTCTCCAGGTCTTGAATGCAGGACCCTTGATGCCTTTGGGCGTCGATGCTTTCAAGCTTCCATGCTCTCAGCTAGGATCAGTTCCTATGTCTTGTATATGGGAATGTTCCTTAAAGAGGTCACAGGAGACTTGGAGCTTATGAGCCCCCTTCTTCCTGATGACAAAAGACAGGAGTATCTTACTCTTGTCAAACATGCCCAGGATGTTTCCAAGTTTGTAAATCGTGCAGCCTTTGACTGTTTTGAGTGCATAAGCAGAACCTCTGCTATTGCCATTGGTGCATGTCGGATTGCCTGGCTTTAGGCATCTGACTTGGAGATTTGGGTACAGGATAAATTAGGAAACATTCCTTGTACAGGAAAAAAATCTCTTTGGCAAGAATTGGCAGGAGAAGGCTAATGAGATAGATGCAGACAATATCACTTTGGATAGATTGTCCAAATCTACAGCCGATCCTGCAAGGAAAAGATGCTCTAAAAAACCATTTTTCAATAAGAAAAAAGTTTTATCCTTCCTATACCCAACAGGGACACCGTCCAGGTCAGCCTGCCCAAAAGGGACAACAGCAACAAAAGAAGCCAAAAGCGGTAAAACCTCAGCCAGCTCAGCAGGCTCAGCCTCCTCAGCAGGCTCAGCCTCCTCAGGGGTTTTGACTCCTCTCTAGAGAACTTTGCCTTCCTGCCCCTGAAGGGTCCAGAACCCTTGGACATCCCAGGCAGGTTATGTCATTTTGCTCACAGATGGTACCAAATAACAGCAGAAAATTGGACTCTGTCCATTGTACGAGAGGGATACAAGCTTCATTTTCACAGCATGCTCCCTCCTACAGTGGTAAGACAGTTCAATTCTCAGACCTCTCAACAATCTCTTAGGTCAAGAAGTCACCTTACTCCTTGCGCAAGGAGCAATAGATGAAGTACCTATTCCGCAACAGGGTACAGGCTTCTACTCCCCCTATTTTCTTATTCCCATTTTAGACCTCAGAGAATTGAACAAATATTTGTTCCGAGAGAAGTTCAAAATGGTCTCTCTAGAAAATCTGCTGCCATACCTTCAAAGTCAGGATTGGCTTTGTTCTCTAGATCTCAAGGATGCGTATACTCATATTCTCAATCGTCCAAATCACAGAAGATTCCTCCGATTCCTGTTTCAAGGAAAGCACTTCCAGTAAAGGGTTCTTCCCTTTGGCCTGGCTTCTGCATCAAGAGTATTCACAAAATGCATGGCTGTGGTAGCTGCATTTCTCTGCACTCTGGGAATATTTGTCTTCCCCTACTTAGACTACTGGCTCATTCGAGCCCCTACAGTGCCAGAAGCCAGCTCTGCTTTGTTTCACACAATGCGAATCCTTCACTAGTTGGGACTAGTTATAAACATCCCAAAATCCAATCTTGCTCACACTCAATCCCTAGAGTTCATAGGAGCTCATCTGGATACCAGACAAGGGCTTTCCTTCCGCAGCCCTGCTGTCTTCGCATAATACAGCTAGCTTCCGAAGCAGTGCTCAAACCTTATCTCACTGCTCGAGAAATGCTACAATTGCTGGGCCACATGGCATCCACCGTGCATGTGGTTCCTTCCCTCCACATGCGAGCAGCCCAGTGGACCTTATCAACTCAGTGGACACAGGCCTCAGGTTGCCTGTCGGACAAAATAACAAACTCAGACCATCTTATTTCGTCCCTCCAATGGTGGCAATCGCTCAAAAATCTTCTCGTGGGGTCTCCTTTCCAGCAACCCCTATTCCAAGCCACCCTAAAAGATGCATTTCAGGTGGGATGGGGAGCCCACCTGCACGATCTCTCTATCCAGGGTACCTGGACTCCACAGGAGGCCTGTCTTCATATCAACCTCCTGGAACTCAGAGCAATCTTCCTTGCTCTTTGAGTATTTCACACCCAGCTCAGATACAAGACAGTCCTAGTTCAAACAGACAATCAGGTAGCCATGTTCTATGTGAACAAGCAGGGTGGAATAGACTCTCTGTCGCTATGCAATGTAGCTTTGTGACTATAGGCCCTTGCCAGAGAGCATCAGATTCAGCTCCTTGCGGTGTATCTTCCAGGCATTCAAAACTCTTGGGTAGACAAACTCAGTTGAGTTCTGCTACCATACGAATGGTCTCTCCATGCAGATCAGCTTGCCCAAATATTTCAGATTTGGGGAAACCCGGACATAGACCTCTTTGCAAGTCTGCTGAATGCCAAACTTCCCCGGTTCTGTTCCAGAATCCCGGCTCGACATTGTCAGGCAAGGGACGCCTTCCTCCTTCACTGGGGTCAGGACTTCCTATATGCCTTCCCACCTTTTCCCCTCATTCCCAAAATACTATTCAAGCTTCAGAGAGACAGAGGTCATATGATTCTCATAGCTCCATGTTGGCCACGGCAAACGTAGTACCCTCTGCTTCTACATCTCTCTCAAGCTCCACCTCTGGAGTTGGGATCTGCTCCAGATCTTCTCTCCCAAGAGAATGGGACGCTGTGGCATCCCAATCCCTAGTCTCTGCATCTCAGGGCCTGGTTGCTGAAGGCTTAGAGCTTCAGGATCTCAACCTTTCTCAACAGGTAAAGGATATCCTTTATGCTTCTAGGAAACCCTCCACAAGACGCTCATACACCTTTAAGTGGAAAAGGTTTACCATATGGTGCTCGCAGAAGGGTCTTAACCCTCTTACGATACTTCTGGAATTGATACTAGAGTATCTCCTTCATTTGTCAAATGCAGGTCTTCAGACAAATTCAGTAAGAGTTCATCTTGGTGCTATTGCAGCTTCTTACAAGCCTCTAAGTGGACAACCTATTTCCTCTCATCCTCTCATAGCGAGATTTATGAGAGGAGGTCTTTTAACAAAGCCTCCCATTAAGCCACCACTGGTGGCATGGGACTTGAATCTGGTGCTCGGGCAGCTCATGAAACCGCCCTTTGAACCATTAACCACTACACCTCTGAAATGCCTTTCCTGGAAAGTCATTTTCCTCATTACAATCACATCAGCACGTTGCATCAGTGAATTGGACAAGGTTGAAAATGGCTTTGCTCTCATTTTCCTAGATATCTCCGCTGCCTTTGACTCTGTTAATCACAATCAACTTCTCACTCGTCTCCAGGAGAAGGGCATCTGTGGCCTCGCCTGGGAATGGTGTATTTCTTATCTATCGGATCGTTGGCAGCATGTCAGAGTTGGTTCCACCACATCCGCACCTTTCCACCAACACCAAGGTGTTCCGAAGGGCTCCTCTTTATCCGCGCTGCTGTTCAATGTCTACATGCAGCCGATATGTGACATCATACGCTCCTTCAATATCTCCACTCTAATCTATGCAGATGACGTCCTGCTGTTTACACCATTCAAAATCAAACAACCAGACTTCTCCAGCCTTATCAATTGTTTCAACGCCATCACTGACTGGCTATTATCTCAAAATCTCCGCATAAACTTCAAGAAGACGGAAGTTCTGTTCATATCAAGGAACAAAGATTTCTCACCTCCATCCTCCCTAAGAGTAAGAGATGCGGAACTCCCTAGTAAACCTTCCATTCGCTACCTAGGGATTACTCTGGACCAGCATTTCGACTTTAAGGAGCACATACGAAACACCACCAGATCTGTCTACAATAAAATTAGAACGCTAAGGCACCTCAGGCCCATGTTACCTCATAATGATTTCAGGACCATTTTCCAGGCCCTCATTCTACCACACTTTGATTACGCAAATGTTGCCCTGTATGGACTCCCCAAGAACACCCTTAATCCACTGCAAGTGTTTTCTGTGGTATAGCAAGATCAGACCATATCACCCCGATACTTAAGGAACTCCACTGGCTACCAATTCATTGCAGGTTAACATACAAAATCCTTCTCATCTTCAAGATCATCAATAACCTAGCCCCCACGACACTCATTGACCTTATCACCCTCACCCCGAAAAACAGAATCAGAAGGTCAGTAACCGACAACACCTTGATCATCCCCAAAGAGTCCATCAAGTGCACCCAGACGACCAAGAAAAGAACCTTCGCCTTCTACGCCCCAAAATGCTGGAACGAACTTCCACCAGAAATTAGATCCATCAAAGACCTTATTCAGTTCCGTAAGGCAATCAAACACCACATTTTCCTACTTCACTTTGCTCAAGCATCCACCCCGCCTCTGCTCACCCACTCACCAATGTCCACAAACCTTACCCTGTCACAAGTATTTTGAGCTTGCCTTAGCCCTTCTTGTATATACAAACCTAATCTAATTGTGTTTTGTACATATGTTTATAGTTACCCTGTTGCTCCAAGTTTAAACTCCTGTTACAATGTAAGCACAGAACAGTCTTCTGACTGTGCACCCTTGTTATATGTGAACTGCACTGATAACAAATAGTGTGGTATATAAAAGCTGTTAAATAAATAAATAAAAATAAATAAATTGCAAGCATTAGTGGCTGATCCTCCTTACACAAGGTTCCACCATAAGGTAGTTCTTAGAACTCATCCACACTTTATGCAAAAGGTGGTTTCGCCTTTCCATTTAAACCAAGCGGTTTACCTTCCTGTATTTCCGAGGCCTCATGCCTCCAGTGCAGAAAAGAACCGTCATACTTTGGACTGTAAAATAGCTTTAGCCTTTTACTTGCAGAGGACACAGCAACATCGAAAATCTTCTCAACTCTGTTGCTTTTGATCCTAGTCATTTGGGACTTCCAGTGTCCAAAAGAACTCTATCTAACTGGATTGCACAATGCATATCCTTTGTCTATGAGAGTAAGAACCTTCCTCTTGAAGGCCATGTCACAGCTCACAATGTGAGAGCCATGGCAGCCTCAATGGCTCATCTTCACTCTGTGTCTATCGACGACATCTATCGAGCAGCTACTTGGGCTTCAGTACATACCTTCACGGCCCACTACTGCTTAGACAAAGACTCCCACCGGGATGCCTTGTTTGGTCAGGCTGTTCTTCAACACCTTTTTCAGACTTGGTCAATTCCTACCCACCATCCCTGGTAGAGATCCATGGGGGGAAGCATAGCCCTTTCACAAGGGCTGACAACTTCTGGGGCCATCTCCCTGGCATCTGCAGCTAGGGAGTCCCCATGTGTGAAGACTACATTCCTGCTTTTTCCTAGAGATAGCGTAGTTACTCACCTGTAACAGGTGATCTCCGGGAACAGCAGGAATTTAGTCTTCAAAACCCGCCCACCTCCCCTAGGAGTTGTGTGTGTCTGTCTCTCTCTCTCTCTCTCTCTCTCAGCTATAAACTCAATTGGAGTGGAGGAGTGGCCTAGTGGTTGGGGCAAGGTACTTCAGGCCGGAAGGTCAGGGGTTCAAATCCCACTAGAGGACAGCAACCTTGGGCCGGAAGGACTGGGGTTTCTAGTCCCACAGGTGCTCCTTGTGGTCTTGGGCAAGCCACTTAACCCTCCATAGCCCATGTTCCCTGTAAAATAGTTATCTCCAAGTTATAATGCCTTGTTCAATGTAAACCGCACTGATGCAGAATAGCGCGGTATATAAGAGAATGTAAATAAATAAAAAAAATAAAATTGGAGAGGGACAGTTGGAAAGGCGGAGAGGCAGTATGCAGGCGCTGTGGAATGCTCCCAAAAGCTTTCTTATTGGACGCTGGGGAGCGTTCCCGCGCAGGCTCCGTCGGTACCGACGATACCCATATGTGAAGACTAAATTCCTGCTGTTCCCGGAGATCACCTGTTTCAGGTGGGTAACTGCACTCTTTGTTGGACGACTGTAAAATTACGTACATGTGTCCTTTGAAGTTCCAAGTTACTACCCTTTCAATTTCAAACCTCTAGCTTCATTCTGGACTGAGAAAAAAACATGTGGGGCATTACTTTCTGAGCAACCCTCGTATCCTTGAAGGGATACTACCAAAAAAATGAAGTTAGGACACATTGGCAGAGAGGTTCCAGTAAAGACAAAGTTAGCCCAAATGCCCTTGAGTACGGAGCAGACAGAGCTTAAAGATTCCAAATTACCCCTGCCTACTGATAACCAGATTAATATGAATAAAATAGTCTCTAAAATGCTTGTATGCAAATGCTAGAAGTCTAAAAAATAAGATGGGAGAGTTAGAATATATAGCACTAAATGAGAAGTTAGATATGATTGATATCTCAGAGACATGGTGGAAGGAGGGCAACCAGTGGGACATTGATGCCTGGGTATAAACTATATCATAATGATAGAGCTGATCAAATTGGTGGAGGGGTTGTGCTCTGTTAGAGAGGACATTGAGTCACAAAGGATTAAAGTTTTCTAGGAAATAAAATTTGCTGTAGAATCTCTATGGATTGAAATACCATGTAAAAAGGGGAAGGTAATGGCAGTGGGGTTGTACTATTGACCGCCTGGGCAGAATGAACAAATGGATGATGAAATGCTCAAAGAAATCAGGGAAGCTAACAAAAGTTTCAGGACAGTAATGGGTGATTTCAATTGCCCCGGTATTAACTGTGTCAGTATCACGGCAGGACATGCTAAGGAGATAAAGTTCCTAGATGAAATAAATGACTGCTTCTTGGAGAAGCTGGCTCATGAACTGACCAGAGGGGAAGCCATTTTGGAGTTAGTCTTTAGTGGAACACCAGATCTGGTGCAAGAGATAAGGATGTTGGGGCCACTTGACAATAGTGATCATAGCATGATCGCTTTTGATTTAATTAATGGAGGAGGAATGGTAAGGAAATCCACAGTACTACCTTTTAACTTTCGAAAGGGAGACTATGATAAAATGCAGAAAATAGTTAAGAAAAAACTAAAAGGAGTAGTTGCAAAGATTAAAGATTTACATCAAACTTGGGTGTTTAAAAATACTATTTTGGAAGCCCAGACCAGCTGTATTCCATGCTTTAAGAAAAGTGGAAGGAAGTCCAAAAACTGCCAGCATGGTTTAAAGGTGAGGTCAGAGAGGCTGTTCCCAAAAAAGCTTCTTTCAGGAAATGGGGAAAAAAGAGCCAAATGATGAAAACTGGAAACAGCACATGCACTGGCAAGTTAAATGCAAGGCACACATAGGACAGGCAAAGAGAGAATTTGAAAATTAAACTTGCTGTGGAAGCAAAAACGTATAATAAAGACTTTCAAGTGCATTCGTAGCATAAAACCTGTGAGAGTCACTTGGACCATTAGATAATAGAGGGGTAAAAGGGGCAGTAAGATGGGACAAGGCTATAGCAGAGAGACTGAATGAATTCTTTGCTTTGGTCTTTATTGAAGAAGATGTAGGGATGTTACCACTTCAGTCATGGGTATTTAAAGGTGATAATGCAGAAGAATTGAAAGAAATATCGATACACCAGGAAGATGTATTACAACTATTTGATAAACTGAAGAGTAGTAAATCACCTGGACCGGATGGTATACATCCAAGGGTGTTGAAAGAACTGAAATATGAGATTGCAGACCTACTATTAATAATCTGTGAACTATCATTAAAATCATCTGTAATACCTGAAGATTAGAGGATGGCCAATGTAACGACAATTTTTATAAAGGGCTCCAGGGGTGATCCGGGTAACTACAAACCAGTGAGCCTGACGTCAGTACCAGGAAAAATAGTAGAAACCATCATAAAGAGCAAAATTACTCAACATATAGATAGTCATGACTTAATGGGAGACAGCCAACATGGCTTTAGACAAGGAAGATCTTGTCTTACTAATCTGTTATGTATTTTTGAAGGTGAATAGTGGAGTACCCCAGGGATCTGTGCTGGGTCTGCTGCTTTTTGACATATTCATAGCTGACCTTGAAAAGGGAATATTATGAGTGAGGTTATCAAATTTGCAGATGACACAGAACTATTTAAAGTTGTTAAAAACCCAAGAGGATTGCGGAAAATTGCAAGAGGATCTTAATAATTTGGGAGACTTGGCGTCCATATGGCAAATGAAATTTAATGTGGACAACTGCAAAGTTATGCACCTAGGAAAGAACAACCCAAACTATGGTTACACGATGCAAGGTTCTACATTGGGAACCACCACCCAGGAAAAAGATTTAGGCACCATCGTGGATAACATGTTAAAACCCTCTGCCCAGTGTGCAGCGGCAGCCAAGAGAGCAAATAGAATGCTAGGTATCATAAGGAAAGAAATGGAAAATAAAACAAAGAGATATGATAGAGGTCTATAAATTAATGAATGGAATGGAATGGGTAAACATAGATCGACTGGTTACGTCATCCGAATATAAAAAGACTAGGGGACATGCAATGAAGCTACAGGGTAACCTGTTTAAGGCTAATAAGAGAAAATGTTTTTTCACTCAACGTGTAATCAAACTGTGGAATTTGTTACCGGAGGATGTAGTAAAAGCTGTTGGTGTAGCTGGGTTTAAAAAAGATTTGGACAAGTTCCTGGAGGAAAGGTCCATAAACCATTATTAAAAGGGACCCAGGATATCGCTGATTGACCCAATACAAGCATTGAGGAACCTGTCATTTGGGGAGACTGCTAGGTACTTATGACCTAGATTGGCCACTGTTGGAAACGGGATACTGGGCTTTATGGACTTTGGTCTGACCCAGTATGGCATATCTTATGCTCTTATACTTGGCTCTGCAGGTTCATTTTCTACTGCGAGCTTTCTGTTTATGCTTTCCTGTATGTAGTTCTCTACTATTGATTACGCATTGTTGCCAACAATTTGAAGTTGTGTGAGGCTTGCCATGTTTCTCCCATATGCTTTGGGATGAATACTGAAGAGACCTCTGGTGGCTGAGGCAGATTGGGAGTGATATCATTGAAACCTGGGCTTTTTATTGATTCTGTCTCCACCAACCTGCTGGGAACACAACCCACTTGTCTGGACTGTTCTAGCAGGACTCAAGAAAAGGACATGAACTTGTAAATAAAATGTCATCTTCTATATGAAGGTACTTATTGATTGTATTCCATAATGTTGGAGTCAGTAAATAAGCTGAAGTTTTGGTTGCCTCATGCTGTGCACAAGATGGAGGTGGAATAAATAATAATTCCTTATCGGTCCTACAGTTCAGTCCTCCACCACTGGGTAGTGCACCTCCTCCTGCAGCATGGAGACTGGACAAGTCAAACTTGTCACCGGGTATATCCTGCTGGTCTCCACCCAGAATCCTCCAGTGTGTCCAGTCTCAATGCAGCAGGAGGATGTAGTGAGCCTAGGTGCTGGGCTCACTAGCAGCAAAAATAAAGAGTAGTTAAAGTAGTTAGGAATTTCAATTTGATTTCATCTCTCTGATTTAATTTCCTTTCATCTAGTTTAGGCCGTTGTTTTCTAGTGCCGATGTAAAAAAAAAAAAAAAAAAAAAAATTTATTGGAGCGAGATTCCCCTGGCAGCTCTCCCCTCCTGGACTGTACGGAGGGGAGCACTGTACTACACGCACAACGTGCCTCTCTGCCGGTCCCGGGCTGCTGGGCTGTGTCGGGGCGAGGGGCAGGAGAAAGATGATTTCGCTCGGCGGCTGACAACTCCCTCCTGTGTGGAGCAGTGCCGCGCGAGCTGGAGAGGTGCCAGGCACGGTAAGAGTTCCTTTTGGGTTCTTTGTGCCGGGATTTAATGCAGGGGATCCGCGCTGTCAGCGGGCAGTGAGCCAGATACCCATTCCTTTTGTGCTAAGGTAACAGTTTTTGGCGCCAATTCCGGCGTGTTAATAGCGGCAGCCATTTTGTACGAGCAGGCTTTGCCGCGTGGCCGGCTCCTGCGGGGCAGATCGCATCGGACTTTCCGGTGACGCAGCTCTCGCCGGCAGGAACAGTTCAGGCAGAGGTGTTTTGTTCCTTAATTGCTTCGTGTTTCTTCATTAGTCTACCCGTGTTATGTCGGTTGGGGTTGTCATAGCCTATGGTAAAAAAAAAAAAAAAAAAAAAGAAGAATTACCCCCACCCCTTAGAGGGTACTCATATCCCATTTCATAGCTATGGCCTCGGCTACGGGTTCTTCGGGCAGGCGCGACTGCGCCCGTTGGGGGCTTGCGAACCTGACGTGGGAAGCCGGTATGGGCTTCGTGATCTCAGGTTCCTGCAATTTGCGATCATGGGCTAATTTTGGATCTAGATATATGAGGGAAGCACGTATGTAGCCAGTAGTGGTGTTACATCGCGAGCCGGTGGTTTGTCTTTTTCGGGCCGCCCATCCCTGAAGGCGCGGAGCAGGACCATCCCTCGGGATGCAGACCAGGCCGGCCCTGGACTGGTGCATGCGTTTGCTTTTTGCTCTGCAGGCAGCGGTCTGTGGGAGGCGGTTTCCCGCACGCTCCACCTGTCAGCCCCGGTCCTCGTTTGTTCATTTATTTTGGGCTGTTGCTTTAAAAACAAAAACAACAACTACTATATATCTGTCTATATATATATATATATATATATATATATATGTGTGTGTGTGTGTAAATGTTAACGTCAAAACCAAGGAATTGCTTGGTCCTGCCTGAGTTGATGTCCTTCTCCCCCAACGTTCTCTGCTTTGGGCGAGCTGATCTCCCCTCCTAGAGTGCACGGAGGGGAGTGGTGCAACAGGGCAGCCGGTTCTGATGTCAGCACCGGTGATCGCCACCTGCTGTTTTCAGCGTTGGCTGAGCAGGTGGGGTAAGAGCTCTTTCCGCGATAGCAGCTTACAATCTGGTGTGCACAGCGGCAGGGACGACAGGGCTGCCGTTTGTATCACCGACGTCGAGTCTGCTGTCTTGCGGTTCCCGCTAGCCAGGTAAGAGCCTCGGGGAACTGCAGCTCGGCTGCGAGAGTGTTCTTGCTGCAACGGGGATCGCCGTGGCGATCAGGCCCAACGCGTTATGGCGGGCTTTCTTCCCGTACCTTTTTCGGCCGCGCGGCAGATGTAGCTCGTTGTCCGGAGCTTAAATTCCCTGTGGATTGGGATTCTTTAACTTGGTTTTCTTTTTCGTTAACTTCCAGTTAGTTTGCATGAAGGCTGAAGAATGTTTTTTTTTTTGGATTGATGACACGTAGATGGTTCTTGGTGGTTTTACGCGCCTTTTAGTCGCGTAGCAGGGACAGCACGGCTCAATGAGTCAGTGAGTGAAACTATTCTCACAGTCCACTGGGCTCTCGTGGTGCCTCCCTCTTCCTGGGGGGGGGCAGTTGTTTACGGCTGCCGGTGGGCTTCGTGTCTTTTGGTTTAGGGTTCTTTTTTTCCACTTCTCAGTTGGGAAAAAAAAAAAAAAAAAAAAGACCGCGAGAGCAGCGCTGAGGCCCTATCCTTAGGTGCGCTGGCAGGCCTTGCGGGTAGAAGATTTTAGTTCACTTCATTTATTTTGTGGAACTTCTTTTGCTGCTGTTCTTTATTACTCTGATTTATTGTTCTGGTATCGGCCTATTATTTGTCGGTTCCATGGGCTGTACATTCGGTACGCTCAACAAAGCTCTGGTGCTGTTCCGTTCTCCCTTCCTCCCGCAGGTAGGATGCTCTGGAGGTTGCTTTTGGAACAGCAGCCGGGGCAGTCACTTTTCCTGGGTTTAGTCTGGTCTCAGCTAGGTGTATGTGCAGTCAACTGAATTTCAGTATACAGCATGCATTTGTGGCACGAGAGTGCTCCATATAGATACAGCCAATTTATTGTCTGCAAAGCTCCGACAAGGTAACTTCCAACAAGGTCCGAGCAATGGAGTCCTGGAAGTTCTTATTGTTATACCTTATTTTTCCATTTGCTACCGGCGCGCTTTCTATTGGTCCCAACGCCCCTTGCACCTGTCCAGTTAGTGTCCATTTCTGGGCTTCACACCATGTTCCCACTTCACAGGTCAGTTTCACAATGGCCTAGTCTCAATCTCTGTACTTCTCTACTGTACGGAAGTTTCTAGCTCTGGAACTGCACGTTCCCTGTAAATAGTTATCTTCCAGTTCTAATGCCCTGTTCAATGTCCTTTCAGTTTGTTCAATGTGAACCGCCTTACGATCTCATAAGGCAGTATATATGTCCGAAATGTTCACTAAATTCATAACTTCAATAATGGGTTAAAACATTTCTCTTCTAAGAGCACAGGAGCCTCATATGAGCTCGGTGAGTTCATAGAACGCCTATTGTCACAGACTTTACAGATTCTGGGTTCTTCTCTGCACTGCTAGTCTTAGGCGTAGAGAAGGTGTCTTAGTTGCCTTGCCTCAGCGAGGGAGCGTTCGACGTCCGTCCTGAGCTGAAGGGGTGCAGATTACGCCCAGACAGGTTTCGCTGCTTCAGAGGCCCTGGCATGCTCCAGGCAGTCAAAAGTGCCTTGGGCTGTCTCCAGATCTGGATAGGACGCAGACAGGGTCTGGTAGTACGTTTTGCTGTTCCAGTGAGAACGGGGTTTCCGCTGGGGGGGCTCCGTGAGTTGGGGCCTTCGGGCGCCCCTTTAAAATGGGAAGTTATGGTGCGGGTCGGGCCAGCATGGTCCGCTCAGCAAATGGTTTCCATGTCTCGCACCGGTCCTGGACGGTGGGAATATCTCACAGAGATCGGGCAGGCTGTCGCCACTGGGTCTTGCGCAGTGGGTTCCGATGTGGCTGGCCGTGATCCTTACAGACTTGTGTGCTCATTGCACGGTTCCATTTGCTCAGGAAGCTGGAAAGAGTCAGGCGTTTCAAACGTTTGTATTCCGAGTGATGGTGGCAACAGGGTCAGGTCTGTCCGACAGATACTTCACGGTGGTTCTTCTATTTTGGCGTGAGGATACCAGCTGGGCGATTTTGATTGCGGAGTCTAGGGTTCTCTTCGCGTAAAGGGCGTCTCGTCTTCCGGCGTTTGTGGGTTCATCCAAGATGTACCGTCTTTTCTGGGGCCGGAACCTTCTCCGGTGGAGTCCAGAAAGTTGCCGGTGGGTGGCAGCTTCGTCGGGGCACTTTTCATACGAATAGGCGTCGGAGGGGCCCTTCGATCCTGGCCGCCAGGGTGATCTCTCTGGCTGAAGTGCATATTTTGGTGCCAGTAGTAGGCAACGGCAGACGTTGGTCCTATGCCATTTTCTTCCGCAACCGCATTCTCGCTGTTTTACCCTGCCGTGGTGTTCGTGGGGCACACTCAGGTGGTCTATCCCATTCTTGAGGTGATAGAGCGATTGCTTCAGAAGGAGTGGGACCATCCAGAAGTACGTTTCTGGGGGTAGGCTCTATGAATAAGCTTTAGCTCTTGTCTGTAGGGAGCCGACCGGTTGGTGCACGGGGCTCCTTGGCGGTGTATCGGTTGGCTGCGGTTTCTGTTGCTTCGCAGGTGATTAGATTTTCTCTTATGACCTAGCATTCGCACAGGGTGCGTTTCTAGGGTAAGCCTAGGGTGGGTTTCGGGTAACCAGCCTAGGTTGAGGCAAGGGCTGTACCATTCCTTTTCGCGGGAGCAGTTATGGCGTGTTGTCCAGATTTTCTCTGTTTGGCGGTCGATCCCGTTTTTGGCGGTTTCCAGTTCTAGGGGTCTCGGGCTGCGGCCGCGACCCGCCCGCCGGATGGTGGTTTCTTCGGGGGCCCTCAGTTGCATATTGGAGGGGGCCATCGCTGGTGATTCTTTGAGTCCTGGGGGCATGTTACAGCCTAGGTTTTGGGAGACTGTGCTCTAGTAGCTAGCTGTTTGGTTTGCTGAGCTTGGTTGACAAGAATGGTCTTGGTTGGAACCGTCCTTGGTCTTGGCTCGGGAACGGTTGGTTCTATGCACAGGTCTCTACCTCCTACCCCTGGTGGTTCTACCGTTTCTTGACGCGGTGGTCTCGTTTTCCTTCTTTGGAGTTATTGGTGAAGGAGTTTTTTGCGTTAGCAGTCTGCGTCTCTTGGTTGTAAGCAGAGTTCCGCAGGCGCGCGATTGCGTACTGGGGTTTTTTAATTTAAAAAAAAAAAAAAAAAAAAAAAAAAAATATATATATATATATATATATATATATATATATATATATATATATATATATAGATATATAGATATAGATATAGATATATAGATATAAAACCAGACCAGTACTTGGTTATTTGCTTTTCTTTTTTTAGAGTTCTGCCGAAGGCTTCTCGGCGGTCTCATATCAATGTTTGGTGGTATCAGGAAGGCATTAGTTGAGGCTAGGTTCTTTCCTGGGTGGCAGGCATTTGTGGGATTGCCCTTTACTGGGTCTGCAGGACAGTCGTTTTCCTGGACAGAACGGTGGGTGGTTCTGGCTACGCAGACCTTACAGTCTGGTGACGTGGTCGCCTGGCCATACTTTCAGTTGACGCATTTGGCTGTTCAGTTGCCGGGCGTTGCCGGTTTCGGACGGCGGTGCGGCGCTATGGCTGAAAGGGTCCCTCCCAAGGGTTACTGCTCTGTTACATCCCAGTGGTGGAGGACTGAACTGTAGGACCGATAAGGAAATGGAAATTACACTTACCTGGTAATTGTTGTTCCTTGAGGGAGTACAGTTCAGTCCTCATTCCCGCCCAGGGATGAATGCCTCAGACGCGAGTTGTCGCTTTGGGGGGGCTTGCCGGTCCAGGCGTAGGCCACGTATGGTGTTCTGCTTCCGATCTCGGGCGCAGCTTCTTTCTGTGATCTTTTCTTCCTCCTTCCTTACCTCTATCGGTCTTGCTATAGTCTGCGGGCAAGTGGATGGGGTGGAGGAGGAGGGTGTTATTTGCCCTTTATTTCAGGGCACTGCAGGTTGAACGTAGGGGTTTAACCCTAGTTGTGTATTTACTTCCTTAACTGCTCCTTGGTTGTTCTTTCAGTCTGCTTTGTCAATAGGTCACTGGAGGATTCTGGGTGGAGACCAGCAGGATATACCCGGTGACAAGTTTGACTTGTCCAGTCTCCATGCTGCAGGAGGAGGTGCACTACCCAGTGGTGGAGGACTGAACTGTACTCCCTCAAGGAACAACAATTACCAGGTAAGTGTAATTTCCATTTTGCCATTCTAAGACCTCAAAGAATTTGATACTGCTTTGTCTGGAAGGACCAAACCTTGGAGAGGTTGGAAAGGGGTTTTTTGCCACCCAAGGAATGAGTGCTTTATGGCTGGAGGTAGAGCAATCCTTTTGGAAAGAGGCTAACAAAATTGATCCAATTGGAATTTGAGATTCCATTGGTGAGGACTTGTGCATAGCCTTATGAAACTCACCATATGCACTGTGGCCTAAAAGTTTAGAATGTATGGGCATCTTTTTAGATGACCTTTGTACATGCTAAGACTCAGTGCTCTGTATGTAGTTTGAGCAGAAGGAATGCTTTGCCCTCTTGCATGTCTAATTGGACACCAATGAACTGCAGAGTTTGAGTTGGTATTAATGCAGATTTTGTTTTGTTCAAGAGAAAGCGTAGACACTGCAGCATGTCCATAAGAACAGAGGAATTGCCATATTGGGTCAGACCAAAGATGTGTCTTGTTTTTAATAGTGGTCAATGCAGGTCGCAAGTATCTGGCATAGTCCCAAAAGTGCACAAAAGTAAATGTAGCTTTTAGTAACGCTTGCTAAAAAATAGCTCTCTAAGTCAACATTAGGAGCTTGATATTATAATTGTGGCTTAAATGTACAAGATAGCTTTTTCTGCCTTGCTGCTCTTACTTTGTTCCTACATGCCATACATAACAAATGTTTCTTTTGCCTTTTTTATTTTACTTATTCAATCCAGCTTAACTGTAATTAAATACCAACTTCCCCACTTATCTTAATTTCATTGATTATCTTCCTCCATGTGTCAGTAAACTGTTGTAACATAAACTTTGTTCTGAAAGCCTTATGTTTTGGTCCAACTTTGTCCATTCTCAAAAGTAGTTTGATTCCATGCTACTTATCATATAAGGCTATCACCTACAAGTCTGTTTGGGATCACCTGAACCAAGCTCCTTGAACCAAAGTGACATGTATTTGCTGCTGCATAAGCCTCTGACCTCATGACATTGGAGAACTGACAACTTCCCAAATGGTCTGTGTGTCAACACTGAAAGACCCATTGCTCTTTTTTCTGTCTACATGTGGAGAGCCATTGTGAGATGAAGCCTGTTGTATGTGTCTTGTGGTGTAGGTCTCGAAATGAATTAGTTATCAAGGTAGGGAAAAATGAAGCATCCTCTCCTGTGGAGATGAGCTGCAACCGTGGCCAAGCACTTTGTGAATACTCTGTATGCTGAAAAGAGGCCAAAGGGGGAAGTATGTGATACTGGTAATGCTTACTGAGGAATGTGATTCCTAGGAGAACCTATTTGTTTGTTGTAATACTTTGCAAATTATCTTGGAAATATCAAATCCTGCCATCCACTGGAGGATAGTCAAAAACCCGACTACAGCTTTCTGGCTTGCTTTGTGCCTTTGGACTGTTTACATTCTCGTGGCCTGTGACATTGCATATAGATCTGAGCAGTTGTCCTGTGGCTGATTCCATCTACAATATGATTGATATCTTCTACAGGGGTAATATTTCAGGAAGAATTGTTGCGATTATTAATCCTTGTGCTTAGTATTGCATTCCGATATTTGTTTTGCTCAGCCATATCCAGTGTCTTGTCTTGTCCTTTCCAGGAGGAGCACTGTAATAGGTCTTTAGAGGTTTTTGACTTTCTGAGTGCTGCTTTAGCACCACTGATTGATGGGAAAGCTGAGCATGGCAATGGCCAGAGGCATGATGGACTTCAAATCAGGAAATTTTAGAGGTCACTGATGTAGTTAATGGAGTCTGCTGTATTTTACGGTGAAGATCGTCGAAGACTTGATGAATTGGAACCACCACTATTTCTTTTTAGCCAGAAGCCCAGGGGAAGATGCGGAATAAAGCCTAAGAGATTTTCTTCAGGAATCTTGCATAAAGGAAGGAGGAGGGGCTGATGCCTTTCTTAGAAGGTCAAGGAGAGCTACATTCAGATTGAAGATATCTTCAGACTCTGTCAGAATTGTCCCTGTATGATTGCTGAATCTTGGCCAGCTTCTGGACGAATTGACTCTTCCATGAGGTAGTCCCTGTCACAGTGATAAGACTGGCTGCTCATTGAGTTTTGGGGTGTGCATGGGGAAATGGGTCATTTTGCAGAGGAGATTCCCAAACAGAATGTGAAAGCATCGGAGAGCCTTGAGATTCTTAGGACTGAAGAATCAAATCAGTTTGTTCCCGAGGAACATCTCAACCCTGCAGGCATTGCAGCATGGAATTCAGAGTATCTGTCATGATCTCCTTGACAAGAGAGGAATTATATTTTAAGAATTTTTGAAATAATCATCCATCAGAAAAACCATCAGACTATGTGAGGGAGCTCCTGTTGCATTTACTCTTGGATGGAGTACCAAGATAGGATGCTGAATAGAACTTTGGGTATTGTGTTATGGAGCAGTCTGAGGAATGGTAGCATGTAAAGAAGTGAATTTGCTTTTCTTTTGCTCAGGTACTGCACCTTTAAGCTTGGAGCCCTTATTTTGTGTCTTTTAAACTTCCTCTGTGGTCTGCTGGACACTTAGCTTTGAAGTCAAGAGAAGTGGAGTGAAATTGGGCGGAGTTGCTTACCACAGCTGTCACTGGTGAGGCACTTATGCTGAAGCTGAGCTTTTTGCCTCTAGCAGAGCCTGCAGTTTTTGAAGGATGCTTTGGTGGTGTCTAAGACAAGTCTGTGCTGTGAGGGGGGTGAAATAAGTTGAAGAAAGAGAAGTCTCAGTGAGGCAGTGTTTGACAGTCTGTGGTTCGGCCCTTTTCATTACCTGCTACTCCTGTGCCTTGATGCTGTTGCTGTGGGGCCAACTTTATTCTCCCACTTAAATATTTACTCCTTTGGGTGCCTGAACTGGGCCTATCAGAAGGTGTGGTGATGTTGTAGCCATAAAGATTCTCTGGGAGCTGTAAATGACTACAAAATAAATGTCTTTTCCCAAATCATCCCTCTTGTCCAGATGCATGGGTTGTGCCCCCCAACCAGCAGATGGAGACCGAACATGACCAATTCTTGCGATTTCACCCTATAAGGGCTCTGCCTCATAAGATTGACTAATATTGCTCAGCTGGTGGGGCTTCTGTGCTTCTGGACTGCATTTCAGGGTGATTGCTGAGGGCAGTGCTTTTAGAGCCATTGGGTACTATTAGAGCTTGGAAAAAAAGGTCAAACGAGCTGCATAGCCAGTAAGATGCAAATTCAGATGAAAGAGAGCCTGTATCCAGTCTGCCCCTGCGGTGAATTCCATTAGCTGTTCGGATCAGCTTTGGACTCGCTAATGTGCAGGGTGTAAACCCAGGTGCTGCGGGTCCCTCCTCTCTTGTCTGCCTCCCACCGTAAACCTGAGAGGCCTGAGGGCCATTATCCTGGAATCCCTGGAGTGGTGAGTTGCAGTGGAGTCCGTGCATCTGGGGCTTCGCAGTTTTTTTTTATTTGGTACTCGGAATTTTGGAGAGGCTCAGAGCCGCAGGAACTTAAGCATCGGGCCGTGGAATTGTGGGGAGTGTGATGCCGTCAGACAAAAAAGTCAAGCTTCCCTGTGCTGCATGTGGCATATGGAGGGGCACGCTTATGCTTACGCTGATTTTTTGCGGTGGAAGGCAGGTTGGTGGAGGCCATGCTGGCGGTGGGGAGCTCCTCCATTGTGGTGCAGGACAAGGCCATGCTTTCTCTTCAGCTGCGTGGTTCTCCTAAAGTGGAACTGTGACCATTTTGAAAGATGCATCTACTAGAGAAAAGCCTGCTATTTTGAGCAGTGCAAGGAACATGCCCTGCAGAAGTAAGCTCTTGGGGGGGGGGGTTCTCTAAAAGCGAAGAAGTGCAATCATGCAGACACAGTGGGCAGTGGGCTTCCCTTCTCTCCAGAATTTGTCGTCGTCCTCCATCAGGCTTATTGCCTGAAGCAGGGCAGGGGGACATCAAAGGAGACCAAAGGGTCCAAAACGGAGCCGGGGCCCAGGAAAGAGACAGTTCCTTCTGGAGGTGGAAGAAACCCCTAGGACAAGCGTCCTCGAACAGCTTGAACAGGGGAGAGATCAGGCGTCTCCAGATTTGGATTCCTTCGAGAAGGCTCTGGAGGGGACTTCTGCTGAGTGGGGATATCCTCTAGAAATGGACTTTTTAAGGAAGGGGAGATCCTTTCCTCTGGAGAGCCTACAGTGGTCTGGGTCTTCTGCAAGAAAGAGCTATCTGCCCTGATTTCACGCTCCCTAGTGGTTCTAAATAAGACCCTCAGTGTCCCGCAGGAAGAGATTGACCTGGAAGACTCTCTACTGCAGGGGATTAGGTCCCCTCTGGACTTCTTCCCACTGCACAAGGTGATTAAACAGATGATTAATGCAGAGTGGGAGCTCCCCGAGGCTAGTTTGTGTGGGGAGGACTATGTCCCAGTTTGTACCTACTGCCACCAGAGGAATGGGAGACCTTGAAGATTCCTAAGGTGGATACACTGGCTACGGCGGTGACAAAGAAGACTTACCATCCCAGTGGAAGTTGGTGCTGTCCTGAAGGAGCCTCAGGATAGCAGGTTGGAGACCATGCTAAAGTAGGCCTTTAAGACCAACACGATGGCCTTGCAGGCTTCTGTCTGTTGGGCGTTTGTGGCCAGAAGCTGCCTGCAGTGGGCCCAGGGCTTGCCGGACCTGGGAACTTCCTCGGGGTGGTCATATTGGAATCAGGAGTAGCCTAGCTGGCAGATACATTCTGTGACTTGGTGTGGGCCTGCTCCAAGGGCATGGTGGCAACTGTAGCAGCTCGCTGCCTCTTGTGACTGTGGAACTGGTCAGTGGACATATTGCCCAAGATATGGTTGTCCAAGCTTCCTTTTAAGGGGCAGCTCCCTTTTGGCGAAGCACTGGAAAAGTTGTTGAAGGACCTAGAAGATTCCCAGGGAGGTCATTTGCTAAAAGGAAAAGCCCAGAGGGAGAAAAGTCCCTTGGCGCCTAGAGGGCAATTCGTGGCCTTTCAGAGGATGCATTACCCCGTGAAAGGAAATTTCTCATTCTGAGCAAGGGGGACTATCAGAGGCTATTATGCCTCTGTGGTGGGACCTTGTAAGAAGCTACAATGAAGTGACGAGGGCCCAGGCAGGGACAGAGGTCAGAGGGAGGCTTAGACTCTTTTACCCGGCTTGTATCCAGATCACGCAGGACCAGTGAGTGCTGGAAATCATCTGTGACAGGTACATGCTGGAGCTCGTGCGTCCAGTTCCTGATGCCTTTCTGGTCTCTCCCTGCAGGTCCGCAGTGAAGTGGGGCAGTGCAAGCCACATTTTCCAAGCTGTTCTGCATGAGGGCGGTGCAGCCGGTGCCCGCAGACCAGTGTGTGTCAGGTCGATACTCATATCTATTAAGTTGTACCTAAGAAAGAGGGCTCGTTCCGTCCAGTGCCGGACCTGAAGCATGTCAACAAAGCTCTATGGGTTCCTCATTTCTATATGGAGAGCCTGCGCTTGGTTATAGTGGGTGGTGGATGATGAAGAGTTCCTCACATCCCTAGGCCTCTCAGAGGCATATTTCCATATCTCCATTCGAAGGGGACACCAGCGGTACCTTCAGTTTGCAGGCCCATGGACACTTTCAGTTCAGGGCTCTGCCCTTTGAATTAGCTACTGCGCCTTGAACATTCACAAAGGTCATGGTGGTTGTGATGGCTGTGTTGTGCTGAGAAGGGATACTGGTCCACCCTTACTTGGTGGTCGAGTTCCTGCAGAGCCTTGGTTGATTGATCAACTTTGAGAAGAGCCACCTCCTGCTTTTCACAGAAACTGACTGACTTGGGAGCACTATTTGACACCCGGATGGGGCCGGGTGGCCCTTCTGCTGGACAGAGTGGAAAGGCTACAGTAGCAGGTACGGCGTTTTCTCTGGATGGTGAGGTCTTCAGCCTGGCATTACCTTCAACTCCTAGAGACCATGGCGGTGACCATAGATCTGGTGGTGTGGGCTCAGGCCCACATGAGACCGCTCCAGCACTCGCTCCTATCGTGTTGGTCACTACAGAGGGGATCCCTTGTTGCAATGCTTACCATGCCCATGAGAAGTAAGACTCAGCTTCCAATAGTGGCGGGTGTCCCCAACTCTGAATGCGGAAATCCCCATGGAACCCCTGTTATGGATAACACTTACCATGGATGTCAGCTTGTCTGGTTGCGGGGTGCACTGCCTGTCATAGTGGGCGTAGGGTCTGTGCTCAGAGAAGGAAACAAAGTGGTCAATAAACTGATTGGAGCTGAGAGCGGTGTTAGTGCTCCAACACTTTCTGCTACTTCTGGAGAACCGAGCAGTGAGGGTTTCCTTTGACAATGCCATAGCAATGGCCTATATCATCCGCCAGGGTGGTACAACCAGCAGGACACTGATGGAAGAGGCGGCCCTGCTGCTGCAGTGGGTGGAGTCAACTGAGCACCTTGTTGGCAGCCCATGTTGCAGGCAGGTACAATGTGTAGGCGGACTTCCTAAGTTGGCATCAGGTGGATGTAGCGGAGTGGTCCTTGGAGGACTCATTCCGGAGCCTCGTTGGCTGATAGGGGCAGCCAGTGATGGGCCTTATGGCCTTGGCAGACATCACCAAGGCGAGCCAATTCTTCAGCAGAAGGCGAGAGACTGTGTCGGAGGGCCTCGATGCTCTGGTGCAGCCATGGCCACAGGAGGAGCTGCTGTGTATGTATTTCCACCCTGGCCCCTCATTGGCAGGGTCCTACACAGGATAGAGAGGCATTGGGGGCTGGTGGTTCTGATCGCACCAGATTGGCCTCGGTGGCCCTGGTATGAGGACCTGGTCCGACTAACAGTGGCTGCCCCCTGGTTATCTACAAGAGAGGACCGACCTATTGTGGAGGAGTGGCCTAGTGATTGGGGCAAGGTACTTCAGGCCGGAAGGTCGGGGGTTCAAATCCCACTAGAGGACAGCAACCTTGGGCTGGAAGGACTGGGGTTTCTAGTCCCACAGGTGCTCCTTGTGGTCTTGGGCAAGCCACTTAACCCTCCATTGCCCATGTTCCCTGTAAGTATTAGTGTATGTGTCTCATATCCCCTCATGTTAAATGTATCACCCTGTTGTGACCACTTTGATTGAAGGATAAGGTGGTATACAAAACTGTCTAAATAAAATAAATAAAAATAAATTGTCCCAGGGGCCCCTGTGGATGCCCCAAGTGAGTCTATTTTTGCTTACGGCTTGGCTCTTGAGAGATCAAGGCTAAGAAAGAGGGTACTTCCCAGTGGTGGTGGCCACCCTCTTTAAGGCATAGAAGCAATCCACTTCTTTGTCCTATGTACACGTGTGGCGCATGTTTGAGGGGTGGTGTGAAGATAATGAAGCCAGGTTGCTCACAGTGTCCATTCCTCAGATTCTGGCCCTTTTACAAACTGGTTTGGAGAAGGGCTTGGCCTTGGGATCATTGAAAGCACAGGTGGTGGCCTTGACTTGTTACTGAGGTCAAGTCTGTGGATGCTCAGTGGCAGTGCATCTGGATGTGCTGTGGTGGCCAATGGTACCATGGTGGGACTTGTGCATGGTCCTGACTTTATTGATGGAGCCACCCTTCGAGCCTCTAAAGGAGGCTTCTCTGAAGGATCTCGCGTTGAAGACTGTCTTTCTGGTGGTCATTTGTTCTGCTCGATGGGTCTCGAAGTTGCAAGTGCTGTCCTTTCATGAGCCATTCTTTATTTTCTATCCTGAGAAGGTGGTTTTCCGGCTGGTGCTGTTCTTCCTTCTGAAGGTAGTTTCGGATTTTCATGTCAATCAACCAGTGATGCTCCCGGTCCTGTGGGATAGGGGGGAGCACGGGCAGAAAAAGGTTGAGGCTCCTGGCTGTGTGGCAGGCGCTGCATGGTTATCTGCGGAGAACGGAATCATTTCGCTGCTCCAAATTGCTTTTGTCTTTGGAGGGGTGCGTCGAAGAGAGGTGGTGACTAAGGCCTTGATTGCTCAGTGACCAGTGCCCATGGGGCTTCTGGCACATTCGAGAAGGGCGCAAGTGGCCTCATGGGCAGATGCAAGCTTGGTGCCTCCAGCAGAGATCTGTAGAGCAGCAATGTGGTTGTCTGCACCCATTTATGAAACATTACTGACTTGACTTAAGAGCAAGAGAGGAAGCCCATTTCAGGGCAGAGTGTTGCGAGCTGGCCTCGTGGGTCCCGCCCTATATGAGGTATTACTGTGGTACATCCCATGCATCTGCATCTGGATTGGACTGGAAGGATGATTTGGAAGGTGAAATTAGACCTTACCTGCTAATTACCTTTCCTTGAATCCCTCCAGTCTAGTCCAGTCCAGAACCTGCCCTGCTTCGGTCTGCTCACGAGGACGTTGGGATCCAGTGGTGAGGCATCGGTTTGGAGGTAGGGCCTCAGGTTGCCCCGTAAAGTCTGATTGTTTGGTTTTTTTTTTTCGGTTGGGGGGATGAAGAAAAAAAAATAAGAAAGAAAGAAAGAAACCATTGCACTTCAAGCGAGAATTTGGGGCCGTGGTGTAGTCCCGATAACTTGGTATGGTATACTCTGCTGGTATCCGAAAGGCTGACATTCTGCTTTGGTAGACAAGACTGGCCAATTTTATGAGGCACAAAGTCCTTATAGGATGACATCACTAGAATTTGTCACGCTCAATGTCCATCTGCCAGTTGGGGAGCACAACTCCATGCATCTGGACTAGACTGGAGGGATTCAAGGAAAGGTAATTAGCAGGTAAGGCCTAATTTCACCTTATTTCCCTTTCGGTTTCCTCTTTTTCATGGAGGGAGAGATAGTTGAGTCTGTCTGAACTGGCGAAAAAGACCAAGACTGAGGAGGAAGGGAGGAGCTACAGGACACAGGAATTCCTGGGCATGCTTAGGAAGCTCATTAAAAGCTTTGCTGAGCTATGGAAGAGAGTCCACACACAGGAGCCATCAGATAACACATCATTTAGTGTGCCTGCATCTCCTTCTGTTGACTGAGAATTTGTTTAATATGTGCAAAATGCTTTATAAAATTGACCCCAGTATGCACATTTTCTTTGCATATGCAATATTATAGTTATCTATTGTGTTCTGAGATTTTTGAAATATGTAATTGGTACTTTGATTAGATTTTTTTTGCACCAATTATAACATATATTTGCCCTTTTGAGACATTTTTAAGACTGTCTTAAAACATGCTGTTTTAGGAGAGGGCCGATTCTCTCTGCTTTCCTTGCAGTGTTACACAAATAGTTGATGCCTTGTCACATACAGACCAGTGTTGTGCTGTTTTCTTGTGACTTCTTGTGGCCATGTTGCAATGTCCTGTGCTTTACTGGCCCATCCTGGTTATGACATCATAAGCAGCATCGCATGCCTGACTGCCTCGTACTGGCTCTAATGTCAAACATGTGCTGGTGTCTTATTCCATATTGTACAAAACACTCTTGCAGAGCAGCATAGCAAAGATCTATCCTGGCAATATTGATGGAAACTTGCCACTCGTTGCATGTATTTAGATATTGCACTAGTTTTGTATTTGCTGTCTTATTTTGTCATTCCAGAGCTGACTGGACTTCGGCAGAAGCTGCTGCATGTGGAAAAGGAGTGTGTCAAGGCTCAGAAGGTCAGTGAAAAGGGGGTGATTATAACCATGTTTGTGGGGAGAGTATCCCACATTTAGGTATCAGACGTAAGTAAGGCTTCTTGATGCATAATACTGATAAAGGTTCCTGCACTGACTGTCTTGCTGCTCTTTATTTTTCTTCCTGTCTCCCAACAGGCCTTGAGTAAAAGCAAGAAGGCACAGGTAAGGGCTCAAAGCATTGCTGAGACTGCTAGGGACTCTGTAGCTACCACTTGCATTATCTCTTTCCTCTCCTTCCCCTTCCCCCACACCCCCATACTTTCATCTCATCCCACTGCCACCAACGGCTCCCCGTGTT
Source organism: Ichthyophis bannanicus (assembly GCA_033557465.1). Classification (NCBI taxonomy): domain Eukaryota; kingdom Metazoa; phylum Chordata; class Amphibia; order Gymnophiona; family Ichthyophiidae; genus Ichthyophis; species Ichthyophis bannanicus. The sequence continues at coordinate 749,292,564 of CM066032.1, forward strand.
TTTGTTTTTTGTCTTTTGTCTTGTGGGATACAGCTTACAGCAACTTAGCTAGCAATAAGCTAATGGACATTAGTGAACTTGTAATGTCATCTGTGCCTCTATTCTCAACATGGCTGCTTCCTGTGATGCAAGGGGAAAAGTGGGCAGGGGCAGTGGACCTCTTTATGGTGCTGGGTCTGCGATGGCAAAGATGTTGAGAGTGAGTGCTTAACATAGACACAAGGCGTGTTTCACTATTTATATCTGTGTGTGTGTGTGTGCACACTAATGGTACATGCAGCTGTCTATCCATCATAATCTGTTATGTCTTTTTGCTGGACAGGAAGTGGAAGCCCTGCTAGGTGAGAACGAGATGTTACAAGGAAAACTGCATAGTCAGGAGGATGATTTCAGGCTTCAGAACAGCACTCTCATGCAGGAACTGTCCAAGGTACTTCCACATACTGCATTCTCCCCAGACTCTAAAACAACCCTTCATACAGGAGCTGGCCAAAATGTGGCCTCACATTTTATATACCCATTTCCCCTCTTCCCTCTCCCCAACCTGAGATTGGCACCCTCATACAGAAGCTTTCCAAGGCACTGTCCCACTCCTTACTTCATCCCCTCGCTCCAGAACAGCTTTTCATGCATGCTCACCATTCCTGCCCACCATCACCAAGCCGTGTACTTCCTCTTTAATTCTCAGAATAGTTGGTCTAGCATGGACATCTAATTGAGCCCCCCCCCCCATCCAATTGCATTTATTTTAAATTCATGTACTGGAATGCTGAGGAAGTTGGCACACAGCTTGTTAATTTAGTCTGTTTATGTCCCTCTTTATAGCTGTGCTCCCAATTAGAACAACTGGAGCTGGAAAATCAGCAAATAAAGGGGCTCCAGGTCTTGGATGGGTCCCATGCAGCTGGAGCAGTGGACAGTGAACTGTTGAGGTTGCAAGCAGAGAACATGGCACTGCAGAGGAACCTAACAGGTAGAGCTGTTTAACACCAGCAAGAAAAGGTTTATTGCCATTGGTCTCATATACACATCTCTGTTCAGGTTAGCAGCCATATCACAAATGACATCTTGTAAATATCAGCATCTGATTGGGTCAGGTTAGCAATAATGCCTCCCATGATATTGCAAGCACCTGCACACAGTTGGCCAAGGGTGCACAATTACAGCTTGATTTTTGCCTAAGTTGTATAAGCAGGAAAAGGAATGTTCAAGTCTAGATGTTTACAATTTGCAATGTTTTACAAAAGGCTCGCTAAATGCAGAACCTTTTTGTAAAATATGTATAAGGCCATGGGAAATACATGTGTAGTTAGAAGCATACACAACAGGAACAGCCATTTTTCAAATACTTAAAGGATCACTCAGGGTTCTGAAAATTTAAATAGCACTTATACATGTAAGTGGCTGATTTTATAACTTATGCATTAGGGTTGTCAAAAAAACCAAAAAAAACTAATGGATTTCAGTTCTCTACAAGGCTGGTTTTGTTGTTTTATCATATTTATAATGAACACACAAAATTTTAATGAAAATAAATAACATTTAGAGTTCACCCCATTTGGCAGTTTTTGTCATCTGAACTAAACAGCAGACAACTGGAATGTCTGGTAACGGTGACCACTGAAGTTCTGCACCATCTTTTTCTTTCTTTCTGCTGAGACTCTGTTTATCAAAAAGAGCTAAGCCTCACAAATGTTCAGAAAAAAACAGAGGTGCCTTGAAAATGCAACAGCCTGGTTTGGGTAAGTCTTAAGAATTTATAAAAATTCAGTGTCATTGCAAATAGTGTTTCATTCCACTGTGACAAACAGAGCCCGATCTGTGACATTCTTGGGCTTGCATGCAATCATCCTGAACTGAGCCTTAAAAAGGAATATTTTCAATACATAAATGCCTTTTCCCATCCATAAAATGTTCAGAATGGGGCGATCTCTAAATGTTTTGTAATCGGGCTGAACTTTCACAGGTAAGCAAGCTAACCCTAATGGACAAAAATAAGCCTTGTGGAGAAATGATTCTACAAATGTTAAGTTTTTGCATTGGTTTGTGGACCACCCTATTGTGCATGTAAGTGATGGATTTTACAAAAGTGGATGTCTAGCGGGAACCAGTTAAGGACTGAGCTTCAAAACTCTTAATTTTTGCCTCTATGAAGTGCTTTTAAATGCCAGAGAGGTAACCATATATCTCCAGGAACAAGCAGGAATGTAGTCCTCACATATGGGTATCGTCGGTACTGACGGAGCCTGCGCGGGAACGCTCCCCAGCGTCCAATTAGAAAGCTTTTGGGAGCATCCCACAGCGCCTGCGTGCTGCCTTTCCCAACTGCCTCTCTCCAGTTCTTCGTTTTCCGCGGAGCCAGCAGGTCGTCGTTCCTGTCACCGCAGAAAGTTTTCCTTATTCTCCTTTTATTTATTTTTTTGTGGTCGCGTCTGCCTTCCTCTATGCTATACCAGTACCGCCGGTTCTTCTTTCTTTCTTTAAAAAAAAAAAATAAAATTGTATGAGAGTATTTTTTTTTCCAAACTTTTCTTTTCCAGGTGCACGCGCCATTTTGGTCCTTAGGCCCAAATTTTCCTCCACTATGGAAAAACCCACTTCGGGTTTCAAAAAGTGCACCAAGTGTGGCGGTACCATCTCCGTCACCGGCACTCATGAGTGGTGTCTTAAATGTTTAGGTCCTGACCACTCCATCTCGGAGTGTATGGCTTGTGCCATGATGTCCAAGAGGGGTCAACAAAACCGAGCTGCTAAGCTCAGCACCCTTTTTTGCTCCGATGCAGCTTCTGTGGCATCGATGTCTTCCAGGGCTTCGTCTTCCTCCCATGGATCTCAGGTAACTAAACATAAGTCTGGCTGGTCCTCAAAGGGTAGATCTCCTTCTAAGCATCGAGATGCCTCTGGCGTTGCCCTTGAGGGTTCTATACCGGCAAAATTGCCCCGGCGGGAGGCTTCGGCTTCCAAAGCATTATCGGGGCTCCAGGATGTTCTCGAGGCCTCAACCTCGGCAGAACTACTGGTGCCATGCTCTGGGGTACCGGCTGCTTTCTCCGGTACCGACACCCAGGCATCGGCGGTGTCGATAGACCAGAGGTTCCTGGCTGTTGAACGCAGTCTGGCAGCTCTCCTTGCGGCATCGACACCCTCGGAACCGCATCAGACAGTTCAACCGGTACCGGCATCGACTCCGGCACCGGTATTGGTACTGGTACCGACAGTATCGGTATCGACATCGGTGTCCGCTTTGCTGGCACCCAGTCATGCTGTGCCTTCCGCTACCGATACACCGGTACTGATTCCCCCCCCGGTACCGACTTCAGTCGGTACGGGTATCGTGCTCTACAGGAGCATCCAGACAGAAGGTACTTTGAATCCTCGGAGGAGTCTGAGGATTCTGACGACTCTGTCAGTACCGGAATACTTCTCCCGGAGGAGCTTTCCTCTCCTAAACGTAGGATGTCTCCTCCAGAAGATATCTCCTTTCAAGATTTTATCAGGGAGGTGGCTCAGTCTTTCCATTATTGTGGCTCCTGAAACAGAGCCCAGAGCAAAGGATTTGGAGATTCTACAATATCCCAAGGCTCCTAAGGAGGCAGCTACTTTGCCTAGCCATGAGATTTTACATGATCTCATGCTAAGAATGTGGGAAACACCTCTCACCACCTCTCCCCACTCTCGTAGACTGGATACAATGTATCGAGTCCCTCCTTGTCCTGGTTTCCAGAAGACTCAGCTTCCTCACCACTCTATTGTAGTGGAATTAGCTATGAGAAGGATCAGGAGTGCAAAGAGGCATGCCTCTAATCCTCCAGGACGTGAGTGTAGAACTTTGGATGCCTTTGGACGTCGTACTTTCCAGGTCTCCATGCTTTCTGCCAGGATCAGTTCCTATATTTTATATATGGGAATGTTCCTTAAAGAAGTCGCAGGAGATTTAGAGGTTTTGAGCCCTCTTCTTCCTGAAGATAAGCGGCAAGATTTTCTCACACTGGTTAAACATGCCCAGGATGTTTCTAAATTTGTCAATCGTGCAGCTTTTGACTGTTTTGAGTGCATCAGCAGAATCTCTGCCATTGCCATAGGTGCACGTAGAATTGCCTGGCTCCAGGCATCCGATTTGGAACTCTGGGTCCAGGATAAACTGGGCAATATCCCTTGTACAGGTGAGAATCTATTCGGCAAAAATTGGCAAGAGAAAGCCAATGAGTTGGATGCTGACAACTCTACTTTGGATAGGTTATCCAAAGCCACAGCTGATCCTGCAAGGAAGAAATCTTTCAAGAAACCATTCTTCTCCAAAAAGAACAGGTTTTATCCCTCTTATTCTCAGCAGGGACGTTCTGCGGGTCAGCCTGCCCGAAAGAGTCAGCAACCACCTAAACAAAGGAAAGCGGAGATTGCTAAGCCTCAACCGCCTCAGCAGTCTCAGCCTCCACAAGGCCTTTGACTTCCGTCTAGAGAACTTAGCCTTCCTGGCCCTCAATGGGCCAGAACCTTCCACCATTCCAGGAAGGTTGTCTCATTTTGCCCCCAGATGGGGGCAGATAACGGCAGAACATTGGACTCTCTCCATTATAAAAGAGGGGTACAAGCTTCACTTTCTCTGCATGCCGCCTCCCACAATGGTAAGACAGTTCAATTCTCAGACCTCTCTCATCAGCCTGTTTAGATCAAGAGGTCACTATGCTTCTTGCCCAAGGGGCAATAGAAGAGGTACCCATTCCTCAACAGGGTACAGGGTTTTACTCCCCCTATTTCCTTATTCCAAAGAAAACAGGGGGACACAGACCTATTTTAGACCTCAGAGAATTGAACAAATTCCTTTTCAAAGAGAAATTCAAGATGATTTCTCTGGGAACTCTACTGCCATACCTTCAGAGTCAGGATTGGCTTTGTTCTCTAGATCTCAAGGATGCGTACACCTATGTTCTCATCCATCCAACCCACAGAAAGTTCCTTCGGTTCCTTTTTCAAGGAAAGCACTATACAGGGTGCTTCCTTTTGGCCTGGCCTGAGCACCAAGAGTGTTTACGAAGTGCACGGCTGTGGTAGCAGCATTTCTTCGCACTCTAGGAATATTCGTCTTCCCCTACTTAGACGACTGGCTCATTCGAGCCCCATCAGAGTCCGAGGCCAAGATTTCTCTATCTTGCACAATGCATATACTTCAGTATTTGGGTCTGGTCATAAACATCCCAAAATCCAGCCTAACTCACACTCAGTCTCTAGAGTTCATAGGAGCTTTGCTGGATCCCAGAAAAGCAAGGGCCTATCTTCCACAGGCCCGTTGCCTTCGCTTGGTGCAGTTAGCTTCTCAAGCAGTGCTAAAGCCTCATCTCACTGCTCGAGAAATGTTACAACTACTAGGCCACATGGCATCTACTGTGCCTGTGGTCCCTTATGCTCGCCTCCATATGAGAGCAGCCCAGTGGACTTTATCCACTCAATGGACCCAGGCATCAGGGTGCCTGTCAGACAAAATAACAAACACAAGTCACCTTATTTTGTCCCTCCAATGGTGTCGATCCACTCAAAACCTGTTGCTGGGGTCCCCATTTCAACAACCTTTACCCCAGGCAACTCTCACAACAGATGCTTCACCACTGGGTTGGGAAGCTCATCTTCAAGACCTCTCCACCCAAGGCACCTGGACTCCACAGGAGACTCATCTACACATCAATCTCTTAGAGCTCAGAGCAATCTTCCTTGCTCTTCGAGTGTTCCACACCCTGCTCAGCTACAAGACAGTCCTCATCCATACGGACAATCAAGTAGCCATGTTCTACGTGAACAAGCAGGGAGGAACAGGCTCTCTGTCGCTTTGCAACGAAGCTTTGCGACTATGGGCCCTCGCCAGAGAGCATCAGATTCATCTCCTGGCAGTGTATCTTCCAGGCAGCCAAAACTCTTGGGCAGACAGACTCAGTCGAGTTCTGCTTCCACACGAATGGTCTCTACATGCAGACCAGGTGGCCAAGATTTTTCAAATTTAGGGAACCCCGGACATATACCTCTTTGCAAGTCCGTTGAATGCCAAACTTCCCCGGTTCTGTTCCAGAATTCCGGCTTAGGGCTCTCAGGCCAGGGATGCTTTCCTCCTTCATCGGGGTCAAGACTTCCTTTATGCCTTTTCACCCATTCCCCCAATTCCCAAAACCCTGTTCAAGCTTCAGAGAGACAGAGGTCGTATGATTCTCATAGCTCCACATTGACCATGGCGAGTGTGGTACCCTCTGCTTCTACATCTCTCTCAAGCTCCCTCTCTGGAGTTAGGGTCTGCTCCAGATCTCCTGTCTCAGGAGGACGGAATGTTATGGCATCCCAATCCCCAGTCTCTGCATCTCAGGGCTTGGTTGCTGAAGGCCTAGATCTTCATGATCTTAACCTTGCTCAGCAAGTAAATGATATCCTTTATGCTTCCAGAAAACCTTCCACAAGACGCTCTTATGCTTTCAAGTGGAAAAGGTTTACCATATGGTGCTCGCAGAAGGGTCTTAGCCCCCTTGCGATACCTCTGGAATCATTACTGGAGTATTTCCTTCATTTATCCAGTGCAGGACTTAAAACTAACTCAGTAAGAGTCCATTTGAGTGCTATTGCAGCTTCTTTCAAGCCTTTAAATGGACAACCTATTTCCTCCCATTCTCTTATAGCAAGATTTGAGAGGCCTTCTTCTAACTAAGCCTCCCATTAAGCCACCACCGGTGGCATGGGATTTAAACCTGGTTCTTGGCCAGCTCATGAAGCCACCCTTTGAACCCTTAGCTACTACTTCATTGAAATTCCTTTCCTGGGAGGTTATCTTTCTCATTGCAATCACATCAGCACGTCACATCAGTGAGTTGCAGGCACTAGTGGCTGATCCGCCTTATACAAGATTCCATCATAACAAGGTAGTCCTTAGGACTCATTCACACTTTATGCCAAAGGTGGTCTCGCCTTTTCATCTTAACCAAGCGGTCTACCTGCCTGTGTTTTTTCCAAGGCCTCATGCATCAAATGCAGAAAGGAATTTTCATTCTTTGGACTGTAAAAGAGCTTTAGCCTTTTACTTGCAAAGAACACAGCAACATAGAAAGTCCTCTCAACTCTTTGTTGCTTTTGATCCTTCTCATTTGGGACTTCCAGTCTCCAAGAGAACACTGTCCAACTGGATTGCACAGTGTATTTCCTTCGCCTATCAGAGTAAGAACCTTCCTCTGGAGGGCCATGTCACAGCTCACAATGTGAGAGCCATGACAGCTTCAATGGCTCATCTGCACTTTGTGTCTATCAAAGACATCTGTCGAGCAGCCACTTGGGCCTCGGTTCATACCTTCACAGCCCATTACTGCTTGGGCAAGGACTCCCGCCGGGATGCCTGGTTTGGTCAGGCTGTTCTCCAACACCTGTTCCATACCTAATCAACTCCTATCCGCCATCCCTGGTTGGATGCCAGAGATCCATGGAGGGAAGTGGAGCCCTTCACAGGGCACACAACGTCTGGGGTCTCTCCCTGGCATCTAAAGCTAGGGAGTCCCCATATGTGAGGACTACATTCCTGCTTGTTCCTGGAGATAGCATAGTTACCTGTAACAGGTGATCTCCGGGAACAGCAGGAATTTAGTCTTCACAACCCACCCACCTCCCCTAGGAGTTGTATCTCTCTATCTCTTTCTCTTTCCCTCTCTCTCTCTTTGTCTCGGCTTTAAACTCAACTGGAGAGAGGCAGTTGGGAAGGGTGGGAAGGCAGCACGCAGGCGCTGTGGGATGCTCCCAAAAGCTTTCTAATTGGACGCTGGGGAGCGTTCCCGCGCAGGCTCCGTCAGTACCGACGATACCCATATGTGAAGACTAAATTCCTGCTGTTCCCGGAGATCATCTGTTACAGGTGAGTAACTATGCTGTGCCTCCTAATCATTTCTCCTAAACGAGCAGCCAGCTGACACTAGCATGTGACTCAGAGCTGGTTCAAATGCCAATGAACAATTTTTGTGAAAGCATGTATACGTATATTGCTATGGCAAAACAGAAAATACACAGATACTTTTTAAGCTCAAATCATGTCCAGAACACACACTCATCAAAAATGCATGCCAGGGGTATACCCTGGAGCAGCTTTTCTAAAATCACTGCACAGATGCATGTATAAGTGTAGACCCATTATTTACAGATGTGAATGCCATGTAACGCTTCTAAAATGAATTATGTAGAATGGAAGAGGTCCATCAAGTCTAATGCTCCCTCCATGATAATGCAGGGGAAGGTGCTGCTGTCAAAAATAGTCTGGATTATCATTTTTCCCTAGTGTATATCTATATCACTTTCACTGATTATCTTTTTCCTCTGTGAGCTTGTTCAGTTTAGTTCTGAATCTTCTGTGCTAGTCATAACTATTACTGTTGAGATGTTCCTTCCTTGTTTAACCATACTTGGCTTAAATAAATAAATAAAGGTTTGTCTCATGGGGAATGAAATCTATTACCCTTTAATCTTGGGGATATCATGGGACTATCAGATATGTGAGCAATCAACAAGAGTAAGTATTTGAGTGCCTCGTCAGTTAGTAGGTCTTAAGCAGGAATTGAGGGCACAGGAGCCACAGAGCAGGATTGTTGCAGAGGTAAATGGTAGCTGGGCGGGGTGCTCCCTCTAGTGATGTGGAGTCCATCTCTGATTTGGTTGCATGCAAAAGTTCAAAATTGGGCCTTCTGCTTCTCATGACAGTTCTGCCAGGCACGATCTAAGAAACCAAATACAGGAGCAGAACATCAAGGGTATCTTCCAAAATCTAGCTTTGTTGGTGGGATTTTTCAACCCCCCTTGCAGGCAGAAGAAAGAGACTTAATCGAAGACATTCAGAATATTTGTGTGAAAGTGGAAGTGCTGCTATTAGATTATTTTATTTTGTTAGATACTGTTTGGGACGTCCTTGCTATGATATATGGAAGATCTTGGGTTCTTGACCCAGTTTTCAGGACATATCTAGCTAGTGAGGTTTTCAGGATAACTACAATGAACATGCATGATAGATTTTGCATGCAATGCCTCCATTGCATGCATATCTCTCTTATGCATATTGGTTGTAGTTTATCCTGAAGACGTGATTGGCTAGGTGTGTCCTGAGGAATGGGCTGAGAACCGCTTCTATAGCAAGAACTGTTCCAGCAGCTGAAGCAGACCCCTGATGGAAGGGGGTGATAGTGGACCTGGTACTTGCAAATAAGAAGAGTGTTTCTGATGTAGTGGGTGATCATCTGACATCCAGTGATCACCGGATGGATGTGGTTCAGTATTGGGACACATGTGGAGAGAGTTCATACAAAAGTCAAGGTCCTAGATTTCAGGAAAACTTTGCCAGTTGGGGAAATACCTCAAGGAATCATTAGCTGGAGGGAAACATGAGAAAAGTAGAAAAGCAGTGGTCAAAACTGAAAGGGGATAGTTTAAGGGTAGCAAACCCTAGTTATGAAAGTAAATATGATGGGAAAAGGAGGCAGCTTTGGTTTTTGAAAGAAGTATCTGAAAAGCTAAGGAACGTTGCCTCAGAAGAAAGGCCTGGCAATCTACTTCTGGTGACACTGCCAAGAAAACCCAGGAGCTTCTGGGTCACCAGGAGTCAGGACTGACTCAAAGGCACACATTGCATTTGCAAGTCTCTTTTCACAAATCTCCAAGTTTCTGGCAGAATTTAATGCAAATTTGCTGTTCAATTTTTTTCACTTATCGTAAATCTGACAAACTGCTTTTATACGATACCAAACATCGCCTAATTAGAAAAAGTACAGGGGTGCTGCAGCCACACTACACTCTGCACATGCAGAACACATAACTAGGTCACTGAATGCTTGATAGCACTGTGGTGTGACATATAGTTATATAGCTATACAACAAGTCTCAATACTTTTTTGATCACACCTTGTATAAATTAGGAATGGAAGTGATGTGGATCTCAAACTATATTTAGAAGACTGTCTTTGAGGAGATAGCTAAACTAAAAGTAGACAAATCCTTTCAGTAGGACAGATTACATCTGAGAGTACTGAAGGAACTTGAAGTTGTTTGTGTAGAAGTTGGAAAAATGGTACTAAAAGACAATTTAAATCAATATCTCGCTGCCATTTCAGACTTCCTTACCGTAAATGGATTAAAATTGAATCCAAATAAATCGGAATCCATTTGGTTTTCCAAAAGGAAAATGTCACTCACTTTCTCCCATTGTTGACTATCTCTGTGAAGGATGTAGTTTCCTTATCCTGCTAGACCAGTCCAGACAGGTGGGTGATGATTCCCAACCAGCAGATGGAGGCAGAGAACTTCAAGCTTCAGTGGTGTCGTCACTGTTACACCTAGTGGTGCAGCCCTGGAACTTTATTTAACAGGTTTTTTTACACTGCTTTATCATTTGTCAAAGCAATTTACATTGTAACTTAAACTTGGTAATGTATATTAAACAGAGACATTGATAACTTGGATTATTCTGAGACAATGGAGGGTTAAGTGACTTGCCCAAGGCCACAAGGAGTGCTAGTGGGAACTTGCAAGTATTTTCTGTTTCCAGTAGATGGTGCAAATGAACTGCAGCAGCAGGTTTCTTTGTGCATAGCCTAACTCCCTAGGGCACAGTCTATGGCAGCGATGGCGAACCTATGGCACGCGTGCCAGCTGTGGCACGCGAAGGCCTTGCAGCTGGCACGCGGGAAGGTCCGCATTTAAAAGGTCCCAAATTTAAAAAAAAAAAAACCAAACAAACCGGCTGCTTCTGCCGCGGCAGCCTCAAGAGCTCTGCCGCGGCAGCCTCAAGAGCTCTGCCGCGGGGCCCCCCCCCCTGCCCGGCAGAGCCTCCCTGCATCATCTACCTTCAAGTCGCAAAACGCGGGCTTCTTTCAGAGCCGCGAGAGTTTCCTTTCTCGCGGCTCTCCCGCGAGAAAGGAAACTCTCGCGGCTCTGAAAGAAGCCCGCGTTTTGCGACTTGAAGGTAGATGATGCAGGGAGGCTCTGCCGGGCAGGGGGGAGGGCCCCGCGGCAGAGCTCTTGAGGCTGCCGCGGCAGAGCTCTTGAGGCTGCCGCGGCAGAAGCAGCCGCTTTGTTTGGTTTTTTTTTTTTTAATTTGGGATGATCGGGGGGAAGGGGGTTTAGGACTGGTAATGGGCTATGGTGGGGAGGCTAAGACTGGAAATGGGCTGATGGGGGGGGGGGTAGGACTGGTAATTGGCCATGGGGGGGGCTAAGAATGGAAAGGGGCTGATGGGGGGGGGTTAGGACTGGTAATTGGCCATGATGGGGGGGGGCTAAGACTGGAAAGGGGCTGATGGGGGGGTTAGGACTGGTAATTGGCCAGGGGGGGGGTAGGACTGGTAATTGGCCAGGGGGGGGGGGTAGGACGGGTAATTGGCCAGGGGGGGGTTAGGACTGGTAATTGGCCATGGGGGGGGGCTAAGACTGGTAATTGGCCAGGGGGGGGGGTAGGACTGGTAATTGGCCGGGGGGGGGGGGGGGTAGGCCTGGTAATTGGCCGGGGTTCGGACTGGGACTTGGCCATGGGGGGGGCTAAGACTGGAAATGGGCGGGTGGGGGGGGGGGGGTAGGACAATTAAAGGGCCATGGGGGGTGCTAAGGCTGGAAGTGGGCTGGTGATGGTGATGGTGATGGTGATTTGGGGGGGGGTAGGACTAGTAATGGGCTATGGGGGGGGGCTAAGACTGGAAATGGGCTGATGGGGGGGTTAGGACTGGTAATGGGCTGATGGGGGGGATAGGACAGGAAATGTGATATGGTGGGGCTAAGACTGGAAATGGGCTGAGTGGAAGGAGGGCTTGAACTGCAAATAGCTGATGGGATTGGGGCTTGGAATGGAAATGGGTTGTGAGGGGGAGGGAGCTAGGACTGGAAATGGGTGAGGGGGGCTAGGACAGGAAATGGGCTGATGGAGGGGCTAGAATAGGACTGGAAATTGGCTGTTGGGGGGGTGCTAAGATTGGAAATGGGCTGTGGTGGGGGTTTGGATTGAAATGGACTCATGAAGGGGCTAGAACTGGAAGTAGGCTCATGGGGGGCTTGGATTGGAAATGGGCTGAGTGGAGGGGAGCTAGGATTTGACATGGGCTGATGGTGGGGCTAGGAAAGGACTAGAAATGGGCTCATGGGGGGCTGGGTTTGGAAATGAGCTGATGGAGGGACTCGGATGGGACTGCAAATAGATGGGGGAGCTAGGACTGGAAATGGGCTTATGGGGGGTTAGGACTGGAAGTGGGTTGATGAGGGGGGGCTAGGACTGGTATTGGGTTGGGAGGTTGCTAGGACTGGAAATGGGTTGGGGGGCTGCTAGGACTGGAAATGGGCTGATGCAGGGACTAGAAGGGAATGGATGCTGGGTGAGGCTGGAACTAGAAGGGAGCTGGTGTTGGGGGAGGATTAGAATGGGATGGGGCTGGGAGAGTAAAATGGAGAGGGGAAAAATATTTTGTGTGGGAGGGATAAAAAATCTACAATTGGCCGGGTATTGGGAGAATAAGTGGGGATTGAGGATGGAGGGGTAAATTTTGAGTAGATGAAATAGGAATGAGGAAAGAGCAAAAGGAGAAAGATTAGTATGTTAAAGCAGATGTAGAGAGAGAATGGAAAAAAAAAACCAAGAAGACAGAAGAAAGGACAAATGGACAGCAGATGGAGAGTTAGGAGAAGACACGAAGAAACCAGAAGAAAGTGGCTGGAGCAATTGCAACTGAAAAAAAATGCACAAAAGGTAGAAAAATATCTCTTTATTTTGAATTTATTAACTGGAATATGTCAGCTCTGGGAAATGTGCATCATTAATTTTTGCGCTTTGTTTAGTACAAGAGGAAATTAATTTATAGTTTTATTTCTACAGTGTTGTTGTATATTCCAAGTTTGGCTTTTGGGGTTCCCAGTTTAATTATTGTCTTCCTGTTTTTAAATTGTGATTCCTTGTTTGGTGATGGTCTGTTCTGCATGTGTAACTGAGCTGAGGTATTCTGTTTATATAATTCCTATTTGACATTGCCACTTGTTCTTTCCCCAGTAGGTCATGTATTGTTGTTCTCTGAAATGTATTGGTTTAATATTTGCAGTGTTGCCTTTTGATAGTTAGGGTATGGTGCTTTGTGAGTCCTGGTAGTACTGTTAGGATACGGCGGGTTTGCTATGGGTTCTAAATGGGCAGCGTTTGTAGTAGTTCCTAATGTGCCTGGCGGTTGGTACTGGATTATAGTAATGTAGAAACCTTTTAGTCTTTCTTTATCCATATACTCATTAAGAGGCATGTTTACTAAAAGTTAGTGTATGGTAACATTATGCAAATATTTATGCAAATGAGGCACCTTATGCAAATGAGGCTTTAATGGACGTGCTGGCACTTTGAGGAAATTCTTTGGTTTTGTGCGGCAGTTTGGGCACTCGGGCTCAAAAAGGTTAGCCATCACTGGTCTATGGCCTGTAGCCCTGTAGTTGAGGTTTTGGCTGTGAGAAGCTCTCAGGGTCTCTCTAAGGACTTTTGCCCTGATGGAGCAGAGGGGGTGGGGTGGTTTTTCACCCTAAGCCTCATCTTGGTTAGGTTTTTGGTATAGTGGAAGGCAGTCTCTTCAGAGTTCTCCAACCCTGGCTTACAGGTTGTTTTGGTGAGGCTTTTACTTGATGGGAGTCCCCTAGGGCCATTGCCAGCAGAGGTGAGTGCTGGGGGTTCTTCTCCCCTTCTTTTATTTCTCCCCTCTCTCTTGTTCTGAACTTCTTTCTACAGCTGGTTTTCTGTTGCGTATAGTTTGCTGATACAAAAATAGGGTTCAGGCTGCTTTCAGTTATGGGTACAGCCTGGGGATTCTGGGGACCCATGGTGGGAGGTGATAGAGCATAGGACTGCCCAGATAGGCACTGGCTGCCTTGGAGTTTAACCAGTTTCCTGAGGTTGGGGCCTTTGGCAGCAGTGGCTGTAGCACAGTTTGGTGGGGGAGCCTGAGGGAACCATCACCTTTGTACATAAGAACATAAAATATGCCATATTGTGTCAGACCAAGGTCCATCAAGCCCAGTATCCTGTTTCCAGCAGTCGCCAGTGTAGGTCACAATTACCTAACAGTTTCCCTAGAAGAGACAGGTTCCACAATGCTTGTATTGGGACAAGCAGTGGATTTTCCTGGTCCTCTTTAATAATGGTTTATGGACCTTTCCTCCAGGAACTTGTTCAAACCTTTTTTTTTTTTTAAACCCATCTACACTAACAGCTTTTACTACATTCTCCGGTAACGAATTCCAGAATTTGATTACGCGTTGAGTGAAAACACATCTTCTCTTATTAGTCTTAAATGGATTACACTGTAGCTTCATTGCATGTCCCCTAGTTTTTCTACTATTTTTTTATTCTTTATTTTTCAACTTACAATTTTTTCATACATCATTTCCAAACATTTTACTGTACTTTCGTAGCACTTACATCAGTGATCAAAAGTCCTTTCTGTTTCTTATATGTGCTCAGCTAATTCCATGTCATTGATTCTTGACCACTTCTTTCTTTTAGCATCCATAATTTTGTCAAATATACGGTGCTTTTTAATAACTAATATCCAGTAACAGATACCTACTAACAAATCTGATAATGGGTAACAAATAACATGTCATCCAGCGGGTGAAGGTGAACCACCCTTCTTTCTCCAAACCCCCAATTGTGGATATTCCGGTTGCTTCTCTGCCTTCTTAACTACTGCAACTACACTTATGACAGCCCTGCAGCCCATTTAAAAGGAGCGCCAGCGGCAGAAGACTCCCCTGAATGATCGGGGTCGAGCCGGGGCCCAGACAACCTTCCTGCCTCACCAACAGCTCAGATGGCCCTGCAGCCCATTTAAAAGGAGCGCCATGGGCACACCCGTGCCTGGTGTGCGTTGACTGGAGCGTCTAGACTAGCTGCAGTTCACAGCCCCTCCAGCTTCCCATTAAACCAGCCACAGCTTCCCACTGAACCAAATGCTGACCCTCTGAGCCTGTATCCAACCCGCTGCCCCTCCTTTCATCAGAGCTGCGAGGTAAGCATACAGAGAAGCAACATTCATAGCTCTACCTTTTCTGTACTCCATCTCAGTACACGGGGCTACTCCCTAGAGCTATATTCTAGCCTTCCTGTGAGCACCTCTTCAAGCCATTGCTCGCCTAATCTCCGCATCATGCTCATCAGTACAATGACTTGGAGTCACACGCTACTGCTAGCCTTAGGCTGCATAGCCCTGCTCATCACCTGGGCTGAATCCTACTATCAGCATGGCCTGATCCCTCCCTTACACCATTCTGACACTTTTAACCACAGAAGATCTGTACCTTTTGTACACCACCAACGACTCATTCATATAATCTGCCAGCCCTTGCCAGAAACCCACAGAAGGAAGGCTTCTTGCCCTCACCACCTGAACTGTATGCTCATAAACGCTTGTTCCATCCGTAATAAATGGCCAGCTATCACAGATTACATCGAGCAATGGAATCTTGATCTGCTTTTCGTAACAGAAACATGGCTGACTGATGTGGACACGGTCCTTACCAATATGCTTATGCCACCGGGCTATGACCTCTTTAATTGCACAAGAGCAAACCGGAGAGGTGGCAGAATCCTCATTATTGCCAGAAACAACCTCCACCTTCAATGCAACTCTGCTCATAGTGAACCCAACCTTGACTATATTCAGATCTCTTACAAATTCTTATCCGTCTGTCTCTTCTACTGCTCTCCATCCACGAGCGCGGAGGAGCTGGCCACTATCCTTGACCTAGCTTGCAATAGGAATTCCCAACTCAAACCACTCTGGCTGCTAGGTGATTTCAACCTCCCAGCCCTCCCTATTAAGCACTCCTCTGCATTCCTCAGTGCAATGAAAGCTCTCAACTATCGGCTTATACATACTCCCACCCACTCGGCTGGCAACACACTAGACCTCATTTTTGCCCCTTCACCTCTCCACAGTAGCACCAGCCAGGACCCTCCATTTGTCCTCCCTGTCCCCTGGTCTGATCATGATGCCATTCTGTTCCCTATTCCTACATTCCCTGGAGACGACTAGCCACCATCCAACGCTAATTCCTCAGCCTCCAGACGTCGCTTTAGACCTTTTGATAAGGAAACATTCATCACAAACATCCTTGATGACCTTAACCCTGACACTAATGACTTTGTTGAGCTAATAGACACTTGGAACAACACCCTAGCAAAAGCCTCACTCCTTCCACCTTCCACTAAACCTGCCAGGAGGAAGCACTTGGTGATCTGGTTCTTCTCTGATCCTCATGAATCCCTACTACTCCTCAGAAAACTTGAGCGACGCTGGAGGCACTCGAGGCATGATGACCACATTGCATATCTGGCAAAACTACAAGAGCACCGAATAGCAGTGAATTTCAAGAGAAGGGAATACCATACTAACACCCTTATGCATTCCCTTAACAAGCCCTGTGAGCTCTTCAGTATTGTTAGATCCCTTACAAGTGACTCTTCCAAGAACCTAGCAGCAACTGCCCCTAGCCTCGCCAATTTTGCCTCTCATTTCCAGAGCAAGACAAATCCGACTACTCGGTTCTCTGAGAAGCCTGATGACGGACCTACCTTACCAGAACCCCCTCCCACATCGGATACACTGATATCTACCCTTGATCATTTCTACTCATACTCGGCCGAACAAATAGAGAACATAATTGGAACAATAAATACCTCAACCTCCCCTGCAGACCCTTGCCCAGCGTTCTGGATCAAGCAAGCAAGATCCTATCTCAGTACAGCTATCTCCAAAATAATGCACCTCTTTATCCACAGGCTCTCTTCCAGTGTCCCTTAAATCTGCCTCCATCAGACCTCTGATAAAAAAACCAAAACAAAACAACAAATCAAACCCCTCCGACATCAGCTCATACAGACAGATTTCAAGCCTACTCTTCCTGACCAAGATCTTAGAAAAGATTGTCCAGCACCAGGTACAGGACCACATTGACTCCCACACCCCTCTTGACCCACAGCAACACGGATTCTGCCAGCAGCATGTGGTGGAAACCCTATTTGTGACCCTCCTTGATAGGCTTTACAACGGCTTAGATAAGAGGAGGCAGGGTTTCATCCTGATCTTTATGGACATCGCCTCTGCCTTCGATTCTGTCAGCCACAACCTTCTCAGTCGCCTACAACAAAAGGGTTTACGGAACTCCACCCTTAACTGGTTTAAGTCATACTTAATGGGTCGCCAGCAACAGGTCCGCCTGGGAACACAGTCTTCAAGCACCTTCCAGCAAATGCAAGGAGTCCCACAAGGCTCGTCACTCTCTGCCTTGCTTTTCAATGTCTACATACAGCCAATCTGTTCAATAATCAAGTCTTTCAACATACTATACCACATTTATGCAGACGATGTCCTACTCTACACCCCATTCTCTCTTGACAGCCCTGATTTCTCAATCATTTCAGAATGCTTCAACGCTGTCTCTGATTAGCTCGCTACCCAGAACCTGAAGGTTAACTTTAGGAAGACTGAGGTCTTATTTATATCTAGAGACCAATCTTTCACCCCACCATCCTCCTCGCGGGTGAGATGTTGAACTGACAACCAAACCAGAGATCCGCTACCTGGGAGTAATTTTCGACCAACATCTATCCATGGCTGCACACATCCACAAGGTTATCAAAGCTGTCTACCAGAAGATAAGGACCCTCCCTCCATATACTCCCACTTCTTGACCCTTCAGACTTTCACTCAGTCTTCCAAGCCCTCATCCTCCCGCACTTTGACTACGCAAATATTATTCTACATGGCATCCCGAAACACATCCTCCAACTGGCCATGAATGCAGCTGCCTGGTCTCTACAAGGTACCTCCAGATACAAGCATATCTCACCCATCTTGAAGCAACTACACTGGCTCCCCATATCTAGCCGCCTGACCTATAAAGCCCTTCTTATCACATTTAAGATTATTCACAACTCATCTGCACCCTCCCTGTCAGCCATTGTTCAACATACCCCAGACAACAGAACGAGAAGATCCAAAATGCTAAACACCCTGATCACTCCCTCAACAATAAGGACCTGTACTAAGACTGTCAGAAACCATGCCTTCTCGTTATATGCACCGACTCTCTGGAATGCCCTTCCTGCATCAGTCCGAGTTATGGACAATTCAACGTTCAGAAAGGCATTAAAGACTCACCTCTTCCAGCTGGTCTATGACAACATAACTTAAGAACTGCTCTACTATGCTGGCCCCTGCACTCACAAAGACCCTGCACTCACTGAGACTCCACTTGAGACCCGGCTGCACAATATGTAATTAGTTTTCCCTTCCTCTCCCCTTCCCTTGCCTTCATCCTCCTCCCCTTTCCTTCCTCCTTCCTCCCTCCCACCCTTTCCTCAAGTTGACTTTCTTTTGTCACTGTTTACCTGCACCTTGTTACTTAGTTTGTTTATACCTGTTCGAAGTAAAGTTACTGAGTTAAGCGTTTTGATGTTTTATGCCTGTTTTGCCTGTTGTATATAAGTTGCTTGACTGTTCACGTTTACTGTAAACCGCACTGATACTAAATAGTGTGGTATATAAAAGCAAGCAAATAAATAAATAAATAAATAACCCCTGGTTGTGTAAGAGAGCATACTGGTAACTGTCGTGGTGGGGGGGGGGAGGGGGGTTTCTGGGGTGGGTTCTGGGTCCTTTCCTACTGTTTTTATCATCGGAATGGGCTGTTAAAGCAGTGGTTCTCTGCTACACCTCCCCTCCTTTCTCAATGAGTCCTGGTGTGTTCTTTAATTGGGTAACCTCCAGGGTGCCTGTGGGCTCTTTTCATTCAATTCATGCAACTCCTTCCCTGCCCCACCTCCTTTTCTACTGCCTCTTGTAATGGGGCCCAGTTTTTATTAAATTTTTCAATTCGCCCTCTCACTTTTGCTACTGCTCTCTCCATTTCCATCAGGACAAGTAATTTTTTAACCCATTCTTCTATTTTAGGGAGTTTAGGGCTCTTTCACTGAGCCATTATACATAACCTTACTGCCTGAAATAAATAACTTGCAAGGTCTTGTCTGTTTAGGCATACCTCTACAGGATCATCTGTGTAACCTAGAAGCATCAATGCTGGGTCTGCTTGAAAAGACTCTCACGTTAAATACCCACAGCATCTAATCACTTCCTGCCAGAGTGGTTGTAACGTAGGGCAAGTCCACATGATGTGCAATAAGGTACCCTCCTCTCCACAACCTCTTCAACATACTTCTGTGGCGTTTAGTCCCATTCTCCACATCTTTTTTGGGATTATGTATGTTCTAAATAGTAATTTATATTGGGAATCTAAATGAGTTATGGAGTTGGATATCTTACACGTATTGTTCCACAGACTGGTCCACTGCTCCTCTGACCATTTTCTATCCAAGTCTACCTCCCACCTCCTTTGGTACCTCGGGGGGGGGGGGGGAGTACGTGCTTCTGATATCAACTCGTATATTTGAGCGAGGTGTCCCTTTCTTATTTTTGGTCTCACAAAGAAGCTTTCCAGAGGGTATGGGGGCCCGAAGAATATTTTTTTTTTGTTTTTAATCATCAAAAAATGTTCTACTTGCAGAATTGGAAAGACACTGGGAGTCGCCACCACACATCTCTCCGTTATCTCATGTCAAAAATCTACTTTGCTTTATAAAATCTGTGATTGAGCATTTCATTCCTTTCTAGCCAAATCTATGCTTATCTCTGCTATTAGGGGGAAGATCCTTTTGTCTATCAAAAATACTAATCTAGACTGATAAGAAACAAAATCCATCCACCATGCTGCCCTATCCCATGTCTTAAGTTTGCTCTTTACCACCAGGTGACTCCTTACAGCCTCCCTCCGTCTCGTGCCCTCCACAAAGGGGATACTACCAATATGTGCTTCTCCTATCTGTGAAGACTCTATCTTTAGCCAATGTTGGCTCGGCCTATGGGTCCACAAGTTATAAACTGCCCTTATTTAGGCTGCCCAGTAATACAACTTGAAATTAGGGAGACTCAATCTGCCCCTCTTTAGGATACATGAGTGCTCGTAATTTGACTTGAAATTAACTATCTATGCAAATCCCTGAAAAAGGCCTCCGGGATCAAACGGTGGCGCATCATGAAAAAGTACAGAAATCTGGGGAGCACATTAATCTTTATAATATTCACTCTCGTTAATAAGGAGGATGGTAGGGAGCTCCATCTCTTAAAGTCTGCTCTAACCTTTTTTTAGCAGCGGGAGCAGGGAAAAAACTCTTATCCAAATGATTTGGGATACGTACTCCCAAGTAGGCCAACGATTCAAATTCCCAGAAAAAGGGGTAGTTTGTTTCAGCCTCTGCTCCCCTCTCCTTTCCCACATTAAAGGGGAGAATTATGGTCTTTCCTTCATTGAATTTAAAGCCTGAGACCTCTGCAAATGCCTTATACTCCTCCTCAAATGCCACTAATGACTATTTTAGTCTTGTCAAGAATAGTAAAGTATCATCGGCATATAGCGCCACCTTATGTTCTGTTTACCCCACCTGGTCCCCCTTCACCTTTGCACTCTCAATGACTGTGTAAATGGCTCTAGTGGCAATGCAAATAGGAGTGATGAGAGGGGGCACCCTTGCTTCGTGCCTCTGGCCAGTTGAACACTGGGTGACAAATTTCCATTGATCTTAAGTCTGGCCATGGGTGCGCTGTATAATGCACTAATCACCCGTAAGAAACCGGGACCTACTTTGTATGCCTCCAGTGCTCTCAGGAGAAATGACTACTCCATCTGGTCAAACACCTTTTTGGCGTCCAATGCTGGGAATATTACCTCTTCATTAGGCCTTAAAGTGCATTCATGTACCATATCTAATAGTCTTCGTACTTTGTCTGACGAATTTCAGCCTTTAATGAAGCCCGTCTGGTCCCTGTTTACTAGAATGAGGATCAGGTGGTTCAGCCTCTGGGCGAATACCTTGGCCAAGATTTTTGCATCTGCACTGAGTAAGGAGATCAGTCTGTAGAATCCAGGAGCAAGTGGGTACTTTCCCTGTTTGTGAATTAAAGTGACGTGGGCCTCTAAAAAGGAGGGAGGGATCTCTCCAGTTCTCATTGTCTCATTCAGTACTTGACATAGTATTGTTAGGAGTGGTTCCTTGAAAGTTTGCTAAAACTCTGTGGGAAGCCTGTCAGGTCCCTCGGCCTTCCCCTTAGGGAGGTCTCCTATGACTTCCCCTAATTCCACTTCTGTTACTGGCCTGTCTAACCACTCTGAACTCTCCTGTGGCAGATGGTTGACCACTCTGCCTCACAAATAATGCTCAGCCCATCTTTTTATATCTGACACCTCTGATGCATATAACCCTTGATAGAATTGCATTCAAGAGAGTGAGAAGTACATTGAGATGCTTCTTGAAACATCCAAGCTCTCCAGCAGAGGAGAAGACAGGAGCTTACAGAATGACGAAGGTTGGACACGAGTCACCAGGGCCTGCAGAATCACCAATCCAACTTCTCCAGCCCTTGACTTGAAGAACCATTATGCAGGCCTGGAAGTGGAGGAGGTGAACGCATTCCTGGAAAGGGAAGAACCAGAGCTCAAGCATCCCAAAGTTGCAGAATCAGTGACCACAAGGAAGCGAAGGGTAGTGGTTGGTGACTCTTTTGAGGGGTACTGAAGTGTCCATCTGCCGACCAGACTTGATATCCAGAGAGGTATGCTGTCTGCCAGGTGCCAAAACCCAAGATGTTAGAGTTTGCCGAGACTCATCAAGCCCACTGACTATTACCCAATGTTGCTCATCCAAGTTGTCACAAATGATACTGCCAGGTATCCCTCTGAGTGTATCAAAAGGGACTTCATAGCTTTGGGACAGAGGGTGAAGCAGATAGGGGCGTAGGTGGTGTTCTCTTCAACCCTTCCTGTTGAGGGTAAAGGCCAAGGCAGAGAAGCTTGCATCCTGGAGATGAATGCATGGATGGTGTCATCAAGAGTGTTTTGGTTTCCTGGACCATGGGATGCTGTTCCAAGGGTTGCAGAGCAGAGATGGCATCCATCTGTTCAAGAAGGGTTGGTGTGTCTTCAATAGTAGACTGACTAACCTACTGAAGAGGGCTTTAAACAAGATTCGTTGGGGATGGGTGGTGAAAGCCCCCAGGTAATACCCATTTCCTTTATGGAAATGGGTAAAAGGGGCAACATATGGAAAGCAGTGTGTATAAATGCCCATAGCATGGGAAATAAGATCCCAGATGTTGAGGCTTTAATGGGAGAGGGTGGCTTGGATTTAGTGGCAGTAATCGAGACATGGTTCACAGACAACCATGACTGGGATGTAACTATACCAGGCTATACTTTATTCAGAAAGGACAGGGTAGGAAGAAGTGGAGGAGGAGAGGCACTATATTTAAAAAATAAAAATAAATAAATAAAATGAAAGCTATGAAACTACAGGGCTTAAAAGGGAGCGAGGAGGCACTGTGGGTTAAACTAGAAAGAGGGAAAGAGAAATCTATTTGCATTGGCGTGATATACAGACCTCCCTCACAGGGAGAAGAGGTGGATGGAGAGTTAATTGAAGATATATGCAGCATTGCCAGGAAAGAGGACATCCTACTGGATTTCAATATACCAGATGTTGATTGGCACATCTGTGCTGCAGTATCTAGAAGTTAGGAGATCCTGGATTCTCTACAGGGAGAACTACTGAGGCAACTGGTAACAGAACCCACACATGAAAGGGCCGTACTGGACTTAATCACTCACTGTAACATCAGAAGCACTTTCACCATTGGTAAGCACCGTTTCGCATCCAGTGATCACCAGATGGTGTGGTTCAGTATTAAGACTAGGGCTGCTAAAATCCATTCAAAAGCGAGGGTCTTAGACTTTAGGAAAACTAATTTTGCCAATACCTCAGGGAGTTGTTAGCGGGATGGGAATAGCTGGGGGATGTAGAAAAACAGTGGGCAAAACTGAAAGGGGATATTTTAAGGGCAACAAACATTTTTGTTAAAATGGTCAAAGGAAAAAGACTGCTATGGCTATTAAAAGAAGTAGCTGTAAAGGTGGAGAAAAAGAGGGAGGCCTTCATGAAATACAAGAGATCATAGAGAGGAAGACAGGCATCTATATTTGGAAAAACTTAGAGAATCTAGCAAAGTAGTTGGGAAAGCAAAGATTCAAAAAGAGGACTAGCCAGTGCAATAAAATGGGGGGATAAAACATTTTTCGGATATGTTAGTGAGAAGAGGACGGGCAAAAGTGGTATTGTCAGACTAAAGGGTGAAGGAGAATATGTAGAAGCTGATGAGGATAAAGCGGAATTGCTTAACAAATATTTCTGTTCTGTGTTCACAGATGAAGAACCAGGAGCAGGACCTCAGAAAACATCCACAAACAGGAACAGAAGCGAGGGACATCTTGAACAATTTTCAGAAGACTATGTTCGTGAGAAACTAGATAAACTTAAAGTAGACAAAGCGATGGGACCGGATGGGATACACTCGAGAATATTGAGGGAACTTGGGGATGTTCTAGCAGCTCCATTGACTGATCTTTTCAATGCCTTGTTGGAGTCAGGAGCGGTGCCAGAGGACTGGAGAGAGGCCCATATGGTCCCTTTACACAAAAACAGAAGTAAGGATGTAGTTGAAAACTACAGGCTGGTTAATTTAACCTCTCTGGTGAGTAAATTATTGGAAGCGCTGCTGAAAGAGAAAATAGTGAGGTTTCTGTAGTCCAATGGATTACCGGATTCAAGGCAGCATGGATTCAACAGAAGCAGGTCTTGTCAGATCCACCCTGCCTGCTATACACAGACATTCATTTAATGTTCAATTCCTATCCTTTGATGCTCAAACTTGGTGGTTTTTGCTTGCTCCCCTCTGGATGCTTGATTTTCACCAAATCGCAGTTCAGTTCGGAGTATTTAGTACCTCATCGCTGTGTGCAAAAGTGGCCACGATTTTGTCTGCCAGCAGCTTTGTTCGACAGTCTAGAGCCTCTTTCCTTCCTGTCATATCTGTTTGCGTTCCATAACTGGTCATCTGGGAAGTGAGCTTGCAGAAATTTCTTAGCTTCCAGTGGAGTATGAAAAAGTTGTTCTCCTCTTGCCATTTGATTGATAGATTTGCAGGATATGGCAGGGCCTGAGGGATATTATGCACAAATAACCTCCTCTTTACCTCTCGAAAGGCTTGCCTACGCCTATCCAGTTCTGCACTGTAGTCTGGTAAGATCCACACCTTAGCTCCATTATGTTCCAGTGACCCCACTTTGCGTACATGCTGGAGGATCCTCTTATGGTGTCTGCAGTTCAGTAGTTTGGCCACTATCAGATGGGGTTTTGCTTCATCCTTCGGGGGCCCCCAGGGACTCTGTATGCATGCTCTACCACTAAAGATATGGGGCTTAGTGGTTCTTCGAATACGTCTGAAAAGTTCTTCCAAGAACTCTTCTACCCTTTGGCCCTCCTTTCCTTCTGATACTCCTGTTCTCTAGATTGTCTAGCTTTGCAGCCAGTCTTTTTATTATATTCTGTTGTTCTGCAGAGTCTTTTTTAATGGTTAGCAAATCCTCCTCCGTGCTTGAGATTTGGGCCTCTGCTGTATCCAATCTGCTTATGTCCTGCAACTCTGAGCATACCCTCTTGAGATCAGTTTGTATCTTAGCAAGTTTCCTGGAGAGTTCTGCCTTACTTGCTATTATTGTGGCTAAGATTACTTCTGTCTCTGGGAGTTCCTGTCCACCCTTCAAGTGTTTGTTTGCTCTTTTCTCTATCATGTTTTGCAGTTTCTCTTTCCATCCCATTCCTCTCCATCCACTTAAACCTCACTGGGTCCTCCCTGCTAGGTGGGAAAAGCTTGCCACATGCAAGATAGCTAATCGGGACATAGGTGGGTGCAATTTTAATCTTCGAGGGGCTTTTTGCCATACCACTAACAAAGGCCCAGCAAGTGGGTGCTGGAGCAACTTGTCCCCTGCTCCTATATGGGGTACTTCTATTTGAACAACTTCTAAGGAGACCCAGTGTTGTGCGGGGTTTGCCACCCACCAATAATATACGACCCTTACTTGTGCTACCCAATAATACATGTTAAAGTTAGGGAGAGCGAAACCTCCTGCTCTTTTTGGTGTCATCAGAAGATTGAGCCTTACCACTGCTCTCCGTCCATTCCACAGAAAATGAGCTAGTATTTGATTTAGCTCACAAAAGTAAGTGTCTTGGATATAACAAGGTATCATCATGAATAAGTATATGTACCTTAACAGGACATTCATCTTGATCGCATTGATCCTAGTTAATAACGAAGGAGAAAGGAATGCCCACCTGCAGAGGTCCTCCCGTGTTTGCTTAAGCAAGGGTGGAAAATGCATGTGAAACAGCCTCTCTAACTGCACCGGAATCTTAACTCCCAAATTCGACAAATGGTCTGTCTCCCATTGATGCACATGTCGTACTCTAATCTTCCCTTTCAGGTCTTGATCTATATGGAAGGGGAGCAACACTGACTTAGAAGTATTTAGCTTGTATCCCGAAACCTCTGCAGATGCCTCAAGCTCTACCTGAAATGCCTCCAGAGACTGCGCTAGGTGTGATAAGCACAGCAGGGTATCGGCTGCATACATTGCAACCTTATATTCCTGATCACTTACTACTACCCTTCATCTGAGCACTTTCCCAGAGGGCCTGTGCAAAAGGTTCCAGCGAAAGTTCAAAGAGATGGGATGATAGGGGGCAGCCTTGCCTCATCCCTCGGCCTAGGGTAAAGCATGGAGAGAGGGTGCCATTTATATGCAGAGGCCATGGGGTTGTTATATAACGCTTTGACTACCTGCAGGAACTTGGTTCCAAAATTGAAATGCTCAAGTGTAGCAAGCAGAAAAGGCCTCTCGAGGCGGTCGAGTGCCTTTTCGGCATCTAAGGCTAGAAAAACATTCGGCTGCTCACCCCTTGCCGCACACTGATATACCAGTCCCCAACACCCTTCTGACATTATCCGCAGAATTGCGCCCGGAAATTAACCTGGTTTCCTTTTTGGCCCTCTAGTCCAGTCCCGGTACCATAGAGTTTAGAACCTCCTCCAGAAGCTTTGGAGACTGAAACACGTCATCACTTTGACACCCGTATAAATAGGCAAGGACTGCCCCTCTCCTTCAGTAGTTTCAGTCTCCAAGCAGCAGGAGAAGGTTCTGAGCTTAGGGCTCATTCAGCAGCAAATAAGCAGAGCTAGCTGGGCAAATAGTTTTAATTAGTTATTACCTTGTAAAGTGGGTTCAGTTTTGATTGTTAGATTAGAGTAATTGTAGTTTTTTGTTTTGTTTCAGGGGGTCTGCTGCCTTAGGCGTCCTTTCTGCGGCTGCTGGCAAATTCAGTGTATGATTCTCCCCTCCCCTCCCATTTTACTTTCTTTTCTTCTTCCCGGCACAATAACGAGCA
The DNA here is from genome assembly GCA_033557465.1 of Ichthyophis bannanicus. Taxonomy (NCBI): domain Eukaryota; kingdom Metazoa; phylum Chordata; class Amphibia; order Gymnophiona; family Ichthyophiidae; genus Ichthyophis; species Ichthyophis bannanicus. The sequence goes on from CM066032.1 coordinate 749,318,962, forward strand.
TCGGGGGGGCTGTCAAGACGCCTATGCCTCCCTGCTCCCGAACCCACTTAAACGGGTGAGGAGCAGGTAGTAGGCTCGCAACACAGCTCGCAGCACAACTCCGAGGGGGAGCCGAAGCCGCTGTTCCGCTGAGCTCTGGCGAGGATCCCCCCCTCCTCCTTTCTTCCGTCTCTTCAGACGACAGTGGGTGAGTCTCTGTTTTGGGGCGCACAGTTTATTGGGCGCGGCGGAGAGCGGAGGACGAGAGACCGTGGTGGAGCGCACCCTCTGATCGTGTGCAGCTAGGCCGGGCCGCCGGATTCGAGCGGGAAATGCGGCGGCGGCGGCGGCCATTTTGAACGCTACAGAATTGAAAAGGGGTTTATTTGAGATCCGGTAGGCTTAGAAAGGCTCTGTTTTGGGTTTGCTGACTGGGAAACAGAGCCTAGCCTGGTGTTGGTGTTTTACCTTATTTAAAAAAAATTTCAGCTTTGACGTCACATTTATTATGCCGGCTAAGCCTCGTTTGGTCTGTGGCACGAGGCGTGGCGTAATTTTAGAGTCTGGTGTGTGTAGGAGTTGCACTCAAAGCAGCGGGCATGGAAAAGGAGCTGGACTTGGGGACCGAGGGTCAAGGGCCGTTCTCTCAGGCGGAGGGGGACGTTTTCCCTTCTCCGTTAGTCCCCTCGGAACCGGTAGCAGGGCCGTCTTCTGCGCCAGGACCCTGTCCCTCTCTGGGACTGGCGGGGGGATCGGTGGGGCTTCCGCCGGTATTTTTCTCCCTTATGCAGCAGGCTTTTACCTTGTTGCAGCCTGGGGTTTCGCCATCTCCTCCGATTGGGCGAGGGGAGAAGCGGGTCAGATCTTCGTTGCATTCTGATGAAGCGTCGGCTCCTGCCAAGAAGAGTAAAGTGGCAGATGTTGAGAGCCAGGCGTCTCTGTTGGGAGGAGAGTTGCAGGCGGAGGACGATGAGTTAGAGGATATCTCTGAGGCTGAGTTGGAAGACGGTGAGTTGCTGGATGCGGAACAACAGTCTAGAGTAGTCAGGGTGTTTCGACGTGAGGAACTGCCAGCCTTGATTGCTGAAACCTTCAAATCGCTGAACATGCCCTTGGCGGCGCCTTCTGCGGACAAGGCGTTAGAGGATCCGCTGTTGCAGGCGGTGCGCACGACTCAGCGAGTATTTCCTGTTCATAGAGTTTTCAGGAATATGATTCAGGAGGAGTGGGATTTGCCGGAGTCGGCTCTGAGAGGTTCTAGGGCAATAGCTCGGCTGTATCCACTTTCCGACCAAGATAAGGAGCTGTTTTCGTTCTCCTAAGGTTGATGCGGCAGTATCGGCAGTCACTAAGAAGACTACTATTCCAGTTGAGGGTGCCGCGGCGTTGAAGGATGTGCAGGATGGGAAATTGGATACCCTGCTGAAGCAGGTGTTTGATATCAGCGCCCTTTCCATGCAGGCCTTGATAGCGAGGGCGTGGGTGGCGAGGGGCTGTCTAAGATGGTCCCAACGTTTACAAGGAGATCAGTTGGGGGAGCAGGTTGAGGAGGTAGCGCGACTGGAATCAGGAACCGCCTATTTGGCCGATATCCATTATGATCTCATCCGGGGACTGGCAAAGAGTATGGCTTCCGTTGTGGCGGCACGGAGGTATTTGTGGTTGAGACATTGGTCGGCTGACGGTTCTTCCAAGGCTCGTCTCAGTAAGCTTCCGTTTAGGGGGAAGCTTTTGTTTGGGGACGATTTGGATAAATTGGTCAAAGATCTCGGGGAATCCAAGGGGGGGTCGGTTGCCTGAGGATAAGCCTAAGCAGAGCCAGCCTGCGCCGGGGTCCAAAGGGCCTCAGAGAGAGTTTCATAGGTTTCGGTCCTCGTGCTTCGGCCAAGCGCAGCGAGGAAGGTTTCCGGGGCGAGGACAGGGTTTTCGAGGATTCCGGGGAGCGGGTAGAGGTTTTGCCCCGTTTCAGTCCTCAAACCTTAAAAAGTCACAATGAGATAGAGCGGGCTCAGGTGGGGTTAGTACCCATGGGAGGAAGGTTGCGGGAGTTTTACCCTGCCTGGGTCCACTTTACGTCAGACCAGTGGGTGTTGGAGGTCATTCGATAAGGCTATGCGCTGGAGCTCCATTGGCCGGTGTTGGACTCTTTTGTCCAGTCGCCTTGCAGGGCACCACACAAGGTCCGGGCGGTGCGGGATACACTGCAGCGGCTGCTGCAGCTAAGAGCAGTGGTTCCCGTTCCATCGGACCAGTGCAGGTGTGGTCGATACTCCCATCTATTTCGTGGTACCAAAAAAGGAGGGTACTTTTCGGCCAATTCTGGATTTAAAAAGAGTGAATCGTTGACTCCAGGTGACTCATTTCCATATGGAGACGCTGCGTTCCGTGATTGTGGCGGTCAGGAAGGGAGAGTTCCTGACGTTGTTGGACCTCACGGAGGCTTATCTGCATATCCCCGTTCGGCGGGAGCATCAGAGGTTTCTGAGGTTTGCGGTGCCCATGGGACACTTTCAATTTAAGGCATTACCCTTTGGCCTGGCAATGGCGCCTCGAACGTTCACCAAGATCATGGTGGTGGTAGTGGCAGCACTTCGCAAGAACGGAGTGCTGGTGCATCCGTATTTGGATGATTGGCTGATTCGGGCAAAGTTCAGAGGAGAGCGTCGCAGCCACTGCCCAGGTAATGCAGATGTTGGAGAGCCTGGGTTGGGTGGTCAACTATGCGAAGAGCAGGCTGGTACCCTCGTAGTCTCTGGAATATTTGGGAGCGCGTTTCGACACGGAGCTGGGAGCGGTATTCCTTCCGGATCAGCGAGCTCGCGGATTGGGAGAATTAGTGAGGACATTTCGTTCCCGACAGGTGCCAACAGCGTGGCAGTATCTGCAATAGCTCGGAACGATGGCGGCAATGATCGAGGTGGTGCCATGGGTCAGAGCTCATAGGAGACCGTTGCAGAGAGCTCTGCTTTGGCGATGGTCGCATCAGTCTGATGCGTTATCTCAGCGACTGGTCTGCCCGCCGGAGGTGAGGCAGGAACTTTTCTGGTGGCTGCGGGCGGAGAGTTTGGTAAGGGGCGTGCCGCTAGAGCCTCCATCCTGGAGACATTTGACGACGGATGTGAGTCTATTGGGATGGGGAGCGCACTGCGAAGGAAGGCTAGCCCAAGGTCGGTGGTCTCCGGTGGAGAGAGAATGGTCGATCAACAGATTGGAGATGCGGGCAGTGTATTTGGCCCTCCAGGAGTTTCGGTCATGGTTGAGACAGATGGCTGTATGGGTGCTGTCCGACAATGCGACGACAGTAGCATACATCAATCAACAGGACGGCACCGGGAGTGCAGCACTAGAGGAAGAGGCGAGTCAGTTATTGGAGTGGGCCAAGCGCATTCTGAAGGCTCTGTCGGCCCAGCACGTGGCAGGAGTGGACAATGTTGAGGCGGATTTTCTAAGTCGCCACAGAGTAGATCCCGGGGAGTGGGTACTTCACCCAGACGTGTTTGCTCTGCTCGTGCGACGCTGGGGTCCTCCGATCATGGATCTAATGGCGACCTTCGAGTCAGCAAAGGCAGTTTGATTTTTCAGCAGAAGGCGAGAGCGGATGTCGGAAGGCCTCAATGCGTTGGCGCAGAGGTGGCTGGTGGGAGGTCTCCTCTGTCTTTCCGCCTTGGGCTCTCATTGGTCGAGTGATTCAGTGCATAGAGAGGCACAAGGGCCTAGTGGTGTTGGTGGCTCCCGATTGGCCCAGGAGGCCTTGGTATGCGGACTTGGTATGACTGCTGGCGGACAAGTCGTGGAAACTTCCTTAGAGGCGGGACCTGTTGCTTCAGGGTCCGTTAAGTATGCCCCAGGTGAATCGGTTCTCGCTTACGGCATGGCTCTTGAAAGGGCTAGGATGAAGGCCAAGGGCTATTCCGCAGCGGTAATTCCTAGATTATTAAAGGCGCGGAGGTGGTCTACTTCTCTGGCATACATATTAGGGTCTGGCGTATCTTTGAGGCCTGGTGTGCGGAGCGGCAGCTGCGGCCCCTAGGAGCGTCTATTCCACAGATTCTTTCCTTTCTGCAGGATGGTGTGGAGAAGGGCCTCGCGGCTAGTTCTTTGAGAGTGCAGTTAGCAGCGATTTCTTGTTTCCGGGGTAAGATTCAGGGTCAACTGTTAGGGGCGCATGCGGACGTGCGGAGATTTTTGCGTGCTGTGCTGCTCATGCGGCCTCCTCGGAGATGTTCAGTTCCGCTTTGGGATCTAAACTTGGTGTTGGACGCTTTGGTCCGGGAGCCTTTTGAGCCGTTGGACAAGGCTTCCCTGAAGGATCTGACGTTGAAGACAATTTTTCTGGTGGCTATTTGCTCCGCTCACAGGATTTTGGAGTTGCAGGCCTTATCCTGTAAGGAACCGTATCTTTCTTTCTTCGATCACAAGGTGGTGTTGTGTACAGTGCTGGCATTCTTGCCTAAGGTGGTTTCCGTATTTCATGTGAACCAGGTTGTATCACTCCCGGTGTTTTCGGGAGTGCAGAAGGAGGCAGCGAAAGGTAGGTTGCACCTTCTTGATGTTCGTCGAGCTCTCAAGAGGTACCTCCGCGGGACAGTGTCCTTTCGTAGGTCAGACAGACTGTGGTGTTTGGAGGTCCGCGGAAGGGGGAGGCGGCTGCAAAGTCGTCCATTTCTAGATGGTTGAAGGAAGCAATCACGGCTGCGTATATTTTAAAGAGCAAGGTAGTGCCGGAGGGTCTGCGAGCGCATTCTACTAGGGCGCAAGTGGCGTCTTGGGTGGAGTTCAGTTTGGTGCCAGCTGTGGACATTTGTAGGGCAGAGACATGGTCCTCGTTGCATTCCTTTGCTAAGCACTATCGGCTCGATGTGCAGGTGGCTGGTGATGGTCGATTTGGAACAGCGGTGCTTCAGGCTGGACTTGTAGGGCCCTCCCGTTGATGTTCACTGCTCTGTTACATCCTCTATGGTACCGGGACTGGACTAGAGGGCCGAAAAGGAAGGTGAAATTAGACTTACCTGCTAATTGTTCCTTAAGGAACTCTAGTCCAGTCCCGGAGCCCGCCCGTTATATGAAGGGGTTTTTCAGCCTGAAGTCTGGGTTCTGCAATGGAGTTTTGGTGGGGAAGGTCCTTAGAAGAGCTCAGAAGTAAGGAGAGCAAGGGATCCTTTCGCAGCAGTATGTCCTTTGTTTGTGCCTTATGGGTACGAGTTGGCACAGTTTGAAAAAAAAAAAAGATTTTTGAGGGTTTTTTGTTTGTTTAGTAGGTTGGTGTAGACTTATTTATTCATTAACTACTTATTTGTTGCTCTGCTGAGTCTGCTTTGTCAATAGGTACTGAAGGAGAGGGGCAGTCCTTGCCTATTTATACAGGTGTCATCAAAGCGATGACGTGTTTCCGTCTCCAAAGCTGCTGGAGGAGGTTCTAAACTCTATGGTACCGGGACTGGACTAGAGTTCCTTAAGGAACAACAATTAGCAGGTAAGTCTAATTTCACCTTGATTGATGTATACAAGGTCGGGTACTATCTTGTTCAGTCTCCTTGCGAAAATCTTGGCTAACAATTTTGCGTCCGTGTTAATAAGGGATATGGGTCAGTAAGAGCCAGCGGAAGTTGGAGCTTTGCCATTTTTGTGTATTAATGTAATGTGAGCCTCCAAAAGAGATGGTGGGAGCTCCCTGTATTGCCAAATTTGACACTTCCTTTAACCCTGTCACTCACTAACTCACAGACTAGGCATAAACACTCTGGCAAATACAATATGAGTTAACTCTGACACTCACTAGCTTACAGACTATGCATCAAATACAATATGAGTTAACCCTGTCATTCACTAGCTCACAGACTAGGCACAGACACTTTAGCAAATACAATATGCTTTTATTAGATTGAGTCCTTTTAGAATTATAATAAGCACAGAGTTAAGCATCAATACATCACCGGATTATTGTAGCTCACTCCAGGTTGGGGACTGTTCAGCGATCACTCTCAGGAGGAAAATCTGGGAAAAAACTACAGAGACACGTCTGCCTCGTATATCAGTTGCAGTCCCATCTTTTCCTCCTGAGAGTCCCCCTAAAGTACCTAACTAAGATCGTGCCTGCTGCATGCTATTACAAATAATTGGTTAACATGCTGCATGCTCAAATCAGGATTGGCTAGGGTTAATGCTGTACCCGTGGTCTTGTATAACAGGGTGTCAGCTATCTATGAGTCATTCATTCAGTTCTGTCTGGTTAAAACTGCCTGCCTGCTCAGAGAATTTGTCCTAAAGTAACCCCCAAGCTCAGCTATCAGCTCCTGGGCTAGCAAGCTAATTCCTAATTCAGCATGGCTCAAGAGTACAATATTCTTTGCTGATCCAACTCTCACATGAAATATTCTATGTACAATATTCTTCGCTGATCCAAAAATCCAAATAAATCTTTAATTAGTAATACACTCCCCCAGCTCACTTGTCTAATTAAAGACTATTCAGTAAACGAGAGAGAACCTCCCGAAAGTCTTGTAAAATTCAGGGGGAAACCCATCAGGACTAGTGGCCTTGCCTTGTGGCATGCTAGCTAGCAATGACCCGTAAGACCTCTAGTGGTGCTATGGGGCTCTCTATCCATTCCCTCTGCTCCTGTTAGGTGGCAGTATATCTTATCCCCTAGATAATCCTCTAGCTGTGCTTCATCCGCCTTACTTTCTGAACTGTATAATTGGGAATAATATTGGAGGAAAGTATTTCAGTGCCTTCCCTATCATTAAACAGAATCCCAGATTCAACTTGGACCTGTAGGATGATCATCTGTGCTTGTTTCTGCTTTAGCTGCTGAGCTAATAATTTGTCGATCTTCCCTCCCCGAGCAAAATAGAGAGTGTTCATCCTCTTATGGAAGAGCTCAGCTTGTTCTGTCAGATAGCTCCTCAATTCCCCTCTCTTTAGAGCTAAGCTGCCAGTCAGTGCTTGAGTTGGGGCTGCTATGTACCGCATTCTAGGTTGCCAGCTCCTCCTCAAGATCTTTCCGTCCTCTCTCCCGCTCCCTCTTTCTTTGTGATCCCAGTGCTATTAAACTGCCTCATATGACTGCTTTCCAACAGGAGGGGTAAAGCTGGTCATCGAGGGTCCTTTCCCTGACCTTACTTTAGCTTTCCACTTACCCATGCAAAGCACAGAGCACTGCACAGCTCAGGCAGCCATCTTGACACACCCCCTCTTCCCGAGTTTTTAATTTTTAGCAGTTCTTTTCTCCGTCGTACAGGCTCAGATGCCACATTCAGGAAAATAAATATTTTCCAATTTTGATAGGTCACGAAGCTAGTCTTCATTGCTGTCTGAATAATATATTCCTGATCTTGAAATCTAAGGCGTTTTAGCACACAGGCTCAGGGCCATGCTGTGGGTCTGGACACGCCCATAGTTCTCTGTGGGCTCTTTCAATCTTGAAGGAACTGGAGATGGGCAGCCAGGAAAACAGGTCTCCAAGATGCCTCGGACAAATGTTGTGGCATCCCTGCCCTCCTCCCTCGGGGACCCCAGATTCTCACATTCAAATGGCGCTCTCTATTCTCTGCCTTCAATTGCAGCCATCCCACATGTTATAGGGAAGCCACTGAGTGCTGCAGGTGAATCTGTGTCTCTTCCGTTTTTGCTAATGTGAGCCTCTGTTTCCTCCAAATGGATTCCCACCGCCGTGAATTTTTCTTTGATCTTGGACAAAACTTTGTCCATTATCTTTTTTGCGTCTCAGATCTCTGTTGCTCTCCACTCTCCACTCCTCTGCTCCCGGTCAAGGACGCGGGAGACACCAGGGCCTGCTCGCCACTCTTGGAAGTGCTATTAACTTGAGCTTTGGCATAAAGGTCCCGAATTGTTGGGGCTGTCTTCTGCTTGATCATTTTTGGCATTCTGGTTAGTATGAGGGCAGTTCTGACAGGGAAACAAGGCAACATTTTTGCAAACTGTTTGGATGTGGGGAGTATTTGTTCCCCCCTCTATGATAACGCTGAACAACACTACAATCAAAACCAAAGTTGAGGTTACATACCTCGGGATCACCCTCGATCAACACTTAACTTTCAAAACACACACAAACAAAATCACCCGAGTAGTTTACTTCAAAGCAAAGACACTCCAGTGCCTCTGACCACTCCTTGAACCAGGTGGCTTCCGTACTGTACTACAAGCCTCAATAATACCCCACCTGGAATACTGCAATGCCATCTTCCAAGGACTGCCACAGTCCACACTCCTACCACTCCAAACAGCTCTTCACTCGACAGCCAGAACCCTACAAGCCACAACAAGAAAAAAACACATTACCCCAATACTCAAACAGCTCCACTGGCTCCTACTCCAGAGCTGTATAACATACAGAATCATCATGCTAACTCACAAAGCAATGCACTTAGACCCTCCCACATACCTCCGCACACTTCTACAGCCCTCCCAACCACGCAGATTTAGACAGACCTCTACAATGAACACCCTCATCCCGCACATCAGGACCAAATCCAACCAGCAAGCATGTAAAAGAGCCTTCCAACTTTACACACCCTCCATATGGAACAAATACCGGACCACTTCAGGGACATCCCTGACCTCAAGACTTTCCGCAAACAGTTAGACTCACCTGTTCACATCAACCCAAACAAATAACTCCCTCCCCACAGAAGAATAAAGCACAATGCCTACAATTACTGTTGTGTATATAGTCAACATTGTATATAGTTAAGAGCCCAAAGGTTGCATGTTGTACATAGTTGATACCACTGTTATAATGTAGTTTGCATTTTGTTCCATGTAAACTGCCTTGACACGGAGAAAGGCGGTATATAAATATAGCTGAATAAATAAAATAAATAGTAAATCCAAATAAACCTAAACATGCTTGATGAAGTCTCACAAAGTGTCAAGAAATTGCTTTTTCATGTAGATGCGTTTTCATGTTCAGGGTCCCTCAGATGTCAACCACTTATGAGAACTTGAATCCCATACGCAGATTTAAGCATAGGCAGCATAGACAACTGCATAGGGCACCAAAGAGAGGCCTACTCCTGCTCTTTTAGAGCTATATTCATGCTTTGCCTCAAAGGAGGTATCATTGTGGTACTATGGCCTTCCTCTGCTTCTCTTTTGGTTCTCCAGTCCTTTTGAGATCTTTGACTGTCCTCTCTGAAGCCAAAGGGACCAGAATCTTAAGCTGGCCCTGTGGAATCCCACTGTTTATGAAGAACGCCTGCTACAGATAGGTACCTTAGGTGTAAGTGCATATCATCACTTATAAGTCTTAAACCCGCAAATTTAGGAGCACAAAGCTAAACCTGTTTCTTGCAGAGTGTAACTTATTTTCTTGTGTATTTATGTGCATACTATATAAAATGGAAAGTATGAATGTAAATGTTAAACTCAATGCAACTTCACCCCTCCTTGTAATGTCTATTTTGTGTGTGCATAAGTATGCTCACAGTTGAGTTGTGCAAATATTTTCATGTGCATAAATGCTGGGTAATTTTAGAAAGGGTGATTTCTACATGTAAAATGCTTATAAAATTATCCACATAAGAGGGTAATTTTATAACAGGTCTATGTGAATGCCATCTAGGTGCCTATCTTTGAAGAGACATAAAATGTGTCTTTATAAAATACTAGCACAAATCTGGCAGGGAATTGCAGCTAGATTGAAGTCCGACATATCTCCAGGAACAAGCAGGAATGTAGTCTTCACATGTGGGTATCGTCGGTACCGACGGAGCCTGCGTGGGAACGCTCCCCAGCGTCCAATAGGAAAGCTTTTGGGAGCATCCCACTGCGCCAGCGTCGCTGCCTTCCCGCCTTTCCAACTCTTCCTCTTCAGTTTTTTGTTTTCCGTGGAGCCGACAGGCAGCAAACCCTGTCACCACAGAAAATCTTCTTGTGGTCGCGTCTGCCTTTACTGTCGACGCCTATACCGGTACCACCGGTCTTTTCTTCATTTTCTTACTTCTTTCCTTTAAAAAAAAAAAAAAAGTGAGAGAAAAAATTAATAATTTTTGGAGGGTCTGTCCCCTCTAGGTGCCAGGCGTCATTTTGGGCACTGGGCCCTCTTTTCTTCTAAAATGGAGAAACTATCTAGTGGTTTCAAAAAATGTTCAAAGTGTAGCGGTACCATTTCTGCTACCGACACCCATGAATGGTGTCTTTAAATGTTTAGGTCCTGACCATTTACCATCGGAGTGTCTCCTCTGTAGAAATATGACCAAGAGGCCTGCAGAACAGAGCTGCAAAACTTGGTACCCTCTTTGCTGCAGATGCGATGTCCGTTGCATCGACATCTTCCAGAGCTTCATCTTCCTCCCATGGATCTCAGGTAACTAAACCCAGGTCTTCCAAGACCGGCCGGTCCTCAAAGGGTAGATCTCTTTTGAAGCATCGAGATGCTACTAGCGTTGCCCTTGAGGAAAACATACCGGCAAAACAGCCGTGGCGGGAGGCTCCGGCTTCCAAAGCATTAACGGGGCTGCAGGATGTTCCCGAAGCTTCCACATTGGGGGAATTCCTGGTGCCATGTTCTGGTGTTGTGGCCTGTTCCACCGGTACCGACATCCAGGCATCGGCAGGGGCTATGGATCAGCGCATCCTGGCCATCGAATGCAGTCTAGCGGCTCTCTTAGCAGCCTCGGTACCGCTAAGACCGCTTCAGATGGTTCTGCAGTCATCAGTACCAGTACCGACTGCGCCTGCCTTAACCGATGTGCTTCCTCCCATGCCGGCTCTTGAATCAATATCCGGTATCGAGACAGTCCGATGCCAACTTCAATCAATACCAGCGTCAAGCAATGCAAGAGCACCCGGCATGGAGATACTTTGAGTCCTCCGATTCCGATGACTCCGCCAATACCGGAGTGATTCTACCGGAGGATCCCTCTCCTTCTCCTCCGGAGGACATGTTTCAGGATTTCATACGTGATGTAGCCAAGGGTCTTTCAATCACGGTGACTCCTGAGAAAGAACTGAGAGCAGAAGAATTAGAAATTCTTCAATACCCAGCAGCCCCAAAAGAGGCTTCAACTCTTCCCATTCACCGGATTCTGCATGATCTTATGCTAAGAATGTGGGAAGCTCCTTTAACGGTATCTCCACACTCTCGGAGACTCGATACCATGTACCGAGTTCCACAATGCCCTGGGTTTCAAAAGACTCAACTACCACACCATTCAATGGTAGTGGAATCGGCGATGCATAATATCAAGAGTGCTAAAACACATTCTTCCAACCCTTTAGGCCGAGAATCAAGGACACTCGATGCCTTTGGGTGTCGATGCTTTCAATCCTCAATGCTATCAGTCAGGATAAGCTCTTACATTCTCTACATGGGAATCTTTCTTAAAGAGGTTACAAGAGATTTAGAGCTCATGGCTCCACTTCTCCTCAATGACAAAAGAACAGACTTCCTCACTCTGGTTAAACATGCTCAGAATGTGTCTAAGTTCATGAATCGTGCAGCCTTTGATTGCTTTGAATACATTAGCAGAACAACTGCTATCTCCATTGGTGCACGTCGCATTGCTTGGCTTCAGGCATCAGATGTAGAACAATGGGTGCAAGATAAGTTAGGGAATATTCCTTGTACAGGAGAAAATCTCTTTGGCAAGGATTGGCAAGACAAGGCTAATCAGACTGAATCTGAAAATACCACCTTGAACAGATTGTCAAGGGCTACAGTCAACCCAGCAAAAAAGAAAAGAAGAAAATGAAATTCTACCCATCTTACACCCAGGCTGGCCACTGTCCAGTTCATGCTCCCCAAAAGGGGCAACAGCAACCTAGACCACAAAGAAAGGCACAAGTCCCCAGAGCTCAACCAGCTCAGCAGACGCAGACTCAGCCTCCTCAGGAGCTCTGATTCCTTCCTAGAGAACTTAGTCAACCTGCCCCTGAAAGGTCCAGAACCTCTCACCATCCCCGGCAGACTTTGCCATTTTGCCAGAAGATGGCAACAAATAACATCAGAAAACTGGACTCTTTCCATTGTACGAGAGGGGTACATTTTCACAGTATGCCCCCTCCATCACAAGACAGTTCAATTCTCAGGGCCCCTCCACCACTCTCTCTTGTTTCAAGAGGTCACCTCACTACTTGCTGAAGGAGCAATAGAAGAGGTACCCATATCCCAACAGGGCATGGGTTTCTACTCCCCCTACTTCCTCATTCCAAAGAAAACAGGGGGATACAGACCCATACTGGACCTGAAGAGTTTTTCTGAGAAAAATTCAAAATGATCTCCCTCGGAACACTTCTCCCTTACATTCAGAGCCAGGATTGGCTATGTTCTCTAGATCTAAAGGATGCGTATACGCATATCCTCATACACACAGATCACAGGTGGTTTCTTCTATTTCCTTTTTCAAGGAAGGCATTACCAGTACAGGGTTCTTCCTTTCAGACTGGCTTCTGCCCCAAGAGTCTTCACAAAATGCATGGCAGTGATAGCAGCATTCCTGAGAACTCTGGGGATATTCGTCTTCCCCTACTTAGATGACTGGCTCATCCGAGCATCAACAACTCCAGAAGCCAGCTTCGCTCTCTCCCGCACAATGCAGATCCTGCAGTACTTGAGATTGGTCATAAACCTTCCAAAATCTCATCTCACCCCCTTCTCAATCTCTAGAGTTCATAGGGGCTTGTCTAGACACAAGGCAGTCAAGAGCTTTCCTGCCACAGCCACGTTATCTTTGAATACTTCAGCTAGCATTTCAAGCAGCACTAAAAACCATATTAACTGCTCGAGAAATGCTTCAGTTGCTGAGTCATATGGCATCCACTGTACATGTGGTTCCCCACGCTCGACTCCACATGCGAGCAGCCCAGTGGACCCTAACTTTTCAGTGGACACAGGCTTCGGGTCGCCTGACAGACAAAATCAGAAATTCAACACGTCTCATTTCATCCCTACACTGGTGGCAGTCACTGGAAAACCACCTCGTAGGCTTTCCTTTCCAGCAGCCACTGCCCCAAGCCACCTTTACCACAGATGCGTCCAAGTTAGGTTGGGGGGCTCACTTGGACAATCTCTCTACACAGGGTCTTTGGACCCAGCAGGAGGCTTGCCTTCATATAACTTCCTGGAACTCGGAGCCATCTTCTATGCTCGTCAGGTTTTTCAGGCCCACTTCAGCTACAAGACGGTTCTGGTCCAAAGTGACAATCAAGTAGCCATGTTCTACGTGAACAAACAGGGTGGAACAGGTTCTCAAGCATTGTGCAATGAAGCTTTATGCCTCTGGGCCTTTGCCAGGAATCTTCAGATCCACCTTCTAGTGGTGTATTTTCCAGGCACACAAAATCTTTTAGCAAACAAACTCAGTCGAGTGCTGCTTCCACACGAGCGGTCTCTTTATCAAGAGCAAGTTGCTCAAATTTTTCAGATCTGGGGAACCCCAAAGATAGACCTCTTTGCAAGTCCTCAGAATGCCAAACTTCCCTGATTCTGCTCCAGAATTCCGGCTCAGAACTGTCAGGCAAGGGATGCTTTCCACCTCTACTGGGGTCAAGACTTCCTCTATGCCTTCCTACCCATTCCCCTCATTCCCAAAACTCTGTTCAAGCTTCAGAGGGATAGGGGCCATATGATCCTCATAGCCCCACGTGGGCCACGACAAATGTGGTATCCTCTGCTACTACATCTCTCTCAAGCCGCACCTCTGGAGTTGGGATATGCTCCAAATCTGCTTTCCGAGGAGAACGGGATGCTACTGTACCCGAATCCTTAGTCTCTACACCTCGGGGCATGGCTCCTGAGAGCCTAGTATTTCAGGATATCAACCTTTCTCAACAGGTAAAGGATATCCTTTTGGCTTCAAGAAAACCTTCCACAAGGCGAGCCTACACCTTCAAATGGAAAAGGTTTTCTATCTGGTGTTCTAAAAAGGAGTTTAACCCCTTTTCACTGCCAGTGGAGTCCTTACTTGAGTATCTCCTTCATTTATCATCCTCTGGTCTTAAGACCAATTCAATAAGAGTCCTCCTTAGTGCCATTGCTGCTTTTCACAAGCCCTTAGATGGACAACCTGTTTCCTCTCATCCTCTTGTAGCAAGGTTTATGAGAAGACTACTCTTAACTAAACCTCCCATGGCATGGGATTTAAATCTTGTCCTTGGGCAGCTCATGAAACCACCCTTTGAACCGCTGGCCACTACATCCCTAAGGTTTCTTTCTTGGAAAGTAATCTTCCTAATTGCTCTCACTTCTGCGAGACGCATCATTGAGCTCCAGGCTTTAGTGGCTGATCCTCCTTATTCAAGGTTCCACCATGATAAGGTAGTTCTTAGAACTCACCCACATTTTATGCCAAAGGTGGTTTCGCCCTTTCATTTAAACCAGTCAGTTTACCTTCCTGTATTTTTCCCTAAGTCTCACACTTCCAATGCAGAAAGGAATCTACACACTCTAGATTGTAAAAGAGCTTTGGCCTTTTACCTTCAGAGAACTAAGCAACGTCAAAGGTCTTCCCAGCCCTTTGTTGCCTTTGACTCTAGTCATCTTGGACTACCAGTTTCTAAATGAACTTTGTCCAAATGGATTGCAAATTGCATATCTTTGCTTACGAGAGCAAAGGACTTTCTCTTGAAGGTCATGTCACAGCTCACAATGTAAGAGCAATGGCAGCCTCTATGGCTAACCTTTGCTCAGTGTCCATTGACGACATCTGTAGAGCAGCCACTTGGGCTTCAGTACACACCTTTGCAGCCCACTACTGCTTAGACAAGGACTCCTGTTGGGATGCCTCGTTTAGTCAAGCTGTTCTCCAGCATCTCTTTCACACTTAGAACAACTCCTACCCGCCGTCCCGGGTTTTGATGCCAGAGATCCATGGGAGGAAGCATGACCCATCTCAACCTGGGTTTCGCAGCTTTTCTGGGGTCATCTCCCTGGCATCTCTCAGCTGGGGAGTCCCCATATGTGAAGACTACATTCCTGCTTGTTCCTGGAGATAGCGTAGTTACTCACCTGTAACAGGTGATCTCCGGGAACAGCAGGAATTTAGTCTTCACAACCCACCCACCTCCCCTAGGGGTTGTGTGTCTTTCTCTCTCTCTCTCTCAAGAGGGAGAGTTGTAAAGGCGGGAAGGCAGTGACATAGGCGCAGTGGGATGCTCCCAAAAGCTTTCTAATTGGACACTGGGGAGCGTTCCCGTGCAGGCTCTGTCAGTGCCGACGATACCCATATGTGAAGACTAAATTCCTGCTGTTCCCAGAGATCACCTGTTACAGGTGAGTAACTATGCTTAATCTGCCCAGGAGCAGGCATAAATAATACATGTAATGTCGGTGCATGTTTTATAAAATTGTGATTCTTCTCAGACTCCTCTCCTGAACATGCCTACTTCTAAAATTGCCTACAACTACTCACTTAATTGCACTGCACACACTTTAATGTGTGCAGCAACTTTGTTAAAGGTCTTTTACATAAGTACATTTGCATATACGCATGAAAAATCATCATAAAATTGTCTCAGAGGGTAGTGGTAGGAACGTAGTTGAGAGTAGGGTGAAAGATATGGAAATTGGTATGTGTTTAATTCTGGAAAAGTTTTATGCTAAACTAAACAAATTGGCAAATAACCAGCAAGAAGTGGGCAGGCTGGATGAGCTAATTTTCTTGTTTTCCATCTTCTGCTTGTGTTTGTAAATCTGATTTGTCATTTCATTTGTATCTGTGGGTAAGAAGAAATTGCCTGCTTCTGAACTTTCATTTCCTGTTGGTTTAAGAACTGTGTGTGTAAAGTGCCTTGTCATTGTGGGCAAAAGTGAAATTGAATATTCAGCGCCAGATGCGGGATAGCCCCCAGCGTGGAGTATCCTGTTTCAGGGCTGACCTCTGTTGCTATCGCTGATATTCAGCCACTCTGATAGCATGCCCCAACTTTATGCGGTTACCTATATGGCTAGTGGGCTGAAAATCACTGCTAACTGGATAAGTGCCGGGATTGCCCTGGCACTGTCTGGATAGTGTCAAGGTGGTCTGTGGAGATATTCCGTGGCACTGGCCGGTTACAATGCAATGTGTGCTTTCGAGTCAGTGTTGACTCCTGGTGACCCAGCAGCTCCTGGGTTTCTTAACAGTGTGACCTGTAGTAGATTGCCAGGCCTTTCTTCTGGAAACAATGGAGGCTTTTTAAAGTGACTTGGCAGTAACACTGAATATCGGGCCCTGTATTCCTGAATGCAAAATCTACTTTCGGAAAAGTCCAGAGCTCTGCAGCCTGGAGTTCTCGTCACTTGTTTTTGAAGCATTTTAGAAACAACAAATAGTCTTTGGCCAGCTGTTAAAACATTTGGACGGGATTGAAGCTATACTGTTTCTTATTCGTATGATACTTGGAGATCTCAAATACTCTGGACTGGTGGGGAGAAGGTGACATTTTACTTACTAGATAACGTCCTTTCCTTGAGTCCTGCTAAACCAGTCCAGACAAGTGGGTTGCGTTTCCCTACCAGCAGTGTGATGGAGACAAAGAACCAATGAAAAGCACAGGTTTCTCTGACATCAGTTCCATGCCTCTGTACGCTTCAGCCACCAGAGGTATCTTCAGTATCTGTCCCAAAGCATATGTGAGACCATGGCAAACCTTACACATCCTCAGCATGGACAACAATGAATGATCAAACAATAGAGAACTATGTACAGGAAAGCATAAAGAGAAGGATGTTCGTAGAAGATGAATCTGCAGAGTCAAATATATAAATCATAGTGGACCCAATGGTACTGCCAGAGAAGAACAGAATAAACACAGTTCCAGGGGCAAGTCCTGGATTGGGCTAGCAAGGCTCGAGGAAAGGACATTATCTGGTAAGTAAAATGTCACCACCTATATTGTCCTGCTAGACCAGTTCAGAAAAGTGGGACATACCAAAGCTGTGACTCCACTGGGCAGGAAGAAGAGACAGCAGTTCGCAAAACCTTAGAGCCAAAGGCTGTGTCCACCTGAGTGATGACATTGAAGTGTTAATGCTTGACAAAAGTGGAAGGTGATGCCCACGTTGCTTCCTGACAAATGTTTGCGGGGCTATCAAGTTTCACTCCGCCCAAGAGGACACCTGTGCTTGGGTAGAATGGGCACACAACCTTCCAGAACTGTCTTAATTCTGTAACAGATATGCCGAGGCAATGGCTTCCCAAGTCAAGCACCCCAAGGAAGATTTGGCTGTTGTGTCATCTTGCACAGGCTAGCAAACAGCACAAAGGGGATGGCCTAGTCTTAGGAAAATAATTTGTAACTTCTAGGTACTGAAGAAGCACCCTGCAGACATCAACAGGACGAAGATCCTTCCTTCACCTTCTCCCAAAACTGCCCCTTAGAGATGGAGGGCAGGAAAACCACCTGGTTCACATGTAGGGAGAAATCACCTTCTGTAAGAAGGAAGGCACAGGCTGAATGGAATGGCTGCCTCAGGAAAATACAGGCAAGGATCTCAACAGGACAGAGTCTGCAGCTCAGACAACCACCTTGCGGAACAATCACAATCAAGAAGACTGTCTTGAGCATCAAGTTCTTCAGAGTAGCATGCTTCAATGGCTTAATTGTTCCAACATCAGGACCCAGAGCACCAGACACAGATCCCAGGAAGGTACCACAGACTGGAGGGGAGGATGCAGACATTGAAGCCCTGAAGAAAATGTGAAACATCTGGGTATAAAGCTAGAGGCTTACTGGCCACCGGACCTCTGAAACAGGCCAAAGCTGCCACTGAACCTTCATAGATCTAAGGCCCTTTCCGGACCATCCTGCAGAAAAGGCCAACAGGGACAGTGTCTTGGCCACCTCAGTGCGGCGCATAGCATCTGGCTCCTATCACTCAAAAAACGCCAGACCTGCATGTATGCCAGGTTTGTAATCATCTCCTTTCAAGAGCCGGCGGCAAACGAGAAGGGAACCGGTTACATAGAAACAGAGAAACATGATGACAGAAAAAGACCACATGGCCTATCTAGTCTGTCCTTCCATATCAACAACTACAATAGGCCACATTTTACCTTTAGAGATCCTCTGTGTTGGTCCCTTGCTTTTTTGAATTCAGTTACTGTCCTCATCTCTATCACCTCCACTGGGAGACTATTCCATGGATCCACTACTCTTTCCGTAAAGAAATATTTCCGCATATCACTCCTGAATCTATCTCCCTTCACCTTCATCCCATGTCCCCTTGTAGCAGAACTTGCTTTCAATTGAAAGAGGCTCTCTCCCTGAACATTTATGCCAAGGAGGTATTTAAACATCTCAGTCATATCACCTCTATCCCGTCTTTCCTCTAAGGTGTACATATTAAGATCCTTAAGTCTGTCCTCATATGCTTTATAATGAAGCCCACTAATCATTTTAGTAGCCACCCTCTGCACCGACTCCATCCTGTTCACATCCTTTTGAAGGTGCGGTCTCCAGAATTGCACACTATACTCCAAATGAGGTCGCACCAAAGACTTATACAGAGGCATTATCACCTCCTTTTTTTCTGCTAGCCATTCCTCTCCATATGCACCCAAGCATCCTTCTAGCTTTTGCCGTCGCCTTTTCTACCTGTTTAGCTACTTTAAGATCATCAGACACAACCACGCCTAGGTCCCGCTCTTCTTTAGTGGACAAAAGTACTTCACCTCCTATACTGTATTGCTCCCTTGGATTGCTGCAGCCCAAATGCATGACCTTACATTTTTTAACATTAAATCCCAGCTGCCAAATTCTAGACCATTCTTCAAGCTTAGCTAGATCCCTCCTCATGTTATCTACACCTTCCTGGGTGTCTACTCTATTGCAGATTTTGGTATCATCTGCAAAAAGGCAAACCTTACCCGACAGTCCTTCCGCTATATCACTAACAAAGATGTTAAAAAGGATCGGACCAAGGACAGATCCCTGGGGCACACCACTGGTAACATCCTTCTCCTCAGAGTGAGCTCCATTTACTTGTACTCTTTGTCGCCTCCCACCCAACCAATTTCTAACCCAAGCAGTAACTTTAGGGTCCATCCCTAGGGTGCTCAATTTGTTTATAAGTCGCCTGTGAGGAACAGTGTCAAAGGCTTTACTGAAATCTAAATACACCATATCTAGAGCTGTCCCTCGGTCCAACTCCCTGGTCACCCAGTCAAAGAAATCAATCAGATTTGTCTGACAAGACCTGCCTCTGGTGAATCCATGCTGCCTCGGATCCTGTCATCCGCTGGACTCCAGAAACCTCACTATTTTCTCTTTCAGCAGCGTTTCCAACAATTTACTCACCACCGAAGTTAAACTAACCGGCCTGTAGTTTTCAACCACATCCTTACTTCCGCTTTTGTGTAAAGGCACCACATGAGCCTCTCTCCAGTCCTTTGGCACCACTCCAGACTCCAACGAGGCATTGAAAAGGTCAGTCAGTGGAATTGCTAGAACGTCCTCAAGTTCCCTCAGTATTCTAGGGTGTATCCCATCCGGTCCCATCGCTTTGTCTGCTTTAAGTTGAGCTAGTTTCTCACAAACACAGTCTTCTGAAAATTGTTCAAGATGTCCCTCGCTTCTGTTCCTATTTGTGGGTGTTTTCTGAGGTCCTGCTCCTGGTTCTTCATCTGTGAACACAGAACAAAAATATTTGTTATGCAATTCCGCTTTATCCTTATCAGCTTCTACATATTCCCCCCCTGCACCCTTGAGTCTGACAATACCACTTTTGCCCTTCCTCTTCTCACTAATATATCTGAAAAATGTCTTATCCCCCCATTTTATTGCATTGGCTATTTCCTCCTCCTTTTGAATCTTTGCCTTCTTGACTACTTTGCTAGCTTCTCTAAGTTTTTCCAAATACAGATGCCTGTCTTCCTCTCTCTGTGATCTCTTGTATTTCATGAAGGCCTCCCTCTTTTTCTTCACTTTTTCAGCTACTTCCTTCGAAAACCATAGCGGTCTCCTTTTCCTTTTGCCTTTATTTACCATTTTAACAAAAAGGTTGGTTGCCCTTAAAATATCCCCTTTCAGTTTTGCCCACTGTTTTTCTACATCCCCCTGCTGTTCCCATCCAACTAACGACTCCCTGAGGTATTGGCCCATCTTCGCAAAGTTAGTCTTCCTAAAGTCTAAGATCCTCACCTTGGAATGGATTCTAACAGCCCTAGTCCTAATACTGAACCACACCATCTGGTGATCACTGGATGCAAAATGATCTCCCACTACAACATCAGAAACACTTTCACCATTGGTAAGCACCAAGTCCAGTATGGCCCCTTCACGTGTGGGGTCTGTTACCAATTGCCTGAATAGTTCTCCCTGTAGAGAATACAGGATCTCCTTACTTCTAGATGATACTGCAGCAGGAATGTGCCAATCAACATCTGGCATATTGAAATCTCCTATCAGTAGCACTTCCCCTTTCCTAGCAATGCTGCGTATGTCTTCAATTAACTCTGTCCACCTCTTCCTCTTGTGAGGGAGGTCTGTATATCACACCAATGCAAATAGATTTCTCTTTCTCTCTTTCTAGTTTAACCCACAATGCCTCCTCTCTCCCTTTTAAGCTCTGTAATTCCAAAGCTTTAATAGTAGTTTTTACATATAGTGCCACTCCTCCTCCCCTTCTTCCTACCCTGTCCTTTCTGAATAAAGTATAGCCAGGTATAGTTACATCCCAGTCATGGTTTTCTGTGAACCATGTTTCTGTAACTGCCACTAAATCCAAGCCAGCCACTCCCACCAAAGCTTCAACATCAGGGATCTTATTTCCCATGCTACGGGCATTTATACACACTGCTTTCCATATGTTACCCCTGTTACCCATTTCCATAAAGTTATTTAATGTATCACCTACCTGGGGGCTTTCTTCACCCATCCCCAACGAATCTAATTTAAAGCCCTCTTCAGTAGATTAGCCAGTCTACTACCGAAGATGCGTTGACCTTTCTTGGACAGATGGATGCCATCTCTGCTCTGCAACCCTTGGAACAGCATCCCATGGTCTAGGAAACCAAAACACTCTCGATGACACCATCCACGCAGCCATGCATTCATCTCCATGATGCGAGCCTCTCTGCCTTGGCCTTTACCCTCAACAGAATGATTGGTCTCTGATGCAAGCGGCTCCGAGATGGTGGCAAATAAAGATGTGGTGCTTGTAGAAGCCGCATCAGATCGCTGAACCACAATGTCTTCAGCCAATTTAGTGCCACCAGAATAATTCTTCCTGGGTGGTACACTATATGCTGAATCACACATCCCACCAGGGGCCATGGAGGAAATGCATTAACAGGCTTTGGCTTGGCCAAGGCTGGGTCAGGGTGGTGATGCACTCGGACCCCGTCTCTGTGCAGTGACTGAAGAAACAGCACACTTCGGCACAGAGTATGGGATTATCATTAGCTCCTCAGATTGATGGCGATGACAATAGAGATGGTGCTGTAGGCGTGTGCTCACATGTGGCCTCTCCAGTGGCCTCTGTTGTCTCTGTGGTCTTATAGTTCTCAGGAGTTCGAGCGCAGGCTCCTTCTCCCATATGATGGTGGAGACCAGCTTGCAGAGGTTGCAGCAGCCCAATCATCTGAAGAAGAGCATGCTGCTGGATGATTGCTCCTGGATCCTGCTTACGATGGATTCCAGTCTCTCAGGCTGGGGAGACCATTGCCAAGACCGTACAGCCCAGGGCCGTTGGAACCGCAGGGAAGCAGTGTGGTCCATCAACCACCTTGAGGCGAGGATCATCAGGTTTGCTCTTCTGTGTTTCCGGTCCATGGTTGTGGGCCGGACAGTTCAAGTGTTCTTGGACAACGACACGGCAGAGACTTATGTCAGTCAGCAAGGCAGCATAAGGAGTGCTGGGGTAGCGCTGGAGATGGCTCTCCTGTTTGCTTGGGCAGAGAGCAACCTCCTAGCCTTATCTGCTCAGCAAATTGCCAGGGCAGACAATGTGGGAGTAGACTTCCTCAGTCATCACTCTGAATCCTGGAGAATGGGAGTTGAGTCAGGAGGCGTTTCAGTTGATTCTGCGCCACTGGGATTGCCCCGAAATGGATCTGATGGCAATCTGCTCCAATGCCAAAGTTTGCCACTTCTTCAGTTGCCACATTGAGACTGGGTCCGATGACGTTGATGCCCTAACCCAGCCTTGGCCAAGTCAGCACCTGCGGTACATGTTTCCTCTGTGGCCACTGGTGGGGCTTGTGATTCTACATGTAGGACTCCACTCAGACAGAATTGTTCTGGTACACCAGATTAGCCAAGGAGAGCATGGTTCGGAGACCTGATTCAGCTCCTGCAGGCACCTCCTTTTCGGTTGCTTCCATCTCAGGGCCTATTGTGGCAGGGACCGATCGTCCTGGAGGATCCAGTTCCCTTCTCGCTTACAGCTTAGCTCTTGAAAGGAGATGGCTAGTGCATATGGCCTACTCTCCAGTGGTGGTCTCCACTCTGCTCAGAGCTCGGAGGACTCTACCAAGCTAGCATAAGTTGCGGATCTAGTGCCTCTTTGAGTGATGGTGCAGTGCTCGGCAGTTGGCTCCTGAGTTCGCTGAGGTGCCATCTCTGTTGGCCTTTCTACAGGATGGTCTGGAGAAGGGCCTTTCCCTTAGCTCCCTAAAAGTTCAAATGACAGCCTTATACCTGGTAAGTCTCTAGCCTTATACCTGGACATCTTGTGCATTCTCCAAGGGGTTTGGCGTCTGCATCCTCCCCTCTAGTCTGTGATCCCTTCCTAGGATCTATGTCTGGTGCTCAGGGCCCTGATGGCTGTGCCCTTTAAGCTGTTGAAGCATGAAACTTTGAAGGATTTGATGCTCAAAAAGGTGTCTTGGTTGCAATTTCTTCTGTAAGGCGGGTTGCTGAGCTGTAGGCTCTATCTTGCCAAGATTCTTATCTGTCTTTTTCAAAAGAGGTAGTTTCCATTTGACCTGTGCCTTCCTTCTTGCCTATGGTGCTTTCTCCCTTTCATGTGAACCAAGTGGTCTACCTGCTGTCGTCCTCTATGGAGCAGTATCCTTGGAAGGATAAGGATCTTCACCTTGTGGATGTTTGGAAGGTGCTTCTCAGGTACTTGTAGGTTACAAATTTCTTTCGTAAATCCAACCAGCGTTTTGTGCTGTATGCTGGTCCACGCAAGGGTGACGTGGCAGCTAAGTCGACTTAGGGGTGCTGGATTAAGGAGGCCATTGCTTCGGCATATCTTTTGTGGAACTGGCTGGTCCGGAGGGTTGCATGCCCATTCTACATGAGTGCAAGCATCCTCGTGGGCAGAGTGGAGCTCGGTAGCCCCTGCAAGCATTTGTCGGGCAGCAACATGGGCATCACTTTCCACTTTTGTCAAGCATTACCGGTTGGATGACCACACGTAGGCAGACACTGCCGTGGCTCAAGTGTTTTGCAAGCTGTTGTCTTTCCGCCCGGTGGAGTCGTTGCTTGGATACATCCCACTTGTTTAGACATTTACCAGTTAATATCCTTTCCTTGAGTACTGCTAGACCAGTCCAGGGCCTGCCTCTGAAACTGTATTTGCTCTGTTCTTCTGCAACAGTTCCCTTGGGTCCGTTATGATTTTTATACTTCACTCTGCAGGTTCATAAACAGACAGCCTTCTGTTTATGCTATCCTGTACATAGTTCTCTATTGTTGATTACTGTTCACCCATGATTGAGGTTTGTGAGGCTTGCCATATTTCTCCCGTATGCTCTGAGACGAATACTGAAGAGCCTTCTGATGGCTGAGGCAAATAGAGGCATGGGAGTGATGTCATTGAAACCTGTGCTTTTCATTGGGACAAGCTTGCAATAATGTAAACAATGCCAGTGTACAAGCTTATGTTTTAGCTTGGATTAGTACTGATGTCACCAACCTTTGTCTGTCCTTTTTACCATCACTTCTTCAGTTTTTCATTTTTCTTCACCCCAGCTCTTCAAGAGCGTTTGGAGAAGGAGCTAGTGGAAGCAGCAAAGCTGAATGGACATGCAGCATTGCCTGGTTCCATCCTAGCCCATCCCATCAGTGAAAGCACTGGGGCTGGAGAGAGACACAGGCAACCAGGGGACAGCTTACCATCAGCACAGCTGGTAAGGGAGGGGCAAAGCAAGCAAGTAATCTGTTTTATCACTTTGGGCTCTATCCTGATCTAGTCTGACTTGCTCTTCTCTTCTTTTTTCTAGGAGGAGACTACAAACTCTATGCAGGAGCAACATTGGAAGGAGTTACAAGGTAGAAGCTCTGCCATGCCCTTCCTAACAGTTCCCTCTCACCTTCCTTAAGAGCTGGTCCCTTCCTTGTACTCTTTCGGCCTCTGATTTTGTTTCTTTCTTTTCCTACTTTCAGAGATGGAGCTGAAATGGGAAATGGAGAAGGAGGAGAAGAGGCTATTGAAGGAGCAGCTACAGGCATTAGAGGTGAGAGCTGAGACAGTAAGAAGTACTTGCCTACATGCTTGATCCTTTCTGACTAGTGTAAGCAGCCAGCTCTTGCTCCATAAGAGATATCCTTTGCATCAGCTTTAACTTATTACAGAGCACTTATAAAACAATCAGCATGAGATTCCATCTCATAAGAAACAGGATAGGTATTCAGCAGGATGGGCATCATGCAGTTTTAAATGAATTAAGTTAATCCACTTAAAACTATACTTATATTTAACGGTGGTAAATTTATAAATTTACGTGTGTGTATGTGTGTGTGTGTATATATATATTTTTTTAGATTTAGCCATCTTTTTTATTGGTAGCTCAAGGTAGTTACATTTTTATATAAAAAGTATTTGCTTATCCCTGGAGTGTTTGCAGTGTAAATGTGTACCTGAGGCAATGGATGATGAAGTGGCTTGGCCAAGTTCACAAGAAGTGTCAGCAAGATTCAAACGTTGGCTTCCCTGGTTTGCAGCTGGCTGCTCTATCTGATCTCTTTAAAGTTGTTTGTGCTATAGATGTGTCAAGACTTGGATAGATAACATTTCTGTTCTGTGACTGAATTTAGTTGCAGAATATAAAACTCTGTCACCCTTGACTCTTTCCCCAAATCATATCCTGTTTTAGGACTTATAACTTTGGCTGTTTAGTGATTTAAATGGCCAAAGCTGGTTTTCTCCATGGACAAGAGGATGTGTCAGCCACCCACTGACATAATCCAGCCGCACCAAGTCCAGGCTTGAAATCCAAGAGCCCGGAAAAGCCTAACAAGCATGGGCGAACCTTCCAATGCATGTGTTTTCCTACTTGGACTTTGTTTGTTCTGTCCACTTAGCCAAAAGATGTTTCCCTATCCTGCTAGATCAATCCAGATAAGTGGGTTATATTCCCCATCCAACAGGTGGAGGCAGACCATGGAAACTTTCAGTGATGTCATCATTAGTCTATACACCAGTGCAGCACTGAGAGAAGCCAGTATTGTCTGCCTCCAGTAGGCCGCAAGGTGTGTGGACTACTGCAGCAGTGCAGATAGGTCTGTCTCTCCTTGCCCAGATCATGGTCATGTGGCTTGTGTGTTTGAGACCTGTGGCCCAAGATTTCCTCAAGCTTGGGTATGCCTATAGTTTCCTTGAGTTGATTTTGTCCTATGTCCAGTGCTATTCCCATGGGTTCCCAGCATTGGTGGGCCAGAATGAGCAGGACTCCCCCCACAATGCCCCAAAAGGGACTTGGTAATATGGGTTCGGACTCCCCTTCCTTTTCGCTGTCCTGTATCTGCATGGTCTGCTTTTTTATTTTTTGCTGTTTTTATTAATTTGGTCCTATTTCTTTAATTTGCTCTTTTATGTGCTGCTTGAATAAAACAGCTTCAGATATATTGGTTGATCTTTGTGGCTGGCTTCTCTTGCTCCAGTTGCGATGGATAAGCTTTGGGTAACGTTTTAAAAATAATTTTAGTACTGCCTCTGCTGCATCTCTATTTCCCGCTGGCAGGAATGGCAGCCATCTTGGATGGTTGCTTGGTTCTGGCTGAGGGGGGGGGAGGGAGAATGGTGAGGAGGCTGAAGACTCATGCTGGCAGGTCCTTGAGCCAGGGCCCTAGGACCCATTCTCGGTCAGCTTTGAGCAGCAGCTCCTGAAATGGATTATGGGCTGTTTTTTAATCTTTGGTAGCTGCATGACAACCCCCCCCCCCCCGAAAGGAGTCTGGGGCCTGGACATCCCTTATGGGGAGAGGGGCCCTTTGGGCTCTGCCCCTCTGGCAGCAAAGGAGGTCAAGTGCCTCATTGTCACCTGTCTTTTCCTCCGAGAATCCTGCTTTGTCCTCCCAGGCTGGAGAGAAGAGGAGGATTTCCTGTGGAAGAACGGGAACTGCCCCTGGTGGAAAGTGAGGGTCAGTTGGTGATTCGCCTGTTCCACAGGGAAGGCCTCTCCTTCCGGATTCAGGATGCCATGATGGCTTTGCACATTGAAGAATTCTCTTCTGGGGAAGGTGTTTCAAGTGGATCCCATCCTTGCTGGCTATGACCTTCTGACTCCCTTGGGTGGAGCAGAATCTCCTGGTCTTCTCAACGCAGCATATTGTGGAAGTGTACAATGTGGAAGCAGACTATCTCATTCATCACTCTCCCAATCCCGGAAAGTGGGAATTGAGCTGATTGGCATTCCAGAGGATTCTGGACAGTTGAGGTTGCCGCAAGATGGTTTTGATGGTGATTTGGACCAATGCCAAGGTATACAGGTTCTTTAGCCACTGCAAAGAGGCAGGCTGTAAGGGTGTAGTTGCCCAAGTTCAACCATGTTCTGCTCTATGTGTTTCTTCTGTAGCCTCTTGTGGGCGAGCACTTTGTCATGTGGAGCACCATCAGGGTCCAGTGGTGCTATTGTCACTGGCTTGGCTGAAGAGGCTGTGGTAAGCAGATCAGCTATGCCCTCAGAAGGGCACCCACCTGTGCCTTCCATTGGCATATGGGGGCTCTTGAGGCAGGGGACGATCTTGCCAGATGGTCCGGCTCCCTTCTTGCTTACAGCTTGGCTGTTGAGAAGTGACACTTTGTGTGTAAGAGTTATTCCGCTGCCATGGTTTCTGTGCTTCTGAACCAGAGAAGAGGTTCTATTGTCTTACCTATATGCACATGGGGTATTTTTGCATGTTGGTGTTGTGAGCGCCACGTAAGGCCTAACATGGCAGACTTGTCAGCTCTACCTTTCTTCCCCAGGATGGATTTGGCAAGGGCCTTTCCCTCAGTTTGCTCAGGGTTCATGTGGTGGCCTTGACTTGTTCTAGAGGGCTGATGATGGGGCGCTTCCTGGTCTCGCATCTAGACATGGCCCGTTTCCTGTGGGGAGTTCAGCACTTATGCCCTCCTTTGTGCTCTGTAGTTCCTTTGTGGATTCTCGGTTTGGTTCTTTGGGCCTTGGTGGCTGCTCTTTTGGTTGTGGTCTGTTCTGCGACATATCTTTAAGTTGTAAACATGGTCATGCTGGGATTCCTTATTTGTGCTTTTTGGAAGAGACTGTGTATTTACGGCCCGTACCTTCCCTTTTGCCTAAAGTGGTATTGGTTTTTCATGTCAATCAGGTGGTCTGCTTGCCTTTGTTCCTGAAGGAACAATGCCAGGGGAAGTGGAAGAGCCTTCTCCGGTGGACATTAAATGGGTGTTAGATACCTGACGGTCACTAAATTGGATAGACATTTTGTCCTGTTTGAAGGCCTGCATAAGGGAGAAGTTGCTGCGAAATCTCTTAGCCAACTGACCAATTTTTCCAATTCCACAAACGTCAGCGGACTCTGTATAAAATTCTTACTATTACCAGTATTTTCAGCAATTCTATCCATGCTAGTATTGCCGGGTCCATTCCTAGAGTCCTGATCCAGCGACAGCCTACTCAAACATACATGCAAAGACAACAAGACTGGAAACAGCAAACACCTTCTTTGGCGCTTGCCAAACTCACATTTTTGACTGTTTACCATTGGGAGGCAGAATACAACGCTTCAGGGATGCATGGCACAGCGTAGCCATAGGTCAATAGATATGCTACATAATAAACTGTGGCTACAAAATAAAACTGCCAAATTCCGAACAAATCCAAATTCACCTACTGCTTCAAGGATTCCCAATCTTCACATCACCATCCTAGTTGAAGAAATTGAAGCTCTCCTGAAGAACAGGTCTATTGGAGAAGTCCTACCAAGTCAATACATCCAGGGTTTCTATTCCATCATCTTCCTCATTCCCAAAGTCTGGAGGACTGAGACCCATTCTTGGTTTACAAAATCTCAATGTATTCCTATGAAGAGAAATTTCAAGATGCGGGATGACCTGCTCTTCCTATATCACACCTCTCCCCTTCACCCGGATCTCGGCCCACTGAACTCTTGTCTTTCAGCTGTCGCTAACTGGCTCACTCTAAACTGCCTCCACCTCAATCTTGCAAAAACAGTAGCTATCTGGTTCACTCATGGCGGCCCTTCTCCTCTGGTCACTCCCTCTTTCTCAGGCTCACCAATTCCCCTTGTTACAAGCTTTCGCTATTTGGGTGTAATTTTTGATTCCGACCTTTGCTTCCATGCTCACATTTCCCACATTACAAAGAACTCCTTCTTTCTTCGACAGATACGGTCCATTCGCCCCTTTCTCACCCCTGAAGCCCTCACCACCCTTCTCCTGTCTCTAGTAATGTCACGTATCGATTTTTGCAACTCAGTTCTAGCCGGGCTCCCTCTCTCACAACTTCACCGTCTTCAACGTGTTCAGAATACCGCTGCGCGCCTTGTCTTTCACTCCTCCCTCCGCGATCATGTTACTCCTCTTTTTCTTCGCCTACATTGGCTCCCCTTGCAATTTCGCATCCGTTATAAAATCCTCACACTGGCTCACCAAGTCTTATATAACCTCACTCCCTTATATCTGGCAGACCTACTTCAATTCCACACCCTCACTTGCTCAATTCGCTCCATTCACATTAACAGGCTCCACCTTCCATCTCCATCACGTGCTCATCTACAATCCACACGTCGTTCTGCTTTTTTCTTTATCGGCCCTGCCTATTGGAACTCCCTCCCCCTTTCCCTCAGACTCGAGCAACACTATCCCACTTTCAAGAAGGACTTGAAGACACATCTCTTCTCCACCGCCTTTGACCTCCCCTCCCCCTTTGTATGACTCCTCTCCCCTCCTTTTCCTTGTCTTTCTCTCTCCTTATTCATGTCTAGTTTAGTGTCTTGAGTGCTCTCCTGTCACCCATTGTAATTTCTTTTCCTTTTCAGGCCTATTGGCCCTCCTGTATATTTGATTTTTTTTGTAAACCGCCGTGCTCTAATTGGAACTGCGGTATATCAAGCCTAATAAACATAAACATAAACATGAATTTATTGGCCATGATCCTGCCTCTTCTGGAGCAAAACAATTAGCTTACCTCTCTAGACTTGAAGGATGCTTACACCAATATTCATGCTTACCCCAACCACGGGCAATTCCTCCGTTTTTGTTTTCTCAGAAAACATTTTCAGTAGCAAATCCTGCCATTTGGCCTTGTCTCAGCGCTCCGCGCATATTCCAAAATGTCTTGTAATCATTGCTCCTCTCCACAGGTGGATGGTTTGTTTACTCATATCAAGACTGGCTAGCTGATTTTGAGACCATCACAGCAATGCATTCTCAACATACTGTGGATGACAGACCATCCATCAATTGCAGGCACACGTGTTCCTCATCAACAAACCCAAATCCATATTAGTACTGACACAGGTGATATGTCCTAAGTCATGCTCCTAAGAATTATATCTTCCTGAAAAGACTTTGCATGATCAAGAACCTCTGTGCAAAAGCTATGCTGTACCAACTTAGTGACTGCTCACAATGTCCTCAAACGCCTGGTATATATGGTGTCTATAATTCGTGCTTTACCATTGACAGGGTTGCACATGTGAGCACTAAAATGGTATCTTAATGTACATTGGAACCAGCATTGACACACACTAGCGAAAAAGATACCCTTGCCAAGAAGCTTCAAATAACCTACCTATCTAGTCAACAAAATGAAATTGCAGATGTGTTAAGCTGAAGATTAGACCCCCACAAATGGTCCCTCAACCTGACAGCTGCACATGGGCTCTTCAGTCTTTGGGGCAAGCCAGTACTAGACCTCTTTGCATCTCCAGGGAATATGAGATATCCCCTGTTTTTTGTTCCATCCAGCCAACTCCACACAGGCAAATTTATGATGCCTTTGCAATCTCATGGAACCAAGACTACCTATACACACTCCCTCTAATTCCTCTGATCTCCAGGGTCCTCCAGAAAATGTGACAAACTCAAATCATGTTGCCCAGGGCTGGCACAACCATTAGGCAAATAGATGGTTGCCTGGGGCAGAAGCTTCTGGAGGCTGGCAAAGAGCAGAGCATTCAGATAGGCAGGAGTGGCATAAGGCTTAAGGTTTGCCTAGGGTGCCAAGATCTTGAGCTAGTTCTGGGGCCAGCCCTGTGGTTGTCTTATACTGGCTCAGACAAATCTGGTTTCCTTGTCTGCTCGCCCTGTCAGTGGAATAACTGATTCCTTTAAACCACCATCCACTTTCCTAATGCAACAGCCAACCTCTGGATATGTTCCTCTCAGCATGGAGATTGAGCAGGAAATGATTGACCATCTTCTGATATCAAGAGATGTGAAAAGGTCATCCTAGCCTCTAGAAGTCTTAGCTAAAATGGAACAGTTTTGCTGAGTGGGTAGCTGCCCAAGGGCAGAATGTCTTACATGCCCTTACCGCATATTTTGTCCTATTTTTTCCAAGCTTTTAGACTCATGCCCAAAAACCTTTTCAGTCTGCGTTCACTTTCCTGCTATCGCAGCCTACCCCATCCAAGTCAATGTGAAATCTCTCCCCACCCATCTTCTAGTATTGTGATTTATGGGAGGCCTCATGAACATGAAACGCCTTTTAAAAACACCAACCTCAATATGGGACCTTAATGTCATCATAAGAACATAAGATATGCCATACTGGGTCAGACCAAGGTCCATCAAGCCCAGTATTCTGTTTCCAACATTGGCCAATCTAGGTCATATGTACCTAGCAGTTTCCCCAAGAGAGACAAGTTCCACAATGCTTGTACTGGGTCAAGCATTGATATCTTCGGTCACTTCTTAATAATGGTTTATGGACCTTTCCTCCAGGAACTTGTCCAAACCTTTTTTAAACCCAGCTACATTAACAGCCTTTACTACATCCTCCGGTAACAAATTCCAGAGTTTGATTACACGTTGAGTGAAAAAATATTTTCTTTTATTAGTCTTAAATAGTTTACCCTGTAGCTTCATTGCATGTCCCCTAGTCTTTCTATATTCTGATAACGTAAACAATCGATCTACGTTTACCCGTTCCACTCCATTCATTAATTTATAGACTTCTATCATATCTCCCCTCAGCCGTCTCTTTTCCAGGTTAAAGAGCCCTAACCTTTTTAGCCTTTCTTCATAGGAGTATCCTTCCATTCCCTTTACCATTTTGGTGGCTCTTCTCTGAACCTTTTCTAAACCTTTTCTAAAATCGCTATATCCTTTTTAAGATACGGCGACCAGAATTGCACACCATATTCAAGGTGCGGTCTCACCATGGAACGATATAGAGGCATTATAATATCTTTTGTTTTATTTTCCATTCCTTTCCTTATCATACCTAGCATTCTATTTGCTCTCTTGGCCGCCGCTGCACACTGGGCCGAGGGTTTTAACATGGTATCCACAATGACGCCTAAATCTTTTTCCAAGGTGGTGGTTCCTAATGTGCAACCTTGCATCGTGTAACCATAGTTTGGGTTGTTCTTCCCTAGGTGCATAACCTTGCACTTCTCCACATTAAATTTCATCTGCCATTTTGATGCCCAGTCTTCCAATTTATCAAGATCCTCTTGCAATTTTTCACAATCCTCTTGGGTTTTAACAACTTTAAATAGTTTTGTGTCATCTGCAAATTTGATAACCTCACTCGTTATTCCACTTTCCAGGTCATTTATGAATATGTCAAAAAGAAGTGGACCCAGCACAGATCCCTGTGGTACACCACTATTCACCTTTCTCCATTGGGAAAATTGGCCATTTAGCCCTACCCTCTGCTTTCTATCTTTTAACCAGTTCCTGATCCACAATAGTACACTGCCTCCTATCCCATGACTCTTTAGTTTTGCCAAAAGTCTCTGATGAGGGACCTTGTCAAAGGCTTTCTGAAAGTCCAGATACACAATATCAACCGACTCACCTTTATCCACCTGTTTATTCACTCCTTCAAAAAAACATAACAGATTAGTAAGACAAGATCTTCCTTGTCTAAAGCCATGTTGGCTGTCTCCCATTAGGTTGTGACTATCTACATGCTGAGTAATTTTATTCTTTATGATGGTTTCTACCATTTTTCCCGGTACTGACGTCAGGCTCACCGGTCTGTAGTTTCCCGGATCACCCCTGGAACCCTTTTTAAAAATTGGTGTTACATTGGCGATCCTCCAATCTTCAGGTATTAGAGATGATTTTAATGATAGTTCACAGATTACTGATAGCAGGTCTGCAATCTCATATTTCAGTTCTTTCAACACCCTTGGATGTATACCATCCGGCCCAGGTGATTTGCTACTCTTCAGTTTATCTAATAGTTGTAAGACATCTTCCCGATGTATCAATATTTCCTTCAATTCTTCCGCACCTTTAAATACCACTTCAGTCATGGGTAACATCCCTACATCTTCCTCAGTAAAGACCGAAGCAAAGAATTCATTCAGTCTCTCCGCTATCGCCTTGTCGCCTCTTAGTGCTCCTTTAACCCCTTTATCATCTAATGACCAACTGACTCTCTCACAGGTTTTTTGCTATGAATGTACTTGAAAAGGTCTTTATTTCGCGTTTTTGCTTCCGCAGCAAGCTTCTTCTCAAATTCTCTCTTTGCCTGCCTTATCAATGCCTTGCATTTGACTTGCCAGTGCTTGTGCTGTTTCCAGGTTTCACCCTCAACTGCCTTATGGACAATCCTTTGGAATTGTTATGCCTCGCCTCCTTAAGGTACCTCATAAAAAACTGTGTTCCTGGTAACCATCATTACAACAAGAAGCTTCAGTGAGTTTCAAGTTCTGTTGCATTACTCCCTGTACATGCAGTTCTTGCACAACAAAGTAGTGTTCCATGTTCCTCTCAAAGGTCATCTCCTCCAGTTTCCACTTGAACCAATCCATAATCCTACCAGCTTTCTCCCTTGATCCACATTCAAGTCAAGCTGAAATTTAACTCCACATCTTATACTGCAGAAGGACACTACTATACTATTCCCAACTCTTTGTAACCTAAAACACCATAACCCATGCAGAGCCAGCTGGGTTATCTGACTGCATTGCAAAAATGCAATGTGTGCCTTCGAGTCAGTGCTGACTCCTGGCGACCCAGAAGCTCCTGGGTTTTCTTGGCAGTGTGACCGGAAGTAGATTGCCAGGCCTTTCTTTCAAGGCAATGGAGACGTTACTTACTGCTAAATTCAAGGGAAAGTTGCTGGCCACCGAATATGAACCAAAGTGATCCCAGTAGCTATCTTAAAGCAGTTTCCATTGTGGATATCTGCAAAGTGGCCACATGGTCTTTGCAAAGCATTACTGCTTGGTTCAGTCCCCAGTCCAAGATATGTTCTTTGAGCAAATAGTACTTCATAACCTTTTTTCAAATTAAGAAAAAAGAGAGAAAAAACATGAGAAACTGTCATCACTCAATATTCTCTTAGGTTGCCCAAAACCGATATGGTGATCCTCAGCCCTGAGTTCACCATACAATAGGCCTGCATCTCCTCTATTTTTCTGTGGAGAAACCAAAGTTGCTTACCTGTAATGGTGTTTCTCCATAGACAGCAGGAGAATGCAGCCACACTTGCTCTCTCATGCCCTTTGAAGAAGAGAATTCTTTCCTCCCCCTCCAAAAAAAATCATTCCTATCAAACTTTGAATAGACTGGCTGAGAGAGGGACTACTACTAGCACAGGAATCCCTACACAGCTCAGAGACTGAGCTGGAAGTTGTATCCACAGAAATGGTGCCTAAATTCACATGTGGCACTTGATTTATTATGGTGGTGGGGCTCACCAACCACAAACCTGTTTTCAGTTGAACCGAACAGACAATATTAGCAATTTTGCTGTAGATAGGCAACCAGGAACAAGCTAGCTTCTGACGTGTTTATCTCCTAATTTGCTGATCAGTAGTTGTCCTCCAGAAGCTGAGGGAAGATGTAGCCTACATTATCCTGATAGTGCCTTTTTGTTCTCAACAAATATGGCTTCTTTACCTACAGTGGACGAGTAGCCTAATGGTTAAAGCAATGGGCTAAGAATAAGCAGAAACCAGGGTTCAATCTCACTTCTGTTCCTTGTGATCATCGGCAAGTCACTTAATCTTCCATTGCCTTGGGTACAAATTTGATATGAGCCCTCAGAGCAAGAAAATATTTACTGCACCTTAATGTAACTGACTCTGAGCTACTACTGAAAAAGGTGTGGGCTAAATCCCTGCCCTTCCCTTTACAGTAGGTAGCCTTCCTCAGGATCCTTGTTGTCATCTCACCCAAACCTTATGAGACACAGGACAAAGGCTCCATGCTTCTCATCAGCTTCCAACTCTAGCTATTATCTTGGATGTTGAAAATTTTCTGATCTTCCCCTTACACTTTCCCCCATAGGTGCACAATGTCTTGCTAGCCTCCAGGAAACTGTCCACTAGAATTCCCTACAACTAGAAATGGAAGCATTTCCATATTTGGTACAGCATTAATCAACATGCCTCTGTCTCTTGCTCTCTACACACTCCTTCAATACTTTTTTTTTCATTATGCACAGTTTAGCATCTCTTGCACAGTTTTATTACTTTTTTTAAAATTTAAATATTTATACAACCATACATCATAAAGCAGTAATAAATCCCCCGCCAACAATTTTATTACATCTTAATACCAGCAAAAGCTCCCCCTTCAACTTCTTATTATTCTGCTTACTAACCCTCCCCCTTTCCCCCTTCCCCTCTCCCCTCCCCTCCCTCCCTTCCCCCTTTCCCCTATGACATGCCAATCCCCAATCCACTTCCACACCTTCTTCCATTCTTTGAGTGGCATCGGTGCTCCCAACTCTACTTCCCATTCTTTCATGTACCTAAATTTCCCTCCTATTTGTCCTCTAATCCCTTTATATAATGCCGATATCAGCCCTTTCGAGTCCTTTTTCCCATACCAAATTTGCCTCCACTAACGATACCTCCCTTTCCATCCCCTGTCTCCCCAACTATCCCTTAAAGTGCCCCGCCTGTATATACGCAAACCTATCCTTTCCCTCCAACCCATACTCCTGTACCTCCTCAAAATCTTGAAGCTCCCCTCCATCTAACAGTTGATAGAAACACTCCAACCCCCTACTACGCCAAACATCAAACCTTCCCCCTTCCCAACCCGGTGTAAATGCTTTCCACCCACCCCAGGGCATCATCAATGAAAATTCACTACACCTCTCTTTGTTATCCCGTGCTCTCACCCTATCCCAGACCCCTACCACCTGTCTCATAGCCGGGGACCCTATCCTCATTTCTTTCCGTTCTTTCTTGGGCGCCCATAACCACGCTTCTGGCCTTCCTCCCCTTACTCTTACTTTCTCCAAGGACACCCATGGCTTCACCCCCTTACTGGGCCTCCCATCCATTACATGCCTTACTTGGGCAGCTCTTAATCTTGGAGGCTGGGGACCCCCAGACCCCCCCTCCTCTTTAGGTGCATACATCACCTCCCTCGCTATTCTCGGTGGTTTCTTCCATATATATTGGAAGACTTTTCTCTGTATCCTCCAACACTCCCTCTGGTACCTCTACCGGTAGAGCCTGAAATACATATAACAAGCGGGGTAGAATATTAATTTTAATCCCCATTATCCTTCCTAACCAAGACACCTCATACTTCATCCACCCATCCAAGTCCTTATTAACTTCCCCCAAAACTCTTGGGTAATTAACTTTATATATATCCTTGTACCTCGCTGGTATCTGGACCCCTAAATAACTCAAGGATTTAGTAGCCCATCTCAATGGGTGCTCCTTTTTCAAATGCTGCTCTTCTCCCTTAGGCACCCTCACCCTCAGCACTTCCGTCTTATCAACATTCATTTTAAACCCTGACACATCCCCAAACCTCTCCACCTCCCGCATTACTTCGGGCAATGATATCTGTGGATTGCTGATATATAATAAAATATCATCCACATATAAGGAGATTTTATGGCTTACCCCACCTCTTTCCATCCCTATTATCTTATCATTCGCCCTTATCCTCTCTGCCAGTGGTTTAACTACCATTGCAAATAATAAAGGTGACATCGGGCACCCCTGTCGGGTCCCCCTCCCCAAACCAAAATCCCTTGAATAACGTCCATTAACTTTAACCTGTGCCCTAGGCCCAGCATACAAACCCCGCATCCACTTTTCAAAATTTGGCCCGCACCCCATTTTCCCCAATGCACTCTATCAAAAGCCTTTTTGGCGTCAATCGACATTAATGTCAATTCCTCGTTTCCCTACTCCACCTCCCAAGCCACCCCTACTGCTCTTTTAATATTATCTGCTGCCTGCCTTCCCATAATGAACCCTGCCTGATCCTCCCTCCTTTATTACTCTTGGTAACCACGGTGCCAAACGCTCCGCTAGTATTTTTGCTAATATCTTAACATCTACATTAAGTAGTGAAATGGGCCTATAAGAACTGCAGTAGAGAGGGTCTTTCCCCGGTTTCAGTAATAGAGTGATCCCCGCCGTCAGCATTTCAGGTGTTA
The DNA here is from genome assembly GCA_033557465.1 of Ichthyophis bannanicus. NCBI lineage: Eukaryota > Metazoa > Chordata > Amphibia > Gymnophiona > Ichthyophiidae > Ichthyophis > Ichthyophis bannanicus. The sequence goes on from CM066032.1 coordinate 749,355,636, forward strand.
GCTCTCCCCCTTCCTCTAATATCCCATTAAATACCCTACCCATTATATCCCCAATCTCTGCTGCGAAGCTCTTATAGAGGTTTCCTGGCAGCCCATCTAAACCTGGCGCCTTCCCCCCCCACCAGACCTTTTATCGCTTGATCTACTTCCTCTCCCGATATTCTGGCTTCCATACCCCCTTGAGCCTCATCTGGAATACCTACCAATTGTATCTCTTCTAACTACCTTTGGATATGTTCTTCCTTAATTCCCTCCTCCTCCTTATATAGATGTTGATAATACCCCAAAAATCTCTTATGTCCTTTTCCGCCCTACACGCCTCCCCCCTATTGCCCTTTATGTGAGATATCAGCGACCTCACTTTCCTCTCAGCCTTCTGGCCAACAATCTACCTGATTTATTATCAAATTTGTAGTATATCTGCTTTACTTGATTCATTTCAAAAGCTACTTGTTCCACCTGTAAAGCTTGTAACTCCCCCCACACCTTCTCTACCTCCCTCCTAGCTTTCTGCGCCCCCATCCTCTGATACCTTACCTCCACCTCCTTAAGTATCCTGCTCAACAACTCCTCCTTCTGGTACTTAGCCTTTTTCAACTTTGCTCCCCACATGATAAACCTCCCCTGAATGAAAGCTTTCAACCCTTCCCAAAGGGTGACCTCTCTCACTTCCCTATTATCATTAAAATCTAAATATTCCTTTATTGCAGCTCTTATATCCGCCACCACCTCTTTATGCTTAAGCAAGCTCTCATTTAATCTCCAAAATTTCGTCCCCTCCTGTCTCCCCCCTCCAATTATGACCTCCACCGCCCCATGATCAGACCACACTATTGGTGCTATACTGCCATCCTGAACCTCTAACATCCAATCCTTGTCAACTAATAACATATCAATCCTACTCCAACTTTTATGAGGATTAGAGAAAAACATGTACTCCCTCCTCCTAGGGAACAATTCTCTCCAGACATCCACCAAATTGTACTGTCTCATCAATTGCTGTAACCCCCTTCTATTCCTCCCCCCTCCATCCGGCCCCCCCGGGTCCCTATCTTTCCCTGGCTGTAACACCACATTAAAGTCCCCCCCCCCCCCATGGTGAGCTTCCCTTGAATTTCCCCTTCTACCACCTTTTCGTATTTCCTTCCAAAAAGCTACCTGGTTTCCGTTCGGTCCATAAACCGATATCATAGTACATTTCTCTATCCCCTTTATCCCCACCATTCTCCCTTCCGAGTCCCTAAAACTATCTTGTACATGAATTCCACTGCCCTCCCTTACCAACAGGGCTACCCCACCCTTCTTTTTCCCATCCTTATTAAATGAATAAAATTGATCTGGGAACCTCCCATTCTTCATCCTCCCCACATCCTTTCTTCTCAGATGCGTTTCTTGCACTAGCACCACATCCCACTGATTCTTCCATGCCTTCCGATACAGCAATCTGCGCTTATTGGGTGAGTTCAGCCCCTTAACATTAATCGAGCCTATCCGCATCATCCCCCTTTTCTCCCCTCCCCCTTCCGCCCCCTTGTTCCTCCCTCTTTGACGTGTCTCCCCCTCCTCTTACTTCTATCCCGTCTACCTTTCCTCCCCCCACTCCTCCCTCTCTTTCCCCCCTCTAGTATACTGCCCCTCCCCCATCCCCCTCTCCCTCCTGCCCTCCCCTCCTATCTTCCGTGTGTGTTATGTCCTATCCATTACCTGTTCCGTACCTTTATTCCATCACCTTGGAGTCCAGACCCTCCTCCCCTCACCCTCTTTTCATTCCCTTATTACCCCATGCAAAAAAAATGCAATGTGTGCCTTTGAGTCAGTCCTGACTCCTGGCGACCCAGAAGCTCCTGGGTTTTCTTGGCAGTGTCACCGGAAGTAGATTGCCAGGCCTTTCTTCCGAGGCAATGGAGGGTTAAGTGACTTGCCCAAGGCCACAAGGAGTGCTAGTGGGAATCGAACCCTGGTTGCTTGGTTACCAAGCCAGTGTTCTAACCACTAGGCTACTCCTCCACTCCATTACCCCATACATATATATATATATATACACACCCCTATCCCCCCCCCCCAACAATCTCATTCCCCCGCAATGCCCTAAAGGTCCAGTGTCCATTAAGCTCTACAGCCCTTTGCCATGTGGCCTCAATCTGTCTCACCAACTCCTTCTGCCTCTGCTCATGTATCTTCCTCATTCTACGTTGTTCTCCTCTCCTGTGACAGTCTCTTCAATCTCTTCCCTTCCTCCGCTACTCTCTGCCATCGTGATGCAGTTTGCACCCTGCTTCCAGGACTTTGGAAGTGAACTTGCAGTGAACTTTCTTTCTCCACTGCTTTCGGGTTATTTTCACAACCCAATTCCTGCAGCACAGTCCAGGCTTCTTCGGCTGTCTTTGCCTTTCTGAAGACCCCATTTACTGTTACCAACAATCCAAACGGAAACATCCATCGATATCTCAGTCCTTTTCCTCTCAAGTATGTTGTTACTACTTTCCAATTCCTCTTACTTTCCAGCATGCCCCTTGAAAGATCATTGAAGATTTCCATTTCACAGCCCCCCCAGGCAATCCTGCCATATTTCCTAGCCACATTCAATATCTTTTCTTTTATTGGATAATTGCTCATACATACTATTATATCCCTTGTCTGCTTCTCTCTCTTCGGGCCCAGACTCCGATGAGCGCTCTCCACCCCCACTGGGGCCTGCCGACCTTCCTCCCCCTCCTGCCACCTCCTTCTTTGCATACGCGGACTGAAACCCAGCCAGTTTCTTTCGGGCCGACATGGCGTATTTGGGCGTCTGTCTCCCTTCCACCGTGCTTCATGGGAAATTGCTAATCTTTAGACACTTCTGCAGGATTCGGACGGAGCTCGGCTACTCCACCGCCATTCACTCCGTGATGTCACCGGAAGTCGCTTCAATACTTTTTAACCCTGTCTAACTCTGGTGCCTCCCATTTACATGTTCACTGGGTTTAGAAAGAGGCTACCAGATTTCTATGCAACTTCCCTTCAGTGGCAACTGACAGGTCCAAAACTCTGCTTATTGAGAATCTATCATAAAAATAAACTCTGACTCAGAAAATGATAAATTTCTCTTTTTTTTTTCTTTTTGTTGGAGCTGCACCGCCAAAGTGGGTGGAATGAAATCCGTCCCCTCGCTGTGGGCTCTCCTTTTTAATAAGTGCGTGAGTGAATAAATAACTTTTCAACACTTTTTTTGGCTGAGCTTATAGACAAGCTTTTGCTGCCTAACTTTCCTCAAGCCATCCATCAAGCTTTGGAGCCGCCAAGAATTCAAATTAACTACGTGCCACGTTTTGGTTCTCAACACGCCGACCCTGCTGCAGGTTTACTGAGTATTGAAGCTTTGATGACTACCAGAATTTCGTAAACCTGAAGCAGGGTCGGCGTGTTGAGACCCAAAACGTGGCACGTAGTTAATTTGAATTCTTGGCGGCTCCAAAGCTTGATGGATGGCTTGAGGAAAGTTCGGCGGCAAAAGCTTGGCTATAAGCTCAGCCAAAAAAAGTGTTGAAAAGTTATTTATTCACTCACGCACTTATTAAAAAGGAGAGCCCACAGCGAGGGGACGGATTTCGTTCCACCCACTTTGGCGGGGCAGCTCCAACAAAAAGAAAAAGAGAGAAATTCATCATTTTCTGAGTCAGAGTTTATTTTTATGATTTTGTACTTTATTCTGACGAGGGGGGCAATTTTCTGGATTTGCATATTGAGAACCTATAGCAAACCTTCCATTCTATAACAGCACTGCCAGGACTCATACAGCTCCAACTCTACCTATGAAAAAGCAGCACTACAAATACTATATTGTGTTCTAGAACAGCAACTGAACAAACAGAACTGCTATAGATCCCTACACAGAAAACACTAACACAATACCATTTCTCAGTCACAAATACAATACATAGGCCAAATACGGAACAAAGAACAACAAATTAGAAATACGTGAAAAAAAATGTAACTGAAAACCCCAAATCACACTCAACATGCAGTGGAATACAGGAGAGAGAGAGAAACAAATGCATTTCCTCAAGTACTGGGCAAAACACAAAGACAGAGATGCAAATTTCACAAAGCAGCATATTCCAAATAATAAATTCAAAATAAAATAATTCTACCTCCATTGTTTTGGGTATTTTGTGTTTTCAGTCGTGTTGGTCCCAGTTTCTTTTTTGTTTTTCTCTGTCTATTCTCCTAATTTTTGCTAGTCTGCTGCCCATTTGCTATTTCCCCTCTTTCATCCATTTTCATCTAGTCTGGCCATACATCTGTCTCACATCAATTTCATTGTGTTCTTCCACTTCTTTCTTTTCTGCTGGTCCACTCAAAGCTGCACCCTTAGTCCACAGTCCCCCCTTTTTACTTTAGACCTATCAATTTTCCATCTCCTGAGCCTCTCTCTCCACTTGTATGCTCTCTCTGCAGCCTACGCATTCCCCTATTTCACTAATCCCCCAACCTCCTATTCCTTTGTTTTTCACCCACCCCTTCTCTTCTTCCCACTTCTTCCGCTTTCTTTAGTTCCTTTCCAACCATCATCTGCTTTATCACCCCTTGCTTCTTCCCTATTGGCCATTCTTTCCAGTCGCATTCTTCTCTCTTACCCCCACCTAATCTCCAACTTCTCCCTTTTACCACTGCCCTAACTTTATTTTGATCCTCATCTCATTTGTCCCCTTGCAAAATCCCCCATCATGGCTTCTCCTACATGGTCCTACCATGCCCAGCATTTTATGCCTTCTTTCTTCCCCTGGTGTTCAGCAGCTCCCCTTTTTCCCCCCTCCCCTCCCTTTCCCAGATGAGCATCTCCCTTTATCCACCTTTCTTTCTCTCCTCCCAAGTCCAGAATCTCCCTCTTCCCTTTTCTTTTCTCTTTTCTTTCTCATCCAGTAGCTTCATCAAGGATGGTGGAGGTGCAGACCCTGGCTTTTTTCCTACTTCAAATGCCTTATCAGCACACAGCTCTTATTAAACGCTTTGCTTTCAGTGTGTGGAGAAATGTCAAGACAAAAGCCGCACAGTGGAAGTGAAGTGTATAATTAGAGGTGCATGCCAAATTAAAAGAAAAAAAGGTGGTGGTTTTGCCATTCCAGTTTCTTCCTCTGTGGATAGCAGAATAGGTCAGCCACACAAACCCTTCTGCCATCCCCTTTTTTGGCTGGTGCTATCTATAGTTTTGACACGGACTGAGGGGTCAAGTAGGGAGATGCAATGGTGAGAGGGTTTGCATATGCACAGGAAAGCCTTGTAGGCTTTTGTGGGTTCTTGGGGAACCACTCTGGACTCTGCCATTATATGATGTTTTTGTGTGGCTGTTAACATGCTGTCATGGAGAACTCCCATTAGATGAACAATTTTGCTTTCTGCTGTGAAGTATTAAAAAAGAAATTATGTGGTTTTGGCACTGCAGCTTACTGATAAGTGGTTTTAAATATCAGCTTGATTGTTTGCAGCACTTATTAATTTATTACTGGGTACATGTGAAAAGAGAGATCGTATAGAGAAAGATCTCATTCGTGGCAAGGTTGAAGATCGATGCAAAAGAGGAAAACTAGCAATGCGATGGACCAATACAATAACCGCAGTTATTGATGCCACTCTATCAACAATTAGGACAATTATTTGTAGGGGCGTCATGAGTCATCATTGACTCTATGGGGTATGTTTACTAAATGGCAGTAGTGGACTCCGTGCGATATCAGAGCCGCGGCCTCACTGAGTCCGTTACTGCAGTTTAGTAAACATATCCCTATGACAAAACAACAACAATATCTTATAAAACATCTAGCATGCATTGCTATCTCTTATTTCCATAAGAGATCTCCCTCACTATGCCTAGTAACTATGGATCAACCACCTCCTCCCTTAAAATCCTAGGAGAAATTTCTTAAATTAACTTATATGGTATCTTGACAATTGTATTTTTCACTGTTTTTCACTAATAGAATACTCCTTTCTGTTTTTGGATTTCTTTTCAGCGTATGAAGCAAGGCCTGCAGGAGGACTTGAACAAGGTGGGAGAGTGAGACAGGAAAGCTCCTGTATAGTTTATAACCAGAGCTAACTACGAGTGGAAGGGTTCCCAGAGCTGATAGATTCCCTCTATCTTGCTGTTTAACTGGAAGATAACCCAATTACAATAGATCTTCATCAGTTAAGTTTGAGATTAACTACTCAGATATAGGATTTCTTGTTGGCTTCAGTGAAAAGACCTCCACAGTATGCACACAGGGTAGTATCGGTGCTCCTTGGCGGCAAATCTGGTGCTTGAAAAAATGGACCCCCCCCCCCAAAACAAAAAAGGTAGTTGGGATGTAAAGTAGACCTTTAGGCGGTAATTTTATAAGGAGCTGTGGAAAATTGCATGCCATCTATGTGTAAAAGTCATGTATTTTCAGTGATGCATGTCAATAGGCCTTTTATGTCTGCACTTTAACTGGCCACTGTTCTTTAAGAACATGCATATTGATGATGGCATGTACTTTCACTGGGGGCATGTGCATGGGTGAAGCTTTGGCAGAATGCACAAGTATGCATGTAAATTTCACAGGTCTGCAAAAAATTTTTTTTCGAGAGCTGTTTTGGTTATTCCACGTAATCTTTGTTTTTTGGTGCGCTGAATCCGAAAATGACCTCCATTTTGTCATAGGACATCACGTTTTCTGAAAATTTAGGTAACTATGTTAAATAAGGCAATACCTCAAAATAAATGGAAATAGACTTATAAAATTAAAGTTTTATTACAATATTTTCATGAAAATCCTTTTTTGAACTGAAATGAGCTCACCCTACCCACACTAAACTTGATTCTTCTTCCGTGTGAGGCTCCTCTTGGTGCATTTACGCTTGTAAGTAGCATCTGGAATGTTTCTCTGAAGCATCCAACAGTAGTCTGCCATCATTGTAATGCTCCATTTTCCCTGGTATCTCCTTTCTATCTCTTTAATGTCTTGGTGGAATCGTTCACCTTGTTCCTCACTCATAGCTCCCAAATTTTCAGGAAAGTAGGAACTGGAGGAAAAGCACTTTCAAACTCATCAGGCAACCAAAAGCTTGAAATGCTTTCAGCATTCGTCCGATGATCTTTTTTGTAGTGAGGATCTTTGTTATTGCCTAAAAATTTCTGTATGACTTCTTTAAATGCAATCCACCCTTCTTTTTGAGGATCCGTCATGATATTGACAAACTCTTGATCAACTATAAGCCTTCTAATGTCTGGTCCGACGAACACACCTTCCTTCAATTTTGCCTCCGACAGGCCTGGAAACTTGGTGACCAAGTATTTGAAGCATTCTCCATCTCTTGGAAGTGATTTTACGAATTGCTTCATCAATCCCAATTTTATGTGGAGAGGTGGTAGAAGAACTTTATGGGAAGGTACCAAAGTTTCTTGGAGGCCGTTTTTTTCACCGACTGTTAGCACCCTCGGCTGCCAACTCTTCTTGCTCCAGTGATTTTGTCGGTCTCGACTGTCCCATAGACACAGAAAACAAGGATATTTGGTATATCCAGCTTGTTGCCCAAGCAGCATGCACAAGACCTTCAAGTCCCCACACACTTGCCAACCATGGTCTTCATATTTAAGTTTACGAAGAACTAATTCCAAGATCTCGTAGGTTTTCTTCAAGTGTACGGAATGACCTACAGGTTGTAGCGCCCCTAGTGCCCGTACCTTGACCTTGAGGGTTTAAGGTAGGGCTAGCCTGGAGGTCATCTTGTACTTGTGGGTGACCGAGTGAACAGGCAAGGCACGAATAGAGAAAATTTATTTCTTTATTAGGGTTTATTTCTCCCGCTCCAAAGATAGGACTTTGTACAGGTTTTGAAGGGTAATATTTTATAGCCAAACAGAAAGTTGAAAAGAGACTGCTTCTTCAATAATGTCCAACTTAAACTTATATTCAAGACAGCCACATTCCTGGCATGTGGGTCTTATATTTTATCCAGCTACAAACAGGAAATTATAAAGTTCATGCAGTACAATTGAGTGAAAACAATCAGCTTATTTTCTTATCCCCATAAGCTCTTGGGTTCATGCACTCCAAACATGTACTATAGCACTTCTTATAGCAGATCACTACACAAGCTCTTGCTTCCCTTTAAACCTTGTCTATGAGGCAGGTTGAGCAGTCCATGGGCTGGTCTAATATAGGCAAAGGATTTAACAGCGTTGCTTGGGGGTCTGGGCTTGACACTGTCTGCTCAGGAACAAGATGCTTTTCTAAGAAAGCGTGAAGCCCTCTTAATAATACTTGAGCTTGCTGGCTGTGAGGAGCAGGTGAGGAAACTGCTTCTCCTTGTGGTATACAGAGACTGGGAGGCTTTGCTTCATTCACAGCTATTCTACCGTTACACACACTCTCTTTAGGCACGGTGCTGTAATTACCCTTCCCCCACTTGTCTCTATCAGCAAGTGCTGGAAATCTTACATCATAGGCAGGCAGAGGGTTTTCCTTTGGCAATTCCCCTTTGGATGCTTCTAAAATCCTCTGGTAAATATCTCTGGTAAAGATATCTGCAGTATTTCTAAGGCTAGCTTCTTTACTGCTTTCTTCAGGAGTTTTAAAAGAGACACAAGGTTTAATTGCTGGAGGTTCTGGCTGTAGCCAACTGTCTGGATAGATCCTAGGCTTTCCCTGGGTTTCAGAACTACCAATAACACAGTTTGGCTTGTCATAAAAACTCTTATTGCAGTTAAAAGTACCTTGATGAGGAATGCAGGGAGATTCTTCAACCGGCTGCCAGTATTTCCACGGCTGAGCTTCTGGTTCCAAACCGTTAGGCTTCCCACCTGGGTCTCTCTGTGCCACGCCCTCCTCTGAGTCCTGGAAGGTTTCCTGCTGCACTGAGCCTCTCTGGTATCTGTATCCTGGTTTGGTAAATGCTCCCCTCTGTGGTTCCTTTGGCTGGCTTCTCAACCAGTTCTGTTTCTCTAACCAGCTTGTCCTCTGGTTCTTTCTCTCCTTGGGATTTTCATTCCAACTCTTCTCCTCATACGCCTCTGTTGCTTTTCCAGCTGCCTTCTGGCTTTCTCTGTCTTTGCTGCTCTCTCGGTCTCTATTTCTCCTCCTTCCTTCTCTGCCTCTTTCTCTGCCTCTTTCTCTGCCTCTTACTTCATTTTCCTTCTTCCTGTTATACAGGGTACGTCTGTCCTGGGAAGCCCACCTCCTAGCAGGGTGTGCCCAATCAGTGACCTCGCTCCTCCCTTCCCCCGGGTTAGGCTGATCTGACTGATTGTTCCCTTGTGATCTGTGCTGGGAAGGAATTTTACTGCCTCTTCCTGCAATACCAGGTCTTGCCACCGGGTCAATATTTATTTCCATGGCTTCAGGTACTGCTGCAGCGTCACAGATCCCCCCCCTTAAGATATCACGGGCTGGTTTAGGAGAATCCGGCCAGCACGGGATTCTACCCCTAGGCCCTAGGCTAGGGGACTGTACTGCATATATCGACTTTGGAGAGACCAAGGTGGCTACCTGGGCCAATGCTACCCTGTCCTGCCATGGCTTTAGTAAATTGATATGGTAGACCTGCCTACGGCCTTTCTTGTTCTCCACAAGATAGGAGACAGGACCTACCGGACGTACCACTCGGCAGGGGCCTTTCCAGTGGCTCTCGAACTTTGGTTCCGTCCCCGCCACCATTATAATCACTTTGTCTCCATTAGTCAGTTGCCGGTGCTTAGTGTTCCTATCATAATAGGTTTTCTGTTTTTGTTGACTACGTTCCAGATTTTCGACCGCCACTTGTGAGGTACGGTGTAGCCTTGCCTTTAAATCCCGTAAGAACTCTGGCACTTCTACCTCCTGGTCGTCTGGTTCCACCCACCGTTCCTTCAAAATATCCAAGATTCCCCGGGGTGTTCTACCATACAACAGCTCGTATGGTGCCGTTCCCAATGATGCCTGTTTCCTCTCTCGGCAGGCGTAAAGAACGAATGGGAGCATCATATCCCAATGGTCCATCTTCCCTTCCAGACTTCTTCGCAGCATCCTCTTGAGTGTCTGATTTTGTCTCTCAACAAGTCCGTTAGTCTGGGGGTGGTAAGCCGCTGTTTTAATGTGCTGGATCCCGAAAGCATCCCAGACTTGCCCAAGGTATCTTGAAAGGAAGTTACTCCCTCTGTCCGTGAGGACTTCCTTTGGGAACCCAACCTCACAAAAAAGCTTGATAAGCTCATTAGCTATCACTTTTGCTGAGGTAGAGCGGAGTGGCATGGCCCACGGAAATCGGGTCGCGTGGTCCACTACCACCAAGATGTAGCGAAATCCTCTTGGCGTTTTGATCAGTGGCCCCACTATATCAATGCCTATCCTATGGAGTGGGTTTTTGATTACTGGAGATGGTATCATCGGGACTCCTTTTGGATGAGTGGCGGAGACCCGTTGGCAGGTATGACAGGCCTCGCAGAACCGGCTTGTTTCTCTAAAAACACCGGGCCAGTAAAACCTAGCTAAAATTTGGTCGAGGGTCCCTTGACTGCCTTTATGCCCCCCTACCGGGTGATCATGCGCTAACCGCAGCACAAGATTCTTAAAAGTAGTGGGTACTACCAACTGTGTCCTCGACTCTCCTGTAAAAGGATTCTTACTTTCTCGGTATAATATCCCTGACTTGAGGGAAAACCTGGGTAGCGTATCCTTGGGGTCTTGAGCCCACTTAAATGCATGAGTGAGAGCAGGATCCGCCTGCTGTTCCTTGGGGAACGTGGGGAACTTATTTATCAGCTCCTGAGGTATCCAAGGAAGTTCCTGCCCTGCTTGCACTTCAGCCTTACTCTTCGTACGGGCTGCCTGCTCCCTGCGCTTTTCTGCCTTCCCCTTCTTTTCTTTAGGGTCAGAAGGGACCACTAAGGCGTCATCCGAGGGAAGGATGTCACCGAGATCCTCTGATGTGGATGGTTGACATTCTAAAGCTGCGGTCTGGGCTCGTGTAGAGACCATTGCTCCTTTCTCCTGCAATTCTCTTTTAATTTCTCTATAGAAATGAGGCCAGTTCCTGCCTAGGATGACAGCGTGTGGGAGACGTGGGACTACTGCTAGCTGGATAGTTCTTAGGGTTCCTATGCCTGCTATAGATAGGTTGTATACCGGATAGGAGGACGTTCCTCCATGCACACACCTAATCTTTACTTCATCAGCAGGAGGAATTCTTTCCGGGGCCAGTTGGTCCTTTATAGTTCTCCAGAATTCCTCCGAGATCATACTTAGTTCTGCCCCAGAATCCAGCAATGCTTGTGTAGTGACCCCCTGTATTGACACAGGTAACAGAAATCCCGGTCTATTCTCTGAACAGCTATCTGCCACAAACGCATTTTTCATACGACAAAACTTTTGCATATGACCTAGCTGTCCACATTTATAACATTTTACTCTACATGCTGTATCTTTCCTAAGAGGCATGCAAATACCGAGAGGATCGTCCTGTACCTTCCTTGTCCTTTCGGATCCTCCTTGACTCCAATCCTTTAAAGGGGTGCCCCCTCTTTGGGCCGTTAACTCGGCCTCTACAAATCTCTCCGAGAGAGACACGGCCTTTTGGGTTGTTCTACAATTTTGGAGGACCAAGAAGGTACGGATCTCTGAGGGTAGGGCCTCCATATACTGTTCTAGGATTAGCTCGTCCAGAAGGGAGTCCATGGATCTCCTTTCTGGATTCAGCCATTTATATAATAAACCCCTTATCCTATGATATAAGGACTTTGGCGTCTCACTCTGTCTGAGCCTCACACTCCTCAGACGAGAGCGGTATATCAGGGGAGTGAGACCTAGTCTCTCCCTAATTGCCCTTTTCACTTCTTCAAAATTCCCAGCCAAGTCAGCTGGCATGGCACGATAGGCCGCCATAGCTTCCCCAGTGAGACAAGCAGCTAGCCTTAAGGCCCATTGCTCTTTTGGCCATAAGCTTAGCCGTGCTACCCTTTCAAAACTTTCCAGGTAGTCATCAATGTCATCCTGGCTGGTAAGTTGTCCAAAGTTAAATAAGACTCCTGTGCTCACAGGCAGCTCATTTGTATTCAAAGGTAAACCTGTATTAGGAACTGGTACAGTAGCTTGTTTTCTTTCACGTAAATACTCCTCCAATAAAGTCAGAAGGGGTTGCTGCTGTTCCTTTAACTGGTCGGCGGCTCTCTGCTGGGCCTCCAGAGAAAGGTCAGCCTGGCGCTTCAACTGTGTCGCCATCCAGGTGAAAATTTCTTTCGGATTCAATTCCATTTTGAAAATTCCTGTAAGGAAAACAAAAACACAGGACCCAAGTGCGATATCTCAACACTTCTATGTGTTTTAAAAAAAAAAACAGGACTTTTTCCCTTTTTTTTTTTTTTTCTTTCACTTTCCCCTATTACCACTAGGGGACCTCTCCTTCTAGTATCCTCCACCACCCGGGGCGGATACCCTTTACCTGGTGATGGTGTATATGAAGCACTTCAGGATTGGCTCCTGTAGCCTTTCCGCAGTCGTTTTCTCCTCAGCTGGGCTTGTCAGCTCTTCGGCCGGGGTCCAGAGGGAAATAAGTTCTTCTGCAGTGGCACCTTTTCGCCTGTAGGAGAATCCTAAAAACTACGCCACTCTATGTAGCGCCCCTAGTGCCCGTACCTTGACCTTGAGGGTTTAAGGTAGGGCTAGCCTGGAGGTCATCTTGTAGTTGTGGGTGACCGAGTGAACAGGCAAGGCACGAATAGAGAAAATTTATTTCTTTATTAGGGTTTATTTCTCCCGCTCCAAAGATAGGACTTTGTACAGGTTTTGAAGGGTAATATTTTATAGCCAAACAGAAAGTTGAAAAGAGACTGCTTCTTCAATAATGTCCAACTTAAACTTATATTCAAGACAGCCACATTCCTGGCATGTGGGTCTTATATTTTATCCAGCTACAAACAGGAAATTATAAAGTTCATGCAGTACAATTGAGTGAAAACAATCAGCTTATTTTCTTATCCCCATAAGCTCTTGGGTTCATGCACTCCAAACATGTACTATAGCACTTCTTATAGCAGATCACTACACAAGCTCTTGCTTCCCTTTAAACCTTGTCTATGAGGCAGGTTGAGCAGTCCATGGGCTGGTCTAATATAGGCAAAGGATTTAACAGCGTTGCTTGGGGGTCTGGGCTTGACACTGTCTGCTCAGGAACAAGATGCTTTTCTAAGAAAGCGTGAAGCCCTCTTAATAATACTTGAGCTTGCTGGCTGTGAGGAGCAGGTGAGGAAACTGCTTCTCCTTGTGGTATACAGAGACTGGGAGGCTTTGCTTCATTCACAGCTATTCTACCGTTACACACACTCTCTTTAGGCACGGTGCTGTAATTACCCTTCCCCCACTTGTCTCTATCAGCAAGTGCTGGAAATCTTACATCATAGGCAGGCAGAGGGTTTTCCTTTGGCAATTCCCCTTTGGATGCTTCTAAAATCCTCTGGTAAATATCTCTGGTAAAGATATCTGCAGTATTTCTAAGGCTAGCTTCTTTACTGCTTTCTTCAGGAGTTTTAAAAGAGACACAAGGTTTAATTGCTGGAGGTTCTGGCTGTAGCCAACTGTCTGGATAGATCCTAGGCTTTCCCTGGGTTTCAGAACTACCAATAACACAGTTTGGCTTGTCATAAAAACTCTTATTGCAGTTAAAAGTACCTTGATGAGGAATGCAGGGAGATTCTTCAACCGGCTGCCAGTATTTCCACGGCTGAGCTTCTGGTTCCAAACCGTTAGGCTTCCCACCTGGGTCTCTCTGTGCCACGCCCTCCTCTGAGTCCTGGAAGGTTTCCTGCTGCACTGAGCCTCTCTGGTATCTGTATCCTGGTTTGGTAAATGCTCCCCTCTGTGGTTCCTTTGGCTGGCTTCTCAACCAGTTCTGTTTCTCTAACCAGCTTGTCCTCTGGTTCTTTCTCTCCTTGGGATTTTCATTCCAACTCTTCTCCTCATACGCCTCTGTTGCTTTTCCAGCTGCCTTCTGGCTTTCTCTGTCTTTGCTGCTCTCTCGGTCTCTATTTCTCCTCCTTCTTTCTCTGCCTCTTTCTCTGCCTCTTACTTCATTTTCCTTCTTCCTGTTATACAGGGTACGTCTGTCCTGGGAAGCCCACCTCCTAGCAGGGTGTGCCCAATCAGTGACCTCGCTCCTCCCTTCCCCCGGGTTAGGCTGATCTGACTGATTGTTCCCTTGTGATCTGTGCTGGGAAGGAATTTTACTGCCTCTTCCTGCAATACCAGGTCTTGCCACCGGGTCAATATTTATTTCCATGGCTTCAGGTACTGCTGCAGCGTCACAAGGTATGGAAGCGTAAAAACCATTGTGGAGTAAAACTGCTTTGAGACTTTTTTGAAGAATCTATAAAAAGACCCCATTGCTCTGAATCATATTGGATTTTAAATTGACCCATCAGACCTTCGACATCGATGCAATAAACCAACTTGTCTTCCTGGGCGAAGTAAGGAACGAACTTCTTTTCACGATGTCTGAACCATGAAGATGACACTCCTGGCAACAATAAATTCCTGCTTTTCAGCCTTGATCCGAGTAACTCAGCGGCATCTTTGGGAAGATTCAAGTCTCTTACCAAATCATTCGTCTCCTCCTGAGAAAACAATTTTGGTCTTGTATCATCTTCAAAGTCAGAACTTGATTCGTCATCTGGTTCAGGTATAACTTCACCTTCATCGGAGCTAGGTATCTCTTCCAAGGTAGCAGGGGGCTTGGGTACTGGTATATCTGTGCCATGGGGGATGGGACGAATTGGGGTATGAAATGGAATGCTTCCATTTGGAATTAAACCCTTTCACATCGCATGAACAAAAGTAACAGTCGTCACTATGGTTCTTTTGCTCTCGCCATACCATAGGAATCCCATAACGGAAAGATTTTTTCTTACCCTTGAACCAGTTTCGGAGGTCCTCAACACACCGTTTGCACACTTTATGAGGCGCCCAGACTTTATCTTGATCTCCAATTTTTAGTCCAAAGTATGCAAAGTATACTTTTTTCACAAAGTCTGTAATATTCTGCTGTTGCTTCAACACTGTATATTCACCACAGATGAAAAAGAAACTGTATGGCGAATTAATACACTTTCGCGGAGCCATAACATAACGGTTGAAGAATGACGAGCTAACACGAATTGAGATGAAAAAGTGTGAACAACCTAGAACCAAGAACCTGATGATTTGTGCACAAGTGTGGTATGCAGGAGAGAGCAGCTCTGTGTCTGTACACGAGACGTCACAGTGCTGGCCACGCCCCCCTGCACTGACTGGAGCTGCTGCTATCTGCCCTGTGTCTCCCTCCCACTGGATTCTTCAGGAAAGATTAATCCCTTCTACCATTAGAAGCACGAACTTAAAACTTGCTTAGCTTATGTATATATTGCTGACCATCAGATTTACAGTGCTATATTTTTTTTACATAACTCGGACAACCCCTTTAAGGTTTTTTTGGCATTTTATATCTTAAATGCACTTATGTGAAATAATTAATAGTAATTTGAATTAATTAATAGTAATTTGAAAAAAATTGATAAATTTGAAGACAATTTTGCATGTTGTGGCAAATCATGACGTCTAGGAGTTTTTCAATATTTTATTTGTTTTCAGCACACCAAAATACATGGAAATTAGATGAAAATAATCAAACAGCTTAATACTATCATTTTATGTGCATGCTTGACAAATCTAGGAATGGGTATTTACACTAGCCATAGGACTGGTGTAATTTATTGTGCCTAGATTTGACTCATTTTTTTGACCATTTAGGCTCCTGTTTTATAAAGTCAAATGCGCAAACTAGGTGTGAAATATGTGCAGATGAATGTGCATTAACTATGTGCCTAGTTAACAGGTGTTTCTGCGTGTATACTTTATGCCTGCTATTAAAATAGTCTATTAATATTGTCATATAAAGATAGGGGCATTACATTGATATGCACATCAAATCACAGACCACAAATCTGCCAAATTCAAAGAAATTTTTAAATGTACCTCCAAATATGTTAAAAATGACACACAGAGCAAGGGGTATGGTGGTCACATGTGCTTTATTTAACAAATTACCCCAACGTGTTTCGGCAACACCTTCATCAGGGGGCTGAGAACTGCAGACAACAAACAATAAATAGATAAAAACATCATCATAAGCACAACATTAAAATTATATGCAAATTAATAAAATAAAAAGTAAAAAGTAAATAAAATATATCATAGAACAACGTATAATGAAAACATAATATATAACAACCAAACATAAGAATTGTATATAGATATTTTTAACAAAGATAAAAGGACATAATAATATCAATAAGTACATTGCATTGTAAAAATATGTGAAATATACTCACATTACTAGAAACCATCTAAATGATGAAGCACACAAAAAACTATTGTAGAACTCAATCAAAGTATTGGAAGTTGGGCTAAAAATCATAAAAAAATAAAAATATAAATATAAAAAGGATAATATCATATATAAATACAAAAACAGAAAAGAAAACCCAGACCAACAGGTAAACAACCGAAAAACAAAATGCTTACAAAGAATGTGTGTGTGGATATGTATTCTATAGTTAGATCAATAACAATGAAACCCTTATTTGTGAAGTACAACCACTAATGATCTAATAGATGCAGAAGAGGAAACTAACCTGGGAAGAGTTTGACCAGCCTTCCCTAGACAATAAAAGAACCATAGCAAACCTCAATGCCTTTACTTCAGCACTAGACCCCTGGCCAGTCTCATGGGTAAAAGCCACCAAAGAAACTCTTGCCCCATATATATGCATCATAGTACAAGCTTCCCTCAACACTGAGATCATGCCAACCCTCTTGAAGATGACCTTGATCCGACCCATACTGAAAGGATTCAGCCTTGACCCACCACCCCCACATCATACAGACCAATATCAAGCATCTCCCTATGAGCAAAGATAACAGAAAAGATTGTCCAAACGTAACTCCAGAACTTCATTGACCATGTTCCCCTTGACCTTTTTCAACATGGCTTCAAAAGGAACCCTTTTCACTTCTCTCCTAAATGCAGTAATCCCATACATCCAAACACCTACCCAGGGATGCCTCCTAATTTTCCTAGATATATCCTCAGCCTTCGACTCTCTTCCTCACAACCAACTCCTCGAAAGACTCTGACATTGGCCTTAGGGGCACCACCCTCAACTGGTTCTGCTCATATTTAGACCACAGAACACAGCAAGTAAGAATCGATTAAAAGACCTCCCAGTCATTCATTCAAGGCGTTCCTCAGGGTTCTAGCCTATCTGCACTTCTATTCAACATCTTTCTCCAACATATATGTAAAATTTTCCAATACTACAAAATCCATTATCAACTCTACGTGGATGACATCATGATCCTCACCCCATTTAACATCGCAGAGCCTGACTTTACTAATATCTGCAATTGCTTCAAGAATCAGACATTGGCTCCAGCAACACAACCTTTTCATCAACCTAACCAAAACTGAAGCCCTCCACCTATTCACTGACCTATCTTATACCCCCTCTTTTTCCCTGGTCCTAGATGACTATACGATCTCTGTTTAAATCGAAGTTAAATACTTCGGCGTAATGCTGGATCAGAATCTCACTTTCCAAGAACCCATACGAAAAACAACTCATTCCATATATTCTAAGATTAGAACCCTTAGAAACCTCTGCCCTCTATTAAACCCAGACTCCTTCCGTACTGTTTGCCAAGCCCTCACTACCCCCACTCTCGACTACTACAACCTCATATACCATGGCCTCCCAAAGCATAGTCTCCACCTCTTCCAATTAGCCCAGAACACAATAGCATGTCTAATCTCCAAGACTTCCAGAAGAACTCATATTACCCCCTTACTCCATCACCTCCACTGGCTCCCTATCCTATCTAGAATAAAATTAAAAACCTTCACCCTAATCCACAAAGTTATCCATTTTGAATCTGCCCCTGGCCTTCGCTCACTTCTTACCAAGCCTACCAGCCTTCGATCTTGCAGGTCTAACTCTGCAAACCTGCTACACATCCCAGTCCAAAAATTAAAAAGCACACAAACTACCTGCAATTGTACCTTCTCCCTCTACATCCCAACAGAATGGAACGCCCTCCTGCCTGACCTTCAAAATTGCCCCGATCATGCAGAATTCCGAAAAAACACTTCTTTTCCAAGAGTATTTTAGGACCACCCCACATAGTCCCATCCAGCCTTGTGCCACCTAGACTTAGCCAAACTCCTACTCTGCATTCAATATCCTCCCTTTCCCCCCCTACATCTTCCCCATCCCCATCTCATGTACATAGTTGCCTCATCCGGCATTATAACCAACTGTTATTTTTGTTGTTCTTAGATAAGTTCCCACACTGTTACTATTGAGTTCCATGTAAACCGTTTTGAATTGTAGAAAGACGGTATATAAAAACTTTAAATAAATAAATGAGCCTAATAGTTTCCAGCACAGAGTGCCTAGAGAAACTCAAGCCAAACACGTTGTCGTCATTAGACCATCATAAGCTCATAACATCAAGTGCTATAATAAATATATCAATACCGTTTTAAATCCAGGACTCAAAAGACAGGCAGAGCTCCGGAGTCTCAATGCATGGATGAGACTATGGTGGAAGGAAGGGGGTTTTGGATTTAAGAACTGGGGAACATTCTGGGAAAGGGGAGGGGCTTTTCCAAAAGGATGTGCTTCACCTTAACTGGGATGGAACCAGGCTGCTGGCATTAACCTTTAAAAAGGAAAGAGAATAGCTTTTAAAATAGATAATAGTGAAAAGCTGCTGGTCTCCCAAGAGTGCATGGTTTGGAAGGATACTAGCAAAAGAGGGACATTCGGACATCCCACTAGAGAGGTTCCGATAAAGGTAACCCAGATGCCCTTAAGTACAGAGTAAATGGAGCTGAAAGATTCCAAATTACCCCTATCTGCTGATAACCAGATTAATATGAACAAAATGCAACCTCTGAAATGCCTGTATTAAAATGCTAGAAGTCTAAAAAAAAATAAGATGGGAGAGTTAGAACATATAGCACTGAATGAGAGGTTAGATATAATTGGCATCTTAGAGATCTGGTGGAAGGAGGACAACCACTAGGACACTGTGATACCTGGGTACAAGCTATCACAATGAATAGGGTAGATCAAATTGGTGGAGGGGATGTGCTCTTTTAGAGAGGGTATTGAGTCACACAAGATTAAAGTTTTGCAGGAAACAAAATACACGGTAGAATCTCTATGGATAGAAATTCCGTGTAAAAAGGGCAAGACAATGGCATTGGGGGGTGTACTACCGATCACCTGGCCAGAATGAACAAATGGATGGTGACATGCTAAAAGAAATCGGGAAGCTAACAAAAGTGCAACACAGTAATAGTAGGTGATTTCAATCACCCTGGTATCGACTGGGTGAGTGTCACAGCAGGACATGCTAGGGAGATATAGTTTCTAGCTGAAATAAATGACCATTTCTTGGAGCGATTGGTTCACGAACAGACCTAGTCCTTAGTGGAATACAGGATTTGGTGCAAAAGAAGGATGTTGGGGCCGCTTGGCAATAGCGATCATAGCATGATCACATTTGATTGAATAAATGGAAGAAGGAAACGGCAAGGAAATCCACAGTACCACCTTTTAACTTTCAAAAGGGGAGAGTATGATAAAATGAGGAAAATAGTTAAGAAAAAACTAAAAGGAGCAGCTGTAAAGGTTAAAGATTTATATCAAGCATAGACATAATATTTTTAAACAATCTTGGAAACCCAGACCAGATGTATTTCTATGCTTTAAGAAAAGTGGAAGAAAGTCCGAAAAACTGCCAGTATGGCTTAAAGGTGAGGTCAGAGAGGTTGCTGTAGCCAAAAAGCATCTTTCAGGAAATGGAAAAAGGAGCCAAATGATGGAAACTGGAAGCATAAGCACTGGCATTGATAAGGCAGGCAAAGAGAATTTTAAAAAAAGATTGGTGTGGAAGCAAAAATGCATAATAACTTTTTCAAATACATTCGTAGCAAAAAAACTGTGAGAGTCAGTTGGACCATTGGATGACAGAGGGGTAAAAGGGGCACTAAGAGGGGACAAGGCCATAGCAGAGAGACTGAATGAATTCTTTGCTTCGATCTTTGCTGAAGATAATGTAGGGAAGTTACCGATGCCTGAAATAGTATTTAAAGCTAATGCAGCATAAGAATTGAAAGAGAAATTTCGATAAACCGGGAAGATGTATTACAGCTATTTGATAAACTGAAGAGTAGCAAATCACCTGGACCAGATGGTATGCATCAAAGGATGTTGAAAGAACTGAAATATGAGATTGCAGACCTGCTATTACTAATCTGTGAACTATAGTCTGCAAAAAATATTTTTTCGAGAGCTGTTTTGGTTATTCCACGTAATCTTCGTTTTTTGGTGCGCTGAATCCGAAAATGACCTCCATTTTGTCATAGGACATCACGTTTCCTGACAATTTAGGTAACTATGTTAAATAAGGCAATACCTCAAAATAAATGAAAATAGACTTATAAAATTAAAGTTTTATTACAATATTTTCATGAAAATCCTTTTTTGAACTGAAATGAGCTCACCTACACACACTAAACTTGATTCTTCTTCCTTGTGAGGCTCCTCTTGGTGCATTTATGCTTGTGAGTAGCATCTGGAATGTCTCTCTGAAGCATCCAACAGTAGTCTGCCATCATTGTAATGCTCCATTTTCCCTGGTATCTCCTTTCCATCTCTTTAATGTCTTGGTGGAATCGTTCACCTTGTTCCTCACTCACAGCTTCCAAATTTTCAGTAAAGTAGTCAAGGTGGGACTGGAGGAAATGCACTTTCAAACTCATCAGGCAACCTAAAGCTTGAAATGCTTTCAGCATTCGTCCGATGATCTTTTTGTAGTGAGGATCTTTGTTATTGCCTAAAAATTTCTGTATGACTTCTTTAAATGCAATCCACCCTTCTTTTTGAGGATCCGTCATGGTATTGACAAACTCTTGATCAACTATAAGCCTTCTAATGTCTGGTCCGACGAACACACCTTCCTTCAATTTTGCCTCAGACAGGCCTGGAAACTTGGTGACCAAGTATTTGAAGCATTCTCCATCTCTTGGAAGTGATTTTACGAATTGCTTCATCAATCCCAATTTTATGTGGAGAGGTGGTAGAAGAACTTTATGGGAAGGTACCAGAGTTTCTCGGAGGACATTTTTTTCACCGACTGTTAGCACCCTCGGCTGCCAACTCTTCTTGGTCCAGTGATTTTGTCGGTCTCGACTGTCCCATGACACAGAAAACAAGGATATTTGGTATACCCAGCTTGTTGCCCGAGCAGTATGCACAAGACCTTCAAGTCCCCAAACACTTGCCAACCATGGTCTTCATATTTAAGTTTACGAAGAACCATTTCCAAGTTTTCGTAGGTTTCCTTCAAGTGTACGGAATGACCTACAGGTATGGAAGCATAAAATCCGTTGTGGAGTAAAACTACTTTGAGACACTCCACAGTTTGAACTCTACATCCCATCACTATGAAACTCTCTTCCACACACCTGAGAGCAACCACAGATGTTACCGACTTTAGAAAATGCTTGAAAACTCATCTATTTACAGAATACTTACAATTACTTGACTTGTATGGTATTGATCGGCTATCACAACAGATGGTCCATTGGCAATCTCCAAGCATCTGCAGAGCTCAAATCACCCATGTAAATAGTTAAATTGTTAATTGTAAACACTGTTAATTGCTTTTGTAAATAGTTCTGAAGAAGAGTTTTATGTAAACAAGTTATGTTCACTGTAAACCCCTTTGAGAATTTGAAAGGCGGTTTATAAAAAATTGTTAAATAATTAAAAGGGACCCAGGAAATCTTCTGCTTGTCCCAGTACAAGCATTGTGGAACTTATGTCTCCTGGGAAAACTGCTAGATACTTGTGACCTAGATTAGCCACTGTTGGAAACAGGATACTGGGCTTGATGGACCTTGGTCTAATCCTGTGTGGCATATCTTATGTTCCTATGTTATGCAGCTATTTGATAAACTGAAGAGTAGCAAATCACCTGAACCAGATGGTATACATAAGAGATTGTTGAAAGAACTGAATTATGAGATTTCAGACCTACTATTAATAATTGGTGAAATATCATTAAAATCATTTGTAGTACCTGAAGATTAGAGAATGGTCAGTGTAATGCCAATTTTTAAAAAGGGTTCCAGGGGAGATCCAGGAAATTACATACCGGTGAGCCTGACATCAGTACCAGGCAAACTGGTAGAAACCATTATAAAAAATAAAATTATTGAACATGCAGATGATAGTGGTTTAATGGGAGAAAGCAAACATGGATTTAGTGAAAGAAAGTCTTGTCTTACTAATCTGTGTTATCTTTTTAAAGGTGTGAATAAACAGGTAAACAAAGGTGAGCTGGTTGATGTGCATCTTGGATTTCAGAAAGCATTTTACAAGATCCCTCATGAGAGACTTGGCAAAATTAAAAAGTCATGGGATAGGAGGCAGTGTACTATTGCGAATCAGGGATTGCTTAAAAGATAGAAAGCAGAAAGTGTGGCTAAATGGCCAGTTTTTCTCAGTGGATCTATGCTGGGTCCACTGCTTTTTGACATATTCATAAATGATCTGGAAGTGGGAATAACTAGCGAGGTGATCTTAAGGTGACACACAATTATTCAAAGTTGTTAAAACACAAGAGGATTGTGAAAAATTGTAAGAGGGCCTTGATAAATTAGAAGACTGGATGTCCAAATGGCAGATGAAATTTCATCTGGACATATGCGAAGTTATGCACTTAATGAAGAACAACCCAAACTATGGGTACTGTCATACCCCTTGCCTAGGGCCAATGGCTGAACAGCAAAAGGGCTGCCTTATTTGTTTTCAAGCAATGTCTCAAGCCTAGTGCGCCAGCAATGGATGCTGGGACTTGTAGTTTAATTACTCTCCAACAAAGTATTGTGACCACACGGGGTTCAAGGCAAACAAATAAATTTTATTCAGGGTTTTCCCCCTCGCATAGAATTCTTAACGCAAGACATGGCATGGATTGTTTCTCCAAAATAATAGGATAACAGGAACAACTGAAAGTTGAGAATCAAATGACAGTAGTACTGTTTCATTCACAGCTCTGCTCAGGCTTCTCTGCAATACCAGCTTCCCACAGCCAAGGCTGAAGAACTGATCAGACAAACTTAAAAGTTTCAACAGAATGTCTTTCTTTCTCAGGTTTAGAAACAGCTAGGCACTTCTATCATGCAGAGGTAACTCAGCGTAAGTCCAAGCTGTTTGCTTCACATAAAGAGCAATCCATTTCACATACGTCACTATCAACAGGTGCTTCATCAACATCTATTATCATATCTTCACAAGCTCCATTAGCATTCCCTTCTAAGGAACTTTTATAATCAGGTTTAAACTGAAGCTTATTTAGAATCTCTTGCAGTTGTCCTATAAACTGTTCTCTCTGGTTTTCACGTACACTGCTTAGGGAAGGAGTTTGATTCTCTTGTAAGAATTTGAACACAGAATCTGAAGCTGTCTCAGGGCACTTACTTGGAATACTTTTACTCCTGGCTGGAGTTGGTTTTACTGCGTTCCTGTCCTGACTTTGCTCAGCGCTGAACCTTAGCTTCTTAACAATATCCTCAGCACAGCTCTTGTTAGGGACTGAAGCACACGTACCTTTCCAACGTGGAATGCTTTCTCTACAGTCAGAGCTCTTTCCCCGGGTAAAGGTAAGCCCTTCTACCTTCTCTCTGGGTTGCTTTGGCAGAAGCTTCAGGTTTGCTTTCAGTGCTTCTTGAGAATAGGGATCAGCAGCCTCTCCAGAATCCTCCTTAGCTTCCTTAGCTTGTTGAGTTCCGTGATTTCCCTGCTAGTTCGCTTCCTGGTTCACCTCCTGGCTTCCTTTCTCCTGGCCTCCTTTTCTTACTAAACTCTGAGGCAGCCTTAAAATGGCTTTTCTCACCAGCCACTCCCTCCTTGCTGCACATGTGAAGTTCGTTAGGGCTCAAACTAGCTTTTACGTCCCTACTGGGGCAGGGTTTAGCTCTGGCTAGTACATGCTCTGAAAACTTGTGGTTTCCATGGGAACCCTATTTGCCTTTACTTTTAAAGGTGTATCCCTCATTTCCTTCCCATTCCATTCAGTCCACACAACTCTCCTTATCACAGTACATGATGCAAGATTCCACATTAGGAATCACCACCCAGGAAAAGAATTTAGGAATCATCATGGATAATGTTCAGCCCCTCTGCCCAGTGTGCAGCAGTGACCAAGAAAGCAAATAGAATGCTAGGAATCATAAGGAAAGGAATGGAGAATAAAACAAAGGATAGTATAATGCCTCTGTATGGTGTGACCGCACCTTGAGTATTGTGTGTAAATCTGGTCGCCATAACTTAAAAAGGATATAACAGAATTAGAAAAGGACAGAGAAGAGCCACCAAAATGGTAAGGGGGATGGAAGGATGCCCCTATGAGGAAAGGCATAAAAGGTTAAGGCTCTTCAACTTAGACAAGAGATGGCTGAGGGGGAGATAATGATAGAGGTCTATAAATTAATGAAGGCAGTTGAATAGGTAAAAGTAGATCGGTTGTTTACGCCAAAAAAAAGTAGAAAGATTAGGGGACACTCAATGAAGCTACAATGTAGCCCTTTTAAGCTAATAAAATATTTTTTCACATGGTGAGTAATCAAACTTTGAAATATGTTAGCGGAGGATGTTGTAAAAGCCGTTAGTGCAGCTGGGTTTAAAAAAGGTTGTGACAAGTTCCAGGAGAAAAAGTCCAGAAACCATTATTAAAGAGAAACTGGGAAATCCACTGCTTATCCTGGTTTAAGCATTGTGGAATCTGCATACCTTTTTGGGAACCTGCCAGGTACTTGTGACCTGGATTTAGCCACTGTTGAAAACAGATGTGAAAACAATTGTGCAAAAAACCGTCAACATCAAAAACTCATGCAATGACTTTCTTCAACTGAAGTAACTTAAATTTATATGATAACTTTTAAAAAGAGAGAAAATTTATAGAACGGGTCTCAGACTTTAGATTAGCTCACTCTTGCAGACTATGTCAAGGATGTGTGCTTGCTGTTGCATCAACGACCCGTGGTAGCTATTAATAGTTGTATCAGTGACAGACAAGTAGACATCTCATAATCAGAAATAGCAGAGCATTCATTTGCTTATCTTATATATCCCCGACGCCTTCATTTGGCTGCCGTCCTGCGTTTCACATAATGGATTAGTTTCATCAGGGGGATGATTCAAAAATGGCTAGTGAAACTAGATTGTCCTGCCAGAAAACGATTGTGAATGCCTCGAACCCGGCACACTCTGTTGAAATAATGAATCTTAATGTGTGGCGCTCTTATTTGGAAATTGCCAGTTTCTCCGAAAGGCACACGCAGTCCAATCAGATCAATGTCATCCAATCAGTAGCCGTATTCAATCCGTAAGGCTCAACCGTATGCAGATGGTTATTAAAATAAGGCATAAGTGTGAAAGTACATGCATAGTTTAAGGCATGACCACTTACACCAGTTTTGAGCTAGTGTAAATGACCACTCCTACTTTTTACAGGTATGCACTTAAATTAAGGCATTTTATAATTTATACTTGTATTTGCTTGCAACACCTATTTTCTGCTAAAACTCTGCCCCTGTGCATGCCCACAGTGAAAATACATGTGATGCAAACATGCATACTTTCGTCAGGAGGCTGTCTAGCTAAGGTTATTCACCACAATATTCAGCGGCACTATGCAGATAGTGCCGCTGAATATCTCCACAGACTGCCTCTGCACTAACCATATGGTGCTGAGGCGATCTGGGGGGCAGAGTGTGTGTGGTGTCTGTGCCAACTGAATAAGTGCCTCGACTTATCCAGTTAGGTGCTGACAGAAAAGCCACTGTCTGGCCTTTTTTTAGTGCTGTTAAGTCAGTGCTGACTCCTGGTGACCCAGCAGGCTCTGGGTTTTTTTGGCAAGGTATGACTGGAAGTAGATTGCTAGGCCTTTTCTTCTGAGGTAGTGGAAGGTAAAGTGACTTGTCCAAGGTCACAAGCAGTGCCAGTGGGAATCGAATCCAGATTTCCTGGGTGCCGGGTGGTTTCTGTAATCGCTAGGCTACTCCTCCACTCAATGGGCCAATTTAGATCACATGAAAAGCTGGCCTAACTTGCAGATAAGTGCCGACTGAAAATCCACTAACCGGTTAGGTGTCAACACTTATCCGGTTAGCGCTGCTCAGCCCTGATATTTAATGGCAGCTCGTATCCTGATGCTGCCATTGAATATTCCGCTGATATTGAAGTGCCACAGCTGGTTGCCATAGCATTCTATAAGGAGCCACCTAGACTTACAAAGCCAAGTATGTACGTAAATGTTCTATTTTAGGGTCTATTTTCAGAATGGTCGATGTTCAAATTTATCCTCTTACTCCTTGAAACTTCCTCTCCCCATAAGTTCTGGGACACCTAGCAAATGCCTGGTGCTTTAGTATAGCATTCTGGAGCTGTGGCACAAGCTATAGTACACTCGATTTTTGCTGTAAACTGGCAGGTCAGCCTGTTGATTTTTTTTTCTGATGTTGGCATGTTTTTTTCAGACTTCGGAAAAGTTAAAGAAGAAGCAGGAGAGGTAAGGAGACTCTCTCTTAATGGGCCCATATGGAGGGAGCAAGCCTCTTGTATAATTCCAGTCCTGACTCCCTCCCCTCTTCCCCCGCATTCTTCAAGTAAAATAGAAATGCAGGGCTTTGCTAGTAGGATGTCTCTTCTTTAGATGCTGTTTGATTGGGTTCAGGAAGCCTCTTTGTGGCTCTATACTGTATGAAACATGCATAATACCAATTGCCTCTGGAGCTCTCCTGCATTGTTCATGACAGCATTCTGTTCCTACAGTTGTGGTCAACATTATTGGAACTCTTGCAGTTCAACCAGTGGCCAGTGAAATGGTTTTGTATTATATATGAATACATATTTGACACACAAAACAAGACCAATTAAAAAAGGAAATAGTATAAAAACCGGGGCATTACCAGGACATGATTATTGGCACCCTTGTAAACAATTTAAATTAGTTTTAACAGAAGAACCACATTCCCATTGCAGTAAAATTAGATGCACCTGTGATCAATTATCTGTACTCACATGACTTGAATCAACAAATGAAAGATGGCTCTAAAGTTTAAAATAGCCACATTCACCCCCTGTTCTATTTTCACAATGGTGAAGACAAGAGAGCTGCCTGAGACGGTCAGAAAGCCATATCATCAAACTTCAAAGGGGTACAAGGTCATCTCCAAAGACCTTGGGATTCCTGTGTCTACAGTTCACAATGCTATTAAGAGGTTTTTTGCTAATGGAACCATCAAGAACCTCCCAGGATGTGGGGGGAAGAGGAAAATTAATCCAAGAAGTCTTTGAAAGTTAGTGCGACCTGTTGGAAAAACACCACATACAACATCCAAAGAACTTAAGGCTGACCTGGAGCAATCTGGAGTGCTGATTTCTACCCGCACCATACGCTGCGCACTAAACCAAGGAGGACTCCACTGCTCAAAAACAGACATAAAAAGGCATGCCTAATCTTTGCCCAAACCCACCTTGAGAAATCGCAGTCCTCCTGGGAAAATGTTCTGTGGACAGATGCAATCAAACTTGAGCTCTTTGGCAATGCAGACCAGCGATACATTCACAGGCAAAGAAATGCTTATATGGAAAAATAACACCCTTCCGACAGGTTCCATATTGTTGTGGGGCTGTTTTGCTGCCTCAGGAACTGGAGGCCTGAAACGTATTAAAGGAATCATGAAGTCTGAGGAGTTCCAAAGTATTTTGGAGTGAAACGTGCTCCTGGTGTTAGAAAACTAGATCTGGGTTGAAGGTCATGGGTCCTCCAGCAGGACAATGACTCAAAACACATCCACAAGTACAAAAGGATGGTTAAAAAGGAACAGATGGACTGTTTTAAACTGGCCAGCAATGAGTGCTGATCGCAAGCCAATAGAGAACCTTTGGAAAGAACTGAAATCTGCCACTGGTAAAAGGAATCCTGGAAACATTCATGAGCTGGAACAAATCACAGTTGAAGAGGTGGGAGAAACTACCAGCAGACAGATGTATGAAACTTATAGATGGCTACAAGAAACGTTTGGAGGCTGTCATCACTGCCAAGGGTTGTGCAACCAAAGATTAGTGAAGGGTGCCATTAATCCTGTCCAGGTCATATTTTTTTTTCTCAGAAATTACTACATCTAAGTTGCACAGACATCTTTTATTTTGTTGTATAGCTCTGAACATACTATTAAAATATTATGACGACATAAGTTGAAATATTTCCAGTTATTTTTCAATATATTGTATGCAACATACCTAAAATGCAGGGGTGCCAATAATGTTGACCACATCTGTTTATGATGCAGGGGTGCCAATAATGTTGACCACATCTGTATATGACCAGAACCTTTTCACGAAGATAGGCTCACCTTTTCACTTCTTCATAGTATTCTGGTCTAGTGGTTGGTCAGAAGCCAACACAAGTCTGTTGGCAATGTAGAGTATAGACACATACATGTTCATTTTCTTTTTGCTTCCTGCAATATATATAAGTTTCTTTCTGCTACCAAGTTCTCAGACTTTTGCAATGGGGTTCCTATTTTCATAGTTTGTAAGCTTGTGCGTTTCTTCTTTGTTCCTGCTTACTTAGATTCCTTATCTTAATGTTGTGATAGTTCTCATTAACTAACGCGTCTAGTTTGTTACTGTATGGTTGGCTTACTACTGAACTATACCTCTTAGTTATATTACTACTGTTTTCAGAAGCATTATATAAAAAGGGTGACAGAGAATAGTGCTAGAGCAGGCAATATTAATAACTAGCATGTTCCTAGGGGCCCTTTGTCATAGATCAAGAGTGAGGAAACGTTTGGGATGGAATGGGAAGCGGAAAGGGAAAATGAGAATCTGGAGTGGAGGGAAGACATTTCCGCAGGAGGTATTGAGAGGTGGAGGTGGAAGATTCCCCAGAGGTCTGAGGAGCCTCCCAAGCTGGAAATGACATTTCCATATCGTCGTCCTAGACCAGTCCAGACAAGTGGGTTGTGTTCCCCTACCAGCAGATTGGTGGAGATGAACCAATGAAAAGCCCAGCTTTCAATGACACCACTCCCATGCCTCTATTTGCCTCAGTCACCAGAGGTCCCTTAAGTATTCCCTTGTCTCCAGCAGATGGTGTATGGATTTTCTCCTCTCTGAAGAATTAAGAAAAGATTGATAAAACACTCATGACAGACCACTTGAGCACTTTGTGGGAGGCTCCACTAGACTGCATTCTTTTTGGTAGCCATAGGAGGAGGGCAAATCGGTTCATCTCCATGGTCTTACCCTGAATAAGAGCCTGTTGAGCAACCAGAAAATTGGAAGGAACTGAAGGATAGAAAAATTCAGCAGCCTCACACAACCTCAAAGCCCCCTTCTTCCTTCTCTATCCCATCTGCTTTCTCCTGAAGATTGCAGAAGGCTTTCAAAGGGATCTGTCTGCCAGTCACCTTAAATGCAGTGATGCCAAATGGAGAAACAGTTTCAGGATCCTCTGCCTGGGGCTCTCAGGGGGCGAGTACCAAGGCTTGACCTCATCATTGTCCTTGTTGGGGGCTCGCGATTATGTCTGTGGGAGACACAATTTGGGGTGGACTGTTGGTGACAATTGGTGCTATGTGGGGGTTTGCCGCCATTTCGTGCATGCGCTAGTAGCATTTTTAATATTGTGCGCCTGGCAGTTGTGCAATCTGGCTGAGCGGCTCCAACACGTGTTCCTACCCTAGCACTTGTAATACGCATTGTAATAAAAGTGCAGTTAATGCGTGCCTTTTGGGCTGCCGTGGCCTTACACCCGCTGTTGTGATACTTGCCTGAACTGTCGTCGTCCAGGAAACATTGTTTGGCCTGTGGCAAGCGAGGCGCCTCATATCTGGCTTCTGGACTCTGCCCTTCTTGCATGGCTGCTTCTGAGTCATCCATAGTGGGCCTATTCCCCCTCTTTCAACTGTTATTTGAATGGGTATATCGGACAGTCTACTTTCTTGGCTGTGAATGATGCTTGGCTTACCGGCATTGGGTATGGTCTGACTCCCTGATGCAGCTTCGGTAAAACGCCTGGAATAGGAGCCAAGACATTGTAACCCATGTTCTGAGCTAAGTATTGCCTACAGTTTCACTATTTATGTATGAATTTGTTGCCTGTTAGTGATCCATTTTTGTAGGTTTTTTTGACCAGTGATGTCAGCTGAGCAGCATTTGTGAGCCAACTGGCCTGTGCTTACTCTGGCTGCTTCTGAATGAGCCGTTGTGTCAGTTTCTTGAATTGTTGGGCTGAGGTCTTTTTTTCTCCAATGGATATTGTGAATTGATGACCTGTTTTGCTGCTACATATTGCTACTTTTTATGCAAGAACTGGCTTTTGTATTCATGGTTATTTGCTCACCGGATGGTTTTGAGGTTTATTTTTTTGTAAGGATTGCCTTACCTGCCTCAGGGTAGGAGGTGGCGGATGGCGCTACAGGTAAGGATATTCAGCCGGCTGGAGGCTCCAGTGATGAGCCTGTGTCTTTTGGGGAAACTGCTAGGTACGTATGACCTAGATTGGCCACTGTTGGAAACAGGATACTGGGCTTGATGGACCTTGGTCTGACCCAGTATGGCATATCTTATGTTCTTATGATGCTTTGGCCTCTCTCTATCCTCTAGGGCAGGTATGTCCAACTTCGAACAGGTCGTGATCTACTTTTTCTGGGCAAAATTAAGTTTCAAATTAGATTCAAATTAAATTTTAACCCAATAAAGTTGGAAGATTCCCCCCCCCTATTTTTAATGAACCTTCTGTCGTTTACTTGGATGTGATCAGCTGTTAAGCAAATTAAGCAAAAACAAAACAGAATCGAAGATCCAGTAAGAGCTGCGAGGGGAAATGGAAAGTACATTTTTTCTTAAAGTTTTATTGAGTAATAACTTTCTTTAACTTTTATTGAGTAATTTGTGTTAAATTTAGGTTGAGTATTGATCCAGGCTGATCTTGCACAATCTTTAATATTTCGCTCTTGCTCATTAGTGAGACATTTGAGCCTGCATTTCATCCACCAGCTTTTTGAAGTTGGGTGAATATTGCGTGAGGGCCAGTCTCAGGGAATCCTGGAGATGTTCATCTGTCATGTTGGAAAGTTGTGTACTCTTTGTCATTTTCAGATGGGAAAACGCAGATTCACACAAATAAGTTGAACCGAAACAGGAGTGTACAGCTTCACTGCATCTTCTCAAGTTGGGAAATTAGTCTCTAGGCACTAGCTTCCAAAACGATTCTTGCTCAGCACGGGTCTTAAGAAAAATGTCATTTTTAAGGGTTAATATTTCGTTTTCAAGAGATGGCTTGTTCAATGAGTAATTTTTACTGATAGCAGCTACAATTTCTTTAATGTCCATATCTACTTTGAATGGGTATGACAAGTACTCCACAACTGTTCCAATTTTTTGGAAGTCACAGAATCTATTTTCGAATTCCTGGATAACAGAACAGATTTCTGTCACATACTTCTCGTTCTGAAAAACAAAATTTGGATATTGTCCAAGATGGTCCTGCGTATTAGGAAAATGATCAAAAGTGTTTGCAAGGCCAGTCATTAGCTCAAATTTGCTCTTGTAGGATGAAACTGTACTCATCTCGCCAATGCATTTGTTTTTACCTTGTAGTTCAAGGTTCATATCACTTAGTTCGCCTGGAAAGTCTGCGAGAAATACCAGATCACATAATCACTGCTCATTTTCCAACTCTGCTTGGTCATCTCCCCTCTCCTTCAAAAAACTTCTTATTTCATTCAGCAAATCACAAAATCTTTGCAGAAATTTGTGCCTACTTAGCCATCTTACATCTGTGTGCAAAATGATTTCCGCTGCCCCTTCATCAAGAGTAAGATTGAAAAGCCGTCTTTGAAGCGATCTTCCACGAACTGAATTTACAGTTTTGAAAGTGATGTCCATGACAGTCTTTGTAATGAGTCTCTTGCTTGCCAAAACTTGCTGGTGAATGATGCAGTGGTAAGAAAGGAAATCTGGGAAGTTGTCATGCTGTCTACAGAGGGCTATGAAACCGTTATCCTCACCTGTCATTGCTCTTGCTCCATCAGTACTGATGGAAACAAGTCTATGCAATGGAAGATTACACTTTGTCACAAAAGAATGGAAAGAACTGAATATTTCCTGACCGGTAGTTCTCCCTTTTAAAGAAATCATTCCAGGTAGTTCTTCTTTAACACTGAAGTCTTCAAAAACCATCCGGATAAAGACTAGTAACTGGGTTATGTCTCTTATGTCTGTAGATTCATCCAGTTGGAGTGAGAAAGCAACACAATTTGAAACATCCTCCAACAATTGTTCAGTTGTGTCTCCACACATCGTTTCTATTCGCCGCACGACGGTGTTTCTTGACAATTGTACATCTTGAATAGTAGCTATGATCTCTTATTTTGAAATCCTTCAAAAAGATTGTCAGCTGCTTCAAGAAAACAATCTTTTACAAATTCCCCTTCAGTGAAAGGTTTGCATTTCTTTGTGATCAGGATGCTGACCTTGAAGGATGCTATGGTTGCATTGACCGAATGTGACCTTGGCTTCGCCATCAGCTGTTGCTGAGTAGCCAATTTCGATTTAAGTTCTTTGAGCTTCAGTTTACAAATTTCACTTTTGGGTGGAAAATCAGCACCAAACTTGTTGCTATGCAGAGCCTTATAATGATGATCCAGATTACCCTTTTTGGGCAAGGATACTGGGGCGTTGCAAATTAGACAACAACACTTGTCTTTCACCATGATGAAGAAGTAGTCCATTTCCCATTCATCATGAAAGTGGTAGGTTTTGCTCTTCTTTGGAACACATCTTCGTTATACTGGGATGGCTGGATGTAAGAAGGCCAAATCTGCTAAGTTAGTATAAACACTGGCTGAATCTGGTCCAAAACTGTCACTGTCCCAAAGTATTAAAGATCAACAGGAACTAAAGACCTCTGGATGATGTGCAATACAAGGACTGGAGATGCCAAAACCGCACATGCAGTTCTAAAAGTAAAAATAAGAATTCATCATACTGGCACTAATAATCAAATACCACCAAACAATCATCAAAAAAACTCAAACACCTGTCCAGCAAACCAGATAAAATCAAATACCGCCAAACAAATTCAAATACCACTACACGCGATTTAATTAATTAATTAATTAATTAATTAATTAACATTCTTTTATATACCGCGCTATTCTGCATCAGTGCGGTTTACATTGAACAAACTGAAATTACATTGAACAGGGCATTATAACTTGGAGATAACTATTTTACAGAGAACATGGGCTATGGAGGGTTAAGTGGCTTGCCCAAGACCACAAGGAGCACCTGTGGGACTAGAAACCCCAGTCCTTCCGGCCCAAGGTTGCTGTCCTCTAGTGGGATTTGAACCCCCGACCTTCCGGCCTGAAGTACCTTGCCCCAACCACTAGGCCACTCCTTCACTCCTTTTAATGTTCAATTTCTATCATTTGAAGCTCAAACTTGGTGGTTTCTGCTTGCTCCCCTCTGGATGCCTGATTTTCACCAAATCACAGTTCAGTTCGGAGTAGTTAGTACCTCATCGCTGTGTGCAAAAGTGGGTACAAGATAAGCTAGCTAACATCCCCTGTATAGGTGAGAACCTGTTTGGAAAGAACTGGCATGAGAAGGCCGGTGAACTGGAAACTGACGATACTACCCTCAAAAGACTATCGAAGAAAACTTCTGATCCCTTTAAGAAGGCCCAATCTAAAAAAAAACTTCTATCCCAAGGAGAGGAGAGTTTACCAGTATTCCCAGCCTTCCTATACTTCAGAGCAGAAACAGGGGCCCAAACAGGCCAAAAAGCCCAGGCTGTCAACACAGCAGCCACAGCTGCAGCCACCACATTGTCTTTTTGATTTCCACTTCGGGAGCATAACCAGTCCATCCCATTTAGATGCACTGCCCATTCCAGGATGACTCTCAAAGTTCCTCACGCAGTGGACTCTCTTATCATCTAGAATGGATACCATCTCAACTTTCAGGATCTCCCCCCTCACCGCTTCAGAAACCAAGCTCCTTCAAAGGCCTCCCTCAATGCTTTTCTACAACAGGAGGTAACCTCTCTCCTAACCAAGGGAGCCATTGAACCGGTACCTTCTCAAGAACACCGCAGAGGTTTCTACTCCTCCCCTACTTCCTCATTCCAAAGAAGTCAGGAGGCCTCAGGCCCATTCTGGATCTGTGAGACCTCAAGTTCCTAGTAAAAGAAAAATTCAAAATGATCTCGTTGGGAACTCTCCTTTCTCATCTCAACAAAATGACTGGCTTTGTTCCCTGGACCTCAGAGGCCTACACTCAAATACTCATCCACCCATCACACAGGCAATATCTCAGGTTCATATGCCAAGAGTTTTCACAAAATGCATGGCTGTGGTAGCAGCTCATCTACGCATCACAAAGGTGTTTTTTTTTTGTTTTGTTTTGTTTTCCCTTACTTGGATGACTGGCTCAAGGCAGACTCCCCTCAAGAACTCTGCTCAGCCCAGTACAAAACCATAGGACTTCTACAGTCTCTAGGTTTCGTAAGAAACTTTCCAAAATCCCACCTCATTCCCACCTAAAGGTTGGAATTTATTGGAGCCATCCTAGACACCGCCCAGTGCAAGGCCTTTCTCCCATGAGACCGAATGATGCTCCTAGTGAACAGCATGCTTCAGCACCATCGTGCACCAGCACAATCCTTAAAGTTACCGGGACACATGGCTTCCACTGTTCACATAGTCCAACATGCCAGACTACATATGTGGCAAACACAATGGACTCTATCGACTCAGTGGTCCTAGGCCACGGGAGATCTGCATGCTTCCATTCAGATAACTCCTGTCATGGCACACACTCTCCAGTGGTGGTCCATTCCAGAGAATCTCCTCAAAGGCTCACCATTCTGACCACTCAACCTGCAGCACATTTTAACTACGGATGCTTCAAAGCAAGGTTGGGGTGCTCACCTAGAGGTTCTCTCTATGCAGGGCCTTTGGACTACTCAAGAGTCCAGACAACAAATAAATCTCAAATTTTGAACGGTGTTGAGAGCTCTCCAAGTCTTCCAGGATCATCTCTCCAACAAGTCTATCCTCATCCACACAAACAATCAAGTAGCAATGTTTTACATAAACAAGGGGGAACGGGCTCCTTTCTCTTATGCCAGGAAACCTTGCCAGCTATGGAACTTTGCCATTCAACACCACATGCAGTTCAGAGCAGTCTACATTCCAGGTCAGGACAATCTGTAGGTGGACAAACTTAGCCGATTGTTCCAACCTCATCAGTGGTCTCTAGACCGTATGGTGACCAATCACCTGTTTGACACCTGGGGAACTCCCCGGATCGACCTCTTTGCTACTCAAGTGAATGTCAAACTTCCCTGCTTCTGCTTGAAGATCCCATTGAGACTCAGCCTAGCAGGCGACGCCTTCACGATTCACTGGAGTCGGGGTCTGCTTTATGCGTTTCCCCTTACACCCCTAATCCTGAAAACACTCTTGAAACTGAAGGAAGACAGAGGACACATGATCCTCATAGCCCCTCATTGGGCCTGACAACCATGGTTCTCCCTCCTACAGCTCTCTCAAACCCCATCGATCCATCTAGGATCCGATCCAGATCTCCTCTCTCAGAATGGCGGAACACTCCTCCATCCCAATTTTGATCCATTTGCCTGATGGCATGGCTCCTGAGAGCTTAGCTTTACGCCACCTTCCTCTGTCGGCAGAAGTCAAAAATATCCTCTCCTCCAGGAAACCATCCACTAGGAAGGCCTACTCCCTAAAATGGCGCAGATATGCCTCATGGTGTTACAACAACGCCCACAATCCCTTTGAGGCATCTGTTCCGACACTGCTACCCTACCTATGGCATCTGTCCTCTCAGGGGCTCAAATCCAATTTGATAAGAGTGCACCTCAGCACTATCTCGGCTTTTCATATCTCTGTGAATGGTAAACCAATCTCCACCACCCTCCTAGTAGCTTAGTTCATGAGGGACCTCCTCCTAACTAAGCCACCCATCCGCTCACCACCAGTGGCATGGGATCTCAATGTGGTTCTGGCTCAACTGCTCAAACCACCCTTTGAACTGCTAGCTACATCACAGCTTCGCTATTTCTCTTGGATGGTGCTTTTCCTCATAGCCTTCCAGATGTGTAAGTGAGCTACAGGCCCTAGTGGCTCACACCCCTTACACCTGCTTTCACCATGACAAGGTGATCCTGTGGACACACCTGCACTTCCTCCCAAAAGTGGTCTCTGCTTTTCAAATCAGACAGTCAACCTCCCTGTCTTCTTCCCAAGACCAGCCTCCCCGGTGGAAGCCTCCCTGCATAGACTGGACTGCAAAAGGGCTTTGGTTTGCTATATACATAGGATGGAAACCATCAGGAAGTCTTCTCAACTTTTTGTATCCTTTGATCCAGCTCATCTTGGACTACCAGTAACCAAATGATCCTTTTCACGCTGGATAGCGGACTGCATATCTTTCTGCTACGGAAAAGTAGGACTCTCCCTGACAAGACACGTCACTGCTCACAATATTTGGGCAATGTCAACCTCTGTGGCAAACCTCAGAGCAGTCCCTATCTCGGAAATATGCAGAACTGCTATGTGGTCCTTCATCCACATCTTTGCGCCCACTACTGCTTGGATGAAGACTCCTGCCAGGATGCAGCCTTTGGCCAGGCGGTCCTTCAACATCTCTTTGGGATGCAGCACAACTCCTACCCTCCTCCCACTCTTTCAGATCTCGGCTACAGGAGGTCGGAGCCAGTGATTCACAGACATCCCTGAGGTCTCTCAGCTAGGGAGTCCCATATGTGAGGACTACATTCCTGCTTGTTCCTGGAGATAGCGTAGTTACTCACGTCTAACAGGTGATCTCCGGGAACAGCAGGAATTTAGTCGTCACAACCTGCCCACCTCCCCAAGGAGTTGTATCTCTTTCTTTTTCTCTCTCTCTCTCGCCTTCTACTCTCTTCAGCTATGCACTCAACTGAGGAGAGTCAGTTAGAAGAGCAGGAAGGCACCAGCACATGCGCAGTGGACTGCTCCCAAATGCTTTCCTATTGGTAGCTGGGGAGCTTTCCGTGCAGGCTCCGTCGGTATCCGATGTCACCCATATGTGAGGACTAAATTCCTGCTGTTCCTGGAGATCAGCTGTTACAGGTGAGTAACTACGCTGATCTGACGTTTCGGGCCCTGCTGCAGTGGATTCAGTCTCTTCTGCCGGATGATTATACCCCTCTTTTGGAGTTTGCTACGGCCTTTCTTCTGATGCCATGTCCAGTCTGGTACGTCTAGTGGCCAGGGATTGTACCCTGTTGACAGTGTCTTGGCATTGGCTTGGCTTTGACATGGGGTAGTGGACTTCTTTTCTAAAGCTCGCTTGTCCCTCTGGCCTTAGAGGGGGCGCTTCTGTTTGGTCTGATTGGGAGAAGCAGGTAAAGGACCTGGGTAAGACAAAATCTTCGACTTTCTGGAGGACAGGTCAAAGGGGCCTGTGTAGCGAACAAGAGCTCTTTTTCCGTCAACCTCTGCCTGCTACTTGTGGGAGCGTTGGTTGGACTCCTGGGGGTCTTGGGAATTCCATCGCTACTGGCCTGGAGACCCCTTCTTCCCCTTGTGGATTTTGGGCTTGTTCTCAGTCCTTTTGTGGAGCTCATGAGTCCAGGGACTTGATCCTCTCCAAAGGAGGCCCTTCCTGGGCTGCAGGTGTGGTGGCCCATTCCCTGGTGTGGACCATTGTGGACTAGTTGCTGCACCTAAAGGCAGCGGTGCCCGTCCCCCCCGGATAAGTGGGGCAAGAGCAGATACTCCATCTATTTTGAGGTGTCCAAAAAGGGTGGTTCCTTCCGGCCCATTCTGAATCTCAAGGGATCATTGAGCATTTGCATGTCCTGCGCTTCCGGATGAAAACCTTGCACTCTATGATTCAAGCAGTCTGCCGAGTGGAATTCTTGGCTTCTCTGGATCTGGCTGAGGTGTATTTTCACATCCCAATCCAGGCATATCAGCAAATGTATCTGCATTTTACCGTGCTTGGCTCTCACTATCATTTTGCCGTCCTCCCTTTTGGGCTATCCACCACCCAAGGACATTATCCAAGCTCATGGTGGTGGCAGCAGTGACGCTGCAATGCTGTGGGATCTGTGTCCATCCATATCTGGATGACTGGCTTCTCTGGGCCCGTTCCCTTTCAGAGGCATCTCAGGTGGCATCCCAAGTGGCTTCTGTTTTGAAAAACCTTGGCTGGGTGAACTATCGGGGAAAGAGCCAGCTATTGTTTTCCCAGTGCCTGGAGTTCCCGGGAGCACATTTTGATACTAGAGTGGGCACCATGAGGCATATCTGCGCCATTTTAGGGAGTAGGCCTAGAGGAGAAAGCCAAAAGCTGTTTGCCTGATGCTGTTCTGTACGCAGCAGGCTCTGAGTCTGGGATTATATTCAGCTCCTGAATTAACGGCAGTGGTGCAGCGCTTGGCAGTTTGTTCCTGAGGCAGCCAAGGTGCCATATCTTTTGGCCTTCTACAGGATGTACTGAAGGAAGGACCTTTCCCTTAGCTCCCTGGAAGTTCAGGTGGCAGCTGTGGCCTGTTTCAGAGGTCCAGTGAGCAGTAAATCTCTAGCCTTGCACTCGGACATCTCGCGCTTTCTCCAGGCGGTTTGGCATCTGCATCCTCCCCTTTGATCTGTGTTCCCTTCCTGGGATTTCATTTTGTTAAAATTTGATATACTTCTTTTAGAGTGAACATCAAAGGGGTTTACAATAAAAGGTATAAAAATCATTATAAACATAAAGAGCAGGAAAAGAGTGCCATTAAAATACAGGAAAATAGAGAGAGGTTACAGACGGGGCGCAGGAGGGAGTGTGAGGATAAGAGGAGGAACACAAAAAGTCAGGTATTGGGTTAGAGCAGCCGGAGAAAAGAGAGGGATAATGTCATAGACAATATGGAACAGATGGGCTTTAAGCTGTGCTTTGAACCTAGGGAATGAGAGTTCTGAACGAAGGTCTGAGGGAAGGCTGTTCCAATGGGAGGGACCAAGAAGAAGAGTGGTGCGTGGATTCAAGGTGAGCCTGTGAAGGAGAGGAAAGGCAAAGTCTGTCCATATGAATGGATCTGAGAGCACGGTGTGGTATGTGGAGAATGAGATTAGAAACATATTATGGGGTACCAACGTGCAGAACCTTATGTACTATAGTGAGTATCTTGAATTGTATGCAGTAGTGGATGGGAAGCCAGTGCAAACGGATGAATCGTGGCATAATGTGGTCTGATCGAGATGCAAAAAAAAGCAGTTTAGCAGTGGTATTCTGAATTAGTTGGAGACGCTTGAGCTCATATTGGGGAGACCAGTGAAGACAGAATTACAGTAATCCAGACGAGATGGAATGAGAGAGACCAGCAGTGTGATTAGGGCAGAGTTAGGGAGGATAGAATGGACAGCTCTAATGCTTTGCAAAGAAAAGAAGGAATGTTGGATCATGGAACTTATATGTTGATGAAAAGATAAAGAGAAGTGTCTGGTGCT
This sequence comes from Ichthyophis bannanicus, assembly GCA_033557465.1. NCBI lineage: Eukaryota > Metazoa > Chordata > Amphibia > Gymnophiona > Ichthyophiidae > Ichthyophis > Ichthyophis bannanicus. The sequence goes on from CM066032.1 coordinate 749,395,305, forward strand.
CAGAGTCCTGACGGTGGCACCCTCTGAGCCATTGAAGCACACTACTTTGAAGGATTTGACCCTGAAGACTACTGTCTTGATTGCGATTTGTTCCGCAAGGCGGATTTCCAAGCTGTAGACTCTGTCTTGCAGAGATACTTATCTGTTCTTTTCAAAGGAGGCCGTTTCTATTCGGCCTGTGTCTTCCTTCTTGCCAAAGGTGCTTTCTCCCTTTCACATGAACCAGGAGGTCTGCCTGCCCGCTTCCTCTAAAGAGCAGTGTCGGGGAAAGGATAAGGATCTTCATCTTGTGGAGGTCGTCCAGAGGGTGCTTCTACATTGCTTGGAGGTTACGAATTCCTTTTGTTAGTCCGACCATCTTTTTGTGCTGTTTGCTGGCCTGCGCAAGGGTGACACAACAGCTAAATCGACTTTGGGACGCTGGCTTAAGGAGGCCATTGCCTTGGCATATGTGTTACAGAACCATCTAGTTCTGGAGGGATTGCACATCCTTTCTACCCAAGTGTAGGCATTGTCGTGAGCGGAGCAGAGCTCTGTTGTAGCCCCTGCAGATACTGTTGGGCAGCAACGTGGGCGTCACTTTCCATTTTTATCAAGCATTACCTCTTGGATGTCCACACGAGGGCGGACACGGCCTTGGCTCAAGGGATTTGTGAGTTGCTGTGTCTTCTTCCTGCCCAGTGTAATTGCAGCTTTGGTACATCCTACTTGTCTGGACTAGTCTAGCAAGAAGATATGGAAGGTGACATTTTACTTATCAGTTAATGTCCTTTCCTTGGATCCTGCTAGACCAGTCCACTCCAGGGCTCGTCCCTGTGACTGTATTGCTCTGTTCTCCTGCGGTAACCTTGGGTCCGCTATGATTTTTATACTTTGCTCTGCAGGTTCATCATCTACTGACAGCCTTATGTTTATGCTTTCCTCTACATAGTTTTCTACTGTTGATCACTCATTATTGCCCATGGTTTAGGTTGTGTGAGGCTTGCCATGTTTCTCCTATATGTTTTGGGATGAATACTGAAGGGACCTCTGGTGGCTGAGGCACATAGAGACATGGGAGTGATGTCACTGAAAGCTGGGCTTTTCATTGGCTCTTTGTCTCAACTAATCTGGCGGTAGGGGAACACAACCCACTTGTCTGGACCAGTCTAGCAGGACTCAAGGAAAGGACATTAACTGGTTATAGTTTGTCTTATACTAGGACATTTTCGTAAGACACTTGCTGTGTTTTATTTGATTTCATTTATAATTGTTTAAGCTTCTTGCTTCTTCAGGGTTAAGAATGCAGGTTCACACAGTTCTGGGATAAAATAAGCAGGTTAAGGGTTTGGTCAAATGGCACAGGTAGGTAGCGACTTTGCTTGAGACGGGCCCCAGAGTTTGCTGCATGCACATTGTCCTTGTCCTTTCTTGTCCCCTTCTATACCCCTACTCAGCAAACTGGCATCTGGCTGACATCTGCCCTGTTACCTTCCCCAGCTTCCTGCGGCTCCAGTTGGAAAAAGAAGCCTTGTACAATGACAGCAGGTGAGGTCTTACGCCATATAATCCCTCTTGTACTTTTGGAAAGTGGTGTATTCTGGGAAGTCGCTACCTCTTAGATCAGTATTACGATTAAACGTTCCTTGAGAGGGCTAGGAGTTTGGCAGATGATAGACCAAAACCACCAAAATAAACAATGGTACAGTCTCCCTACTCCTGGAGATTCAAAATCGCTTAATTAACCAAGGCTTTTTTTATAAAGCTTTTAATAGATATCGGGGAAGGGCCCGCTTCCTATCTTAGCCACTGCAGATGGGAAAATTTATTGACTATAAGTGATAATTCCCTTTAAAATAATCTGAATGTGCCTCTTACTAGGTACCTTAACCAGCATTATCTGTAATGGCAATTTGATTTCCTGCACTGCAAGCAGCAGTTTATCTTCTGGCTTCTGCTTCTCCCACCTTCATTATTCATTAGAAAGATTGTCAGTAAAATTGTGTCCAGAAGCTTCAGAGAATAATTTAAGGAAAGCAAGGGGTGGGATCATGCCACAGATCTTCATCTGCTTCTGCCTTTACATTCCTTAGGTAATTTGTAATAGGGGCCCCCTGGTCTCCCATGATGCTTTGGCTAAGGCCATAAAATCTGGAATTTACTGATCTGCTATAGAATCATGGGAAACCAAGAGTCATGTCAGAAAGGCTGCATGGGGCACATGTCTGTGCATCCTCTTTCTTAACCAATTCTTCCCCCTCCTCCCACTCATGCACAGATTGAGCCTTGTCCTCCACTGCCAGTGGGGCCAGACCTACTTTTTGAGTTGTGCAGAATTCCAGCTCCCAGCAACAGAAGAAGATGCAACATCCCTGGTGGCATGAGAGTGAAAGAGGACAGATGTAGTAGGAAGGGGGAGAAAGAAGGTGAGGGTATGTGAGAGAGAAGGGCTGTAGCTAAGGAGTGACATCTTCCTTATCCAGTACCCCCATTAAATCCCCAGACTCTCCCCTATCTTCATTTCTCTCCCCTCTCCATGATTCACATATTACAGAATCTGCCCACCTTTCTCTAATCTTTTCTCTCCCCTCCCTATACCCAAACCTCCCAAACATATAACCTGTGGAAGTTTTAGAATCAGGCTTCAAGCTCTTACTGTGCTGGATCTCATAATTCTATACTCAGTGCTCACAGCACATGCACACACTCCTGCTCCAGTCCCAAGCACTCGGTGATCTATTCCCTATCTCCAGGAACAAGCAGGAATGAGTCTTCACATATGGGTTTCGTCAGTACCGACGGAGCCTGCGCGGGAACGCTCCCCAGCGTCCAATCAGAAAGCCTTTGGGAGCATCCCACAGCGCCTGCGTGCTGCCTTCCCGCCTTTCCCAACTGTCTCTCCTCAGTTCTTCTTTTTCCGTGGAGCCAGCAGGTCGTGTTCCTGTCACCGCAGAAGAATTTCCTTATTTTTTCTTTATTTTGTGTCGTGTCTGCCTTCTTCGATGCTCTACCGGTACCGCCGGTCTTTGTTCTTTTCTTCTTGTAAAAAAACAAAAAAAACCTTTGTTTTTTCGTTCTTTTTCTTCAGGTGCACTTGCGTTTTGGGCCTTAGGCCCAAAACGTTTTTTCCTTAATATGGAAAAGCCTGCCTCAGGATTTAAGAAGCGCACAAAATGTGGCGGTACCATTTCCATCATCGACACCCATGACTGGTGTCTAAAATGTTTAGGTCCTGACCATTCCATAACAGATTGTATGTCCTGTTCTATGATGTCTAAAAGAGGTCGGCAGAACCGAGCTGCCAAGCTCAGTACCCTGTTTCCCTCTGATGCGGCTTCGGTGGCATCGACGTCTTCCAGGGCTGCTGCTTCCTCTCATGGATCTCAGGTCACTAAACATAAATCTAGCCGGTCCTCGAAGGGTAGATCTCCTTCTAAGCATTGAGATGCCTCTGGCGTTGCCCTCGAGGATTCTGCACCGGCAAAATTACCCCGGCGGGAGGCTTCGGCCTCTAAAGCATCATCATCGGGGTTCCAGGATGATCTCGATGGCGTGGCCTTGACAGATCTCCTGGTGCCATGCTCCGGGGTACCGGTGGCTTCCACCGGTACCGACTTCCAAGCATTGGCGTCGTCGATGGATCAGAGGATTCTGTCCATAGAACGCAGTCTGGCGGCTTTCCTTGTGGCATCGACGCCCGTGGTACCGCAACAGACTACTCCGCCGGTACTGGCTCTAGCATCGCCATCGGTACCGATCTTGGTACCGGTGGCATCGACATCGGCATCGGTGTCTGCTATGCCGGTACTCTGTCCTCTGAAGCCCTCCGGTACCGGTTATTCCCGATACCGATCCTGGTCGGTACGGGTATCGGGCTTTGCAAGAGCATCCGGACAGACGATACTTCGATTCCTCTGAAGACTCTGAGGATTCTGAAGAGTCGATCGATGCAGTGATGCTTCTTCCACAGGAGGAGTCCTCTCCTAAACGAAGGATGTCTCCTCCAGAGGACTTGTCTTTTCAAGACTTTATCAGGGAGGTGGCTCGGGGCCTCTCTATCACAGTGGCCCCTGAGACAGAGCCCAGAGCCAAGGAGTTAGATATTTTACAATATCCTAAAACTCCTAAGGAGGCAGCTACCTTGCCTATTCATGAGATTCTGTATGATCTCATGTTGAGGATGTGGGAATCACCTCTGACCACCTCTCCTTATTCTCATAGGTTGGATACCATGTATCGTGTCCCTCCTTCTCCTGGTTTCCATAAAACTCAGCTTCCTCACCACTCTATTGTGGTTGAGTCTGCAATGAGAAAGATTAGAAGTGCAAAAAGACATGCCTCTAATCCTCCAGAACGTGATTGTAGAACCCTGGATGCTTTTGAAGAAGAGTCTTCCAAGCTTCCATGCTTGCTGCGAGAATTAATTCCTATAGTCTCTACATGGGAATGTTCTTAAAAGAAGTCACTGACCATTTGCAAACTTTAAGTCCTTTTATGTCTGAAGATAAAAGGCAGGACTTTCTCACTGGGTTCAAACATGTCCAAGATATCTCCAAATTCTCCAACCGTGCAGCTTTCAACTCCTTTGAATGCGTAAGCAGAGCCTCAGCTATTGCCATAGGTGCACGTAGGATTGCTTGGCTTCAGGCATCTGATTTGGAGATCTGGGTTCAAGATGAATTGGGAAATATCCCTTGTACAGGTGAGAACCTGTTTGGTAAGGATTGTCCAGCAAAAGCCAATCAGATGGATGCTGAAAATTCTGCTTTGGATAGACTATCCAAATCCACAGCTGCTCCTGCTAAGAAAAGGTTATTCAAGAAAACACCTTTTTCTAAAAAGGGAAAATTCTATCCTGCTTATGCTCAGCAGGCATCTTCTGCAGCTCAGTTCCCTACCAAACGTCAGCAATCATCCAAACAGAGCAGAGCAAAACAAAGGCTGCTAGGCCTGCTCCAGCCCAGCAACCTCAGCCCCCTCAGGGCCTTTGACTTTCCGCTAGAGAACTTAGCCTTTCTGGCTCTAGAAGGACCAGAGCCCTCCACCATTCCAGGAAGGTTGTGTCACTTTGCTCACAGGTGGGGGAAAATTACAGCAGAGCATTGGACACTCTCCATCACATAAGAGACGGGTAGAAACTTCATTTTTCAAGCTTGCCCCCTCTCACAAGAGTGCACCAGTTCAAGTCTCCAACCTCCCTCCTCAACCTGTTGGGGCAGGAGGTTGCCACTCTTCTCGCCCAGGGGGCAATAGAGGAAGTGCCTTTTCAACAACAGGGCACAGGTTTCTACTCCCCCTATTTTCTTATTCCAAAGAAAACAGGGGGTTTCAGACCCATCTTAGATCTCAGAGAGTTGAACAGATTCCTAGTCAAGGAAAAATTCAAGATGGTTTCTCTGGGAACTCTGCTGTCATACCTTCAGAATCAGGATTGGCTTTGTTCTCTAGATCTCAAGGATGCGTACACTCATGTTCTCATCCGTCCAACTCACAGAAGGTTCCTTCGGTTCCTTTTTCAAGAGAAGCACTATCAATACAGAGTGCTCCCTTTTGGTCTGGCCTCTGCACCAAGAGTGTTCACGAAATGCATGGCAGTGGTAGCTGCTTTTCTGCGCACCCTGGGAATATTCGTCTTCCCTTACCTGGATGACTGGCTCATTCGAGCTCCCACACAATCAGAGGTCAAGAGTTCTCTAAACTGTACAATGCGTATCCTTCAGTATTTAGGGCTGGTAATAAACATCCCAAAATCCAATTTAATCTCTACTCAGTCCCTGGAGTTTATAGGGGCGTTGCTGGATACCACAAGGGCAAGGGCCTATCTTCCCCAGGCCTGTTGCCTTCGTTTGGTGCAGTTAGCTACTCAAGCAGAGTTGAAGCCCCTCCTAACTGCTTGAGAGATGTTACAGTTGCTAGGCCACATGGCATCCACCGTGCATGTGGTACCATATGCTCGCCTTCACATGAGGGCAGCTCAGTGGACTTTATCCACCCAATGGACCCAGGCATTAGGCTGCCTGTCAGACAAAATAGCAAACACAAGTCGCCTCATTTTGTCCCTCCAGTGGTGGAAGTCCCCTCAAAACCTGTTGCTGGGGTCCCCCTTTCAGCAGTCTCTACCCCAAGCAACTCTTACAGCAGATGCTTTTCCAATGGGGTGGGGAGCTGGGGTGGGGAGCTCATCTGCAAGACCTCTCTACCCAGGGCTTCTGGTCCCCACAGGAGACTTGTCTACATATCAGTCTCTTGGAACTCAGAGCAATCTTCCTTGCTCTGCGGGTTTTCCACACCCTGCTCAGCCACAAGACAGTCCTTATCCACACGAACAATCAGGTAGCCATGTTCTATGTGAACAAGCAGGGAAGAACGGGCTCTCTGTCGCTTTGCAACAAAGCTTTGCGACTGTGGGCCCTCGCCAGAGAGCATCACATTCATCTTCTGGCAGTTTATCTTCCAGGCGTTCAAAACTCTTGGGCAGACAGGCTCAGTCGAGTTTTGCTTCCACACGAGTGGTCCCTACATATGGACCAGGTGTCCAAGATTTTTCAAATTTGGAGAATCCCGGACATAGACCTCTTTGCAAGTCCGTGGAATGCCAAACTTCCCCGGTTCTGTTCCAGAACTCTGGCTCAGGTAGCTCAGGCAAGGGATGCTTTCCTCCTTCACTGGGGTCAAGACTTCCTCTATGCCTTTCCACCCATTCCCCTAATTCCCAAAACCCTGTTCAAGCTTCAGAAAGACAGAGGCCACATGATTCTCATAGCTCCACATTGGCCACGGCAAGTGTGGTACCCTCTGCTTCTACATCTCTCTCAAGCTCCCTCCCTGGAGTTAGGGTCTGCTCCAGACCTCCTCTTTCAAGAGGACGGAAAGTTGTGGCATCCCAATCCCCAGTCTCTGCATCTCAGGGCTTGGTTGCTGAAGGCCTAGATCTCCAGGATCTTCATCTTTCTCAACAAGTGAAAGATGTTCTTTATGCTTCCAGAAAAACTTCCACTAGACGTTCTTATGCTTTCAAGTGGAAAAGGTTTACCATCTGGTGTTCTGGGAAGGGTCTTAACCCCCTTGTCATACCTCTGGAATCTTTGCTGGAGTATCTCCTCCATCTGTGTAATGCAGGCCTTAAGACAAATTCAGTAAGGGTCCATTTGAGTGCTATTGCAGCTTCCCTTAAGCCTCTAAATGGACAACCTATTTCCTCTCATCCTCTTGTAGCCAGATTCATGAGAGGTCTCCTTTTAACAAAGCCTCCCATTACACCACCCCCGGTGGCATGGGACTTAAACTTGGTTCTTGGTCAACTTATGAAGCCAATAATGTTAAAAAGGAAAGGCCCCCTATAGGTATTAAGCCTCTATCGGTGAACCTAGCACTAAACTGAATTCACCACTACCAGAATCAATCAACTAGATAAACTATGGTCTCAGACTCACATAAGCATTGCTTTAAACTCTGTTAAAAGCAAAATGCCTTCTCGCATCAACGACCACTTAACGTTTACCGTTGTTGAATAAATTGTACTATTATTCGTTCACCAAAAAGTTCTTAAATCATTCTAAAATTTTTTCATATTTTCAAGCGTTTTTGTATAAAAAGTGAATGCGCTTATCTGTAAACGATGAAAATCGCTGGCAAGTTTCCCCGACGCTACCAAAAAGGGTACCGCTCACGCGTTTCAAGTTCTTCATCAGGGGGAAATTCTCATACCCCAGTACATTCTACAAAACAGCCAAAAAGTTCATTAGAACAAGGGTCCATCACATCAAAAAGACATTGTAAAAGAAGTTGATTGTTCTGCTCACCTTTACTTTCACCGCGGGGTTTTCCAATTTTGCACTCCACAACTCAGCAAGTTGAACAGACGTCAATAATGTGGCAAAAAACGCCGCGCATGCGTGCTGCACAACACTTTCCAACCTATAAAAGGAACTGGCGGCTTGACGTCATAATTAAATGCATCGCAATTGGGTCTCTAGACAAACTGTGTTAGAAAAGCGAGTGCTACTGAAATTTCTGAATGAGCTCCTAGAAAAAGAAGCTAATGTATCAGATACATACACGCCAATCAATAGAGCTGTTCAGTCCCGTTGATCCTACTGTTGCTAAACGATAGATCCATTTTTGCTCTTGGATCAATAGCACTTGGGCTCTAGACTTCTTATTTCTAACCGCAAAAACCCGCTCAATTGCGAAACAGCGCAGCTCATCGAACTTGTGCCTTTCAGTGATACAGTGTAATACAATAGGAGCTTCAAGGACCTTGCATTTCAACTTACTGCGATGTTCATTGAGTCGGGTCTTAAGTTGCCGTTCCGTTTTTCCAATATATAGAAGGTTGCAGGGGCATCTGATTGCATATACTACGTGATCTGAGGTGCAAGTGGTGGAACTCCGTAGTTTGTAATTTCTACCGTGATACTCAAACTCTGTCAGCTCTTCAGTAATCGGACAAACATTGCACCCGCCACACGGTTTGTGTCCTCCTGTCTCCATTACTGTATTCACCATGGGCATCTTTAGCCGAGCTAGGCTCAACTTTTCCTTGAGATTGGAACGTCGGGTCCAAACGTTAAGTGGTCGTTGATGCGAGAAGGCATTTTGCTTTTAACAGAGTTTAACTGAATAAAAGCCTGTGACTCTTTAAACGGTTAACTCAAAACAATAAAGGCTCACACCGTTTAATGGCTCACCCTACGACTCAAAATAGCCGTTGTTGATTCACACTGGCAATCGGTCTCAGAAAAACCAGCGGCACTTGAACCAAGAGCTAATAGCTCGTGAATTGTGCCAGTTTCACATCAATGACCTTATGCCGTTTAGAATTATTCAAAAAATTTTTTTTTTTTTTTTGTTTTTATATTTTCTTATTCAATGTCCTGTGTTGCTCTTAAAATACTTCTCGTCCTCAATAATAAATAACTTCAACAATATCAATGTCACATTGTTTAGATGAGGAGATATTGAATAAAGTTCAAACTTATCTTCTGCCTGCTTATCATGAAGGGCAATTCCAACGCTCACAGCAAGGCACCCCAAGCGTTTCACGTGAGAAGTTTCATCAGGGAATCGTCCAAGTTTTACTGTGAAAATGTGAAAAGTGTGAAATTAATAACATGGCCAGTCGCATGTTCACTCCTTAAAGACTAACACTAAAAAGCAAACCTGCACATCTGATGCTGCTGGCGTGTCTACTTGCATCCTATCACTCGCAATTACAAAATTCTCCGATGAAGACAAAACGCCGCGCATGCGGGATCTGATCAAAGCCACCATCTTTAAAGGGACTAGTGCTCACGTGACCCAGCGGAGGTAATCGAGTTGCACACCTGCTTAAAAGTAGCTGCTTAATTGAGCATTTCCATGAAAACGCCTGTCGATATCAAGCATAAAAACCTTACACAATGTAAAAAAATGTATATATGTAGGAAAAATAGAAAATGTGAAAAAATACAAAAACTCCGTCATTTGTCCTTTCAAAATTAAAAATGTAGAACTATTGCAGTGATGCCTAGTTTCCCTAAAGGCACAGTGCCAGGTTCAGCCGAACATTTAATCCTCTTGGACTCACAGTGTCCAAGGTGAAGATCCACTTCTGTTCTTTCCATAAAAGAGTATGTCCTGCGATTTTATCTACTCCTTTCACAGATGATAGTTCCGCTCCAGAATTAAGGGGTCATCACAAATGTGGTAGCTGTAATATTTGTGATGTCACCATGGAAATTACGGAATATACTCACAATGGTATTACATATAGCCTTAGGCATAGAACAACGTGTGAATCAGTGAACGTAGTTTATATCATAGTCTGCCCATGTGGCATGTTGTACGTGGGCAAAACTGAACGGGCGTTCCGCATTCGGATGCGGGAGCATAGCAGCCGTCTAAATTGCAAAGTACTTGAAGCACCATTAGTCCAGCATTGCTTACGACACCAGCATATTTTTGAACAGCTGCGGTGTTTTTGCATTGACCACGTCGAATTTGGCATGCGGGGTAGAACCATTGGTGATACTCTTTTATGGAAAGAACAGAAGTGGATCTTCACCTTGGACACTGTGAGTCCAAGAGGATTAAATGTTCGGCTGAACCTGGCACTGTGCCTTTAGGGAAACTAGGCATCACTGCAATAGTTCTACATTTTTAATTTTGAAAGGACAAATGACGGAGTTTTTGTATTTTTTCACATTTTCTATTTTTCCTACATATATACATTTTTTTACATTGTGTAAGGTTTTTATGCTTGATATCGACAGGCGTTTTCATGGAAATGCTCAATTAAGCAGCTACTTTTAAGCAGGTGTGCAACTCGATTACCTCCGCTGGGTCACGTGAGCACTAGTCCCTTTAAAGATGGTGGCTTTGATCAGATCCCGCATGCGCGGCGTTTTGTCTTCATCGGAGAATTTTGTAATTGCGAGTGATAGGATGCAAGTAGACACGCCAGCAGCATCAGATGTGCAGGTTTGCTTTTTAGTGTTAGTCTTTAAGGAGTGAACATGCGACTGGCCATGTTATTAATTTCACACTTTTCACATTTTCACAGTAAAACTTGGACGATTCCCTGATGAAACTTCTCACGTGAAACGCTTGGGGTGCCTTGCTGTGAGCGTTGGAATTGCCCTTCATGATAAGCAGGCAGAAGATAAGTTTGAACTTTATTCAATATCTCCTCATCTAAACAATGTGACATTGATATTGTTGAAGTTATTTATTATTGAGGACGAGAAGTATTTTAAGAGCAACACAGGACATTGAATAAGAAAATATAAAAACAACAAAAAAAAAAAAAATTTTTTTGAATAATTCTAAACGGCATAAGGTCATTGATGTGAAACTGGCACAATTCACGAGCTATTAGCTCTTGGTTCAAGTGCCGCTGGTTTTTCTGAGACCGATTGCCAGTGTGAATCAACAACGGCTATTTTGAGTCGTAGGGTGAGCCATTAAACGGTGTGAGCCTTTATTGTTTTAACAGAGTTTAAAGCAATGCTTATGTGAGTCTGAGACCATAGTTTACCTAGTTGATTGATTCTGGTAGTGGTGAATTCAGTTTAGTGCTAGGTTCACCGATAGAGGCTTAATACCTATAGGGGGCCTTTCCTTTTTAACATTATTGGCTATAACCCCCTGCAAATAGACCAACACAAGAGTGTATATACACAACTTATGAAGCCGCCTTTTGAACCTTTGGCTACCACCTCCTTGAAATACCTTTCTTGGAAGGTTATCTTTCTCATTGCAATCACATCAGCACGTCGTATTAGTGAATTGCAAGCACTCGTAGCTAATCCACCTTATACAAGGTTCCATCATGACAAGGTGGTCCTTAGGACTAATCCACACTTTATGCCTAAGGTGGTCTCGCCTTTTCACCTCAACCAAGAGGTCTACCTACCTGTCTTTTTTCCAGGACCTCATGCATCAAGTGCAGAGAGGAATCTTCATACCCTGGACTGTAAAAGAGCTCTGGCTTTTTACTTACAGAGGACACAGCAACATAGAAAGTCCTCTCAACTCTTTGTTGCTTTTGATCCTTCTCATTTGGGACTACCAGACTCCAAGAGAACATTATCTAACTGGATTGCCCAGTGTATTTCTTTCGCCTATCAGAGCAAGAACCTTTCTCTGGAGGGCCATGTCACAGCTCACAATGTGAGAGCCATGGCAGCCTCAATGGCTCATCTCAACTCTGTCTATTGACGACATCTGTCGAGCAGCCACTTGGGCCTCTGTTCATACCTTCACAGCCCATTACTGCTTGGACAAGGACTCCCGCCGGGATGCCTTGTTTGGTCAGGCTGTTCTTAAACACCTGTTCCATACTTAATCAACTCCTACCCACCATCCCTCATGGGATGCCAGAGATCCATGTGGGGAAGTGCAGCCCTGTCCCAGGGACACACAACTTCTGGGATCTCTCCCTGGCATCTAAAGCTAGGGAGTCCCCATATGTGAAGACTCATTCCTGCTTGTTCCTGGAGATAGCACAGTTACTTACCTGTAACAGGTGATCTCTGGGAACAGCAGGAATAAGTCTTCACAACCCACCCACCTCCCCTAGGAGTTGTCTTTCTCTATCTCTCTTTCCTTTCCCTCTCTCTCTTTGTCTCATCTCTAAAACTCAACTGAGGAGAGACAGTTGGGAAAGGCGGGAAGGCAGCACGCAGGCGCTGTGGGATGCTTCCAAAGGCTTTCTGTTTGGACGCTGGGGAGCGTTCCCGCGCAGGCTCCGTCGGTACCGACGAAACCCATATGTGAAGACTTTTTCCTGCTGTTTCCAGAGATCACCTGTTACAGGTAAGTAATTGTGCTTTAGTAGTGGTGGAAAGTAATGTGGGAAAAGAACATATAGAAAAAACCTGTCATGTTAGCAGGTTGTTCCAAGTAGAGCAGAGTTAGACCCTATACCGAAACGCCAGATAGAAAAATGAAGGGTTGTCTCTAACCACAGATAACTGAAGATTGTCCTTTTGTTTAGCAAAAAATAGACTATATACATAGCAAAAGCAAACCCCATCTAAGATTACAGCCCATACAGCTACACATATAGAGATTGGTAGATGAGCAAAAAAAACAGGCATGTTGCACTCTTTCGCCTTCTATAAACTCAAGCATTCTGAAATCATAGCCTGAAAATAAGAGTTACTATGGACAAGGTTGAAAAGGGAGTAAAGACTTTGTGGTAGTTAGGCTTTCTTCCTTTTGCCTTTTTTGCCAGAAAAGCACCACAAACTATTTAAAAGCAATAAAACAGCCATTTATGAAGTAAACAGGCCAGGTATATAATACATATATCTGATCATCAGTAGGATGGGTGGCCTGTTATTATTCAAATCACAGGAGATTAAGATGATAGCCATGCACACCGATCTCTTCAGGTAGAACTGAGTAGGCATGCATACAGCATATAGAAAGTTCAGGATGAAGTAGCTCAACTCTTGTTGACCAAAAGTTAAATTACAAAGTGACCTGGGGAAGCAAAACTGAAATCGTACCAAAAAAATGTAGGACCAAAAGAAAGAAAAATAGACCCCCATCTTACCCTTAAAGTGAAAGACACAGGGCCTTAAGGATTCATGGAGGAGTATGTCGCAGCAAAGAGCACAGACATGGGTAACACCTTCCCGAACAATGAACATGAAGGAAAAGTCCTGTCAGTGCTTCTGATCAAAAAATAAATGTCTGCTCCTAGCTTGCTAGAGTAAAAAGCTGACATTAACCTTCCCAGCCAATGCACAGATTTGTGGAAGAAAGCTCCCAAAGCCAATTATGTCTGCATTGCCTTTTTATTAGTTACAAAGCTGATCTGTTTGAGAGAAGATATCTACAAAGCTCTGAGACTGTTCTCTACCCTCACCAGGGGTCAGAGACTAATATAGAATCCAGTTCATCTATATGCAAGATACAGGTTCCTCCTTATACACTCTGCTTATAAGATAGCCATATAGGGAAAGAAAAGAAAAGTGGCTGTTCGCTTTTATTCGAAGGACACTTCCTATACTACCAACTTCCTCTTTTAGCAGTGCATGTGTTAGTCTGAGACTACTTTGGTCTATAAACATGGATGCTCAGTTACCCAGACTTCATCGACCAGACACATAAATAAGACAAGACAGTTGCTCTAGCAGTCCACAAACTCTTGCAGGACCTGTAATACAAGAACTTGCAGGCAATCTTGTCAACATCTGCTGTATTTAAGACTTGAAGTCAAGTACAAAATGTACCAGTACCTAGGCATTGCCATGCACAACAGCTTCCACACCAATCTTTGCTGGTTGAGGTAGTTCTGAAGAAAGCTAAAAGCTCAAAACTCTCATCTGTGCCACCAGGAAAAGACTAGAGTGTCCTTGACCTGGTAGGGAGAAAAGGTTTTTCAAGGTGCGATGCTGAATGCCAGAATAGTGGCTCACCAGTTTCAAATGTTTCAATACCACCACTTTATTCATGAGCAGATGCTGGGCCTCCTATTAATATTACTTTCGGACCAATAGGCTGCACGCCCAACTGTTAAAACATATGAAAGTGTGACATTCATTTAATGCAGTCTACTTGACTCGTTTGACATAGCAAACAAAACAGCAGCAGTTGGCATCTCTGCACATTGAATGGCATGGCTTCAAGCAGTGGTTCTTGACCCACTCCTCTGGGCTCACCTAAGCTATTTAGGTTTTCAGGATATACAAATGAATATGCATGAGAGAGATTTGCATGTAAAGCCTTCATTGCATGCAAATCTATCTCATGCATATTCGTTGTGGGAATCCTGAAAACTCAACTGGTCTAGGTGTGGCCCGAAGACTGGGTTGAGAACCACTGACTTAAAGCATCTTTACAAAGTTCCCTCTCTGAGGGGTGAGGGGGGACAACAACCTGTTTGAAGGCAAAGCCAAGGACACAATAACCCCCCAAAAAGATAGCTCCTGTATCATTGAGCAGTTATCTGCACAACCAGTGGACCAAACCTGATGTAACCCACTGAGCAGCAGCCTTATCAATGTATTATCCCTGCAGAAGATTCTTGCTCTACAGCTGTACCTAACAGCAGCGTTCCACAACACGCCCGAATTCAAGATGTTGATTTAGGGAATGGAAACAGATCACCTCCTCTCAGCCTCCCAAAACATTTTTTTGACTACCTGCCAGCAGGGAGCTTCCTCCTCTTCAAAGAAATGTCACTTATTTACTTCTGACAAGTAGCTTCTAAATATCAACAACATAGGTGAAGAAAATGTATCTTGTAGTCCATCTGCTCCATATATGCCTATCCCCACCTTCTTAGACTCCTACTTTCATCAGTCTGTTTTTGCAACAGACATGTGGGCCCTTTTTAGAAGCTAGAGCAATAGAGGAAGTCCCACTCTATGTGAGAGGAAAGGTTTTTACTCCAGTTACTTACTCGTTCCCAAAATGTCCAAGGAAATCAGACCAATCTTCAACTTAAGGTATCAAAACAATTCATAAAGAAGTTCAAAATGAACTTCCTGGCTACCATCCTCCTGCTTTATTGCCAAGGCGACTCAAGGATGCTTACATTCACATTCCAATATACCAGTGCATTAGAAATTTCTGTGCTTCACTCTAGGAAATCATCGCTATCAGTACCAGTACTTCTCTTGGGACTCCTGTCAGCACCCAAAGTATTCACATTTGCCAGATGACAATCTGTGACTTCTAGAAAGGAAGCACAGTGATCCCTCCACATCTCCAAGAGCACTCTAGACTTTCTCAAATTTATCATCTCACAGCAATCCACAATTAGTCCCACTTAGTTGATGGGACTTAACCGGGACTTATCTCCTTATACTACAGGGAAAAACCTTCCTACCACTCAGCCATCAACAATTCACTGCCAATCTTTTGGAAAAGGATAGTGGCAGCATACACAGCTTTCGCTGACACCAACCTCCGAACTCTAGTCCACATGGCAGCTACAGTCCACATAATCTCTCTTGCTAGATTCTACATGAGGGAGCTAAAGTGCCAGTGGAACCAACACGGCCAGCCACTGAGCCAGCACATCACCATCAAACCTTTCATTGAGATAGTGATGCCAAACAGTGAATCTTCAGCTCGGCAGATCATTCCAGCAGCCTCAATAGCAGATAACCGTAACTGTATTTTTTATGGCCTGGAGAGTCCACCTGCCCCATCTGCATACTCAAGGAAACTCGACCCATTGTGAAATGAGCCTCCATATCAACCACTGGAACTCAGAACAAGGCCCTGTGCATATTCAAGGGTTGGGTCACAAGGAACATGTTTCTCATACAATGTTCTGTAACAAACAGGGTGGGTTCAATTTGCTCAGGTTATGCCACAAAGCAACCAGAATCTGGCACCTGGCATTTTGCCTCCATTACTTCCTGATAGTTTCATATCTTCTGGACAATTGGAACCAAATAGTGAATGTACTCAGCTGCAAGCTCGATCCTCATGATTGGTCCCTGGACAAAGGAGTGGCCAACCAGTTTCTTTCCTAGTGGGACACTCCAGAGATCATTCTCCTTGCTACACAGCTCAACTCCAAACGCCTGTTGTTCTACTCCAGAAGAGCAGCTGTGTACTGCCTAGTCTACAATGTCTTTGCAATTTACTGGGGTCAAGGTTTGATGTACACCCTTCTCCCAATTCTACTCATTCCAAGACCATTCAAAAAGTTATATAAGACTCTGCTCACCTCAATCTAATCACTCCACATTGGCCTCACCAAATCTAGTTCCCCAACTAACTGCCATTGCCATAGAGGATCCGATTCTTCTGGGGACCCATCTATTTTTTCTAACACAGCAAACAGGCAATCTCCTACATCCAAGTCTGCAAGTACTAGCACTAACAGCTTGAATATTGAAGTGATCCTCCACCCTATCTGTTCCTCAGGAGATTCAGAAAATTATCATTGCCTCCAGGAGACAATCCACCAGGAGATCTTATTAGTTTAAGTGAACTTATTCACCAGATGGTTCAGAACCAACCACCAGGATATTTTCAAGTGTGAAGTCTGTGCCTGAGGCACAACTGAGAAACTCGGTGCCATTGCAGTATATCGTGAACATGTTGACACTAGCCGGTCTCCTCACATCCCAGTTTATCAGAGGTCTTATGCATGAAAATGACAGATATGCCCCCTCCTCCCACCCAAGCCTGGGACATTAATGTTCTCAATCAACTCATGCAACCTCCCTTCAAACCCATGGGAGACATGTTGCTCAAGTTTCTCTCGTGGAAAATCCTGTTCCTCAATGCAGTCACTTCTGCATGAAGAATATGTAGTCTACTACCACAGCTACACTTGGTTTTTCCCAAACTCCACACCTATATGAAATTTCTCCCAAATTCTATCTCAGCCAATCTGTTCTACTGGGTTTTTTTTTTTATTTCCATGGCTGTGTTCTACTATAGGGGTGGGGGAGAGGGGGAGCAAGCAAACCATCCTCTATATTCTGGGCTTTAGTCAAGCACTCTTGTACTATTTGATCAGAACATGTGACTTAACAAACATGCTCCCAGCTGTTCCCTTTGATCACAACCGGCTGGGAATGCAAGTGACTAAACACACCATTTCCAACTAGATATCTAACTGTATCAATTACTGGTATTCCCAGGCAAATGTACCCCCTCCAGCCAAGGTCAGACCAAACTAGCTACGTGCCACTGTGACTTCAGTGGCTAATCTCAGATCTACCTTACCATTGATCATCTGTAAAGCTGCAACTTGGTCTTTTTTCATATCTTTGTACATTACTGTTTGGATCAATTGTCAAGCTGGAGCCGAACTTTTGGACAGATTGTCCTACAAAACCTCTTTGTTAAACTGCTTCAACCCCGGGCCACTTTTTTTGTTTGTTTTTTTTGCGTTGCTCAGTTGCAGTGACTAGTGTTAATGAATCAACAACCCTCTGCTCTGGAGTTACCACCTCTGTGCATCTATCCTGTATGTTGACCAGAGAAGGTACTTACATGTGATGAGGGTTTTCCATAGACAGCAGGATGATGCAGACAGATGATCCTTCCTGCCTTCCCTGCACAGTTGTCTGTCTCCTGGTTGTACCAGTTGAGGCATGCAATGGCTATGTGGAACATAGGAACAATCGCACATGCCTAGAAAAGCTTTCTAGATGTTTCTGGGCTACTACTACTACTTATTTGTAAAGCACTACAAGGCATATGCAGTGCTGTACAGGCCCATGTAAAAGACTGTCCCTGCTCATCAGAGCTTAGTCTAGTCAAGACAGACAACACAACAGCTGAGGACAAGCACATGTCAACACCCATGCTTCTCTTAATCCCCAGCAACATCGTTTCCGCCCTCAACACAGTATAGATACCCTCTTCACAGCACTATTTGACACATTAATCAGAGGCCTTGACAAACCACACCAATGATTCATTATGATATTTCTAGACATCAGTTCTTCATTTGACTCCCTATCACATAACACCCTAATTACAAGGCTCAGAGACATAAGCCTTCACAAAAACACAATAGACTGGCTCACCTCCTACCTTACAGACAAAAAGCTGCAAGTAAAAGTTGGGTCTCATAAATCCAACCAATTTACCCTAAAACAAGGCATACCTCCTTATCAGCTCTGCTATTTAACACTTACATTTAGCCCATTTGCAATTTACTGAGGAAATTCAACATGTATTTCCATCTTTACGCAGGCGACATTATTTTACATGCCCTTCCAAACCCTAACACCAGACTTCTCCATCATCTCAAACTGATTTTCTGCAATTTCAGACCTGGCAAAACGTGGCCTAGTAGTAAACAAAAACAAAACAAGCAATACTAGTCATAAAAGACCCTCCTTCAACCTACCTGAGAAACTCACTCTCTAACATGAAAAAATTAGATAAAAAGTGAAGTCAAATACCTTGGCATAACCCTCGACAATCTCAACATGCTCGCCCATATCAAGACATCTGCAAAAACAGCATACCTGAAACTCAAATCATTTCAACACCTGCGACCCATATTACAATATAATGTCTACAGAACAGTCTTTCAGTCCATCATAAACCCCCACCTTGACTACGACAATATACTTTACCAGGGACTTACAAAAAAGCACTATACCTACTGCAATTAGTGCAAAACACTGCTGCAAGACTCTTAACAGGAACATCAAGACGGCATATTGCACTAACACTCAAGAGCCTTCAATGGTTACCAGTCGCACAAAGGACAAAATATAAAGTCATAACTACCATTTATAAAATCTTCCACAATTCATCAGCCCCTGCCTTGAAGAACTAATCACAAAAAAACCCTCAACAAGAACCAGAAGATCAGTGAATCAGAACCTCATACCCTCACTCAAGACCAGAAGCTCTTAGCAAGCAAGCAGAACTTTCACACTTTTTGCCCCAACAATTTGGAACATACTACCAGAACCCATCAGATCCACACAGTCTATACAAGATCTGAAGAAACCGTTGAAAACATATCTATTCATTTAACATTTCAGACCAAGTGGCATCACATAACTACATATACATTTGTCATTCATACACTGCTGTTATCTGTAGATGCCCAGTTTGTTAAATCCAAGTTTGTATCTCTATGAGTTCTTTGTAATTACAACTCATTCAAGCTTGTTATTCTCTATAAACCGCATTGGCACAAAGGCGGTATAAAAAACATGTTAAATATATCTAGGTAAATGATAAGGAAACACATAGGAGACTAAGCGGATCAGGATTCAAACGTGGCCTTGAAGAGGTGAGTTTTCAGCCTGTATTTGAAAAGGGCCAAAGATCAACCCTGACGAACAGACTCGGGTAGTTTGTTTCAGGCATAAGGAGCAGCAAGGTGGAAGGAGTGAAGTCTGGAGTTGGCAGTAGAAGAGAAGGGCACAGATAGAAGGGGTCTGCCAGAAGTGCGGAGTTCCCGAGGAGGGGTGTAGGGAGAGATAAGACAAGAAAGGCAATGAGGAGCAGCAGAATGAGTGCACTTCTAGGTCAGTAGGAGAAGTTTGAACTGGATACAGAAATGAATAGGGAGCCAGTGAAGTGACTTGAGAAGAGGGGTTATATGAGCATATCAAGTCTGGCAGAAGATCAGCTGTCTGTCCTAGCATCTTCTGGACGATGTCACCACCTGTGTATTTGCATTGTCCTGCTGTTGATGGGGAGCCCCTGTTACAGGTAAGCAACTTCACTTTCCCGATCATCCCTTCTTGCTTTCTCTTTTCTCGCATCCTTGTCTCTCTCTCTCTCTCTCTCTCTCTCTCTCTCTCTCTCTCCCCAACACCAAAACCTGAGATCCTCCACCCATGAAACCTTTAAAATATCAAAATCGGTACCCAAGAAAAGTAGGGAAACTTATTTTCATTGTGAAAAATAGGATTGCATTATTATGCAGAACAATGCAAATTTATGTAGATGTAGCCAAGAATTTCAGAAACTTTGATGCATAAGCTACCATTGGGTTGCCAAGTAATCACAGTGTGGTGCCTATGTGGAAGCATTGTGTGCGATGGGAAGGGGTTTTCTGTACAACACAGGCCAGACAGCAGTTCAGGGGAAACAAAAGCAGTTTTTATTCTGTGTCTGCTCGTTAAACCTCCCCAAAGCAAACCCCAGTACAGATAGCAGTACAGGGAAGATAATAGCAGCTTTACTTCTTTCCCAGCACCAGTTAAAGTTCCTACCTCAAAATGCCATTGCACAGTTTGCCTTGGAAGGACTTCTGGCTCCACAGGCCTCTTCCTCCTGCAGCCTGCTGGGTTCTTAACCTCTCCTTGTGAGCCATGCCCTTCCAGCCCTGAACTCTGGGCTGCACACTCTCTTAAAGAGGACTGTTAACCATCCCTTTCCAAAGGGATTATCAACATTCTATAGACCCCCATCACACACCCTCCCCCCCCCCCCCAGCTCAACCATGCCCCATTGAGCACCTTTGTCACCCGGGACCCTCACCCAGGAAAGGAAGTCTGTGTTCAGGTGAGTCTGACCAGCCTTATGGTGGACCCAAAACCGGTAGAGTTGGAGACTCAAAAACCACTGCATAAATATGGCCATTGGACTCCTTATGTTGAGCCAGCCACTTGAGGGTTTGGTGGTCCATTGCTAGCATAAACAGACAGCCAAGTAGGTAATATTTGAAGGTTTCAAGCACCCACTTGACAGCTAGGGCTTTCTTCTCGATCACCACATAATGCTGTTCCTGAGGAAGCAGCTTCCTGCTGCTGAATGCTGCAGAATTTTCTTCACCCCTGACTTCCTGGGCCAGAACAGTTCCTAGGCCCACCTCTGAGACATCAGTTTGCACAATAAATGGTAGAGAGAAATTAGGGCTAATCAGGACGGGTTCAGAGCATACAGCCTTTTTTGAGGCACTGGAAGTCCTGGTCTGGTGACAATTAAATCCACTCAGGAGCTCTCTTCCAGAGGAGATTGGTTAGCGGCTCTGCCACCTATGCAAAATTAGGAATGAATCGGTCGTAATAACCAGTCAATCCAAGGAAGGCATTTGATTTTGGGGTAGGGACCCGGGCAGTGGCATCTACCTTCCATAGTTGAAATCATATCTGCCCATTTCCGATTAAGTATCTCTGGTACTGAATGCCCCGA
Organism: Ichthyophis bannanicus; assembly: GCA_033557465.1. Classification (NCBI taxonomy): domain Eukaryota; kingdom Metazoa; phylum Chordata; class Amphibia; order Gymnophiona; family Ichthyophiidae; genus Ichthyophis; species Ichthyophis bannanicus. Next base: position 749,416,362 of record CM066032.1, read on the forward strand.
CCTCCTAGAAAACATTTCTTAGGGTTGGCTGTCAATCCGGCCTTCCGCAGGCTGGTCAACATGGCTTGTATTTGGGTTAGATGGGTTGTCCAGTCTCTGCTATAGATGACTGTCGTCAAGGTATGCAGGAGCATACTCCTTGTGTGTTCTCAATAGGTGGTCGACTAGGTGTTGAAATGTGGCAGGAACCCTGTGTAATCCAAAGGGCAGTACTGTAAACTGGAACAGACCTTGCAGTGTTGAAAAAGCAGTCTTCTGCTTGGCAGCAGGAATCAAAGATACCAGCCAGTATTCCTTGGTCCGATGCAAGGTTGATATAAAGCGTTCTCCACTGAGTCACTCGATTAGCTCATCTACTCTGGGCATGGGATACGCTTCCAATTTAGAAGCTGCATTAACCCTCCTAAAGTCAATGCAGAATCTGATGCTTCTGTCGGGTTTAGGAACTAAGATGATGGGTGATGACCAATCACTCATAGACTCTTCTGTATCTCGCAGGTTAATTATCTCTTCCAGCTACTTGGTGACGGCCTGTATCCTGGCCTCTAGAATCCAATAGGGTCACTGCCAGATAAACCACCCCAGGGTCACTAATGATGATATGACAAATGAGATGGGTTCGTCCAGGTCGGGCGGATAACACCTTTAGGTTCAGAGAAGACAAAAGCAGCTTTACTTCTGTCTGTTTGTTAAACCTCCACAAGCTGGTTCTCCTGGTACTTTTTCCAGCCCCAGTTAAAGTACCTACCTCGGGACTCCTCTGCACGGCTTTCCTTGGAAGGACTTCTGGCTCCTTGGGCCTCTCTCCCTCCTGCAAAATAGGCTTGCAGAACACTGCAAATTTATGTAGATGTAACAAAGAATTTCAGAAACTTTGATGCAGAAACTACCATTGGGTTGCCACATAATATCATAGTGTGTTGCCTGTGTGGTAGCATGGCTTGTGGTGGGAAGGGGTTTTCTGTACAACACAGGCCAGACAGCAGTTCAGGGAAAACAAAAGCAGTTTTAATTGTCCTAGCTTATTAAACCTCCCCAATGCAAAATCCATCAGTTCAGGGAAGACAAAAGCAGCTTTTACTTCTGTCCCAGCTTTTTAAACCTCCATAGACTGATTATCATGGCCCTTTCTCCATCTCCAGTTAAAGTTCCTACCTCGGAACTGCTTTGCATGGCTTGCTTTGGAAGGGCTTCTAGCTTCACGGGCCTCTCTCCCTCCTGCAGCCTGCTGGGTTCTTAACCTCTCCTTGTGAGCCACACCCTCCCAGCCCTGAACTCTGGACTGCAGACTCTCTTCAAGGGGACTGTTGATAATCCCTTTGGAGAGGCACGGGTAACATTCTGTAGACGCCATCACAGCCTGCCAGAGAGAAAAACCCCTATATAACAATTCCTAGCTCAGGTCTTCCTTAGTTTAGTTGGTTACGTATCACCATTATACTTGGTTACTGCAGAGTAGCTATGGTTGAAGAAATGCTGAATGTGTCCTATGTTGATATTAGTCTCTGTTTAATGATAAATCCCTGTATAAAATGATCAGTGTATCTGTAATACTGTATGTGATTCCCAGTTCATATATCTACTCTTATATTTTATATAGTGGAATGCAGTCAGAATATATATTGAGGAACAAGCAGAAATGTAGCCTTCACATATGGGTGATATCGGTACCGATGGAACCCATGCGGGAACGCTCCCCAGTGTCCAATAGGAAAGCTTTTGGGAGCATCCCACTGTGCCTGTGCTGCTGCCTTCCCACCTTTGTGACTCTCCCTCCTCAGTTCTTTGTTTTCTGTGGAGCCAGCAGGAAGCAAATCCTGTCACCGCAGAAAATCTCTTTATTATTTTTTGTGATTGTCTGCCTTCCCATCAACGCCGGAACAGATATCTTTGATTCTATTTCTATCTTTCTAAAAAAAAAAAAAAAAAAACCCCAACAACTTTAGTTTTTAGGCGCATCAACACCATCTTAGGCCTAGGCCTTCCATACAGTCTACTGACACGATGGAAAAAACACCCAGTGGTTTTAAGAAGTGTTCCAAACGTGGTAGCACTATTTCTGCTACTGATACCATGGCTGATGTCTTAAATGCTTCGGCCCAGATCACCAGCCATCTGAATGTCCCCTATGCAAGAAGATGACAAAGAGACGCCTACATAATCAGGCTGCAAAACCCGGTTCCCTTTTTGCCTCAGATGCGGTTTCACTCGTTTCAATGTCATCGAGGGCATCATCCTCACATGGATCTCATGTATCGAAACACAGGCTGTCCTCCCAAGGGTAGATCTCTATCTAAACATAGAGATACCTTGAGCATTGCCCTGGAGATGGATCGACTGGCCAAAGTACCCTGGCGGGAGGACCGCCCCTCCTTAGCCACAAAAGGGGTCCAGGATGCTCCCGAGGCCTCTGTTTGTGTACTCTGCACCTCCCCTCACCGGTAACTCACCAGGGCTCTTGGGTAACGGATATCCACACACAAAGTGGAGTGGAGGAGTAGCCTAGTGGTTGGGGCAAGGTACTTCAGGCCGGAAGGTCGAGGGTTCAAATCGCACTAGAGGACAGCAACCTTGGGCTGGAAGGACTGGGGTTTCTAGTCCCACAGGTGCTCCTTGTGGTCTTGGGCAAGCCACTTAACCCTCCATAGCCCATGTTCCCTGTAAAATAGTTATCTCCAAGTTATAATACCCTATTCAATGTAATTTCAGTTTGTCCAATGTAAACTGCACTGATGCAGAATAGCGCGGTATATAAGAGAATGTAAAATAAAAGCAATGAGAAGGAAGCAAGCACGGTAAATCAGTAAATTAATACACGAGACACTTGTATTATTAAAAATACAACTAAAGCTTTGGGAGAGCAAACCAAGTTAGCACCTTGTTTACTCTGCCATCACAGCTTTCAGCCATTTTATTTATAGGTAAATATTCCATTGCACAGAATAATTTCCACCTTATTGTTCTATGTCAAGCATCACGTATATTCATAACATGCATCTCTATATCTCTACGTCCATGGGTCAGTTCTTATTAGCATGGGTCATCATGAGGAGACATACATGTATTCCCAGACATAACTTTTTAGAAAATAATTCTAACACTTGCAGTTTTGATATCTCTGAATCGAGACTGAGAAACAAACTCCTCCCTGCACTATCTTTTGTATAACAAACCTAATGTCTTTGTTATTAGGAAAGTTCAACCTAGTTATTTCAGTAGAGTCTTTCAAGGTTGTTGCTGAGTAATAAGCTCTGGAATGTCTGTGGTGTTAACTCTTTCTTAGGGCTTTTAGTAATATAAGTACCCTGACTGTATACACAGCCCTCTACAGACAAGTTCCTTTCAGTCCCTCCTCTGATTCTGCAAAGAATCATTTCAAAGATAAGGAAACTCAGACATTGATATTAAAGAAGGATTGTAAATAGACTCTGGGTCAATCTGTAACATCATTTTAGGGGTCAATGAGTCCACTGAATTGTTACAGCAGGCAGATATTACACAGAGAATCAATGCTCCTAAATTAAGAAACCCCAAAAAGCCAAGCAATGATGCTAACATGCCTTGCAAGGGCCTTGACAATGAATTCCAGAAAGAAGAAACAATCAAAGAAATCAGAAAAAGAACTTACTTAACTACTATTTGAAACAAAAGTATGATTTTTAACCTTATCTAGTAGGCCTTTCACTACTTTTCCTTCATCAAGCAGAGTACAACAATGATCAAGGATTAATCCACATACGCCATTTTCCTTCACTAGGGGGTAGTCTAAAGCCATGCGATTCTGGGCTGCATAGGCAGACACCTTATCCACTGCACCTTGTAACATACTAATCGCTTCTGTGAGATCCAGGGCTGTAAGTTCAACTGCCTGTAATCACATAATCTGGGTACCATATTCTCTTGTGGATGCTATTGCTCCAAAAGTTGAAAGCCAAACAGTACCCGTAAATACATCAGTCTGAGATTTAGTTCAAGGACTTATAGAGTCTACTAGTTGCTGTGCAGCTACTATGGCCTTATCCTGAGGGGAAACATCCTTTTTTCTTCTTTAAGAATCATTCAGGGTTAATAATAAGGTAATATTTTGGTAAGGTAAAAAACACCATGGGGTATCTAACTGGGCAACATAGCAAGTACCTGACCAACCTCTGGGAAGTTCTGTATACGCAAGATTACCACACACAAAATAATCTCCTTCTAAACCCACTAACCCACTCTCCCAAATTGTCAACTTGTGGGGACAAGATATATTCTGTGTACAGTTATTCAAAGCCCACTGAGTAATGCTCATCTCTTTAATTCCTACAGATAGGGTATTACCATCCCTGAGAACGTAATCTAACAAGGGGCAACTCCAGTTAGGTATGTCTAGGTCTGAACTGGAGGCATTCAAAGGGGTTGGGTATTGTCGCGTCCACCCCTTATATAGGCGACTGCCTAGTGGGAGTGGGCGGGCCACGTATTTATTTGTATCCCTTTAAGTGCTGCGGTCTCTGTTCCCTTGTAGTTGTGGCACAGACGAGTCAGCAAGGAATAGGGTTAACAATAAGTTTTATTGTTGTTGTCCCACAATGATTCACCTACTATCCCAATAACAGAAATAAAGGATACTTCTCCAAAGCAAAGTCTCTTTAACTGAAACAGGATTATTCAGCTTCTAAACATACAGGCATGTTCCTTTCACAGCACTGTATTCCAGCTTCTTCCTGATATACAACATTTACTGCTTTCTCCTTCAGCAATAAAAATGCTTCCTTAAAACACCAAAAGCAGTAGTGCTCTTTTCTTCCAGGTTTTTGCCTAATTGGCCTGGCTTTTACACTCCAGCAGCTCTCTGCCTCTTCCCGTGTAAAATCCTCCTGGCTCAATGTCAGGCTTCTTCCAGCACTTACTATTAGTATCACAGTTCATAGATTTTACCCTCTCTGGCAAAATGCACAATCAGTTTCCATATCAGAATCCTCACTAGCACCACCAGCTTCTTCACTCTGCATGGGCTCTCCCTCTGAGTCTGATATGCTTTCCTTAAATACAGGCTTCTCTTGAACAGGCTTCCACTGATCTAATAAAGCCTTTAATTGTTTCAAACGGGACTCTTCTTTAGTCTGAGCTGTGGGGGAGGAACTTAGGACACCAGACTCTTTGAGTACTGCCTTAACAGATTCAAAAGGGCTCACCTTTTTCCTGGCCTTCCGTACCCTTTCTGGCAAGTTTACAGGCAACCTCTTGTCCCCAGACTGCTTCCTCTGCACCCGGCTGTTCTCCTGCTCAACAGGGTCTGACTCTGATTCCTGTCTCCAGAGCTTCCAATCAGCCCCTTGCTCATATGCAGCTGTGCTTCTCTCTGAACTAGAGCTACTCACACGTTGCCTGCAATCAGAGCGTCTGTGCAGCCTTTCCCTTGGAACTTTGCTCCTGCTTAAATTCTCATCTTGGTTCCTCTCACAGGTCCCCTCAGAACTCCTTTCAGGGTCTCTTCCAGAACTCTTACAGCTCCTTGCTGCCGACGTTCTTCCTGTTCCTGAGCTCCCTGTTCCAGCTGATCTTGCAGCAGCTGATCTCCTCCTAACTGTTTCCTCGTGGCTAAATGTTTGGGGCTGCCCTATGGGCTTTGACTCCGCCCCCCTGCCTCTCACGTCAGCTCCCCTGGTTGTCATGGAGCTGAGGTGTGGCTCACTCTCCTGCTTTCTGAGCACCGGGTTTTTTCCATTAGTTGCAGGTTTAACCCTTTCTCTGCCTGCACTGCTCTTAGCTACAGGGGAAAAAGAGTGATTTCTGCACCTTTCACTAGTGTTTAACCCAGCTGCGCCATCACAGTATCCAGAACTATTATACTGTAACAATTCATAATCATGCACTTGGTTCCCTTGAACTGGCACTAATTGTACTACTGAAATAAAGGAACTTCTTACATGGGATTTTTTTATACCAGATAGAGGAATTATGTAGCATTACTGTTTTACAGATGTTCCACGGAGTGTCCCCTACCTTTTTCCCTGTATTTTGAGCCATAAAACATATTGGAGGGGACATTAGAGGCATAGGGCTAATCACTCTAGGGTTTGTGTTTGTATGAGACCATTGTAGCGTGGTTAGATTAAAAGCTATGTCACAAAACTCTTGAAAAGTTTTAGGCCTAGCTCGTAGCAGAAACCCATGCTGAGTGGCTGTCACAGTTGGAAGGCAAACAGCACAATTTGACAGATTAAAGTGTTTTGTAACTGAGTGTAGATGTGACTCAAAAATATTTGGGTATTCCCCATAACATTCCCAAGATTCTGAATGCAGTACTGCTTCAATAACAATAATATGCCACAACACAACTACGACCAGATAAGGAAACATTCTTAACAAACCTCTAAATATTTAAAACTATTAATTACTTCAAAAGTAAATGTTCTACGACAAAATGAAAACACACCTACCCTTCTTAAAACTGTGAAGATAAACACTAAAACTATAACCACCCCAATTCCTAATCTCTTCATGAAGTAGAGGTTAAGTGTGTCAGACGGCTGCCTGGGTGAGAATCTTCACAGTCTTGGCAAGTGCATATATCTATATGATTTGCAAGGGATTGTGGGCAATGCAGTTCATTCACACCAGACACAGCTGCTTACAATAATTAGTTGTGCTTTTGGGTAAAGCCAATAAGATATTTATTTATGGGGTTATTTCTCCCAACACAGATATGCTTGGTAGCACATAAATCAGGTTACTTGCTTTCAGTGTTAAACTTGAAAAAAAACAAAATAAGGAAAACAACATTTTAACTTGTCAGGCAAGCAAAGCCAAAAGAAATAAGACCTGGTTGGTACAAACTGGTCTTTTCTGTAGGCATTAGCTAATGTTTTCTTAGCATATATCAAACAACAAACCAAAAGCCACAAAGAAAGAAAAAAAACCTGTTCTTTTCAGGTTAACTTCTGATAACTTCCCACATAGATTCAGAAGTGATTCTCTCCTAGCTCACAAGCAATTAGGTAAGGCTCAATTGCTAGCAGTTATCCAGCTGAAACCCCTTAGCTGGCTTGCTTTCTACTGCGTGGGTCAAATCCTGGTTCAGGAGCTTTTCTGAGTAGATTAAAGAACAAGTTTGTATTTCTTTGTGATGGTTGCTATACTTTATAACAGAAAGTTACCAAAGGAGTTTAGACAGAGAGCAGTCCATGTAAACAGAATCTTCATCTGCTATCATTTCCCCTTCTTCAACAAGCATGGGTTCAATATCATGGATTGGCACAGATGAATCTCTCAATGGAGCACTTTCAGGAGAATACTTGTTTCCCTGCTGTCTTTCAAGGTTATAGCTAGGGCATAGATCAGTGTTCATACCTGAGCTTCCATTGCTGTTAGAGTTCCTCTCTATATAGCCTGGCCAGTATGTAGTCCAGTTCTTATGTCCAGCCTTCCAATCCAGATCCCTGGACACTGGATCTCTCTTCACATACCTTCTGGCACGGGTCTTAGGGTCCCTTCCACGTGTAGCCGTCTCTCTCACAGGTACCGTCTGGAGATTCCTAGCTCTGCAGCACCATTCCTCTGGCTTTCCCCAGTCCAATGGTGTATGCTGGCCCTTGGAATGCCTCCCAGTATACGTACTGTTCTGGACTCTTCTAGACCTCTTAAAGGCTTTTCTCCTCTTTCTTCCAAAGGGTTTCTTTCCCTCTCTGTCTGTCCGGTTTGGCTTCTGCTTCTGATGATCCTCCTGATGATGAAGATGATCAAGCTCAAGCTGATTCTCAGGATACGTCTCTGTAGAATAAACTCTACCTTTATTCTGCTTAGATGAGTGCTCCTCCCTAACACAGCGCAGCTGTGCTGAATCAGGCCCTGCCCTTTGAGATGAGTGCTTAGGGATTACCTCATAGCCCTCCTGATTGAACACACGTTTCCCCACTTCAGCTCCTCTAATGGCTGTTGGAAACCTGGTGCATTCTGGGACTGGTAGTCTTTTATGGGAAAATTCTGTTTTCTTATTTCTACCAGAACTGACAGGTTGCTTGTTCAGAGTCACTTCACCTTTTCTATAGCTCCTTCCTGAGCTATGATAAGCTTCCTTATCACAAGTGTCAAAAGGTCATTACTTATATATCAGTAAAGCACTAACTCAAACTAATTTTATCAACCTAATCAGCAGTATAGATGCTAGAAGAAGGTGTTTTGCGTAATTAGTTCATTCAAAAAGTACTTAATCATGATAGTCTTTTCTGCAATATCACTGTTGTCCAAATCTGAATGAGTCTCTGCGTTGCAATTTCCTGATTCGCCGATGCAGGGAACCACCTTCTGGATCCTGTGAAGGAGTCTTTTTACACTGTGTGTAAGATGTATCCAACGAGAATGTCCTTCCACTTTACAAGCTGAGTATCTCACCAGGAGCACACGGAATGGACCTAGGAACTTGGGAGCCAAAAGTGTCTTTGGATGCAAATTCTTAATCAGGACCCAGTCCCCTGGCTTCACTTCTGGATGTGATGACTCTGAAAGAGTATCTTGTTGAGGATTCATCTGCAATAAAGGGGAAACAGATAGGATTGAGTGCAATCGTGAGCAATAAGTCAAAATATCGCTGCGCAACAGTTGAGGATCTGGGATAACTGCCAATTCATGTGGAGAAGTAGCTGGACGTCCAGTAACTATTTCGTACAGTGTCAGGCCTCCTCGAGCACACTGGGGGGAATTACGCACTGCCATAAGGGCAAAAGGGAAGGGCTTCTGTCCAATCTGTAGTCTAATCCTGTGTCAGAGTGCGTAAGTGACCTTTGAGTGTCCTATTCATCCGTTCCACTTGGCCAGAGCTTTGTGGATGATAAGGAGTCTGCAGTTGTCTCTTAATACCAAACCAATTTTCAATACCCTCCCAGACACTCGCAACGAAGGCTGGACCCTGATCAGAAGAAAGATCAAAACAGGAATAAACTGAGTGAGCAGTAATTTGATGGAGACATTGGTAGGGGATAAGCTTCTACCCATCCAGAGAAAAGACAAGAGATCAATAACAAATACAGATTCCCCTCTCTGGCACAGGACAGGTCTGTAAAATCAAGCTGCAAAATCAGAGTCCAGAAGGCAGAAATCCTTATAACTGACCCTAAGCTGACCCTACTCTGCCAGTCTTGAAACAGTGCAGACAAGCTGTGCCACAGAAAAAAACTTCAGGTGATACCGGAGAACTGAAAAGGCATGATTCATAGCCACAATGGACAGGTGAAGCTTATGATGCAGGAACAGGGCAAGTGGAAACAATAGACTGTCAGGACAAATAAGCAGATGATCCTTTTTCCAGTAGCCCTGTGCATCACAGGTCGCACCCCACGAAGTCCACAGAGTCTGAGTTTCAAAGGAAGTATCTTCTTCATAGTGCTGTAAGAGAGATAAAAGGGAAAACAAAGTCATGTTTGATGGTGTTAAGTACCAATGTTGGTGACACTGATGCTCGGAGGGAAGCTCACCATGCTTCTTGGTCTGCAAAATGGCTTGAAAACAATCATGATACCCATTATCCTCCACAAGATCTTTCAATAGAGCTAGAAGCATTGAAGGGTTGCATTTTGATGTAGTAGATACTGTAACATGAGGCTGAGAAATTGTTGATTCCAGAGTCAACAAACGTGTGGAGGACAAAGGCTGAGTCTTGGTTAAATGGAGCAACCTAGAAACTGAATGTGATACATACACTTCAAGAGGGTGCTGTAAAACTAGAAAATCAGTAATCTGAATTGCAAAGGCCACTGCTACCAAACTACGTAGACATGGTGGAAGTCCCAAAATCACTGAATCAAATCGCTTTGAGAAATAGCCTACTGGCTTGCGACCAGTTGGGAAAGCTTTTAAAAGCACACAGGTAGCAGAGGAATCAGAAATAGCCACATACAGTTTGAATGGCAAAGAATAATCTGGCAAAGATAAACATGGCACATTTCCCAGGGCAGACTTTATATTCAAAAAAGGCTTCCCACTGTGGTAATGTAGGTACAATGAGACATTCAGGTCCTTGTTTCCCAATGAGAGCATAAAGCGGAGCAGTAAGGTCTGAGAAATTTGCTAGCCATTGTTTACAAAAGATTAACAAAACCCAGGAATCTGCGCAGTAATACTAGTGTTGCTGGGAAAGACAATGAAAGAATAGGTTTCAATCTAGCAGAGGTAATTGCACCAGATGGTGTTAAGTCAACACCCAGGAAAGTAACATTTTGAGATACAAATTGCAGTTTTGACAAATTGACTTTCAATCCTAAATCAGCAATATGAGCTAATAGAGACAAGGAATCAGACAAACAAGTCTCATAACTTGGTGAACATAAAAGCAAATCATCAACATACTGAACTAAAGAGGAATGGTCGAGCCTTACATCAAGCAGTGCAGTTCTTAGGGCCTGCACAAAATACACAGGACTGTCAGTGTACCCTTGACACAAAGTGGTCCAAGTATATTGTTTGTTGTCAAAATGGAAAGCAAATAAAAATTGATTTTCTTTGCTAATTCTCACTGAAATGTAAGCAGAACTCAAATCTACAACAGAAAACCAGGTAGTCCCTGGAGGTATCTGTGTCCAGATATCATGTGGATTAGGTACCAAGGGAAAAATTGGCAAAATCACATTATTTACTGCTCGCAGGTCTTGCACAAATCTATAAGTCTTACCGTGAGCCTTTAGTACAGGAAGAATTGGAGTATTACATGGTGAAGTTGTAGAATAGATGACACCTTGTTTCTGAAGATCTTCAATCACAGGACGAATTCCATCGATGGCAGCTGCTGGTAGCGGATACTGCTTGAGTCTGGGAAGCTGGGCTCCAGGTTTCACAGTGATTTTCACAGGCGGAATAGAAAGGAATCCGACATTGGATCCTGGCACTGCCCACAGGGTAGAAGGAAGTTCTCCAAGAGCAGGATGAATGGTACTGGCATCTGCAGGGGACGGCACTTCAGAGAGAGAATACAGCTGGAAAAACAACTTTCCACTCATCCAGGACAGAGTAGCACGGTGTGAAGCTAAAAAGTCCCGACCTAAAAGATTTACTGGTAAAGTGTCTCCTACAAGAAGTAGGATACACAGTCTCTCCAATCTGCAAAGGTAAAAATTCAAGTTTACGATGAGGAATTATCTTACCCTGAATGCCTTCACAATGTACTATTGGTGCTTTGCTAGCTGAGCGTGATAAATGGCAGGCAAATCCTGTAAACGCAGTGCTGAAGTAGTAGCTCTAGTATCAATAACAAACTTCAAATTAGATCCTCCCAGCTTAGCTTCTAACTCACCCTGAGGGGTTATATTCAAATTCAACAATAGTCATGCATCCCATGTATCGCCTCCACAATCTTCTGGGCTAGAGAGACATTGATATACAGGAATGAATTCAGCTTTTACTGGAGGGAAATCAGCTTTCTGGACATCAAGATTCTGATTCCGGGGGCAGTCTCGCTGCGAATGCCCAGTCTCACCACAAGTATAACAAGTATGCATTCCTCTTGACTGTCCACGTCCTTGCTAGGAATTCACGTAACCTCCTCTCCCTCTGGCTTTACTCCTACCCCTGCCCATGGGTGGCTGCATAGAAGCAATCTGTAAATTAAGCAGTTTAGTCCTTTTCGCATCTATCTCGGTTTGCTCTTCTTGCTGTTCCTTGATAAACGTCAACTCACTGTATCGAGCTCCTTCCAGAATTGCATCAGCTGTTCTAGCTGGCCTATCTATTATTGAAGTCTCCAAAATTTCTTTTATTCTCGGATGCAAACCATTTACAAAAATATTAGTGAATCCTGAAGGTGTGTCTTCTGCCTCACCAGAATAGTCCTTAAAAGCTAGTATACACCTAGTGTGAAAATCTGTAACCTTTTCACCCCTATCCTGCCTTAGAGATGTTAGCCTCGACCAATCCTTTACAGGCTTACATACTACTTTAATAGATTCTAACAATTTTTCTCTACTCAAAACAAAATTATCTCTTTGAGTCTTCTCTTGAAAATCTATCACAGGGTCTGTGAGTGACCATTGCCAGTTATCTTCATGAATTAGATGAAAATAAACTGGATTAAAAAACACAGCCCTAAACAAATTATCTAGATCTGCCCAAGTTAATTATTTGAGACCGTAAGGACACAAATCTACCAGGGTTATCCCTGTAATTAGGAAAAGATTTAGCCAAATCAAACACTTCCTTGGGGCTCCAATTTGCAGGCACAGTCTTAGAGCCTGTCAAGCCCGCTGGATACAAATGGAAAGGATAAGTAAGCACAATTTCATTTCCCTCAGCTGTTTCAGATTTAACTGTGCTAGAACGTGAGTTATTTTGCTGGTGTATAGCTTCCTGAATAGAGCCTAGAGCATGATATAATTGATCACGCTCCTCTTTGTAGATTTCATAATGTGTGTTCAGATCTCTCTCAATTCTATCAAAAGTTCATCAGTAACTCTTAATTCTTTTGCAACGGAAACACTATGACCTATTGCCACTCTTAAGGTCCCTATTACATGTACAACATTTTCTGTTTCTCTGTCCACACGTGCTCTCAATTCTTATTACAAATATCCAAAATACACAGTTCTACTCCCCCTTACATCTGTTTCTCTTTTAAGTATTTCTTTTCTTAGTTCTGCTGCACGAGTGACCCGCACTCGCTCAGCTGGTCATTAGTTACATTTCCTAACACAAACAACTTTTGTTTCAAATCTTGAACTTCATTCCTATGTTTTTCTTCATGTACCATCCGTTCCCACCATGTAAGCACAATCCATTCATGACTATTGCACGGTTTACTGTTAACCGCCAATGCATATCTCAGGTAATGGACCTTATCTACAGAGAAAGTTCCCTCCAGAGGAAACTGCAAATTCTCATTACCTCTAGTCACTGAATCCCTGTGTGCTACGGAATCGATGGCTACATAACCATACTTCTCATACATACAATAGAAGCATACAGTAAGAAGGGCTATCTTCCTTAAACGCTAAAGCCCTAGCTCTGTCATGCCATGCACGCATCTGAGACGGAGCCTGTCTACTTAACAGATTACCCATCACTGGTAATACTCACAAATCGTCTGGCACCTTCTGCCCTTGCCCTGAATGTAGAGATCCGTATCCGAGTCACGGCACAACGTTTTGTGTACTCTGCACCTCCCCTCACCGGTAACTCACCAGGGCTCTTGGGTAACGGATATCCACACACAAAACAATGAGAAGGAAGCAAGCATGGTAAATCAGTAAATAATACACGACACACTTGTATTATTAAAATACAACCAAAGCTTTGGGAGAGCAAACCAAGTTAGCACCTTGTTTACTCTGCCATCACAGCTTTTAGCCATTTTATTTATAGGTAAATATTCCATTACACAGCATAATTTCCACCTTATTGTTTTATGTCAAGCATCACGTATATTCATAACATGCATCTCTATATCTCTACGTCATAGGTCAGTTCTTATTAGCATAGGTCATCATGAGGAGACATACATGTATTCCCAGACATAACTTTTTAGGCAATAATTCTAACACTTGCAGTTTTGATATCTCTGAATCGAGACTGAGAAACAAACTCCTCCCTGCACTATCTTTTGTATAACAAACCTACTGTCTTTGTTATTAGGAAAGTTCAGCCTAGTTATTTCAGTAGAGTCTTTCAAGGTTGTTGCTGAGTAATAAGCTCTGGAATGTCTGGTGTTAACTCTTTCTTAGGGCTTTTAGTAATATGATGTTATTAAGTACCCTGACTGTATACACAGCCCTGTACAGACAAGCCTCCTTTTAGCCTCCACCTCAGGAGAGCTCCTGGTGCCATGCTCTGGAATGGGTAGCCTATGCTTCTGGTACCAATACCCAGGCATCGGCAAGCTCTATGTATTGGCATATGCTGGCCATTGAGCAGAGTCTAGTGGCTCTGTTAGCGGCATCAGTATTGGTCAAGTCATTACTGACGGTCTCGTCTGTACCGGTACCATCCATGATGCCCATACATTCTGCATCGGGTTTCATGCCACTCGGCAAGCTTCTGCCCATACCGGCTCTTGAGTCAATTCCAGGTTCTGAGGTACCGGTACGGCAAGTCTCTCGAGCCAATACCGATCTCGATTAGTACCAGACCTTGCAAAAACAGAAGCATCTCTCCCGTTGATACTTTGATTCTCCCGATTCCGTCTCTTCAGATGATGAATCGATCGGTACCTGAGAGATGCGGAGTCTTCTGGAGGAACCCTCACTGTTGCCGCAACGGCACATGTTTCTCCCAAAGATATGTGGAGGAGTGGCCTAGTGGTTGGGGCAAGGTACTTCAGGCCGGAAGGTCGGGGGTTCAAATCCTACTAGAGGACAGCAAACTTGGGCCAGAAGGACTGGGGTTTCTAGTCCCACAGGTGCTCCTTGTGGTCTTGGGCAAGCCACTTAACCCTCCATAGCCCATGTTCCCTGTAAAATAGTTATCTCCAAGTTATAATGCCCTGTTCAATGTAATTTCAGTTTGTTCAATGTAAACCGCACTGATGCAAAATAGTGCGGTATATAAGAGAATGTAAATAAGTAAATAAATAAATAATATGTCTTTCCAAGAGTTTATCAGAGATTTGGCAAAGAGGACATCCTTTACTCCTACATCGGAGCAAGAACCCAGAGCAGAGGAGTTGGACGTTCTCCAATACCCTACAGCTCCTAAAGAGGTGACTACTCTGTCTATTCACCGTATACTCCAGGATCTTATGCTCCAGATGTGGGAAACATTTCTCCCCATACTCGACGACTTGATACCATGTATCGAGTACCGGAAAGCCCCAGATTCCACAAAACGCAGCTTCCACCCCTCTCAATGGTAGTAGAATCGGCTGTGTGTTGAATCAGAAGTTCTAAGATGTACTCCTCCAATCCCCCGGGCAGGGATTCGAGAACCCTTGATGCCTTTGGGCGTTGATGTTTTCAGGCCTCCATACTCTCAGCCTGGATAAGTTCATACATACTCTATATAGGTATGTTCCTTAGGGAAGTAAGTAGTGATCTGGAATCGATGTCTCCCCTTCTCCCAGATGATAAAAGGGCAGGCTACCTTACATTGGTCAAACATGCCCAACATGTTTCCAAATTTGTCAACAGGGCAACCTTTGACTGTTTTGAATGCACTAGTAGAGCAACTTCTATCTGTACAGGTGCATGTAGGATTGCTTGGCTCCAAGCATCAGATCTTGAACAGTGGGTTCAAGATAAACTGGATAATATTCCCTGTACAGGTGAGAACCTGTTTGGAAAGGATTGGCAAGATAAGGCCTCTCAGAGTCTGAGAATACTATCCTCAATAGGCTTTCCATAACTACCGCCAACCCTGCCAAGAAGGCAGCATTGGCAAAGGAGCCTTACTATGGCAAGAAAAATAAATTTTATCCTTCTTACCCCCTCCAGCTTCTCAGTACCAACCTCAGGGTACCCAGAGGAAGCAACAACCTCCTAAACAGAAGAAGCCACAGGCTCCTAAACCCCAGCCAGCTGCGCAGACTCCATTTGCACCTGGTTTTTGACTTCTTCCTAGAGAACATAGCCACTCTGCCTCTGGAGAACCTCTGCCCCCTCCACATAGCACTCAAAATATAATCCTAGGGTCGGTACATATAAATCCAAAACAGTAACACCAAACCCAAAATAACCCCCAATGATAAAATATTATTTTTGTCAGAAGGGGCTGGAGGAGACTGAAATTAGGATCCAGTCACACCAGACAGCTCATTCTTTTTTTCTTTTTTGTTGTATAGGAAAACACTATACTTAGCTTTTCATCATAGTCCAGTGAAGCTTTATCACACCAAAGTAAAGTTCCGAAGCGGTCATTCAATTCACACTCCAAAGCGGTCATTCAATTCACACGACGTACGTTTCGGGCCAACGGGCCCTGTTTCAAGTGTTTACTCTCATCAAAATGTGCCGCAAGCTTTTCTATTGCGGCACATTTTGATGAGAGTAAACACTTGAAACAGGGCCCGTTGACCCGAAACGTACGTCGTGTGAATTGAATGACCGCTTTGGAGTGTGAATTGAATGACCGCTTCGGAACTTTACTTTGGTGTGATAAAGCTTCACTGGACTATGATGAAAAGCTAAGTATAGTGTTTTCCTATACAACAAAGAAGAAAAAAAGAATGAGCTGTCTGGTGTGACTGGATCCTAATTTCAGTCTCCTCCAGCCCCTCCACATAGCAGGCAGACTTTGCCATTATGCCCACAAGTGGCATCTTATCCCTCAAAGCAGTGGACACTAACCTTAATGCAAGAAGGGTACAAGCTTTATCTGCAAAGTCCCCCCCCTCTGGTGGGGGAATATCATTCTCAACCCCTACTCACTGCTCTCCTGCAGCAAGAGATCAACTCTCTTCTGTCAGAGTGTGCCATAGACGAGGTTCCAACATCCCAGCAGGGGGTGGGATTCTATTCTCCTTACTTTCCCATACCAAAGAAAAATGGAGGGTACAGACCCATCTTAGACCTCAGGAATCTAATTAAGTTTCTAGTTCGAGAGAAATTCAAAAGGATTTCACTAGGAACCCTTCTACCTTATCTCCAGAGTCAGGACTGGCTCTGTTCTCTAGATCTAAAAGAGGCATATGCTCACATCCTCATTCATCCAGAACACAGGAGGTATCTACACTTCATCTTCCAAGGAAATCACTATCAATACAGAGTCCTTCCTTTTGGACTCGGCTCTGCCCCAAGAACCTTTACAAAGTGTATGGCGGTCATAGCCTCATATCTAAGGACTCTTGGGAATATTCGTCTTCTCCTACTTAAACGATTGGCTTATAAGGACACCCACTTCACAGGAGGTTCATCTATCCCTCCTTCATACAATGCAGGTACTACAGAATCTGGGATTTGTGATAAATCTTCCAAAATCTCATTAACTCCCTTCTTTTTACGAAATACTTTAACAACATTGACTGAGGCAATATTGTCACCCATGCCCATCTGCAACCCTCAAATTCAAGTTTATGTTAACAATTGCTGTTTAATCTCATGATCCAGAAACTCACTTTGTACATAGTTTATTGTATTTATACTTATGTTTCACGTTCTCATGTAACGTAAATAGTTAAACCATTTCGGTTTGTAAAAACTGTTCTATGTAACTGGTCTGTTTAAATGTAAACCGCCCCTGATCTCTGGAATGGGCTGTATAGAAAAACTGTTTAAATACATAAATAAATAAATCAATAAATCTAGTTCCCACTCAGACACTAGAATTCATAGGAACTCTTCTAGACACTTGACGATCAAGAGCATTTCTGCCCCAGGACTGTTGTGCTCAACTAGTGCAGCTAGCATCTCAAGCAAGGCTCAGAGACAATCTCTCGGCCAGGGAGATGCTCCAACTTCTAGGCCATATGGCCTCCACAATGCATGTAGTCCTATATACTCTTCTGCACATGTGGACAGCTCAGTGGACTCTTGCCTCTCAGTGGAAGCAAATCTCTGGGGCCCTCAAGGACCAGATCCAAGTCACAGACGGTCTCATCGACTCCCTTCTATGGTGGTCTACCCCAGAAAATCTTCTCGTAGGATCACCTTTTCAGGTGCCTCCACATCAATGCATCCTGACAATGGATGCCTCCAAACTGGGCTGGGGTTTGGATTCTCTCCATTCAGGGTCGCTGGATGGAGCAGGAGTCATAGCTCCAGAAATATTTACCATCCTTGAGAAACCTGAACAAATTTCTGGTGTGGAAGAGGTTCAAAATGCTCTCCCTTGGAATTTTGTTGTCCTACCTCCAGCAGGGAGATTGGCTATGCTCCTTGGACCACCCCAATCACAGGCAGTACCTAAGGTTCATGGTGGGGGTGACCATTACCAGTACAGGGTACCATCCTTCGGCCTAGCCTCCGCATCAAGAGTCTTCACCAAATGCCTGGCAGTGGTGGCTGCCTACCTCAGTCTCCAAGGGTCTTTGTCTTCCCATACCTGGACAACTGGCTAGTAAAAGGAGACAGTGTCTCATAGGTGCAGCAGGCCACAGGCCGTGCCATTACGGTCCTGCAACATCTGGGGTTCGTGATAAACCTTCCCAAATCCCACTTCATTCCAACACAGGACCTGGAGTTCATAGGGGCTCACCTGGACACTCTCCAAACCAGGGCCTTCCTCCCCCTGGACAGGGTGAGTCACCTCAGGGCTCTGGCGACCAAGGTGCAATACCATCATGCTGTGTCGGCATGATCCATGCTCCATTTGCTAAGCCACATGGCCTCCACAGTCCATGTGGTCCCCAGCGCCCACCTCCACATGCGGGCAGCTCAGTGGAGCCTCCGCTCACAGTGGACTCGGTTCACGGGCAGGCTCTGGGACAGGATCTCGGTGTCCCGCCAACTAGCGGAGTCACTCAATTCGTGACAGGATGCACAGAACCTGCAGAAGGGCATGCCCTTTCAGCATCCAAACCCCCAGAGGGTCCTCACTACAGATGCCTCCCTACTGGGCTGGAGTGCCTGCTACGAGGAACTGTGCACACAGGGCAATTGGTCTTTCGAAGAGAGCCAGCAGCAGATCAACCTGCTGTAGCTCAGAGCCATTTTTCTGGCAATCAGGGCCTTCCAACACCGCCAGCAGCACCAATTGGTCCTAATCCAAATGGACAACCAGGTTGTGATGTTCTATCTGAACAGACAAGGGGACACAGGGTCTTACCGCCTCTGCTTGTACTCGATTAGTCAGGGGATGCTTCTCAGGGCTGTATACCTTTCAGGCCAGGACAATGCAGCATGAGTGGCGCAGCGGCTATTTATGACTGGGGAACTGCAAGTCTGGACCTCTTTGCCAGCCCAGCCAATGCTCAGCTACCCCACTGCACAGCTTCTGCTGTCCCCAACTGCACCCGTCCCGGGTAGCAGTGGGCGCCTTCCTCATCTCATGGTCGGAGGGCCTTCCCTTCCACACCACTAATCGCGCGGACCCTCTTCAAGGTCCAGCAGATCAAGGCTTCCATGATCCTGGTGACCTTAATGATGATTCAGACAGCCTTGGTTCCCCCTGATGGCTCAGACAGCCTTGGTTCCCCCTGTTACTCCGCTTCTTGACGGAGCTCCTGATCCCTCTGGGGAGTTCCCCAGGACTGCTGACCCAGGAGGAGGGCTTGTTTCTCCACCCTAGCCTGGGGTCCCTCTCGCTAACAGGTAAGAGGAAGAAATCCTCCTGGTGTAAGGACTCCATGAGACAATTCTATGCCTTCAAGTGGTGCAGATTCTCAGTATGGTGTATGGAGCAATGGGTTGACCTGTTCTCCTGCCAGGTGCACACGATGTTCCAATGTTTGCTCAACCTCTTGCAGGCTGTACTTAAGTCCAACTCCGTCAGGGTGCACCTAAGCGTGCTCTCCCCTCATCGTCACTCCATAGAGGGCAAGCCTCTTTATGTGCAGCCCCTCATTACCTGATTCATGTGAGGCTTCCTGCTCTCTAAGCCTCCCATCTGGCCACCTCTGGCAGAATGTGATCTCAGCATGGTTCTGACACATCTTACCAAGCTGCCCTTCGAATCTTTGGCTACCTGCCATTTGCATTACCTATCTTGGAAGATTGTCTTCCTGGTGGTGCTCACCTCTGCCTGCAGAATCAGCAAGCTTCAGGCCTTGGTGGCCGAGCCACCTACACTAGGTTCTACAAGAACAGGATTGTGCTTGCACCCACCCAAAATACCTTCCAAAGGTGGTATTTGCCTTCCACCTCAACCAAGAGGAGGTGCTCCCTCCTCCTTTCCACGGCCTCACGCCAACAAGGCAGCAGCCATTCTTCATGCTCTGGACTGCAAAAGAGCTCTGTCCTACCTGCAGTATACTCGTGGCTACTGCAAAACCTCAGTTTTTCATCTCATATGATCCCAGTCGACTGGGGGAGGATGTCACCAAGCAGACCCTGTCCACCTGGGTGGCGGACTGTATCACCTTTGCCCACAATCAGTGTGGGCTATCGTTGGAGTGCTGGGTCATGGCACACAACGGCAGGGCTGTGGTGACCTCTGTTGCAAGCCTACACTCTGTCTTGGGGCAGACATCTGCTGGGCCGTCACCTGGTCCTCATTCCACATCTTTGCAGCTCACTGCTTCTTGGAGGAGTCCGACAGGACAGTGCCTTCGGCCAGGCCATACTCCATAATCTGTTCAGGGTTTAGGCAACTCCTACCCTCTGACTCTTCTTGGTCAGGTTTCTGGAACCATGGTTCTCCTAGACACTGGGGTCCTCAGAGTCTGTCCTTGGATTCACTTGCAGCTGCTCACAGCTGGGCCGTGCTTTTTTTTTTTCTACAGGTTCCTGGTAGCCTGTAGCTAGGGAGTCCCATATGTGAGGATTGACTTCCTGCTTGTTCCTGGAGAAAGCATAGTTACTCACCTGTAACAGGTGTTCTCCAGAGACAGCAGGGATCAGTCTTCACAGTCCTCTCTCCTACCCTTGGAGTTGCTGTACATTTTTGGCCATCTTCTTTTGTTGACTCTAGCTAAGTTATCTGACTGAGTAAGATGGCACCCTTGAATGGGAAGGGGGCCACGCATGCATGGTGGCATCTCCCAAAGCCTTTCTTTGAAAGCTGGGTAGATGCTTCCATGAGGGCTCTGGTGGCACCGTTGTCACCCATATGTGAGGACTGATTCCTGCTGTCCCTGGAGAACATCTGTTACAGATGAGTAACTAAGCTATTCCATCCCTGTTAAGGTGGAGCCCATCCCTTTGGAAAAGCCCTTCCTTTCCCCAGAATGTTGCCCAGTTCCAACAAATCCAAAACCCTCTTCCTTGCTCAATTGTCTCATCCACACATTGAGACTCCAGAGCTTTGCCTGCTTTTTGGTCCTGAGTGTGGAATGGGAAGCATTTCGGAGAATGCTACCTTGGAAGTTCTGGATTGCAACTTCTCTAAATTTGGCCTCCAGAGCCTCCCTACCACACTTTCCTATGTCATTGGTACCAACATGTAGCAAGACAGCAGACTCCTCCCCAGCAGTGTCTAAGACCTTGTCTAGATGGCGCATGATGTCTGCTACTTTCGCACCAGGCAGGCATGGTACCAGGTGATTCTCACATCCACCAGCCACCCAGCTATCTACATGCCTAATGATCAAATCACCAATTATAACAACTGTCCTAACTCTTCCTTCGTGGGTACATGGCTCTGGAGAAAACTTCTCTGTGCAAGAGGGTTTTACATCACCTGGAGGACAGGTTCTAACTACAGGATCACTTCCTGCCACACCAAGGTGCTGCTCTCCTTACACCTAGGTGATTCTCTCCTGGTCCTACAAACACATACACACTTCCTACCGAAGATGGTCTCAGCCTTCCATCTCAGCCAGTCGGTCATGCTACCAGTCTTTTTCCTCAGATGGCATGCCTCTAAGACTGAAGCAATGCTCCACACTTTGGATTGCAAGAGAGCACCCTGGCTTTCTACTTGGATAGAACCAAAAATCACAGGAAATCCTCTCAACTATTCATGTCCTTTGATCCCCAGTCACGTGAGACTGTCAGTGTCGAAGCACTCCCTATCCAACTGGATTGTTGACTGCATCTCCTTTGTTTACACTCAAGCGAGATTCTCCCTTGAGGATCACGTTACTGCTCACAATGTGAGAATCATGGCAACGTCTGTTGCTAATCTTCATTCTGTCCCTATTGACGAAATCTGTCGAGTAGCTACCTGGTCCTCCATTCATACCTTCACTGCACACTACTGCCCAGACAAGGACTCCTGCCAGGATGCTGTCTTTGGCCAGGCTGTCCTTCAGCACTTATTTGGGTCTTAAATGCAACTCTTACCCTCTATCCCGGATTTTTCTGGCACCAGACTCTACCCTGTAGATGATCTACCATTGTCAACTAAAAGATAAATATCCACTCAAATATGAACTAGAGAGTAAAGACGTACTCCTTGTATTGATGAATGTGCCCACCAATCTATTTTATTTAAGAATTTCTTTTTACAGTCCTTCAATCCTGGTGTAAAAAATCTTTAAAGTCATAAAAAGATAGCTTAGCTCTCATAAAGATTGCTTAACTTATTTTCCTAATGTTCAAATTCTTGAATAAAATAGATAAAAATTCCAGGGGGAGGTCGTTGATGCAAATAGGCACTTTAGTTTGACAAATTTATGTAGTCAAGACCAGTGCCATAGAGTCTGAGACCTCCTCTGTAGTAGAAAGGTAACTGTGATTGCAGACGAGTGTGGGCAAATTCATCAATAGAAGGAGTACGTCTTTACTCGCTAGTTCATATTTGAGTGGAAATTTTATCATTTAGTTGACATTGATGCCACTCAAGGAACAAGACCACATATAGTGTTGTATAACAAGGATGATCTACCATTTGCAATCAAGTTCTATAGTGTTACTGTTATCCATATCTTCTCGGCTCTACTCCTTAGCCTCTGAGATACTGCTGTGACCAACGTATGAAAATTCCCATAGCAGTAACGGTACTTCACATTATGCTTAAGCCCTAAACAATGTATATCTGTATATAATGTATATAGTTTTGCACTGTTCTGTGCTAGTTAACTGTAACATTTGTTTTCAAGTTTTATTGTCTTTTAGTTATATGATGTTATATGTAAAACAAACTCTGCTTTGTTGATTGTTGTTTATTGTGAACCGCAACTGATGTATGGAAGATGCGGTATAGAAGTGATTGTTAAATAAATAATAAATAAATAACCAGTCTGGTACCTGGGAGCTAGTGAGTCCCATATGCGAAGACTGCATTCCTGCTTGCTCCTGGAGACAGCATTGTTACTCACCTGTAACAGGTGATCGCTAGGATCAGCAGGAATCAGTCTTCACAATCCACCCTCCTCCCCTAGGTGTTGTAGGGTATACTTTTCTTCTTTATCTCTGCTACAAACTCAACTGAGGAGATGATGTGGGAAGGAAGATGCGCAGGCGCAGTGGATTGCTTCCAAAAGCTTTCTAATTGGATGCTGGGGAGCTTTCCTATGCGGTTTCTGGCAGTATTGATGATACCCATATGTGAAGAGTGATTCCTGCTGTTCCTTGATATCACCTGTTACAGGTGAATAACAACGCTATCCCCTGGATTTAAGGGGCATCATGCATCCTTGGAGCAGCTCCAAGGAACTGGTCTGTGTACAGAATGGTGCAGCAGGCTTGATTTTAAGTGAAACCGGAATGGATGTTGGGCAGGTGGGCGGAGCTTGGACAGAGCATGGAATCAGGCCTTGGTGCCCCGGTGGACCGTGGGACTGCAAAACAAACCTAATTGAGTAGATGCAGTGGGCACAGTAGTATCTAAGTTAAATAAGCATGATTCTGCAGGAATGGTAGTTACTTGACAGGACTTTGTGCAGAGGCAAGGTTATGGGCAAATTGTATTCCCTTCACCAAGTCGACTTGGACAGCTGGTTGCATTTCCTGAGGGTTGACGCTCTGGTTGCAAAGGTCACTCGGCACTGTTATCCCGATGGAGGGCAGGGCCACCCTTTTGGGACCAGCAGAATAGCAAGATAGAGGCACTGTTGAAGACTGTGTTTGTGTTCTTGGTGCTTAGCATGCAGAGGGTTTGTGGGGGTGTGGAAATTTTAGCAGGCAGGGGGTTTGCAATTGCTGGAGGCTCGCCTGGAGTCTGTGGCTGCATATATTGCTGACTCTGACATTTGGCTGGTGGGTGGCATGTGCTATCACCATAGCTATGGAAGCCAGATGTTGGTTGTGGTTGAGGCTTTGGTTGGCAGATATGGCTTTCAAGGCCCACCTCACTAAGCTGCTTTTTAAGAGGTTGCTCCTTTTTGTAGAGGATCTTGAGAAACTAGTTAAAGATTTGGGAGAGCCTGAGCCTCAGAAGCTGCGTGAGAACAAACTGAAGGGCTCCACTCAACGCTTGTCATCTTGTCCTTGGCTGCAAGACTCAAGGATGTACTGGCCGGGTAGGCAATCTGCTTTCCTGGGGAAGTCTCGGGGGACTTTTCGTGGGCGCAGAAGTCCAAGGACTCTTCGTCCTATTGTGGTGGTGCTTCCCTTGTAAGCCAGTGATGGGCGGTGGGCTCATCCCACGGTGTCTCCTGTGGGTGGATGCCTTCATCTCTCTTACCTGGAGTGGGCCTGCATCATCAATGATCAGTGGATTCTGGACATTGTTAGGTTTGGTGCACTCAAGAACATAACCATCTTGATCTCAGATGCCTTTGTGATCTCTCCCTGTGGATCTCTGCTGAAGAAATTAGCCTTTCGAAAGTAGCCTCAATGGCTGCTCGTTGCAGGCCATTGTGTAATCGGGGCCAGGGTTAGTATTCCATCTATTTTGTGGTCCCCAAAGAGGGCGGCTCCTTCTGGCATTTTTGACCTCAAGGCAGTCAATGATTGCCTGCGAGTATCTGGATTCTTTATGGAGACTGCAGTCTGTCATCCAGGTAGTCAAGAAGGTGAGTTCTCGACTTTCCTGGACCTGTCTGAGACATATCTTCAGGGAGATCAACAGAGGTTTTTACATTTTGCCATTCTGGGCTGCCATTTTCAATTTTGGGCTCTGCCCTTTGGGTTTGCCGTGGCTCCATGAACGTCTTCAAGCTTCTCGCAGTAGTGGTGGTGGCCCTGCATCGAGAAGGAATCAGATTCCATCCATACCTCAATGACTGGCTCACCTGGGCCATGTTGGAAGAGGAATTTTGGGCTGCCACTGCCCAGGTGGTGCAGCTTATGGAGAGCTTGGGCTGGGTAGTAAACCATGCAGCAGAGTCATATGGAACTGTTACATTCCCTGGAGTATCTAGGGACATGGTTCAATAACTTTGGGCAAGTGTTCGTGATGACTAAAAGGTGGACCAAGATTTTGCCTCAACTCCTTGCTTTTGGAGCCCAGGCATCACCCAGGATGTGAGATTATTTTTTTATTTAACACTTTTTTTTAATATACCGTTCTTTATGGATAGTCAAAGCGGTTTACGTGGGACAATAGTGAACTCAAAAGAATTAGGTTTTACATTGAACTAGGTGCGGTACAATAAACTTGGATAACATGTAATGGGGTATGAACAATATGTATTAGTGTACAGTAGGGGTACAACAGACATGGATTATATCTTACAGAGGATTTAAGGAGATATTGATTCTAAATGTGTCAGTATACAGTTTATAAGCTAGTCATTGGTGTCAGACCCAAAGTGTTCGAAGAGTAAGTGTGTTTTGAGTTTTTCTAAAGTCCTGTAATGTTTCTGCCATTCGTAGGGGTTTGGGAAGGATGTTTCAAATAGAGGGAGCGAGGAGGGTGAAAGTTCTGTTGGATGTCTGGTGGTTACATTTTGTTTTAAGTACAGGGTTCTTATTGCAGGATTTTCTTGATCTGGATTCAGAGACTCTATTTGTTAAAGATTTCAGACTGGTGGCTGATTGGTTTTGCAGTATATTGAAGATTGTTACTGTTATTGGTAGCCAGTGTAAGTTCTTAGTATAGGGGTAATATTATCGTGTCTTGATGCACCATTTATAATTCTGGTGACCATGCTTTGGGCCTTTTGAAGGGGGTATAGTGAGTGTTTTGGGAGGCCTTGTTAGTGAATATTGCAAAGGTCTAGGTGGGGGTTATGATTGCTTGGAATACTGATCCTGAAGTCACTGGCAGAGGTTTTGTAGGATTCTCATCTTATGGTAAGCTGTATTTGTTCTTTTTATGTGAGACAGCTTGTTTAGGTTTTGGTGGATCATGATGCTCAGATATTTGACCTCTAATTTTATGCTTAGTTCCGAGTCTTGTACTCTTATCGTCGCTGGGGGTGTGTGTGTGAAGTTCGGGTCCTTTGTAATCTGGAGCATTTCATTTTTTTCATGGTTTACTTAGAGGTTCAGGTTTGAGAGACATTATGTGATATCATTGAAGCAGGTTGTGATGGTTGGGTTCTTATTGAGAATGGGGTGTATATCATATCATCTTCGTATATATGGTATAGGATATGGTGGTTTCTCATGACATTGCAGATGGGTTGTAGGCAGAAGGAGGCCCAAGGGGGTTGTGCAGAGACTCATTGTGCGGCCCCATTTGCATAAGGTACCTCATTTGCATAAATATTTGCATAATGTTAACATGCACTAACTTTTAGTAAACATGCCTCTTCATGAATATATGGATAAAGAAAGATTACCAGACTTCTGCATTACTATATTTCAGTGCCAGCCACATTAGGAAGTACTACAAACACTGGCCATTTAGAACACATAGCAAACTCCACCTTATCATAACAATGCTGCTAGGACTCACAAAGCACCAAACCCTACCTATCAAAAGGCAACAGTGCAAATATTAAACCAATACATCTTCTACTGGGGAAAGAGAACAAGTGGGACTGTCAAATAGAAACTACATAAACAGAATACCTCAGCTCAGTTACACATGCAGAACATAGACTGTCACCAAACAAAGAACAAGGGATTACAATTTAGAAATAGGAAGACAGTAATTAAACTTGGAAACACCTAAAACCAAACTTGGAATGTAAAACAACACTGGAGAAATTAAAATATAAATTAATTTCCTCTTGTACTAAACAAAAACGCGAAGACATTAGCGATTCACATTTCCCAAATCTGACACATTCCAGTTAATAAATTCAAAATAAAAACATATTTTCTCCAGGACCAAGCAGGAAGTCAGTCCTCACATATGGGTGACATCGGCGCCAACAGAGCCCCCGTGCGGAGCATTTCCCCAGCTTTCAAAGAAAGCCTTTGGGAATGCAGCGTGCCTGCGCGGTCCCCTTCCCGCCCAAGGGTGCCATCTTGCTCAGTCTTTCTTTTCCGCGGAGCCTGACGGACGTGAGTTCGTATCACCCAGGAAAAGTTGTTTTTTTCCCGGTGATTTTTGTGTTATTTTATCCGGTTCGATGCCGGTTCCCCTTCCCGCCTGGGCTCGGTACACCGGTATCGAGTCCGGACTTGTGATTTTCGGTTTTTGTCCTTCGTGACTAGCATTTGCTCTTTTTGTGTTTTCACTGGCAGCCGGGTCGTTTGACCTTGCAGGGGCCCTTTTTCCCCCGATGGCTGCCAGCGGGTTCAAAAAGTGTGATTGGTGCAAGAAACTTGTGTCTCTCACCGACACACATGACTGCTGCCTCTAATGCCTCGGGCCCGACCATGACCCGCTGGCCTGTGGCCCGTGCGGCAAAATGTCATCGAAGGCGCTTCGGAGCCGTCAGCATCAACGTGAGAGAATATTCTCTGATTCTGCGTCTGGCCGGGCCCAGACTTCGTCAGAGGCCTCGACATCTCGGGAGTCTGACCCCGAGCGCCATCGGGTGTCCTCTGAAAGGGAGTCTCCCTCACGGGAGCACTGAAGGAAGAAAAAGCTTGAGGGCATCGTTGGTGGAGGCTTATGGTTCCTCGAGGGCCAGGTCACGTAGCCCTGACCGCCGCCCTGGGCTCTCGGAGTCGGAGAGGCCTTCCAAGCTACCTCGTGTGGAGCTGGAGTCCCCGAGTCACGTAAGTGCAGTTGTCCTCGTGGACTCTCCTCTGGGGGAGCCGACGTCAGGCCCAATGCCGTTGGGACCCGAGTCAGGGGCTGATGAGTCTCCTGAGCTTGGACTCAGGTTGACGGCCTTGGAGAGCAGCTTGGCTGCCTTCATGGAACAGCAGCGGGTGCTGATTGCCGGTCTGACTGGTGCATCTGCCCCAACCACCGGGACCTCGACGTCTAAGTCGACCCCGGAGACCGAGCCGATTCTCGAGTCAATGAAGTCTTGAGTCGATCCTCGATCAAGGTCCACCTCGACCTCCCGTGCGGGGCCGAGGTCGTTGATGCCGATACCGTCGGCGTCGGGCCGGGTGGCACCGAGGCCCACACGGCTGGAGTCGCTCGACGACTCCTCGGAGGAGTCGGAGTGGGAGACAGAGGATGAGGAGTCCCCGGACACCTTCCGGACCTGGTGCGTCCCTTCGGATTCACCAGAGTCCGAGCCTCGGTGTAGGTCCCCCCCCCCCCCCCCCGGAGGATACCCGATTCTCAGACTTTGTGAGGCACATGGCCAAGGCCCTGGCCTTCCCTGCAGAAGCCAAGGAGGAGTCTCGAGCCGAGGAGCTCGATGCCCTCCAGTATGACTTTCCTCCGAAGGAAGCCTTTACTGTACTGGTTCCTCCGATGCTGGAACGGCTGCTCTTTCGTATGTGGGAGGCACCGGCCTCGGTGCCGGTTCTTATCAAGCGGGTCGATTCCATTTATCGAGTCCGTAAGAGCCCTGGGTTCCAAAAGGTGCAGCTACCGCACCACTCCATGGTTGTGGAATCGGCCATGCGCCGTCTGAAGAGTCAGAAGATGCACTCCTTGGTGCCCCCCGGCTGGGAGGCCTGGAACCTGGATGCCCTCCGTAGAAAGTGCTTCCAGGGCTCTGTGCTGTCTTGCCGTGTCCAGACCTACCAGCTGTACATGGGCATGTATTTGAGACCTGGCAAAGGAGATTGCTGGGTTCTCAGCTGGCCTCTCCGAGGAACCCTTTGCAGAGGTTCAAGGCTTTGTCAAAAGGGATCTGAGAGTGCTCGAAGTTTATCTCTCGAGCAGCCTATGATGGCTTTGAGGCTTCGGCCCGGGTAGCCGCGGCTGGCATCGGTGCACGCCGTCAGGCCTGGCTACAGTCATCGGACCTGGAGCCATAGGTGCAGGACAAGTTGGTCGATGTCCCCTGCCGCGGTGAAAACCTTTTCGGTAAGCCCATGGCTGAAAAGGCTGTGGAAATCGAGACTGAGACTCTCACCAGGACAAGGCTGTCCAGGAAAACTTCTGCTCCTTCTCAGAAAAAGAAGGGCTCAGGGAAAAAGCCCTTTTTCCCGAGGAAGGGTGCTGCCTACAAATCCTGCCCTCATTATCAGGCCTCTCCAGCTCCCGAACAGGGCCAGCAGGCCAAGGGGCAGGGGCATGGGCCCCGTAAGCAGAAGACCCCCAAGCCGCCAGCTCCAGCTCCTGCACAGCAGGGAGCGGGGTTTTGACTCCCACAGCATAGCCTCTTCTCTGCCGGTGGCTCCACTCAGCACAGGAGGTTGGCTGACACTGTATGCCTACAGGTGGCCAGCCATCACAGGGGATACCTGGGTCCTCAACATAGTCCAACAAGGCTACATGCTCCACTTCCACCAGATACCTCCCTCTTACTTTCCAGGGGAGCCTCCAAGACTCCCTCTGCACAGAAACCTCCTCCTGCAGGAGTTGGCACGTCTACTAAAGGATCAGGCGGTGGAACCGGTGCCTCACCACCTGAAAGGGCAAGGCTTCTACTCCAGGTACTTTCTGGTACCAAAAAAGACAGGAGGCCTCTGGCCTATCCTAGACTTGCAAAACCTGAACAAGTTTCTGGAGAGGGAAAAGTTTGATGCTTACCCTTGGAATACTGCTGCCCTATCTCCAGCAGGGAGACTGGCTATGCTCCTTAGACCTAAAGGATGCTTATACGCACATCCTCATTCATCCAGACCACAGACAATATCTCAGATTTGTGGTGGGAGGAAACTATTTCCAGTACAGAGTACTTCCCTTTGGCCTAACTTCCGCCCTCAGGGTTTTTACCAAATGCCTGGCGGTGGTGGTGGCCTATCTCAGAAATCAGGGAAGTTTTGTCTTCCCATACCTGGACGACTGGCTCATCAGGGGTCAGTCTCTCCAGGAGGTCAGACAAGCCACTCCGCACTGTCTCTCTTCTCCAGCATCTGGGCTTTGTCATAAACCACGCAAAGTCCACTTTGCTCCCCTCACAGAGCCTAGAGTTTATAGGGGCAAGATAAGACGCTCTGCAGGCAAGGGCTTACTTGCCCGAGGACAGGGCCCACAGATTGATGGACTTGGCCAACCAGTTCCAAAGCAATTCTCAGGTTTCCGCCAAGCAATTCCAGCGGCTCCTGGGCCACATGGCATCTACAGTACATGTGACTCCGAATGCCCGTCTGCACATGCGGGCTGCTTAGTGGGTGCAGGCCACAGGAGGCCTCTGAGACAGAGTGAGCGTGTCCAAACCACTCTTGGACTCCTTGCAGTGGTGGCTACATCTCCCAAACTTCTCGGGGGGGGGGGGGGTACCCTTTCAGGCCCCAGCGCCCACCAGGGTGCTGAACACCGATGCATCTTTAACTGGCTGAGGTGCACATTGCCAGGGCACGTGCACTCAAGGCCTCTGGTCTCCTCGGGAGGCCACACAGCAGATCAATCTTTTGGAGCTGCGAGCAAGCCGCTTGGCTTCACAGACATTTTCTCATGCCCTCTCTCACCAGTCTGTCTTAGTTCAGACAGACAATCAGGTAGCGATGTTCTATGTGAACAAGCAAGGGGGCACAGGGTCCAGGCCGCTATGTCAGGAGGTGCAGGCCCTTTGCTCCTTTGCAGTCTAGCATGACATGTTTCTCAAAGCAGTTTATCTACCGGGTCAGGAGAACCTTTTGGCAGACAAACTAAGCAGGATTCTCCAGCCTCACGAATGGTAGTTGAATCCACTGGTGGTTCAGCAGATCTTCTTACGATGGGGACTTCCATCCATCGATCTCTTTGCCAGTCCTCTGAACTGTCAGCTGCCCAGGTTTTGCTCCAGACAGCCGCATCCCCTGAGTGTGGCAGCAGATGCGTTTCTGATTTCTTGGTCTATGGGCCATGTATGCGTTTCCTCCCACACCCCTGGTGGCCCAAACTCGGTTCAAGATTCTGTGGGATAAGGCCTTGGTGATTCTGGTGGCTCCCAGATGGCCGAGGCAACCGTGGTTTCCATTTCTTCTGCAGTTGGCCGTGGAAACTCCATGTCCTCTGGGGTGGCAACCCGATCTCCTGTCTCAGGATCAGGGCTCGCTTCTGCACCCCAGTCTCAGATCCCTCAATCTGATGGCCTGGCTGCTGAAAGGATAGTGCTAGCTCCCTTACTTCTCTCTAGGGAAGTTGAGGAGGTGGTCTTGGCCTTGAGGAGGCTATGCACCACAAAGTCCTATGGCGCAGGTTCTCAGTGTGGTGTGCTCTGCACAATAAAGATCCCTTTTCCTGCCTGGTGCCAGTAGTGCTACAATACCTGCTTCACCTGTCAGACCTAGGCCTTAAGTCCAACTCTGTTCGGGTCCACCTCGGTGCTCTTTCGGCACACCACTCACCAGTGAAGGGACAGGCGCCGTTGGCTCACCCCTTGGTGTCCCGCTTCCTCAGAGGCCTGCTTTTTCTCAAGCCTCCGATTCGTCCCCCTGCCACTGAATGGGACTTGAATGTGGTATTGCAACAACTTACTCGCCCACCGTTTGAGCCGATGGCTACTTGCCATTTACGCTTCCTTTCTTGGAAGGCGCTCTTCCTGGTAGCTCTTAACTCGGCCAGACGTGTGAGTGAACTACAAGCTCTGGTTTCTGATAGACCGTACACAAGGTTCTACCGGAACAGGGTGGTCCTTCGGACTCATCCGAAGTTCGTTCCAAAAGTTGTCTCCTCTTTCCACCTCAATCAGGAGGTGGTTCTTCCGACATTCTTTCCCAGGCCGCATACCAGCTGGGCTGAGACAGTCTTGCATACTCTGGACTGTAAGAGGGCATTGTCCTTTTACATAGAACGTACGAAGGGGCATCGAAGGGCTTCGTATCCTTTGACCCTAATAAGTTGGGGTTACCTGTCTCCAAGCGTACGTTGTCCACTTGGGTAGCAGATTGTATCGCCTGGGCGTACAGGGCAGCCGGCCTCTCCTTGCAGGGTCAAGTCACGGCCCACCGTGTCAGGGCGAAAGCCGCGTCAGTAGCTCATCTCCGCTCTGTTCCGTTGGCAGACATCTGCTGGGCCGCTACTTGGTCTTCAAGCCAGACTTTTGCAGCCCACTACTGCCTCAAGAGAGAGTCCCGAAGGGATAGTGCATTCAGGACAGGCGGTACTCCGTAATCTCTTTGAAGTTTTGGCAACTCCTACTCTCCGGCTCTTGTGCTGGGCTACCGTACGGGGGCGTTCTCAGAGGATATTTTTATCACGGATGCTGAGGCTCTGCAGAGGGAGATATTTTTTCAGCTTTGGGTTCCCGGTAGCCTAGAGCTGGAGAGTCCCATATGTGAGGACTGACTTCCTGCTTGGTCCTGGAGAAAGAGTAGTTAGTCCCCTGTAACAGGTGTTCTCCAGGAGCAGCAGGAATCAGTCCTCACGACCCTCCCTCCTCCCCGGGAGTTGCAGTCATATACTTTATTTTGTTTTTTGCTGTCTTTTAGCTATGTCATCAGACTGAGCAAGATGGCACCCTTGGGCGGGAAGGGGACCGCGCAGGCATGCTGTATTCCCAAAGGCTTTCTTTGAAAGCTGGGGAAATGCTCCGCACGGGGGCTCTGTCGGCACCGACGTCACCGATATGTGAGGACTGATTCCTGCTGCTCCTGGAGAACACCTGTTACAGGTGAGTAACTGCTCTTTTCTACCTTTTGTTTGTGCATTTTATTTTTCAGTTGCATTTGCTCCAGTCACTTTCTTCTGGTTTCTTTGTGTCTTCTGCTAACTCTCCATTGTCTGTTGTCCATTTGTCCTTTCTTCTCTCCCCTAGTTGTTTTTTCCATTCTCTCTCTACATCTGCTCCAACATACTGATCTTTCCCCTTTTGCTCTTTCCTTCATTTCTTTCTTTATTCCTTTTTCATCCACTCAAATTTCACCCCTCCATCCTCAATCCCCACTTACTCTCCCAATACCCAGCCAATCGTAGATTTTTCTTCCCTCCTCACAAAATATTTTCATCTCTCCATCCTCAGTCCTCCAGCCCCATCCCATTCAAGTCCTCTCCCAATATCGGCTCCCTTCTAGTTCCAGCCCCACCCAGCATCCTGCTCCCTTCTAGTCCCATTCTCCCCCCCACCCCCCATGTCAGCCCATTTCCAATCCTAGCCCACCATCAGCCCTTTCCAGTCCCATTCTAGCCCCCCAGCAGCCCATTTCCAGTCCTAGCCCTGCCATCACCATTTCTAGTTCTATCCTGACCCCTCCATCAGCCCATTTCCAATCCTAGCTCCCCATCAGCCATTTCCAGTCCTATCCTAACCCCCATTAGCCCATTTCCAGACCAAGCCCCCCCCATCAACCCATTTCCAGTCCCATTCTAGCCCCCCAGCAGCCCATTTCCAGTCCAAGCTACCCTTCCTATTTCCAATCCAAGCTCCCCCCACCACTCAGCCCATTTCCAGTCCAAGCCTGCCTCCCCATCAGATATTTCCAGTCCAAGCCCCCTCCCTATCAGCTATTTCCAGTCCAAGCCCCCCCCCCACCACTCGGTTCATTGCCAATCCAAGTCCCCCCCACCACGCGGTTCATTGCCAGTCCAAGCCCCCCTCCCCATCAGCTATTTCCAGTCTAAACCTCTCCCCACTCAGCCCATTTCAAGTCTAAGCCTCTCCCCACTCAGCCCATTTCAAGTCCAAGCTCCCCCCCCCCCATTCAGCCCATTTCCAGTACAAGCCCCCCTCTCCATCATCTATTTCCAGTCCTAGGTCCTCCCGCCCTCCCCCCCTCCCCCCCTCCGAAGAGCCCTGCGGCTGTTTGACATGCTTAGATGGTGCCGGAGAGACCCTGGCTCACCTCCGACAGCTGCCGAAGTGAAGAGTGCCATTTTTCACTTCGGCAGCTGTGTTGTAGTGTAGGCTGCTGGCATGCTGAGTGCCGGGAAACAGGAAATTCCCTTTGACCTGGCACGCTAGCGGCCTATACTACAATCCAGCTGCCGACGTGATGAAAAATGCCATTCTTTACTTTGGTAACTGTCAGAAGTGAGCCAGGGCCTCTCCAGCTCCCTCTAAAGCCGACTCTGCCAGTGCCAAAAATGTGAGATGTTGTTCACACAGGGCCCCGTGCTTCAGGGGGCCCCGTGCTAACATTCTCGCACAATGGATAGGCTGGCCCTGGTTGTAGGCAGATATTGAAGAGAAGGGCAGACAGTGCAGATCCCTGGGGTACTCCTTGCCGTTGTGCAAATGGGTACAATGTGCAGGTGCCAATTTTGACTTGCTGTTGTTGGTTTGTAAGATAAGATTTAAACCATTATAGTGTTGTATTATGGAGGCCAATTTTCTGTAATCATATGATGAGGGGATGATAGCATATGGAGTTGAAGGCGGTGGAGATGTCTAAGAATATCATTATGAATCCCTTGTCCTGGTTTTGAGATCCCTCTGGTTATGGTGTCAAATAAGATCATGAGTAGTGTCTGAACACTGTGGTGTGGTTGGAAACCATGTTGATCTAGGGGTGTGTGAGTATTGATATATTCATGAAGCTGGTGTTGCACTACGCTTTCAATTATCTTGGCTATAGATCGAATGCTTGTGATAGTTTTGTATGAACTGGATATTGGGTCGAGTGACAGTTTTTTAAATATATGGATCGAATCTGTGTTCTTGAGGACAGGGGGGGGGGAGGACGGGGGGGGGGGGAGGGCGGGCATGTAGCCTCGGGAGAATGAGGCGTGAATAGATTTTTGGATTATTGGGGATAATTCCATTCTAGTGATTTTAATCCATGATACTGGACATGGGTCCAGTGGGGAGGTAGTAGTGATGATGCTTGAGATGATGCTGTCAAGTTTCTCCATTGTAACCATTTTGAATGAGTTCCATCTGTGGGTATGGCTTAAGGTAGTGGTTGGGTTGGAAGTCTTTGGTTGGATTGTATTGAATTTGTCATTAAGATAGTTTGTCATAACTTTAGGGTTGATAGAAGGTCAACGCAAAAGAGGAAGGCCAGGAATGAGATGGATCGATACAATAACAGCAGCTACGGGTACCAGTCTGTCAACAATGAGCCGCCTGACTGAAGACCGAACACAATTTAGGACAACTATCCAGAGGGTCGCCATGAGTCGACACTGACTCGATGGCACTTAACAACAACAACAAAGGCAAGAAATGTTTGAGGTTGTTTCCTAGTTTGGAATCTTTAATGAGTTGGCGATATGGAAAACTTCTCTAGGGCGGTAGTTAAGTGATTTTAGTAGTATGTTTGGTATTCTTTTCAGCATTTGTTTAAAAGTAAGCCATACTCCTATTTGGTTAGGTATGTTTCCTTGAGGTTGATGTCCTTTGTTTTCCTCCAGCTCCTTTTGAGGTGCCAGAGTTTTCATTTTAATTCCTTTGCTTCGCCAGAGTGCCTGGGAGCGTGGTGGCATATGGTAGTATTTTGGTTGTTCTGTTGTTGGGGGACCTTGGCAGCAGAGGATATGTTATTCCAAGTGTGTAACAGCTGATCTAGATCTGTGTCTTAGTGAGGACACATCTCATTTAGGAAACACATCTCATTTAGGAAGGACTGTTTTTCAAATGGCTTCGCTTACTGTTTTGATTAAGGGTGCCTTTGTGGGTATGGATACTTTGAGGTAGTGTAACGGTGATCATTACAATAACAGCAGCTACGGGTACCAGTATGTCAACAATGAGCCGCCTGACTGAAGACCGAACACAATTTAGGACAACTATCCAGAGGGTCGCCACGAGTCGACACCGACTCGATGGCACTTAACAACAACAAGGGTGATCATGGTGTGATCTGACCAGGTTACTGGGGAGACGTCAGGCATCAGATTAGGGAACTCGCTTATGTGGGAGGGAGCGAATATAAGATCCAGGGTTCCTCCTTTATCATGAGTGGGTTCCTGTATAAGTTGTTTTAGTTGGAGTGCCTCCATTGCATTGAGGAAGGACGTAGCTTGTTTGTGAAAAGTGGAGGTGAGATTCAGGTCACCTAGTAAGAAGTAAGGTTTGTTTGATGCAGTGAGTATACAGGTCTCTTCTAGTAGAGTGGATAGATCGTCTGCAAGTCATCATCTGTCGCAGGACTTTGAGGTCCAGTTCCCCCTACTTTCATCTATGATGAAGAGTCTCCTGTGGTTGTTGCAACCTGTCAACTTGATGAGAGACATGCCCCTCGAAACCCCCTTAGTGGATTGTCCTAGTGTTCGATGCCAGTCTCACAGTTGGGGAGCCCAGTGCTTGGGTCAGACGACTCGGGGTCAATGGATTTCACCTGAAGTGGCCTGGCCAGTCAACAGACTGGAAGTGTGAGCCATCTGTCTGGCCTTGCTTTGTTTCCATCCCCTGATACAGTGCTGCATCATCTGGGTGTTTTCAGACAATGCAAAGGTGGTGGCTTGTGTCAGAGAGCGAGACGGTGGCCTTCGAGATGTGGCAGCTGTTCCCCTGGGTGGGGTGTCATCTGAAGGCAATCTCAGTGTAGCACATTGTGGGAGTTGAGAATGTTGAAGCGGACTTCTTCAGTCAGCACACTCTCGACTAGTGATGTGGAGAAATGTGAAAGTAGAGCCTGCCTTCAGCCAGAGAAGAGAGTTTGGTTCCAATGGCTTGGATGTACTTGTGCAGCTGTGGTCATGCTGGGGTCTTTTTTTTTTTTTTGTTTCCCTTACATCTTTGCTCCATGGCCTTTGATAAGCTGGGCTAGCCATTCTGGTGGCTCTGGGGTTGCCTTGGAGGCCTTGGTATATGGACCTAGTTCAGCTGCTGTTCCAGGAGCCTTTTCCTTTCAGGCAAGATTGGGATCTTCTTCTCCAGGGTCCCATTCTCATGGACAACCCAAGTCTCTTCTTGCTTACTTCTTGGCCTTTGAGAGGTCTTGACTGATGCAAATGGGTATTCTTTGTTGGTGGTCTCAACTCTGCTAAAGGGAGACACCAGCTACTTCTCTAGGGTATGTCTGTATGTGGCACCTGTTCGAGGCATGGTGTGGCTGATTTCCCCTTGTGAGCCAACATACCATGCCTCTTGGCCTTCTTTCAGGAATGTTTCGAGCAGAGTCTCTTTGAATGTCCTGATGGTTCAGATTGCGGCATTGGCATGTTTTTGAGGGCCAGTTCTAGGGTCCCTCTTAGCGTCGCACTCTGATGTGGCTTGGTTTCTTCAGGGGGTTAAGCATCTGCAGCCTCCCTTATGGGCCATGGTTCTATTCTGGGATCTTGGTCTGGTGCTTCAGACCTTAATGGGCCCACCTTCTGAGCCATTGTAGCGGGTCATGCTGAAGGATGTCTCCCTAAATATGTTTTTTTTGGTGACGATGTGTTTGATTTGCTGTGTGTCTGAGCTTACAGGCCTTGTCCTGTAGAGACCCATACTTGATCTTTTTCTGATCTTGCAGCTGGTCCCCTTCCTCCTTGCTTAAGGTTATGATAGTCTTCCATTTCAGCCATGTAGTTTTGCTTCCAGCTTTTTCCTCACATCAGTGTCAAGGGTGAGACAAGGAGCTCCTCTTGGTGGATGTCTACCAGGTATTGCTTCACTCTCTGAAGGTGACTAATTCTTTCCACAAATCCAGTAGACTTTTTGTCTTATTTCATGGCCCATGTAAGGGGGGAGGCCTCCAATGCCACCCTTAACTGTTGGATTAAGGAGGTAATTTATTTTGCCTATATGCTGCGGGGGAGGTCTATTCTGGTGGTGGTGCGTACTTACTAGTAGGGTGCAGGTGTTATCTTGGGCCGAAGTCCCAGTGGACATTTACAGGGTGACTACATGGTTGTCCTTGAGTACATACTATTGTTGAGTACTACCACTTAGATCTACATACCAGGTCTGATGGTGTTTTTGGATTGGTGGTTCTTAGAGCAGCTGTGTCTTCCTTCTGCTTGGACGAGCTATTGCTTTGGTACTTCCCACCTGTATAGACTGGCCTAGGAGGATGTACTGGAAAGAGAAATTTTACCTACCTGATAGAAGTTCACTACTATCTCTGGTTTGTTTGAGTAGATCAGATTTGGTTCTTGAGTGACAAGTATTATCCTCTTTATTTCCAAATGTCTACCCTTTTGGGGTTGTCTTCCTCAGGGTTGTTAGTTTTGTTTTGTGAGTTTTCGGCATGAGGTCTGGTTATGTAAATACTGAAGGATGCCCCTGGTTGCATCTATCTGTTATTAAGGGGGCATAACTCGCTTGTCTGGACTGGTCTAGCAGGATTCCAGGAAAGGAAAGGAAATGATTAGGTAAGTAAAATTTTGCCTTAACTTTATGGATTTCCCACAGTATTATTTTTTGTTACCATAAGGCAGGCTTTGAACTTTGACAGAGATACTACACATAACCTTAGGACTACAGTAGCAACAGTTGTCCCCCGGAACTTCTCATCAGCCACATGGACCACTATTCATACTTTTACCAAACATTACTGTCTGGATCAGAAGTCACAATCTGATGGTGTTTTGTCAGATGATACTCCAGGAGGCTTCTGTATAACACTTCAAAATGCTACCCCCTCCAAATCATTGCAAGTTGCACGCATGGAAGAAAACTCATACACAAATTTTCTTTGTGACCCTTAGCTTGGGAGTCACCAGCTGTGTGGCTGTAGCAGTTCTTGCTGTCCATGGAGAAAGTGAAGTTGCATACCTGTATTGGGTGGTCTCTGTAGACAGCAGGATCCTACAGTCACACATACCTGCCCTTCCTATCCTGCTCGCTACAAAAGAACTGGTTAGTTTCTATCACAGAACAGAATGCAGGAATGCCTGCAGATGCTTAGAAAACGTTTTCCAGACGTTTCCTGAGCTAAACCCAGAGCGCTTGTCATGGATGACATCACCAGTGGTATGGCTCTAGGATCCCGCTGTCCATGAGAAACACCCATTACAGATGTGCAATTTCACTTTCTATACCAGTCAGGTAACTGAAATCACTTGGCATTGGCTGCCTGTACTGAATTTATGTTGCTTAGACAAGTGAGGTTGCTTTTGCCACCACTTTGTGCTAATCCTGTCATTAGTTCTTAGACATTTCTAAAGGTAACTGAGCTATATCCCTAGTATGTTTCAGCCTTTTGATTTTTGCTTCCTGCCCCAGGACAAAAATAGATGAAATCCAGCAAAGGAAAGAGGAAGAGCTAAAATCCTTAAGCATAAGGAACCAAAAGCTGCAACAGGACCTTCAGACTGCTCAACAGGTAAGGCTGGAATCTGAGTTTAAATCCCAAACTTGGTCACCAACTCTGTATCAGGTTGGAGAATACCTGACCTGAAGTCTTTTTACTGTGCCTTTGATAGGGTTGTGCTGATCTGGAGGTGCAGTCCCAGGCACTGAAGAAGGAGCAAGAGGTAGCACTGCAGGCGCTTCAGGAGCAGGTAGTGCACAACAGCTTATGTTTTCAGGCACTCAGCACACTTTTCATGGGCTGCAGATGCAGAAATACATGTGCAGTGTGATGCTGCAACTGATACATAGTACTTTCCAGTTTGTTTCCCATCCTGTTCCCTTTTTCTCAGCTTTTTGTTGGAAGCATTTTGTTGTTCTTTGCTTGTTTGGGCTGTAAAGATTAATTCTCCCCTTCCTCATCTTTCTGCCCTTCTTCTTTGTTCTTGCCATCTTTCTTTATTCTCTTCAACAATGCTTCACCTCATAATATGTTGCTTTCTTTACTTCCTGTGTGCTTTCTCTTGCTCTCACACTCTGCCTCTCTCTTGCTCTCTCCCCATGCCTTGGTCCTGTGTGCTGGAGCAGGTAGCCTGCCAAAGTGCTGAGAGTCAGGAGCAGGTCGAGAGCATTCTCTCTGAAAACGATGCCCTGCGCACCAATCTAGCTGCCTTAGAACAGGTACTATCTGTAAAGGGGCTGAATATCCATCTTACAGCATCCTATACCACTGAGAAAAACATACTGCAAATGTCAGAAATAATTATAGATTTTCTTAGCATTGTGTTCTTTATTTCTTTTGAATATTATTTTTGTTTTCATTATTTTTTTGTGGTGGGGGGTCCTGCTCCTGTTAGATCCAGACAGCCAAGATGCAAGAGATGAACTTGCTGCGTGAGCAGAATGCTGCGCTGGAAGTGGAGCTCCACCAACAGCAGGGTGAGAAGGAAGGGCTTCTGGCACAGCGGGATGATCTCCATACACAGCTTCAGGTACTCATGTGCCTCCTATCGTCATATGCTGAATATAAACCCTATAATTGCTTATACTTAAATCATTTTTATTAAGCCCAAACAGGACAGACAGGGCAACTCTGACCTGCGGGAACTCTTACGCAGTGTCAGGGACCCAATGTACACATACAAATATTCCATTGCTCTCCGCTTGGTTTTATTATTTTTCCGTATGCCATAGTGCCTCTTCCGTCCTCCCCTCCCATCATATTTGACTATAAATCATATGTATTAGGCAAACAATTACTAATAACCACCCCTCGCCCGTGCTCTTATCTGCACTGAAGGAGGGCAGGGGAGGTCATAGCCCTACATACATCTCAACGCTTGTGCCTGCTATTCCACACTCTCTAAACCACCCTCGGATCCTCTCCCTAGTGCCCCCTCTAACCATCCCTCACCCCCCTCCCCACCGCACAAGCATCAGGATCAGGGTTACTCAAACAATCCCAAACACAGAGGATCTCTAAAGGTAAAAAGGGGACTGTTGTAGTTGTTATGGAAGGACAGACTAGATAGGCCATGTGGTCTTTTTCTGTTGTCATATTTCTATGTTTCTATATACAGTCCAATGTAGTGTGACACATTTTAGGACATTGTACCAGTGATTTTCCAGGAACAAGCCGGAAGTCAATCCTCACATGGGTGATGTCGGCACCGATGGAGCCCGTGCGGAGCATTTTCCCAGTTTTCAAAGAAAGCCTTTGGGATATGCTACCACGCATGCCTGGTCCCCTTCCCGCCCAAGGGTGCCCTTTTTCATCCGGGGGTCATCAACCCTGGCCAGGTGTTAATCACCCTGTCCCCCAGTGGGTTCAAAAAATGTGGCCGCTGCAGTCAAACCATGTCAGACACAGACACCCTTGACTGCTGTTTACACTGCCTGGGATCCGGACTATGATAGCACCTTCTGTGACCTGTGCCAGGCCATGATGCCTAAAACCAGTAAAAAGAGGTTGGAGTTACAGGACAAACTGTTCCCAAGGTCCGACTCAGCACCAGCCTCATTGACGCCAAGCTCCAAGCCCAGCACTTCCTGTGAGGCCTGAGCATCCTTTGAGTCTCATAACAGCGGCAGCTCCTCTGAGAAGACCTCAGACCCTGAGCAAAAGAAGAAAAAACCCTCGGTCTATCGAGATTCCACCAGAGAAACCTGGTAAGACCACTCGGAGAGACTCGGGCGACTCCAAGAAGCATCCTACCAAGGTCCTCAAAAAGGATTCCTCGGCCGGCGGAGTCCATACGAGGTTCCTTGAGACCGTAGTCCTTGTCAAGGATGCACTCGTGAGAGTGCTGGCACCAGGCCTGAGATACTCCTCCCATGCCGAAAACTGTGGAGCCTTCTGGT
Organism: Ichthyophis bannanicus; assembly: GCA_033557465.1. Classification (NCBI taxonomy): domain Eukaryota; kingdom Metazoa; phylum Chordata; class Amphibia; order Gymnophiona; family Ichthyophiidae; genus Ichthyophis; species Ichthyophis bannanicus. Next base: position 749,457,535 of record CM066032.1, read on the forward strand.
TTGGAAACCAGAGTGGAGGCCATGGAGCAGAACATCACTGCTATCCTGGCCATACAGCAGGCGATGATGGCTGGTTTGTCCGCATCATCTGCCCCAGCGACCAGGCCCCCGACTGCGGGGGAGTCCACGGTCGTCGAGCCGAGCTCCAAGCGCCGCTGCCTTGGAAGTCCTCGGCCCTGATCGAGTTCCTGGTCACGTTCCTCAGGTATCCAGTCCTCTCCAGCCAGTTTCTGAGACTTGGACCCCAGGTCCTTGGGAGGCCCCTGGCCCTTCAGCACCAGCCTCGAGGCAAGGAGTCACAGGGCCTTGGACTAGTCATCCCCCCTCGACTTCAGGTGGGAGACAGATGACAAGACGTCCCCTTGGACCTGTCTCACTTGGCACCACAGCGCCATTCTCCTCCAGAGGATGTGGCCTTCCACAACTTTGTCAGGGATATGGCCAGAGCCCTCTCTGTTAAAACCAAGGCGGAGGAGTACTGAAGAACTAGAGATTCTCCAGTTTGAGTCTCCACTCCAGGAATAACTAATGGTGCTGGTGCAGCTGATCCTCGAGCGGCCACTGTTGCGAATGTGGGTGACCCTGGTGTCTGTACCGGTAGTCAGCTGATGCCTCGACACAGTGTACTCTGTCAGGAAGGGACTGGGGTTCCACAAGCCCCAGCTCCCACATAACTCCATGGTTGTCGAGTCAACCATGCAAAAACTCAAGAGCCAGAAGACTTACTCTTTTGTCTTCCCTGGAAGGGATGCTAGAGCCCTCGACGCACTTGGGTGCAAGTGCTACCAGAGCTTGATGCTGGGGTGTCGAATCCAGGCCTTCGAGCTATACATAGGCAAGTACCTCAAGGCCCTGACCCAGGAGTTGTCTGGGTTTCAGCGGGGCTGGCTGGGGAACCTCTTCAGTGGTTCCAAGCCCTGACCTCCGGGATCAAGAACTGTTTGAAATTTTTCTCCCGAGCAGTCTACAATAGATTTGAGTCAGAAGCTCGAGTAGTTGTTGTTGTTAAGTGCCGTCGAGTCTGAGTCGACTCATGGCGACCCTCTGGATAGCTATCCTAAATTGTGTTCGGTCTTCAGTCAGGCGGCTCATTGTTGATAGACTGGTACCCGTAGCTGCTGTTATTGTATCGATCCATCTCATTGCTGGCCTTCCTCTTTTGCGCTGACCTTCTATCTTGCCAAGCATGATGTCTTTCTCTAATGATCTCTCTCTTCGCATGATGTGTCCAAAGTATGAAAGTCGAAGTCTTGTCATCTGAGCTTCTAAAGAAAGCTTAGGTTTGATCTCCTCTAGTACCGACTGGTTTGTTCTTCGGGCAGTCCATGGTATACACAGTATTCGCCGCCAGCACCATAATTCAAAGGCATCAATTTTCTTCCTGTCCGTCTTTTTCACTGTCCAGCTTTCACATCCATATGTTATTGAAAATACCATGGCTTGAACCAGTCGAACTTTTGTATGGAGAGAGACATCTCTGCTCTTGAGAATCTTATCTAGGTCTTTCATAGCCATTCTGCCAAGAACAATGCGTCGTCTAATTTCTTGACTGCTTGTTGCTTCTTTATTGATAGTTGATCCAAGTAGGTTAAAGTTGTTCACAATTTCAATTTCTTCTCCTTCAACGATGAACCTGTTGATTATGCCAGTTGTCATAATCTTTGTCTTCTTTACATTAAAGTGCAGGCCCATTTTGAGACTATGTTCTTTGATTGTGAGAAGCAAATGTTTCAGATCATCTTTACTTTCAGCCAGTAATGTGGTATCATCAGCATAGCGAAGGTTGTTGATGAGTCTTCCACCAATCTTCACACCTCTGTTGTCTTCATACAATCCTGCTTCTCTGATGATTTGTTCTGCATATAAATTAAACAGGTAGGGGGAAAGTATGCAGTCTTGTTGTACACCTTTGCTTATTTTAAACCATTCTGTTTCTCCTTGTTCCGTTTGAACTGTTGCTTCTTGATCAATGTACAAATTGCGCAAGAGAACGATCAGGTGTTCTGGTATACCCAAGCTTCTTAATGTGGCCCAGAGTTACTCATGGTTTACACATTCAAAAGCCGTGCTATAGTCGATAAAGCAGAAATAGATATCCCTTTGGTATTCTTTAGTCTTTTCAAGAATCCATCTCACATCTGCAATGATGTCTCTTGTTCCTCGCCCTTTCCTGAACCCTGCTTGCACTTCAGGTAGTTCTTGTTCCAGGTATGGTTGTAGTCTCTTTTGAATAATCTTCAGTAGAATCTTGCTGGCATGTGGGATCAGAGCGATTGTGCGATAATTTCCACAGTCAGTTGGATCACCTTTCTTTAGTATTGGTATAAACACAGATCTTTTCCAGTCATTTGGCCATGATGTTGTCTTCCATATTTCTTGGAAGAGCCTTGTAAGTACGGTAACAGCTGCATCAGATTGCTGTAATACTTCTATGGGAATGCTATCAATGCCTGGTGCTTTGTTCTTTGATAAGGCTTTCAATGCTGCTTCAACTTCTTCTTTCATCACCAGTGGTTCCCGATCATAAGGTACAGGTTGAAACCGCTGTTGGTCCACTTGATCTTTATCATATAAAAACTCTGTATATTCCTTCTACCTTTTCTTGATCTTCTCAGCATCATTCAACATAGAACCTTGAGTATCTTGTAACATTCCAATTCGAGGCTGGAACTTTTTCTTTAACTCTCGTAGCTTTAGGAAAGCCGATCTTGTTCTTCCTCTAATAGTTTCTGCTTCTATTTCCTTGCGAGTGTCATTGTAGTACTTTTCCTTGTCCTGTCTTGCTGCACGTTGGAAATCTCTGAGTTCTGCGATTGTCTTTCTTTCTCCTCTGGCTTTAGCTTCTCTGCGTTTCTGGGCAATTTTCAGAGTTTCTTCCGTCATCCATTTTGGCCGTTTTTGCTTTTTCACCTTTTGTAGAGACTTCTCGCTTTCTTCCAACACAACCTTCTTGATGTCATTCCATAACTCTTCCGGAGCTCTGTCATTTGTATCTAAAGCAGCAAATCGATTTTGCAGGCAGTCTTTAAATTCTAGTGGTCTATTCTCAAGGTCATATTTTGCTGCATTCATGAGTGGTTTGCTCTTTTTCAACTTTAGCTTGAGTTTGCATACTAGTAGTTGATGATCTGTACCACAGTCAGCCCCAGGTTTTGTCTTTGTTGATGTTACAGAGCCTTTCTATCGTTGACTTCCACAGATGTAGTCAATTTGATTTTTATACAATCCATTGGGTGAGGTCCATGTGTACAGTCGCCGCTTGTGTTGATGGAAGAAGGTGTTTGAGATGAATAGATCATTGGTCTTGCAGAATTCTATCAGTCTTTCTCCGGCTTCATTTCTGTTGCCAAGTCCATATGTTCCAACTACTTTGCCTTCTTCTTTGTTGCCAACTTTTGCATTCCAGTCACCCATGACTATCAGGATATCCTGTTTGCATGTTCTGTCAATTTCAGCTTGTACTTGTTCATAGAACTCTTCAATTTCATTTTCTTCTGCAGCTGTTGTTGGGGCATATACTTGAATTATAGTTGTGTTGATAGGCAATCCTCGTAGACGAATAGAGATTAAGCGTTTGCTGACTGCATTGTATTTCATTACAGTTCTTGCAAGTTTCTTCTTTATTATAAATGCAACACCATTTCTTCTTTGTCTTTCATTTCCAGCATAGTAGACCATGTGATCATCTGATGCAAAGTGCCCGATGCCACTCCATTTCAGTTCGCTGACACCCAACAGATCAAGTTGTACACGTTCCATTTCATTCTCGACCACCTCCAACTTCCCTTGGTTCATGCTTCGTACGTTCCATGTTCCAATGTGTAAGACATCTTTACAGCTTCTGACTCTCATTTCATGCGCAGCTACATCAGCAGTCAGACTTCCCGAGGGCTTTGATCCAACCACATCATAAATGCTGGCTTTACTCTGAAAAGTCTTCAGCTCTTCCCCAGTAGCTAGTTGAGTGCCTTCCGACCTGGGGGTCTCATCTTCCAGCACCATAGCACAATTTGTTTTGTTGTAACTATCCATTGGGTTTTCACGGCAATATACAGAAGTAGATAGCCGGGCCTTTCTTCCGCGCAGTTTAAGTTTGGTGGTGTTACCGTTGTAACAGAAATGTGATCCTCCGCCGTCAACACTATCCCATTCTGCTGCTCTCCAGATGGGTGGTTTGTCTTGGTCTGGCACCTCAGCTGAGACCTGTCCATCTTGGGAGAGCCTGCCAGTAGTTAAACTACCGATAGTTTAGCTGTCAGCATCACTGATGCACGCAAGCCCTCACAGCACGATAAGCTACAAACCAAGTGAGAGATTCGAGTCAGAAGCTCAAGTAGTAGCGGCCGGCATTGGGGCTTGATGCCAAGCCTGGCTGCAGTCCTTGGACCTTGAGCAATGGGGCCAGGAGAAGCTGCTCAACGTCCCCTGCACTGGAGAGGACCTGTTTGGCAAACCTATGTCCAACAAGGCGGCTGAGATAGAGGCTGAAGTGCTGACCCGCCAGGGGCTCTCAAAAAAGACCTCTTCCTTTCCCCTGCAACAAACCCTCAGGAAAAGGCTTCTGTTTCTGGGGAAAAAGGGGCACTTCTAACAGGGTCACTGCTACCAGTCCTTCTCTGGCCAGCAACAGGGTTCTCATCCCAAGAGGCAAGGCCAGGGAGCTCAGAAGCCCAACCAGGGGGAAGCTTTTGACTCCCAGAACAGGGCCTCCCCCCCCCCCCTTAGTGGACCTTCACCAGCCCACAGGGGCCGCCAGGCACTCTTTGCCCAAGGTGTGCCAAGGTCACATCAGCCCAGTAGGTCCTGCAGGTAATAGAGGGATACCTCCTCCACTTACAACAGGTACCACCCAAGTTTTTTTCCAGGAGAGCCAGTGTAACCTCTCCTTCACCAGACTCTCCTGCTCTGAGCTCATAGGTCTGCTCAGGGACAGCAAAGTGGAGCCTGTACCCAAATATCTATGAGAAAAAGGCTTCTACTCAAGGTACTTCCTTGTCCCCAAAAGAACTGGGGGCCTCCGGCCCATACTAGACCTGCGAAACTTAAACAAGTTTCTGGTAAGGGAGAAGTTCAAGATGCTCTCCCTTGGAACACTGCTGCCTTAACTCCACCAGGGAGATTGGCTGTGCTCCTTGGACCTAAAGGATGTGTGCATCCACATCCTGATCCACCCCTCCCACATCAGTACCTAAGGTTTGTAGTGGGAGGGGGGCACTACCAGTATAGAGTGCTGCTCTTCGGCCTGGCCTCCTCGCCAAGGGTAGCCGCCCACCTGCACCTACAAGGGGCTTTCATCTTCCCCTACCTGGATGACTGGCTACTCAGGGTTGGTGGTACGGCCTCAGAGGTCAGGCAGGCTGCAGAGTGTGCAACCCTTCTTCTGCAGCACCTGGGGTTTGTTATCAACTACCCCAAATCCCACCTCTCCAGCCCAAAGTCTGGAGTTCATTGGGGCCCAGTTGGACACATTAGAAGCCGAGGCCGTCCTCCCAAGAGAAAAGGCAGACAGCCTCATATAACTGGCAGGAGAGGTACAACACCACTGGTCGCTACCGGCTCGCCTCCGCCTGCTGGGCCATATGGTCTCAACAGTCCATGTCACACCAATAGCCCGCCTACGCCTGTGGACAGCCCAACGGTGCCTCTGCTCACAGTGGACTCGAACCACAGGCTGACTATGGGACAGGGTCAGAATCACCCGCCAACTGGTGGAGTCCCTCACCTCTAGGCAGGAATGCCATTTCAGGCACCCACACCACAGAGGTCCCTGACTACAGGCATCTCCCTCTAGGGTTGGGGGGTGCATTGCGGAGACCGCTGCAATGCAAGGCAGCTGGTCCCAGGAGGAATCACTCTTGCAGATCAATCTTCTGGAGCTCTGGGCTATCTTTCTGGGCCTGCGACATTCCACCACTGCCTGCGGCACTGACCTGTGCTGATCCAGATGGACAACCAGTTTGCTATGTTTTATATCAACAAGCAGGGGGCATGGGCTCCTACTCCCTCTGCCAGGAGGCAGTGACCCTCCTCTCCTTCTTCAGTGTGCAACAGCATTCTCCTGCAAGCAGTATAGCTACTAGGCTAGGACAACTGCTTAGCGGACAGGCTGAGCAGAGCGCCCACATGAGTGGCACTTGAACCCTAGGGTAATGGAGCTTCTCCGGGAAAAAGCAGAAAGGACATAGGGGTGATGTCAGCACCAATGGAGCCCTCACAGAAGCATCCATTCAGCTTTCAAAGAAAGCATTTGGTAGATGCTACCATGCATGTATGGTCCCCTTCCTGCCCAAGGGTGCCATCTTGCTTAGTCTCCTTTTTTTCCACGGAGCTCTTCAGACATTCGCTTGGCTTGTCCCCGGAAAAAGTTGTTTTTTCTCTCTGAGTTTCATACTCTCCTCTGGTATTGCACCGGTACTCTGCCCGCCACCCAACCTTGCTGCCTCGGCGTTGTTTGGGTCTCTTTTTGTAGTTTTTGTTTTTCTCTAATTTTCTGGTGTCTTTACGTCTTTTTTCCCCCAACTGGAAGCCCGGTGAATCTTCGACCTTGCGGGGGTACTTTTTTCTTCCATGGCTACCAGTGGCTTTAAGAAGTGTGATTGGTGCTTGAAAATTGTCCTTAACCGACACAAACAACTGCTGTCTTCCTTGCCTCAGGCCAGACCATGACCTGACAGCATGCGGTCTTTGCATGAGGATGTCCAGCAAGGCCCTCAAGAGCGGCCAGCAGCAGCATGATAGGTTTTACCTCTGAGTCCCCAGTGCCTCTGAAGGCCAAGGCCTTGTCTAAAAGTCTCGATACCTCGGGCGGACCCTTCCGAGCCCGAGCCTCGCTGTGGGCCTTCAGAAAGAGAGCCTCCCTTGAGGGAACCCAGGAAGAAGAAGAAACCCTTGAAGGCAGCTTCCTTGGCGAATCCGACTGGCCGGGTGCCCCTGGGTCAGATCCCGCAGTCCAAGATGCTCGTCCAAGGCATCAAGAAGGAGTGGCCTGCAAAGGTCTCCAAGAAGGATTCAACCTCAGACCGGCCTCGGTCCCCAGCACCATTCTCATTGAGGATTCCCCTTTGGGGGAGCCAGTGCTGGGCCTGAGTCCCTCAGTGCCCGTGCCGAAGGCTGCGAAGCCTTCTGGCCTGAAGTCCAGAATGGCGGCCCTGGAGCGCAGTTTGTCTGCCTTTATGGACCAGCAGTGGGCACTGTTGTCCAGTATGACCGGTTCATCCGTCCCAACCACCGGGCCCTCGACGTCAAAGACGTCCCTGGAGGCCAAGCCGATCCTTGAGGTTCTTTGGCCTTGAGTTGATCCTCGGCCAAGGTCTCGATCCGATTCCCGCTTGATGGAACTGCGATCATTTCTGGCAAGTGTGCCTGGCACCGGCCATGGAGCATCGGGAGCCCCAAGGCCAGTGGAACACCCCTCCTACGTGTCCTCGATGGACTACTCTGAGTGGGAGACGGAGGATGAGGAATCCCCTGATACCCGTCATCACCTTGATGTCCCCTCAGACTCTCCCGTCTCTGAGCCTCTGCAGCAGTCCCCACCGGAGGATATGGGCTTCCTTGATTTTGTCAAGGATATGTCTTGGTTACCACTGCTGCACGGGGCAAGCTGTACAATAGATGCAAGGCCTATAAGAACAGCCCGTTGATACCAAAACGTTCCAGTACCTTGAAGATGAACACCCAGTCGACCAGATTGAATGCTTTTTCAGCATCAAAACTGATCAGTATCAAGTTTTGGGGGCCTGCATGGCTGGCCGCCTCTGAGGTGCTCACCTGCCTCAAGTTCAACACTGGGTTCCTGTTGCGTACAAATCTCATGTGGTGTTCACTTATTAACGTGGGCATCACCTGAGCTAGTCAGTTCATTATTTTAGCTAAGAGTTTGTCACAGTTGAGAAGTGATATAGGCCGATATGATGCCGTGAGCAGGGGGTCCCTCCCCAGTTTGGGAAGCACCACACTATGTGCAACATTAGTATGATAGGGAAAAGCCTGAAAGTCGATTAAACGGGAGAGCAGACATTTTAAAGGGGACGTGATATGATCCCGCATCAGCTAGTACTACTCGTTGCCAAAACCATCTGGGCCAGGTGCTTTGTATGCCTTTGATTGGGATATTGCATATTCTACCTCCTCCTCTGAGATGGATCTGTTTAACAGGGTGGTCTGATCAGCCGTTAACCCAGGGAGCTCCATCCCTTCCAGAACCATGGTGTCCCCTAGTCGTGGGCCAGTTCCAGGGCATATGAGATCTGGTAGAATTCCCAAAACATTGCTAGTATGCGGGCATCCTCTGTCACAATAGTGCCCACATCAGACAACACAGATACCCGCCGAGGGCCCTGCATGCGCTTGATTAGCGAGGACATAAGGCGTCCCACCTGATTGTCATAGCGATGAAGCTTATAGTGATAGAATATCATGGATTTATGAGCCTGTCGATGCAAGAGTGTGTTTAGCTCTGTTTGGAGAGCCATCAATTCTCCTTTTTTGCAGCAGTATACTGGCGGCCCAGGAGACACTGCATCTCCCCAATTTGTCGGGACAGCCGGAGAATCTGCAAATCGATCTACTTGGATGGCTGTATTCAAAACCCATGATTTCCCCATGGGTAACTATTTTTGCTGACTCCCAGAAAAGGGCAGGGTTGGCATATGAGCCACATTGGTGGCAGCATACATATCCCACCTTTCCTGTAAAAATTGCAGGAAAGACGGATCTTGGTACAGATGTGCCAGGAATCACCATTGGCGTCTACCTGAACGCTCCTGCTGTTGGCCAAGGTACACCCATATCGGCACATGGTCAGACTGCTATATTCTCTATGCCGGCTTGGTTCGTCCGGGTTAAGGAGGTGGAAGGAAGCAACATATAATCGATATGCGAGAGTATCATGTGCCTGTGATAAGTTGGTTTAATCATGGTCCTGTGGATGCAGGGTACGCCACACATTCACCAGATCCAAGGCTTCACAAAGATGTTCAATCCCTCAGCTAGGACCCACCTGTCCAGTGGCGCGCCGCAGAGGATTGTCCATGGCTGGATCCAAACGCAATTAAAATCGCTGCCCAACAGAAGGGAGTAACACGGGTAGTTATGCAGGACTTTATCCAGGTCCACTAAGAAAGTGCGACTAGGAATGTTGGTCCCATAGATATTACAGAAAGTATATTGGGCTTTCGCCAATCTCCCGATCACTATCATTCATCGCCCCTACAGATTGGCCACCCAGCTCTCTGCCTTAAAATCTAGCCCCTTAAGTATGAGGATCCCCGCCCTTTGAGAACATGCTGTAGCCCCAGATATTTCCTCCACCCACCAGCATTGTAGTTTAGCGTGCTTCGTGGCATCCATATGTGTGTGTTGTTAAAATACTATGCCTGACCACGCGCATATTATTTTATTGCCCAAGCCGGGTAAGGATCATCTACAGGCTGTGGCCTATAGGCCCATCTCCCTATTGAACTTTGATCTGAAAATATTGGCAAAGGTATTAGCGGAAAGACTAGGTCCGTTGCTAGGGGATCTGATTCAGGAGTCCCAGGTGGGATTTGTACAGGGCTGCCACACTGTACGTAACCTGCGTAGAATCTTGGCATCTTTGGAGTGGGTCCGGGAACGAAAATGGCAATCCCTGCTGATTAGTTTTGACACGGAAAAAGCATTCGACCACATGAATTAGGGGTATCTGCATGCTTTCCTGTCGTACTACGGTTTCGGGGAGTCTTTTTGTAATATGGTCAAGTTCCTTTATACGGGCCCCACTGCAAGAGTGCTGTGTAATGGGGTTCTCTCCGATAGGTTTCCCCTGGAGAGGGGGACCTGGCAGGGGTGCCCCTTGTCATCTGCTATTTGTGCTGTCCCTGGATCCTTTCATACGGAAAATAGAGCAGAACCGGGACATGCGTGTGGGGGGGGTCGGGGTTTAAGATTGCAGCATTTGCCGATGACCTCCTTGTACACCTGCTTTCGCCGCAACAATCGCTCCCCAGATTGTTAGAGGAATTTTCTGTGTTTGGCAGTTTTGCAGGGTTGCGCATTAACATGGACAAGTCTGAGGCCATAGATGTGATGGGTACACTGGAAGGGAACTGGGTGGGTGCGTTCCCGCTTCGTTGGGCGGGGGATTCCTTTCTCTATTTGGGAGTCCTCTTAACTAGAGAACCGGTGGATCTATACAAACGGAACTTCGAAAGGATTTTCCTCAAGCTTCAAACACAGCTGCGAGCATGGAGTCCCCTTCCCTTGTCTCTAGGGGGGAGAATAGCGGCGGTGGGGATGGTGATCTTGCCCCGGGTGTTATACTGGATGCAGATGCTCTCCGTTTGGTTGGCGCGTCAAGACCTGGTACGGTTGGAACGGGAGATGCGGGGATTCTTCTGGATAGGGATGAGAGCGCGTATCCCGATGGCTCGGTTGAAAGAAAGTTGGCAGACTGGAGGGATGGCGTCCCGGACTTGGGGCTTTATGCCCTGGCGTGCCAGGCGCGTCATATAGGGGATTGGTTGGGAGATACGGAGATTTATACTCCCAGAGTACTTGAGGAATTGCTGGTGGCCCCCCCAGACATTATTGGCAGTGCTCCACTTAGAGGGCTCCCAGCTCCCCCGGCGAGTGACACGAAGCGTTTTAGTGAACCCGGTAAGACGTACGTGGAGGCAATTGTGTCGGTGCTGGGGTAGGTCCCCCAGCTGTCTCCAGTTGGTTGCCGATTCAGGATAATGTCACTTTTACCCCTGGTTCTACATCAGAGATTTTTCAGAAATGGAGGGAGGTTGGTATCAGATGCCTTGGGCATGTGGTGGATCCCAATGGGAAGTGTAAGTCCTTTGAGACTCTTGGCAGGGAGTATGGGCTGAGTGGCCGTCACTTTTTCGCACACTTTCAGATCTCTCACTATGTAGCATCTCTACCAGTCAATGAGCTAACCTCAGAAAGTTCAGTGAGGATATTAGTTTTTTGCATTGGGTGAGGAGTCCCTGCTTACAATATTGATATTGAAGAAAAAACTGGTTCCCTATACTCAGTGGCCGGACTATTTGAGAGAGGAAGCTCGATGGGCGGAAGAGCTGGCCCAAGAGGTACCGCAGGGGGCTATTATGGAAGCCCTGCGCTGGATTGTGGGTCTGGTGGAGGGGACCAAGTGGAGAGAGGCGCAATTTAAAAGCATTGTTCGGGCACACTTCTCCCCACGACAGGCATTGCGGAGTGGCCTGGATTGTGATGGGCGATGCCCCAAATGTGCATGCCCCCTTGTGGGCCTGGATCATATGTGGTGGGGATGTAGGAAAATCCGTGCATATTGGGAAAGGATCAGTAATTATATGAATGGCTTACTTCAGCAGCAGATTAAGTGGTCTGGAGCCCTGGTAGCACTGGATCAGTTGGGACCACTCCATCCGAAGGGGAGATGGGAATGGATACTGGTGAGAAAGGTATGTCTGGTGGGGAAGGGCCCAGTACTTCAGAAATGGAGAGAACAGCCCCCTACATTTGGGGAATGGCGTAACAGTTTTCATCAACTGATGCTATTCGAGAGGAGGGGGGCCAGGGGCAGTGTTAAGCGGTGGGCTTCCTTTCTGTTGATTTGGGAGCCATATATTCAAAAGCTTGGACCATATGCCCGCAATGAAGTCTTACAAATGGGGTAGGGCTGGTGAATCTGGTGGGCAGGGCCGGCCCGTCCATTGAGCAAGAATGTTTTTTGCACAGGGCCCCGCGTTTCAGGGGGCCCCGCGCAAAGAACATTCTGCTTTTTTTAAAAATTACATTAAAAAAAAAAAGCTGGCTCTGGCTGCTGCCGCTGCTGCTGTCGCTGCTGCTGCCGCCGCGGCAGCAGCAGAATGGAGTGTCCCGCGGAGCCTCCTCTGCTCGCTGAGCCCCTCTGCAAGGGCTTTCAGATTCACGAAGGGAGAGTGTCTCCCTCGCGTCTCTGTTAAGCCCGCAGGGGCTAATGGGAAATTTCCCATCAGCCCCTCGCATCTAAAGGGGCAGATGGGAAATTTCCCATTAGCCCCTGCGGGCTTAACAGAGACGCGAGGGAGACTCAAGGAAGTATTTTCCCACTGTGATCCTTCAGTACCTTGGGTAAGATACTTCACCTTCCGTTCTCTCAGGTACAACCTAGATTGAGTCCTCTAGTGCGCCTGAACATGAACTGGGCCTGGAGCTCGGGTTTGGAAAAGGTGAATAATAAATCTAAAATCCAATCCAGCAATGAAAAATATTGTGTTGGCCTCTCTGTGTTGAGCACTGTGGTTTAGCTGATAAAGACGACATAGAATCCAAATCTTCATGAAGCCAGTTTTCATTCTACTTTACATGGGCAAATTGGCCTTCTGAAAATTGAACTCAGAGGATCAGGAGAGACCCCATGGTGTTCACGCTGCATTTACTTACAGCCATATTAAAATGGGCTGTTCCTCTGGGTATGTTTAGGTTGGGGAGTTGAACATCTGTATGTGCCGTTTTTACCCCCCTCTCCCCCCAGACTGCTGTGTGCTGTATATTGAATTCCTGTTGTGTGTGGGGAGATTGATTTCTGTTTATTAGCTTAGTCACTGGCTGTCATTTGGTGCTTTTGTATTATCTTTGGACCCAATTTATCAGCAATCTTTGACATAAAATGCAAGAAACTCTCTGTCAATTCAGACAATCCTTTATGCATATAGGGGACCCAGATTACAGAGTGTTCCTGTTATTTTCATGTATAAAGTTCTGTTTGAATCAATAAAAACATTTTCAGTCTTTATTTAATCTCTTTTTAACTCGGTGCTTGAAAAGATGAAAACATCATATGGTCTGGCAATATTACATGTTCCCAGGTATTTAACATAGTAACATAGTAAATGACGGCAGATAAAGACCAGTAAAGTCCATATAGTCTGCCCAGCAAGGCGGCAAGAGTAGGTGCCAGCTGTTCCTTTTCTGTCTAAAGGGGCAGATGGGAAATTTCCCATTAGCCCCTGCGGGCTTAACAGAGACGCGAGGGAGACACTCTCCCTTCGCGAATCTGAAAGCCCTTGCAGAGGGGCTCAGCGAGCAGAGGGGGCCCCGCGGGACACTCCATTCTGCCGCTGCCACGGCGGCGGCAGCGGCAGCAGCCAGAGCCAGCTTTTTTTTTTTTAATTTTGCCATAAGCCGATGGGGGGGGGGGGTTTAGGACTGGTAATGGGCTGGGGGGGGGGGTTAAGACTGGCAATGGGCTGTGGGCTGATGGGGGCTGTCTGGAAATGGGGCGATGGGGGGTTAGGACTGGTAATGGGCTATGGGGGGGTTAGGACTGGTAATGGGTTGGGGGGTTGCTATGACTGGAAATGGGCTGAGTGGAAGGGGAGGCTTGAACTGCAAATAGCTGATGGGGAGGGAGCTTGGAATGGAAATGGGCTGTGAGGGAAGGGAGCTAGGACTGAAAATGGGCTGTTGGGGGGAGCTAAGATTGGAAATGGGCTGTGGTGGGGGCTTGAATTGAAATGGACTCATGGAGGGGCTAGAACTGGAAGTAGGCTCATGGGGGGCTTGGACTGGAATTGGGCTGAGTGGAGGGGAGCTAGGATTTGACATGGGCTGATGGTGGGGCTAGGAAATGACTAGAAATGGGCTGATGGGGGCTAGGATTGGAAATGAGCTGATGAAGGGACTCAGACTGAAAATGGATGGGGGAGCTAGGACTGGAAATGGGTTGATGGGGGGCTAGGACTGGAAATGGGCTGATGCAGGGACTAGAAGGGAATGGATGCTGGGTGAGACTGGAACTAGAAGGGAGCTGATGTTGGGGGAGGATTAGAATGGGATGGGGCTGGGAGAGTAAATTGGAGAGGGGAAAAATATTTTGTGTGGGAGGGATGAAAAATCTACAATTGGCCGGGTATTGGGAGAGTAAGTGGGGATTGAGGATGGAGGGGTAAAATTTGTGTGGATGAAATAGGTATGAGGAAAGAGCAAATGGAGAAAGATTAGTTTGTCAAAGCAGATGTAGAGAGAGAGAATGGAAAAAAAAAACTAGAAGAGAGAAGAAAGAACAAATGGACAGCAGACGATGGACAGTTAGCAGAAAACATGAAGAAACCAGAAGAAAGTGGCTGGAGCAATTGCAACTGAAAAAAATGCACAAAAGGTAGAAAGATATCTCTTTATTTTGAATTTATTAACTGGAATATGAAAGCTCTGGGAAATGTGTATCATTAACGTCTGCGCTTTGTTTGGTACAAGAGGAAATTAATTTATAGTTTTATTTCTACAGTGTTGTTGTACATTCCAAGTTTGGCTTTTGGGGTTCCCAGTTTAATTATTGCCTTCCTGTTTCTAAATTGTGATTCCTTGTTTGGTGATGGTCTATGTTCTGCATGTGTAACTGAGCTGAGGTATTCTATTTATGTAATTCCTATTTGACATTGCCACTTGTTCTCTTTCCCCAGTATTCTCTGAAATGTACTGGTTTAATATTTGCAGTGTTGCCTTTTGATAGGTAGGGTATGGTGCTTTGTGAGTCCTGGTAATGCTGTCAGGATACGGCTGGTTTGCTATGGGTTCTAAATGGGCAGTGTTTGTAGTAGCTCCTAATGTGCCTGGCGGTTGGCACTGGATTATAGTAATGTAGAAATCTTTTAGTCTTTCTTTATCCATACACTCATTAAGAGACATGTTTACTAAAAGTTAGTGTATGGTAACATTATGCAAATATGTATGCAAATAAGGCCACTTATGCAAATGAGGCCCTGCACTGAGTCTCCGCACATGGCCCCGCACTCCCCTTGGGCCGCCCCTGCTGGTGGGATCCCGAGGACGGAGAGTGGGGGTGGGTCCAATAGGAAAGTTCTTGGTTAGAATAGTAGGGGGGGGAGCTGTGCTGGGGGGGGGGGTAGGAGAGGGAGGGGGGAGGAGAGGGGGATAAATAAAATAAAATGTTGTACCACATTCTGTTAACTGGCCTCTGGACTGGTGGACAAGAGTCAGCCCCACCCAGTGGCATTATGTTTGTTTGTATATATACAGTTTATGATGGTTTTTTTGTGTGGTTCCATAAATAAAGCTTAAAAAAATACTATGCCTGCCCTGAGATCTGTCTCTTCAATACCTTGTAATGCTTAATGGAGGAGCCCATTCCGCAAACATTCCACGTTAAGCACCTAATAGAGGAATCACCAGTTCACATCATCAGGTAAAAATTTCCCAATATCAGTATATCACCAGTCAGTCAGTGAGGCACCCCCCAGCCTAGGCGCCCCACTGGAGAGAAGTCCTAGGACCGCCCTACACATCTCACCCTTTTCAAAGGCAATCCTTTTCACATTTATTCCAGTTTGCTTTCCCCCAGCCCCCTCCCTTCCCCTCCCTGTCCCACTCCCAACCCTCCTCTCCAAGACCCCCCTTTCAGGAGCTTCATCCATTGCACAAGGTCACTCAAGATATCAGGGACCCCACCCTCTCCACCTCCCCACTCCCACTCCCACGTCCCCACCCCTTCCCTCATAGATCATCACACACGCAGTTCCTTTCATATGTAGCCCTTATCCCCCCCTTTTCCCTGCAAGAGTCCACTGCCCCCTAAATGTCCTCAAAATATAGGGTGGGGCCCTCCACATTCCTGAGTCACCCCACACCACACTGCATGATGGGGCAGTCTGGGTATGGGGTGCCGCGAAGCCTGGTATCGATGGGAGCGTGCTGCCCTCCCTGGGACATTACTACTGTCCTCTCTACCCACAGGCAGTCAGGTTCCCCAGTACTGCCCAAAGCTCTGATTCGTGCATCCTCCAGCATCCCCCCATTCTTCATTCATACCATCATTCCCTTGTTGAAGTAGTCATTCATCCAGGGTAGTGCTCGTTGTTATCTACCATCTCCTTCCACAGGCCGCGGTGTCATCCATTCGCCACTCCTGGCCCAGAAAGGCAAAGGGAAGGAGATGGGGAGGAAACCGAACCCTCCCACACCCATCCATCAGCAAATCCTCCCCTCCCAGATTACCCACTGTATGGCTCTCGTCCACATTCACCCATACCTGTCCGCGATCACTCTCATCCTTCCCGTCATCACCCATACATTCATCCCTCATTCATCCTCCCATTCTGCTGGCTGAGGCCCACAAACCCCACATACAGTTAGGTCTTAGGAACCAGTTTCCACCTCTCTGGGTCAGGGTATTTCTGCCATTGCAGTGGGGGGGGGGGGGGGCTGGGGCGGGGCGGGGCCAGGCATTAATTAACAAAACACCTTAAAATACAGCAATGTATAACAGTAACACTGTCCAAAATCTTCACCATCAAGAAATGAAAGTGGTCATGCTCTGCATAGAGTCCTAAATGTTCTGCAGAGGTTGGCACAGCGCTTAAGTATTCACCATGTATCCACTAATTGTATCACCCTTAGCACTGATACAGAGTCCTGGTACCTAGGCCTCTACAGCCAGCGCCCCAATTTCATGAACATAGGCCTCGGGAACCTCCTCAACACTTTGAGGACCCCATTGTGGGTGATGGGGAGACGGGCTGGGTATTGCAGCATAAATTTATTGCTTGCCACAGAGAGTGTCTTACATAACCCTGCAAAAGCCTGCTGTTGTTGACCTAAGGTGACTGAATAGTTCTGAAAAATGAGAATGTTTCCATTAGCATGCTTCGCTGGTCCTTGACCTCTCGTAGTCCGTAGAATTTTGTCCTTCTGCATGGAGTTAAGAAAGCAGGCTATAACCACTCGAGGCCTCTGATCTCCATCTCTGCGTTGTCCTAGGTGGTGCGCACACTCAGTTATCACGGGGCCGCAGTCTGTGCCAAGGTTCAATTGTGCAGGCAAAAGAGTTTCCAAATACCCTCTGAGCTCCGCTTCCGTCACAGTTTCAGCGATGCCGACAAAACACAGGTTCCACGGCTCCTGTTCTCAAGATCTTCCAGCTTTTCTACCTGAACATAAGATATGCCATACTGGGTCAGACCAAGGTCCATCAAGCCCACTATCCTGTTTCCAATAATGGCTAATCTAGGTCATACGTACCTAGCAGTATCCCCAAGAGACACAGGTTCCTCAATGCTTGTATTGGGTCAAGCATTGATATCCTGGGTCCCTTTTTAATAATGGTTTCAAAGCTTTCCTCCAATGTGCCCACTACAGCTGCGGTGACTTCCTCCACCAGCTCCACAGTCTGTGTGGGGGATGGTGATGGATGCCCATCTGCCATCTTACTTCCACCAGCCGTGCCCTTCTCCCTCTCTTTGCGGGCATACTTCATGCTGCAGGGCAGTCTGACTTGCACCAAAATCCAGCGGTATGCGCTGGAGGTCTTTATGCAGGTATTAGGGTTGGATGGGAGACAAGTTGCAATTGTGGTGATATCAAGCAGGTGGGGTCCCCGGAGAGCAGGCTGCACACTCCCGTCTGCCCTCAACACATCACATGAACTATAATTGCTTATATAACTGTATTATAACCAGATCATCACTGATGACATTTCAAGTGTCTCAGTGCCTGACTGGATCCCCTTCTGCAGTGCTGACCTTCTGTTATAACAGAGATGCACATCTACATGCACACTACAGAGCCCACCTGTTTTGGAGTTGAGAGCAGTAGCAATGTGTGAGTGTGTGTTCCTTGGGAAGAGGCTGCCTTCCATTGATATTTATGTTTTTCTCCAGGAATCTCTGCGTGCTAACAGCAGACTGCTGGAGCAGTTGCAGGAGCTGGGGCAGGAGAAGGCGCAGCTGCAGCAGGACCTGGAGGAAACAAAGAAGGTAAGGGTTGGCTTCCCACCCCTGTCACAGAGCTATTGGGGAAGGAGAGGATTTTAGGCCACCACAGTGCCATGGATACCAAGTAAAGAATTTAACAGCAAAACCCAGGATTAGATCAGACATCAAGAGTTTTCATGCCTACATATTTAGGATAGTTTATTTCAGAACTGAAAGAGGGTTTTGTTTTTTAAATGTTGTAATTGATCAGCTTCTGTTTTTTGATCTAAGTTTCATTTATGTTTTAGAGTTTCTGACATACCTCCAGGGCTGTCGCAATCCATTAGACAAGACTATGTGGCCGCCTGGGGAGGCAGTTTCTGAGGGGCTGCAAATAGCAGCAAAGTTATAGCAAAACAATAAACTGCCAAACTAACTCTGAGCCATCATCACATTCTTTTACCCTCAAAGTTTGATTTAAAAATATGATTAAACTGAAAGGCAACGTCAGGAAATACTTTTTCACTGAAAGGGTGGTGGATGCTTGGAATGCCCTCCCGATGGAAGTGGTGGGGGGAAACACAGTGACGGAATTCAAAATGGCATGGGACAGACACAGTGGATCCCTTTACAGCAGCAGGACAAAATCAAAATAAACTGAACCATCTAATTTCTCAACAAATAGGGTTTCCTACATGGAGCGGTGGGTTCACCCCTAAACAAATACAAGGGGAGGGGTGGCCTGCACAGAGTGGCAGGTGCACCTACTCCTGCCATCTTACTGGGCAGACTAGATGGACCATACTGGTCTTTATCTGCCATCATTTACTATGTTACTATGTTACACATTCTACAGAATTGTTTTGGGTGGGGTGGTGGTTGGATGATCAAAGTTGTTCTCCAGGACCAAGCAGGAAGTCAGTCCTCACATATGGGTGACGTTGGCGCCGACGGAGCCCTCGCGGAGCAATTTTCCCCAGCTTTCAAAGAAAGCCTTTGGGAATTGCAGCGCGCATGCGCGGTCCCCTTCCCGCCCAAGGGTACCATCTTAGCCAGTCTTCTTTTTTCCGAGGAGCCCTACAGACGTGGTCTTCTTGTCCCCGCAGAAAAAGTTGATTTTCGTCGTTTATTTCTCTTTTTTCTTCGGTTCGACGCCGGTCTCTTTCCTGCCCGGACTCGCGACGCCGTTGCGAGTCCTTCTCTTATTTTTCGGTTTTTCTGATTTTTCTTGTCAGTTTCGTTTTTCGGTTTTTCGCTGGCAGCCCGGTCCTTTGACCTTGCAGGGGCCCTTTTTCCCCCGATGGCTGCCAGTGGTTTCAAAAGGTGTGTTCAGTGTGACAGAAATATGTCACTCACTGACCCACACGATAATTGCCTCCGCTGCCTTGGCCCAGATCACGAGGAACTGATCTGTGGGGCCTGCAGCAAAATGTCCTCCAAGGCTTTACGGAGTCGGCGGCATCAGCGGGAAAGAATCTTCGCAGATCCCACCCGTACCCGGACCTCGGCGGAGGCCTCGGCGTCCAGAGGCTCCAGCTCTGAGCATCGCCGGAGTTCCTCCGACAGAGGTTCTCCCTCCGGGGATCATCATCGGAAGGCGAAACCCGCGAGGGCGGCGTCGGTGGACGCTCCTGGTTCCGCGAGGGCCAGGTCGCATAGCCCCGATAGCCGTCCCGGGTCTTTGGAGCAGGAACGTCTCCCGAAGCGACCTCGTTTGGAATCGGAATTGCCTGCTCGGGTAAGTCCTGTAGTCCTCCTGGACTCGCCTCCGAGGGGTCCGACGTCGGGCCCGACGCCGTCGGGGCCCGAGTCGGGGGCTGCTGGGTCACCTGAGGTCGGACTCAGGTTGACGGCCTTGGAGAGCAGACTATCTGCCTTCATGGACCAGCAGCGGGCACTGATCGCTAGCCTCGCTGGCGCCTCTGCCCCGACCGCCGGGACGTCGACGTCTAAGTCGACCCCGGAGACCGAGCCGATCCTCAAGTCCATGCGGGCTCGAGTCGAGCCTCGGTCGAGGTCTCCCTTGGCCTCCCGTTCGGGACCGAGGTCGTCGACGCCGACGCCTCCGCCCGCCCGAACCGACCCCACCGATTCCTCCTCGGAGTCGGCCTGGGAATCTGAAGTGGAAGAGTCACCTGATTCTTTTCGGACTCAGTGTGTCCCCTCAGACTCCCCTGAGTCCGAACCTCGGAAACAGTCCCCCCCGGAGGATGCCCGGTTCTCGGACTTCGTCAGGGATATGGCCAAGGCTTTGGCCTTCCGTGCGGATCCCGAGGAGGAGCCTCGAGCCGAAGAGCTCGACGCCCTTCAGTACGACTCTCCCGCCAAGGAGCACTTTACTGTACCGGTTCCTCCCATGCTGGAACGACTACTCTTCCGCATGTGGGAGAGTCCGGCATCGTCGCCGGTCTTAAGCAAGCGGGTCGATTCCATCTATCGAGTCCGCAAGAGCCCTGGCTTCCAAAAAGCACAGCTACCGCACCATTCCATGGTGGTGGAATCGGCCATGCATAGGCTTAAGAGCCAAAAGATGCACTCCTTGGTGCCTCCCGGCAGGGAGGCCCGCAACCTGGATGGCCTCGGTAAGAAGTGTTTCCAAGGCTCTATGCTTGCTTGTCGGGTCCAGACCTACCAGCTCTACATGGGCATGTACCTTAGAGACCTGGCTAAAGAGATAGCCGGATTCTCTGCTGGGCTGTCCGAGGAACCTTTGCGGAGGTTCCTAGCCTTGTCCACTGGTGTTCGGGAATGCTCCAAATTCATTTCTCGAGCAGCCTATGATGGCTTTGAAGCATCGGCTCGAGTGGCCGCAGCCGGCATCGGTGCCCGCCGACAGGCTTGGCTTCAGTCGTCTGACCTTGAACCCTGGGTGCAGGACAAGTTGGTCGATGTCCCCTGCCGAGGTGAGAACCTCTTTGGCAAGCCCATGGCTGAGAAGGCTGCGCAAATCGAGACGGAGACTCTCACCAGAACTAGGCTCTCTAGGAAGACCTCTGCCCCTTCCCAGAAGAAGAAGGGCTTGGGAAAGAAGTCCTTTTACCCGAGAAAGGCGGCTGCCTATAAACACTACCCTCAATATCAGGCCTCCGCAGCTCCCCAACAGGGTCAGCAGGCCAAGGGACGGGGTAACGGGTCCCGTAGGCAGCAAGCCCCCAAGCCTGCACCACCGGCCCCTGCTCAGCAGGGTGGGGGTTTTTGACTTCATCGGCATAGTCTCTCCCCCTCAGCTGGTTTCTCCCAGCACAGGAGGCCGGCTGGTCCACTTTGCCCACAGGTGGTCCAACATCACATCAGATGCCTGGGTGCTTCAGGTTGTGAGAGAAGGCTATCTTCTCCACTTCCACCAGGTCCCTCCCTCCTATTTCCCGGGAGAGCCTCCACGACTCCCTCTGCACAGGGACTTACTCCTTCAGGAGTTAGCAAGTCTTCTTCAGGAACAGGCTGTGGAACCGGTGCCCCACCACCTGAGAGGTCAAGGCTTCTATTCCAGGTATTTCCTAATACCAAAAAGAACGGGAGGCCTCAGACCCATCCTGGACTTGCGCAACCTCAACAAGTTCCTCGTGCGGGAGAAGTTCAAGATGCTTACCCTTGGAATCCTTCTGCCCTACCTCCAGCAGGGAGATTGGCTATGCTCCTTGGATCTAAAGGATGCCTACACGCACATCCTCATCCACCCAAGCCACCGCCAATACCTAAGGTTTGTGGTGGCAGGAAATCATTACCAGTACAGAGTACTGCCCTTTGGCCTATCCTCCGCACCACGAGTCTTCACAAAATGTCTCGCGGTGGTGGCGGCTTATCTCCGGCTTCAGGGCCTCTATGTCTTTCCGTACCTAGACGACTGGCTCATCAGAGCATCGTCCTCTCCAGAAGTCACAAAAGCCACACACCGCACTGTGACTCTTCTCCAGTACTTGGGCTTTGTCATAAACTTCGCAAAGTCCACTTTGCTCCCCTCGCAAGATCTCGAGTTCATCGGCGCAAGATTGCACACTCTTCAGGCGCGAGCTTTCCTGCCTCTCGACAGGGCTCAACGGCTCATGGACCTAGCCGGCCGTTTTCGCAGCCAGTCCCTGGTCTCGGCCAGGCGCTTCCTGAGACTACTCGGCCATATGGCTTCCACCGTCCACGTGACCCCCAATGCCCGCCTGAATATGCGGCCTGCTCAGTGGTGCCTTCGCAAGCAGTGTGCAACAGGCCACGGGCGGCCTAGCCGACTTAGTGCGGATCTCCGACCCGCTGGCCTCTTCTCTACAGTGGTGGCTTCATCGGCCGAACCTGGTACTCGGAATGCCTTTTCAGTCTCCTCCGCCTGCTCAAGTGCTGACGACCGATGCTTCTCTCCTAGGATGGGGAGCGCATTGCCAAGGGGCATGTACTCAGGGTCTCTGGACCACGTGGGAGTCTGCGCAGCAGATCAACTTCCTAGAGCTCAGAGCGATCCGTCTGGCTCTCAAGGCTTTCTCCCACCTGACTTCTCACCGGTCCGTCCTTGTCCAGACGGACAATCAAGTTGCCATGTTCTACGTGAACAAACAGGGGGGCACGGGCTCCTTCCTTCTCTGTCGAGAAGCACAGAGGCTCTGCTCTTGGGCCGTCAGCCACGGCATTCTTCTCAAGGCAGTTTATCTCCCAGGCCAAGAAAATTGCCTGGCGGACAAACTCAGCAGAATCCTCCAGCCGCACGAGTGGCGACTGGATCCCTTGGTAGTTCAGAAACTTTTTCTAAAGTGGGGCCTCCCCACGATGGATCTCTTTGCCAGTCCTTTCAACCGGCAACTTCCTCGCTTCTGCTCTCGGCAGCCGCATCCCCTTCGAGTAGCGGCGGATGCTTGTCTGCTCTCATGGTCGAAAAGCCTTCTGTATGCCTTTCCTCCCATACCGCTAATCTCTCGAACTCTTTTCAAGGTTCTCCGAGACAAAGCTTCCATGATCCTGATAGCTCCTCGGTGGCCCAGACAGCCGTGGTTTCCACTCCTGCTGCAACTAGCGGTGGAGGCTCCGTTCCCTCTGGGGTTTCAACCAGATCTCCTAACACAGGATCAGGGGTCCCTGCTACACCCCAACCTCAGATCTCTACATCTGATGGCCTGGCTGCTGAAAGGGTAGTCCTTGCTCCCCTTCTACTGCCGGCAGAGGTGGAAGAGGTCGTCCTAGCTTCCCGGCGACCTTCTACCCGCAAATGCTACGCCCTTAAATGGCGTCGCTTTTCCGTTTGGTGTGCCCAGCAGTCTCAAGATCCCTTCTCCTGCTCGGTGTCGGTGATCTTGCAGTACTTGCTCTACCTCTCTAATCTGGGACTTAAGTCCAACTCCGTCAAAGTTCACCTCAGTGCTCTTTCAGCACATCATGTGCCGGTGGACGGCAGACCTCTTTCCAGCGACCCTCTCGTGGCACGGTTTCTCCGAGGTCTCCTTCTACTTAAACCACCTCTGCGCCCGCCAGCACCTGACTGGGATCTGAATGTGGTTTTACAGCGGATCACCTGTCCGCCTTTTGAACCTATGGCTACCTGTTCTCTCAGTTTTCTTTCTTGGAAAACCTTATTCCTGATAGCCCTCACTTCCGCTAGACGCGTAAGTGAATTGCAGGCCCTCGTGTCTGATCCCCCTTACACTCGGTTCTCCAAAAATAGGGTAGTCCTACGGACTCACCCTAAATTTCTTCCAAAAGTGGTCTCCCCTTTTCACATCAATCAGGAGGTGGTACTTCCGACCTTCTTTCTCAGGCCACACTCCAGCCGAGCTGAAATGGTCCTGCATACCCTGGACTGTAGGAGGGCGTTGAACTTCTACCTTGACCATACGCGGGAGCACCGTAAAGCGGCTCAGCTTTTCGTGTCTTTTGACCCCAATAAATTGGGGCTCCCTGTCTCCAAGCGTACTCTGTCCATCTGGGTTGCTGACTGTATCGCTTGGGCTTATGGGGCAGCCGGACTCTCGCTAGATAGTCGGGTCACGGCTCATTGTGTTCGGGCGAAGGCTACGTCAGTGGCTTACCTCCGCTGTGTTCCATTGGCAGACATCTGCCGGGCCGCTACTTGGTCTTCGAGCCAGACTTTTGCGGTCCATTACTGCCTCGAGAGGGAGTCCCGCAGGGACAGTGCTTTCGGACAGGCAGTCCTCCGAAATCTCTTCGAGGTTTGAGCAACTCCTACCCTCCATCCCGGATGGGGGCTACCGGTGGGTAATAATTCAGTGAAGATTCCTTCCTTTTGTGCTGCTGAGCTAGAGGGAGCTCATTTTTGTGCTTAGGGTCTCCGGTAGCCTTAAGCTTGGGAGTCCCATATGTGAGGACTGACTTCCTGCTTGGTCCTGGAGAAAGCGTAGTTACTCACCTGTAACAGGTGTTCTCCAGGAGCAGCAGGAATCAGTCCTCACAACCCTCCCTCCTCCCCTTGGAGTTGCAATCACCTGCTTTAGTTTTTTTGCAAATTTTTATGCTGTCTTTTAGCTATGTCATCTGACTGGCTAAGATGGCACCCTTGGGCGGGAAGGGGACCGCGCATGCGCGCTGCAATTCCCAAAGGCTTTCTTTGAAAGCTGGGGAAAATTGCTCCGCGAGGGCTCCGTCGGCGCCGACGTCACCCATATGTGAGGACTGATTCCTGCTGCTCCTGGAGAACACCTGTTACAGGTGAGTAACTACGCTTTATCAAAACCTTGGGAGGGAGGCCTAATGCCGAAGGTTTATCTAGGTTACCTAATCCCCCCCCCCCCTGCATTGACCCTGCAAACCTCTCTCTGTGATGTCTTCTTTACTACTTAAATAGACATTCCTTATTGTTCCTCCAGTTCATTCCTGATCTCTGGGTTGTCAACCACCACCAGCAGTTTGGAGAGTGAACATGTCATCTTTTGATAACATCAGTGTACTTGGGCAGCTGGCATCACCTACAAGTCCCAGTAAACTCAAGTTTCAAAGCAACTGGAGTGGGTGATCCCTGAGATCTGGACTTGCTGAAGTGACAAAGAAGGAGATTTTTTATTTTCTCCCCTTTTTTTATCTGGTAACTTGCTTTGGGCTGTTCTTTGTATTCCCTCGTCTTGGTAGATCACTGTAGCCCTCAGTGCACGATGAAAGTGGCCTGAAAAGGGATTTTCTCCTTAGCTAATTAAACTTGCAAAAGAAAAAAAGACATTGGAGCAACGATTGGAGCAGGGGCTCTCTCTCTGATGGTGTAGGAGGCTTGCTTGTTCCTCTGCAACAGCTGCAGCGGCTCCCAAACCCATCATCGGGTGAGGAGCTGCTGGTAAGCCGAGACTTGTCACTTCATGGCTCTCGAACTGGGCTCCTGCCTCTGTCTCTGAAGCCGGTGAGTAGGGCTGGGCGTGAGGCAGGGAGTGAGGGGGAGGGGCACATGTTAATGGCAGCAGGAGGATTAACACTGGTCTGAGAAGGTTTTTTTTTAATTTAGGGCAGCCTTACTTTTGTTTTAGCAGCTGAGGTTAGATGCTTGCAACCGCATGGCTCCCAGCTCCACTTTGTGCTGCAGCACGGGAAATCTTGCCATTATCTCCAGGAACAAGCAGGAATGAGTCTTCACATATGGGGTTCGTCGGCGCCGACGGAGCCCGCACGGGAATGCTCCCCAGCATCCAATCAGAAGGCTTTTGGGAGCATCCCTCGTGCCTGCGCGGTAGCTTCCCGCCCTTCCCACTGCCTCTCCCCAGTTTTCGTTTTTCCGCGGAGCCGACAGGACGTACCTCCTGTCACCGCAGAAACCTTTTCTTCTTTTCTTTTCTTTTCGTGTTTCCTGTGGTCGCGGTTTTTTCCCTGCTGACTCTGGCACCGCTGGTGCGCTCTTTTTCCTTATTTTTTTTTTTGTTTTCCTTATTTCCTTCGAGGAGCATCTTCCTCGTGTTATTCTGAGGCCTACCGGGCTTTCCAGCATGGAGCCTTCTTCCCCTAAGAAGTGCCCCCACTGTGGAGACATTGTCTTCTGCTCCGACTCCAACGCCTGGTGTCTCTCCTGTTGGGGCCCTGACCCCTTCTCCCCCGGTTCCCTGGGCTTCAGCGTCGGGAGAAGACCCTCCCTGTTTCGAGTGTCCCTCGATGACGTCTTTCCCTCTGAGGTGCGGTTGTTGGCTTTCTCTCCTCGCCAGGATCAGGTAACCCAACAACAGTCTGTTAAGACTAACCGAGCCTTGAGGGGTGAGTCTCATGCGCCGCATGACAACAGCTCCGGCCTTCCCCTCCAGTCTCCACGGGGTTTCGGGTTGTTCCTGAGGTTCGCTCCTCACAGAACATTCCCGAGCCTTGCCCGAGGGTGGCACCCGCTTCGAGCGGTGCAGATCCCTCGGCAGCGGCGCCGGCGTCGAGTGTTCCACTCTTTGCCAGGGACTGTCGACTGGTGTCCTCGGTGCCTTCGGGGCCGATCGACTCGACCCAGTCTGGCTCTACGGCATCCCGGCCCTGCGCGGGGCGGTACCCGCTTTCGGCGGTGCCGATTCCCTGGCATCGGCGTCGGTGTTGAGTGGTCCACTCGTCACCGGGGATCGTCGGACCAACCTGACCCGGTATGGCGTGCCCACACCCCAGCCATGCGCGGAGGTGGTGACAGCTTCGAGCGGGACCAAGTCATCGGCGTCAGTGGCCCTTCTCCCCGCCGGGGATCGGCACCGGGTGCCCTCGGCTCTGCCAGGGACGATCGACTCGTCCCCGGCTTCCGCGGGGGCGGTACTGGCCTTGCGCGGCCCCGCCCCTCCCGCGGCGGTCTCGAACAAGAGCCCCGTGCTTCGCCAGGGGTCGCCTCCGGGCTCCACCTGCAGAGCCGATCGATCTATCCCGGTCGGGCGGGTCGGCACCCCCACCTTGCGTGGGGCCGGGGCCTCCCCCGGACGCCACCGACCTCCCGGCATCTAAGCAGGCATTGAGTGCTCCACTCGTCACTGGAGTCTGCCCGCGGGACCCGGGTCCTTCGGTCGAGTCGACCCAAAGAAGCGCCGCGGCCGCGGAGCCGGGGCTGGGCATCTCGCCCCCCGCCGGGGCTCATCGGCGGGTTACCTGGGTACCCTCGAGGCCGCGTAGTACGCCCCGTAAGGGTTTCCCGCTGAATAAAACAGGCGTGGGCAGAACCCCGGCGCCTAGGAGCCAGGCGTCGGAGCCGACTTCGGGTGTTTCCCTCTTCGCCGAGTTTCGGCCTGGGAAGCCCTCGTTGCCCTCGGCACCGATCGTCGTGACCCCGACTCCATTCGCGGGAATGGCAGCACCGGCGTGGCTGCCGACACCGGGGCCCCCTAAGGAGGCGTCGCTTGGTTCGATGCCCAGCCTCGAATCGATCTCCAGTCTGGAAAGCGTAGCTCCGGCGCTTTTCGGTTCCGAACCCGGTCTCTTCCGACGGCGCAGTGCTGCGCTCGCCTGCTCTCCAGCGGCCTCTGCGCCACTCCAGCCGCCTTTGCGGACTGCTCCGGGGGCAGACCCGCCCACGGAATCGGGGCCGAGGCCGAGTTCCGCGAGCCCATTGGGGACGTCGCTCCCTTCGATGCCCCCCTTGGAGTCAATCCCGGGCTCTGACGATGCAGTACCGGCTGCCTCGAGTTGGGACTGTCAGTACCCTCCTCTGTTTAGAGCGAGTCCTCCCGTGCACCAGCACGGTGGGTCCCCTGGTGCTCAAGCGGGCCCCTCCGCCTCTGCCTCCCCCAGGATAGCCCCTCTGGGAGAGCCGTCTTTTCAGGACTTCCTCCTTGACATGGCGGACTTGCTCGCCATTCCTATCCCAGGCCCTTCGCTAAGTCCGGGTACTGCGGAACAGGCAGCCGTAATGCTTCCTCTACCTCCTTCCCTGCGGGATCTCCTGCTCGGGATTTGGCGCTCGCCCTTACAGGTACCGGCACCGCCTGCAGCCATGCATGCCCGCTATCGGGTGCCCCCCTCTCCGGGTTTCCAGACGCACCAGCTTCCCCATCATTCCATTGTGGTGGAATCGGCCCTGAGGAAGGTCGGAAGCAAGAAGAAGCACTCTTCCTGCCCCACGAATCGTGCGTCTAAAACTCTGGACAACTTTGGGCGGCGAACCTTCGAAGCGTCCATGTTGGCTTCCAGGATTCTCTCATATATTTTCTATATGAGCCTGGCACTACGGGAGGTCACCGAGAGGTTGTCTCTCTTGTCTCCCTTTGTGTCGGCCCCTCGGGCCCCCGACTATTCCTTGCTTCTTTACCATTGCAGGAATATCTCTTGGTTTCTTTCTCGGGCTGCCGTGGACTCCTTCGAGTCGGTTAGCAGGTCCTCTGCGGTAGCCATAGGGGCGCGTCGTACAGCCTGGTTGCAGGCTTCCGACTTGTGCAGCTGGGCACATCATAACCTTAGTACTTCCCCGTGCACCGGGGAGAACCTCTTTAATGGCGAGGCTTTGCGTCAGGTTGCTCAGTGCTCCACCGACCTGTTTGGTGCTGGCCGCCCGCGGCCCTCCGCCTCTCCCGGGGGTAGGAAATGTCCTTCCCGACTCTCCTGTCCGAAGAGGAGGAGGTTTCATCCCTCTGCCCGCCTGCCGGGTGCGCCCATGCCAGGGACGTGTCACACCGGTCGGCAGTGCCAGGGCTCGCGCCAGGCTGCCCATGCCAGGCAGCCTTAGGCCACGGTATGCGGCAGTTTGCGCTTAACTCCTCTTACATGAAGTTACTGTCCAGTTCTACACTGAGGTTCTTTCAGTGTGACAAGCGGTTCGGCTGCTTGAATGGAGGTATGGAGCCCCCTCCCCCGGGGGGGGGGAACCTCCCGCGCTAGAGTAGCCTGGCTCCTCAGGGCCATGCTAATCTTCTTCGGACTTACCCTCGGGTACATCCCTCGGATTCCCCTCTGCTTGGTTCCCCCGGATCGAGGGGATCGCGCACCGAATCTCCCTCTCCCAGGGTAGGCCTTGGCCGCTACTCTCCGAGCGTGGCCAAACCATTCCTCGACAGGGCCGGGCCGGACCCCCCCCTGGTCCGTGTCTCCGCTCTCGCAGAGAAATCCCTGGGTCCGTCAGGTTACGGTGGACAGGGGTCCAACTGACCCATGCCGATCCCCGGCTCCGCTCCCTGCACTCTTCGGAGCGGCGGAGGGCCTTGGCCCTAACCCCGAGGGTTTTTTTTTATATAGGCCGGAGATGGCCCCACGGTCACGCCGTGGCTATAGGGTTTTCTATCCTCCTGCCTTCCCTGTGGCACGGAGGACACGTTT
Source organism: Ichthyophis bannanicus (assembly GCA_033557465.1). NCBI lineage: Eukaryota > Metazoa > Chordata > Amphibia > Gymnophiona > Ichthyophiidae > Ichthyophis > Ichthyophis bannanicus. The sequence goes on from CM066032.1 coordinate 749,486,361, forward strand.
GGGTGACTGTCAGGTGGATGCCTCAGGGGTCTATGTACTCCTGATGTGCTCCTCCCCAACTGATCGTGCGGTCACACAACCATGCTGCTACCCTCGCCGATCTGCCCTGCTCCACACACATAGGCCCATCACTTGGATGGCCCTTCCTCCCGCCACCTTCCAGGTAGGCGCCCTCCTGTGGATCAAGGGCCAGTCCGAGTTGGCAGCATCGTTCTCACGTGTCCATACCGGTTGAGTAACCTGGTGGGCGCTCCCGGGCCCACCTATAGCCCGATATACATCTATACCTATTTTTGGATATATATTGGTACAGGCGGGCGCTTTTTGGGAAATGTTATAGCGCCCTGTGTCTTACCGACTATCCCGCAATTGTCGGTACTGACGTTTTGTTATTCTTACGGGGTCCGGCCGGCCCGCTTGCCTGCGTTCTGCGGCTCGGGTGCTCGGACCGGTTATGCTTAAACTCGCTGTGATGTCAACAGCCCCTTGGTTTTCGAACCCATTGTCTTCCTATCCCTTGCCGGCTTGGGTCGACAGTGTACCCCTCGATATCCCGGGGTACACTTCTGTACTTCTCCGGGCTGGGTTCTCCAAGATAGGTCAGTCTTCTGATTAGTCCTCCGGATTGGGGACTCTGCTCCTCCTGGAGTTCTCAGCTTCTTAGAGCTCCTCGTGAAGACCTGCCGTCTTTCCGGTGCCTTTTGACACCTGCGTCTCCAGCCCGCCCGGACTGGGAACTTCGTCCTCTCTGCGGTGAAGTTCCCTTGAAGACTTCGCTACTGCATCTACAGTACCCGTCACAGCTCTGCCTTCTACAATCCAGTGGGTAAGCTCTAGATTGTGCTAGATCATTAATGGTTTAATGATAATTGTCGTGGTTGAAGACTCCCCTGTAGTCTTCGGTTGCTGTGCTTGGCAACTCTTCTCAACTCCTACCCTCCATCCCTCCAGGGATGCCAGGGATCCAGGTTAGGTGATGCCGCCCTGTCCAGGGGCGCGCACTCTGGGATCTCCTCTGGCACCCTCAGCTAGGGAGTCTCCATATGTGAAGACTCATTCCTGCTTGTTCCTGGAGATAGCACAGTTACTTACCTGTAACAGGTGATCTCCGGAACAGCAGGAATTAGTCTTCACAACCCACCCACCTCCCCTAGGAGTTGTAATTCTCTCTCTCTCTCTTCCTTCCTCTCCTCTCCTTCTGTCTCAGCTATTAAACGCAACTGGGGAGAGGCAGTGTGAAGGGCGGGAAGCTACCGCGCAGGCGCGAGGGATGCTCCCAAAAGCCTTCTGATTGGATGCTGGGGAGCATTGCTGTGCGGGCTCCGTCGGCGCCGACGAACCCCATATGTGAAGACTAATTCCTGCTGTTCCGGAGATCACCTGTTACAGGTAAGTAACTGTGCTTTCTGTGCAAACTGGCAGATAGCACAGGGCTAGAGTAGGGGTGGGGGGAAGCCTACTTGGATGCTGGGGCTCTTCCTCCACATTTTTTAATTTGCTTTGCTTCTGCTGGCCACCGGCCATTCTTTTATTTTTTTTAACTTTAAAAGGACAGCCAAGTACCCCATGTCCAGAGATCAGGGGATTTGGAATGGGCACCAGGGACTTTTCCTTCTCCTAGCCTTACCTTGTCTTCAAGGGCCACATGTTTAGCATGTGGGGCTGAGCGGGGCATGGTCTCTGCTGTGGGATATGCCCATGGCTGTAAGGTGGAGGCCCATATGGCAGAGGAAGTTCTACTGGAGGACAGTTCTGAACAGACTGCGCAAGTGGCGTCTTTGGGGAGTGGTTTGAGGTTGGCTTGCGGGCCCAAGGTGGTCATGGTTCACCTCTCCGCAGTGGCAGAAGCTCTGGCCCAGAGGGAAGGAGGGGCTGGCTCCACACCACCAGGGTTGGAGTGTCTGAGCAGGAAGCTCACCTCTCTCAGGCCTTCCACATCCTAGGAACTGTCGGGGGATATGAGCCTGGGAAGGTTTTCCCCACGTTCGTCTAACCTCATGCACAAGGCATTCTGCATGAAGCATGGGGGAAAGGCACACTTTCCCCCATGCCAGAACAAGGCAGAAAGAGAGCACTAACAGAGGTTCTGTTGGAGTCCACGGTGGATGAGGAGCCGGACTCAAGCAAGTGGTGGCTCGAATATGACATATGCTAGGAGACAGGCTCCTTCACGCTGAGGATCCTGGGGACTTGGACATGAAAGTGGACCTTGGCGCTGAGGCAGAGGAGCTAGAGGAAGGTGAGATCCCGTGGGAGAATGAATCCCACATTGTCCATGTGCTGGAGGACCTGCTGTTTCAAGCCATCCGGAAATATCAAAGGGTATTTCCCTTGCATTGTGTAATTAAGTAGATGATCCTGGATGAGTGGGACTTCCCGGAGGCTGGTCTTAGATGGACTAGGACCATAGCTTGTCTTTACCCACTACAGGAACGGGAGCTTCTGCTTTCTCTGAAGGTAGATGCCGTGATGTCTGCTGTAATCAAGAAGACTATGATCCCCGTCGAGGGCAGTACCGCGCATAAGAATGTTCAGGATAGGAAGTTGGATACCTTATTGAAGCAGGCTTTTGATATTAATGCCCTGTCTGTGGTGTGTTTGTGGCCAGTGCTTGCCTGCGGTGGGCACAGGGGATTCTGGAGCTTGCTGAGGAGTTCCCGGCGCTTCTGGCAGCAGTGGCGAAACTGAATCTGGGGCCGCTTATTTGGCGGACACCTTCTACGATCTCATCAGAGGTCTCTCTAAGAGCATGACCTCTGTGGTTGCTGCATGCCGCTGTCTGTGGCTGTCTAATTGGTCAGCTGATTTCTCCTCCAAGTCATGGTTAAATAAGCTACCCTTCAAGAGTAAGCTTAAACAGCACTGGGTGTTGGAGAAGGACTTAGGGGAGTCCAAAAGGGGGCACCTCCCTGAGGATAAGCAGAAACAGGTGCGCTTCTTGGCATCGGCACAGGGTCAGTTGCAGGATTTCAGATGCTTCTGTGCTATGTTTTTTGCACCTTACCAGAGGGGACATTTTCCATCTCGAGGACATGCTTTTCAGGGGTTTCGAGGAATGGGATGGGAGTAATCCTCCTCCTCCTCTTCCTTTGTCCCTAAAAAGGCACAATGAAATGAGGGGGGCCCAAGCAACAGTGGAGTCCATGGGAGGTTGGCTGCAGATCTTCTACTCTGCCTGGGTCCAGATCACGTCTGACAAATGAGTCCTGATGGTTATGAGAAAGGGCTATATGCTAGAGTTCTCCAGACCTCTCGCATACTGCTTCATACTATCTCCCTGCAAAGCACGCATCAAAGCCAAAGCTGTTCAGGACACCTCAGGTGGCTTCTCGAGTTGGGGGCTGTGATGCGGGTATCATAGGACCAGTGTGGCTATGGTTGATGCTCCCATTTTTTTCATAGTGCCCAAGAAAAAAGGCTCTCTTTGGCCCATTCTCAATCTCAAACAAGTGAACCGGTATCTGTGAGTGTCCCATTTCCACATGGAGACCCTCCGGTCTGTTGTCATGGCCGTTTGAGAAGGAGAGTTTCTGACCTCACTTGACTTCACAGGAAGCCTACTTGCATGTTCCAATCTGTCCAGAGCATCATCAGTTTCTCCGCTTTGTGTGGTGCCCATGGGACACTACCAATTTCGAACATTACCCTTCGGCCTGGCGACTGCCTCACGTACATTCACGAGGGTGATGGTCATGGTGGCAGTGGCATTGCACCAGGAGGGGATCCTAGTTCATCCTTACCCTGACAGTTGGCTCATTTGGGTGAAATCCAGGGAGGAGAGCAAGTGAGTTATAGCAAGGGTCGTCTAGTTTCTGCAAATTCTTGGCTGGGTCATCAACTTTGCCAAGAGTCAGCTGGTTCCATCACAGGACCTGGTGTACTTAAGAGCCCGGTTCAACACACACAGCGCCAGGGTATTTCTGCTCTTGCAGAGGGGTGCAATCACTGCAGCAGCTCCTCCAAATGCAGGCACTGACTGCTTGGCATTATCTTCAGGTTTTAGAAACCATGGCGGCGACAATCAAGCTAGTCCATTGGGCTTGCACTCGCATGCAACCATTGCAGAGGGTGCTGCTGCACAGATGGTCACCTTAAGAACATCCTATGACTCAGCCATTGCCCTGTCTGTGGGTAACCAGGAGAGCTATCAGGTGGGTGATTTCAGTTACTCCAGTATCGACTGGGTCAGTGTCACCGCAGGATATGCTAGAGAGATAGTTTCTAGATGAAATAAATGACTGCTTCTTGGAGCAGCTGGTTCAAGAACCAACCAGAGGGGAAGCCATTTTGGACCTAGTCCTTAGTGGAACACAAGATCTGGTGCAAGAGATAAGGGTGTTGGCATCAGTGATCATAGCATGATGGTGTTTGATTTAATAAATGAAGGAAGGACGGTAAGGAAATCCACAGCTCTACCTTTTAACTTTGAAAAGGGAGACTATGATAAAATGAGGAAAATAGTTAAGAAAAAACTAAAAGGAGTAGTTGCTAAGGTTAAAGATTTACATCAAGCTTGGGTGCGTTTCGAAACACTATTTTGGAAGCCCAGACCAGCTGTATTCCACGCTTTAAGAAAAGTGGAAGGAAGTCCAACATACTGCCAGCATAGTTTAAAGGTGAGGTCAGAGAGGCTGTTGCCAAAAAGCAGCTTTCAGGAAATGGAAAAAGAAGCCAAATGATGAAAACTGGAAACACAAGTACTGGCAAGTTAGATGCAAGGCCTTGAGGCAGGAAAAGAGATTTTGAGAAGCTTGCTGTGGAAGCAAAAACACATAATAGACTTTTTCAAGTACATTCATAGCAAAAAACCCGTGAGAGAGTCAGTTGGAACATTAGCAAGATCAGACCATATCACCCCGATACTTAAGGAACTCCACTGACTACCAATTCATTGCAGGTTAACATACAAAATCCTTCTCATCATCTTCAAGATCATCAATAACCTAGCCCCCACGACACTCAGTGACCTTATCACCCTCACCCCGAAAAACAGAATCAGAAGGTCAGTAACTGACAACACCTTGATCATTCCCAAAGAGTCCATCAAGTGCACCCAGACGACCAAGAAAAGAACCTTCGCCTTCTACGCCCCAAAATGCTGGAACGAACTTCTACCAGAAATTAGATCCATCAAAGACCTTATTCAGTTCCGTAAGGCAATCAAACACCACATTTTCCTACTTCACTTTGCTCAAGCATCCACCCCGCCTCTGCTCACCCACACACCAATGTCCACAAACCTTTCATGCTCTACATAAATAACCCTGTCACAAGTATTTTGAGCTTGCCTTAGCCCTTCTTGTATATACCAACCTAATCCGATTGTATTTTGTACATATGTTTATAGTTACCCTGTTGCTCCAAGTTTAACCTCCTGTTACAATGTAAGCGCCAAGTTTAAACTCCTGTTACAATGTAAGCACAGAACAGTCTTCTGACTGTGCACCCTTGTTGTATGTGAACCGCACTGATAACAAATGGCGCGGTATATAAAAGTTGTTAAATAAAATAAATAAAAATTAGATGATAGAGAGATAAAAGGGGCACTAAGGGGGGCAAGGCCATAGCGGAGAGACTGAATTAATTTTTTGCTTCGGTCTTTACTGAGGAAGATGTAGGAATGTTACCCATAACTGAAATGGTATTTAAAGGAGATGCTGTGAAAAAATTGAAAGAAATATCGATACACCGGGAAGATGTATTTACACCCATTTGATAAACTGAAGAGTAGCAAATCACCTGGACCGGCTGGTATACATCCAAGGGTGTTGAAAGAACTTAAATATGAGATTGCAAACCTACTATTAGTAATCTGTGAACTATCATTAAAATAATTTTTAATACCTGAAGATTGGAGGATAGCCAATGTAACGCCAGTTTTTAAAGAGGTTTCTGGGAGTGATCTGGGAAACTACAGACCGGTGAGCCTGATGTCAGTACCAGGAAAAATGGTGGAAGCCATCATAAAGAACAAAATTACTGAACATGTATATAGTCATGGCTTAATGGGGAAACAGCCAATATGGCTTTAGCCAAGGAAGGTCTTGTCTTACTAATCTGTTATTTTTTTTGAAGGTGTGAATAAACATGTAGACAAAGGTGAGTCGGTTCATATAGTGTATCTGGACTTTCAGAAAGCCTTAAAGGTCCCTCATCAGAGACTTTTGGCATAATTAAAAAGTCATGGGATAGGAGGCAGTGTACTATTGTGGATCAGGAACTGGTTAAAAGATAGAAAGTAGAGGGTAGGGCTAAATGGCCAATTTTCCCAATGGAGAAAGGTGAATAGTGGAGTAACCCAGGGATCTGTGCTGGTTCTGCTGCTCTTTAACATATTCATAAATGACCTGAAAATGGGAATAACAAGTGAGGTTATCAAATTTGCAGATGACACAAAACTATTCAAAGTTGTTAAAACCGATGAGGATTGTGGAAAATTGCAAAAGGATCTTGATAAATTGGAAGACTGCATCCAAATGGCAGATGAAATTTAATATGGACAAGTGCACAGTTATGCACCTAGGAAATAAAAACCCAGCTATGGTTACACGATGCAAGGTTTCACATTAGGAACCACGAACCTGGAAAAAGATTTAGACATCGTCATGGATAATGTGTTAAAAACCCTCTGCCCAGTGTGCAGCGGCGGCCAAGAAAGCAAACAGAATTCTAGGTATTATAAGGAAAGAAATGGAGAATAAAACAAATGATATTATAATGTCTCTGTATTGTTCCATGGTGCGATCACACCCTGAATATTGTGTGCAATTCTGGTCGCTGTATCTTAAAGGATATACCATTAATAGAAAAGGTACAGAGAAGAGCCACCAAAATGTTAAAGGGGATGGAGGGATACCCCTATAAAGAGAGGCTAAAAAGGTTAGGGCTCTTCAACCTGGAAAAGAGACCGCTGAGGGGAGATATGATAGAGGTCTATAAATTAATGTATGGAGTGGAATGGGTAAACGTAGATTGATTGTTCAGCCAACAAAATATAGAAAGACTAAGGGGCTTGCAATGAAAGTACAGTGTAATCTATTGAAGACTAATAAGTGAAAATATTTTTTCACTTGACGTGTAATCAAACTCTGGAATTCGTTACCAGAGGATGTAGTAAAAGCTGTTAGTGTAGCTGGGTTTAAAAAAGGTTTGGACGATTTCCTGGAGGAAAGGTCCATAAACCATTATTAAAGGGGACCCAGAATATCCACTGCTTGCTCCAATACAAGCATTGTGGAACTTATGTCTTTTGGGTAAACTGCTAGGTACTCGTGACCTAGATTGGCCATTGTTGGAAACAGGATACTGGGCTTGATGGACCTTGGTCTGACCCAGTATGGCATATCTTATGTTCTTATCTTATGTTCTTATGTGGTGGCTACATCCTGACAAGCTATCAGCTGGGATGCTCCTGGAGTCTCCGCGTTGGGTCCTACTAACAACAGATGCCAGTCTTTCTGGCTGAGAGGCTCATTTCAAGGGTCACATTGTACAGTATCGGTGGAGAGTAGCTAACTCATAAACCATCTGGAGATGAGGGCGGTTTTCCTTGTTGTTCTGGAATTTCACCCCTTTCTACAGTGGAAGCCAGTTCGGGTCTTCTGCGACAAGGCCACCACGATGGTTACATCAATCGACAAGAGGGCACGGGCAGTGTGCACGGGCAGTGTGCACCTGGAAAGTGAGGCTGGTGTGTTGTTGGATTGGGCGGAAAGCCATTTGCAGGCACTCTCAGTGGTGCATGTCGCAGGAACTGAGAATGTAACAGCCGACTACCTCAGTCATTTTCACCTGGACCCTGGGAAATGGTCGCTCAGTGGCGCTGTATTTGCGCAGATTTGTTGGATGGTGGGGCACACTGATCATGGATCTGATGGCAACCTTTGTGTCAGCCAAGGTGACAGGATTCTTCAGCAGGAGAAGGGGAGAGCATGTCAGAAGGCCTTGACACTCTGGTACAGCGCTGACCCAGGAAGGGCTGCTTTATGTCTTCCCCCCCGTTGGCGCTCATCAGACGTGTGGTACAGCGAATTGAGGTGCACAGGGTTCTGGTCTTTCTGATCACCCCCGATTGGCTGAGGTGGCCATGGTACATGGATCTGGCACGGCTGACAGTGGATCAGCCATGGCGCCTGCTGCTCCGAGCTGATCTGTTGTCCCAGGATTGGTCTTAAAGCCTCCAGTGGATCGATTCTCGCTTATGGCATGACTTGTGGTTATTCGGCTCCTGTGATTTCAAAGTTATTGAAGGCCTGCAAGCGGTCCACCTCATTGTCATATATCTGAGTGTGGTGAATTTTTGAGGCCTGGTGTGCAGAGCGTCTGTGCTGGCGTCTGTCGGCGTCCGTGCCTGAAGTGCTGGTCTTCCTGCAGTCCAGGCTTGAGAAGGGTCTGGCCTGTAGTTCCTTGCAGGTACCAGTGGCAGCGATAACCTGTTACCGCGGTAGGATCCAAGGGGTGCCCTTAGGGGTTCACGCAGATGTTGTCCATTTTCTGACAGTGGTAAAGCAGGTCCGTCCATCGCTGCAGTCGGTGGTTCCTCTTTGGGACCTCAATTTAATATTATTAGTGATAGCAGAAGCGCCTTTTGAGCTTTTGGGGTCCTTCACACTGAAGGACCTGACGCTTAAAATGGTTTTCCTGGTTGCAATCTGCTCCACCAGAAGAATATCAGCTCCAAGCCCTGTTGTGTCAGGAACCTTTTGTCTCCATCTCAATGGAGAAGGTGGTACTGCATCCAGTTCCTTTGTTTTTACCTAAGGTACTTTCTGGTTTCCATTTAAACCAACCAGTCACCATGCCAGTGCTCTCTGGGGCGACCGCGGAGCTTTCAGATCCACAGCTATGTCTCCTGGACGTGCATTGGCCATTATGATGTTGTTTTAAAAGGACAGCACCATTACGGAAGTCAGATCGCTTGTTCATCCTATTTGGAGAACCGCGTGGGGGGGAGGCATCTTTGAAGGCCTCCATCTCTAGTTGGATTGGCTTATCTATTATGTCAGAGGATGGTGCCCACAGGACTGCGAGCCTTTTCAACCTGAGCACAGGCCACATCCTGGGTGGAGGCTAGTTTAGTTCCGCTGGGGGATATTTGTAGGGGACCACGTGGTCATCGTTGCATACCTTTATGAAGCATTAATACCTGGATGTGCAGGCGGTGGGGGACACAAGATTCGGTGTGGCAGTGAGTCAGGCTGGGCTCATGGGTCCCTCCCATAGTTTGTACTGCTATGATACATCCCAGAGGTCTGGATTGGACTGGAGAGATAAGGAAGGTGAAATTCGGCCTTACCTACTAATTGGCTTTCCTTGAGTACCTTCAGCCCAGTCCCGGAACCTTCCCTGATTCAGCAACTTAAGTAGTGTTAGCGACCCCAAGCATGAAGGTGTTCATTGAGTGGGCGGTCCGGGGGATTCCTCGAAGGAGGCAACAGTGTTAGGGGCTTGGGAGCCTTTGTGGGAGAGCCGCAATTCTTTGTACAAAGAAAGGAATTTTTTTTTTCTTACAGCTTTTGGTGTTTCCGCAGATTCTGCGAGTTAGCTTTGGACCATATTTGCAGAGGCAGTAGTGACAGCAGAGGTCATGCCTGGCGTGCTCTTGGAGGATTGATGGGTATGCTGCTTTTTCCTTGTGGGGGGTCCCTAGTAGTGTTGGGGCCTTGTCCTGGCCTTTTCTAATGATGTCTTTTGTTCAAATGTTAACTTCTAACTTGTTGCTCCCTTGAGTCTGCTTTGTCAATAGGTTACTGGGGCTGGTAAGTGGTGCCTGCTGCCTAAGTGCACTGATGTCATCAAAAGATGACATGCTCAATCTCCAAGCTGCTGGTGGGGCTTGACAACCCAGAGGTCGGGACTGGAGTGGAGGTACTCATGGAAAGCCAATTAGCAGGTTTTCCTGACCCCTTTGTATCCTCCTCTTCTGGAAGATGTTCTTAGTTGTCCTAATTTCTTTGCAACTGATAAAAGAGCCCCCTTTGTCCTGTTAAACCTGGTTCAGTCCCCTGTTAGAAGCAGAGGCACCATTACTCAAGCAGAGCATTTCTCAAACTAGTTAAGATGTATCTCCTAGCCAGTCTGGTTTTCAAGATACCCACAATGAATATGTCTGAGATAGATATGCATACAAATCTGTTTTATGCATATTCATTTTGGATCTCCTAAAAATCAGACTGGCTACAGGATTGGCTTGAGAAGTTCTGCTTTAGCAAGTCATTTTTCTTATCACATAGTCATGTGATTGTAGTCCTGGCTGTCAAGTATCCTTTATGTAGAGTCTCTTTGTGCTAGCTGAAGTGTAAACATCGCTAATGCAATGCAATGTGTGCCTTCGAGTCAGTCCTGACTCCTGGCGACCCAGAAGCTTCTGGGTTTTCTTGGCAGTGTCACCGGAAGTAGATTGCCAGGCCTTTCTTCCGAGGCAGTGGAGGGTTAAGTGACTTGCCCAAGGCCACAAGGAGTGCTAGTGGGAATCGAACCCTGGTAGCTTGATTACCAAGCCAGTGTTCTAACCACTAGGCTAAACATTGCTAAGGGTATACTAAATTCCTCCAATGTGCTCTAGGCAATTTACTCTATGCGTTTATGTATTATTTATCAAAATCTCCTGTTTTCATTCATCTAGATTAAATTCTAAGAGCTGGGTCTCAGACTTCATCAGTACATATCTCGGGATTGATTCCCCGTAGTACTATTCTTGCATCAATGACTCCAGCTTATATAAGTTATCACTCATGTATTCAAAACGATACTAAAGAAATTTTTATCTTTGTTATTTCTGTTTTCTGACCATGACGTGAATACAAAAAAAGAGAGAGGATAACTTATCTGGTCATCAAAGTTGCCAAAATGTTTGAAATTGTGCCCCAGACTTGCCCCGATGCCATCATCCAGCACCGTATTTGCGTTTCACATATGTTTCATCAGGGGTTCAATGAAATGCTTATAAATATGCGGAGACAACTCCTGCTTGCGTTCCCGGCTTGTATGGTATCGAGCTCAACAGCAGTTTTTTAGAAGCTGTTGAGCTCGATACCATACAAGCCGGGAACGCAAGCAGGAGTTGTCTCCGCATATTTATAAGCATTTCATTGAACCCCTGATGAAACATATGTGAAACGCAAATACGGTGCCGGACGATGGCGTCGGGGCAAGTCTGGGGCACAATTTCAAACATTTTGGCAACTTTGGCAACTTTGATGACCAGATAAGTTATCCTCTCTCTTTTTTTGTATTCACGTCATGGTCAGAAAACAGAAATAACAAAGATAAAAATTTCTTTAGTATCGTTTTGAATACATGAGTGATAACTTATATAAGCTGGAGTCATTGATGCAAGAATAGTACTACGGGGAATCAATCCCGAGATATGTACTGATGAAGTCTGAGACCCAGCTCTTAGAATTTAATCTAGATGAATGAAAACAGGAGATTTTGATAAATAATACATAAACGCATGGAGTAAATTGCCTAGAGCACATTGGAGGAATTTAGTATACCCTTAGCAATAGTTACATCCTCTGCAAAGAAGACCTATAAATTTTGAGAAGTGTAAACATCGGCAAAATGTGAGGGGAATAGATCTCAGTCTAGACCTGAGAGAGGCAAAGCTTATGAAGTAAGTGATGCTGCCTAACAGTGGGATTTTTTTAAAGCATCTTCTGATTTCCTTCAAACTTCGTTTTTATTGAAGAAAATCACAAGGTAGATGTGATATGAACATAAAATTAATGTGGAGGGTGAATTGCTACTATGAGGAATGACCCATTGAGACTATCAAGCTTGATGATTACTTCTTGCTATATCGCTATTGATACACTTGTAGTCAACATTATTGGCAACCTTGCAGTTCAACCCCTTAATGTCCAGTTAAAAAAAAAAAGGGGGGGGGGGCACCAGTAACATGGGTTTGGACTACATATGCACATATTTGACACGCAAAAGAATCAAATAAAACAAGACTAATTAAAAAAAGGATATAGTATGAAATAGCATAAAAATAAGGACATTGCCATGACATGATTATTGGCACCCTTCTAAACAATTCAAATCAGTTTGAACAGAACCACATTCCCACTGCAGTAAAATTCCATGTATGAAGGGGAAGGTGATGGCAGAATGAACAAATGGATGATGAAATGCTCAAAGAAATCAAGGAAGCTAACAAAAGTCACAGCAGAGTAGTAATAATGGGTGATTTCAATTACCCCGGTATCGACTGGGTCAGTGTCACGGCAGGACATGCTTAGGGAGATAAAGTTTCTAGATGAAATAAATGACTGCTTCTTGGAGCAGCTGGTTCATGAACCGACCAGAGGGGAAGCCATACTGGACCTAGTCCTTAGTGGAACACCAGATCTGGTGCAAGAAATAAGGGTGTTGGGACCACTTGGCAATAGTGATCATAGCATGATCGTGTTTGATTTAATTAGTGGAGGAGGGATAGTAAAGAAATCCACAGTACTACCTTTTAACTTTCGAAAAGGAGACTATGATAAAATGAGGAATATAGTTAAGAAAAAACTAAAAGGAGCAGTTGCAAAGGTTAAAGATTTACATCAAGCTTGGGTGGTATTTAAAAATACTATCCTGGAAGCCCAGACCAGCTGTATTCCACGCATTAAGAAAAGTGGAAGAAAGTCCAAAAACCTGCCAGCATGGTTTAAAGGTGAGGTCAGAGAGGCTGTTGCTGCCAAAAAATCTTCTTTCAGGAAATGGAAAAAAGAGCCAAACGACGAAAATTGGAAACAGCACAAGCACTGGCAAGTTAAATGCAAAGCATTGATAAGGCAGGCACAGCGAGAATTTGAGAAGGAACTTGCTACGGAAGCAAAAACATGAAATAAAGACTTTTTCAAGTACATTCGTAGCAAAAGGCCTGTGAGAGAGTCAATTGGACCATTAGATGATAGAGGGGTAAAAGGGGCAGTAAGAGGAGACAAGGCTATAGCGGAGAGACTGAATGAATTCTTTGCTTCGGTTTTTACTGAGGAAGATGTAGAGATGTTACCCAAGACTGAAGTGGTATTTAAAGGTGATACTGCAGAGGAATTGAGAAATATCGCTACACCAGGAAGATGTATTACAACTGTTTGATAAACTGAATAGTAGCAAATCACCTGGACCGGATGGTATACATCCAAGAGTGTTGAAAGAACTGAAATATGAGATTCCAGACCTGCTATTAGTAATCTGTGAACTTTCATTAAAATCATCTGTAATACCTGAAGATTGGAGGATCGCCAATGTAACGCCAATTTTTAAAAAGGGTTCCAGGGCTGATCTGGGAAATTAGCCTGATGAGCCTGATGTCAGTACCGGGGAATATGGTAGAAACCATCATAAAGAACAAAATTACACAACATGTAGATAGTCATTGCTTAATGGGAGACAGCCAACATGGCTTTAGACAAGGAAGATCTTGTCTTACTAATCTGATATGTTTTTTTGAAGGTGTGAATAAACAGGTAGACAAAGGTGAGTCGGTTCATATAGTGTATTTGGACTTTCAGAAAGCTTTGACAAGGTCCCTCATCGGAGACTTTTGGCAAAACTAAAAAGTCATGGGATAGGAGGCAGTGTACTATTGTGGATCGGGAACAGGTTAAAAGATAGAAAGTAGAGGGTAGGGCTAAATGACCAATTTTCCCAATGGAAAAAGGTGAATAGTGGAGTACCCCAGGGATCTGTACTGGGTCCGCTACTTTTTGACATGTTCATAAATGACCTGGAAAAGGGAATAACTAGTGAGGTTATCAAATTTGCAGATGACATAAAACTGTTTAAAGTTGTTAAAACCCAAGAGGACTGTGGGAAAACTGCAGGAGGATCTGGATAAATTGGAAGACTGGGCATCCAAATGGCAGATGAAATTTAATGTGGACAAGTGCAAAGTTATGCACCTAGGAAAGAACAATCCACACTATGGTTACACAATGCAAGGTTCCACATTGGGAACCACCACCCAGGAAAAAGATTTAGGAGTCATCGTGGATAACATGTTAAAACCCTCCGCCCAGTGTGCAGTGGCGGCCAAGAAAGCAAATAGAATGCTAGGTATCATAAGGAAAGGAATGGAAAATAAAACAAAGGATATTATAATGCTTCTGTATTGTTCCATGGTATGACCGCACCTTGAATATTGTGTGCAATTCTGGTCGCTGTATCTTAAAAAGGATATAGCGTTATTAGAAAAGGTACAGAGAAGAGCCACCAAAATGGTAAAGGGGATGGAAGGCTACTCCTATGAAGAAAGGCTACAAAGGTTAGGGCTCTTCAACCTGGAAAAGAGGCGGCTGAGGGGAGATATGATAGAGGTCTATAAATTAATGAATGGAGTGGAACGGGTAAATGTAGATTGATTGTTTACGCTATCAGAATATAGAAAGACTAGGAGACATGTAATGAAGCTACAGGGTAAACTATTTAAGACAAATGAGAGAAAATATTTTTTCATTCAACGTGTAATCAAACTCTGGAATTTGTTACCGGAGGATGTAGTAAGAGCTGTTAGTGTAGCTGGGTTTAAAAAAGGTTTGGACAAATTCCTGGAGGAAAGGTCCATAAACCATTATTAAAAAGTGGCCCAGGATATCAATGCTTGACCCAATACAAGCATTGTAGAACCTGTGTCTTTTGGGGATACTGCTAGGTACGTATGACCTAGATTGGCCACTGTTGGAAACAGGATACTGGGCTTGATGGACCTTGGTCTGACCCAATATGGCATATCTTATGTTCTTATTAGACGCACCTGTGATCAGTTGTCAGTACTCACGTGATTTGAATCAACCAATGAATGATGGCTCTAATGTTTCAATTGGGCACATTTACTCCCTGTTCCATTTTCACAATGATGAAGACAGGGCTGCCTGGAACTGTCAGAAAAGTCATTATCACCAAACATCAAAGTGCAAAAGGGTACAAGGCCATCTTCAAAGATCTTGGGATTCCTGTGTCTACAGTTTGCAATGTTAAGAAGTTTTCTGTTTATGGAACTGTCAAGAACCTCCCAGGAAGTGTTGGGAAGAGGAAAATTAATCCAAGAAGTCTTCAAAGGTTAATGCAAACTGTTGGAAATACACCGCATACAGCATCCAAAGAGCTTAAGGGGGACCTGGAGCAATCTGTAGTGGTGGTTTCAACTCGCACCATACACAACGCACTAAACAAAGAAGGACTTCATGGGCAAAAGCTAAGGAGGACCCCGCTGCTCGAAGACAGATATAAAAAGGCAGCTCAAACCCACCTTGAGAAATAAAAATCCTTCTGGGCAAATATCTGTGGACAAATGAAACAAAATTTGAGCTCTTTGGCATTTACAGGTGAAGAATTGAAGCTTATAAGGGAAAGAACACCCTTCCTATAGTTAACCCTCCGTTGCCTCAGGTACAAAAAGCATAGGTTATTTATTTACATTCTCTTATATACCGCGCTATTCTGCATCAGTGCGGTTTACATTGAACAAACTGAAATTACATTGAACAGGGCATTATAAACTTGGAGATAACAATTTTACAGGGAACATGGGCAATGGAGGGTTAAGTGGCTTGCCCAAGACCACAAGGAGCACCTGTGGGACTAGAAACCCCAGTCCTTCCGGCCCAAGGTTGCTGTCCTCTAGTGGGATTTGAACCCCCGACCTTCCGGCCTGAAGTACCTTGCCCCAACCACTAGGCCACTCCTCCACTCCTGATTGTGAGCTCTTCAGGTACAAGGGAAAAAGAAATATATATACACACACATACACATATATATACAGTACCTAAATGTACACCGCTTTGACTCGTAGAAAAGTGGCATATAAGCCTAGCTAAATAAAATAAATATGTTGGAGATTCCATAATGTGGGGCCGTTTTGCTGCCTCAGGAACGGGAGGCCTGGAATGTATTAAAGGAATCATTAAGTCAGAGGACTACCAAGGTATTTTAGAGTGAAATGTGCTACTTAGTGTCAGAAAGCTAGGTCTAGGTCAAAGGCCATGGGTCCTCCATGCATCCAAAAGTAAAAAAGAATGGTTAAAAAGGATCAAATGGACTGTTTTAAACTGGCCAGCAGTGAATCCTGATCTCAGTCCAATCGAGAACCTTTGGAAAAAACTGAAATCTGCCTTTGGTAAAAAATCCTGTAAACTTTCATAAGCTGGAACAAATTTCAGTTGAAGAGTGGGAGAAACTACCAGCAAACGGATGTACGAAATCTATAGATGGGTACAAAAAATGTTTGCAGGCTGTCATCTCTGCCAAGGGTTGTGCAACTCAAATATTAGTGAAAGGTGCCATTAATCCTGTCCAGGTCATATTTTCTTTTTTTTTCTCAGAAATTACTAAGTTTGAGTTGCACAAACAGCTTTTTTTTTGTTGTTGTATATCTTTTGAACATACTATTAAAATATTATGACGACATACAGTTGGAATATTTCCAATTATTTTTCAAGATATTGTAGACAATATACCTAAAATGCAGGAGTGCCAATAATGTTGACCACAACTGTAGCTACTTGTTGGGAAAAGTACTTTTCCCCCTACTACTACTATATGGCTTAAGTATGGTATATTGATGAACTGGAGAGGATATGCACCTCAGTTTACAATTAAATATCTTTTTATTTAGAAACATAGTGGGCACTTTTTTCTTACATATTAAAACAGTAAAGAAACTGACTGTCAACCCTTAACAGCAGTGATCAATATAGGGGAGTCCAATGTGCAGTCACCAGACTTTGGGATGCATCCCACTTGAACGTTTTGCCATAACAAAGCTGATTAACTATTCTATATTATTTTGAAGATTTTCAGAGCTTTCGTTGAATATTAATTCACAATTTCAGAAGAGATTTTCAGTATGAATCATGCAATAAGTTCAAAAAAATCATGCAGCCTGCACCCACTAGGATTTCTTTTCATGTGAAAAAAAAAAGTTGGATACCCTTGATCTAATATCAAGGACCAGAGTAACTTTTATTTGCGAGATTGGTTGCCATCAAACTGACTGTATACCAATGCTTTTCAAACTTTTTTTCTATAGTGTCCCTCCAGCCCAAACTCCTGGGAGTTATGTCCCCCTTTCAGCAGATGGAGACTGAGCATGCCAGCTTTTGGTGATGTCATAGAACAAGGAACCCGTGCTCCTCCCACCAAGCCAGTATACTCAGTCTCCAGCAGATGGGACACATCTTCGTGTAGTCTGTGCTACACTGAGTGGCTTCTTTGCCTGGTAAAAAAAAAGAAAATGGACACCTTGGTTGTTAGTGTTTTGCCTGGCTAGTATTCCTCTGGTAAGTGAAAGGTTCAATTTTGAGGTTTTGTGGTGAAGGTGCCTGTCCTGAGTGTCCAATGCTGTTTGGTCAGTTGCAGGACCTTGGGAGAGAGTGGGGAGCCCTAGGGAGTCCAACCTTTAAGTGCGGGGCACTTGCTATCTCCAGGAACAAGCAGGAATGTAGTCTTTACCGATACCGACGGAGCCCACGTGAGAACGCTTCCCGTAGTCCAATAGGAAAGCCTTTGGGAGCATCACACTGCACTTGCCTTCCTGCCTTCTGCCTTCCCAACTCTCCCACTTCAGTTCTTTGTTTTCTGCGGAGCCAGCAGGAAGCAAATCCTGTCGCCGCAGAAAATTCTTTAATTCTTTGTTTTTTGTGATTTGCGTCTGCCTTCCTGTAGACGCTGAACAGACTACCGTTGGTTCTTTTTCTTTCTTTAAAAAAACCAAAAACTTATAGAACTTTTCTTCAGGCACATCGACGCCATTTTAGGTCTTAAGCCTTCCATTTTGTCTGCTGACACAATGGATAAACCAGCTAGTGGTTTTAAGAAATGTTCTAAGTGTGGCAGTACCATTTCTGCTACAGATACCCACGACTGGTGTCTTAAATGACTCGGACCCGATAACCAGCCTTCAGAATGTCCTCTGTGAAGATGATGACAGAGAGGTCTACAGAATCGAGCTGCAAAGTTGGGATCACTCTTTGCCTCAGATGCGGTTTCTTTGGCACCAACGGCACCGAGGGCATCCTCTTCCTCTCATGGATCTCAGGTATCGAAACATAAATCTTCTTCAAAGACAGATTGCCTGCCCCCTCCCCAGGGTATATCTTTCCAAACATTGAGATGCCTCGGGCATTGTCCAGGAGGTGGATCGGCCGGCCAAACAACCCCAGCTGGGGGACCTCTCCTCCAAAGCCATCAAGGGATTCCAGGATGCTCCAGAGGCCTCCACCTCCGGAGAGCTCCTGGTGTCATGCTCTGGGATGGTAGCACATATCTCCAGCATCAATACCCAAGCATTTGCGGTCTCTGTGGATCAGTGCATCCTTACCATACAGCAGAGCTTGGTGGCTCTACTAGCAGCTTCGGTTCCATGGAAGCAATATAGTATAGGGCAGGGGTCGGCAACCCGCGGCTCCGGAGCCGCATGCGGCTCTTTCTCACCTTTGCCGCGGCTCCGGAGCACACTGCCCGCTTTAAACGTCACGTTATGGGCTCCCTCCATGTCAGCTCCCTCCCTTCTTCTGCAGCCGCGGTTCCCTGTCTCTTAGGGAACCGCGGCTGTGCTTTTAAAATCATCTCGGAGCCCTTCCTGTCTTGACGGGCTCCGTGCAGCATTGTCCCGCCTCTAAAGGAAGTTTTGGAGGCGGGACAATGCTGCACGGAGCCCGTCAAGACAGGAAGGGCTCCGAGATGATTTTAAAAGCACAGCCGCGGTTCCGTAAGAGGCAGGGAGCCGCGGCTGCAGAAGAAGGGAGGGAGCTGACATGGAGGGAGGGAGCAGATATGAATGGATGGAGGGAGGGGGGCTGACATGGAGGGATGGAGGGGGCTGACATGGAGGGAGGGGGGCTGACATGAAGGGAGGGAGCTGATATGAATGGATGGAGGGAGGGGGGCTGACATGGAGGGATGGAGGGGGCTGACATGGAGGGATGGATCTAGGGGGGCTGACATGGAGGGAGGGGGGCTGACATGGAGGGAGGGAGCAGATATGAATGGATGGAGGGAGGGGGGCTGACATGGAGGGATGGAGGGGGCTGACATGGAGGGATGGATCGAGGGGGGCTGACATGGAGGGATGGAGGGGGCTGACATGGAGGGAGGGAGCAGATATGAATGAATGGAGGGAGGGGGGCTGACATGGAGGGATGGAGGGGGCTGACATGGAGGGTGGGAGCAGATATGAATGCATGGCGGGAGGGGGGCTGACATGGAGGGATGGAGGGGGCTGACATGGAGGGAGGGAGCTGATATGGATGGAGGGAGGGAGGGAGGGGGGGGCTGACATGGAGGGATGGAGGGGGCTGACATGGAGGGAGGGGGGACTGACATGGAGGGAGGGAGCAGATATGAATGGATGGAGGGAGGGGGGCTGACATGGAGGGATGAAGGGGGCTGACATGGAGGGAGGGGGGCTGACATGGAGGGAGGGAGCTGATATGGATGGATGGATGGAGGGAGGGTGGCTGACGTGGTGGGAGGGAACTGATAGGGATGTTGGGAGGGGGGCTGACAGGGAGTGATGGAGGGGGCCTGACATGGAGGGAGGGGGGCTGACATGGAGGGGGCTGACATGGAGGGATTGGGGAGGCGGGCTGACATGGAGGGAGGGAGCTGATATGGATGGAGGGAGGGAGGGAGGGAGGGATGGAGCACTGGTAATGGGGTTGAGGGGACGAGCACTGGAAATGAGCTGATTAGGGGAGGCTAGGACTGGTAATGAGCTGATGGGGGGTAGGACTGGTATTGGGCTGATTAGGGGAGGCTAGCACTGGTAATGGGGTTGAGGGGGGATTAGCACTGGAAGCGAGCTGATTGGGGGGCTTTGACTGGGCATGGGCTGATTGTGGGGAGGGGAGGATAGAGCTGCTGGCCCTGGAAGATAACTGGGGGCTAAGGCTACAAATGGGCTGATATGAGGGGATGGGAGAATGGAACTGGATCTGAGAGGGGCTGCCATGGTATTTGTACTAGAAGGGACTGGTCAGTGGGGAAGGAGGGGGACTGGAAGGAAATGGACACCAGTGGCAATCATGGGAATGCAAGTTGACATTGGAAGGTACTGGGGAGTGAGGACTGGAAAGGGGCTGATATTGGGGAGGGTTACTGGGACTGGAAATAGGCTGATGGAAAGAAGTGAAGAAAGAAAACGGAAGAAAGAAGAAGAGATAAGAACTGGCAGATGGACCATAGACCACAGAAAGAGAGCTAAGAGAAGACAGGAAAGCAGAAGCCTCAGATCGGGACCAGCATGATCAAAGAATAAATTGGTCAGACAACAAAGGTAGAAAAAATAATTTTATTTCATATTAGTGATTTGACTACAAAATCATCATAATTTTGAAATCAAATATTGTTACTTCTTGTTGTTATATTTTCTGGCGTATTTTTTTTTGGTGTGCGAAGGAAGAGGGGTAGTCTTATACGGCGAGTATAGGCCAAACACCTATATTTTAACAGGAAAAGTAGGGGGTCGTATATAGCATTAAGGTAAGAAACAATATATGCAGTGTTAGATTTGTTTTAAATGTCGCAATGGTTTTGCGGCTCCCAGTTTTTTTTTTCCCTTCGGAAACGGGTCCAAGTGGCTCTTTATGTCTTAAAGGTTGCAGACCCCTGGTATAGGGGGTTAAGTACCTTTGTTCACTAAAGAAGATTGGGACCTCGGTGTGGTTGTGTCTGATTATCTTAAAGTAGCTAAATAGGTAGAAAGGTGACAGCAAAAGCTAGAAGGATGCTTGGGTGCATAGGGAGAGGAATGGCTAGCAGAAAAAAGGAGGTGATAGTGCCTCTTTATAGTCTTTGGTGCAACCTCATTTGGAGTATTGTGTGCAATTCTGGAGACCATACCTTCAAAAGGATATAAACAGGATGGAGTCAGTACAGAGGGTGGCTACTAAAATGGTTAGTGGTCTTCATTATAAAGCATATGAGGACAGTCTTAAGGATCTTAATATGCATACCTTAGAGGAAAGGCGGAATAGAGGTCATATGATTTTTTTTTTTTTTTTTTAATTTAACTTTTTATTGACAACAATTCCATTACAAACACACATACATATAATCATGATAGCAATGGTCCCTCAGAACATAGTAAGCAGGGTACAAGACCAGCATCAGACGCCAATCCAATACTTCAGCCCTTCTGTCCCCAGGCGGAATTGTGTTTTAAAAATAAGGGCCTCCCCTATTCCCCCCTCCCCCCCTCCATCACCCTCCGAGCCCCTCCCCTACCATTCCCCTAACCTCCCCTAACCCCCCCCCCCCTTTCCTTCCCCCCCCCGGCCCCTCCCCCCCTTACCCCCCCTTTCCCCCACCAAACCCCACCCCCTCCCCATTCTATTACTGGGTGTCTTTCCGTAGATAGTTCAGTACCTTATCCCACAGCTGCTCAAATCTATCCACTCTTTGCCGTCGCGCTGCTGTCAATTTTTCCATCAAGTATACTTGGCGCAGGCGCTCCACACACTGCCCCACCTGCGGTGCTTCCCCCTGCCGCCAGCGATAGGCCAGCTCGCAGCGGGCCGCACTCAGGCACGCCAGTACTTGCCTCTTGTCTTGGGTAGGCCCCCCTGCACTCCACCACCCCATTAAAAACCCACTAGGGTCCAACGGCACTTCTCGCCCCACCACCTCCTTTATCCAATCCCGGATCGCCCCCCAAAATGGCTGTATTCGCGGGCACTGCCACCAAATATGGAAGAAAGTGCCCACTTCCCCGCACCCCCTCCAGCACATATTAGACACCCTGGGAAACATCCGATGCAGGCGATCGGGGGTATAATACCACCGCATAACCACCTTGCACCAATTTTCCCTGATAGCTATCGACAGTGGCAATAGCCGCAACTGATCAAACACATTCTTCCATTGCCCCTCCTCAAGTACCATGTCCAAGTCCCTCTCCCACTCCCGCATGTATCTATGCTTCCCCCCCTTGGGCCTCTGGATTGCCCTATACAGCACTGAAATAAGCCCCGGGGATGCCCGCTTCCCATACCAGACCACCTCCAACGGAGTGTAATCCCGGGCCAACCCCTCTTTCCCTAATTTCTTCCGGAGAAAGGAGACCACTTGCCCATAATAGAAACGATCCCCATCCCGCAGCTCATACTGCTCTTGCAGAGTCGCAAATGGGACCCACTCACCCCCATCCAGAAATTGGTAGAAGCACTTCAACCCCCCTTTCGCCCATCGTCGGTAGCTCTCCCCTTCCCTCCCTGGACGAAATTCCGCCGTATGGCAAAGTTCCCTCATCAGCGAAAAGCACTTTCCCCCACCCTCCCCTGCTCCCCCTCGGATCTTGTCCCATTCCCCAAGCACATGGCTCACATATGGGCTAACCCGCGCTCCCACTCCTCTTTCCCCCCTCCCCATCCATGGGAGCCCTGCTAGGGACCGCCCCCCCCCCCCCAGCTATCCTTCTCCAATTCCACATAAGTCTTTCCCTCCCCCCCTCCACGCCAATCCATCACATGGTGAGCCTGAGCGGCCCAGTAATAAGCCTGCATGTTGGGCACCCCCAGCCCCCCCCTCCTCCCGCTTCCGATACATCACCTCCCGCGCTATCCTGGGCGGGCGCCTCCGCCAAATATACTGATTCACCTGCTGCTGTAGGCGACGCATATGTGCTCCTGGGATGGCCACCGGCAAAGCCTGGAAGTAGTATAGGACTCGTGGGAGGATATTCATTTTTACCGATGCTATCCTACCCAACCAGGAGACCTCATATCCCACCCACCGCTGCAAATCCCGCTCTATCTCTTTCCGTAGCTTACCATAATTAGCCTTATACATCCCACTGGGCCGAGGAGTGATATTAACCCCCAAATAGCGGATAGCCCCCTCTTTCCACCGAAATGGGTAGCCCCTCTGCAACTCTGCCAGCCTGGCCGAGGACATATTAAGATTCAGGGCCTCTGTCTTGTCCGGGTTCATCTTGAACCCCGATACCGCCCCATACCTGCCCAGTTGCCTGAGGATCTCAGGTAAGGACTCTTCAGGCTGCGTCACCACAAGGAGGACATCGTCCGCAAATAGGGATATTTTATGATGGCCATTCCCCTTCTGCAGCCCCTGCACCCTCCCATTTCCCCTAATAGCGCATGCCAATGGTTCAATTGCAATAGCAAAGAGAAGGGGCGACAGCGGGCAGCCCTGACGGGTCCCCCTTTCCAATTCCAGGGCCTCGGTATATCGCTCGTTGATTTTAACCCTTGCCTTAGGGCCCCTATACAACGCTTGGACCCACCGCATAAACTTGGGACCGATACCCATCCGCTGCATCATTTGAAATAGAAAGCCCCAGTCCACCCTATCGAACGCTTTCTCGGCGTCGATGGACAACAGCATGGCCTCTGTCCCTTATTCGTGCGCCCCCCAAACTGCTTCCAGCACCCTCTTGATATTATCTGAGGCTTGCCGCCCCATGATAAAGCCGGTTTGGTCTAACCCTATCAACCCTGGCATCCTTGGGGCCAACCTATTGGCCAACACTTTGGCAATAATCTTGACATCTACATTTAGTAGGGATATGGGCCTATAAGACCCGCACTGAAGCGGATCCCTACCCCCCTTGGGCAGCACAGTTATCCCCGCTGTAAGCATGTCTGCCGACAGATGCCCACCCTCCTGCTGCACCCCATTCGCCACCCGGACCAACCTATCTAAGAGTTCCTCACGGAAAACTTTATAAAAGACCCCCGTCAGGCCATGCAAACCCGGGGCTTTTCCAGCCGGCAGCGCTCTCAGGGCCAGTGCCACCTCCTCCCTGGTGATATCCGCCTCCAAGGCCTGAGCCTCCCCTTCCCCCAGACACTGCAGCTCGATATTATCTAAATAAGCCTCCCGTGCCCCCACTTTCTCTCCCTCCGGTTTCTTATATAAGTCCCTATAGAATTGGCAAAAACGCTCCCCAATTTGCTTCGCCGTCCTCAGCTGCTCCCCATCATCCCCCACCAACCCCACTATAGTAGTCTGGGCCTCCCGCTTCCGCAATTTATTAGCTAACAATTTCCCTGCTCTATCCCCCCATTCGTAATAACACTGCTTTATCCTCGTCATCTGAAACCCAATCTCATCCACCTGTAATTTATTCAGCTCCATCCTCAGCTGATTGAGGCACTGAAGGTCCCGCTTGTTCCCCCGGCCTTGGTATCTCTCGGACACCTGCTTAATCTCTGTTTGCAGTGCCTCCTCCCTCGCCAGCCTCTGCTTCTTATAGCGAGAGGACCACATCACTAGCCGCCCTCTCACAACCGCCTTCATCCCTTCCCACAGCCCCACCTCCCCCACATCCCCCGTGTCATTTAGCTCCCAATACTCCCGCAGGCAACCCTTGACATCCTGCACTACCTCCGCTTTCCTCAATAAACTCTCATTGAGCCTCCAGAACCGTACTCCCCCCCCGTCCCTAGGGCCCCCCACACTCACCCAAGTAGGGGCATGGTCTGACCACGTGATGTTCCCGATTGTCGCTTCCTGGGTCCTAGGCCCCCACCCAGCAGGCAGCAGGATATAGTCTATCCGACTATAGCTATCGTGAGGGGCGGAGTAGAAAGTGTATTCCCTGCTCCCCTCATGCAATTGCCTCCAGACATCACGTAGTTGGTATGTGTCCATAATACTCTTCAGGATCTTGCGAACATTACTCTTCCCATCTCCCCCCACCGCTTGTCAGTCCCATCTAGGGTGGAGAGCCAGATTAAAATCTCCCCCCAAAATTAACCTCCCTTGGACATATCTAGCTAAGAAAGATTGCACCCCTTTCCAAAATCCCACCTGCTGCGCATTCGGGGCATAAATATTGACCAGGGTAACCTGTTCGCCCTGCCATTCCCCACCCAAAAGGAGCACCCGGCCCTCTTCGTCCCTCTCCACCCTGCCCACCCTAAAAGTACTATCCCGACGGATCAATACCGCCACCCCCCCTTCTTGCTCGCAGCCATACCCCTCATACCGCCAAAATACTGTTGCAGGTAACGGGCATTCTTCAACAACCCCTCATTTTTCCTCTGCAAGTGGGTCTCCTGTATCAGCACTACTTCCCAGTCGAGCCGTGCAGCCTCTCTGTACAGCTGCTGCCGCTTTTGGGGATGGTTGAGCCCTTTGGCATTAAGAGATCCTATCCTCCCCATAAAAATCTATCCTTCACCCCCCCGCCCTCCCCTTCCATGGCTTTCCCACCCCCGCTACTTGCAACCCCCCCCCCTGCTCCCCCCTTCCCCCCCTCCCACCCCCCCTTTCCCTCCCCACCTCCCTCCCTGCATTACCACTCCCATCGGAGTATCCCGAACCCCCCAGTGGCACTCCCGGGCGCTTCCGCTCCCCCCCTTACCCCCCCTAACCAACCCTTCTACCAGCCCCAGTACCCCCGCATACCCCCTCTGCTCCTCCCAGCCCGCCCTCCTCCCCTTTCCCGTAACCCCATCTCTCCGTCCCCGTCCACCCCCTTCCCCCCCACTCCCCTCCATTCACCCATCAAACCGAGCCCCCCTCATCCCGCCCTGACCCCCCCCCCCACACCCTCCATATGCAACCAATATACAAATAAACATTAAGTAACTCTCAGTTAAACTGTAAAATACCACCCTACCGGGCCAACTTAGCTCCCCAGAGTCCTCCCGGCCAAGCTAGGTCCATCATTTGTAAGCTCAGTCCGCTGCAAGTGCAAAGCACTTTGAAATTGAGCAGAGGTTTGGAGAATGTTACACTCGGACCGTAGCCCTCTGGGACTTGGCCAGCATGATTACAAAACAACCTGGAGGTTCCCCCCCAGCATCACTCCTTCCAGTTCGGAGGGGTTGTAATAATAACAAATCACAAACTTGAAATGTCTAACTTCAACAACGTCGGGTACTTCGTTGCGCCCCTTATCAGCCAGCTTCCTTATAATTGTCTCCAGGCCTTAGGACGTTGAAGCCCCTGGATAAACACACCAATGTCCCCTGGTAGTGGCCTCCATCAGGAAGGCCCCATGGAAAGTCAGCTAGTGTCCTGAAACAACCCCCAGAGGAGAATTTTTGCTCAGTCCCCAGTTTCCTCCACCGCCGGTACCCGCTCCTTGCCGCCAGAGAGCCTAGTTAACCTCCGGCTCTTGCTTTCAACTCTCTGCCACTTCGTCCCGGCATTCTGCGCAGGGGGACGTTGGTCTTTAGGCGGGCTTCACAGCTGTGCCTCTGGGTTATTTTCCACTCCCAAGTCCCGCAGGGTCTGCCAGGCTCCCTCCGCGCTCTGGATACGGCGGGTGCTGCCCTTTACCGTCACCAGTAGGCCAAATGGGTAAAGCCATCTATAGCGCCAGCCTTCTCTACGCAGCACCGATGTGACATCTCTCAGCTCCCACCGCCGTTGCAGCGTGCCCGCAGAGAGGTCTTGGTACAGCTCAATTTTAGCCCCCTCCCACTGATACGGGCCGAGCTTCCGCGCCGCAGTGAGGAGCTTCTCCTTCAATTTATAGGAGCTCAGGCAGGCTATCACATCCCGGGGCTTGTTCTCTCTCGGGGGACCTAGACTCCGATGGGCCCTATCCATGAGCAGCTGTTTTCCCGCCCATTCCCCTTCAGGTTCTGCCTCCTGTAAAATGGCGGAGAACAGCCGCGTCAGCGTCCCCTCGCAATCCTGGAAGCACTGCTCCTCCGGGAGGCCCCGCACCCGCACATTGCTCCTTCGCGATCGGTCTTCGAGATCCTCCGTTTTTGCTTTGAGCACCTCCTGGGCTTGCCGCAGCTCCGCCCAACCACTCCGCAGATCATTCACCATCTCCTCCTGATGTTCCAATCGCTCCTCCGCCACCTCCACTCGGGCCCCGAGCTCCTTCAAGTCCTGTGTTAGTGTGGCCAGCGTCTCCCTCAGATCTTTCTTAAAGGAGCCCATCTCAGCCTTCAACTCCTCTTTAAAGGCTGTGAGCCACTCTTTCAGGCTCCCCATCGAGTCAGATCCGCCATCCGAATCTCCGTCCGTCGGACCTCTCCACCTTAGCATCCGCCATGATGTCGGTGGGGCCTTTCTCCTCCCTCCCCTCCGCCACAGCGTATGAGGAGCGGTATTCAGACAACCGCTTTTTCACCGACATCCTCTCCGGTATCGGGGGTATTGGGTCTGCCCGCGTGCTCTTCAAGAAGGGTAATGGTTGCTCTTATTATAGCGAAATTTCACCAGCGCCCCAGAGCTCCCTCAGAGAGCAGCCACCATGCTCCCTGACGTCACCGGAAGTCCTCATGATTGAGACATTTAAATACCTCCATGGCATAAATGCACAAGGGGAGAGCCTTTTTCGATTGAAAGCAAGTTTTACTATGAGGAGACATGGTTGAAGGTGAAAGGGGATAGATTTAGGCGTGATATGTGGAAATATTTCTTTACGGAAAGAGTGGTGGATCCGTGGAATAGTCTCCCAGTGGAGGTGGTGGAGATGAGGAGAGTATCTGAATTCAAAAAAGCATGGGATAAACACAGAGGATCTCTAAAGGAAAAAAGGGGACTGTTGTAGTTGTTGATATGAAAGAACAGACAAGATAGGCCATGTGGTCTTTTTCTATCATCATTTTTCTCTGTTTCTAAAATCCTTACCAGCGGTACCACAGACACAGGCACCGTCCACGGTTCCGATACAGACAGCATCTGGTTATATGCCGCTTGCTGCGCTGCCACCCATGCTTACCCTCGAGTCCATTCCCGGTACCGAGGTATCGGTTAGGCAAGCTCCCCTGTTCAGATACAGACTTCGCTCAGTATCAGGCCTCAGTGAAGCAAGGACATCGTTCGCGCCAATACTTTGAGTCTTCCGATAATGAATCAATCAATACCCGAAGACTGCAAAGTCTTCTGGAAGACCCTTCTCCTTCACTGGAGTGGCGTATGTCCCCTCCCAAGGATAAGTTTTTTTCAAGAATTTATTCAGGACCTAGCTAAGAGCCTTTCCATTACAATGACATCTGAGACGGAGCCCAGAGCTCCTAAGGAGGTGGCCACACTTCCAATTCCACTACATACTCCATGATCTCATGCTCCAGATGTGGGAAATGCCCCTTACTATTTCTCCCCATATTCGACAACTCGATACCATGTATCGAGTACTGACTTGTCCTGGTTTTCAAAAGAAGCAGCTTCCATATCATTCAATGGCAGTGGAATCGGCGATGCGTCGAATTAAGAGTTCTAAGACACATTCTTCTAATCTTTCAGGTAGAGAATTGAGAACTCTCGATACTTTTGGACATCACTGTGTTCAAGCTTCTATGCTTTCAGCCAGAATAAGTTCATACATACTCTATATGGGTATGTTCCTCAAAGAAGTTACCAGAGATCTTGAATCAATGGCCCTCTTCTTCCTGATGACAAGAGGGCTGACTTCCTTACACTGGTCAGAAATGCTTAGAATGTTTCAAAGTTTATCAATGTGGCAACCTTTGATTGTTTTGAGTGCATTAGCAGAGCCACTTCGATCTGCATCGGTGCACACTCAATTGCTTGGCTTCAAGCGTCAGATCTTGAGGCAATGGATTCAAGATAAACTGGGCAATATTCCCTGCACAGGTGAAAATCTATTTGGCAAAGACTGGCAGGATAAAGCTTCTCAGTTGGAATCTGAGAACACCACTCTCAATAGACTTTCTAAGGCTACAGCCAACCCTGTTAGGAAGAAAGCAGCTGCAAAGAAGACTTTCTTTGGTAAGAAGAAAAAGTTTTACCCTCCTTATACCCCTGCTTCTCAATACCAACCTCAGGGTACCCAAAAGAGGCAACAGCCTCCCAAGCAACAGAAGAAGCCACAGGCTCCTAAAGCTCAACCTACTGCACAGACTCAGTCTGCACTTGGTTTTTGACTTTTTCCTAGAGAACATAGCCATCCTGCCTCTGGAGAACCTCTACATAGCAGGCAGACATTGTCATTATTCCCACAGGTGGCATCTTATCACCTCAGAGCAGTGGACATTAACCATAGTGAGAGACAAGTACAAACTTTGTTTACAAAGCCTTCCCCCATCTACTCTAGTGGGAGAATATCAATCTCAGCACCCCCCCCCCCCACTGCTCTTCTGCTGCAGGAGGTGACTTCTCTTCTACCACATTTCAGCAAGAGACTGGTTTTTGTTCTCCGTACTTTCTCATACCAAAGAAAGGCAGAGGGTACAAACCCATCCTAGATCTCTGGAACCTAAACAAATTCCTAGTCCGCGAGAAGTTCAAAATGATCTCACTAGGGACCCTCTTGTCCTCTCTAGATCTAAAAGAAGCATATACATATATCCTCATTCATCCAGAACACTTAAGTATCTACGCTGCATCTTTCAAGGAAGACATTATCAATACAAAGTCCTGCCTTTCAGACTCGCCTGTGCCCTGAGTCTTCACAAAATGCGGCCACAACTGCCATGCACATCTAAGAACTCTGGGGATATTAGACGACTGGCTCATAAAGGCAAGCACCTATCAGGAGGTTCAGTAATCTCTACTTTGTACAATGCAAGTACTGCAACATTTTGCATTTGTAACAAACCTTCCAAAATCCCATCTCGTTCAGCAGTCAAGGGCATTTCTACCCCAAGCCCGCTGTTCCTGTCTCCTTCAATTGGCATCTCAGGCTCATCTCAAAGATCACCTGACAGCCCGAGAGATGCCACAGCTTCTATGTTATATGGCCTCAACAGTACATGTAGTTCCCTATGCCCGCCTGCAATGCGCACAGCTCAATGGACTCTTGCCTCCCAGTGGAAGCAGGTCTCAGGACCTCAGGGACAGGATCCAAGTCACTGCCCCTCTGGTTGCATCCCTTTTAGTGGTGGTGTGCCTCAGAAAACCTCCTTGTCGAGTCACCTTTTCAGATACCTCCACATCAATATATCCTGATGGATGCCTCCAAATTGGGATGGGGAGCTCATTTAGGTGCTCTCGCCACTCAGGGCCTCTGGACAGCACAGGAATCTAAACGTCAGATAAATCTACTAGAGCTTTGTGCTATCTTCAACGCCCTCAAGGTGTTTCTGGATCATCTATGATGGCAGAGAGTTCTGGTCCAGATGGACTATCAAGTTGCCATGTTCTATGTGAACAAGCAGTGAGGAACAGGCATTTGGCCCTTCTTTGAGGAGGCTCTTCATCTCTGGTCTTTAGCCATTGCTCATCAGATATACCTTCAATGGTGTATCTGCCAGGAGAGGAGAATGCCTTGGCAGACAGGTTGAGTCGGATCCTCCTTCCCCATGAATAGTCTCTCCATCCAGAAACAGTATCCTTCATCTTTCAGACTGGGAGACTCCAGAGATAGACCTCTTTGCCACACTGCAGAATGCCAAGTTTTCATGCTTCTGCACCAGA
Source organism: Ichthyophis bannanicus (assembly GCA_033557465.1). Lineage (NCBI taxonomy): Eukaryota > Metazoa > Chordata > Amphibia > Gymnophiona > Ichthyophiidae > Ichthyophis > Ichthyophis bannanicus. The sequence goes on from CM066032.1 coordinate 749,516,667, forward strand.
ACTCCTGTGTCCAGCATCCAACAAGTGGATGCTTTCCACTTTCATTGGGGTTGGGGGTCTCCTGTATGCCTTTCCTCCCATTCCTCTGATTCACAAAATGCTTTTCAAGTTTCAGGAAGACAAGGACTGCATGATCCTCATAGCCCCACACTGGCCATGTCAGCTGTGGTTTCCTCTCCTGCTATGTCTCAGACTCGCCCTCTGAGTCTCTGGTCAGCTCCCGATCTCCTCTCCCAGGAAGAGGGGACCCTGCTCCATCCCATCCCGCAGTCTCTCCATCTCACTGCATGGCTGCTGAAAGCATAGCTTTGAAAGGTCTTAACCTTACTCAGGAAGTAAAGGAAATCCTTTTAGTTTCCAGGAAGCCATCCACCAGGCGTTCTTACGCGTTCAAGTGGTTAGATTCTCTACCTGGTGTTTTCAGAAGAATCTTGATCCTTTCTCAGCTCCTGTGGAAGCTCTCCTTCAGTATCTCCTCCATCTATCTTCTTCTGGTCTCAAGTCCAACTCGGTGAGAGTTCACCTCGGTGCAATTGCTGCCTCTCACCATCCCTTGGATAGGCAGCCCATCTCCTCACAGCCGCTTGTGGTGTGCTTCATGAGAGGTCTTTTATTCACCAAGCCTCCTATCAGGCCACCACCGGTGGCATGGGATCTTAATGTCGTGCTAGGACAGCTTCTCAAGCTGCCTTTTGAACCTTTGGCCACGACCTCACTAAATTTCTATCATGGAAGGTAATCTTCCTTATTGCCCTTACTTCAGCTAGATGCATTAGTGAGCTTCAGGCTTTAGTGGCGGATCCGCCTTATACCTGGTTTCACCATGATAAGGTTGTCCTTAGGAGTCTCAATGCGTGGATGAGACAGTGGTGCAGAGATGAGGGTTTTGGATTTGTTAGGAACTGGGGAACATTCTGGGGAAAGGAGGGGGCTCTTCCGAAGGGATGGGCTTCACCTTAACCGGGATGGAACCAGGCTGCTGGCATTAACCTTTAAAAAGGAGATAGAGCAGCTTTTAAACTAGATATTAGGGGAAAGCCGACAGTCGTCCAAGAGCGGATGGTTCGGAAGAATGTATCTTTGAAGGACTATCAAAAGCAGAGAGGTTCCACAAAAGAGTAAAGTAGCCCAAATGCCCTCAAGTATGGAGCAGACAGAGCTTAAAGATCCCAAATTACCCATGTCTAACAATAGCCAAATTAATACGAATAAAATACATTCTCTAAAATGCTTCTATGCAAATGCTAGAAGTCTAAAAAATAAGATGGGAGAGTTAGAATATATAGCACTAAATGAAAGGTTAGATATGATTGGAATATCAGAGACATGGTGGAAGGAGGACAACCAGTGGGACACTGTGATACCTGGGTACAAACTATATCGTAATGATAGAGCTGATCAAATTGGTGGAGGGGTTGCTCTCTATGTTAGAGAGGGCATTGAGTCAGAAAGGATTAAAGTTTTTTGCAGGAAACAAAATCTGCTGTAGAATCTATATGGATTGAAATTCCATGTAAAAGGGGGAAGGCAATGGCAGTGGGGGTGTACTATTGAGCGCCTGGCCAGAATGACCAAATGGATGATGAAATGCTCAAAGAAATTAAGGAAGCTAACAAACGTTACAGCGCAGTAATAATAATGGGTGATTTCAACTACCCCGGTATCGACTGGGTCAGTGTCACGTCAGGACATGCTAGGGAGATAAAGTTCCTAGATGAAATAAATGACTGCTTCTTGGAGCAGCTGGTTCATGAACCGACCAGAGGGGAAGCCATATTAGACCTAGTCCTTAGTGGAACACCAGATCTAGTGCAAGAGATAAGTGTGTTGGGGCCACTTGGCAATAGTGATCATAGCATGATCACCTTTGATTTAATTAGTGGAGGAGGGATAGTAAGGAAATCCACAGTACTACCTTTTAACTTTCGAAAGGGAGACTATGATAAAATGAGGAAAACAGTTAAGAAAAAACTAAAAGGAGCAGTTGCAAAGGTTAAAGACGTACATCAGGCTTGGCTGTTGTTGAAAAATACTATCTTGGAAGCCCAGACCAGCTGTATTCCAAGCTTTAAGAAAAGTGGAAGGAAGTCCAAAAAACTGCCAGCATGGTTTAAAGGTGAGGTCAGAGAGGCTGTTGTTGCCAAAAAAAGCATCTTTCAAGAAATGGAAAAAAGAGCCAAACGACGAAACCTGGAAACAGCACAAGCACTGGCAAGTCAAATGCAAGGCATTAATAAGGCAGGCAAAGGAAGAATTTGAGAAGAAGCTTGCTGCGGAAGCAAAAACGCGAAGTAAAGACCTTTTCAAGTACATTTGTAGCAAAAAAACAGTGAGAGAGTCAGTTGGTCCATTAGATGATAAAGAGGTTAAAGGAGCACTAAGAGGCGACAAGGCGATAGCGGAGAGACTGAATGAATTCTTTGCTTCAGTCTTTACTGAGGAAGATGTAGGGATGTTACCCATAACTGAAGTGGTATTTAAAGGTGCGGAAGAATTGAAGGAAATATCGATACATCGGGAAGATGTATTACAACTGTTAGATAAACTGAAGAGTAGCAAATCACCTGGGCCTGATGGTATACATCCAAGGGTGTTGAAAGAACTGAAATATGAGATAGCAGACCTGCTATTAGTAATCTGTGAACTATCATTAAAATCATCTCTAATACCTGAAGATTGGAGGATCGCCAATGTAACACCAATTTTTAAAAAGGGTTCCAGGGATGATCCGGGAAACTACAGACCGGTGAGCCTGACGTCAGTACCGGGAAAAATGGTAGAAACCATCATAAAGAATAAAATTACTCAGCATGTAGATAGTCATGACCTAATGGGAGACAGCCAACATGGCTTTAGACAAGGAAGATCTTGCCTTACTAATCTGTTATGTTTTTTTGAAGGAGTGAATAATCAGGTGGACAAAGGTGAGTCGGTTGATATTGTGTATCTGGACTTTCAGAAAGCCTTTGACAAAGTCCCTCATGAGAGACTTTTGGCAAAACTAAAGAGTCATAGGATAGGAGGCAGTGTACTATTGTGGATCAGGAACTGGTTAAAAGATAGAAAGCAGAGGGTAGGGCTAAATGGCCAATTTTCCCAATGGAGAAAGGTGAATAGTGGTGTACCCCAGGGATCTGTGCTGGGTCTGCTGCTTTTTGACATATTCATAAATGACCTGGAAAGTGGAATAACGAGTGAGGTTATCAAATTTGCAGATGACACAAAACTATTTAAAGTTGTTAAAACCCAAGAGGATTGTGGAAAATTGCAAGAGGATCTTGATAAATTGGAAGACTGGGCATCAAAATGGCAGATGAAATTTAATGTGGACAAGTGCAAGTTTATGCACCTAGGGAAGAACAACCCAAACTATGGTTACACGATGCAAGGTTCCACATTAGGAACCACCACCCAGGAAAAAGATTTAGGCGTCATTGTGGATACCATGTTAAAACCCTCGGCCCAGTGTGCAGCAGCAGCCAAGAGAGCAAATAGAATGCTAGGTATGATAAGGAAAGGAATGGAAAATAAAACAAAAGATATTATAATGCCTCTATATCGTTCCATGGTGAGACCGCACCTTGAATATTGTGTGCAATTCTGGTCGCCGTATCTTAAAAAGGATATAGCGATTTTAGAAAAGGTTCAGAGAAGAGCCACCAAAATGGTAAAGGGGATGGAAGGATACTCCTATGAAGAAAGGCTAAAAAGGTTAGGGCTCTTTAACCTGGAAAAGAGACGGCTGAGTGGAGATATGATAGAAGTCTATAAATTAATGAACGGAGTGGAACGGGTAAGCGTAGATCGATTGTTTACCTTATCAGAATATAGAAAGACTAGGGGAATGCAATGAAGCTACAGGGTAAACTATTTAAGACTAATAAAAGAAAATATTTTTTCACTCAACGTGTAATCAAACTCTGGAATTTGTTACCGGAGGATGTAGTAAAGGCTGTTAGTGTAGCTGGGTTTAAAAAAGGTTTGGACAAGTTCCTGGAGGAAAGGTCCATAAACCATTATTAAGAAGGGACCCAGGATATCAATGCTTGGACCAATACAAGCATTGTGGAACCTGTGTCCCTTGGGGAAACTGCTAGGTACATATGACCTAGATTGACCACTGTTGGAAACAGAATACTGGGCTTGATGGACCTTGGTCTGACCCAGTATGGCATATCTTATGTTCTTATCCCCATTTTATGCTAAAGGTGGTGTCTCCTTTTCATCTGAATCAGTCAGTTTACCTTCCTGTCTTTTTTCCTAGACTGCATATGTCTAGAGCAGAGGCAGCCCTGCATACGCTTGACTGCAAGCATGCCTTAGCCTTTTATCTTCAAAGAACTCGAGCACCGAAGAGCTTCACGGTATGTTCATTTCCTTTGACCCTAGTCACCTGCGGCCTGAGGTACCCTGTCCTAACCATTAGGCCTCTACTCCTCCTCGGGCCGGAGGGCCGGGGGTTCAAATCCCACCTGGGGATAGCAATCTCAGGCTGGAGGGACTGGGGTTTCTAGTCCTATAGGCACTCTTTGTGGCCTTGGGCAAGCCACTTAACCCTCTGTTGTCTCAGGTACACATAGATTCTGAGCCCTTTGGGGACAAGGGAATGTATCCAGTACCTGTTTGTAGTGATTACATAATGTAAACTGCTTTGATTGAAGGATAAGGCGGTATAGAAAACTGGTTAAATAATAAATAAATAGGTGAAGACTGCATTCTTGCTTGTTCCTGGAGATAGCTTAGTTACTCACCTGTAACAGATGATCTCCGGGAACAGCAGGAATAAGTTGTAGGTTTTCTTTCTTTCCTCTGTTACAAACTCAATTGAGGTGGGAGAGTTGGGAAGGCAGCAACACAGGTGCAGTGAGATGCTCCCTAAGGCTTTCCTATTGGACACTGAGGAACGCTCCCACACGGGCTTTGTCAGTACCGACATCACCCATATGTGAAGACTAAATTCCTGCTGTTCCCGGAGATCACCTGTTACAGGTGGGTAACTACGCTTTCCGCGGCTCCCGGTACCTTCAGTGGTGTTTGGATGCCTATGGCACTGTCTATGGAGCTTCCCTGAGTTCAGTGCAGTGTTTCCTCCCTCCTTCATCTGTGCAGGTTTATGCGGGGAGGGGGAGATTGGCCTCTTTTTGTCTGAGTTCTTTCCCCTGTCCTGCTTTTGCAGCGCTTCTGGGGTTGTGGAGATCACATCCTTCCCTGGTGACATGCCGTCTTCCAAAACAGTCTGTGGCATGTGGTCTGAAGGAAAACTGTCTCTCTGCCTTCAGCTTCTGCAAAGTGTGCGAAGCTGAGGACAGGGAAGCAGGTGTGCTTTACGACCATCTTCTGGTGTGGCGTTGGCAGAGGCCTCAGAGACGCCTGCTGAATTGCTGCCCATTTTGTCTCTGGTGGCGGAATATGTGCTTATGGCAGGAACCACCGTCATTTTGTCAGCATTGCGCCCAGAGGCTTTGGGGTCAGCGCCTGCTGAGGGGAGTTCATTTTCAGCCCTTCTGCCTAAGTTGCACAGCTCAGGCTCCCCTGACTGACGCTCCTTTCTCCACGGAGTTCATTCTGATGCTGCATCAAGTCTATTGCAGCAAACGGAGCCATGGTCTGTCAGCCAAGCTGAGTCTTCCCTTCTTGCTCAGGGGAGACTCTCTGGGGAGCGTTTGATGATCTGAATTGTGACCTGGGACCTCTTTCCTTGGCTTCAAGGTACCTTAGGGGGGGATAGGGTTCAGTGCTCTTGTTGGGATCTGAGAACCCATTGGAGGGTCCTGCAGGGCCTCTGGAGGAGGAGGCGGCAGTCTTGGAGGGTTTGGCTGAGCCACTCCCAGAGGGTAAAGATCCCCATATCGTTAATCTTTCATAGAGAGGAGCTAACTGCCCTTATCCCTGGCAGCTCTTAATCTCTCAGTGGATACCCAGCGGAGGAACCGCCCTTGGAGGGACCCTCTTCTACAGGGAATCAAGGTCTCCGAAGTGGCCTTTCCACTTTATAGAGCCTTGAAACATGATTGACCTTGAATGGGAGGCTCCAGAGCCAGACTTCGAGGTGGCTGAGCGATTCAACAGCTTTACCTGGTTGCATTTAAAGAAATGAGAGGTTTTGAGGCTTCCCATGATTGATGCATTGGTCACTGCTGTGACCAAGAAGACCCCAATACCAGTGGAAGGTGGGTCTGCCTTAAAGGATCTGCAGGATTAGAAGTTGGAAACATTATTGAAGCAGGCCTTAACACAGCAAGCTTTGGTTTATAGGGCCTATGTGGCATGAGCATGTATGCACTAGTTGCAAACCCTTGGGGACTCAGAGGCAGTGGATCGGTCCTGGCTGTCAGATGTGGCTCGCCTGGCGTCCGGGGCGGTTTACATGGTATGGATGCTGAGTGGGTAGTCCTGTCAGTTTCTTACCAGGGGAGGTGATGGATGTCCTCCTGGCCTCCCTCAGGGATTCCACCTGCCATTCCTACACCTTCAAGTGGTGCAGGTTCTCGCTCTGGTGCGCTGACAAGGCGCTGGACCCCTTCTCATGCTTGGTGGAAGACTTGCTAGAGTACCTCCTGTATCTCCTCAAATCAGGCCTCAAGTCTAACTCTGTTTGAGCGCACCTGAGTGCGATTGGGGCCTACCCACCGGGGTTTGGAAGGGAAGCCCATCTCTGCTCAGCCCCTGGTGGCCCGCTTCATGCAGGGTTTGCTCCTGTTGAGACCTCCAATTAAGCCTCCACTGGTGGCATGGGATCTGAATGTGGTCTTGAGACAGTTGGTGGTGCCTTTTGAGCCTCTGACCACCTCTCCGCTGAAATCTCTGACCTGGAAGGTTGTCTTTCTTGTGGCTCTTATCTCAGCTCTCCGAGTCAGTGAGCTTCAAGCTCTGGTGGCTCACCCACCGTACACAAGATTCTGCCATAACCAGGTGATGCTCCGCACCTACCCGCACTTCTTGACCAAGGTGTTCTCTGCTTTCTACCTCTAACAGTTGGTGGTACTGCCTACCACCTTTTCCTCAGCCTCATGCCAAAAGGGCGGAGGCCCAACTGCACACATTGGACTGTAAGTGTGCACTGGCCTTCTACCTTGAGCGGACTAGTCTTCACCGTCGCTCTATGCAGCTGTTCGTTTCCTAGGGCTCAAGCAAGCTGGGCATGGATGTCTCCAAACGTACACTGTCCATTTGGGTAGTGGATTTGCATAGGCTTTGCCTATGCTCAGGCAGGTCTCAGGCATCTGCTCTTGAGCTTCATCACACCCTCCCCCTTATTCAACCAGCCCCTCTCTTTAAGGCAACCCCACCCTCACTTCCGCCGTATTACCTCCGCTATACCCCGCTCTCTACTACTCCTTCTCTCATCAGGTAATATCAACCCCAACTCTGGCCCCCCTCGATTTCTTTCTCACTCTAAGAAGAGTTCTCCAGGAACAAGCAGGAAGTCAGTCCTCACATATGGGTGACGTCGGCGCCGACGGAGCCCTTGTGTGGAGCAATTCCCCAGCTTTCAAAGAAAGCTTTTGGGATTGCATCGCGCATGCGCGGTCCCCTTCCCGCCCAAGGGTGCCATCTTGCTCAGTCTTCTTTTTTCCACGGAGCCCAACGGACGTGGTCCCATTTTCACCGTGGAAAAAGTAGAAAAGTTGTATTATTTTTTTCAGCTTCCCGGTTCGACACTGGTTCCCCTTCCCGCCTTTGGCTCGGTACACCGGTATCGAGTCCGGCCTTATTTTCCGTTTTTGTCCTTCGTAACTAGCGTTCGCGCTCTTTTATTTTTCACTGGCAGCCCGGTCGTTTGACCTCTCAGGGGCCCTCTTTCCCCCGATGGCTGCCAGTGAGTTTAAAAAGTGTGATCGGTGTAAGAAGTTGATATCTCTCACCGACACACACGACTGTTGCCTCCGATGCCTCGGCCCTGACCTTGACCTTGGTGGTCTGTGGGCCATGTGGTAAGATGTCTTCGAAATCTTTGAGGAGCAGGCAGCATCTGTGTGACAGGATTTTTCCTGAGTCCGCATCCGCCCAGGCCCGGACCTCGTCTGAAGCCTCGACATCTCAGGACTCGGAGCCCAAGCACCGTCGTGGGTCTTCTGAGCGGGGGTCTCCCTCCAGGGAACACCGGAAAAAGAAAAGACTCGCGAGGGCGGTGTCGCTGGATGCCTCTGATCGGCTTGGACCCTTGGGTTCCAGGCCACGGAGCCAGACTGCCACCCCAGGTCCTCGGAGTCGGAGCGGCCGGCCAAACAACCTCGCAAGGAGCCGGAGACGTCGGACAAGGTAATGTCTGTTGTCCTCATGGACTTTCCTCCAGGAGAGCCAGCGTCGAGCCCGACGCCGTCAGGACCCGAGCCGGGAGCTGTGAAGCCTTCGGAGCAAGGTATCAGGTTGGCGGCCCTGGAGAGCAGCATAGCTGCCTTCATGGAGCAGCAGCGGGCGCTGATGGCCGGTCTCGCCGGTCCATCCACCCCGACCACCGGGATGTCAACGTCGAAGTCGACGCCGGAGGCCGAGCCGATCCTCGAATTGATCAGGTCTTGAGTCGATCCTCGGTCAAGGTCCCCCTTGACCTCCCAGTTGGTGCCCTCGGCGTCGGAGCGGTCGGGCTCAAAGCCTTCAAGGCCGGAGCCCATTGAGTCCTCCTTGGAGGACTCAGCGTGGGAGACGGAGGAGGAAGACTCCCCAAACACCTACCGAACCCGGTGTATCCCATCGGACTCTCTGGGTTCGGAGCCTCAGAATAGGTCCCCCCCCCCCTGGAGGACACTCTGTTCTCGGACTTTGTAAGGGACATGGCCAAGGCTTTGGCATTCCCTGCAGACGCCGAGGAGGAGCCTCGAGCTGAGGAGCTCGACGCCCTCCAGTATGACTCTTCCCCGAAGGAGGCTCTTACTGTACCGGTGCCTTCGATGTTGGAACGGCTGATGCTCCACATGTGGGAGTCCCCGGCCTCGATGTCGGTGCTCAGCAAACGGGTCGATTCCATTTATTGAGTCCGAAAGAGTCCTGGGTTCCAGAAAGCGCAGCTGCCGCACAACTCCATGGACCTGGGAGGCCCGGAACCTGGACGCCTTCGGCAGAAAGTGCTACCAGGGCTCGATGCTGTCATGCCGTGTCCAGACCTACCAGCTGTACATGGGCATGTACTTGCGGGACCTGGCAAAGGAGATTGCCGGGTTCTCAGCTGGCCTATGCGAGGAACCCTTGCAGCACTTCAAGGCCTTGTCTACAGGGATCCGAGAGTGCTTGAAGTTCATGTCTCGGGCAGCTTACGACGGCTTCGAGGCTTCGGCCCGAGTAGCTGCAGCCGGCATTGGTGCATGCCGTCAGGCCTGGCTCATGTCATCGGACCTGGAGCCATGGGTTCAGGACAAGTTGGTCGATGTCCTGTGCCGAGGAGACAACCTCCTCGGCAAACCCATGACTGAAAAAGCTGCAGAAATCGAGTCTGAGTACTTGACCCAGACAAGGTTGTTGAAGAAGACATCTGCACCTTCTCATAAGAAGAAGGCCTCGGGGGGGAAAAAACCCTTTTTCCCAAGGAAGGGTACGGCTTACAGAAATTACCCCACTTACCAGGCCACCCCAGCTCCCCAACAGGGGCAGCAGGCCAGGGGACGGGCATGGCCTGCGTAAGCCGAAGACCCACAAGCCTCCAGCTCTGGCTCCTACGCAGCCGGGAGGGTTTTTTTGACTCCCACCGCATAGCTCCTCTCCCACCAGTGGTTTGGCCCTGCACAGGAGGAAGGCTGGCTCTGTACTCCCACAGGTGGCCAGCCATTACTACCGATGCCTGGGTTCTGCAAATAGTCCAGCAGGGCTATTTACTTCGTTTCAACCAGGTGCCCACCTCCTTTTTCCCAGGAGAGCCTCTGGCCTGCTCTTCACAGGAACCTCCTCCTGCAGGAGTTGACAGGTCTGTTAAAGGATCAGGTGGTGGAACCGGTGCCCCACCACCTGCAGAGGCAAGACTTCTACTCAGGTATTTCCTCATACCAAAAAGAAAAGGAGGCCTTCACCCCATCCTAGACTTGCGAAATCTGAACAAGTTCCTTGTGAGGGAAAAGTTCAAGATGCTTTCCCGTAGGATCCTACTGCCTTACCTCCACCAGGGAGACTGGCTATGCTCCTTAGACCTAAAGGATGATTATACTCGCATCCTCATACACCCAGACCACAGGCAATATCTCAGGTTTGTGGTCGGAGGAAACCACTTCCAGTACAAAGTGCTTCCCTTTGGCCTAGCTTCCGCTCCCAGAGTGTTTACCAAATGCCTAGCAGTGGTGGTGGCCTTCCTCAGGAGCCAGGGAGTCTTCGTCTTTCCATACCTAGATGACTGGCTCATCAGGGGACAATTGGCACAGGAGGCACAGCAGGCCACTGCTCGCACAGTCACCCTGCTCCAGAACCTAGGGTTTGTGATAAATCACGAAAAGTCCACTTTACTCCCCACTCAAAACTTGGAGTTCATAGGGGCAAGACTGGACACACTCCAGGCAAGGGCTTACCTACCGCTGGACAGGGCAAGGCAGTTGCTGGACTTGGTACAGCAGGTCCAGCACAGACCTCAGGTCTCCACAAGGGTCTTCCTATGCCTCCTGGGCCACATGGCCTCCACGGTGCATGTGATTCCATATGCTCGATTCCACATGCGCACAGCTCAATGGAGCCTCAGAGTCCAGTGGACACAAGCCACCGGCTGCCTCAGAGACAGGGTAGCGATTTCCAAGCACTGATGACAGCCTTGCAATGGTGGCTTCACTCCCCCCAACTTGCTTCAGGGAGTACCATTCCAACCTCCCTCTCACACCAGAGTGCTGACGACAGATGCCTCCTTGCTGGGCTGGGGTTCCCATTGCTAGGGTTCATGCACTCAGAGTCTATGGTTTTCGCGAGAGGCCGCACTTCAGATCAATCTTCTAGAGCTTCGAGCCATCCGCCTAGCTCTTCAAGCCTTCTGTCATCTTCTTGCACATCAGTCGGTGCTGATACAGACAGACAATCAGGTAGCAATGTTCTACATCAACAAACAGGGGGTCAAGGGATCTCACATCCTATGCCAGGAGACTCTGGACCTCTGCTCCTTTGCATGGCACATTATATGTCCCTAAGGGCAGTTTATCTGCCCGGTCAGGAGAACCTCCTGGCCGACAAGTTGAGCAGGATTCTTCAGCCTCACGAATGGCAGCTGAACCGGGTTGTAGCCCAGCGAATCTTCAACCGTTGGGGTCTCCCATCCATGGATCTCTTTGCCAGTCTGCAAAATCATCAGTTGCCCCGGTTCTGCTCAAGGCAGCCGCATCCACTGAGCATAGCGGCGGATGCTTTCCTGATCTTGTGGGCGCAAGGCCTTCTCTATGCATTCCCACCCATGCCCCTGGTGGCACGCACTCTGTTCAAGATTCTTTGGGACAAGGCCTCGATCATCCTGGTAGCCCCCGGGTGGCCCAGAAAGCCTTGGTTCCCTCTTCTCCTTCAGCTGGCGGTCGAAACTCCACTCCCACTGGGGGTGCAGCCCGATCTCTTGACCCAGGAACAGGGTTCCTTGCTACACCCCAATCTCAGATCCTTCCACTTAATGGCCTGGCTGCTGAGAGGGTAGTACTTGCTCCTCTACTCCTTCCTAAGGAGGTTGAGGAGGTGTTGCTGGCCTCTAGGAGGCAATCTACTAGAAAATCCTGTGCATTCAAGTGGCGTAGATTTGAAGAGTGGTGTGCTCAGAATAAGGAGAACCCGTTCACTTGTCAAGTACCTCAGGTATTGCAGTATTTGCTCCACCTCTCGGAGTTAGGCCTCAAGTCTAACTCTGTCAGGGTCCACCTGAGTGCGCTATCAGCTCACCACTCTCCAGTGGACTGGCAACCTCTTTCAGCTCACCCTTTGGTATCCCGATTCCTCAGAGGCTTCCTCCTCTTGAAGCCTCCAATTCGCCCACCGGCTACAGAGTGGGACTTAAATGTGGTCTTGCAGCGGCTTACTTGCCCACCTTTTGAACCAATGTCCACCTGTCCTCTCTGCTTCCTTTCCTGGAAAGCACTCTTTCTGGTGGTGCTCACGTCTGCTTGACGTGTCAGTGAGCTGCAAGCTTTAGTATTGGATAGACCGTATACACGGTTTTACAAAAACAGGGTGGTTCTCCGTACTCACCCCAAGTTCCTCCCAAAAGTGGTTTCCTCGTTTCACCTTAACCAAGAGGTGGTTCTTCCAACCTTCTTCCCCAGGCCACATACCAGCAGGGCAGAAGCGGTTCTGCACACCCTGGACTGTAAGAGGGCGCTCGCCTTTTACCTGGAGAGTACGCGGGGACACGGAGAGCTTCCCAGCTCTTTGTCGCTTATGACCCTAATAAACTGGGTCTACCTGTCTCCAAGTGCACATTATCCACCTGGGTGGCAGACTGCATTGCCTGGGTGTACAGGGCAGCTGACCTCCAGCTGCAGGGCCGAATCACGGCCCACTCTGTCAGGGCTAAGGCCACATCAGTGGCTAACCACCGCTCTGTTCCATTGGCAGACATCTGCTGGGCCGCAACTTGGTCTTCAAGCCAGACTTTTGCAACCCACTACAGCCTGGAGAGAGAGTCCCGGTGGGACAGTGTTTTCGGTCAGGCAGTACTCCGTAACCTATTCGAGGTTTAGGCAACTCCTACCCTCCGACCCTTTGGTGTCAGGCTACCGTGGCGGTTGTGTTCTCAGAGAAAGATCCTATCTCCGCTGCTGCAGCTCTTCTAGAGGGAGCCATTTTCAGCTATGGGTTCTTGGTAGCCTATAGTTAGAGAGTCCCATATGTAAGGACTGACTTCCTGCTTGTTCCTGGAGAAAGTGTAGTTACTCACCTGTAACAGGTGGTTCTCCAGGGACAGAAGGAATTGGTCCTCACGACCCTCCCTCCTCCCCTGGAGTTGCAGTCTTTTGATTAATTTTTTTTCTCATTTTTGCCGTCTTTTTAACTATGTCATCTGACTGAGCAAGATGGCACCCTTGGGCGGGAAGGGGACCATGCATGCGTGATGCAATCCCAAAGGCTTTCTTTGAAAGCTGGGGAATTGCTCCGCATGAGGGCTCCGTCTGCGCCATCACCCATATGTGAGGACTTATTCCTGCTGTCCCTGGAGAACACCTGTTACAGGTGAGTAACTACGCTTTCCTCACATACTTTATCTAATCTTATCCATATCCCTCTCCTTTCCCCTTCCACCCTCCCTCACTCATGCCCCAATCACTCATCCAGAGATATCAACCCCAACCCTATCCCCCTCAGAGTTCAGTCTCACTCTAAAAAGAGATCCTCACATAACCTATCAAATATCATCAATATCCCCCGTCATTCCCCTTTCACTCCCCCTCCCTCATGGAGGGCACACTCATCCAGAGATACCCACCCATACCCTGGCCCCTCTAGATCTCTGTATTACTCTGATAATAGATCCTCACGTAATGGCCCCCCTAGACCGCTGTCTTTCTCTGGAAAGAAATCCTCACGTAACTTGTCCAACCTTATCCATATCCTTCTCCTTTCCCGCTCCACTCTCCAACAAACTCCCTTTTACTCATGATCTCTTTATCTCTAATGTGCTACACCTTCTTGCCCTAACTGAGACCTGGCTCCTCCCAGAAGATACCGCATCCACTGCTGCTCTCTGCCACAGGGGCTACCAGTTCTCCCACACACCTCGATTCACTGGCCATGGTGGTGGTGTTGGGCTTCTGCTTTCTCCCTCTTGCCAATTCCAACCCCTCCCGCTGCCTGTCACACACCTCTCTCTTTTGAAGTCCACTCTATTCGCCTCTTCACACCACTTCCCCTCCGAGTAGCTGTTATCTATCGCCCACCCGACAAATCCAAATCGACCTTCCTTACCGACTTCGACTCCTGGCTTTCCATCTTTCTGGATCCCTCTTCCCCCACTCTTATTCTTGGCGATTATAACATTCACGTCGATAACCCCTCCGATCCCCATGCTTTAAAGTTCCTTGCCCTCACCTCCTCATTTGACCTCCAGCTTTGCTCCACTGCCCCCACCCACCTGCACGGCCACTGCCTTGACCTGATACTCTTCTCTAATTCATCTCCCTCTAACTTCCGCAACGCAGTACTTCCCTCATCTGACCATCACCTTTTAACCTTTAATCTCCAGCTTCCGTTGTCTCAACCTCGTCCTGTCTCCTCCGACCTATTTAGAAACCTTCATAGTATTGATCTCTTGACTCTCTCCTCCGCCATTTCTCCATCTCTTTCCTCCATTATGTTGTCCAAGTCTGTCGACGAAGCAGTATCCTCTTATAATGCTACACTATCCTCAGCTCTTGACACTCTTGCCCCACCCACCCCACGTCCTGTCAGACGTTCTGCTCCCCAGCCCTGGCTTTCATCCACAACCTGCTATTTACACACCTTTACCCGTTCTACTGAACGTGCTTGGACCAAATCCTGCTCCATGGAAGACCACCTACACTTTAAATTCATGCTTGGCTCCTTCCAGTCAGCCATAGCACTTGCCAAACAAGAATACTACATCCACCTGACTAACTCTCTTGCCTCTTATCCTTGCCGCCTCTTTAATACCCTCAATTCTCTCCTCAAGGTGCCCCCACCCCCGGTCCCACCCTCCCTTTCTGCCCAAACCCTAGCCAACTACTTCCACGATAAAATCCACAAGATTACCCTCCAATTCCCCACTTCCTCATCTACCTCCACCCCTCCCCAATTCTCTCCCCCCATCCATATTTCCTCTGCTACCCTCTCCTTCTTCCCTGCAATCTCCGAAGAGGAAACAGCACTCCTTCTTTCCTCCTCCAAACCCACCACCTGTTTCTCTGACCCTATCCCCACCCATCTCCTACACCCTATATCCCCCACCGTTGTCCCCTCCATCTCTCATATTCTCAACCTTTCACTCTCCACTGCAACTGTCCCCATAGACTTCAAACATGCTGTTGTCACACCTCTCCTCAAGAAACCCTCACTCAATCCCACCTGTCCTCCTAACTATCGGTCCATCTCCCTTCTTCCCTTCATATCTAAACTACTAGAACGAGCAGTCCACCACCGCTGCCTCGACTTCCTCATTTCCCAGGCCCTCCTGGACCAACTACAATCCGGCTTCCGTCCCCTACACTCCACTGAAATGGCTCTTACAAAAGTCTCCAATGACTTGTTCCTGGCTAAATCTAAGGGCCTCTACTCAGTCCTCATCCTTCTTGACCTTTCCGCTGCCTTTGACACTGTTGACCACAATCTTCTCCTCACCACCCTTTCCTCACTTGGTTTCAAGGGCTCTGTACTATCCTGGTTCTCCTCCTACCTCTCCCATCACTCCTTTAGTGTATGCTCTGGTGGCTCCTCCTCCTCTCCCACCCCGCTCCATGTTGGTGTACCCCAGGGATCCGTCTTGGGCCCCCTCCTTTTCTCCCTCTATACCCAATCCCTTGGCACACTCATCTCCTCCCATGGCTTTCAGTACCATCTCTATGCCAATGACTCCCAAATCTACCTCTCTACACCTAATATCTCTCCAGCAATCCAGACCAGGATCTCTGCCTGCCTGGATGTCTCATTGCCACTTGAAGTTGAACATGGCCAAGACTGAACTCCTTGTCTTTTCCCCCCAACTGCTCCCCTCTTCTTCCCCCCTTCTCAGTCTCTGTGGATCTACGATCCTTCCTGTTCCCTCGGCCCGCAATCTGGGGGTTATCTTTGACTCCTCTCTCTCCTTCACCACACATATCCAGCTCGTAGCTAAGACCTGCCGCTTCTTTCTCTACAACATTAGCAAAATCCGCCCCTTCCTTTCTGAACACACTACCAAAATGCTTATCCACTCATTAATCTCCTCTCGCCTCGACTACTGCAACATACTCCTTGCTGGTCTCCCCTTGAGCCATCTTTCTCCTTCAATCTATATAAAATTATGCTGCTCGACTTATCTTCCGCCAGTCTTGCCATGCCCACATTACTCCTCTTAAGTCGCTTCACTGACTCCCTATCCAATTCCGCATCCAATTCAAACTTCCCCTGCTGACCTATAAATGCATTCACTCTACGGCCCCTCAATACCTCTCATCTCTTATTTTTCTCTACATCCCCTCTTGGGAACTTCGCTCTGCTAACAAATTACTTGTACTTCTATCTAGGCCTTTCACTCGCACTGCTAACTCCCGACTTCGCTCCTTTCACCTAGCTGTACCTTACGTCTGGAACAGCCTACCTGTGTCTATACACCAGTCACCCTCACTGTCCCTCTTCAAATCCAGATTGAAGACCCACCTCTTCACTATCGCTTTCAGATCCTGACTTCTTTCCTTCATCTCATCCTGACTCCCGTCAATTTTCATGACCGAATTGTAAAGACCATATTGTTCTTTGCACCGACTTGACTAATGCTCTGTACTGTCTCAACTAGATTGTAAGCTCGGACGAGCAGGACCTGTTTCCTGTATATGTACCTGTACAGCTCTGCGTGCGTGGCGCTATATAAGTGCTAAATAGTAATAGTAGTAGTAGTAGTAGTAGGTCTGAGCCTCAAGGGCCATGTTGCAGCCCTGCCATTTCTACTCCGTTGCCAATCTGCCCTCTGTCTCCACAGAAGAGATTTGCAGGGTTGCCACATGGTCCTCTGTCCACACCTTCACAGCCCACTACTGCCTGGATGGGGATTCCCGGTGTAGGAACAAAAGAGACACCCCCACCTGCAAAAAATCAGCACACAAAGCAAGAGCAGGAAACGGAGAACCCTTGGAAGGAACAAATTTTATTAGGGGTCAGCCCTTCGGGCTGTCTGTTTCGATGGCTTTTCTTCCCTCTCAGAAGCTTTGTTTTGTGTTTCCATTTTAAACTTTTGATTAAAACCAACGATTTACATGGCCTTTTTTATTGTTTTTATTTTTGTTTTTTAACTTTTTAAATTTGAGTGTCACTGGTTTCTTAATGTTAAAGCTCATGCAATCCATTTGATACCATTCCATGACCAATCCGATTTTAATTATTTAGTATATGTGACCAATGCTTAGTTACATCTTTTCTCACATTTAATAATTTTTTTCTATTCTAATAGCATTTTAGTATTTATCAATGCTGACTTGAAAATCCCTTGGGCCACCTGGTTTTCCTCCCCTTGCCCTGCCCTCCTCCTCCTATTGGACTTATACAGGGGCTTTACTCTTTCATTCCCTCCCCCTCTCCAATCTTAATTGTTTTGTACATATATATAATTTTTTAATATCATTGTATCATCTCTCCTGATTTCCAGTGCTTCTATATTGTATTTCCAAGTACCTTTGGGCAAATATTAATTACAGTTCATCTATTGGTAAGTTATTGTATCACTAATTATTGTTGTCTTTTATGTATGCAGCATGTATTTTGTCTATTTATTTACATTAATAATAATTTTTTAATTTTTTATTAACCTTCTGTATTTATGTATCCTGATTTTTTACAATATTCATGTATTTACACAATTATCATGTATTTCAATTCTGCCATTGTTTAGTCACCATGCCTCAATGACATGTTCACTGTTTTTTTAATATATGTATTTATGATTTTTTATTATATATAATTTTATTATTTGTAATGTATTTTTATGTTTTTAGTGGACACAGTCCCCTGAAGAAGGCCCGTGTGGCTGACACACATGTAGGGCTGACCCCCTAATAAAATTTGTTCCTTCGAAGGGTTCTCCGTTTCCTGCTCTTGCTTTGTGTGGGGATTCCCGGTGTGACAGTAGCTTCATCCAGGCCATACTCCAGCATCTGTTTGGGACTTAAATTCAACTCCTTCCCACTGGCCCTTCTGTTCATCCAGGCTACCGAAAGAGTCGTCCTGAGGTTGATGTTTGCAGTGGGCGTTGAATTCGTTGCATCTCGAAGAAAGATCACACATGCTGTTTCTTCTGGTTCTTGTTGCCCTGGTTGGGCTGTTTATCATGTTTGGTAGCCTGTAGCTTGGGAGTCCCATACGTGAGGACTTCTTTCTGCTTGTTCCCAGAGAAAGCGTAGTTACTCACCTATAACAGGTGTTCTCTGTGAACAACAGGCATAAGTCCTTACAACCCTCCCTGTGGAGTTGTTTTTGGTTACTAGCTTTTGTATTCTACTGAGCATAAGATAGTGCCGTGGTGAGCAGGAAGGCAGGTACACGTATGCAATGAAGGCTCCCAAACGTTTCTGGTGGAAGCTGGGTGTGTTCCACACGGGAGCTCTATCAGGGGACACCACCCATACGTGAAGACTTATTCCTGCTGTTCGCTGAGAATACCTGCTACAGTTGAGTAACTAAGCTTACTGCAGTGAGTCACTGTATACCGATAATATGATTTAAATCTGAAAACTACTAAAGGGCAATCGTACCAGGGGTGTCTAAAGATGCTTTTATCAGGGCATGCACCTTCTAATTTCTAAAGGGTTTTTTAATGATATTCAAGATGTTTAGATTCATTGTGTTGGTAATGGTCTCCTCCCTCTGTTAGTGGTGGAATGATTCGGACATATGCGATGACACTGGCATAAGGATAAGAGGTAGAAATCTGATTGATTGGCTGAACATGCCATGGTGCTTTACTACTTTCACCTGGCAGCTGGGATGTAATGCTTATGGCCACAGCTTCAGTAGCATAGCTGCTTTCTTTTCCTCTCTATCCTCCAGGATAGACTGCATGCCGAGCTTATTTTCAGGCTAGCCATATCCAATGTGTGCAGGTATCTCATAAATGTTCATTGTGGAAGTCCTGACAAGCAATCCAGTTTGCAGCATTCATACTGTAGTTTGCTATCGCTGTCTCAGAAAAACTAGAACTACAAGTTTCAGGAGTGAGTTGGATGGAATTGGGCAGTTCCCATGAGAAAATTGGTTTAACAAACTTTCCCTTCCCTTCTCTCTCAGAGTGCAGAGAAACGAAAAGCTATACTGGATCAGATGGCGATTGAAAGGCAGCGGGAGCAGGATTGGCACAAAGAGGAGCTGGGGAATATGAAGCTACAACATGAAAAGGAGGTGCTGGGCATCCGAGCCAAATATGAGAAAGAACTGCGGGAGCTGCATGAGGAAAAGCATCGAGGCGAGGAGGACCTGAAGACACAGCTAAAGGAGGAGAAGGTATGGAAGGAGAGGAGAACAGGTCATTTTAATTTAATTTGTTAATATCAATTTCCATATTGTCCTGCTAGACCAATCCAGACAAGTGGGTAGTGCCCCCATCAACAGAGGATGGAGACAGAGAAGAACCAGAAGCTTTCCGTTTCGACATCACTTGTACTAGGGCTGGTACAATACCTTCAGTATTTCTCTGTCTCCAGTAGATGGTGGTTGTTTAACTGGTGCAGCAAGTGTTTGAGGTCTCCTGGGCACCTGTTATGCAGGTGGGTATCTCCAGGGCGTATCTGGATATCCTGCTGGAATTTCCCGCTTGGATTGGGAGGGAAGGGGTGGGTTCCCCGTCAGCTTGACCAATTGAGCCCCTCTGGCCTAGGTTGTTAGAAGGCTGTCCTGTACTTTCCTTTTGCAGCCTCTTTTTTTTTTTTTTAATCTCTTGCCCATTTCTCCCCCCTCCCCTCTCCTCGTTTCTTTCTGGTTAAGCCTCATTTAAAAAAGAAAAAGAAAAAAAGACAAAGCTGAAAGGAAAGCCTAAACACACTGAGGAGTTTGTCTGCTCTCTTCCTGCAAGCAGGCTGTAACCCCGATGGGGGGTCTTTGCTGTCAGTGCCAGATCGAGGGCTGCCTCTTTGGGGGGGGGGGAAGGAGGGGACGGTTAGTGACCACTTATCTCTGCCCGGGCCTTTGCTGCTTTGGCTAGACATTGTGGTCTGTTGCGGCAAATTTCTTGATTCTGTGCCCAAGAGAGGGGGGGTGGGAAGTGTGATATTGCTGCACCGACATTGTTGGGCTTTGCTACTCAGTGCAGTTTGGGCATTTTTTTGGTTGGGCAGCTTTCTTCTCACCACTGGGCCTCCAGGATGCTCCAAACTTTGTTGGAGCTCTTCCGCTAGGTCAGGTGCACACATGCTGGGCTGAAAGTGGTGTTGCCTGGCTTGTGACAAGAACCAAATGCTATAGGCCAATGGCATATGTGAACTCTGTTCCTTGCATCTGGGGGAATTGTTAAGGAAACAGCCGTCAGGGTTCTTTGCCTCTTCCTTGCCTTGCAATCAGCCATGGCAA
Source organism: Ichthyophis bannanicus (assembly GCA_033557465.1). NCBI lineage: Eukaryota > Metazoa > Chordata > Amphibia > Gymnophiona > Ichthyophiidae > Ichthyophis > Ichthyophis bannanicus. The sequence continues at coordinate 749,536,806 of CM066032.1, forward strand.
GCATCCTTGCAGTGATCTGTGGAGAAGGCAAAAGCGGGACTGCCACCATGTGGTTGAGCCTCATGGGAAGCTCCCTGCTGCCCCCCCCCTCACTCTGCACCGCCTTTCTGAAGCAAGGGACAGTTGAAGTGGTAGCAGTGTTGGGTGGAGGAGAGATCCCTGGGTCCTCTTCCTCCAGATCACTGGGGTCTGTATCTGTCGAGTTCCTGCAGATTCTGCACCAGGCTTGGTGCTTCTGGCAGGGGGCCCCCTTATGCTCCTCAGGGCCTAGTGAAGGTGTCTTTTAGCATATTGACCAATGTTCTAGTGGACCCTTTGCCCACTAGGGATGCTGTGGCTGCCAAGGTCCCTCCTCTGAAGTGCTCTCGCCATGGTGAGGCTGAAGTGGCTCCCACGGATCACGGAGGGATGCCTTTTACCTTTGAGGAGGTCTTGGAGCATTGGCAGCAGTCTGTTCTCGATGACCAGGATGAGGACCCAGTTCTTGAAAGCCCCAGGAGCTTGAATGAGGGTGAGTTGTCTCCTCCAGAAAAGGAGGACGACAACTTATGGGTTGTACACCTTTTCAGAAGTGATGAGTTATCATCAGCTTTGATTGCTCAGATATTGTCATCGTTGCAGAAACTAGAAGGACCCATGGAAACCAAGGAGAAGTTGGAAAGAGATCTCATTCTGGAGGGCCTCTAAGTCTTCTAGGGCCTTTGTTTCTGCAGACTTTCCATCACATGGTTCTTGTGGAATGGGATTCTCCAGATACCCCCCTACAAAGGGAGTCTAGATTATGTGCAAGCTTTTATGCTTTTCCTCATAGAGATATTGACAGCTGGCTTTATTTTTCTAAGGTAAATGCATGGGTGATGGCAGTCATGAAACACACCACTATCCTGATAGAGGGCAGCATGGCCTTGGGGATCAGCAGAACTGTAAAGTGGAGGCTTTCTTGAAGATGGTCTTCTTGGCCTCCTCGCTAAGTCTCCAGGCAACCATTTGTGGAGGCTTTGCTGCACAGGCAGTTCTGTGCTGGGTTCAGCTGCTGCCAGAGGATGAGTCTGTAGTGGTGTTTTTGGCAGAAATCTTGTATGATCTCTTCTGTCTTTCCATGAAGGATATCACTGTGGCTCTGACACTGGGTTGTGGATGCATCCTCCAAACATCGGTTGTCAAGCTCAACTTTTAGGAGAAGCTGGTGAAGGACTTGGATATGAGACCAGGCCACAGCAGTTCCTGGAGGATAAGCAAAGGCCTCTTTTTAAGCTTTCCTCTTCATGCTCATTTTGTTTGTAGTTTCGAGACTCCTGGCGTTACTGGCCAAGCAAGCCATCTGCTCCATTTAGCAAATCGTGGGGCAAGTCCTAGCCCTTTTGGGGTGCATGTAGGTCCCATGACTACTCCTCCTCAAGAACTACCACCTCCCGGCTTGGTAATGAGCAGGGAGCCCATTCAAGGATGCCTCTGGGGAGGGGGAGACCAGCTCTGCTCTCTTACCAAGAGTGAGCCGAAGTATCATTGAGTTCTTGACATCATTCAGCATGAAAACGTCTTGGAGTGTGTGGAGTCTATCAGACTCATCTGTGGTCTCTCCCACAACCAAGAAGACAGCAGTCAGAGCCACTCTAGAGAAACTTCTGCAACTCCAGGCTGTTGTCCCCATGCCTCTGCTTCAGAGGGGGAAAGGAAGGGTATCTTATTTACTTCATCATTCCCAAGAAAGAGAGGCCCTTCAAACCTATTCTGGGCCTAAAAGGAGTCAACACTTCTCTGTGGGTGTCTCATTTTCAGAGGAAAACCTTAAGGTTGGTTATCCAGGCGGTCCGCCAGGAAGAGTTTCTCATGTTCTGGACCTGACCAAAGCTTACGTTTGTGTTCCCATTTGAGAAGATCAGTAATTGTTTCTGCAGTTCACTATTCTGGGCTCCCATTTTCAATTCTATGCCCTGCCCTTTGGGCTCGCCACAACACCCAAAACGTTTTCCAGGGTCATGGTGGTGGCAGCGATGACCTTTCAGTGGGAGCATACCTCTGTCCACCTATACCGGAACAACTGGCTCTTCCGGGCCAAGTTGCAGTCTAAAGCACCCCTAGTCACAACCCGTGTGGAAGGCTTCCCCTGCACCCTTTTGTGGCGCAGTCTTCTCTGGTGGTGCCAACCCTCCAGCCTAATGAAGGGCATGCTCCTGGAGGCTCCACAATGGTTACTGATAACATCCAATGCCAGTCTGTTGGGTGGGGAGGGGGGGCCTCACTGCTTAGGTTAGACAGCTCAGGGTGGATGGACTACATGCAAGGTGTTGAATATCTGGGTTGCCTGAATTGCCACGATAACTGGCACTGACGATATTCAGCCATTGCCCAGTTAGCTCCTGCAGTTAAAGTTAAGCCAGTGTTTCCTGTGCCTGACGTTCGCTGCATGTTTATGACCAGGCAGCGACTTAATATCACTGCTGCCCGGTTAGCGCTGGATGCTGTCCTGGAACACTCTCAGCATGCCCCGATGCTAACTGATTAGCATCAGGGTGTATAGCGGTGGCACCTGGGGATATTCAGCAGCTCTGTGTTAATGCCGCTGAATATTCCTCAGAGTAGCATTTACACGGTTTGAAGGCCTGCAAACCATGTAAATGCCTTTGAATATCCCCCCCATTGTATATAGTTGGGCCGTTAGCCCTTTCTTTGGGGTGCGTCTGCTTCTTTTTGGGCATCCTTAAGAGGTTGTGTTGGTTGTCTTTTAACTGCCCTCTGTTTCTTAGTAGGATCCATATGCTTGTTTAGGTAAATACTGTACTGAAAGGTGCTTTAGCTGTACTGGCCGTAGTACCAGTGGTGATGTCACTGGAAGCTTCTAGTTTTTTTCTGTCTCCATCATCTGCTGGCAGGGGTGGGACACTACTCACTTGTCTGGACTGGTCTAGCAGGATTCTAGGAAAGGAAATGATCTGATAAGTAGCATTTCACTTTTTATATTTAACTATGTTCCAAATAGATTCAAAGCAGATTATATATGTGAAAATTTACAATATTACAATAATCGGATAAAAATGTGAACAAAACTGTATATTTGTAATGCAGTTTATAATTTAGATAGTTATGAAATAAGTTTTCAGAGCTTGACAAAAAGCCATATAGTTAGGTATACCCTTAATATCTTTATGAAAGGATCATTTCAAATGAAAATCTTTTACAGAAGTATAAAATGAGAGATTAGTCGCAGACCACAAGGTTATCTTATTAATGGAAACCGCCACAAGTTTGAGTATATATTGAGGGGCTAAACCATGTAGAATGTTAAAAACGAGCACAATTTGAAAGTTATTCTGGCCTGTACTTGGTAGCTAATGCAAATTTATCAACAATGGAATAACTGAGGAGGCGAAAATACACAGTGGAAGAGGAGGTGCTAGAAGATACAGTTAGTGCTGCTGAATATCCCCAGGTGCCACCGCTATGTGTCCCGATGCTAATCAGTTAGCTTCGGGGCATGCTGAGGATAGCTGTCCCAGCAGCTGGCAGGACATAGCATCACAGAGGAAGGGAGAGCACAGAATGTGCAGGGACATTCAGTCAAAAATGAACACTTGAACCACACAATGCTAAGATCCCCAGAAGATCTCTATTCTCTGCCTCTTCCTGCACTGTTCAAGCCCATGTCTTTTATTTGCAGGCACGGAGCAGAGAGCTGGAGAGTTTGCACCAGACAGTGGAAGAGCTACGGCTGCAGATCCAGTCTCTGGAAGGGACCAAGGGCTGGTTTGAAAGACGACTGAAAGAGGCTGAGGTAAGAAGAGAGTTGTATAGAGGAGCGCTATCTGTGGAATGCAATCTCACATTCCTTTCACATTATCTGAAAGCTATCTAAACAGGTCATCTGGAATCTTAGGAGGAGGACTGGAAGGGACTTTCTATTTGCATTTATAGATGGCCTTTCTCCAAAAAAATGATCCAAAGCAGTTTACAACATTAAAATGAATTGTGTATAAAATACAGTAATATCAGCATAAAAATATCCAGTATAAACTTAATTAGGGGTGTAAAAAGGTGTAGTGCCTCCTGGTAATTTGATTATGTCTTTAGGACATGATAGAAAGAAATCGGAGGGAGCATGAGGAAGATGTCAGACGAGTGAAGGAGCAGCAGGCAACTGATTTGCAGGTATGGAACTCTGAGCCAGCATCACCCTTGATCAGTCACATTTCACTTACTACTGAGTTATTACTTGTGACACGTTCTCACCACACAGGAAATAGAATACTATTGGTTTACCCAGTGTGCAGATGTCACTACCAATATGGACAACTAGTATGAAGAGAATGTGAGAGGTAATCATAGTGCCTCTCTTTGACATGACTCCCCCCCAAGGGGTTTAGCTGAATAGCAGTGGAAGTAACTTGGGGGTGAACAAACTCTGTCCTCGAGGATTGCAGCCCATTTGGGTTTTCAGCGATTGTGTGAGATCTATTTGCATACAGTAGAGGCATTGCATACAAATAGATATTATTTATTTATTTGACGTTATTTATATACCGCCTTTCAATTTATCAAGGCGGTTTACATTGAACTGAAGGTTTTACAATGAACATTTCTTCAAACTAGTAATTTGTAAGTAACTTGTAATTAGTTTTACAAGATGTTGCTCAAAAGTTGATTGTAAATAATTCAAAACTGTTCCATGTAAAACCTTGTTCAGTTCTTGTTACCTGTAAACCGCCTTTGATCTCTGGAAGAGGCGGTATATAAGAAAAGCTTAAATAAAATAAATAAATAAATAAATAAATAAAATAAACTATGCATATACACTGTGAAAATCCTGAAACCTTATTTGGTTGTGTCCCTCAAGCACTGAGTTTGCCAGCTCCTGGAATAGCTTAAGAGTGCAGAATTGTTCACCTGTAACAGGGGATCTCCGAAGAGAGCAGTGAAAGGCAACCATGCTTCATGATGTATTCTAGACAGAGCTATAGCTGGACAGTAATTCTCAGTGCTAGGAAATTTTGAAGATTCTTAAAAATGTGCAGGGATTCCTGTGCTGATTGCATCACATCTCACCTGACTCAGACTTGTGTAAGAAGGGTGGGAAAGTATAGTTACATTTCCCTGCTGTCTACAGAGAACCTCCATTCCAAGTCATACTGCTAGACCAGTCCAGACAAACGGGTTGTGTCCCCCTGCCAGCAGATCTTGGAGACAGAGAATTCTACCAGAGCTCTGATAGGCTGGACTCTAGTGATATGGTCCTACCCTTAGTATTTCTCTGTCTCCAGCAGATCTGGTTGCTTTTGTTGTTTTTCCCTCAAAATCTTTAAAATTATTTAGAATCCCTTTGGGGACTGATATTTCCACTTGCCTGTTGCTGCCAGTATAGTTTCACTGTGCACCAGGGTGTTTGCAGCTGAGCTCCTGTTTCTGAGCAGTAGAGCTTGCTGACAGGAAGAATCCCCAGCATCTGGCCATGAGGGCTTGTTAGCTGGACGAAGGCCTCCCTAAAATCAGGTTTCTCTGTATCTTGAGGCTCCTGGATGCACCCAGATTTCACAAGAGGTGTTACTCTGGGTTTCCCAGCAACTTGATTCCCCAGATAAACTTGTGGAGCTCCTGAGCCTGGCTTCAGTAGAGCTTCCGATTTTCTTTAAGCAGCGCTGAGTCTTTGCCACGAGAGCTTAGACAGCAGGAGGATCAGGTATCAATTTCTGAGAGAAACTGTAAGTAAACTGTTTTTCTTACTTGCCTCAGCTGCCCTGGGTTTATTTCAACTGCATCGGGACTGGCTGTCTCTGACCTGATTCCTTCACTTCCGGTTTCATCAGGGTCTGTTCAACTGGGTTTTGAAGTTCCTATTTTCTTTTCTTCATTTTTATTTCCTGGATGCACCCAGAGCACACAAGAGGTGTTTCTCTGGGTTTCCCAGGCTTCCCTCCTTAACAGCTGTATTTTCTGTAATCAGCAATACAACAGGGTTTGAGCTCCTGATTTCACTGTCTGTGCAGCTCCCCTTCTCTCCAGAAACACCTTCCAGCCCCTGCCATGAGGGTCTAAGTGGCTGCAGAGGGATCAAACTCTAATTTCCCTACCTTTCAGTCACTGTAATTACCTTACACTGACTTTGAAAGTTTCTCTTCTCCTCCATGGGAGCTCAGCTCCTCTGTACCAGCACAGTGAATAACTGACAGTTTCCTTCTCCCCTCCGTTTCTGGTGATTCAGGGTTCGTCAGGATTTGAATTTTTAAGTTGCTAGCAGCACTCCTTGCCTCTTCCCCAGCGATTTCGCTGCATTTTAAAGGTTTTTAGAGGTTAGGAAACTTTTATTTTGCAGTTTTTCTGTGCCGGTGGCCATTTTGAAAATCAGGAGGGATTTCTCTTCAGTGTTTTTTTTTTTTTTGGAGGGAGCAGCTCTGGGCAGCCATTTCAAAACATTTACACATGCTGTGAAGGCACAGGGAGTTTCAAAATCCCTTTTCTTTGAAGAGTCTTCTGTTTCCCTAAGCCTACCTTGAATTTTGTTTACAAAAAAAAAAGGTTTAAGCCTCTGCAATGCCTGTTTCTCTGCACAGCTGTATTATATGTAATAATAAGAAAAAGGAGTTAATAGATTGCTTGTGTTCCACCTGCATGCTGCATCCAGGAGAATCTTCTTCCTCCATTCCCACTGCGCTGCCAGCTGGGGACATCAGCGCCTTAACTCCTCCCTCCTTAGAGCCCCTGCGGCAGGATCTTCCTGCAGAAAGGACTCAGTCAGCTCCCATTTTGCTTCCACAGCTGCTGGAAGCCACGGCAGCCTTGGCTGACAGTGAGTTTCTGACGCTCTTCCACCAGGCATGGCACCTGTGGCGTTCTGAGTCTTTTGGTATACCTCCAGCACCCGCCCGGTAGCATACAAGGATATGGTGGGGTCTTGCAAGCGGTCCCAAAAGTCCTCAGACCTTAAAGCAGTATGTCCTTCCAGGAACGTTGCATGTGGCTTGCGGGACACTACGGATATTCCAGAAGACTTTAAATCGTCGGAGGTGAGCCCTGACTCATTGGAGAAAGAAGATGGGGAATATTCTCCGTCTGATTCTTCGCTGACAGTTCACGAGGGCTCTCAAGATATCAGACTTTTTCAGAAAGAGGAGTTGCCGGCCCTAATCACACAGGTGATGGAGTCGCTACGCCTAGTCGACACGCCTGATCCTCAGAGTTCTCAAACCCTGTTGCAGCCAGATCCCATTTTACAGGGCATTCGTAAGCCTTCCAAAGCTTTTTCCTTTCCAGCCGAGTTACAGCATATGGTATCTCGAGACTGGGACTCTCCAGAGTCCTCTCTACGTACGGCACGCGGTATTGGTCAGTTATACCCTTGGTCTCCTTCTGACCTGGACCGTTGGCTGACATATCCGAAAGTTGATGCGTTAGTGACCGGGGTCACCAAGCATACCACAATTCCGGTTGAGGGCGGAGCGGCACTCTGCGACCAGCAAGACCAAAAAAGTTGAGAGTCTGCTAAAGACGGGTTTTTCATCGTCCGCTCTTTCCCTTCAAGCAGGGGTGTGCGGAGGTCTAGCAGCACGGGCCTCCCTTCGATGGATTCAGCAGCTTCCAGGTGATCCCGAGTTGACTTGTTTAGAATCCATCGCTGCATTCCTGGCAGAGGCCTTCTCTGATCTCTTGCGGCTGTCAGCTCGCTCCGTAGCACCGGTGACAGTAGCTCAGAGATGGCTCTTGCTGTGTCAGTGGGCAGCGGATGTTGATTCGTTCAAAGACTCCAGCGTTTAGATGCCATTCGTCCAGTTCCACCGTTGGAAAGCGGACTAGGCCGTTACTCTGTCTATTTCGTGGTGCCAAAAAAAAAAAAGACGGCTCCTTTCGTCCTATCTTGGATCTCAAAGGTGTCAATCGCAGTCTGCGGGTACCACACTTTCGAATGGAGACTCTGCGATCCGTTATTCAAGCGGTACGCAAGGGGGAATTCTAGCTTTCCTCAATCTCGCAGAAGCATTCTTTCAAATTCCCATTCGAGAGGGGCATCAGCGACTCGTTCGATTTGCGGTACTCGGTCAACATTTCCAATTTCGAGCGATGTCCTTCGGGCTAGCTTCGGTGCCTCGAACCTTCTCCAAGGTAATGGTGGTAGTAGCTGCAGCCTTACGCAGCGCGGTATCAGAGTTCATCCTTATCTGGACGTCTGGCTCATTCACGCAGACTCTTTCCCCGAGGCTTGCAGCACAGTCTCGGTGGTTGTTGCCTTTCTCGAAAGCCTCGGCTGGGTAATCAACCGCGACAAGAGTTGTCTTCAGCCGTCCCAGGAGATCAAATTTTTGGGGGCTTGATTTGATACAGCCTTAGGTCAGGTCTTTTTGTCAATGCCTCGATTCCTCAAGTTAACTTCTCAAATTCGCAGTCTCCTAGCACAGGTCTCGCCTCGAGCATGGTATCCAGAGGATTATCAAGTTCGGTTGCCTCTACTACCGGCGGTGAGACTTTGCCTCCGTTGGTGGCTCCGGCCCCGCAGTCTCGTCTCCTTCGAGGGGTTCCCTTGGAGACTCCGCGCTGGGTGTTGGTAATGACAGATGCCAGTCTCTCCGGTTGGGGAGCGCATTGCGGCTCACACTCAGCGCAGGGGATTTGGTCTCCTCGGGAGGCCCGGTGGTCCATCAATCGCCTTGAGACGCGAGTGGTGCGCTTAGCCTTGCGAAAGTTTCAGCCTCTTCTGCGGCGTCATGCGGTTCGAATTCTGTCCGACAACACTACGACAGTGGCATACCTCAACCGCCAAGGGGGCACGAAATGTCCAGGTGTATTGAAGAAAATGAGTCTTCTCCTTCCGTGGGCGGCGAAGCATCTGCAGGCGATCTCGGCGCAACACATTGCGGGGGTAGACAATGTAAAAGTCGATTTCCTCAGCCGACATGCTCTGGATCTGGGGGAGTGGGCTCTGGCGCCAGAGTCCTTTCAGTCCATTGTTCGACGATGGGGGTCTACTGGCAATGGATCTCATGGCTACGGCGCAGAATACCAAGGCACCGATCTACTTCAGCCGTTGGAGAGACAACGGGTCGCACGGGATAGATGCACTGTCTCAAGCGTGGCCAACCCATCTCCTTCTGTATGTCTTTCCTCCCTGGTCCATGATCGGCAAGATTCTCCAAAGAATCAGGGAGCAACGCGGCCCGGTGATCCTGGTGGCACTGGATTGGCCTCGCAGACCGTGGTATGCGCATCTCGTCCGGCTGTCTCGGGCATCTCCTCTACGCCTGGGGGCGTTCCCAGGGCTCCTGCTCCAAGGGCCGGTGGAAATGGGAAACCTGGCTCCTTACTCGCTTACGGCCTGGCTCTTGAACGCCGCAGGTTAGTTCAGAAGGGATATTCGTCGAGTGTGGTGGCGACAGTGCTTAAGGCATGGCGGTCTTAGACGTTGCTGGCTTACGCTCGTGTGTGGCTTCTCTTTGACACTTGGTGTTCGCTACGTCACATCATGCCCTGGGGTTGCAACATCCCGGATATTCTTTCCTTTCTGCAGGCCGGTCTAGATAAGGGTCTGGCGCTCGGGACCTAGCGCGTGCAGGTTGCCGCGCTAACTTGTTTTCGAGGGCCGATAGCAGGGTGTTCTCTCGCCTCGCATGTGGACGTTTCGCGTTTTCTTAAAGGGGTTCAGACATTACGGCCCCCGATACGTCCTTTAGTTCCTTCTTGGGATCTCGCTCTCGTTCTCCGTGCCCTTGTTGCTCCTCCCTTTGAGCCTGAAGGCATGTTCCCTTAAGGATTTAATGCTAAAGACAGTTTTCCTAGTGGCCATAACCTCGGCACGTCGGATTTCCGAACTTCAGGCTCTCTCTTGTCGAGACCCCTATCTCTCGTTTTTTTCGGTGGGAGTTTCTCTTCGAACTGTTCCATCCTTTTTACCTAAGATGCTTACCCCGTTTCATATCAACCAGCCTCTTTTCTTGCCTACCTTTGAAAGAGAGCAGTGTTCCGGTCACCTTCGTCAATTGCGTGCTGTGAACCTGAAGAGAGTGCTTTATCGGTATCTTAAGATCACGAACTCCTTCCGTAAGACTGATCATCTTTTTGTCCTGTTTGCGGGCCCTCGACGGGGGTCCGCAGCCTCCAAATCCACCATTTCTAGATGGTTGAGAGGAGCTATTGAGGCAGCTTATATACTGCAAGGCAAGCAGGTTCCAGCAGGGCTCCGAGCTCACTCCACTCGGGCTCAGACTTCGTCTTGGGCCGAGCGGTCTCAAGTAGCCCCTCTCGACATTTGCCAGGCGGTGACTTGGTCGTCATTGTCCACGTTTGTCCGTCACTATAGATTGGATGTTCACGCTCTGCAGGAGGGTCAGTTTGGAGTTGCAGTACTGTCGTCTGCATTGACCCCCCCTTGAAAGCAGGTAGCTTGGGTACTGCCCGTTTGTCTGGACTGGTCTAGCAGTATGACTTGGAAGGAGAAATTTCACTTACCGTTAATTTCCTTTCCTGGAATACTGCTAGACCAGTCCAGGACCCACCCTGCTGTCAGTTACGGTGCTGCTAGTGCAGTGAAGCCGCTGGCCTCTGTTCCTTCCTTGTCAGTATGCCTCACCATGGGGGGCCGATGGCTGCGTTATCGGTCTTAGCAGCCTTCAGTTCTGGGGATACTTTCAGCTCCCTTGTACATAGTTGACTTAAACGTCCACTATGTGTGGTCCTTATGGTTTAGTTGCGTTACATGTTTGGGTTCGCTTTACAGACAATACTGAGGGAGACCCCTAGGGGTAGGACCATATCACCAGAGTCCAGCCTATCAGAGCTCTGGTAGAATTCTCTGTCTCCAAGATCTGCTGGCAGGGGGACACAACCCGTTTGTCTGGACTGGTCTAGCAGTATTCCAGGAAAGGAAATTAATGGTAAGTGAAATTTCTCCTTCATTCTTGTTCCTCCAGTCCAGACAAATGGGTTGTGTCTGTGCACCAGCAGCTGGAGAATGATTATGCAATTTTTTTTGTGATGTCACCATTTATTAGCTGAGGCTGTACCATCTCACCACAGTATTTCAGTCTCCAGCAGCTGGAACATAGCCATACAGTCCCTTGTCTGGACTGGGGGACAGATACGCCAGTGCTGAGTGGTTAAAGGAAGAGCAGAACTGTTCCTGACAGAGGCTCAGGCTGACCTAAAAAAAAAAACCCAGGTCACATACCACATACACATGAATAACCACTCAAACAATTTCAACAACTAACCGAATTAGATACTGCTACTTCAAGAAGTATTTCAACCTCAATGTTCTGCCTGAATAGCAACACCCATATACAAGATTCAAATTCAAAAACGTTTTTTCTATTCAGAGAGAAAAGGCCTCAATAGTTCTATCATATTCACTCTATACGGCAGAAACATGCCCGATAGGGGATAGCTTTGCTCACTGTCACCGGCCAGAAAAACTCTGATATTCTTTTTTTTTTCTGATTCTTATAAAGCAAATTTTGCCACTTTTCAATAAAAAGAATTAACTTGGAGCTTTTTCACAGAAAAGTGATCACTACCACTCTTAACATCACTCATCGTTGCCAATACTCCTGCAATGGAAACACACGAGACTTAACTGGAGGAATCAACAAATTGCCGCATAAAAGTACTCAAAATACTTAGCTTGCAATAGAGGCTCAGGCTACCCATTTAACACACAAAACTGTTTTACAAAAAGAAAACAAAATAGGAATTTAATTTGGGTGTGGGGCAGGCTGCTCTGGAATCCTTCGGTGGGCGGGAGGAGACCTCTGCAGGACAACCATGAGCTGTTCAGCAGCAACAGCCGTGCGAGGAACCAAGGTGCCTGGTTGCTGTCTGCACTTTCCAATTCAACCTGCTAGACCAGTCCAGACAAGTGGGTTGAATTCCCCTTCCGGCAGATGTTGGAGACACAGAAAACTACCAGAAACTAGATTGTCTGTCTAAGGCCATACCCCTAGGAGTCGCCTTCAGTATTTTCTCTATCTCCAGCAGATGATAGTTGTCTGTTCCTTTTCTTCCCTGAGAGTTCCTTCGGAGGATTTCTGACTGGATGCCTCCTGGACGCACACAAGGTGCCCCTAAGATCCTAGCACATCAGCAGCTAATCTGAAGGGTTCAGCTCCTAGTCAGAAGGACCAGTACAGCTCCCCTCTAAGGGTTTCCAGCCTCCTGGCCACGCGGGCTATCGCAGGTTGCTACTAGGGGACATCTTAATTGCTCAGGCCTGTTAAAAATAAATAAATAAAAAAATTCTAATCATGAGGAGAAGGTCAAATAGTACAGCTCTACATTAGACGCTCCTGTTTCTCTCTGCTTCTGTCTGCTGAATGGGTTATAAGAACATAAGAACATAAGATATGCCATACTGGGTCAGACCAAGGTCCATCAAGCACAGTATTTTGTTTCCAACAGTGGCCAATCTAGGTCATATGTACCTAGCAGTTTCCCCAAGAGACACAGGTTCCACAATGCTTGTACTGGATCAAGCATTGATATCTTCGGTCACTTCTTAATAATGGTTTATGGACCTTTCCTCCAGGAACTTGTCCAAACCTTTTTTAAACCCAGCTACACTAACAGCCTCCACCACATCCTCCGGTAACAAATTCCAGAGTTTGATTACACGTTGAGTGAAAAAATATTTTCTTTTATTAGTCTTAAATAGTTTACCCTGTAGCTTCATTGCATGTCCCCTAGTCTTTCTATATTCTGATAAGGTAAACAATCGATCTACGTTTACCCGTTCCACTCCATTCATTAATTTGTAGACTGCTATCATATCTCCCCTCAGCCGTCTCTTTTCCAGGTTAAAGAGCCCTAACCATTTTAGCCTCTCGTCATAGGAGTATCCTTCCATCCCCTTTACCATTTTGGTGGTTCTTCTCTGTACCTTTTCTAAAATCGCTATATCCTTTTTAAGATACGGCGACCAGAATTGCACACAATATTTAAGGTGCGGTCTCACCATGGAACAATATAGAGGCATTATAATATCTTTTGTTTTATTTTCCATTCCTTTCCTTATCATACCTAGCATTCTATTTGCTCTCTTGGCCGCCGCTGCACACTGGGCCAAGGGTTTTAACATGGTATCCACAATGACGCCTAAATCTTTTTCCTGGGTGGTGGTTCCTAATGTGGAACCTTGCATCGTGTAACCATAGTTTGGGTTGTTCTTCCCTAGGTGCATAACCTTGCACTTGTCCACATTAAATTTCATCTGCCATTTTGATGCCCAGTCTTCCAATTTATCAAGATCCTCTTGCAATTTTTCACAATCCTTTTGGGTTTTAACAACTTTAAATAGTTTTGTGTCAACTGCAAATTTGATAACCTCACTCGTTATTCCACTTTCCAGGTCATTTATGAATATGTCAAAAAGCAGCGGACCCAGCACAGATCCCTGGGGTACACCACTATTCAGCTTTCTCCATTGGGAAAATTGGCCATTTAGCCCTACCTCTGCTTTCTATCTTTTAACCAGTTCCTGATCCACAATAGTACGCTGCCTCCTATCCCATGACTCTTTAGTTTTGCCAAAGGTCTCTGATGAGGGACCTTGTCAAAGGCTTTCTGAAAGTCCAGATACACAATATCAACTGACTCACCTTTGTCCACCTGTTTATTCACTCCTTCAAAAAAACATAACAGATTAGTAAGACAAGATCTTCCTTGTCTAAAGCCATGTTGGCTGTCTCCCATTAGGTTGTGACTATCTATATGCTGAGTAATTTTATTCTTTATGATGGTTTCTACCATTTTTCCCGGTACTGACGTCAGGCTCACTGGTCTGTAGTTTCCCAGATCACCCCTGGAGCCCTTTTTAAAAATTGGTGTTACATTGGCGATCCTCCAATCTTCAGGTATTAGAGATGATTTTAATGATAGTTCACAGATTACTGATAGCAGGTCTGCAATCTCATATTTCAGTTCTTTCAACACCCTTGGATGTATACCATCCGGCCCAGGTGATTTGCTACTCTTCAGTTTATCTAATAATTGTAAGACATCTTCCCGATGTATCTATTTCCTTCAATTCTTCCGCACCTTTAAATACCACTTCAGTCATGGGTAACATCCCTACATCTTCCTCAGTAAAGACCGAAGCAAAGAATTCATTCAGTCTCTCCGCTATCGCCTTGTCGCCTCTTAGTGCTCCTTTAACCCCTTTATCATCTAATGGACCAACTGACTCTCTCACAGGTTTTTTGCTACAGATGTACTTGAAAAGGTCTTTATTTCGCGTTTTTGCTTCCGCAGCAAGCTTCTTCTCAAATTCTCTCTTTGCCTGCCTTATCAATGCCTTGCATTTGACTTGCCAGTGCTTGTGCTGTTTCCAGGTTTCGTCGTTTGGCTCTTTTTTCCATTTCCATGTTTCCATTTCCATTTCCATTTCCATTTATCAGTGAGTTTGAAGCCCTCCCCCCCCAAGTCTGTGCTCTACAAAAAGATCTGTCGCTTCCTCCACTCCCGGCCAGAAGTCACTGCTCCTGCAGAGTCCCCTCAGGATTCAGCGCTGACTCCGGCTCCCCAGACCTTTCTCTCCACTCGGTCTCAGTGAATGTGCTCCGCACCGGGTAAGCCCACACGCGGCTTTCAGGGGGAAGGCCATTTGTTTTGGTGGGCATCAGTGTGGCAGCTATTTTGTATCACCTGGGCAGATGCGGTAGCTAATGGCAGGAAGTGGCTCCTTCCTGTGCAAACCTCTATTAGGGAAAAAGCCTTAGATCAGCATTTTTTCAGCAGGTGTGACGTTTCAGAGAACAATTTGGTGATTCCTGCACTAAAGGGAGCAGTGTCTACCATGCCCTCCTCCCTTCAGCATTGCATCATTTGTGCTTGCAAGCACAGGGACTTAGCAGACTGGGTTTGCTCCTCCTGTGCAGCTCACCCGGGGAAATCCTCCCATACTGGCATTAGGGTGCCTGGGGAGGGCATGAGCCCTCCTGCCTTACCCTCGGGGGAATCCAGAGACCTTCTTTCAGTTGAAGATTTTCTTCCACCCCTATTGCTGCCTTGGCCCACAGGGTCTACTCCTTTGCCCACAGGGCCTCTTCCTCAACCTCAGGATCCAGCTTCAATGCTGCTGCCTCCAGATCAGGGGACTCAACGCTTCCTGACACTTTTTAGACAGGTGTGGGACTTCTGGCATGTGGCTTCTACAACTTCAAGCTAGGAACCCCTTTCTTTCCAAGGACCTTGCAAGAACCTGTGCCAGGGACCTGGAAACGCACCCGTGCCATCTCTGTTCCTATGGGGGGATGCCCCCCACAAGGAGTCTACATGAACCTTAGGGACCTGGGCAAATGTGTCTCCAGTTGAGGAGGCTCAGTGGATGAGAGCCTTTACACCTCTGACCGCAAAGATGGTGAGTGGTCGCCCTTGAAGGCTTTGGTCGACAAACAAGACTGCTTGCAGACGATCCGGCTTTTCCGCAGGGAAGAGCTCCTGGCCTTGATTGCCCAAATGGTTGAAGCATTGCACCTCTTGTACCCTCCTATACAGGATCCAGCCAGGCTCAATCCCAGACGGATCCCATTCTACAGGGTATTTGGAAGTCCTCCAGGGCCTTTCCCTTTCCACAGGAACCCCAACAAATGGTGTCACAGGAATGGGATTCAACCAATGAGTGGCATCAGGGTCAGCAGTATCTTTGGTTCCCAGGGGAACTAGAGAAATGGTTCGCATATCCAAAGGTAGACATGCTGGGGGGGGGGGGGGGTCACCAAGCACACCACCATTCTGGTGGAAGGTGGAGTAGCCCTTCAGGATCAGAAGGAAAGGAAGGTGGAAGGGCTTCTCAAGACTTCCTTTTCTTCCTCTGCGCTGGCGCTTCAGGCCTTCATGGGTGGGGGTTTGGCAGCCTGCACCTTCCTGCGTTGGATTCAGCGACCACCCGAAGGTCGATCACTCGAAGATTCAGCAGTGGCATAGTTGGAATCTGTGGCAGACATTTTGGCAGATGTCTATTATGGTCTGCTAAGTCTCTTGGCTCAGTCAGTGGCTGCGGTGACGGTGGCCCATCGCTGGCTCTGGCTTCGGCAGTGGTTGGCATATGTGACCTCTAAGGCGGGCCTTGCCAAGCTTCCCCTTTAAGGGTAAGCTCCTTTTTGGCGAGGACCTTGACAAGTTAATCAAGGACCTAGGAGAAGTCAAATCACAGAGGCTTCCGGAGGACAAACCTAGGTCATCCTCCCGCCGTTCTGGGCAGTGTTCCTTTCCATCCTCCTCCTTCCGGTCCAGGTTCTGCAAGTCTCGGTGCTATCATTCAGGCAAGCCTTTTACAGCTGCGACTTCCAGCCACACCATCCAGAGATCACAGTCCTTTCAGGGCATCTGAAAAGGAAAGGACACCTACGCCGGTCTGGCAAAGTTCTCCGGGCCTGCCCGTTCCACCTGCTGACGGGGCGGGAAGCTCTCCCGGGGGATTGGCTGCCAGTAGGCGGTCGGCTGGTGCAATATTCCCAGAAGTGTGGGCCCTCATAATCTCCGACTGCTGGGTTCTCACTATTATTCGTCACGAGTATGTTCTCGATAGGCTTCTCGAATGGGCACAGACATTCTCATTTCGCCTTGCGGGGTGCCCCCAAAGCAAGCCACCATTCAGACCCCACCCTACAGCATCTCTTCCGCTTATGGGCCATCCGACCGGTCCCCCCGGCAGAGCAGGGCTGTGGTTGCTACTCCATCTACTTTGTAGTGCCCATAAAAGACAGGTCCTTTCAGCGAATCTTGGATCTCAAGGAAGTCAACTGGGCCCTTCGAGGTTCGAGCTTTCACATGGAAACCTTACAGTTTGTCATTCAAATGGTTCGGAAGGGGGAGTTTCTTCCCTCTCTGGACTTGGCGGAGGCATATTTCCACATTCCCATCCACGATGATCAGCAGCGCTTCTTATGCTTCGCAGTTCTTGGACAGCACTTTCAGTTTTGTGCTCTGCCGTTTGGGCTGGCCTCAGCTCCATGCACCTTTTTGAAGGTCATGGTGGTGGCTGCTGTGGCACTGAGAAAACAGGGCATCCGAGTGCACCCGTATTTGGACGATTTGACTCATTCACGCAAGCTCCTTCTCTGAGGCCTGAGTGGTAACCTTTTTGGAAGGGCTTGGCTGGGTTGTCAATCATACCAAGAGCTGTCTTCATCCATCTCGACCCCTTGAGTTCTTAGGGGCCCAGTTTGACACCCTCCAGGGCAAGGTTTTTCTGACGCAAGAGCGGTTTTGGAAGCTCACTTTGCAAATCCGACTGTTTCTTCTGCAGAGCAGCCCCTGGGTATGGGACTATCTGCAGCTTCTGGGTCCATGACCTCCACCATCAAAGTTGTCACATGCGCACATGCGGAACCTTCAACGGGCACTTCTCTCACAGTGGTCCCTTGTTTCAGAGAACTATGACCGGCAGCTTCTGCTTCCCCAGTCGATGTGGAGCAGTCTCAGCTGGTGGCTCTCACCGAACCATCTGCTCCATGGCATTCCCTTGGAGACTCCTTGTTGGACCCTAGTAACCACTGATGCCAGCCTCTTGGGCTGGGGAGTTCATTGCCTGAACCAGATGATTCAGGGGTCATGGTCACCACAGGAAGCCGGCTGGACCATCAACCGCCTGGAATCCTGGGCAGTGCACCTCTTCTTCACTTTCTGCCTTCCCTCCAAGCTCAGGAGGTCAGTGTTCTGTCCGACAATGCTACAGCAGTGTCTTATCTGAACCAGCAGGGTGGGACAAAGTGTCTGGGAGTGGCCAGGGAAATGGCCCTCCATTTTCCCTGGGCCTAGTGTCACCTATCAGCCTTGTCGGCTCAGCACATTGCCAGAGTGGACAACGTTTAGGTGGACTTCCTCAGCGGTCACCTCCTAGATCCAGGCAAATGGGAGTTAGTGCCCTTGGCTTTTTACAGAATAGTTTGTGCCTGGGGACGCCTGGATTTCAATCTCATGGTAACAGTGGTGAACGCGAAGACATCCACGTTCTTCAGCCGGAGGAGAGAATGTGGTTCGCAGGACCTGGATGCATTGGTCCAGCTGTGGCCCTCGGTCCCTCTGCTGTACCTCTTTCCTCCCTGGCCCTTGATCGGGAGGTTTCTTTGATGCATTGCGTTGCACCCTGGCGTGGTGATCCTGGTGGCCCCCTACTGGGCGCGGAGGCCATGGTATGCCAACCTCGTTCGCCTGCTCCAGACATCCCCTCTGCTACTTGGTCACGCCCCGGTCTCCTATGTCAGGGGCCAATCACAATGGATGATCCGGCTTGCAGGCTCACTACTTGCTTACAGCTTGGCTCTTGAGAGGCTCTGTCTGACTCGTCGGGACTACTCAAGTAGGGTGGTAGCTACCTGTTTAAAGGCCTGGCGCCCAGTAACCTCCTTGGCGTTTGCAAAGATCTGGTGCCTGTTTGAGGCATGGTGCTTCCGGCAGCACCTCTTGCCATGGAGGATGCATGTCCCAGAGATTTTGGCCTGCCTTCGGGATGGGAACCAAAGGAGCTGGTACACAAGACTTGTGGGATTATAGGTTTTTATTAAGCCCCAACGTGTTTCGGCCAATGGCCTTTTTCAGGGGGAAATAAGGATAACAAACCTTGAAAAAATAAATATAATATAAAAACATATTTTAAAATGAATAACAAAACAATACACAATAATATAAAGACATAAAAGCATCATGTTAGAATATGAAACCAAATTATAAAAACAAAATTTATAAAAAGAAGGGGGGATCAATAAAACAGATAAAACCACTTTAGTGATTAGTGTGAACATTAAATATGAGTCTCTGCTGCATAGTGAGCTATATCAGAAAGGCTATCAATGGTGGGTCACAGATAGTGGCAATAAAATAACTACCCCCTCCCCAGATGGAAAGGAGAGATGAGGAGGACCAAGTTTATATTTAAAAACATTCCTGCGTGATTCCAGGTACCTTTTAAAATCCTGCTGTTGAGTAAAGACAATTGCTGCTAAAAAACAGAAGTGTGAAACCGATCATGTTGGAACAGTATCTAAACCTATTGAGAGAAAAGAGTAATAGTAAAGTTATAAAAAAGACCTACCAAACAAATATGCCGTAGTGGTATCTCAACCGTAGTGGTTTCTCAAGTCGAATGACCAGTAAGAGACTACCATCCGGCTGTGACGGCTTTTAAAACGTTTTTCCCATTGCCAAAGGTCAGAGGTTAAAAATGGGCCACCATCTTTAAAGCAAATTTAACAATAGAATAAAAAAGGGGGAGGTAAAACATATTATGTGAAATATAAACCAAAAATAGGTTGGATTAAAAAGCTAAAATTGTTATCTACCAATATAGTATAAATATGCTAATGAAGTGGCATTGATGTGACAGCCGCCGTTAACTGAGGGAAGGAGTGATCACGGAAAGTCCCTTAATGAAATCCCAGCCATAAAATATTGACAAATTTTATGTAAAAATATTTTATTGTTCTATAGATTGACTTATAGAGGGACTAACTGGGTCGAGATTGAGGGCAACAAAAAAACAATTAACAGGGGGATCATTCTATTAAATCATATGTGTCAAATGGCAATGTTATTAGCGATCTTAAAAGGCAACTCTAATGAAAAAGACATTAGAAAATGGACCTCAATGTGAGCAGAGGTGTCCCATAAAGTTGAATTGTAAGGGGTATATATCTTCTCCTATTCGAACAAGATGCTGTTACATTTCCATAAAAAAGGACATTATAAAAAATAGAGGTAGAATCAAAGTAGGAGAGCGGTAGTCCCAGAAAAAAGCTCAAATAAGACCACAATTGCACATATGTTGAGAATCCTCTTAACACTAGAAGCCCCAAAGTGCGTCAATTGACGCATTATCACGACTGCGTTTAGCATGAAATGCAGATGTGAATTAATGTGAAGTTACTTATTTGTTAAATACGTGCAGTATGTGACGTCATTACATGTCATCGTGTGTTTATTGTTTGTAATGTCGGAGTAAAACTGTAAACAGTGATTTGAGATGTGCCACCTAGTGGGAACATGAATTTATACCTTGACGCCCCAAAGTACGTCAATTGACGTACCCAAGACAATTGAGTGCGTCAATTGACGTACTTTGGGGCTTCTAGTGTTAAAGGATGAAAACAATAAACCAAAAATAATTAAACCACCAAAACAGTGAATATAAAATAGATTTGTGATTATAAAAATAGCGCTGTGACAATAAATTCTAAAAACACAAAAAAATAAAAAAATAAAAAACAAAAACAAAGGGAGGAGGGGGGAGGAGGGATGGAAGGGGAAGGGGGGAGGGGAGGAAAGGAGGGTAGGGGAGGGAAAGGGGGCAGGGGGAGGAAAGGGGGGAGGAAAAGAGGGGAGGGAGAGGAAAGGAGAGAGGTGGATGAGGAAAAGGGGGGCAGGGGGAGAGGAAAAAAGAGAAGGGGGGAGGGAAGAGGGGGGAGGAGCAATGCCAGGGCCCCAGTCAGGGGCTTTGTTCCTTAGACTTCAGCAGGGTCTTATGGCATAACCTCCAAGGCCACCATCGCCTGTTGCACCAGGCCATTGAATCTGCTTACATCCTGCAAGGCAAGCCGGTACCCCAGGCCTATGGGCGCACTCCAGTCGGTCTCAAGCAACATCATGGGCATAGCGCTCCTGGGTCGCCCCTCTGGACATTTGTCGGGTGGCCACCTGGTTGTCCTTGTCCATGTTTGTGAGACACTATCACCTCGATCTCCAACCCCACGATGCGGCACGCTTTGGGGCCAGTGTGGTGGCAGCAGCTGTCTCTTTCCACCCTGGGATGGCATAGCTTGGGTACTTGCCACTGCCTGATCGTCTCTCCAGTCTAGTCCTGGACCTCTGGGTTGTCCACCTTATTCAGCAGCTTGGAGACTGAGGACCCTCCCTCTTTTGTGATGTCATCTGTATATCCTCCCGAGAGCCACCTTCATCCCTCAGTTACCTCAGTCTCCAAGCAGCTGAATGGGTCGGTGAGCCTGGGGGTCCGGGCTCACTGGAGGAACAATTGAGGATAGTTTGTAGATATAGTTTTAGTATAGCTTCTAGGCCTTGGGGAGAAAAGAAAAAAAAAAACCCCAAAAACCCCAAAGGAAACCATAAGGAAAAGCAGGGTCTGTGCCTTTAAATTCGGCAAGCGCTCTTCCTTTGAATGTGCAGCAGGCTCTCCTCCAATCTGGTCGTTTCACTGCCCCTGGTGGGTATTTAGGCAGTGGCCACTAAAACAGCAGAATTTGCTCCGGTTCGGCAGCAGTAGAGGAGCGGAACCGGAGCGGTGCACAGCCGGGTGCTTAACAGAAGTTTTTGCCTGTGAACGCGCTTTGGCTGTCTGCGGCGATCGTCCGGCGTCGGGCGTTCGCGCGGTGCACGGCCCTCAGCCCCGAGCCAGGATTGGGTTCCAGAGGCGGAGAGGCAGCGGAGGCATGCTGTTTTGCGGGGGAGGCCGGAAAAGGTAAGAAGACCGTAGTGTCAGTTTTTCTCCAGGACCAAACAGGAAGTCAGTCCTCACATATGGGTGACATCGACGTCGATGAAGCCCTTGCGGAGCATTTCCCCAGCTTTCCATGAAAGCCTTTGGGAATGCAGGCACGCATGCGCGGTTCCCTTCCCGCCTAAAGGTGCCATCATACCCCAGTCTCTTGTTTTCCGTGAAGCCTGCTGGACATGAGTCCTCGTCATCCCGGAAAATGTGACTTTTTTGGCAATTCGCTGTTTTTTCGTCTCCGGTTCGACACCGGTTCCCCTCCCGCCGGGTTCGGTACACCGGTATCGAGCCCGATCTCTTTTTTCGTTTTTTGCCCTTCGTGGCTGGCGTTTGCGCCCTTTTTTTCTTTTCCCTGGAAGGCCGGTCCTTCGACCTCGCGGGGACTCTTTTTTCCCTGATGGCCTCCAGTGGTTTTAAGAAGTGTGATCGGTGTAAGAAACTGATGTCTCTCACCGACACACATGACTGCTGCCTCCGGTGCCTCGGTCCTGATCACGACCCTAAGACGTGTGGACCATGTGGGAAGATGTCTTCCAAGGCACTGCGTAGTCGACAGCACCAGAAAGAGAGGCTCTTTTCTGACTCGGCCTCCGGCCAGGCCCGGACCTCGTCTGAGGCCTTGACATCTCGGGAGTCTGATCCCGAGCACCATTGTGGCTCCTCGGAATGGGGGTCCCCCGACCGGGAACGCAAGAGGAAGAAACGGCTCGCGAGGGCATCGTCGGAAGAGGTCCGGGGATCCTCGAGAACTCGGTCTCAGACCCCTGACCGTCGCCCCGGGCCTGTGGAACAGGAGAAGCCATCCAAAGTTCCTCGACTGGAGCCGGAGTCTGCTGGACACGCAAGTCCTGTAGTCCTCGTGGACTCTCCTCCCAGGGAGCCGACGTCGGGCCCGGTGCCGCCGGGGCCCGAGTCGGGAGCTGCTGAGTCTCCTGAGCTGAGTCTCAGGTTGACAGCCTTGGAGAGC
Organism: Ichthyophis bannanicus; assembly: GCA_033557465.1. Lineage (NCBI taxonomy): Eukaryota > Metazoa > Chordata > Amphibia > Gymnophiona > Ichthyophiidae > Ichthyophis > Ichthyophis bannanicus. The sequence goes on from CM066032.1 coordinate 749,559,185, forward strand.
AGATTGTCTGCCTTCATGGACCAGCAGCGGGCACTGATGGCCAGCCTGTCTGGCGCATCTGCCCCGACCACCGGGACATCGACCTCGAAGTCGACCCCGGAGACCGAGCCGATACTCGAGACCATGAAGGCTCGAGGTCGACCTCGGTCGTGGTCTCCCTCGACCTCCCGTTCGGGACCGAGGGCGTCGACGCCGGTGCCATCGGTGTCGGGGCGGGTGCTCGCAGGCCCCGCGAGGTCGGACCCCGATTCTTCTTCGGACGAGTCCGCATGGGAGACGGAGGATGAGGAGTCTCCCGACACCTTTAAGACTCAGTGCATCCCATCGGACTCGCCGCAGTCTGAGCCCCGGAGTAGATCTCCCCCCCCCCCCCCCGGAGGATACCAGGTTCTCGGAGTTTGTTTGGGATATGGCCACTGCCTTGGCTATCCCTACGGACCCCGAGGAGGAGCCTCGAGCCGAAGAGCTCGAGGCCCTGCAGTACGACTCTCCTCCGAAGGAGGCCTTTACTGTCCCGGTTCCTCCGATACTGGAACGGCTCCTCTTCCGCATGTGGGAGGCACCGGCCTCGGCGCCGGTTTTAAGCAAGCGGGTCGATTTGATCTATCGACTCCGCAAGAGTCCTGGCTTTCAGAAGGCGCAGCTACCACACCATTCCATGGTGGTGGAATCGGCCATGCATCGCCTGAAAAGTCAGAAGATGCACTCTGCGGTGCCCCCTGGCAGGGAGGCCTGGAACCTCGATGGTTTTGGTAGAAAGTGCTTCCAGGGCTCGATGCTTGCTTGCCGTGTCCAGTCTTACCAGCTGTACATGGGCATGTACTTACGGGACCTGGCCAAGGAGCTGGCCGGGTTCTCTGTGGTCTCTCCGGGGAACCCTTGCAGAGGTTCAAGTCCTTGTCCTCGGGGATCCGGGAATGCTCTAAATTTATGTCCCGCGCTGCCTACGATGGCTTTGAGGCTTCGGCCCGTGTTGCAGCAGCCAGCATCGTGGCTCGACGCCAGGCATGGCTGCAGTCATCGGACCTCGAGCCATGGGTTCAGGACAAGTTGGTCGATGTCCCTTGCCGAGGTGAAAACCTTTTTGGCAAACCCATGACCGAGAAGGCCGCCCAGCTCGAGACCGAGCACCTCACACGGACCAGGCTGTCTAGGAAGACTTCTGCCACTAATCACAAGAAGAAGGGCTCGGGGAAAAAGTCCTTTTACCCGAGGAAGGGCACTGCCTACAAACAGTACCCGCAATATCAGGCTGCCCAAGCTGCACCCCAGGGTCAGCAAGCCAAGGGGCAGGGTAATGGGCCCCGTAGGCAGAGGACCCCAAGCCTCCGGCCCCTGCTCCTACACAGCAGGGTGGGGGATTTTGACTCCTTTGGCATAGCCTCTCTGTCCCTGCTCTCCCAACCCTGCACAGGAGGTCGCCTAGCTCTGTTTGCCCACCAGTGGCCACTCATCACCGGAGACAGGTGGGTGCTAAGCATAGTCCAAAAGGGCTATGCCCTGCACTTCCTCCAGCTGCCTCTGCCATACTTCCCAGGGGAACCTCCAAGACCTCCCCTGCACACAGATCTTCTCCTTCAGGAGCTGCAAGGTCTGTTGATAGACAGGGCGGTGGAGCCTGTGCCACCCCACTTGCAAGGCCGAGGGTTCTACTCCAGATATTTCCTGGTGCCCAAAAGAACCGGTGGTCTTCGACCTATCCTGGATCTCAGAAACCTCAACAAGTTCCTGGAGAAAGAAAAGTTCAAGATGCTTACTCTTGGAACACTTCTGCCCTACCTCCAGCAGGGAGATTGGCTATGCTCCTTAGATCTGAAGGATGCGTATACCCACATCCTCATCCATCCAGACCACAGAAAGTACCTCAGGTTCATTGTGGGAGGAAACCATTATCAGTACAGAGTACTGCCTTTGGCCTGACCTCCGCTCCCAGGGTCTTTACCAAATGCCTGGCAGTGGTGGCAGCCTATCTGAGAAATCAGGGAATCTTTGTATTCCCCTATCTGGACGACTGGCTCATAAGAGGTCAGACATACCAGGAGGCCAGACAAGCCACCCTCAGAACCATTACTCTACTTCAAAGCCTGGGGTTTGTCATAAACTTCGCAAAGTCCACTTTGCTCCCCTCCCAGAACTTGGAGTTCATAGGAGCAAGGTTGGACTCTCTGCTGGCAAAGGCGTTCTTACCAGAAGACAGGGCCCAGAGACTGATAAACTTAGCAAACAAGTTTCTCAGCAGGTCACTGGTCTCCGCCAGACTCTGCCTGAGACTTCTTGGCCACATGGCTTCGACAGTACATGTGACCCCCAATGCCAGACTCCATATGAGGCCTGCACAGTGGTGCCTGCGGACTCAGTGGTCACAGGCCACAGGCAACCTCACCGACAGGATAAGGGTGTCCAGACACTTGCTGCACTCCCTCAGATGGTGGCTACACCCACCCAATCTACTAAGAGGAGTACCTTTTCAGAGTCCTGCGTTCACAGTGGTCTTGACCACAGATGCCTCCCTGCAAGGCTGGGGAGCTCACTGTCTAGGCAAGTGCACCCAGGGTCTGTGGTCTCCCTGGGAAGCTGCACAGCAAATCAATCTCCTGGAACTCAGAGCTATTTGGTTAGCCCTCAAGACTTTTTCTCAAATCCTGGCTCATCAGTCTGTCCTGGTTCAGACAGACAACCAGGTAGCCATGTTCTATGTGAACAAGCAGGGCAGAACTGGGTCCAGGCTCCTCTGTCAGGAGGCACAGGACCTTTGCTTGTTTGCTCTCAAGCACAACATGCTCCTCAAAGCAGTCTATCTACCTGGCCAGGAGAACTACCTGGCCGGACAGGTTGAGCAGGATTCTGCAGCCCCACGAGTGGCAGCTCCATCCCATGGTAGTTCAAAAGATTTTCATGCAATGGGGGCTTCCATCCATAGACCTGTTTGCCAGTCCTCTGAACAAACAGCTGCCCCAGTTCTGCTCCAGGCAACCGCATCCTCTGCGGATAGCAGCAGATGCTTTTCTGATTCCCTGGTCTCATGGCCTCCTGTATGCGTTTCCTCACACGCCTCTGGTGGCCCGAACTCTATTCAAGATTCTCGAGGACAAGGCCTCGGTTCTGCTGGTGGCTCCCAGGTGGCCGAGACAGCCTTGGTTTCCACTTTTGCTACAGCTTGCAGTGGATCCCCCACTGCCTCTAGGGTTCCAACCCAACCTTCTCTCTCAAGATCAGGGTTCTCTGCTGCACCCCAACCTCAAAGCTCTCAATTTGATGGCATGGAGGCTGCAAGGGTAGTTTTGGCTCCCTGGGGCCTGCCTCAGGAAGTTGAAGAGGTTCTCCTAGCCTCTAGGAAACAGTCCACTAGAAAAACCTATGCTCTCAAATGGAAAAGGTTTTCTGTGTGGTGTCAGCTACGTACAGAGGATCCCTTCTCCTGTACTGTGCCAGTAGTGCTTCAGTACTTACTACACTTATCAAATCAGGGACTTAAGTCCAATTCTGTTCGGGTCCACCTCTCAGCTCTAGCAGCTCACCACTCACTGGTGGAAGGACATTCTCTGTCGGTTCACCCTTTGGTGTCCCGCTTTCTCAGAGGCTTGCTCTTGCTCAAGCCTCCAATCCGTCCTCCTGCTCCTGAGTGGGAGTTAAATGTGGTCTTGCAACAATTGACTCGCCCACCCTTTGAGCCAATGGCTACTTGTCCTCTCCGCTTCCTGTCCTGGAAGACTCTCTTCCTGATAGCCCTAACCTCGGCCAGGCGAGTGAGTGAGCTTCAGGCCCTGGTCTGTGACAGGCCTTACACCAGAATCTATAGGAACAGGGTAGTCCTCAGGACTCATCCTAAGTTCCTCCCTAAAGTTGTCTCCTCTTTCCACCTCAACCAGGAGGTGGTTCTTCCAACATTCTTCCGTAGGCCTCTTGCAAGCCAGGCTGAAGCAATTCTACATACCCTGGACTGTAGGAGGGCCTTATCCTTCTACCTTGACCATACGCAAGGGCACAGAAGGGCTACTCAACTCTTCATATCTTTTGACCCTAATAATTTTGGGTTAGCTATGTCCAAGCGTACCTTGTCCATCTGGGTGGCTGACTGTATCACCTGGGCTTACAAGGCGGCTGACCTTCCTTTGCAGGGTCGGGTCACGGCCCATCGTGTCAGGGCAATGGCTGCCTCAGTGGCTCACCTCCGCTCTGTACCATTGGTAGACATCTGCAGGGCTGCTACTTGGTCTTCAAGCCAGACCTTTGCAGCCCACTACTGCCTGGAGAGGGAGTCCTGTAGGGACAGTGCTTTTGGCCAGGCAGTACTCCGGAATCTCTTTGAGGTTTAGGCAACTCCTGCCCTCTGTTGGGCTACCGGTGGAGGTTCTGTCAGTAGAAAGCCTTTCTTTGATGCTGGGACTAGAGGAAGTTCTCTTGTTCAGCCTGGGTTCCTGGTAGCCCAGAGCTAGGGAGTCACCCATATGTGAGGACTGACTTCCTGCTTGGTCCTGGAGAAAGAGTAGTTACTCACCTGTAACAGGTGTTCTCCAGGAGCAGCAGGAATCAGTCCTCACAACCCTCCCTCCTCCCCTTGGAGTTGCAGTTGTCCATAGTTTGTTTTACATTTTTGTGTGCTGTTCTTAGCTATGTCATTTGACTGAGGTAAGATGGCACCTTTAGGCGGGAAGGGAACCGCGCATGCGTGCCTGCATTCCCAAAGGCTTTCATGGAAAGCTGGGGAAATGCTCCGCAAGGGCTTCATCGATGTCACCCATATGTGAGGACTGATTCCTGCTGCTCCTGGAGAACACCTGTTACAGGTGAGTAACTACTCTTTCCTTTCAGCGTGTTTGAGCGCGAATCGAGGGGCAGGCCTAGCCACGTGGCATCAGTGCGGGAAGCGCAGGCACAGCATCGGGGCTTGCACAAGAGCTCTTTCGGGTGGAGCGGAGCCTCGTTTGTCGCTCTAATGAAGGGGGCTTCACTATACAGCAGGTAGCTGTTGAATTCTATTGAAAAAAAAAAGAACAAAGGAAGATTTTTTTTTTTTTTTTTCCGTTTTGACTTTTTCAGTCTCCTGACTGCTTTCGGCATTGGTTGGGACAGGGAGCAGGAAGGGTTTCCACGAGCCCTGCACAGTGCTGGGATGCCTTCTAGACACCAATGTTTTGTCTGTGGGGCTAGGAGAGGCACAGTGGCTGATTCGGGTGTTTGTAAAAGCTGTACGAAGGAAGCCTCGGCCGTAGAGCATGCCGGAGAGGACAAGGAAGAGCGACTGGAGGCCGAAGCAGGCCCTTCGGTAGCTCAGTCAGCGAGCGTATCCCTTGGGGAACCGGTAGCAGGGCCATCGTCCGCTCCGGACATTCCGCCATCACCTGCGGCCTGGCCCAAGGGGCTGGAGTCCATCTTCTCTACAGTTTGTGGCTCTCCTGCAACTAGCAGTGGAAGCCTTCCCGCAAAGACAGGCGAAGGGAAGCCCCGAGGGTTGTGGGTTGAAGAGACTCGCGGCCACACCCACTACAGAGGTTCAGGAAGGGGTCAAGAGGCCGCGTATAGTCGGAGATGTCAAAGATCAGTCAGTTGCCTCAGAGGGGCAGCTATCAGATGAGGAAGGCTGTCAGATGGCTGCCTGGGTGAGAATGTTCACAGTCTTGGCAAAGGCATATATCAATATGGTTTGCAAGGGATTGTGGGAAATGCAGTCCATTCACACCAGACACAGCCACTCACAATAATTAGTTGTGCTTGAGTGTAAAGTCAATAAGATATTTATTTATGGGGTTATTTCTCCCAACACAGATATGCTTGGTAGCACATAAAACAGGATACTTGCTTTCAGTGTTAAACTTAGAAAAACAAAATCAGGAAAACAACAGTTGAACTTGTCAGGCAATCAAATCAAAAGAATAAAGACCTGGTTGGTAACAAACTGGTCTTTTCTGTAGGCTTTAGCTAATATTTTCTTAGCAGTGTTTCAAACAACAAGCAAAACCCACAAAGAAGGGAAAAACTGTTCTTTTCAGGTTAACTTCTTATATCTTCACACATAGACTCAGAAGTGATTCCCTCAGAGCTCACAAGCAATTAGGTAAGGCTCAATTGCTAGCAGTTATCCAGCTGAAACCCCTTAGCTGGCTTGCTTTTCTACTGCGTGGCCCAAAATCCTACTCAGGAGCTTTTCTGAGTAGATTAAAGAACAAGTTTGTATTTCTTTTGTGATGGTTGTTGTACTTTGTAACAGAAAATTACCAAAGGAGTTTAGACAGAGAGCAATCCATATATTCACAGCCTGTATCTAAGACCGCTCCCCCTTCTTCAACAATCATGGGTTCAATATCATGGATTGGCACAGAGGAATTTCTCAATGTAGCACTCTCAGGAGAATACTTGTTTCCCTGCTGTCTTTCAAGGTTATAGCTAGGGCATAGATCAGTGTTCATACCTGAGCTTCCATTGCTGTTAGAGTTCCTCTCTAAATAGCCTGGCCAGTATGTAGTCCAGTTCTTATGTCCAGCCTTCCAATCCAGATCCCTGGACACTGGATCTCTCTTCACATACCTTCTGGCACGGGTCCTAGGGTCCCTTCCACGTGCAGCCGTCTCCCTCACAGGTACCGTCTGGAGATTCCTAGCTCTGCAGCACCATTCCTCTGGCTTTCCCCAGTCCAATGGTATATGCTGGCCTTTTGAATGTCTCCCAGTATACGTACTGCTCTGGACTCCTTTAGGCCTCCCAAATGCTTTCCTCTTCTTTCTTCCAAAGGGTTTCTTGCCCTCTCTGTCCGTCCGGTCTGGCTTCTGTTCCTGATGATCCTCCAGATAATGAAGCTGTCCAAGATGAGGATCTCCCAGATGAAACTGAGGATGAGGATCTCCCAGATGAAACTGAGGATAATTCTCTGTAGAATAAACTCTATCTTTATTCTGCTTAGATGAGTGCTCCACCTTAGCACAGCGCAGCTGTGCTGAATCAGGCCCTGCCCTTTGAGATGAGTGCTTGGGGATTACCTCATAGTCCTCTTGATTGAACACACGTTTCCCCACTTCAGCTCCTCTAATGGCTGTTGGAAACCTGGTGCATTCTGGGACTGGTAGTCTTTTATGGAAAAATTCTGTTTTCTTATTTCTACCAGAACTGACAGGTTGCTTGTTCAGAGTCACTTCACCTTTTCTATAGCTCCTTCCTGAGCTATGATAAGCTTCCTTATCACAAGGCAGAAGTGTGGACCTCAAGGAGGAGTTAGAAGAAGGAGAGCTTGCCGATAAGGAAGATCAGGTGAGAGTGGTGTGGGTCTTCCGCAGGGACGAGCTGCCGACGCTCATTGCAGAAATGCTAAGAGCACTAAACATGCCGGTCCCGGGGTCAGCGGAGGATGAGACCCTAGAGAATCCGTTGTTACAGGTCTTTAGAAAGACTCAAGGGGCGTTTCTGGTGCACAGGGTGTTTCAGGAAATGATTCAAGAAGAGTGGAATGTACCGGAGGCCCCTCTGAAGGGTTCAAGATTGATGAGCAGGATGAATTGGAAGGAGAAATTTCACTTGCCGTTAATTTCCTTTCCTGGAATCCTGTTAGACCAGTCCAGCTCTCACCCATTTGGCATGCATTTCAGAAAGCCTTATCAGAGCAGTATTTTCAGTCAGCCTTGGTCATAGTAACAAAGACCACTAGTCTATACAAAGAGCCTTCTCCCTAAGGGTTCTTGTACATAGTTAATGGTCTGCACGTCGGCCATGCTGGCTTTCATACTTTGTTTGGTTACCAATATAAATGCTTTGCCAGAGTATACTGAAGGCAACCCCTAGGGGTATGGCCTTATATCTACCAGGGCTCAGCCAATCAAGTTTCTGGTAGCTTTCTCTGAATCCAACATTTGCTGGAAGGGGGATTCAACCCACCTGTCTGGACTGGTCTAGCAGGATTCCAGGAAAGGAAATTAACAGTAAGTGAAATTTCTCCTTACTTCCGCAGTGGTAGATTGTGAGTACTTTTGTTTGGGAACATTTTGAATTGTTTTGTTTGCAAATCAGTGCTTTCCACACTGACAGGGTTTATTTCAGATATCTTTGGCCATTGTGGGGTTAGTCATGCCGGGCTCCAAGCTTACAGGCGCACATGTGAAATGGAGGCTCCCAGAAGTTTCTGGTGGAAGCTGGTGAGCGTTCCCATCAGGGGACATCGCCCGTACATGAGGACTTATTCCTGCTAGTCACAGAGAACACATGCTACAGGTGAGTAACCATGCTTTCTCTTTCAAGGGCTGGTCCAGATGGAGGATGTTGATCAGTTCTCACTTGTTTCCTGGTTCTTGAGAGGGCAGGGTTCCTGAAGAGGGGTTGCTTGACAGTGTCCCATTCTAGTACAGGCTCAGAAGAAGTCCACGTTTGTCGCTAATGTCTGTGTATGGCCGATCTTCAAAGCCTGGTGTGAGGATCCAGCATCAGAGGTGAGGAGGTTTCTTCCCAGATATTTTGACGTTCCTTCAGGATGGTTTAGAAAAAGGGTTGTCCTTGAACTCTCTACATGTGCAAATAGCGGAGAATGAATTTTATAGAGGATTGATATAGGTTGCCCTCTGGCGTCTCACCCTGATGTTTGTTTGTTTCTGAAAGGATCAGAATCTGGTCTTTGTTTCTGGTGAAGGTTGTTTTCCATATCATCCTGCTAGGCCAGTTCAGACAAGTGGGTTATGTCCCCCTACCAGCAGAGGTGGAGATGGAGAAAAATCCAGAGGCTTCTGATGACCTCATCCTGTACTATAGAGTAGATCTGGAGGGCTTAAAACCCCAGTATTTCTCTGTCTCCAGCAGAGTGGACACATTTGAGAAGCTTTGTGAAAACTGAGGAAAATTTGATTTAGCTCATGAGTAACCACTCTTAGGGGCAACTTCCTCACTTGAGCTGTATGTATGAGGCACCCATTGGGTCATCCTTAACACCAGTGCCCTCCTGGGTTGCCAAAAGAGAAAGCATGTCAGTTCAGTTCTCCGTCCTTATCCTATTAAGGGCCAGTTGAACAGCCAAATTGTTGGATCAAGATCCAGAGCCTGGCATTCCCTCAGTGTCCCCTTCCCCTCCTCCTCCTTTTCACCAAAGATTGGTCTGCGGCCAAGAGGGGTATGTTTAGTCTATTCTGAAGAGGCTCCTCAGCCTCCAGGCCATAATGCTGTTGCCGCCTGCTGAAAGGAATAAGGGCCGATATTCCATTTACTTTGTGGTGCCAAGAAGGATGATGACTCCTGCCTGATTTTGGATCTCAGTAATATCATTGCTCACCCGAGGGCCTTTCATTACCACATGGAGACTTTGAGGTCGGTCAGGAAAGTGGTCCAACGTGAAGAGTTTCCTGCATCCTCGAACTTGGCCGAGGTGTACTTCCACATTTCCATTTGCGAGGGTAAATGGCACTTTCCTCGCTTCTCTGTTCTTGGCTCCCACTTCCAGTTTGCCGCTCTACCCTTTGTCCTTGGTGCAGTGGAGAGACTGTTCACTAAGGATATAGTGGTGGCTGTCTCTGTCCTTTGCATCCTTATTTGAGTAACTGGCTCATTCTGGCTAGACTGCATGCCAAAGCCCTGCTGGTGCCTGTCCAGGTGGTGCAGTTTCTGGAGAGTCTATTCTGGGTGATCAGTTATGACAAGAACTTCTTGGAGCCTACCTAGCCATTAGAGTACCTTGGGGCATGGTTTGTTACCGGCTGAGGAAAGGTCTTCCCACCTAAGTAGAGAGTGGAGAAGTTGTAGTCTTAGCTGAAGGTGTTTTGGAGGCAACAGGCTCCCAAGGCCTGGGACTACCTCCAGCTCTTGGGGTTGATGGCGGCAACTATCGAGATGGTCCTCTGGGCACGAGCACATATGCATCCGCTACAAAGAAATCTGTTGTCCACTGATCTCCTTCCTCACAGGACTTCGGCATCAGGTTCTGGCTTCTCTCACTGAAATGGTGGGAGCAGCCCGGTCAGCTGAAAGGCCTTGCCCTGGATGATCTCCAGTGGCTTCTAGTGATAAAGAATGCCAGTTTGTCTGGATAGGGAGCTCATTGTCTAGGACTGATGGCCCAGGGTCACTGGAACAAGTGGGAGGTGGCTTGGCTCATCACTTAGCTGGAAGCGAGGGCCATTTGTTTGGCTTTCCTGTATCTCTGGGATATAGTCTGATGCAGAGCAGTTCTGATCTTCTTGGGCAACACCACAGTGGCGGCCTATGTCGAGTCAGCAGGGGGGCGCGAAGAATTCAGAGGTCTCCTAGGAAATGACTCTCCTGTTTGCCTAGGTGGAACAGAATCTCCTGGCCTCTCAGTGCAGTGGGAGTGGACAACATGGAAGCAGACTGTCAGTCTCCACTCCCTTGATTCTGGACATTGGGAGTTGAGCTGGTTGGTATTCAAAGAGATCCTGAACAGGTTGGGGTTACCCCAAGATGAAGCGCTTGCGACATGGGCCAGTGGCAAGGTGCAAAGGTTCTAAAGCTGCTGCAAGGAGGTAGGCTGCAAGGGCATGTTTGCCTTGGTTCAACCTTAATTGTATCCAACACAAATCATATACGGTCACTTCCTTGAGCTTATATAGCCATATAAAAATAAATAAGTTTATCAGCTCAATAACTTACCCTGAGTTCAGTAATTGTTTAATTGCTACAACAAGCCTATCAACTAGATGCAACGAGGTCTCATATTTTCATGAGGCGTTTAATCAGCCAGACTTGCTGGAATGAAAAGTGCCTTCTGCAACATCAACGACCTCTATTAACTATGCATTCACGTGGCTTTTTCAATTTTTTTTGTTTTTCTATATTTTCTAAACTTAACTTACTATAAAAATATATATATATAAACTTGTTTTCTATTTGTAATATTTTATGTCATCTGACAGTTACTACCCTATATTTTAGGGCTCAGCGCATGTCTCCACAGTCCATCAGATCACCAAAATTCATAGTCCTCCAATCAGCAAAAAAATTTTTTTATATAAAGAGAGACTGCACTTATCTGTTGTCTTTGGTGAGAAACTCGTGAGGATATCCAGTAGAAGAAACTCCAAAGATGGTCCCAATTCAAAAAGATGTTCCCGACGTCTAACCGTGAAGCGCTCACTCGTTTCACTCTGCGTTTCTTCAGGGGAATCGTGCTTCCAACTTCTACCCTCTTTTTTTGTAACTGCACGGACTAAAACAGATTATGCCATTCATACTAGCTTCCACATACTGAACTCACATATAGTTATATGGGGTTAAATGCACAAGTTGATTGGCATTTGTGTAGCTGAATTCGGCTTGTGAGTTTTGTCAAACACAAGTGATGTAAGCACCTCCCATTATTCTCTCTATTTAATCGAGGGAAAGAAACAGTCCGCATGCGCGGCGTCTTTTGGGTACTACAGAAAAATTTAAGCGTTTGCTGAATGAATAAAGGTAACAAATGGTTTCTTATAGTTCTTGATAGTACATTATTATAACTATATGTGAGTTCAGTATGTGGAAGCTAGTATGAATGGCATAATCTGTTTTAGTCCATGCAGTTACAAAAAAAGAGGGTAGAAGTTGGAAGCACGATTCCCCTGAAGAAACGCAGAGTGAAACGAGTGAGCGCTTCACGGTTAGACGTCGGGAACATCTTTTTGAATTGGGACCATCTTTGGAGTTTCTTCTACTGGATATCCTCACGAGTTTCTCACCAAAGACAACAGATAAGTGCAGTCTCTATATAAAAATTTTTTTTTCTGATTGGAGGACTATGAATTTTGGTGATCTGATGGACTGTGGAGACATGCGCTGAGCCCTAAAATATAGGGTAGTAACTGTCAGATGACATAAAATATTACAAATAGAAAACAAGTTTATATATATATATTTTTATAGTAAGTTAAGTTTAGAAAATATAGAAAAACAAAAAAAATTGAAAAATTGAAAAAGCCACGTGAATGCATAGTTAATAGAGGTCGTTGATGTTGCAGAAGGCACTTTTCATTCCAGCAAGTCTGGCTGATTAAACGCCTCATGAAAATCTGAGACCTCGTTGCATCTAGTTGATAGGCTTGTTGTAGCAATTAAACAATTACTGAACTCAGGGTAAGTTATTGAGTTGGTTCAACCTTAGCCAAAGCAGGTTCTGCTATACATGTTTCCTCTGTGGCCTCTCATATGTCGAGTGCTTCATTGTGTCGAACACCATCAGAGTCCAATGGTGCTGGTGGCACTGGATTTGGCTGAGGAGGCTGTGGTATGTGGATCTGATGGACCTCTTGACAAGGTGCCCCCTCTGTGTCTCTTAGGTGCAGGAGCTTTTGAGGTAAGGGCTGATCCTGCTGGATGATCTGCCTTCCTTCCTGTTTATGGCCCTGCCCTTGAGAGGTGATGCTTAGCGTGTGAGGCTATTCTCCTGCTGTGGTTTCCATGCTTCTGAAAACAAGAGATTCTACATGTCTCACCAATGTTCACATTTGGTGTCTATTTGAGCACTGGTACCAGGAGCGTCAAGTCACTCAGCGCTGCAGGCTTGCTGGCCCTTCTCTCTTTCTTCCATTATGGTTTTGACAAGAGCCTGTCTCTCTGTTCACTGAGGGTTCAGATGGCAGCCTTGTTTTGTTTTAGAGGGCTAGTGGCAGAGTGCTCTCTGGCCTTGCACCCAGACATGGATTGGTTTCTGAGGTGAGTTGAGCATTTGCATCCTCCCCTGCACTTGATGGTTCCTTCTTGGGATCTCTAATTTCTTCAGGCCTTGGAGGCTGTGCTGTTTGAGCCCTTGAGGAGGGCTAACTCAAGGATTTGTCTTTTAAGACTGCCTTTTTGGTCATTTTTTGTTCAGTAAGACACATTTCAGAGTTTGAGTGCTGAGATCCCTATCTATCCTTCTTGGGGGAGGTTGTGTATTTACGGTCCGTTCCTTCTTTCTTGCAAAAGGTGGTGTTAGCCTTTCATATCAACCAGGTGATCTGTTTAAGAACATAAGAAATGCCTTAATGGGTCAGACCAAGGTTCATCAAGCCCAGTATCCTGTTTCCAACAGTGGCTCATCAAAGCCATGAGTACCTGGCAGGTTCCCAAAGAAGCACACAGGTTCCATAACGCTTATCCCAGGGCAAACAATGGGTTTCCTGGGTCCTATTTAATAATGGTTTATGGACTTTTCCTCCAGGAACTTGTCCAAACTTTTTTTTTTTTAACCCAGCTACACTAACAACTTTAACTACATCCTCCGGTAACGAATTCCAGAGTTTGATTATGAGTTGAGTAAAAAAAATATTTTCTTTTATTAGTCTTAAATCGGTTAGATTATAACCTTTCCACTTTTTGATGGCATAAACAACTGATCTACGTTTACTCATTCCACTCAATTCATTAATTTATACACCTCTATCATATCCCCCCTCAGCCTTCTCTTTTCCAAGTTGAAGAACCCCAACCTTTTAAGCCTATCCTCATAGGAGTATCCTTTCATTCCCATGTTTGTTATTCTAATTTGAACCTTTTCTAATCCAGTTATATTCTTTTTAAGATATGGCGACTAGAATTGCACTCAATATTAAAGGTGCAGTCGCACCATGGAACGATAGAAAGGCATTATAATATCCTTTGTTTTATTCTCCATTCCTTTCCTTATGATTCCTAGCATTCTATTTGCTTTCTTGGCCGCCGCTGCACACTGGACGGAGGGTTTCAATGTATTATGCATGATGACACCTAGATATTTTTCCTGAGAGGTGGTTTATAAGATGGTACCTTGCATCGTGTAACCGTAGTTTGGGTTGTTCTTTCCTAGATGCATAACTTTGCACTAGGCCCCATTAAATTTAATTTGCCATTTGGACATGCAGTCTTCCAATTTCTCAAGGTCCTCTTGCAATTTTTCACAATCCTCTTAGGTTTTAACAGCTTTGAATAATTTTGTGTCATCTGCAAATTTGATCACCTCACTCATTATTCCTATTTCCATGTCATTTATGAATATGTTAAAAAGTAGCAGGACCAGTACAGATCCCTGGGGACTCCACTATTCATCTTTCTCCATTGAGAAAATTGACCATTTAGCCCTACTCTCTGCTTTCTATCTTTTAACCAGTTCCTGATTCACAATACTACACTGCCTCCAATCCCATGACTTTTTTATTTGGCCAAGAGTCTCATGAGGGACCTTGTCAAAGGCTTTCTGAAAATCCAGATACACTATTTCAACCGGCTCATCTTTGTCTACCTGTTTATTTACACCTTCAAAAAAATATAACAGCTTAGTAAGACAAGATTTTCCTTGGCTAAATCCATGTTGGCTTTCTCCCACTAAACCTCGGCTAGCTACATGTTCAGTAATTTTATTCTTTATAATGGTTTCTACCAAATTTGCCAATACTGACGACAAGCTCACCGGTGTGTAATTTCTTGGATCCCCCCTGGAACCCTTTTTAAAAATTGAAGTTATATTGGCCACTCTCTAATCCTTGGGTACTATAGATGATTTTAATGATAGTTCACAGATTACTAATAGTAGATCTGCAATCTCATGTTTCGGTTCTTTCAACACCCTCAGATTTATACCATCCGGTCCAGGTGATTTGCTACTCTTCAGTTTATCAAACAGTTGTAATGCATTCTCCTGGTTTATCGACATATCTTTCAGTTCTTCCCATAAATCACCTTTATATACCATATCAGGCATAGGTAATTTCCCTACATCATCTTCCGTAAAGACTTGAAGCAAAGAATTCAGTTGATCTCTCTGCTTTGGCCTTATCCTCCTTTAGCACCCCTTTTACCCCTTTATCATTCAATGATTCAACTGACACTCTCACAAGTTTTTTTTGCTACGAATGTACTTGACAAAGTTTTTATGCGTTTTTGCTTCCACGGCAGGCTTTTTTTCAAATTCTCTTTGCCTGCCTTATCAATGCCTTGCATCTGTTGCCAATGCTTATGTTATTTCCGATGTTCAACATTAGGCTCCTTTTTCCATTTTCCGAAGGATGCTTTTTTAGCAGCAGTCTCTGTGACCTCACCTTTAAAGCATGCTGGCAGTTTTATGGCCTTTCTTCCACATTTCTTAAAGCGTGGAATACATCTGGTCTGGGCTTCCAAGATAATACAAGAGTTATTTTTAAAGTAAGGTCTGATTGGCTGTAGCTTTGTAAATTTTTTTCTCCCTGTAGAAACAAGCAGGCGTGCCGGCTCCCGGCATGCCTTGTGCAAAAGCAGATGCCATTTGCAGTCGTAGCTTCACTTTGTATGGTTTATACTGAGATGTTAAAATGTTTGACAATTGAGCGGCCCTCCAACTGTGAAATACGGTCCGTGATTCTGTTTTTGAAAGCAAGGACCGTGTCATCAGTGGACATTCATCGCCAGATATGTGAGGTATATGGCCCCAATGCGATGAGTGACAGCAAAGTGCGTAAATGGGTGAGATTGTTCAAGGATGGGCGGAACAATGCCCATGATGAACCGCGATAGGGTCGACCTTCAGTAATCACAGAAGATTTGGTGTGCACAGTTGATGCAAAAATCCATAAAGAATGGTGATTCACGATTTCCACTTTTGTCACTAAAATTTCCACAAGTTTCAAGGTCAGTGCTATACAAAATCGTTTCTGAAAAATTGCAGTTCAGAAAACTGTGCTCGCGATGGGTTCCCAGGCTGCTTTCCGAGGAACACAGTTGCCCTAATCTTGTGTGTTGAGATGGTCTGTTTGGCTTTCACTTTGACTGGAGATGACATGCGCCTCCATTCCATTGACTGCCGCTT
Organism: Ichthyophis bannanicus; assembly: GCA_033557465.1. Lineage (NCBI taxonomy): Eukaryota > Metazoa > Chordata > Amphibia > Gymnophiona > Ichthyophiidae > Ichthyophis > Ichthyophis bannanicus. The sequence continues at coordinate 749,574,876 of CM066032.1, forward strand.
TGATTCTGGAGTCATGTGAGAAACCCATGTCTCGTCCCCTGTGACAATGTGGTCCAAAAGTTCATCTCCTTCCTCATTGTATCGGATCAAAAATGTCAAAGCACTAGCCATTCTCCTTTTTTGGTGTCCTCAGAAAGCAGCCTGGGAACCCATCGTGAGAAAAGTTTGTCCTGCCCATCCTTGAACAATCTTGCCCATTTATGCACTTTGCTGTCACTCATCGCATTGGAGCCGTACACCTCACATATCTGGTGATGAATGTCCACTGATGACACGGTCCTTGCTGTCAAAAACTGAATCACAGACCGTATTTCACAGTCAGAGGGCCGCGCTTGTTTCTACAGGGGGAAAAAATTTACAAAGCTACAGCCAATCGGACCTTACTTTAAAAATAACCCTCGTACTTCTAAACGCCCATGCTTGATGCAGCTGGTCCTTTTAGTTTTTTCTTAACTATTTTCTTCATTTTATCATAGTCTCCCTTTTACTACTACTACTAATACTGCTGCTGCTACTACTACTACTGAACATTTGTATAGCATTACAAGTTGCATGCAGTGCTGCACAGACACATGTAAAAGACTGCCTTGCTCATCAGAGCTTACAATCTAGTCAAGACAGACAACACAGTAGCCGTAGTCATGGGATACAGCTAGGGGGAATGGTAAGGAAACACAAAGGAGATCAGGTAAGTCAAGATCTGAAAGCAGCTGCAAAGAGGTGAATTTTCAGCCTGGATCTGAAAAGGGTCAGAGAAGGTGCCTGATGTACAGACTTGGGTACTGTAGTTTGTTCCAGGCATAAGGAGCAGCAAGGTGAAAGAAGAGAAGAGAAGGGCAAAGATAGAAGCGATTTGCCAGCCGAGTGGAGCTCCCAAGGGGAGGGGTATAGGGAGAGATAAGAGAGGAAAGGTAGTGAGAAACTGCAGCGTGAATGCACTTATAGGTCAGCAGGAGAAGTTTGAACTGGATGCAGAAATAGATAGCGAGCCAATGAAGCGTTTTGAGAAGAGGGGTGATATGAGGCTGGCAGAAGATTAGCCGTGCAATTGAGTGCTGAATAGATTGAAACGCAGAGAGATGATTCAGAGGGAGATCAACAAGGAGTAAGTTACAATAGTCTAGACAGAAGATGACTAAGGAGTGTATAAGTGTCTAGTAGTGTGTTCAGAAAGGAATGGGTGAATTGCATTGATGTTGCAGAGAAAGAAACGTCAGATTTTAGCTAACAGTTGATGTGTGTGGAGAAAGATAGGAGTCGGAGAACCCCAAGGTTGCGAGCTGAGGAGAAAGGGAGGAGGAGAGAGTTATCCAAAGAGCCTGAGAAAGGAGGAAGAGGAGATGAGGGTTTAGAGGGAAAAATATGCAGCTCAGTTTTGGCCATGTTCAATTTCAAGTGGCGTGAGGCATCCAAGCAGCAATATCAGAAAGGCTGGCAGAGATCTGGGTCTGGATTGTCTGAGAGATTTCAGGTGCAGAGAGGTAGATCTGGGAGTCACCAGTATAAAGATGGTACTGAAAGCCATGGAAAAGTTAAAAGGTAGTACTGTTTATTTCTTTTCTATCTTTCTTCCATTTATTAAATCAAATGCGATCATGCTATGATCACTATTGCCAAGTGGACCCCAAAGCTTTTATCTCTTGCGCCAGATCCTGTGTTTCACTAAGGACTAGGTCCAAAATAGATTCCCTCCTCTTGTCCGTTCATGAATCAGCTGTTCCAAGAAGCAGTCATTTATTTTATTTGGAAACTCTGGGCCTGAATTTGAGCTGGGTGGTGCTATGCGCCATGTCTGTGCATAGCCCACTCACCTCACGTCTAGCCCAGAGTTTCCATGTGTGGGTCATATGAGGCCCCGGCATCGAAAATCCCGGTGTCACCGCACAGACAGGAAGCTGCACGAGCTACCCGTGTAGCACCGATGTTCGATGCTACACAGTTAGCCCCAGCGCCTTAAAGATACGCAAGGTTTTCCCATGCCTATCTTTAAGGCACCGAGCGCGAACCGTGTACCATCGAAAATCTCTGCTACATGGGTTGCACCATGGCCTGCCTCTGCTTCACCCCGGAACGACCCCAACATGCCCCGATGCTATGCGGATAACATCTGGGCGCGTTAGGGACATATGTGGGATTTTCGAAGGGCACTACCTATGTAGGTGCCCTTTGAAAATCCCGGATAAGGTCTCTACAATGATAACTAGGAAAGTTACCTGTGTTAAGGCCTTTGAAAATCGGGTCCTCTGTCTCTCTAGCATGTCCTGCTGTGACATTGACCCAGCCTATATGGGGGTAATTGAAATCGCCCATTTTTACTGTGTTGTAATTTCTGTTAACTTCTCATTTCTTTTAGCATTTCATCATCCATCTGTTCATTCTGGCCAGATGGTCAGTAGTACACTCCTGCTGCTATCGCCTTCTACTTTTTACATGTAACGTTTGTCCAAAGAGATCCTACGGTGTATTTTGTTTCCTGCAAAACTTTAATTCTATGTGACTCAATACCTTCTCTAACATAGAGCGCATCCCCTCCACCAATTTGATCTACTCTATCATTGCGATATAGTTTGTACCCAGGTATCAGTGCACCATTGGTTGTCCTCCTTTCACCAGGTCTCTGAGATGTCAGTCATATCTAACCTTTCATTTCGTACTATATATTCTAACTCTCCCATCTTATTTTTTTTAGAATTCTAGCTTTTGCATACAGGCATTTTAGAGGGTGTATTTTATCTTTTGGCTCTGTACTGAAGAACATCTGGGCTACTTTTATCTTTGTTGGAACCTCTCTGTTGGGATGCCCTAACTTCCCTGTTTTGCTAGTATTCTTCAAGGATACATCTTTCCGAACCCATGTGCTCCTGGGCGACTGTTGGCTTTCCCCAACTATCTAGTTTAAAAGCTGCTCTATTTCCTTTGTTAAGGTTAATGCCAGCAGCCTGGTTTCATCCCAGTTAAGGAGGAGCCCAACCCTTTAGAAGAGCCCCTCCCTTCCCCAGAAAGTTGCCCAGTTTCTAACAAATCCAAATCCTTCTTTGCACCATTGTCTCATCCACATATTGAGACTCCAGAGCTCTACCTGCCTTTTGAGTCCTGTGTGTGGAATGGAAAACATTTCAGAGAATGCTATTCTGGAAGTTCTAGATTTCAACTTCCTACCTAAAAGTCTAAATTTGGCCTCCAGATCTTCTCTCCCACATTTTCTTATGTCATTGGTGCCAACATATAGCAAGAGAGCAGACTTCTCCCCAGCGTGACTAATCTTGCTATCTTGCTATGATGAAAGAGAACGCTGAACTGGGGAAGAATGATGTAATTGACACAATAATCCCTGCCGGTGCTTGCGAAACGTTAGAGGTTTCCTGGGCATAGGAGAATGGTTCCATCCAGAGAATATCACCACGAAGTGTACAAAACTCAGCAGACAAAGTAAGGACCAAAAAGAAAAAGACTTTATAACATTAAAAATTTATAAGGGGTTAAGTGGAGGCACCAACGGGCCAAGGCTGAAACGCTAAAACAGTGATACCTCGAAACCACGATTTATCACTTGACTCCACCTTCCCCCCACCTTTACATACTATTTGTGCACTTATTAACTCAACTTTATTTTATCCAGCTGTTTTTATTTAATTTAAAATTGTCTCATCAGAACAATACATAGTTATAAAAAGGAAAGAGGAGTTCACCTCAAAACATTCAAAATGGCAAAAAAAAAAAATGCCCCATTCAAAACAGGGAGTAGAACAATGAAAAAAAATTTCAAAAGGAAGATACAAAGGATTTAAAACAAAGCAAAACAAAGTATTATAACTGCTACATAAAGAAAATATTTAGCTATGCTCAATGTGCTCACAATGTTGCAAATTCCAAAACACACTTCAAAGCAAAAATGTTATATTATAGCAAAAGCAAGTACTTATCTGCTTGGCATCACTGATTGAGAGAGAAAGTCAGAGGAGCTAGCAAAAACAGGCAGTCCATCGCTAGCACCCATCCCCCAGTCTCACACCAAACGGTGCAGTGCGGCATTTAAGTTCAAAATCGCTGCGAGAATACTCAAAACTCCAAGTTGCATCCATTTCAAAAAACTCTTTCAAAAATGCTCAAAGCTTGATATCGATGTTTCAGCCAGTAATACTGGCTTACTTCAGGAGCAGATGAGCAAAGCTTCTTCTCAGAGAGCATATCTCTGCTGTTGACAAAGAATCTTATTCCACTTCAAAGACCATTGTCAATATTGAAAAGCACTTATGTAGTCAGCAGATTGATTAAGCGTATAAATAATGTTTTTACATATCTGGGCCATTTGAATGGATAATTTTGGCTGGCTGAATTGTTATAAAGCCAAAATGATCTGTCTGAAAAGAGGGTGGGATTTGGGGTGTTCCAGGGACAGTGACTCTAAACACTCTTATATGTTTAAGCCGTGGTATCCAGCTACTAAATGTATAAGTTGGATGTCCAAGCAGCCTGCACAAATATGTAGTTATTCAAGGGCTACCTAACTGGAAAGCATTGCTGAATATACATATGATTTGAAATTAAGTTAGACATCTTGGATTATATATTCTCTGTGCGACTGAATATTGACCTCATCTTGTTTTGCGAACTCCCCGTCCCTCAAAAAAAAAAAAAATCAACCATGAGCATAACAGCTGTCAGTGTCTGAGTTTTCATATACAGCCTTGTGACCTGATAGCAGCATTTCACATAAATTTAAAGAACAGCAGCTGAATTTTTCCATGTTTGTGCTTGGACCCACAGAGGAAAGAGCAGGACATGGAGAAGGTGAAGATGGAACTAGGAGAGGTGGAGAAGGAGAAGGAGGAGTGCCTGAACATTGTTGCCAAACTCCAACAGGTGAGTAAGAGCAACAAGATCTGTGGACTGCATTGTGTCAGGGCTCCATCAGACAATCGTGCGACTCAGTACCTTCATTTTATTTGGATTTGTTTCTTTTTCATCCTGCTAGACCAGTGCAAATACATGCATTTATGCCACTCTGTCAGTGGATGGAGATGGGAAAACATTACCTTCCAGTAACATCTTTTGTATAAGAAGTGGTGCAGGCTAGGCAGTTGTGTAATCTGCCTCCAGCAGATGGTGGATCTGCTAGATTGCTGCACAAGGATGCTTTTTAGGCTCCCAGGACCACATCTCTGGGTTGATCTCCCTGGTTGTCAGATCCTGGTACATTTTCCCAGAATAAAGGTTAGCAGGCTATCTTAACCTGCTTGACTAGGACCCCCTGTGAGACTCCGAGCTGCAGGTGCTGTTTTATGGTGGAGAAGGCCATGCTGGTATTTTTCTCTCAAGGCTGCTGTTCTTCCAGGCCCCTGATTGGGCAGTGACGTTCCTCAGAGCCTTTGTCTGGCAAAAGTTATTCTACCTGATGAGGGGCTGGGGTAGCATTGGCTCCTTGATCCTCGGTTTGGAGTTTTCTCACACACCTTCCTTTCTTCCTCCCTCCCTCTCTTGATTATGTGACTAGCAACTGAGTAAAGTTAGAAAAGAAAAAACGATTTTAAAGTGGAGTGGATGGAATGCCAATGCCATTTCCTCATTGTCTCTCTAGAGCAGTCCAGATGTGTGAATTTATGTCATCATACCAGCAGATGGAGACAAAGAACAACTAGTTTTGATGACATAATCCTATATAGAATCAGGTACAGTCCACAGACAGCAAGTATTTATGACCAGCAGTTGGTAAGTGAGTAGTCCTGTGCAATCTGTGACTGTCCAAGAGGGCCTAAGAAGTGGTGTCCCTTTCTAGGAGCAGGGCTTATTTGGCTGCCTCTCCTGTGCAGGTAGGGAGTTAAAAGGGCTTGGATTGGCAAATGGGAGGCCCTAGGAGTGTAGAATGTGAACATGGTGGATCCGTCTCACTCCCTCATACTCTACCCCTGGTTTGGTGGGGGTTGGTGCAGTGCTCTCTATCCTCCTTCCCTACTCTTGAGAGGCGGCCAGAAGCTGAAGAGAGTTTGAAAAACAAAGGGAGAGTAGGAGGAACATAGAGGCCACATAGGGACTCAGCCTGGGGGGAAAGGGGCTGCCCAGGTGTCCTGGAGGAGAATAGGACTGGAGCAGTCCCATCAATGATACACCACACTTGGGACAGGCTGAGCGCAGCAAGCACTGCGCAGCCATGGAACCACTTTGTGAGTGTAGGCATTGCTGACCTTTTCTGGGCATGTGAAGAGGAGTGGGGGTGCTGGAAGTGTTGGAGGGCCTGGGAGAGAGGTGTTTAGTCAGCACTGCTGCTGAAGAGGTTGTGCTGTGCAGCAGGAACAGTGCTGAGAAGGGATGATATTAGCAGGAACTGCTGCCATTTTGACCATGACTGAGTCTGGGCAGAACCATGTGCAGGCTCCACCAGTCCTACTGTTGGTGAGTGCTGAGATAGAGGGATCTTATTGTTATGCCTGTGGTGGGTCAGTATTTTGCAACAGGTGCAGGTTTTTCACCTGAATTTGCCTTCCTCGTGCAGCAGGCCTTTCTCTGGGAACAAGCAGGAAGTCAGTCCTCACATATGGATGACATCTGCACCAATGGAGACCCCACAGAAGTATCTCCTCATCTTTCAAAGAAAGCCTTTGGGAGATGCACCACGCATGCTTGGTCCTCTTCCCGTCCAAGGGTGCCATCTTGCCTCAGTCTCCTTTTTCTGTGGAGCCCTCCAGATGTCCGTCCAGTTTCCCCCAGAAAAAGTGTGTTGTTTTTTTTTTAATACATTTCTGTGTAGCTTGCATATAGATTCCTTCCTGCTCCTGAGCCAGCTCACCCCCATGTCGCTCCTTGGGTTTGTTTCTTTGTTGTTCCCTTTTGTTACCTTGAGGTGTCCCTCAATCAGTGTTTCGTGCCTTTTTATGGTCCCAGACCCCAGACCCATGCCCTGGTGGCAGGGCCCCCTTTTTCATGATGGCCTCCAGCAGTTTCAAAAAATCTGATCGGTGTGGTAAGATGATGTCCCTTACACATCCACATGACTGCTGCTTCTGCTGTCATTGGCTAGACCACGACGACTCGGACTGCAAATTTTGCAAGGTGATGACCACAAAGACCATTAAGAGCTGTCAGCTGTAGCAGGAAAAGATTTTTCACGTCAGACTCTGCACCCGAGTCTCTGGTGACATCGCACTTCAGGGCCCCCTCTGGTACCTCTGTGCACCACGATGTCAGGGCAGCCTTGGAATCCCGTGACCACGGGTCCTCTGAGGGAAAACCCCTAGAGGTGGAATGCAGGAAGTCAAAACCCCTGAAGACCGCCTTGGAGGATGGATCCGGGAAGAAGGGGAAATCCCACTCCAGGCCCTGCAGTCCCTGGTGTGAGTCTGAGGAGTCAGAGCGGGAGAGGCCTCACAAGCTGCCCCACAAGGAGGAGTTGGCATCTGTCAACCGGCTTTGAGCGGTTGAGGCCATCCTCGTCAAGGACTCCCCCTTGACAGTACCGATGCCAGGCCCGAAATCCTCTGCCCACGTTGAAGGCTGCAGAGCCAACTGACATGGAGACCAGGATGGCGGCCTTAGAGAGCAGTATCTCTGCCCTTGTGGCTATGCAGTGGGCGTTTGTCCAGTTCGTCTGGTTCATCCGCCTCGACAACTGGACCTTTGACATTGAGGGCTTCTCCGGATATCGAGCCAATCCTTGAGTGCCACTGCCTCGAGAGACCAAATGGCTCCGGACGAGGTCCTGGTCCCATTCCTCTGGACACTGGTTCTCTTTGAGTGCCCGCAGCTCGGACTGCAGATCCTCTGGAGGTCACATACTATCTGGTGCAGGCCCCGACTGTGGTGATCATGGAGCCTCGGACTCATACTCGGACTTCAGTTTGAATGGGAAACCAAGGTCGAGGAGTCCCCAGACACTCTGTGACACACATGCCTTCAGACCCGTCTCTTCTGGTGTCCAGACACCATTCCTTGCCCAAGGATATCACCTTCCTCGACTTTGTGCAGTATGTGGCTAAGGCACTCACCATCAAGACTGAGGCTGAGGAAGACCCACATGCGGAGGAACTGGAGATACTATAGTACGAGGCCCCCCCACTCCCTAAAGAAACCCTTACAGTACTGGTGCCTCTGATCCTCGAGTGCCTTCTCTTTCAGATGTAGGAAACACTGGCATTGGTGCCCATCGTCCGCAGGCATCTCAACTCCCTGTATTGAGTATGCCAAAGCCCTGGGTTCCAAAAGACCCAGCTACCCCACAACTCGATGGTTGGTGAGTCAGCTGTGCGCAGGCTCAAGAGCCAAAAGATTCATTCTTTGGTGCCACCTGGCATGGAGGCCCGGACCCTTGATGCCTTTGGCTGGAAGGCCTTTCAGAGCTTGATGCTGACTTGCCAGATCCAGTCCTACCAGCTCTATATCAGCATGTACCTCAAGGAGCTGTCATGGGAGCTCGGTGGATTCTTGGCAGGCCTTGACGAGGAGCCCCTGTAGAGATTTAAGTCTCTGGCCTCTGCGATCAAAGAGTGCTTGGAGTACTTGTCTCGAGCAGCCTATGATGGCTTCGAGTCTTTGGCCAGAGTGGCCACTGTGGGCATCGGGGCATGACGCCAAGCGTGGATGCCGTCGTCTGACCTAGAACAGTGGGTTCATGTCAAACTTATTGATGTCCTCTGCATTGGAGAGAACCTCTTTGAGAAATCCATGGCAGACAAAGCTGCAGAGATAGAGTTCCTAACGAGAACCAAACTCTGAAGAAGACCTCTGTGCAGCCTCGTAAGAAGGCCTCCGGGTAAGAAGTTCTTCCTAAGGCAGAAGGGGGGGGGGGTGGGGTTTGACAATACTTCGCAATTTCAGGCCTTCTCGGCCCTGCAGCAAGGCCAACAGCACAAAGGACAGGGACATGGCCCCTGTAAGCAAAAGACCCCTAAGTCTCAGGCACCAGTCCCGGCCCAGCCCAGGGGGAGCTTTTGACTTCCTAGGCATGACCTCCTCTCCCCCAAGAGATTCCCTACAGCCCACAGGGGAGCTTATGGCCCTGTTTGCCCAAAAGTGGTCTGCCATCACCACCGATACATGGATGCTACAAGTGGTCAAAGAGGGCTACCTCCTCCACCTACAGCAGGCGCCACTCTCGTGCTTCCCAGGAGAGCCCATAAGACATCTCCTTCATCAGACCCTGCTCCTCACCGAGTTTGTGGGAGCTGAACAGGTTTCTGGTAAGGGAGAGATTCGATGCTTTCCCCTGGAACCCTGCTGCCATTCGTCCAGCAGGGAGATTGGCTATGCTTCTTAGACCTAAAGGATGCCTACACACACATCCTGATTCATCCCGGCCACAGAAAATACCTTTGGTTCATGATGGGGGGAGAGCACTACCAATACAGGTACTCTCTTTCAGGCTGGCCTCCTCACCAAGGGTCTTCACAAAGTGCCTAGTGGTGGTGGCAGCCTACCCCCACCTCCAGGGGGCCTTAGTCTTTCCCTACCTGGATGACTGGCTCACAAGAGGACTTAGCTGCAGAGGCGCAACATGTCACAAGGCATACCATCAACTCCCTGCAGCACCTGGGGTTCGTTATCAACTACCTCAAGTCCCACCTCTCTCTGGCCCACTGCCTAGAGTTCATAGGGGCTTGGCTAGACACCCTCCAGGCCAAGGCCTTCCTCAGGAAAGGCACACTATCTCGGAGAACTAGCTGCAGAGGTGCATTGTCACTGGTTGTTACCCGCCCTGCTTCTCCTCCGCCTGCTTGGCCTCCGTGGTCCACATGACCCCACACGTCCGATTACATATGAGAACGGCTCAGTGGTGCCTCCGCTCCCAATGGATGCAAGCCATGAGCAGGCTCTGGGCCAAAGCCTCAGAATCCTCAACCAGCGCCGCAGCCACAGCTACAGCCTGGTGGGGGATTTTGATTCCTTCCTCCAGAGTATGGTCTGCCTTCCCATTTCAAACATAGTTCTGCATAGGTGTGAGGTCGACTAGTTCATTTTGCCGATAGTTTGCTCAGCAGAACAATGGACACCTGGACCCTCCAAATCATCTGGGAGTGTTACTGGTTACACTTCGATCAGCTTCCTCCCACCTTCTTTCCAGGGGAGTACCCCCTCGACCAACACCACCACCTTTTGCTTCAACAGGCGATCCAGTCCTTGTCCGACTGGGCTGTGGAGTTGGTTCTTCCATCTCAACTGGGGCGGGGATTCTACTTCCACTACTTCCTAGTCCCAAAGAAGACCCTGGAGGCTTTCGGCCTATTCTGGACCTATGGGACCTCAACTAGTTCCTGGTGAGGGAGAAGTTCAAGATGGTTTACCTGGGAACCTTATTGCCTTACCTCCACTGGGAAGATTGTCTATGCTCCTTGGATCTCAAAGATGCTTATAAGCACATTCTCATTCACCCCTTTCACTGGCAGTATCTCTGCTTCATGCTCAGTGGACAGCACTATCAGTACCAGGTGCTACCCTTCAGCCTTACCTCCCCTTCCAGGGTCTTCACCAAGTGTCTAGCGGTTGTAGCCGCTTTTCTCCAGGAATGAGCAGGAAGTCGGTCCTCACTTATGGGTGACATCAGCACTGACTGAGCCCGCACGGAGCAATTCCACAGCTTTCAAAGAAAGCCTTTGGGATTGCTGCCACACATGCATGGTCCTCTTCTCGCCCAAAGGTGCCATCTTGCTCAGTCTCCCTTTTTCCGTGGAGCCCTTCGGATGCATGTCCTCGTCCCTTGGAAAACGTTTTTCGTGATCCGGCCTCTCGGATGTTTTTCTGGGAGCACCGGTCCTCTTCCTCCCTCCCTTCGCCCCTGCTTCAGCGGTGGGCTAGGGGACCTCTTTTTTTGTCTTTATTTAGTGTTTCTCTTTCGGGCCCTTTTTCGCATTCTTTTTTCCCAACCGCTGGCCTCGAGGGTTTTTGACCTCACAGGGGCCCTTTTTGCCCCCATGGCCACCGGCTTTAAGAAATGTGTCAGATGAGCCAAAAATATGTCACTCATGGACACCCACAACTGCTGTCTACAGTGTCTAGGGGCTGACTACAACCCGGAGCTCTGCTCGCTTTGTAAGAAAATGTCCACTAAGGCCCTGCTCAGCCGCAAGCAGAAATCCGATGACATTTTCCACAAGGCAGCCTCGGGATCCCTGGTGGCACCTCGCCCTACCGATCCACCACTTGTGGGGTCCCCCATAGTGACCCTGCGCCCCAGGCATCACTCTGATCAGGGTTCGTCTGAGGTGGAACGGAAAAAGAAGACGACCTCAAAGTTGCTATCGAGGGCTTCGGACAATCGTGAGCTGTCTCGCGCTCGCTCCCTTAGCCCTCCCCGATGTTTCCAAGAGTCGGACAAGGAGCAGCCTCAAAAAGTATCTTGTATGGACACTGAGGCCTCTGGCGATGGTGCCTGGGCTCCTGAGGGTCGTCCTGGTGAGGACCCCCTCTCCTCCTCCACGCCAGACCCGGTAACCCCGGCGTCGGCGTCACAGGGACCCACTTCCGAGTGGGAGTCCCATATGCTAGCACTGGAGCGCAGCATTTCTGCCTCCCTCACTGCCCAGCAGGAGCTTTTGCCCAGCACGGCTGGCTCGCACCCCGAGACCGAGGGTCACCCAACCGGGGTCCCAAAAACTGCCTTGGAAACCCCCAAGAGCCGTGGGCCTCGTGAGGGTCCTCTGCACCGGTCTCGCTCGCCGTCCCATTCTTCGGGGGCAAAGTCTTCCAGAGCCAGTGCCTCTGGCTCCAAGCGGGCCTCGGCCAGAGGGCGTGGGGATCAGCCTGAGTCTGAGTTCCTCTCGGGCTGGGAATCGGATGGGGACACTTCCTCAGAGATCCACGCCCACAGGGATCTCCCCTCTGACCCATCCCCGCCCGCCTCGCAAAGACGGTCGCCTCCCAAGGACACCTCTTTCCTGGCATTTGTGCGGGATATGGCTCGGGCCCTCAATCTACAGTACGAGTCCCCACTCAGGGAGTCTCTTACAGTTTTGATACCATCCATCCTTTCCCGGCTGCTTCTCCACATGTGGGAAGCACCCGCCTCGGTCCCTATTGTCAGTAAAAGACTCGATGCCGTGTACAGGGTCCTGCGCAGCCCGGGGTTTCGGAAGACCCAGCTTCTTCACACCTCCATGGTAGTTGAGTCTGCGATGCGGAAGCAGAGGAGCCCAAAGTCACACTCTTCGGTCCCGCCTGATAGGGAGCCCCGTGCCATCCACTCCCTTGGGCATGCCGCATCCACTCCCTTGGGCATGCCACATCCAGGTGTACCAACTATATATGGGTATGTTCCTTCGCGACCTTGCCAAAGAGCTTGGCGGATTCTCCTTGGGCCTTGGTGGGGAGCACCACCTCAGGTTCCAGACTCTGCTGAGGTCGGTCACAGACTGCTGAAAATACCTTTCCCGTGCCGCATATGACTGTTTTTGAGTCTTCTGCCCATGTAGCAGCAGCTGGTATCGGAGCCTGAAGTCAGGCATGGCTCCACTCTTTGGACCTGGAGCAGTGGATCCAGGAAATACTCCTAGATGATCCCCTGCCTTGGCGAACAGCTGTTCGGCAAGCCCATGGAGGACAAGGCAATCGAGATCGAGACTGCATTCGTGACTCGCACCTGTCTTTCTCGCAAAACCTCTTCGCTCTCGCGGAAGAAGCAGCACACCAAAAAGCTTTTCTTCCAAAGGAAAGGGCTCCCCTACTAGGGATACCAACATACCCGCCTACCCCTGTGCCGACAACCAGTGCTCAGGGAAAGGGGGGTGCCCAGGGTCACTGGAAACCCAAGGGGCCCAAGACCCAGCTGCCAGCACCACCCCAGCCAGCCCCTGGGTTTTGACACCAAAAGCATAGCCTCTCGGCCCCCGGGGATGCTTCCACCCATGGGAGGATGCCTGCCTTCTTCGCCCCCTAATGGGCAGCTATGACATCAAACACCTGGGTCCTGCAGGTGATCCGGGATGGGTATCGTCCCAGTTTAGACAGTCTCCCTTCTCCCTGGGGGAACCTACTCTGCTTCCCTCGCACCAGGCTTACTTACAGCAAGAGCTGAATAACTTCCTTGGTCAGCAAGCAGTCAAAAAGAGTTCTGCCGCACCTCCAGGGTCAGGGATTTTATTCCTGGTACTTCCTCGTTCCGATTAGGACAGGGGTCCTGCGCCCCATCCTTGACCTTCGGAATCTGAACAAGTTTCTGGTGTGGGAAAAGTTCAAAATGCTATCCCTTGGCGTCCTGCTGCCCTACCTCCAGCAGGGCAATTGGCTATGCTCCTTGGATCTCAGAGATACTTATGCCCACATTCTGGTCCACCCCAAGCACAGGAAGTACCTGCGTTTCAGGGTGCAGGGAGAGCACTTCCAGTACAAAGTGCTTCCCTTCAGGCTCGCGTCTGCCCCGCCATTCTTCAAGTGCCTGTCAGCGGCCCCGGTGCACCTCCGGCTGCAGGGCATATCTGCCTACCCTTACTTAGACGATTGTCTCGTCTCAGGCGCCTAGGCAGAGGAGGCTCACCTCTCGGCATCGCGCACAGTCCTCCAACTCGAGTGCCTCGGTTTCCTGATCAACTACTCCAAATCCCACCTCACACTGGAGTGGACCCTGGAGTTCATTGGCGCTCTTCTTGACTTAGAACATGCGACCACCTTCCTGCCTCGAGCTCACGTGGATCGGCTCCGCGCTCTGGCTGCCAAGGTCCATGGCCAGTCCAGGGTCTTGGCGCGGACCATGCTGCGCCTCCTGGGGCACATGGCCTCAACTGTCCACATTGTTCCCCACAATCGCATGCACATGCGAGCGGCCCAGTGGTGCCCCAGAGCGCAATGGACCCAAGACTCGGGCCACCTCCGCGACCCCGTCTGGGTGTCTCACAGCCTAGTCGAATCTCTAGTCTGGTGGCAGGATCCCCCAGAGCCTTCTTCAGGGCATGTACTTCCAGGCTCGTCCGCACGAACTCCTCTTGATGACGGACGCCTTGCTGTCAGGCTGGGGAGCCCACTGCGACCACCTCTGCACACAGGGGCGGCGGTCACCCGAGGAATCTCGACAGCAGATCAACCTGCTCGAGCTTCAAGCGGTCCAGTTGGCCTTGAAGGTCTTTAAGTACCACCTGAAGGGCAGGTCGGTGCTTGTGCAGACCAACAATCGAGTCACAATGTTCTAGATAAACAAGGAGGGGGCAAGGGCTCCTACCTCCTCTGTTGGGAGGCGGTCCTCCTCTGCTCCTTTGAGGTGTGTCGGGGCATGACCCTATGGGCTGTCTACCTCCCGGGCCAAGACCATGTCCTCGCAGAGAGGCTCAGCAGCTTTCTCCACCCACATGAGTGGCGTTTGAGTCCAGAGGTAGCTCTCCACCTGTTCTGCCTGGGGGACTCCGTCCATGGACCTGTTCGCCAGCCCGACGAACACGCAGCTCCTCTGCTTCTGTGGGCTGATTCCACACTTGAGCAGGGTGGCCTCAGATGCATTCCTCCTGAACTGGACCTCCGGGCTTCTGTATGCATTCCCCCCCACTCCTCATTGTGAGGACCCTCCTCAAGATCCAGCGCGACCGAGCCTTGGTGATTCTCGTGGCGTCTTCATGACCTCAACAACCTTGGTTCCCGCTTCTGCTCCGGCTCTTGTCGGAGCCTCCGATTTCCCTGGGCAGTGCCACTGATGTGCTGACGCAGGAGGAGGGAACGGGTGCTTCACCCAAACTTGGTCTCACTATCACTGATGGCCTGGCGGCTGAATGGGTCTCTCTAGCTTCACTGTACCTCCCAGCACCGCCCAGCGGAGATCGAGGACGTCCTCTTCGCGTCAAGGAAGGACTCAACGAGGCGGGCTTATGCCCTGAAGTGGCGGTGGTTTTCGATCTGGTGCTCTGAGCTCCAGATCGACCCCTTCTCCTGTTCCACCCGTTGGGTCCTCCAGTACCTTCTTCACCTCTCCCAGGTGGGTCTGAAATCCAACTCGGTCAGAATGCACCTGAGTGCCATTTCAGCCAACCACTTGCTCTTCGAGGGCAAACCCCTCTCAGGTCAGCCTCTGATCTCCCACTTTATGCAGGACCTCCTGCTGTCCAAACCCCCCATCTGGCAGATTGAGACCTGAACATCGTGCTCATGCAGCTGACGCTGACGCCCTTCGAACTGTTGGCGGCGTGCTCGCTCTGGCACCTCTCCTGGAAGGTGGTCTTCCTGGTGGCGCTGACCTCAGCGCAGTGAGTCAGCGAACTTCAAGCCCTCATGGCCGAGGCCCCCTCCACCAGGTTTTACGGGAACAGGGTGGTCCTTCGCATCCACCCCAAGTTCCTACTGAAGATTGTCTCGGATTTCCACCTCAATCAGGAGGTGGTCATGCCAACTTTATCCCGAGACCTCACGCCGACCGGGCATTGGAGGTCCTGCATACCCTCGACTGCACAAGGGCTCTCGCCTTCTACCTGCAGCAAACCCATGGTCATCGCAAGTCCGACTGGCTATTCACCTATGATCCCAACCTCCTGGGACTGGCAGTCACCAAGCGCACCCTCTCCATCCGTCAGTTCACCGTGCACGGCATCCGCACCAAGGCGACATCGGTGGCTTTGCTGCGCTCAGTGCCTCTGACAGACATCTGCCAGGCTGCGACCTGATCTTCAGCGAATACCTTCGCTTCGCACTACTGCCTGGAGAGGGAGTCCTACCGGGAGAGCACCTTCGGCCAGACTACTCTGTTTGGAGTATAAGCAACTCCTGCCCTCCGACCCTTCTTCTGCGGCTACCGAGAGCTTGCCCAGAGGGCCTGAGGACTCAGGCTTCCTTCGGACATCGGCTTCTGCTCACGTCCTCGCGGAGGCATTTTTGGGTTACAGGTTCAGTAGCCTGTAGCTGGGGAGTCCCATAAATGAGGACTGACTTCCTGCTTGTTCTTGGAGAAAGCATAGTTACTCACCTGTAACAGGTGTTCTCCAGGGACAGCAGGAATCAGTCCTCACTACCCTCCCACCTCCCCTAAAGAGTTGCAATTTTTTTATCCTTCCCTTGCCATCTGCTGTTTAGGGCCCTAGCTATGGGACCAGACTGAGCAAGACGGCACCTTTTGGGAGGAAAGAGGATCATGCATGCGTGGCAGCAATCCCAAAGGCTTTCTTTGATAGCTGGGGTATTGCTCCATGTGGGCTCCGTCAGTGCCGACGTCACCCATAAGTGAGGACCGATTCCCGCTGTCCCTGGAGAACACCTGTTACAAGTGAGTAACTATGCTTTCTCTGCACACAGGGGATGTTTGTCTTTTTTTACCTTGACAGATGGTTGATCAAGGGAGGGTCACCAGAGGATGTTTGACATTTGGACAGCTGACCATACAAGTCCTGGAGCACCTGGGTTTCATTATCAACTACCTTAAGTCTCATCTTCAGCCCTCTCATTCATTGGGGCTCTACTCAAAACTACCCTAGAATGGGCATACCAGCCAAAGGACAGAACCCATCGTCTGGTTGCAGTGGCTCACAAAGTTCAGTACTGCCTTCTCGGTCACATGGCCTCCACCGTTCATGTCACACCAGCAGCACAATTCCACATGCGTCAGGTGCAGTGAACTGTCTGCACGCAGTGGTGCTGGTGACCGGCCGCCTCTGGGAGAAGGTCAGAGTGACTCACCTGCTCTGGGAATCCTTTACCCTGGTGGCAACAACCCTCCAACCTTATCACAGGGCTTCCTTTCCAGACCCTGCCACATCAGTGCATCAGTAGTAGGATGCCCCCAAGGCGGACTGGGAAGCTCACCTGCACTGTCTGTGCACAGAGGGCCTCTGGATGGCTTGGGAGAGCCTCTACCAAATCAATTTCCTGGAACTCTGAGCTGTCGCCCATGCCCTGAAGGTTTTTCAACAGTTCCCCAACCACGTAGTCCTCATTCAGATGGAAAACCAGGTGGCCATGTTTTATATCAACAAGCAGGGCAGGACCGGGTCATAGCTCCTCTGTTGGGAGGCAGTCCACCTCTGGAAGTTTGCTATCTCACGTGGCATGCTCCTAAGAGCAGTATACCTGCCAGGAGAGCTCAGTGTTCTGGCGGATCGCCTCAGCAGAGTCCTTCAATCACATGAATGGACTCTCAAGAGGCAGGCTGCAAGCTGTATCTTCCAGATTTGGGGCAGTCCATCGATAGACCTCTTTGCCACTCCTCACAACATCCAGCTACCACAGTTTTGCTCCAGAGTGCCGTGCAAACATCAGGTAGCGCCTGATGCTTTTCTCCTGGACTGGAGCGGGGGCCTTCTGTATGTATACCCCCCCCCCCCCCCCCGACGACTCTGGTGGCCAGGATCCTCTTCAGATTACAAGCGGATGGCGCCACCATGATTCTGATAGCGCTGCATTGGCCTAGGCAACCCTATTTTCCCCTGTTGCTCAGACTGTCCCGGCAACAGCTGTTCAGGCTCGACTGCGATCCAGATCTGGCTTCTCAGGACACGGGGACTCTACTTCATCCCAGTCTAACATCCCTAGTGCTCACAGTATGGATGCTGAGCGCATAGCTTTTGCCCCCCCCCCCCCCTCCACTTGCCAGAGATGGTGGAGAACATGCTCCTGGCCTAATGTAAAGACTATGCACGACGTGCCTACGCCTTCAAGTGGCACAGATTTTCCTTGTTGTGCGAGCAAGGCTTTAGACCCTTTCTCCTGCTCAGTGGAGTTCGTTCTGTCTTACCTCTTACACCTCTCTGACTCTGGCCTAGTCCAATTTGATCTGTGTGCATCTAAGCACTGTTGCCACTTACCACCACAATGTAGCTGATAAGCCCATCTCTGCTCATCCATTGATTGGTCACTTTGAGGGATCTCCTGCTATCTCATCCACCTCTTAAACAACCTCTGGTGGCCTGGAGTCTTAATGTCTTACTGGGTCAACTTCTTTCTACCCCATTTGAGCCCCTCAGCTCCTGTCCGCTCAAATATCTCACCTGGAAAGTGATTTTTCTGGTGACTGTCACTTCTGCATGCAGGGTCAGTGAACTCCAGGTGGTGTTGGTGTACCTGCCCTACACCAGATTTCATAAGAACAGATTGGTTCTTCGAACTTACTCAGCGTTCCAACTTAAAGTAGTTTCTGCTTTTCACAAAAATCAGTTGTTCTTGCCTACCTTTTTTCCAAAGCCTCATGTCAACAGAGCTGGGGCTTTGCTACATACCTTTGATTGTAGGAGAGTGTTTTCTTTCAACCTGGAGGATGAAAGCCCTTTGCTGTTCCTCCCAGCTATTTGTCTTGTTTGACCCCCAACTGTCTGGATGTGGTGGTATCGCAACACACCCTTTCAATTTGGGTGGTTGACCATCTCCTTTGCTTATGCTCATGTTGGGCTTACTCTGGAATGCCATGTCATGGCGTATAGTGTTCGTGCTATGGCTGCTTTGGTGGCCAACCTGCTATCTATCTCCATGGTGAAGATCTGTAGGACTGCCACGTGGTCCTCCATCCACTCCTTTACAGTCCACTCCTGTCTGGATGGAGATTCCCAATATGATAGCAACTTTGGCTAAGCTGTACTGCAGCACCTCTTAGGGAACTAGAGCAACCCCTTCCCACCAGCCCTTCTGTCTGTCCAGGCTACCGTAGAGTCTATATTTTGTTGATGGCCCTGCTGGACCCTGACTCTCAACCTCTCAGCATTTCCTCATGCTGTTTTTCTCGGTTTGTTTTTCTGGTTGCCCTGTTGGGCTTTTTACAGTTATTTTTGGTAGACTGTAGCTTGGGAGTCCCATATGTGAGAACTTACTTCCTACTTGGTCCTGGAGAAAAGCGTAGTTACTCACCTGTAGCAGGTGATCTCCAGGAACAAGCAGGAATGAGTCTTCTCATATGGGTATCGTCGGTACCGACGGAGCCTGCGCGGGAACGCTCCCCAGCGTCCAAAAGGAAAGCTTTTGGGAGCATCCCACAGCGCCTGCGCGCTGCCTTCCCGCCTTTCCCAACCGCCTCTCTCCAGTTCTTCTTTTCCGCGGAGCCAGCAGGTCGTGTTCCTGTCACCGCTGAAGAATTTCTTTATTTTATTTTATTTCTTTGGTCGCGCGTCTGCCTTCTTGACGCTAGACCGGTACCGCCAGTCTTTTCTTTCTTTATTTAAAAAAACAAACAAACAAACAAAAAAACCCTACTGTTTTTCTCACTTCACTGCATTTTCTTCTTTGGCCTTAGGCCTAGGAAATTTTTCCTCATGGAAAAGCCCGCCTCTGGGTTTAAAAAATGCACGAAGTGCAGCGGCACTACTTCTGTCACCGACACCCATGAATGGTGTCTAAAATGTTTAGGTCCTGACCACTCCTTTACGGATTGTGAGTCCTGTTCCATGATGTCTAAAAGAGGTCTACAGAATCGAGCAGCCAAGCTCAGTACCCTGTTTCCCTCTGATGCAGCTTCAGTTGCATCGACGTCTTCCAGGGCTGCTTCTTCCTCACATGGATCTCAGGTAACCAAACTTAAGTCCAGCCGGTCCTCGAAGGGTAAATCTCCCTCTAAGTATCGAGATGCCTCTGGGCTTGCTCTCGAGGAATCCGCACCGGCAAAATTACCCCGGCGGGAGACTCCGGCTTCCAAAGCTTTATCTATGGGGTCACAGGTTGACATCGATGGCTCGGCCTCGACCGATCACCTGTTGCCATGTTCTGGGGTACCGGTGGTTCCCACTGGTACCGACATCCAGACATTGGTTGCGTCGATGGATCAGAATATCCTGACCATGCAGCGTGCCATCACGGCATTTATACAAGCTGCGACGCCTTCGGTACCGCAACAAACTCCGTTGCCGGTACCGACTCCGGCACCGGTACCGATATCTGTTCTGGTGCCGGTACCGATTGCATCGACATCCGCTTCGGTGTCGACTGCAGCGGTACACTGTTCTGTGATGCCCATCGGTACCGAATCGGTACCGATCACTCCTGATGTCGATACCACCCGGTACGCGTATCGGGCTCTGCAGGAGCATCCAGACAGGCGATACTTCGATTCCTCTGAAGACTCTGATGAATCAGAGGTCTCTGTCGAAGCATCGGTGATCCAACCTCAGGAGCCCTCTTCTCCAAAAAGGAGAATGTCTCCTCCAGAAGACTTGTCTTTTCAAGACTTCATTAGGGAAGTGGCCAGGGGCCTTTCCATCTCAGTGGCCCCCTGAGACAGAGCCTAGAGCCAAGAAATTAGATATTTTACAATATCCTAAGGCTCCTAAAGAGGCAGCCACTTTACCAATACATGAGATTCTTTATGATCACATGTTGGGAATATGGGAGACTCCTCTCACCACTTCCCCTCATTCTCGCAGGTTGGACACCATGTATCGTGTTCCTCCTTGTCCTGGCTTCCATAAGACTCAGCTTCCTCACCACTCCATTGTGGTGGAGTCTGCTATGAAGAAGATAAAGAGTACACAAAGGCACTCTTCTGCTCCTCCAGGAAGAGAATGCAGAACCTTAGATGCCTTTGGCAGGAGAATTTTCTAGGCCAGTATGCTTGTTGCCAGAATCAACTCCTATAGTCTCTATATGGGGATGTTTCTAAAAGAAGTTACAGATCACCTGCAAACTTTATCTCCTTTTATTTCAGAAGATAAAAGGGAAGAGTTCCTCATCTGGCTCAAACATGCCCAGGATATTTCCAAGTTTTCCAACCGTGCAGCCTTTGACTCTTTTGAAGGTGCCAGCAGAGCCTCGGCTATTGCCATAGGTGCACGCAGAGTTGCTTGGTTACAAGCTTCTGATTTGGAACCCTGGGTTCAAGATGGCCTAGGAAACCTTCCTTGTACAGGTGAAAACCTTTTTGGCAAAGATTGGCAAGCAAAGGCCACCCAGATGGATGCTGAAAATTCTGCTTTAGATAGATTTTCAAAGTCTACTTCTGCTCCTTTTAAGAAAAGGTTGTTCAAAAAGGGATTTTTTCCCAAAAAAGGCAGATACTATTCTGCTTATGGTCAGCAGGCTTCTTCTGTAGGTCGTTTTGCTACAAAGAGACAGCAACAACCTAAACAGGCCAAGCCTAAGGCTGCTAGGACTGCTACGGCCCAACAGCCTCAGCCTCCTCAGGGCCTTTGACTTACAACTAGAGAACTTAGCCTTTCTGGCTCTAGAACATCCAGAGCCTCTCACCATTCCAGGAAGGTTAGCTCACTTTGCTCCCAGATGGGAACAAATCACAGCAGAGCAATGGACCCTCTCCATCATAAGGGAGGGGTACAAGCTTCATTTCCTAAACCTTCCTCCTCACACCATGGTGAGACAGGTCAATTCTCCAACATCTCTCCTCGACCTTCTGGGTCAGGAGATTGCTACCCTTCTTGCCCAAGGGGCAATAGAAGAAGTACCCCTTCTTCAACAGGGCTCAGGGTTCTACTCCCCCTACTTTCTCATCCCAAAGAAAACAGGGGGCTACAGACCCATATTAGATCTCAGAGAATTGAACAAGTTTTTATACAGGGAGAAATTCAAGATGACTTCTCTCGGTACTCTCCTTCCATACCTCCAGAGTCAGGACTGGCTTTGTTCTCTAGATCTCAAGGATGCATAAACCCATGTCCTCATCCATCCAACACACAGAAGGTTCCTTTGGTTCCTTTTCCAAGGAAAGCACTATCAATACAGAGTGCTTCCCTTCGGTCTGGCCTCTGCACCAAGGGTGTTCACAAAATGCATGGCAGTAGTTGCTGCATTTCTACGCACTCTAGTGATATTTGTATTCCCATATCTGGACGACTGGCTCATCCGAACACCATCCCAGTCAGAGGCCCAGGCTTCCCTGGCCTGCACAAGGCGTATCCTTCAGTATCTGGGACTTGTAATAAACATTCCAAAATCCCATCTCACCCCTACTCAATCTCTAGAGTTCATAGGGGCCTTGCTGGATACCACAACTGCAAGGGCCTATCTTCCCCAGGCCCGTTGCCTACGCTTGGTGCAGTTAGCCTCACAGATTCAGTTAAAATCCCATTTAACTGCTCGAGAGATGTTACAACTGTTAGGCCACATGGCATCCACTGTGCATATGGTTCCATATACTCGCCTTCACATTGAGAGCAGCTCAATGGACTCTGTCCACCCAATGGACCCAGGCATCAGGGTGCCTGTCAGACAAAATAGCAACCTCCAGTCGCCTCTTTTGCTCTCTCCAGTGGTGGAAGTCCAATCAAAATCTGTTGCTGGGGTCCCCTTTTCAACAGGTGTTACCCCAAGCAACCCTTACAACAGATGCCTCTCCAAAGGGTTGGGGAGCTCATCTACAAGATCTCTCCACCCAAGGCATCTGGTCTCCACAGAAGACATCTCTACATATCAACCTCTTAGAGCTCAGAGCAATCTTTCTGGCTCTCAGTCTTCCACACCCTGCTCAGCTACAAGACAGTTCTCATCCACACGGACAACCAAGTAGCCATGTTCTGCGTGAACAAGCAGGGGGGGACTGGCTCTCTGTCGCTTTGCAATGAAGCTCTGAGATTGTGGGCCTTTGCCAGAGAGCATCAAATCCATCTCATGGCAGTGTATCTTCCAGGGGTTCAAAGCTCTTGGGCAGACAGACTCAGTCAAGTTCTGCTTCCACACGAATGGTCCCTCCATGGGGACCAGATAGCCAGGATCTTTCGAATTTGGGGAGCCCCAGACATAGACTTGTTTGCAAGTCCGTGGAATGCCAAACTTCCCCGGTTCTGTTCCAGAATTCCGTGTCAGGGAGTTCAGGCCAGGGATGCCTTCCTCCTCCATTGGGGGCAAGACTTCCTCTATGCCTTTCCACCCATTCCCCTAATTCCCAAGACACTGTTCAAACTTCAGATAGACAAGGGGTCTATGATCCTCATAGCACCACATTGGCCACGCCAAGTGTGGTACCCTCTACTTCTTCATCTCTCTCAAGCTCCCTCCCTGGACTTGGGATCTGCTCCAGACCTCCTGTCCCAGGAGGAGGGAACGTTGTGGCACCCAAATCCCCAGTCTCTTCACCTCAGAGCCTGGTTGCTGAAGGCCTAGACCTTCAAGATTTGCATCTTTCTCAGCAAGTAAAGGATATCCTTCATGCTTCCAGAAAGCCTTCCACTAGACGTTCCTATGCTTTTAAATGGAAAAGGTTTACCATTTGGTGTGCAGAGAAGGGTCTTAACCCTCTTGCAATACCTCTTAATTCTTTACTAGAGTATTTGCTGCATTTATCCCATGCAGGCCTTAAAACAAATTCAGTAAGAGTCCATTTGAGTGCTATTGCAGCATCCCTTAAACCTCTCAATGGACAGCCTATTTCCTCTCATCCTCTTATAGCAAGATTCATGAAAGGCCTTCTTTTGACTAAACCTCCCATCAGACCACCTTCAGTGGCATGGGACTTGAATCTGGTTCTTGGCCAGCTTATGCAGCCACCCTTTGAACCCTTAGCCACTACCTCCTTGAAATTCCTTTCCTGGAAGGTTATTTTTCTCATTGCAGTCACTTCAGCTCGCCACATCAGTGAGCTGCAAGCCTTGGTGGCTAATTCTCCTTATACAAGGTTCCATCATGACAAGGTAGTCCTCAGGACTAATCCACACTTTATGCCTAAAGTGGTTTCACCTTTTCATCTGAACCAGGAGGTTTATTTACCTGTCTTTTTTCCTGGACCTCATGCTTCAAGTGCGGAGAGGAATCTTCATACCCTGGATTGTAAAAGAGCTCTTGCTTTTTACTTACAAAGGACACAGCAACATAGAAAGTCCTCTCAATTCTTTGTTGCTTTTGATCCCTCTCATTTAGGACTTCCACTCTCTAAGAGAACTCTGTCCAATTGGATTGCTCAGTGTATTTCTTTCGCCTACCAGAGTAAGAACCTTTCTCTGGAGGGCCATGTCACAGCTCACAATGTGAGGGCCATGGCAGCCTCTATGGCTCATCTAAATTCTGTGCCCATCGACCAGATCTGTCGAGTGGCCACCTGGGCCTCGGTTCATACCTTTACAGCCCATTACTGCTTGGACAAGGACTCCCGCCGGGATGCCTTGTTTGGTCAGGCTGTTCTCAAACACCTGTTCCATACCTAATCAACTCCTACCCCCCATCCCTGGTTGGATGCCCGAGATCCATGGGGGTGAGGTGGAGCCCTTATCAGGGACTCACAACCTTTGGGATCTCCCTGGCATCTCTAGCTGGGGAGTCCCCATATGTGAAGACTCATTCCTGCTTGTTTCTGGAGATAGCACAGTTACTTACCTGTAACAGGTGATCTCTGGGAACAGCAGGAATAAGTCTTCACAACCCACCCACCTCCCATAGGAGTTGTATCTCTCTATCTATCTTTCCTTTCCTTTCTCTCTCTCTCTTTGTCTCAGCTTAAAACTCGAACTGGAGAGAGGCGGTTGGGAAAGGCGGGAAGGCAGCGCGCAGGCGCTGTGGGATGCTCCCAAAAGCTTTCCTTTTGGACGCTGGGGAGCGTTCCTGCACAGGCTCCGTCGGTACCGACGATACCCATATGTGAAGACTTATTCCTGCTGTTCCCAGAGATCACCTGTTACAGGTAAGTAACTGTGCTTTCTCCAGGAACAGCAGGAATAAGTCCTTACTACCTCCCACCTCCCCATGGAGTTGATTCTTTTTTGCTTGATTAAGCTACGTCACCCATATGTGAGGACTTATACCTGCTGTTTCCAAAGAACTCCTGCTACAGGTAAGTAACTATGTTTTCTTTGGTGTGCTGATTTTAACACCATAGCCAACGTTCCTGCCTCTGATATCTCACTGATAGTTATGAGCCCGTCAACCCCGGTCCAGATTCTGACAGAGGCAATGGTGCAGACCCATCTTTCAGCTGTGCAGCCAGGAGCAGCTCTTTCTCCAGCAATGCAGATCTAGTTATATAGCCCCCAGCCTGGAGAAACTTTCCCTCCAGTAGCTGTGGTGCAGACCAGACCACAGCCACTGCTTCACCCCCACTTCTTTTTTTTTAATGTATATTTTTGAAAAGAACAGTATTAAAAACAAAGCAAGTAACAGAACACAATAACAGAGCACATACTATACAGTTTTATCCCCCCCCCCCATCAAGCATCAACATTATAAACTGGATGTAGACCTCTATCATCTCTCCCACCTGTTAAGCATTGATACTCCCCAGAGAAAACCACTGACTATTATATTCCCCCATCCAATCTCAATTGTGTTTCTAATACCCTCCCTGCCAGTTCTGGAGCCGTCACTCAGAAGATCCCGCCCTCCACTCTAAATAGGTACTTCATACTTCAGTGAAACGCAGAAGGTTACACTGGCGCATGGCAGTAAGCAGCATCATCTAATGCACCAGTTACAGCTTATACATCGCCATCTCTATTGGAAGGGATCTCTTTTTTTTCCTCCACCACTGAGCTATAGCCAGTTTAGCCGCAATAAACACAAACCTAACCCAGTCCCCATCAGCATCTTGATTGGGTTCTTGGTAATTTAACAAGGCCAAAGCAGGGGATAGAGAGACCTGTCGCTCCTGTATCGGGGAGCCCAGATCTAATACTTTCATCCAGATAAGCTGGGCCCCGGGGCAGTTCCACCACATATGGATGTACATCCTCACTTGCCCACATTCCCTCCAACATAGACCATCTTCTAAGCCCATCCATAGTAAGCAGCTTGGGGTGTAAGACCAGTGGAAGTACACCTTATAATTATTTTCAACGTAAATATGAGGCCTGGACCCCCTTGTTATAGCCCCTGGATTACCTTATCCCATATTTATTGGCTCCAGTGAACCCAGAGGTCTATTTTCCACTTGATATGGTGTGCAGCTTTTGGCTGATTGGGTCCCCCCCAGAATTTTATATAACCTAGAAAGGCTCCCTTTCGTTGACTTTTCAAGAAACTCCCTCTCCATTTCACCCGGTTTCAAATTCACTCCGTTTGTTATTTTCTCTCAGAAAGTGACAGACCTGATAGAATTGAAATCTGTCTTGACCTCTTAACTGATACTTCTGCTTCAGTTTCAGTTTAGCCCACTGCCCAGAGACCTCCAGCTTCCCACTTCTTGTAGCTGGGGTCTAATAGGCCCGGAGTAAACAGGGGATTTTATCTTAAGGGAGACAGCAAGTAAACGGGTCCTGACCCCAATACCTTCTGGTGCACAGACTCCCAGATTCGTAGAGTCAGTGTGGTCCACTGATTTCCCACCTTAACGCTCTCTGTGTTGCCTCCACCTCCCCAGAGTAGATAGTGTAGCAGGCATGCACCAACTCCCTCTTGCTCAATCCCAGTCTACTCCTTCCAGGGACAGATTTGCCACTCCACTGCTGCTCGTATATCCATTCAGCCCAGGAGCTTTTGATTTGGGTAATGCCTTAATCGCTTTCTGAATCTCTAAAACTGTTATAGGTCTGTTCAGGGAGTCCTTCTCCTCCTCCTTCAATTGAGGGAGAGCGCTCAGCTGTAAGGTAGTCATCTATCTGTTTTCCCTCTGCCATCCACTCGGGGGAATACAGATCCTGGTAGAATTCCTAAACCTTGCCCTAATCTCCACCCACTCTAGCAAGTCTTCGCCTTGCTTTTTTAAATTTTCCAAATCCAATTGCCGAATACAAGCCTTGCGAAGGCGAAATGCAAGGAGTCGCCCGGCT
The DNA here is from genome assembly GCA_033557465.1 of Ichthyophis bannanicus. Classification (NCBI taxonomy): domain Eukaryota; kingdom Metazoa; phylum Chordata; class Amphibia; order Gymnophiona; family Ichthyophiidae; genus Ichthyophis; species Ichthyophis bannanicus. The sequence goes on from CM066032.1 coordinate 749,601,383, forward strand.
TTGTTGCCATATTCAAACTCCTGTTGGCCTATTCTATCAAGATCCCTACGAATATCTTTTAGTTGCTGCTTGTGAAGTTGCTGTCTAAGTGAGGACAATTGCTGTCTAGTGTTAATATCTTTATCATCCCTTTTTAGTCTCTGGTCTAACTCATTGATTTTTAGGTGGAGATCCTCAGTCTTCTCCTCCCCTTGTCTCTTTTTATAGGTTCCTATACTTATTAAATGTCCTTGCATAACTGCTTTCAGGCAGTCCCATACAATCCCCGGGAAGCAAACACTGTTATTTTCTTTCAGGTAATGGCCGATTGCTACCCTTACTCTACAGCACACCTCCTCATCCTCCTGTAGGGAATCGTTAATTTTCCAGGAACAAGCAGGAAATCAGTCCTCACATATGAGTGATGTTGATGCCGATGGTGCCCTTGTGAAAGCGTCTCCCCAGCTTTCAAAGAAAACCTTTGGGAGGTGCCATCTTGGTCAGTCTCCCTTTTTTCAAAGAGCCCTATAGACGTCTGTCTTGTTCCCCCCCGGAAAAAAGGGTTTTTTTTTGTACACTATTGTACACCTCTCCGGCTTTTGCCAGTCTCTTTCCTGCCTTCGAGGCCTGCTGCCCCCGTGCTGGGTCTCACAATTTAGTTTTATTTTTTTCTTAGGTTTCTCCAGTGCTTTCGCACCTTTTTCAACCGCTGTCTGCTTCGACCTTGCAGGGGTCCTTTTTACCCCTATGGCCACCGATTTTAAGAAATGTGATCAGTGCTCCAAAAATAAGTCACTCACCAACACTCACAATTGTTGCCTTCGGTGTCTGGGTGCTGACCACGACCTGGAGGAATGCCCCCTGTGCAAAAAAATGTCCAACAAGGCCATACAGAGCCGCTGGCAAAAGCAGGAGGACATCTTCCACTGGGTGGACTCAAAGGCCCCGCACGGATCCTCAGTCGCGTAAAGCCCCCGTGGTTCCGGAGTGGGCTCGCAGACATTCTGAGCAAGGATCCCCAGAGCAAGAGCGTAAGAAGAAAAAGAAGACCTTGAGGACCGACCTCGTCCTGGGCACCTGACAAGCAGGGGAATCCCGTGTGTGGTCCCTCAGCCCTTGACGGGCCTCGGAGGAATCGGAGCGGGAGCAGCCCCGTAAGGTACCCAGGACAGAAGTCAAGGCTTCTGGTAATGGACCACGGTCTCCTGAAGGCCGTCCCACCGAGGACCCCCTCTCCTCCTCCTCTACACCAGCCCCAGTGTCTGTCTCTGACTGCCATCCCCGAGTGGGGATACCCGTATGTTTGCACTTGAATGCAGCATTTCTGTTCCTTGCATCGCAACAGGCATTGGGACTTGGCCCCACCAGTGCTCCTGCTGAGACCCCAGGGACCTCAATACTGAGGACTTCCCAGGCTGCCGAAGCGATCCCTGAGAGCCAGATGCCTCAGATAGATTCTCAGCGCAGGTCTTAATCTCAATGGCGCAAAATGTGGCAGCTAGATTAATCATGAGGAAAGGCCTGAAGGAGCATATCACACCAATTCTAATGGACCTACATTGGCTCCCCCTCACTGCACGCATACAATACAAAATCCTAATCACCACATTCAAGCTCATTCATAATATAGCACCCTCGTTTCTCAACGCCCTTATCATATCGCAGCCAAATAACAGAAGCAGAAGAACCACACACCTCAATACCCTCATTGCTCCGGCTAGCCTGAGAGCTGTCACTGCAACCACCAGCAACCGAGCATTCTCATTCATAGCGCCACTGCTATGGAACCAACTACCATGCGAACTGAGAGCAATCAGTGACCTGTTGGTATTCAGGAAAAAGCTAAAGACGCATCTTTTCCAGACACACTTCAATCCCACATAAACTCTTTCACCATGCACAAGGAAAGAGCACTACACGTCAAACACCTATAGACTCCGACAACCTGTAAATATGTACATACATGTGTAATCAATGTCTTGCAATCAAGTGTAAACCTGTAATCTGAATGTTTGTGTCCTGTACTGAATCATTATGTATGTTTTAATCCATGGCCTGTACAACCATACTGTTATGTATAGCAAACCGCTGCTGATCGCTGGAAGTAGCGGGATATAAGTGTACACTAAATAAATAAAATAAATAAATCTTGCTCCTGCTCCTAGGCCGCGAAGGATCGAAGACCGGGCCCAACGACGCCCCTTGAGCCTTTGGGCTTAGAGTCTTCCTCGGACTACTCAGCTTGAGATTCTGATGCTGAAATGTTACCGGACCCACCGGGACCTCCCTTCAGATCCATCCCTGCCGGCGGCTAGGTGTCGATCCCCACCTGAGGACACCTCGTTTCTCAAGTTCATCCAGGACATGGCACGGGCCCTCTTCCTCTTGACGGAGTTGGAGGACCCTCGTACGGAGGAGCTAGACATCCTCCAGATGAGGTGCCACCTAAAGAGACCCTGACAGTCCCAGTCCCCTCCATTCTTAACAAGCTCCTTCTCCCGATGTGCTGCTGCCTGGATACCATGTACTGGATCCAGTGCTGGCCGAAGTTCCGGAAGACCCAACTCCCCCACACCTCCATGGTAATGCAGTTGGCCATGCGTCGACAGAAGAACCCGAAGACACACTGTTTGGTGCCCCCGGGCAGAGTGTCCTGCGCCCTTGATGCCCACGGGTGCAAATGCTACCAGTGCTCAATGCTGGCCTGCTGCATTTAGACCTACCAACTTTACATGGGTATGTTCCTCCGAGACCTGTTGAAGGAACTCTGACGCTTCGCGCTGGCCTCGATGAGGACCACCTGCGGTGCTTCCAGACGCTTACGAAGTCCATCGGGGAGTGTTCCAAGTAACTTTCCCCAGCCGCCTACGATGGCTTCAAGTCCAGCGTGTGAGGATGGTGACTGCGGGCATTGGTGTCCGACGCCAGGCCTGGCTTCCAGACATTTGGTCTGGAGAAATGGGTGCAGGAGAAAGTCCTGGACGTCCCATGCCTTGGGGAGCAGCTCTTTGGCAAACCCATGGAGGACAAGGCTGCCGAGATCGAGACTGAGTACATGACTCGGACTTGAAGAAGCCTCCAGGAAAGAAGCCTCCTTTCCATAGAAATGGCCAATCCTATCGAGGCTATCCTCCATACCCGGCCGTCCAGCAGAGTCATCAAGGCAAGGGAGCGGACCAAGGCCCATGCAAATCCAAGGACCCCAAGCCCCAAACTCCAACCCCAGTCCAGCCTGGGTCGGAGTTTTGATGCCCTCAGTATAGCCTGTCCCCCTCTGGGGGATCAGCTACCCACGAATAGGTGCCTAGTCCACTTTGCCCACAGGTGGCCTTCTATCATCACCGACTCATGGGCACTTCAGGTGGTTAGTGAACCACCTGAACCAGCTGCCTCCACCCTTCTTTGCAGGAGAGCCTCCTTGGTCTCCCCTGCACCAGGCTCTGCTTATGCAAGAATTAGCAGGCCTTCTCAGGACAGGGCTGTGGAGCCTATACCACACCACCTGAAAGGAAAAGGGTTTTACTCCAGGTACTTTCTGGTCCCAAAAAGGACAGGAGGGCTAAGACCCATCCTGGACCTGAGAAAAATTCCTGGTGCGGGAGAAGTTGAAGATGCTCTCCCTTGGAACATTGCTGCCCTACCTCCAGCAGGGAGATTTGGCTAATGCTCCTTGGACCTAAAGTATGTGTATACCCACATCCTTACCCATCCCAGTCACAGGCAGTACCTGAGATTCATGGTCGGAGGCGACCATTACCAGTACAGGGTATTTCCCTTCGGCCTTGCCTCCGCTCCAAGGGTCTTCACTAAATGCCTGGCAGTGTTGGCCGCTTATCTCCATCTCCAAGGGGCCTTCGTCTTCCCTTATTTAGAGGTAGGAGTGGTCTAGTGGTTAGGACAAGATACTTCGGGCCGGGGGTTCAAGTCCCACCTGGGGACAGCAATCTCAGGCCAGAGGGACTGGGATTTCTAATCCTATAGGCACTCCTTGTGGTCTTGGGCAAGCCACTTAACCCTCCATTGCCCATGTTCCCTGTAAGTATTAGCATATGTGTCTCATATCCCCTTGTGTTAAATGTATCCCCCAATTGACCGCTTTGACCCAGTGAAAAGCGGGATATAAATACAGCTAAATAAATAAATAAAATAAATAAATTTAGACAACTGACTTGTTAAAAGGGGACACAACCTCAGACGCTGCAGGCCACAGGCCGCACCATCAAGATCCTGCAACACCTGGGATTCGTGATAAACCACCCAAAATCCCACCTCACTCCAACTCAGGACTTGGAGTTCATGGGGGCACGGTTGGACACCCTCCAGGCCTCAGCTTTCCTCCCCCTAGACAGAGTGGATCACCTCGCAGCCCTGGTGACGGAGGTGCAGTGCCATTGCACCGTGTCGTCTCAGTCAATGCTTTGCCTCCTCAGCCGCATAGCCTCCACAGTCCATGTCGTCCCCGATGCCCACCTCCACATGCTCAGTGGTGTCTCCTCTCACAGTGAACCCAGGCCACTGACAAGGTCCAGGACAGGGTCCCTGTGTCCTGTCAGCTGGCAGAGTCCCTCAATTGGTGGCAGGTTCCACAAAACCTGCAGAACGGCATGCCCTTCCAACTCCTGAGCCACCAGAGAGTTCTCACGACAGATGCCTTCCTGATGGGCTGGGGTGCCCATTACAAGGGCTTGCGCACCCAGGGCGTCTGGTCCTTTGAGGAGAGTCAGCCGCAAATCAACCTGCTGGAGCTCAGGGCCATAAGAACATAAGATATGCCATACTGGGTCACACCAAGGTCCATCAAGCCCAGTATCCTGTTTCCAACAGTGGCCAATCTAGGTCATACATACCTAGCAGTATCCCCAAAAGACACAGGTTCCACTATGCTTGTATTTGGTCAAGCATTGATATCCTGGGTCCCTTTTTAATAATGGCTTAGGGACCTTTCCTCCAGGAACTTGTCCAAACCTTTTTTAAACCCAGCTACACTAACAGCTCTTACTACATCCTCTGGTAACAAATTCCAGAGTTTGATTACACGTTGAGTGAAAAAATATTTTCTCTTATTTGTCTTAAATAGTTTACCCTGTAGCTTCATTACATGTCCCCTAGTCTTTCTATATTCTGATAGCGTCAACAATTGATCCACGTTTACCCGTTCCACTCCATTCATTAATTTATAGACTTCTATCATATCTCCCCTCAGCCGTCTCTTTTCCAGGTTGAAGAGCCCTAACCTTTGTAGCCTCTCTTCATAGGAGTAGCCTTCCATCCCCTTTACCATTTTGGTGGCTCTTCTCTGTACCTTTTCTAATAACGCTATATCCTTTTTAAGATATGGCGACCAGAATTGCACACAATATTCAAGGTGTGGTCGTACCATGGACCGATACAGAGGCATTATAATATCCTTTGTTTTATTTTCCATTCCTTTCCTTATGATACCTAGCATTCTATTTGCTTTCTTGGCCGCTGCTGCACACTGGACGGAGGGTTTTAACATGTTATCCTGGGTGGTGGTTCCCAATGTGGAACCTTGCATCGTGTAACCATAGTGTGGGTTGTTCTTTCCTAGGTGCATAACTTTGCACTTGTCCACATTAAATTTCATCTGCCATTTGGATGCCCAGTCTTCCAATTTATCCAGATCCTCCTGCAGTTTTCCACAGTCCTCTTGGGTTTTAACAACTTTAAACAGTTTTGTGTCGTCTGCAAATTTGATAACCTCACTAGTTATTCCCTTTTCCAGTTCATTTATGAATATGTCAAAAAGTAGCAGACCCAGTACAGATCCCTGGGGTACTCCACTATTCACCTTTTTCCATTGGGAAAATTGGCCATTTAGCCCTACCTTCTGCTTTCTATCTTTTAGCCAGTTCGCAATCCAAAATAGTACACTGCCTCCTATCCCATGACTTTTTAGTTTTGCCTAAAGTCTCTGATGAGGGACCTTGTCAAAGGCTTTCTGAAAGTCCAGATACACTATATCAACCGACTCACCTTTGTCTACCTGTTTATTCACACCTTCAAAAAACATATCAGATTAGTAAGACAAGATCTTCCTTGTCTAAAGCCATGTTGGCTGTCTCCCATTAGGCCATGACTATCTACATGCTGTGTAACGTCAGGCTCACCGGTCTGTAATTTCCCGGATCACCCCTGGAACCCTTTTTAAAAATTGGCGTTACATTGGCGATCCTCCAATCTTCAGGTATTACAGATGATTTTAATGAAAGTTCACAGATTACTAATAGCAGGTCTGCAATCTCATATTTCAGTTCTTTCAACACTCTTGGATGTATACCATCCGATCCAGGTGATTTACTACTATTCAGTTTATCAAATAGTTGTAATACATCTTCCTCTGCAGTATCACCTTTAAATACCACTTCAGTCTTGGGTAACATCCCTACATCTTCCTCAGTAAAGACCGAAGCAAAGAATTCATTCAGTCTCTCCGCTATAGCTTTGTCTCCTCTTACTGCCCCTTTTACCCCTCTATCATCTAATGGTCCAATTGACTCTCTCACAGGCCTTTTGCTACGAATGTACTTGAAAAAGTCTTTATTTCGTGTTTTTGCTTCTGTAGCAAGTTCCTTCTCAAAATCTTGCTTTGCCTGCCTTATCAATGCTTTGCATTTAACTTGCCAGTGCTTGTGCTGTTTCCAGTTTTCGCCGTTTGGTTCCTGAAAGATGCTTTTTTGGCAGCAACAGCCTCTCTGACCTCACCTTTAAACCATGCTGGCAGTTTTTTGGACTTTCTTCCACTTTTCTTAATGCATGGAATACAGCTGGTCTGGGCTTCCAGGATAGTATTTTTAAACAACACCCAAGCTTGATGTAAGTCTTTAACCTTTGCAAGCGCTCCTTTTAGTTTTTTCTTAACTATTTTCCTCATTTTATCATAGTCTCCCTTTCGAAAGTTAAAACGTAGTACTGTGGATTTCTTTACTGTCCCTCCTCCACTAATTAAATCAAACACGATCATGCTATGATCACTATTGCCAAGTGGTCCCAACACCCTTATTTCTTGCATTAGATCTGGTGTTTCACTAAGGACTAGGTCCATTATGGCTTCCCCTCTGGTGGGTTCATGAACCAGCTGTTTCAAGAAGCAGTCATTTATTTCATCTAGAAACTTTATCTCCCTAGCATGTCCTGCCATGACACTGACACAGTCGATACCGGGGTAATTGAAATCACCCATTATTACTACTCTGCTGTGACTTTTGTTAGCTTCCTTGATTTCTTTGAGCATTTCGTCATCCATTTGTTCATTCTGGCCAGGCGGTCGATAGTACACCCCCACTGCCATCACCTTCCCCTTCATACATGGAATTTCAATCCATAGAGATTCTACAGCAAATTTTGTTTCCTGCAAAACTTTAATCCTTTCTTACTCAATGCCCTCTCTAACATAGAGCGCAACCCCTCCACCAATTTGATCAGTTCTATCATTACGATATAGTTTGTATCCAGGTATCACAGTGTCCCACTGGTTATCCTCCTTCTACCATGTCTCTGAGATTGCAATCATATCTAACCTCTCATTTAGTGCTATATATTCTAATTCTCCCATCTTATTGTTTAGACTGCTAGCATTTGCATACAAGCATTTCAGAGACTGCATTTTATTAATATTAATCTGGCTATTGGTAGGCATGGGTAATTTGGAATCTTTACGCTCTGTCTGCACCATACTCAAGGGCATTTGGGCTACTTTACTCTTTTTTGGAACCTCACTGCTTTCGGTAGTATCCTTCAAGGATACCTTCTTCCGAACCATGCGCTCTTGGGCGACTGTCGGCTCTCCCCTATTATGATATTATGATATGATATGATAGAAGTCTATAAATTAATGAACGGAGTGGAACGGGTAAACGTAGATCGATTGTTTACCTTATCAGAATATAGAAAGACTAGGGGACATGTAATGAAGCTACAGGGTAAACTATTTAAGACTAATAAAAGAAAATATTTTTTCACTCAACGTGTAATCAAACTCTGGAATTTGTTACCGGAGGATGTAGTAAAGGCTGTTAGTGTAGCTGGGTTTAAAAAAGGTTTGGACAAGTTCCTGGAGGAAAGGTCCATAAACCATTATTAAGAAGTGACCGAAGATATCAATGCTTGACCCAGTACAAGCATTGTGGAACATGTGTCTCTTGGGGAAACTGCTAGGTACATATGACCTAGATTGGCCACTGTTGGAAACAGAATACTGGGCTTGATGGACCTTGGTCTGACCCAGTATGGCATATCTTATGTTCTGATGTTATCTAGTTTAAAAGCTTCTCTATCTCCTTTTTAAAGGTTAATGCCAGCAGCCTGGTTCCATCCCGGTTAAGGTGAAGCCCATCCCTTCGGAAGAGCCCCTCCTTTCCCCAGAATGTTCCCCCGTTCCTAACAAATCCAAAACCCTCATCCTTGCACCATCGTCTCATCCACGCATTGAGACTCCGGAGCTCTGCCTGCCTTTTGGGTCCTGCACGTGTGTCTTTTGGGGAAACTGCTAGGTACGTAGGACCTAGATTGGCCACTGTGGGAAACAGGATACTGGGCTTGATGGACCTTGGTCTGACCCAGTATGGCATATCTTATGTTCTTATGTAACAGGAAGCATTTTGGAGAACACTACCCTGGAAGTTCTGGATTTCAACTTCCTACCTAAAAGCTTAAATTTAGCCTCCAGAACTTCCCTACCACATTTTCCTATGTCATTGGTACCGACATGTACCAAGACAGCAGACTCCTCCCCCACACTATCTAAGATCCTATCTAGGCGGTGCTTGAGGTCCGCTACCTTCGCACCAGGCAGCATGTTACCAGGCGATCCTCACGTCCACCAGCCACCCAGCTATCTACATGCCTAATTATCGAATCACCAACTATAACAGCTGTCCTAACCCTCCCCTCATGGGCACATGGCCCTGGGGAAACATCCTCTGTGCGAGAGGGTTTTACATCACCTGGAGGACAGGTCCTAGTTACAGGATCACGTCCTGCCACACCAGGATGATGCTCTCCTGTCACATGACCTCTCTCCTCCATGGCAACAGGGATGCTGCCAGACTGGAGGTGGGACTTCAGGACTATATCTCTGTAGGTCTCGTCCATGTACTTCTCTGTCTTTCTTATGTCTTCCAGGTCTGCTACTCTAGCCTCTAGAGAACAGACTTGTTCCCTGAGAGCAAAGAGCTCCTTGTACTTAGTGCATATGTAAGACCTCTCACCAACTGGGAGAAAATCGTACATGTGACACTCAATGCAAAAGACTGGAAAGCCCCCATCTCGCTGCTGGACTGTTGTCTGCATCTTAGTTTAAAGCTTGTGTTTAGGTCTTTAAATTCTGTATTTACTAAGGGTTAGTGTAGATGCTTATACTAATAAAAGTGTATCTAATACCTCTAATATACCTTGTTCACCTGAAGCTTAATTAATCTCAGGTCGTCAATGTATGACTGATTTGGATAAAGAGCTGCACCTGAGAGCAGCCCTTTTCCTCTAAGACCTGTAAGTACCTATAAAGCTACAATTACCCCAGGGGCGGGTGGGTGTTGGGGAGGGAGGGAGGGAAATACGACCTATTAAAAGAGGGCTGTTACAAGGTACCCTGTCCTGTACCCTCAGCAGGGGGGGGGGGGGGGGGGGGGTAGTCCCTTAGGTAGGCTAGAGCAGGAAAAAAAGTTTAAAACACAGCAGGTTCTGGGGACAGAGCAGGGAGAGATATTTAACTTAAAGTAACAGTTAACCTGGCTACCACACAAAGGCCAGTTAGTTGAGAGAGGCAAGGTAAGTTAGGTTAGTTGAGAGAGGCCGTTTTCCTTGCGCTCAAGGCTTTCCAGCACCGCCTGCAACATCAGTCAGTACTTGTTCAGATGGACAACCAGGTCACGATGTTCTACCCGAACAAGCAGGGGGGCACTGGCTCCCACCGCCTCTGTAGCCCTCTGTTTGTATGTGACCAGACAGGGTATGCTCTTCCAGGCGATGTACCTCCTGGGCCAGAACTTTGTCCTGGTGGACAGGCTGAGCAGGGTCCTCCAACCGCACAAGTGGCGCTTGGACCCCAGGGTGGCACAAGTAGCTCTTGAGGTTATGGGGCACCCTGAGCCTCAACATCTTTGCCAGTCCAACCAATGCTCAGCTGCTGAGTTTCTGATGCCCACAGCCGCACCCAGCCTGGGTGGCACCGGATGACTTCCTCATCTCGTGGTCAGAGGGCCTGTTGTATGCCTTCCCTCCCACACCTCTGATAGCATGGACCCTCTTCAAGGTCCAGCGGGACAAGACTTCACTGATCCTGGTGGCCCCAAGGTGGCCTAGGCAGCTTTGGTTCCCTCTCTTGCTCCATCTTGCGACGGACTCCCCGGTCCCTCTCGGGAGCTCACCGGGGCTTCTTATTCAGGAGGAGGACTCAATATTCCATCCCAACTTGGGATCCTTGTCCCTCACAGCATGGCTGCTGTACAAGTTGCCCTAGCGCCCCTCAATCTCCCCAAGAGGTGGAGGAGATCCTCCTCACCTCCCACAAGGACTCCACGAGGCGGGCCTACGCCTTCAAGTGTCGCCGGTTCTCTTTATGATATACGGAGCAACAGGTGAACTTGTTCTCCTGCCCAGTACAGGCAGTACTGCAGTACCTACTCCACCTTTCTCACTCTAGGCTTAAATCCAGTTCCGTCAGAGTGCATCTGAGCGCACTCTCCATGAACCACCATTCCATAGAGGGCAAGCCTCTTTCCGTGCAGTCCCTCATTACTCAATTCATGAGGGGCTTACTGCTCTTGAACCCCCACCCCATCCGGCCGATCCTGGTGGAAAGGGATCTCAGTGTGGTTCCGGCACAGCTTACCAAGCCGCCCTTCGAGCCCTTGGCTACCTGCCACCTCCGATACCTATCCTGGAAAGTGCCCTTCCTGGTGGCACTCACCTCGTCATGCTGAGTCAGTGAGCTTCAGGTCCTAGTGGCCGAGCCATCCTACGCCAGGTTCTACAAGAACAGGGTCATGCTCCGCACCCACCTGAAGTTTCTTCCGAAGGTGGCATTGGATTTCCACCTTATTCAGGAGGTGGTATTCCCTATCTTCTTTCCATGCCCCCACACGGACAAGGCGTCGGCTTTCTCCATATTCTGGATTGCAAAAGGGCCCTGTCCTTTTACCTACAGCACACTCTGAGCCACCGCAAAGCCTCACAGCTTTTTGTCTCAGACTCCCTCAGACGACTGGGATTGTATATCACCAAGCAGACCCTGTCCATCTGGGTGGTGGACTGCATCACCTTTGCCCACAACCAGGCTGGGCTGCTGCTGGAGTGCCGGATCTGCGCATGTCGTTGGAGCTATGGCATCCTCTGTTGCCAGCCTCCGCTCAGTTCCCATGGCAGCAATCTGCCGGGCTGCCACCTGGTTTCTGGTCCACACTTTTACGGCTCACTACTGCCTGGAGAGGGAGTCCCGATGGGACAGTGCCTTTGGCCAGGCTGTACTCCATAATCTGTTTGGGGTTTAGGACACTCCTGCCTTTCGACCCTTCTTGTTCAGGCTACCGAAGCCATGCTTCTCCCTGGACACTGAGGTCCTTCAGGTCTGTCCTCATATGCACTTGTGACTGCTCATGGCTAGGCCATGCCTTTTCTAATGGTCCTCGGTAGCCTGATGCTAGGGAGTCCCATATGTGAGGACTGACTTCCTGCTTGTTCCTGAAGAAAGTATGGTTACTCACCTGTAACAGGTGTTTTCCAGGAACATCAGGAATCAGTCCTCACAACCCTTCCTCCTCCCCTTGGAGTTGCTCTTCTTTTTGGCCATCTTTTCTTTATTGGCTCTAGCTATATCATCTGACTGACCAAAATGGCATCCTTGGGCGGGAAGTGGACCACGCATTCGTGGTGGCATCTCCTAAAGGCTTTCTTTAAAAACTGAGAAGATGCTTCCATGAGGGCTCCGTTGGCGTCAACATCACCCCTATGTGAGGACTGATTCTTGCTGTCCCTGGAGAACACCTGTTAGAGGTGAGTAACTACGCCATCTCCAGATTCTCCGGAGGTGCTTACCCCACCCCAATTGAATATCTGCACATACAGGGGAATGATCCAACCAAGTTTGGTAGGCTATCCAAGTCGACGAGAAACCGAGCTTTTGCACTGTATGCACCTTCATGCTGGAACACCCTACCACCAGATATTCGTGCCATAAACAACCTCTCTCAGTTCAGGAAGGCGCTGAAGCACCATCTTTTTCTTCAGTACTTTACCAATTCAGACGACATCACATAGCCACCTGCATCTCAACCCAAGCCAGCACTCACAAACAAGCTTCTTCACACACCTTTCCGTAATCATCTAAGCCAACCCCCCCCTCCTCCAACGACCTCCTCCTTACTGACTCTGGACACAAACCTGGCTATTGCTGAGGCTCCACTACCCTGCGAAGTGCAAATTTTATGGATATACAATTAATCATACTGTCTAACCTGTGAATATTGCCAAATGAAGTGCTGTACCTCTTGTTAACAATCTGTATATAGTTTACCTGTTTCACCATGTTTTATTTTCCCTGTTTCTCCAGGACCAAGCAGGAAGTCAGTCCTCACATATGGGTGACGTTGGCACCGATGGAGCCCCCTTGCGGAGCATTTCCCCAGCTTTCAAAGAAAACCTTTGGGAATGCAGCGCGCATGTGCGGTCCCCTTCCCGCCCAAGGGTGCCATCTTGCTCAGTCTTTTTTCTACGGAGCCCGACGGACGTGTTTCGTTTTCACCCGAGGAAAAAGTGGATTTTGTTCTGTGTTGGACCCGTTTCTTCGGTTCGACGCTGGTTCTCCTTTCCCGCCTGGGCCCGATACATCGGTATCGAGCCCGGTCGTCATTTTTCGTTTTTTGTCCTTAGTGACTAGCTTATGTGCCATTTTTTCTGTTTTCACTGGCAGCCCTGTCTTTTGACCTCGCAGGGGCCCTTTTTCCCCCGATAGCTGCCAGTGGGTTTAAAAAGTGTGATCGGTGTAAGAAGCTTATGTCTCTCACCGACACACATGACTGCTGCCTCCTGTGCCTCGGACCCGATCATGACCCGATGATCTGTGGTCCTTGTGGGAAAATGTCCTCGAAGGCGTTGAGAAGTCGGCAGCACCAAAAGGAAAGAATCTTCTCTGACTCCGCGTCCGGAAGGGCCCGGACTTCGTCAGAGGCCTCAACATCTTGGGACTCCGGCCCTGAGCAGCGCCGAGGCTCCTCTGAGAGTGGGTCTCCCTCACGGGAGCATCGCAAAAAGAAAAAACCCGTGAGGGTGGCGTCGGTGGACGCACTTGGCTCCTCGAGGGCCAAGTTGCATAGCCCCGAGCGCCGTCCCGGGTCTTCGGAGACGGAGAGGCCTGCAAAACAACCTCGTGTGGAGATGGAGTCCCCGGGTCACGTGAGTACGGTAGTCCTGGTGGACTCTCCTCCAGGGGAGCCGACGTCGGGCCTGATGCCGTCGGGACCCGAGTCGGGGGCTGCTGAGTCTCCTGAGCTCGGACTCAGGTTGACGGCCTTTGAGTGCAGCTTGGCTGCCTTCATGGAACAGCAGCAGGCACTGATCGCCAGTCTCACCAGTGCATCTGCCCCGACCACTGGGACATTGATGTCCAAGTCGATCCCGGAGGCCGAGCCGATCCTCGAGTCCATGCGCGCTCGAGTCGATCCTCGGCCAAGGTCCCCCTCGGCCTACCGTTTGGGACCGAGGTCGTCGACGCTGGTACCCTCGGCGTTGGGGTGGATGGCATCAGTGCCTGCCTGACTGGAGCCGCTTCATTCCTCTTCCGAGGAGTCCGGCTGGGAAACGGAGGATGAGGAGTCACCCGACATCTTTCAGACTCTGTGTGTCCCATCGGACTCACCGGAGTCCGAGCCTCAGAGACGGTCCCCATCGGAGGATACCCGGTTCTCGGACTTTGTGCGGGATATGGCCAAGGCCTTGGCCTTCCCCGCGGATCCTGAGGAGGAGCCTCGAGCCGAGGAGCTCGAGGCCCTGCAGTATGACTCTCCCCCAAAGGAGGCCTTTACTGTACCGGTTCCTCCGATGCTGGAACGGCTGCTCTTCCGCATGTGGGAGGCACCGGCCTCGACGCCAGTTTTGAGCAAGCGGGTCGATTCCATCTATCGAGTCCGCAAGAGCCCCGAGTTCCAAAAGGCACAATTACCGCACCACTCCATGGTTGTGGAATCGGCCTTGCATCGTCTGAAGAGTCAGAAGATGCACTCCTCTGTGCCTCCCTGCCGGGAGGCCCGGAACCTGGATGCCCTCGGTAAGAAGTGCTTCCAGGGCTCTATGCTTGCTTGCCGTGTCCAGACCTACCAGCTGTACATGGGCATGTACCTTCGAGACCTGGCAAAGGAGATTGCCGGGTTCTCAGCTGGTCTCTCCGAGGAACCTTTGTAGAGGTTCAATGCTCTGTCATCGGGTATTCGTGAGTGCTCGAAGTTTATCTCTCGAGCAGCCTATGATGGCTTCGAGGCTTCGGCCCAGGTAGCCGCGGCCGGCATCGGTGCACGCCGTCAGGCCTGGTTACAGTCATCGGACCTCGAGCCATGGGTGCAGGACAAGTTGTTTGATGTCCCCTGCCGAGGTGAAAACCTCTTTGGCAAGCCCATAGCTGAAAAGGCTGCAGAACTTGAGACCGAGACTCTTACCTGGACAAGGCTGTCCAGAAAAACCTTTGCCCCTTCTCAGAAGAAGAAGGGCTCGGGGAAAAAGACCTCTTACCCGAGGAAGTCATCTGCCTATACACAGTACCCACATTTTCAGGCCTCTGTAGCTCCCCAACAGGGTCAGCAGGCCAAGGGGCAGGGACATGGGCCTCGTAGGCAGAAAACCCCCAAGCCACCAGCTCCGGCTCCTGCACAGCAGGGAGCGGGGTTTTTACTCCAGTGGCATAGCCTCTCCTCCTCAGCTGGCCCCTATCAGCACAGGAGGCCGGCTGGCCCTGTACGCCCACAGGTGGTCAGCCGTCACAAGGGATACCTGGGTACTAAGTATAGTCCAGAAGGGCTATCTCCTCCACTTCCACCAGGTACCCCCCTCCTATTTTCCAGGGGAGCCTCCAAGACTTCCTCTGCACAGGGACTTACTCCTGCAGGAGTTAGCAAGTCTTGTAAAGGAACAGGCAGTGGAACCGGTGCCCCACCACCTGAGAGGTCAAGGCTTCTATTCCAGGTACTTCCTGGTACCAAAAAGAACAGGAGACCTCAGGCCCATCCTAGACTTGCGGAATCTGAACAAGTTCCTGGAGAGGGAAAAGTTCAAGATACTTACCCTTGGAATCCTGCTGCCCTAACTCCAGCAGGGAGATTGGCTATGCTCCTTAGACCTAAAGGATGCTTATACTCACATCCTCATTCATCCAGACCACAGACAATATCTCAGATTTGTAGTGGGAGAAAACCACTATCAGTACAGAGTACTGCCTTTTGGCCTTACATCCGCCCCCAGGGTATTCACCAAGTGCCTGGCGGTGGTGGCGGCTTACCTCAGGGTTCAAGGCCTCTTTGTCTTCCCATACCTGGACGATTGGCTCATCAGGGGTCAATCCCCACAAGAGGCCAATCAAGCCACCCTTCGCACTGTCGCTCTGCTTCAGCACCTGGGGTTTGTTATAAACTTCGCAAAGTCCACTTTGCACCCCTCACAGAACATGGAGTTCATAGGAGCAAGACTGGACACCCTTCAGGCAAAGGCCTTTTTACCCGTGGACAGGGCCCACAGATTGATGGATCCAGCCAGGCAGTTCCACAGCAATTCTGTGGTCTCCGCCAGATAATTCCTGAGGCTCTTAGGCCACATGGCTTCCACGGTCCATGTAACTCCAAATGCCCGTCTACACATGAGGCCAGCTCAGTGGGGCCTCAGGACTCAGTGGCACCAAGCCACAGGAAGCCTCACGGACAAAGTGAGGGTGTCCAAACTACTAGATTCTTCTCTGCAGTGGTGGCTTTATCTTCCGAATCTAGTGCACGGGGTGTTTTTTCAGACACCTCCACCCTCTCAAGTGCTGACAACCGATGCTTCTCTTCAAGGTTGGGCACATTGCCAAGGTGCAGGTACTCGAGGCCTGTGGACTCCTTGGGAGGCAGCACAGCAGATCAATCTCTTAGAACTGAGAGCTATCTGCTTAGCCCTGAGAACTTTCTCCCATCTCATCTCTCACCAGTCCGTCTTGGTTCAGACGGACAATCAAGTTGCTATGTTCTATGTGAACAAACAAGGGGGGACAGGGTCCTGCCTTCTATGTCAGGAAGCGCAGAAACTGTGCTCCTGGGCGGTCAATCATGGTATTCTTCTCAAAGCGGTCTATCTCCCAGGTCAGGAGAATTACCTGGCAGACAGATTGAGCAGGATCCTGCAGCCGCACGAGTGGCAGTTGAATCCTTTAGTGGTTCAACAGATCTTCCTGAGATGGGGTCTTCCAATTATAGATCTCTTTGCCAGTCCTCTGAACTGTCAACTTCCCAGGTTCTGCTCCAGGCAACCACAACCTCTGAGTTGCAGCGGATACGTTTCTCATTCCATGGTCTACAGGCCTCCTATATGCGTTTCCTCCCACGTTTCTAGTGTTCAAGACACTGTTCAAGGTGATCAGGGACAAGGCCTCGCTGATCCTGGTGGCCCCCAGGTGGCCAAGATAACCCTGGTTCCCACTTCTTTTGCAACTAGCGGTGGACACTCCTCTTCCTCTGGGGATGCAACCCGATCTCCTGTCTCAGGAGCAGGGATCTCTCTTACACCCCAATCTCCAGTCCCTCAATTTGATGGCCTAGCTGCTGAAAGGGTAGTTCTAGCGCCCTTACTACTGCCTAGGGATGTGGAGGACGTGGTCTTGGCCTCTAGGAGGCAGTCCACCCAAACGTCTTATGCCCTTAAGTGGCGTAGATTCTCTACCTGGTGTACTCAACACAACGAGAATCCTTTCTCGTGCCTGGTACCAGTGGTGCTGCAATATTTGCTTCACCTGTTCAACCTAGGCCTTATGAACTCTCACAGAATTGGACTTCTTAGTACTCTTTCAGCACACCACTCCCCAGTGGAGGGGTCAGTCTCTCTCAAGCCATCCTTTGGTGGCTCGCTTCCTCAGAGGCCTGCCTTTGCTTAAGCCTCCAGTGCGTCCACCTGCCCCTGAATGGGATTTAAATGTGGTCTTGCAACGGCTTACTTGCCCACCATTTGAACCCATGGCTAGTTGCCCTCTGCGTTTTCTCTCCTGGAAAGCGTTGTTTCTGGTAGCCCTTACCTCAGCAAGGCGAGTGAGTGAGCTTCAGGCCCTAGTATCAGATGCACCTTATACTAGGTTCTATAGGAACAGAGTAGTCTTACGGACTCACCCTAAGTTCCTTCCTAAGGTTGTCTTCTCCTTCCACCTCAATCAGGAGGTGGTTCTTCCAACTTTCTTTCCCAGGCCCCATGCCAGCCGGGCTGAGATGGTCTTGCATACCCTGGACTTTAGGAGGGCGTTGTCCTTCTACCTTGACCATACGCGGGAGCACTGGAGGGCTGTTCAGCTCTTCGTCTCTTTTGACCCCAATAAGTTGGGGTTGGCTGTCTCCAAGCGTACTTTGTCCATATGGGTAGCCGACTGTATCGCCTGGGCTTACAGGGCAGTCGGCCTCTCGTTGCAGGGTCGAGTTACGGCTCACCGTGTCAGGGCGAAGGCTGAGTCAGTGGTTCATCTCCGCTCTGTTCCATTGGCAGACATATGCCGGGCCACTACTTGGTCTTCAAGCCAGACTTTTGCAGCCCACAACTGCCTTGAGAGGGAGTCCCGCAGGGACAGTGCTTTCGGGCAGGCGGTACTCCATAATCTCTTTGGGGTTTAGGCAACTCCTACCCTCCGGCCCTGGTGTTGGGCTACCGTTCGGGGGCATTATCAGAGAAGATTCTTTTCTTGCATGCTGAGGCTCTAGAGGGAGCTCATTTTTCAGCTTTGGGTCTCCAGTAGCCTTAAGCTGGGGAGTCCCATATGTGAGGACTGACTTCCTGCTTGGTTCTGGAGAAAGAGTAGTTACTCACCTGTAACAGGTGTTCTCCAGGAGCAGCAGGAATCAGTCCTCACAACCCTCCCTCCTCCCCTTGGAGTTGCAGTCCTATGATTTATTTTGTTATTTTTGCTGTCTTTTAGCTATGTCATCAGACTGAGCAAGATGGCACCCTTGGGCGGGAAGGGGACCGCGCATGCGCGCTGCATTCGCAAAGGCTTTCTTTGAAAGCTGGGGAAATGCTCCGCACGGGGGCTCCGTCGGCGCCAATGTCACCCATATGTGAGGACTGATTCCTGCTGCTCCTGGAGAACACCTGTTACAGGTGAGTAACTACTCTTTATTGTAAGTCCAGTGTAGACCTTCTACATTGCACAATTTTGTTTCTTGTGAACCGCACTGAAGATGAATAGCGCGGTATAGAAAAAAACTCTAAATAAATAAATAAATATCCATTCCTGACGTAATCCTTTCAGTATATTCTGGGAAAACCACATATAGTCCAGTCTTGAATAAGATTGATAAACCGATGAAAAATGAGTATAATCCCTTTCACCTTTATGGAGTTCCCTCCAGCCATCTGCTAGGTTAAAATATTTGGCCCAGACCCGCAAGCTCTGGTGGTTGGCGCTGTTACCTAAGCTGCCCACCTTGGATGTATCCATTCTAGGGTCCAGGGCCAGATTAAAATCTCTATTAATCACTAGGTCCCCTTCCACAAAGCTCCCCATTGCTAAGGCCAGTTATCATAAAATTCCCCCTGGTTAGTGTTGGGTCCATAAATACTACCTATCGTAATTATCTGCCCTCCCAGAGTGATTTTTACTAGCAGGTAACGTTCTTCCCGATCCCGCAAGATGTCAAGAAATCTAAATGGTAGGTCATTAGCTAGGGCGATAGCCACCCATCCCCTCTTTTTTTTTCTGTGCCTTGTTGGAGGCAAGCCACATTTGTTTGTGCTTGAGGAATGTGACCCACCCTTCATCCCTCAGTAGCAGATGAGTTTCCTGGATACAAGCAATATGGGCTCTTAACCTTAACACTTCCTTAGCCAATAGACTGCCTTTCAATGGAGCGTTTAAGTCTCTAGCATTTAACGTGCATATTTTTATCAGTGGCATCTTTGTTACCTTTGGTCTTGTCCATTCCCTCCCCTATCTCCCTTCCTCCCCTCCCATCCTATCATAGACCCTCCTAATCTCCTGCCCCCCACTCACAACAACACAGACTTCCATCTACATCTCACCCCGGCTCCCCTCATTCCCTTAACATGTATCTTCCCTTTTTTAGGCTCATATGTGCCACTCATTCCATCTCTTACCCCCATACCCAGTGGCAATGACCCAGTAACACCATATCAATAACTCAAATTAAGTCCTCAATGTTCTCAGGTGGCTGGAGTCCCCTCTCGTCCTGGCTTCTCTCCCTGGCACTGTAGACACCGCCTTCCTTTCTGTGATTGCTCCCAACTGGGTTGTGCTGCTCCATGCTGCTTTGCCATTTCACATTTACCCACTGGGACCGGTGGGGGAGGCAGATTGTTCCATCCCAAGTCCTTTAGTGCACTGAGCGCCTCAGCCGGTGTTGACGCTTTAATGGATCGGCCTTCCACAATAGATGGCTTTACCCATGTGGACTACAATTTAATCTGGCATTTCCATCCCGAAGGCACTGGGTCACTCCACGAAACTCCCTCTTTCGCTGCATCGTATTGGCCGAGAGGTCAGCATAAAGTTCCAGTTCCGCATTTTCCTATGCAAATGAACGCACTTTTCAGGCAACCTGAATTATTATGTCCTTCGCACATTTGTGGAAACATGCTAATAACATCTCACGGTTTTCCCCCTGCGAGTTGTTCCATCACCCTGTGGGCTCAGTCAACCTTATAGCACAGCATTGGAGAGTCCATTTGAGCAGATTGCATTACCGTTCTGCAAAGCTTTTCGGATAGGGCCACATAGTCCACAGTTGCTGAGCTCTCTGGCAGGCCCTGTATCCTTATATTACAGCATTGGTATCTGTCTTCTAGATCCTCCGTTTTGAGCAACAGTTCCTCATGCTTTTCATTTAGTCCCAAGACTAGTCGCTTCAGTTCATTAACACACTCTCCTTGTTCTTCCAAACAGGTCTCTGCGTCCTTGACACACTGGCCCACATTGTATAGTTTGGAGCGCATGCCTGCCATCCATGCTAAGACATCGTTTTATATCCTTTGGACACCTTCCTTGAGCTCCGTGAACCACTGGCGCACTTCTTGTCGGAGCGATGTGAGCTCAACTATATCAATGCTTTCTCCTTTCTCTTTAGGCGCACTAAGTTGTGCTCTGCTCGGTTGATGAGGGCCACCATTTTTTTGGCTCACACCTCCTCTGCTCACTGTAGTGCTGCTTTTGAATGCAAACGTCCTTAAGTCGGCCCCCCCCCCCCTTTCTTTGTTGAGACAGCCATGGGCCTAGCTGCCAGGCCAGGACTTAGATTCAGCTAATTTGGCATCTATTTCATCTACTTCTTGTACAGCTTGAGTCGGCCGGGAACTCTCAACTTAAGTTGCCATCTAAGGTGTGATGTCACGGGAAGTTCACCCCCACTCCCATGGTGCCAGAGTTGTTTCCCACCTAGCTGCGGTCAGCATCATCAGAGACGCATGTTGCCATTTGTGGCCTGTCCCTCCACAAAGGCATGTACAGGAAGAAAGAAAAGAGAAAGCAGAAGCACACCAGGCACAGAGACAAACACAATACTGAATTAAAAAATAATGGTAAGTACAAATCATACCACAAAATAGCTCTGAAGGAAAAAGACAGGCACACCAAGCATGGGGCCTTGCTCTTAAAAAAAAATTAAAAAAATCCAGATCATATGCCTCCAACTATGCTATGCCCTCCCCATCGGTGGTGGATCCTAACCCCTCACCCCTGGTCAGTACCATGCAGTCAGTCCCTAGGTAAAGTAGACTGGTTGTTTACTCCTTCAAAGAATAGAGACTAGGTCAGGGGTGGGGAACCTTTTCTCATTTGAAGGCCGCATGAGAGCTAATATCCTTCCAAGAAGGCCACATTCTAAAAAAACCCCCAAACAAACCCAAATTTACTGCAAAATGCAAATAATTTAATAGTAATTTAGCTTTTATACAGAATTAACCCTTTCAAGTATCATATACTGCCATATGGCAGAGTGCATGCTAACTGTTTCAATATCTCTATCTATATCTATCTATCTATCTATCTAACTATATTTATATATATATTATTTTAAACAACTAAGCTAGCTGCTTACCTTTCAGTGACTCTTCTGAGATTATTTTTGCAAGAAAGCAGTGATATATCAGGCTGCAACGTGGATGTATGTAGTCTTAACTGGTCTTCTAGGTGTTCATCTGTAATTTGTGATCTTAAGGATGTCTTCATTTGTGTTAAGTAGGAGAATGTAGATTTGCAGCAATATGTTGTTGAGAAGCAGGAGAGCAAGCGTCGTGCGTGTTCCCTGAGGTGAGGATATTTGATGGCATTTTTCCCATATTTGAATTGGATCTTTTTTGCTGTCAAACAGCGACTTCAGAATATAATCTTCCGAGAGCTCAATTAACTCCATTTGCAGCTTCTCTGGGGCCTCAGATACATCAACTAAGTGAGGTTGAAAAGCCAATTTGAGGGTCATGTCATGCTTCTCAAAATCTCTGAACCTTTCATTGTATTCCTTGATTAGTGAGTCTATAACCGATTCATATTTGAAATGTTCAAAAGAATATTTTTCTTCATTAATCATTTTTACTAGGTGAAAGAAGTGCTCTTCAGGAAGCTCATTTCGGCCAAGAAGTGATTTAAGAAATTAATTTTTTTCTGAATATTTTTATTTCTCGCCACATATCATATATATAGACTTGGTGTTACCTTGCAATGAAACGTTCAAATTATTTTGCTTTGTCATTATATCACACAGAAAAGCAACATTGCTATGAAACTCCTTGCATGATAATTCAGTGTTCATTCCTTTCCTCAAAAAATTGGATTATTTGTTCACGCAAATACAAAACTTTGACTAAAACCTGTCCTTGTGATAACCAGCGCTCTTTCGAATGGTAGGGCAAATCAACACTAATTACCTCATTATCCGTCATTAGCATCTCATGAAATTGCCGATGTCTCATTGCATTTGCTCGAATATAATTCACAATTCCTACAACTTTCTGCAAAGTGTCATTTAAAACAGTGGATTTGGCACAGAGACTTTGATGCAAAATGCAATGAAAAGAGAGAAGATCATTTTGGCTTGAAACCTCTTTCTTAAGTTGTGCGATAAAGCCTTTGTTCCTGATTGTCCCTCCAGTCTAGTCCCGGAATCTGTGGGTTGTCAACCTCCTCCAGCAGCTTTGGAGACTGAGAAACTTCACACTTGTGATGTCACTGGTATATAAGCACTGGAACCGCCTCCTCACACCAGTTATCAGTCTCCAAAGCAGCTGGAGGGGTGGTGAGCCCAGGGGTTACAGGGCTCACTTGAGGAACGATTAAGCAGACTTTAAATGGAATTTATGCTGAATTTAATCAGAATTTGAAGAAAAAAAAAAAAAAAGACTGTGAAGAGCAGTTTGAGGGGAGCTATTTTAAAGGCTCTAGTTGGACATTGTGTGGCTGATCTGGCCTCCGTTGTCCTGAGGTCCTCCTTTCCTGTTAGCTTAATTATTTTCCCGTCTTAGGTCCAGTCAGGAACCTGCTGAATAGCAGCAGCGAGCTGAGGGGAGGACTGGCAGCTGATTACTGAGCTGAGAGGAAAGGCTCAGGTTTCACTGCAGGGCTGAGCTCGGCGTGTGCAGAAGACTTGCCTGCCAGCGCCTAGAGCCGTCCTATACATTTGGAGCTGCTTCGGGGGAGTTTTTCAACCCTGACGTTAACGAGTCTTCAGTCATCTTCCTTGCAGGGGAAGCACGAGTTTGGCAGTTATCGGCAGTTCACCAGAGGCGCAGGAGGTAGGAAGCCGTTCTTAGGCAGGAACAGCGAGTTGTTTAGTGTGACAGGCCGGACCACGTGGAAACCGCGCGGGAAATCGCCGTTGCAATCTCGGGGCTTCAACTGTTGTTGTTTCGTCTAGGAAGCTTCGTTTTTAGCCAGGGTTTTCAGATTCTAGCTGGGGGGTCGAGTCTCAGTACAGCTAGTTTAAAAAAAAAAAAAAAGTATTTTTCTTTGCCGGTGACTTGGCTTTGGGCTTTGCTGAGGCAAAGGGGAGTTGGTGTACCATGCCAGCCAAGCAGCTCTGCCTCATGTGTGGGACCAGAAGAAGTTCCCTAACACAAGAAGGTGTCTGCAGGGGTTGCAGTCTTGAGTCTGAGGCTAGGGACCTAGCTCCCGAGCCAGAGGCAGGGGGGCAAGAGATTTTGAGGGAGGTGGTGGAGCCCACCGTTGCTTCTCTGCCTGCTCCTGAGCCGGGGCCCAGTACTTCAGTGCGGGATCCCCCGGTTTTGCAGCCGCCTGGCGCGGGGACTTTGGCAGCGATTTGTTCCTCAGATTTTATGGCTCTGATTCAAAAGGCTTTAGGCAGCCCTCCGGGGGTACCAGTAGCGGGTACTTCTGGGACTGCAACTAGGGAAAAGAGGCCGTCTTCTCCGTTGACAGCAGACGTGTCTGGAGTAAGCGTTAAGAGAGCCAGAGGGGATACGGATCAGTTGGAGCTGTCCGTCCTTTCGGAGGAGGACGCAGATATGGAAGAGGGTCTGGAAGAGGAAGGTGAGATAAGGGACCAGGAAGACCAGGCGCGGGTGGTGCGGGTATTCCGTAGGGAGGAATTACCGGCACTCATAGCTGAGTCCCTTAAGACTCTTAATATGCCTACCGGAGGACCGGCGGAGGATTCTGCCCTGGAAGATCCCTTGCTGCAGGCTGTTCGGAAGACTCAGAGGGCATTCCCAGTGCATAGAGTGTTTAAGGAAATGATTCAAGAAGAGTGGGATATGCCGGAAGCCGCGCTTAAGGGGTCTAGAGTTATGGGAGGCTTTACCCTCTGGTGGATCAGGATAGGGAGTTATTCAAAGCTCCGAGAATGGATGCCGCAGTGGGCAGCGGTGACCAAGAAAACTACCATCCCCGTGGAAGGATTGGCGGCGCTCAAAGATGCGCAGGATCGTAAATTAGAGACTTTGCTAAAACAAGTCTTTGAAGCAAATGCGCTATCCTTACAGGCATCTATTTGCGGGGCCTGGGTAGCCAGAGCCTGTTTACGGTGGGCACAGCGGATTCAAGGGGGAGCGCTCGGGGGAAGAGACCGAGGACGCGTCCAGGTTGGAATCCAGTGCTGCGTATTTGGCGGATATTCATTATGATCTTATCCGGGGGTTAGCGAAGAGTATGGCTTCGGTGGTCGCAGGACGGAGATGTCTTTGGCTGCGGAATTGGGCAGCAGATGGTTCATCCAAAACGAGGTTGAGTAGACTTCCTTTCCACGTTAAGTTACTTTTTGGAGAAGAGTTGGATAAATTAGTAAAGGATTTGGGAGAATCCAAGGGTGGTAGGTTGCCAGAGGACAAACAACGGCAAGGGCGTCCCGGCCCCGGGGCTAAGTGGCAACAACGGGAGTTTCGCCGTTTTCGCCCTACAAGGTTTGGTCAGGGGCAGCGGGGGCGTTTCCCTGGACAAAGCCAAGGATTTCGAGGAGCGAGCAGGGGATTTTCGGCTGCCTCCGCCTCCTCCTCTTTCAGGAAATCACAATGATGCTAGGGGGGTTCAGGCAGGGCTAGTTCCCGTGGGAGGGCGTCTGCGGGATTTTTACCCTGCCTGGGCCCAACTTACATCCGATCGGTGGGTGTTAGAAGTTATTCGAGAAGGTTATGCGTTGGAGTTGCAGCATCCGGTGTCCGATTCCTTCGTTCGGTCGCCGTGCAAGGCAAGCGCAAAGTGCGAGGCAGTGCGGGAGACGGTACAAAGGCTGTTATTTCTCAAGGCAATTGTGCCCGTTCCTGCAGACCAGTTCGGTTGCGGTCGATACTCCATCTATTTTGTGGTGCCAAAGAAGGAAGGCACGTGGCGACCTATCCTGGATCTAAAAAGGGTAAATCGCTGTCTCCGCGTTTCTCATTTTTGGATGGAGACTCTCAAGTCAGTCATTGTGGCGGTGAGAAAGGGGGAGTTTCTGACATCCTTGGATCTATCGGAGGCGTATCTGCACATTCCGATACGGCAAGACCATCAAAAATTCCTCTGCTTTGCAGTGCCTATGGGGCATTTTCAGTTTCAGGCCCTTCCTTTTGGCCTGGCGACCGCTCCACGCACCTTCACCAAGGTGATGGTGGTGGTGGCGGCGGCCTTACGGAAGGAAGGGGTGTTAGTGCACCCGTATCTAGACGATTGGTTGATCCGGGCAAAGTCTCGGGAAGAGAGTGTGTCGGCTACGTCCAGAGTGGTAGCTCTGCTGCAGAGTCTCGGTTGGGTGGTCAACATGTCCAAGAGCAAGTTGGACCCATCTCAAAATCTGGAGTATCTGGGAGTGCGTTTCGACACGAAGGTCGGTCGAGTATTTCTACCCAGACAGCGAGCGCTCGGGCTCCGGCACTTGATTCGACAGTTTCTCAGCAAGCGGTGTCCCACTGCCTGGGACTACCTATGGGTATTGGGAACCATGGCGGCAACGCTGGAATTGGTGCCGTGGGCGCGGGCTCACATGAGGCCTTTACAGAGAGCGTTGTTAAGGAGGTGGTCGCATCAAAGAGATTCCCTGTCCCAGCGGTTGGCTTGTCTGCCAAAGACTTGCCAAGCTCTCCAATGGTGGTTGACTCCAGGCAGCCTGGAGAAAGGAATGTCATTAGAGATATCGGCGTGGATATCCCTGACAGTGGATGCCAGTCTTCAGGGCTGGGGAGCCCATTGTCCGGGTCGCCTGGCGCAGGGACAGTGGTCCGCCCTGGAACAGACTTGGTCGATCAACAGATTGGTGTTGAGAGCAGTAGCATTGGCTCTGCAAGAGTTTCGCCTGTATCTTCGGGAGACAGCCGTGCGAGTGTTCTCGGACAACGCGACGGCGGTGGCTTACATAAACCGACAGGGAGGCACCAGCAGTGTGGCGCTAGAAGCCAAGGCAGAAAGTTTGTTCGAATGGGCAGAGAGGAATCTAGTGGCTTTGTCGGCAGCACATGTCGCGGGGGTGGACAAATGTAGAGGCCGATTTCATGAGTCGGGTGAAGGTGGACCCAGGAGAGTGGGTTCTGCATCCAGAGGTGTTCGAAATGTTGGTTCGGCGCTGGGGGGAGCCGGTGATGGATCTCATGGCGACCTTTCAGTCTGCAAAAGCCGGGCGCTTCTTCAGCAGACGCAGGGAGAGAATGGCGGAAGGTCTGGATGCCCTTGTTCAGGTTTGGCCAGAAGGGCAACTCCTGTATGTGTTCCCTCCGTGGGTGTTAATCGGTCGGGTGTTGCAGCGGATAGAGCATCACAAAGGGCGAGTGATCCTAATTGCTCCAGATTGGCCAAGAAGGCCGTGGTACGCGAACTTGGTACGGCTTTTGGTGGGGGAGCCCTGGAGGCTTCCTCTTCGCAAGGACCTTCTAACGCAGGGACCTCATTGCATGCCGCAAGTGGATCGATTCTCGCTTACGGCCTGGCTATTGAGCGGGCTAGATTGACGGCGAGGGGTTATTTGACGGCGGTGATTTCTACCTTGCTGAAAGCGAGACGGAGGTCTACGTCGATGGCTTATGTCAGAGTGTGGTGTATTTTTGAAGCCTGGTGTGCGGATAAGGACATCGTGCCCTTGAAGGCTTCAGTGCCGCAGGTGTTAGCGTTTCTACAGGATGGTTTTCAGAAAGGCTTAGCGGCGGTGACGTTGAGAGTCCAGTTGGCAGCGTTGTCCTGTTATAGGGGTAAAGTGCAGGGCAGCTCGCTGGGAAGTCATACGGATGTAAAGCATTTTTTGAGAGCGGTGACTCTACTGCGGCCACCGCGTAAACATTTTGTTCCGGCCTGGGATCTTCCGTTAGTATTAGAGGCGTTGAGTAAAGCGCCTTTTGAGCCGTTAGCAGAGACCTCGTTAAAGGATCTGACTCTTAAAGTGGTGTTCTTAGTGGCGATTGCTTCAGCGAGAAGAGTTTCGGAGTTGCAAGCCTTGTCTTGTAGGAAGCCCTTTCTCTCTTTTTCGGATTCGAAAGTAGTTTTACGGACGGTGCCGTCCTTCTTGCTGAAGGTAGTATCGGCTTTTCATGTGAATCAAGTGGTATCCTTGCTGGTATTTGCGATGAACAGTAAGGGGCAAGTCGCGGAACGGCTCCATTGTTTAGATATTAGTCGAGCATTAAAGAAGTATGTAGCTAGGACGGCTAGTTTCCGTAAGTCTGACAGACTGTTTGTTCTGTTTGCGGGCGCAAGGCAAGGAGAGGCAGCCTCTAAAGGGTCGATTGCCCGATGGTTGAGAGAGGCGATAGCATCAGCGTATATTTTACGTGGTCGAGTAGTGCCGGAGGGACTCACAGCTCATTCCACTAGAGCACAGGCGGCGTCTTGGGCAGAGTGTGGTTTGGTGCCGCCGGCCGAAATCTGTAAAGCAGCGACATGGTCGTCATTGCATTCTTTCGTGAAGCATTACCATCTTGATGTGCAAGCAGAAAGGGATTCCTGTTTTGGATCGGCTGTGCTTCAGGCTGGCTTGGCAGGTCCCTCCCGTTAGGTATTTCACTGCTCTGTTACATCCCCACAGATTCCGGGACTAGACTGGAGGGACGATCAGGAAGGTTAAATTAGACTTACCTGCTAATTGTAGTTCCTGGAGGAACTCCAGTCTAGTCCCGGGTCCCGCCCTATTTTGCTGATGGTTGGTGGCCTGAAGCACGACTTCCTTTACAGGTAAGCAATTTCTTTGGTGTTCGGTTTTGGGTCATGGTAGGGCAGGGGTGTTCTGGGGGGTCTGTGGTACCTGATGTCTTTGTTTTTTGCTCATAGAGGAAATGGGGACCTCGAGGCATAGGCAGTATCTAAAGCTAGTGTTAATAGTTGGACCTGGGGTCCTGTAAAGTTACTTGAGTATTTACCTTTCTCTCTGCAATTTACTACTTACTTGTTGCTCCGGTGAGTCTGCTTTGTCAATAGGTTAACTGGTGTGAGGAGGCGGTTCCAGTGCTTATATACCAGTGACATCACAAGTGTGAAGTTTCTCAGTCTCCAAAGCTGCTGGAGGAGGTTGACAACCCACAGATTCCGGGACTAGACTGGAGTTCCTCCAGGAACTACAACTAGCAGGTAAGTCTAATTTAACTTTCTTCCCTGTCACAGAAGGTGCACCATCTGTGCATACACTTACTAAATTAGCCAGATTCAGTCCAAATTCACGACATTTGTCTTTAAAATCATTAAACACATCGATTCCTCGCATTCTGCAATTTAGAGTGCTCAGAGTAAGCAACTCTTCGTAAACACGAAAATCTTTAGTTATGGTGGAAACAAAATACAATACCTGCGCTGAGTCAGTGCAGTCAGTTGATTCATCCAGCGCTATTGAATATTACACATTTTCTTTTTGGATTATTTCTTTCAGTTGATCTACTGCATTGAGGGCTAGTTCATGCTGCCGATCAGCATTAGCTCTTCTTGAAAGAGGCAGTTGTTTGTATTTTTTAACCTTATCAGGATCTAAGTATCCTACAACCTCTACGATGCAATCTTTTATAATTTCCGCATCACTAAATGTCTTACCTTTTTTCCCAAGTATATACGCCACTTTATAAGTAGCTTCTGTAGTTGCGTTTCCGATACTCTGCACTGATTGGAATAACTGCCTCTGCTTTTGCTTCCCTTCTTTCAATTTTTGTAAAGCAATCTTTCGGGATTCACCTTCTACCTTAACGTATTTATTGTCCTTATGAGTAGAGTAGTGTTGATGTGCATTGTATTTTTTTACCGTTGAAATCACAGAGCAAGCAACTCATTTTATCCTTCTCAGAAACAACATAGTATTGCAATTTCCACTCATCGTTAAACACTCAGTGTTCTTCTTTCAGCGACCTTTTCGTTTTTTTCGACATGATGGACAGCAAAAAAAAAAATGTAATCAAGTGACAAACACTCTGAAGGAAGGAACCACAAACGCTGCACTCTCTATGTCAGCCAGTTAGTAACTGTCACCACAGTGTTGCCAGAAAGTGGAGAAGAAATTTTGGTTTCAAAACTAGCGCCAATTCTTTTTTGTTGCAATCATGAATTTGTTTCTTCACATATAAATTTGAACGAAAATGTTGAGAATTTATTCAACGTCACACACCGGGTACCTCCTCGTACCGTGGTTTTATGCCCTACACGCGCCAAGGCTGAGGCACACTCTCCTCTACGCGACACACTTCGACTCGCACGCGCGACCACTACGCTTCACCGCCAACTCCATACTGATTCGCTAATGCGTTCTGTCATTCAAAATCCAACCCTTACTCTTCCTCTGCATTCTCCTCAGAGTCTCATCGTGATATATTTATCCAAAGGCATGATGTTCCGCCATGCCAGTTCCGCGTCTGTCAGCGTCTGTTATCGGGTGTAGTGTCTATCGCCAGTTCCCCGTACCAACGTCGCCGGCAACAGACATTTCGGGTGACCTCTTTATCGCTTCCAAGAACTACAATTAGATAAGCGATAGAAACATAGAAATATGTCGACAGAAAAGGACCACATGGCCTATCTAGTCTGTCTTTCCATTTCAACAACTACAACAGTCCCCTTTTTTCCTTTAGAAATCCTCTGTATTTGTCCCATGCTTTTTTGAATTCAGATACTGTCCTCATCTCTACCACCTCCACTGGGAGACTATTCCACGGATCCATCACTCTTTACCACCTTATCTCGGCTAGATAACTGCTTTTACCGAGAATCATTGCCAAAATTAGTTCACATATGTTAATCAATGTCATATATATAACAATATGAAAACTTGTTTAAGAAGGCCGCAGAAGGCCACACATCACGCTCCAAAAGGCCGCAGGTTCCCCACCCCTGGACTAGGTGATGAGCAGTGAAGCTACATGTATCACATTTATTTATTTAAAAGTTTTTTTCTATAACGCCCTTTCCAGAGATCAAGGGCGGTTTACAATGAACAGAAATGGTACATTAAACTTTAAAACACATGAGTGACATATGAACTGGTCATAACATATTTACAAATAACAAATTTACAAAAACAAATATTTTATATTATTTACAGATGATATCTATCTCTATTCATATATTTACCTCTGTTCATCTGGATTTAAGGTGGGCTTCTAGAGTTAGGGGAATGAGGGGTTTAATGGTAAGAACACTGCTGGTACATTTAAGACAAATCAGAGTATTTTTTTTCACTCAATGCGTAATCAAACTCTGGAATTTGTTACCAGAGGCTGTAGTAAAAGCTGTCTATAAGCTGTCTGCTGATCTACGAGTGCCTTCATTCGGCTGCTTCTTACTACCTTTCCTCTTCTCTCCCTACACCCCTCCTCGGAAACTCCGCTCTTCTAGCAGATCCCTTTTATCTGTGCCCTTCTCTTCTACTGCCAACTCCAGACTTTGATCTTTTTACCTTGCTGCTCCTTATGCCTTGAACAAACTACCCAAGTCAGTGCGTCAGGCTCCATCTCTGGCCTTGTTCAAATCCAGGCTAACAACTCACTTCTTTGAGAGTGCTTTTCAGTCTTGATCCTCCTATTCTCCTGTTAACCCCTATGTGTTTCCTTACCATTCCCCTAAATATATCCTAATCTCCAATTGTGTTTTGTCTTGACTAGACTGTAAGCTCTTAAAAGCAGGGAATGTCTCTTACATGTCTCTGTACATCGCTGCATATACCTTGTAGCGCTATATGAATAAATAGTAGTAGTAGAACACCCTGCTTCACCTACTGAAAATATTTCTTCAGGGACAGTGCTGTCATTCTCCAGGGTGCAGACACATGGTATGTCGCAGCTCCAGTACCTATCTTGCACTGTTCCTCCATCTGCTGTCATGCTCAGAAGCCAGCAACTCTGCCTCTATGCATGTGGCCCAACTCCAACCACCATTCTCTGAGCAGCCTCCACAATCGCTTTTCCCTCTGGCGGATTCGTTTCCAGAATCCTGCGTGTCCCCTGGGTATGAAAATGGCTCCTGTTTATCCTACACCCTCCCTTACTCCCACTACTGGGAATCCACACCATCAGAGGTATCCACTTCCAGCCCAGATCACCACCCCTCATCAAGGAGGCTAACTTTGAAAAACCAGGCGAAAAATACTGTTGCCCCAAGTTCTTAAAACAATTTTCAAGAGCTGTCTTCCTTGGTACAACTCAGACCTTGGGAATAAGAGAGGCTTCCATTCCAGACTGCAATCCCGCAGTGCACCAAAGGAAGTCATTGCTCTACTGGTACATTAAGTTCTATGGCTGTCCATCTGGAGAGACCTCCTCTTCCATTCAACCAACCTCACAATGCCAGGACATGATGGCCTCTACAATTTCCTTCTCATCCTGCTAGACCAGTCCAAATGATTGAGTTATGTTCCCCACCCAGTAGATGGAGGCAGCACATGACCAGCTTCAGTGAAGTCATCACCTGGCTATGTGGTGTTGCAACTTCTGGAACTTGCCAGCATTTTCTGCCTTCAGCAGGTGGTTTCAGTGTGCTCTGGTGCAGCAATTTGAAGCTAGGCCTAGCTCCCTGGACCCAGGTTACGACCTGTGTGCCCTGTGGTTGAGCTGCTTAGGACCGACATGAGGTTATTCAAAAGTACAATGCCCTGGGATTCACAGTTTCTCTACTATGCTTTTGTGATGTTGCCCTGTGGGTCTCAGGCCAAGAGAGAAGCTATCAAAACCCTCCAGCGCTTGATACAACTAGAAGCTGTCATGTCCATCCCTACAGAGGGATCTGAATGGAGAAAAAGCAAAGATGAGGGTTCCTTGCTTTTGCATGGAAACTTTAAAGTCATTCTTTGCAGTTGTGAGGGGAAAGTCACTTTCCTGGATCTTTCAGAGACCTACTTTCATATCCCTATTCAAGACCTTCCCCAGAGGTATCTTTGCTTCTGCATCCTAGGCCAGAATTACCAGTTTCAGGCCTTCCCCTTTGGCTTAGCCATGGCACAGAGGATCTTATTAAAACATAGAAATCAATGGCAGATTTATTTTATTTATTTAACAGGGATGTTTTTATACCACTATATCTTTAGTCATAACGGTTTACATTGTAAATTAATCTGGATAAAGTATAATCTCTGGGAACAAGCAGGAAGTCGGTCTTCACATATGGGTGATGTCGGCACAGACAGATCCCGGTGCTGGAACACTCCTCAACATCCAATAGGAATGCTTTTGGGAGCGTTACTCTACACATGTGTGGCTGCCTTCCTGCCTTCTCTCCTGGTCTTCTCAGTCATCTTTTTTTCTGTGGGGCCATCGGGACCTCGTCCCTTTCAGCCACGTCTAGAGATGTCAAAACGTTTTCACTGGTACCGTCAAAAGTACTTAGGTTGCCTTCCAGTCGACCAAATTGACTCCCCGTTGATTACGGTTCCCCTTTTTATTTTTATTTTACATAATTTTTCTTTTATTTGCATTTTTTTCCACAGACTTTGTTTGAGGCCTGCGGCCTCATTAAGCACCATTGCCTAGTTTGATTTTGCCTTCATATTACTCACTAATATGGAGAAGCCCTGAAGTGGTTTAAAAAAATGTTCCAAGTATTTCAGCACAATTTCTATCACTGAGCATTCTTGGTGCCTAAAATATTTAGGCCCAGACCATGATATCTATTCTCGTCCTTCCTGTCGCCACGTGACTTCTTGAGTTAGAAAGAACCAGGACAAACAGAAGGCTAGCTATTTCCTACAGACTTTGCTCCTTTGGTGCACTTCTTGGGGGTGTTAACTCCTTCAAAGTCTTCCTATGCATCTAAGTCCTCACCAGCAAAGGAAAAGCATTGCTCAGAGTCACCAGTGCTTAAGAAAAAGAAGGCATCTGCCTTGGCATCAAGGTTATAGACTTCCAGGTCGGTGTCAGCTTGAGCTTCGGACACCGAGCATCGGCATCAGCACCGTCATTCATCACATCCTGATGCCAACCGTCCATCAAAGCAAACCTGGTGGGAGGTGTCACCCTCCAAAGCTATACAGAGGTTCGGGGATGGCCCCGAGGTCCAATCCTCTGTGGAGCCCCTGTTACCAGCATTGGGAGTTGTGGTCCACACAGCTGTGACTGGAGCCACTCCTCCCCCGGTACAGTCATTGGATGACCATGTCATCGCTATCGAGCGCAACATCGCTAAGCTTTTAGCGGCAGTAACACCGATGACATAGATTGCTCCTCAGCCGGCACTGGCACCGATTCTTCCGATGCCGATGATGGCTACAGAGCTTGGCACTCTTACGCAGACATCCCCTGTATCACATAGCTCTATAGAGCAGCTGATACCAAAGCCCTCGGCATCACCATGTCTGATACCCTCTACATCCAAAGAGCGAAGCTATTGAAGATCTCATAAGGATTATTTTTACTTCCTTCCAGACTCTGATTCTGAAGAGGCCTCTGAGGTGGAATTCATAGATTCTGATACCCATAGGGAGGTGCCATCGGATCAATCGCCACCTTATGAATGTCGATGTTCGCTACCAGAGAACATGTCGTTTCAGGATTTTATTAAGGACATGGCTGTAGCTCTCAGTGTGTCAGTGGTATGGAAATGGAACCAAGAACTGAAAAGCTCGATATCCTTCAATACCCATCAGTGCCAAAGAAGACTGCTACCCTCCTGTTGCATAACATTTTAAAGAACCTAATGGCTCAGATGTGGGAGACCCCCATGTCAACCCCAGTGGTGAGTAAAAGACAATACCCTTTATAGGGTTCCTCCCTCCCCAGGTTTCTAGAAACCAGAACTCCCCTACCACTCCATGGTTGTGGAGTCTGCCATGAGGATAAAAGCCAGAAAGCTCACTCCTCAGTGCCTCCTGGGAGAGAGGCCATGACCCTGGATGCATTTGGAAAGAAGGCATTCCAAGCTACCATGCTAGCCTCTAGAATAGACTCCTATATGCTATATATGGGCATGTTTTTCAACGATGCATCGAGAGATTTGTCAGAGTTTACCATCCTGCTGCCCCCTGACAAGCAGGTGGCTCATCAGGTCTTAGTAACACATGCCCAGAATACATCAAAGCTCAACAAGAGCAGCACTCGATACATTTGAAGCCAATAGCAGATCTGCTACAGCCTGCATAGGGGCTAGGAGAACAGTATGGCTCCAAGCATCTGATGTGGAACAGTGGGTCCAAGACAAATTAATCAACATACCCTGTAATGGTAAGATCCTCTTTGGTCAGATGTGGAGGGAGAGGGCTGGTGAGATAGAAACTGACAACCTCAGCGTGAAGAGGCTTTCAAGGAAGACAGCACACTCTTCTAAGAAGACTACCACTAAGAAACCTTTCTTTCCTAAGAAGAAAAGGTTTTATCCTCCATATTATTCTTATTCTGGCCGCTTTGTGTGACCACCCTCTTTGGATCTCCTTCACTCCTCCTTGCTTGAGCAGGACATTCTCTCACTGCTGAGACAAGGGGGCTATAGAGGAGATTCCCCCATCTCAGCAGGGTCTGGGATTCTACTCCCAATATTTCCTAATTCCAAAAAGGACAGGAGGTCACAGGCCTATATTAGATCTCCAAAATCTCATCAAATCTCTCATAAAAGAGAAATTCAGAATGATTTCTCTAGGCACTCTTCTGCCATACCTCCAATAAAACGATTGGTTATGCTCTCTAGATTTAAAGGATGCTTATTCACACATCTTGATCCACCTAGACTACAGAAAGTTTCTCAGATTCGTTTTTCAGAACAACCACTACCAGTACCGAGCCCTCCTATTTGGACTGCCCTCAGCACCCAGAGTCTTCACAAAGTGTTTGCCTCTTGTCGCAGCCTACCTTTGAACTTTATTTATTTTTTATTTATTTATTTTCATTTCTTATATACCGCACTATTTGCGATCAGCGCGGTTTACATAAAACAAACAGTGTCCGACAATAAACAAAAGTCAGGTCATTACATTGAACAGGAACAAGTAACTTGGATAACCGGGAGAACTATATACATATGTGTAGTATTGAATAGGTAACTTTGAGGATCTTTCTGTTCCCCTACTTAAATGATTAGCTGCTAAGGGTAGATTCTGTTTCCGCAGTCGCTTCCACCCTAAATCAAGTCATTCATGTCCTCCAGGTGTTAGGTTTCATGATAAATTTTCCAAAATCACATCTCATGCCAACTCTGGACTTTGAGTTCATAAGAGCTCGATTAGACACGATAAGAAGCAGGGCATTTCTGCCAGAGGATAGATGCTTCTGTCTCATTGCCATATCACCCAGGTCTAACAACAATCATCAGTTACGGCCAGAACATTTCTATGCCTCTTAGGCCACATGGTTTCCATGTCTCAACATGAGGATCAGGCAGTGGATTCTCTCACAACAATGGAAGCAGTCCACAGGTCACCTGTCACCTATCCGACTTCATCAACATCACGCCGCAAATGAGAACAGCCCTTCAGTGGTGGGGCACACCAGAGAACCTGGTCATAGGATCACCTTTTCAGAAGTCTGCACCGCAGTATACCCTAATGACTGGTGCATCAAAACTAGGCTGGGAGCCCATATCAATGGCCTTACAACACAGGGACTTTGATCTGGAGAAGCACTTCTTGAGTGGACCAGTCTTCTAGAGCTCAGGGTGGTCTTCAATGCTGTCAGTCTTCTCTCCCCAACTCAGGGGATATTCTCTTCTCATACAGACAACCAGGAGGCTATGTTTTATATAAACAAGCAAGAGGGAACAGGTTCTCGGGCCCTATTTATGGAAGCCATTTGCCTTTGGAATTGGGCAATTCTTCAAGAAATTCACCTTCATGCAGTATGCTTTCCAGGAGCAGAGAATCACTTAGCCGATGGACTATGCCGGATCCTCCATCCACACGAGTGGATGTTGAAACCTCAAGTAATGCAACACTTGTTCCACCTCTGGGGGCTGCCACTAATCGACCTCTTTGCTTCTCCCCTCAGTACCCAA
Organism: Ichthyophis bannanicus; assembly: GCA_033557465.1. Classification (NCBI taxonomy): domain Eukaryota; kingdom Metazoa; phylum Chordata; class Amphibia; order Gymnophiona; family Ichthyophiidae; genus Ichthyophis; species Ichthyophis bannanicus. The sequence continues at coordinate 749,637,387 of CM066032.1, forward strand.
CTATCTCACTTCTGCTCAAGGATTCCTTCCCATCACAGGGAGACATCTGATACGTTCCTCATCCACTGGGGACAGGATTTCCTTTATCCTTTACCTCCCCTTCCACTCGTAGCAAAAACACTTTTCAAACTCTAGGCCGACCAGGGACAAATGATTCTCATTGCCCAGACAACCGTGGTTTCCTCTGCTTCTTTAACTTGCTCAAGCACTTCCCCTCAGGCTCGGTTATTCACCAACCCTACTCTCTCAGGAACAGAGGATCCTTCTGCACCCCAGCCTCAGGACGCTCCGCTTGATGGCGTGGTGGCTGAGTGCTTTATCCTCTTGCACTTAGGTCTCCAAGAGGATGTGTTGCATGTGCTGCTGTCGTCAGGAAAAGATTCAACCAGACGTTCTTACACTTTTAAATGGTGCAGGTTTTCCATCTGGTGTTCTCATAAAGCATTAGATCCTTTCACATGTCCCATTCCAGACTTATTTATTTGGTTTTATATACTGCGCTATTTTAAGTCGGTGCGGTTTACAGTATAACAACTTTAATAGAACAGGTTTACATTGAACAAATAACAGAGCTTACAATTAGAACGGTACAACAGTATACTTCATAACAGTATGAACATAGGTGTTAGTGACTACCAAAACAGTAACTATTTACAGTCAGCAAGGGGAGAATGGAATCTGTACTAGAAGGAGGCGAGGCAATAGTGGGCTATGTGACTTACTCCAATACTTGCTTCATTTGTCCTTCTCTGGCCTTAAGACCAAATCATTGAGGGTACATTTATCCACCATTGCAGCCTCCCACCATACTTTAGAAAACCACCCTATCTCAACACACCCCTTAGTAGCCAGATTTATGCGTAGTCTTCTGACCAAGCTGCCTTTCCATCCACCTCCCGCACCATGGAGTCTAAATAAATGTTCTCGCAAAACTCATGCGCAGTCCTTTTGAACCAATGGTTTCAGCTCCTTTAAAGTTTGTAAAATGGAAGCTGCTTTTTCTCATAGCAGTCACTTCAGCTCGAAGAGTCACTGAACTGCAAGCTTTGGTGAGCTATGCTCCCTATACCACTTTTCACCATGACAAGGTGGTCCTTCACACACATCCTAAGTTCTTGCCGAAGGTCGTCACCTCCTTCCACCTGAACCAATCTCTCTTGCTACCAACATTCTTTCCAAGGCTCACATCTCCCCGGCTGAGGCCAGACTTCATACCCTAGATTTCAAGAGAGTGTTGGCGTTCTATCTAGATTGTACTAAGGACTATCGTCAATCCTCTCAGTTGTTTGTCTCTTTTGACCAAAGTCATCTGGGGACATAAGAACATAAGATATTCCATACTGGGTCATACCAAGGTCCATCAAGCCCAGTATCCTGTTTCCAACAGTGGCCAGTCTAGGTCATAAGTACCTAGCAGTTTCCCCAAAAGACACAGGTTCCTCAATGCTTGTATTGGGTCAAGCAGTGATATCCCGGGTCCCTTTTAATAATGGTTTATGGACCTTTCCCCCAGGAACTTGTCCAAAACTTTTTTAAACCCAGCAACATTAACAGCTTTTACTACATCCTCCAGTAACAAATTCCAGAGTTTGATTACACGTTGAGTGAAAAAATATTTTCTCTTATTAGTCTTAAATAGGTTACCCTGTAGCTTCATTGCATGTCCCCTAGTCCTTTTATATTCTGATGACATAAACAATCGATCTATGTTTACCCGTTCCACTCCATTCATTAATTTATAGACCTCTATCATATCTCCCCTCAGCTGTCTTTTTTCCAGGTTGAAGAGCCATAACCTTTTTAGCCTCTCTTCATAGGAGTATCCTTCCATCCCAATTTTGGTGGCTCTTCTCTGTATCTTTTCTAATAATGCTATATCCTTTTTAAGATACAGTGACCAGAATTGCACACAATATTCAAGGTGCAGTCGCACCATGGAACAATACAGAGGCATTATAATATCCTGTTTTATTTTCTGTTCCTTTCCTTATGATACCTAGCATTCTATTTGCTCTTTTGGCTGCCGCTGCACACTGGGAGGAGGGTTTTAACATGTTATCCACGATGACTCCTAAATCTTTTTCCTGGGTGGTGGTTCCCAATGTGGAATCTTGCATTGTGTAACCATAGTGTGGGTTGTTCTTTCCTAGCTGCATAACTTTGCACTTGTCCACATTAAATTCCATCTGCCATTTGGATGCCCAGTCTTCCAATTTATCAAGATCCTCTTGCAATTTTCCACAATTCTCATGGGTTTTAACAACTTTAAATAGTTTTGTGTCATCTGCAAATTTGATAACCTCACTCATTATTCCCTTTTCCAGGTCATTTATGAATATCTCAAAAAGCAGCGGACCCAGCACAGATCCCTGGGATACTCCACTATTCACCTTTTTCCATTGGGAAAATTGACCATTTAGCCCTACCCTCTAACTGGTTTCTATCTTTTAACCAGTTCCTGATCCACAATAGTATACTGCCTCCTTTCCCATGACGTTTTAGTTTTGTCAAAAGTCTTTGAGGGACCTTGCCAAAGGCTTTCTGAAAGTCCAGATACACTATATCAACTGACTCACCTTTGTCTACCTGTTTATTCACACCTTCAAAAAAACATAACAGATTAGTAAGATAAGATCTTCCTGTACTGACGTCAGGTTCACCGGTCTGTAGTTTCCCTGATCACCCCTGGAACCCTTTTTAAAACTTGGCGTTACATTGGCGATCCTCCAATCTTCAGATATTACAGATGATTTTAATGATAGTTCACAGATTACTACTAGCAGGTCTGCAGTCTGATATTTCAGTTCTTTCAACACCCTTGGATGTATACCATCTGGTCCAGGTGATTTGCTACTCTTCAGTTTATCAAATAGTTGTAATACATCTTCCTGATGTATCGATATTTCTTTCAATTCTTCTGCATTATCACCTTTAAATACCACTTCAGTCTTGGGTAACATTCCTACTTCTTCCTCAGTAAAGACTGAAGCAAAGAATTCATTCAGTCTCTCCACTATAGCCTTGTCCCCTCTTACTGCCCCTTTTACCCCTCTATCATCTAATGGTCCCACTGACTCATAGGTTTTTTGCTATGAATGTACTTGAAAAAGTCTTTATTATGCATTTTTGCTTCCACAGCAAGTTTCTTCTCAAGTTCTCTCTTTGCCTGCCTTATCAATGCCTTGCATTTAACTTGCCAGTGCTTGTGCTGTTTCCAGTTTTCGTCATTTCGCTCTTTTTTCCATTTTCTGAAAGATGCTTTTTTGGCAACAGCCTCTCTGACCTCACCTTTAAACCATGCTGGTAGTTTTTTGGACTTCTCCCACACCAATATCCAAAAGAACACGTTCAAACTGGCTAGCAGATTTCATATCCTTCACTTATTCGCAGGCTGGGCTGCCTCCTCCACACCATTTGACAGCTGATAATGTTAGAGCCATGGCTACTATTGTAGCTAATCTCCGGTCTGCCCCTATCTCTGAGATCTGTCAAGTGCTGATATGGTCCTCTCTTCATACCTTCGCAGCGCACTATTGCCTTGACAAAGACTCCAGAGCTGCTGATCAATTTGGACAAGCTTTTCTGTGTTTTGTTGTGGTGTTAAGTGCCTTCGTTAGTGTCGACTCATGGTGATCCTCTGGATAAGTTGTCCTAAATTGAGTTCGTGTCTTCAGTCAGACGGCTTATTGTTGACAGACTGATACCCGTAGCTGCTGTAATTGTATCGATCCATCTTATTGCTGGCTTTCCTCTTTTGCGTTGACCTTCTATCTTGCCAAGCATGATGTCTTTCTCTAATGATATCTCTCTTCGCATGCTGTATCCAAAGTATGAAAGTTGAAGTCTTGTCATCTGAGCTTCTGAAGAAAGCTTAGGTTTGATCTCCTGTAGTACTGACTGGTTTGTTCTTTGGACAGTCCATAATATATGCAGTATTGGCCGCCAGCACCATAATTAAAAGGCATCAATTTCTTCCTGTCTATCTTTTTCACTGTCCAGCTTTCACATCCATATGATGTTATTGAAAATAACATGGCTTAAACAAGTCTAATCTTTGTATGGAGAGAGACATCTCTGCTCTTGAGAATCTTGTCTAGATCTTTCATAGCCGTTCTGCCAAGAGCAATGCGTTGTCGGATTTCTTGACTGCTTGTTGCTTCTTTATTGATAGTTGATCCAAGTAGGTTAAAGTTGTCCACGATTTCAATTTCTTCTCCTTCAACGATGAACTTGTTGATTTTGCCAGTTGTCATGATTTTTGTCTTCTTTACATTTAGGTGCAGGCCCATTTTGAGACTGTTCTTTGATCTTGTGAAGCAAATGTTTCAGATCATCTTCACTTTCAGCCAGTAATGTGGTATTGTCAGCATAGCGAAGGTTGTCTGAGTCTTTCACCAATCTTCATACCTCTGTTGTCTTCATACAATCCTGCTTCTCTGATGATTTGTTCTGCATATAAATTAAACAGGTAGGGGGAAAATATGTAGCCTTGTCTTACACCTTTGCTTGTTTTAAACCATTCTATTTCTCCTTGTTCCATTCGAACTGTTGCTTCTTGATCAATGTACAGATTGTGCAAGAGAACGATCAGGTGTTCTGGTATACCCATGCCTCTTAATGTGGCCAAGAGTTTCTCATGGTTTACACAGTCAAAAGCCTTGCTATAGTCGATAAAGCACAAATAGATATCCTTTGGTATTCTTTAGTATTTTCAAGGATCCATTTCACATCCATGATGATGTCTCTCGTTCCTCGCCCTTTCCTGAACCCTGCTTGCACTTCAGATAGTTCTTGTTCCAGGTATGGTGGTTGTCTCTGTTGAATAATCTTCAGTAGAATCTTGCTGGCATGTGGGATTAGAGCGATTGTGCGATAATTTTCAGTCAGTTGGATCACCTTTCTTTAGTATTGTTATAAACACAGATCTTTTCCAGTCAGTTGGCCATGATGTTGTCTTCCAAATTCCTTGGCAAGTACAGTAACAGCTGTATCAGATTGCTGTAATACCTCTATGGGAATGCCATCAATGCCATCAATGCCTGGTGCTTTGTTCTTTGATAAGGCTTTCAATGCTTCTTCAACTTCTTTTTTCATCACCAACGGTTCCGATCATAAGTTACAGGTTGAAATGGCTGTTGGTCCACTTGATCTTTATCATATAAAAACTCTGTATATTCTTTCCACCTTTTTTTGATCTTCTCAGCATCATTCAACAGAGAACCTTGAGCATCTTGTAACATTCCAATTCGAGGCTGGAATTTTTTCTTTAACTCTCGTAGCTTTAGGAAAGCTGATCTTGTTCTTCCTGTAATAGTTTCTTGTTCTATTTCCTTACATGTGTCATTGTAGTACTTTTCCTTGTCCTGTCTTGCTGCATGTTAGAAATCTCTGAGTTCTGCAATTGTCTTTTTCTCCTCTGGCTTTAGCTTCTCTGCGTTTCTGGACAATTTTCAGAGTTTCTTCCATCATCCAATTTGGCCGTTTTTGCTTTTTCACCTTTTGTAGAGACTTCTCGCTTTCTTCCAACACAACCTTCTTGATGTCATTCCATAGCTCTTCTAGAGCTCTGTCATTTGTATCTAAAGCAGCCAATCGATTTTGCAGGCAGCCTTTAAATTTCAGTATATTCTCAAGGTCATTTTTTGTGGCATTCATGAGTGGTTTGTTCTTTTTCAACTTTAGCTTGAGTTTGCATGCTTGTAGTTGATGATCTGTACTACAGTCAGCTCCAGGTTTGACTTTGTTGATGTTACAGAGCTTTTCTGTCGTTGACTTCCACAGATGTAGTCAATTTGATTTTTGTACAATCCATTGGGTGAAGTCCATGTGTACAGTCGCCGCTTGTGTTGCTGGAAGAAGGTGTTTGGTCTTGCAGAATTCTATCAATCTTTCTCTAGCTTCATTTCTGTTGCCAAGTCCATATTTTCCAACCACTTTGCCGCCGCCGCCTTTTTTGCCAACCTTTGCGTTCCGGTCATCCATGACTATCGGGATATCCTGTTTGCATGTTCTGTCAATTTCAGCTTGAACCTGTTCATGGAACTCTTCAATTTCATCCTCTTCTGCAGCTGTTGTTGGGGCATATACTTGAATTATAGTTGTGTTGATAGGCATTCCTCGTAGACGAATAGAGATTAAGCGTTCACTGACTGCATTGTATTTCATTACAGTTCTTGCAAGTTTCTTCTTTATTATAAATGCATCACCATTTCTTCTTTGACTTTCATTTCCAGCATAGTAGACCATGTGATCATCAGATGCAAAGTGTCCGATGCCAGTTCATTTCAGTTCGCTGACGCCCAACAGATCAAGTTGTACACATTCCATTTCATTCTTGACTACCTCCAACTTTGTTTGGTTCATACTTCGTACGTTCCATGTTCCAAAATGTAAGACATCTTTACAGCTTCTTGTTCTCATTTCATGCGCAGCTACATTAGCAGTCAGACGTCTCGAGGGCTTTGATCCAACCACATCATAAATGCTGGCTTTACTCTGAAAAGTCTTCAGCTCTTCCCCAGTAGCTAGTTGAGTGCCTTCCGACCTGGGGGATCTCATCTTCCAGCACGGTAGTGCAGTTTGTTTTGTTGTGACTATCCATTGGGTTTTCATGGCAAGATACAGAAGTAGATTGCCTGGCCTTAAAGGCCTGGCAATCCACTTCTGTATCTTGCCATGAAAACCCATCTGGGCAACAGCAGAATGGGTTGGTGTTGGCAGCCGAGGATCACATTTCTGTGACAATGGCAACAACAAACTTTTCTATGTAACCTTTTTCAAATATAGGCAACTTGCCCACCACCCATCTGACTACTTTGCGAGGAGTGCTCTGAATGAGCTGAGTTTGTTGGATCCCTGTTGCAACCTCTAGTTGCGCCAGGATTCTTCTCTCGTTCAGTTGTCCTGGGCTAGGGAGTCCCATATATGAAGACTGACTTCCTGCTTGTTCCTGGAGATTGCGCAGGTGATCTCTGGGAACAGCAGGAATCAGTCTTCACAACCTGCCCACCTCCCCATAAAGTTGTCCCAATTCTTCTCATTCCTATTATATAAAGATTTTTATTTCTCTGCTATTCACCTGACTGAGGAAACCAGGAGGGAAGGCAGCCATGCATGTGTGGAGGAACGCTCCCAAAAGCATTCCTACTGGATGCTGGGGAGTGTTCCTGCGCCAGGCTCTGTCAGTGCCGACATCACCCATATGTGAAGACTGATTTCTGCTGTTCCTGGAGATCACCTGTTACAGGTGAGTAACTATGCTTTCTCCGGGAAAAGCAGGAAGTCAGTCCTCATGTATGATGTCTGTGTCGATGGTGCCCTCGTGGAAGCATCTCCCCAGCTTTCAAAGAAAGCCTGTGGGAGATGCACCACGCATGCATGGTCCCCTTCCTGCTCAAGGGTGCCATCTTGCCTTTCTTCCACAGAGCCCTTTGGATGTCTGTCCAATTTCCCCTGGAAAAAATGCCTTTTATTTGTCTTGATTTGTCCAGCATTGTAACCAGTTCCTTGCCCCCCCTCCCCTCCCCCCCGACCCAGCTCGCCTTGGCGTCGCTCCTTGGGTTCATCTCTTTTTGTTTTCACAAGGTGTTCTTCGACTGGTGTTTTATGCCGCTTTTGGCTGCAGGCTTTGGATCTGTGCCCGGGTGGCAGGGCCTCCTTTTTCTCATGGCCACCAACAGTTTCAAAAAGTGTGATCGGTGCGGTAAGATGGTGTCCCGCACCGATCCATATGACTGCTGCCTCTGCTGTCTTGGGCCGGACGACGACGACTTGGGCCGCAAAACTTGCAAGGCGATGACCACAAAGACCATCAAGAGCCATCAGCTGCAGCAGGAAAAGAATTTTTACAAGTCAAACTCTGCACTGGAGTCTCTGACACCACACTCTATGCCATGATGCCAGGATAGCCTCAGAGTCCTGTGGCCGCGGTTCCTTTGGGGGGGAAAACCCCTGGAGGTGGAATGCAAGAAGTTAAAATCCTCGAAGATCACCCTGGAGGACGAGTCTGGGAAATTGGGGAAATCCCATTCCAGACCCCGCAGCCCCAGATGTGATTCAAAGGGTTCAGAGCAGGAACAGCCTCACAAGTTGCCCTAGAAGAAGTAGTCAGCAGCCAGCGACTGGTCTCAGACACCTGAGGCCATCCTCATCGAGGGCTCCCCCTCGACACAACAGATACCAAGTCAGAAGCCCTCAGTGCCTGTGTCGAAGGCTGCACAGCCAACTGGCATGTAGACCGGGATGGTGGCCTTAGAGAATGCATGTCTCTGCCCTTGTGGCCCAGCAGTGGGTGTTCTTGTCTGATTCCTCTGGTTCATTCTCCCCGATGACCAGATCCTTGAAATCGAGGGCTTCTCTGGAAGCCAAGCCAATCACGAACGCCACTGGCCTCAATACACATCTGCAGAGGATGAGATCCTGATCCCATTCCTCGGGGCACCAGTCCTCCCTGGCCAGTGCCCATGGCTCAGACTGCAGATCCTTTGGTGGCAGTGGGCCTCAAGATAGGTTCTCGACCGTGAGAACCACAGGGCTTCAGACTCTTCCTCAGACTTCGAGTCTGATTGGGAGACAGAGGACGAGCAGTCCCCAGACACTCGATGACAGAGGCGTGCCCTCGGACCCTTCTTCTCTGGTGTCCCGGCACCATTCTACACTTGAGGATGTAGCCTTCCTCAACTTTGTGTGGGACATGGCTAAGGCGCTTGCCGTCGAGACCAAAGTGAAGGAGGATCCCCACACAGAGGAACTGGAGATTCTCCAGCATGAGGCCCCTACGAAGGAGGCCCTCACGGTGCCCATCTCTCTGATCCTCGAGCACCTCCTTCTCCATATGTGGGGAAACATCTGTTTTGGTACCCATAATAAGCAGACGTCTCGACTCTATGTACCGAGTCCACCGGGGAATGCCCTTCCAGACCCCACAGCACGAGCTCGTCCTAATGACGGATGCTTCACTGCTGGGCTGGGGAGCCCACTGCGGTGCATTGTGCACCCAGGGGCAGTGGTCGCCTGAAGAGTCTCTGAGGTAGATCAACCTGCTCGAGCTTCGGGCAGTCCGATGGGCCCTGAGGGCCTTCGAGGGCTACCTGAGGAAGTTGGTGTTCGTACAGACCGACAACAGGGTAGCCATGTTTTATATCAACAAGGAGGGGGGAACAGGATTATGCCTCCTCTGCCGAGAGGCGATTCTCCTTTGCTCCTTTGCGTCTCGCCGGGGGTTGACCCTGCAAGTGGTCTACCTCCCAGGCCAGGAGCATGTCCTCATGGACAAACTCAGCAGGATCCTCCTCCCACACGAGTGGTGCTTGGATCCGGAGGATGCCGGCGTCTTGTTCCATGAGTGGGGGAATCCTTCCATGGACCTGTTTGCCAGCCCGGCGAACGCACAGTTTCCATGCTTCTGCAGGCTGGTCCCGCACCCCAGCAGGGTGGCCCCTGATGTGTTCCTCTTGGGCTGGACCTCTGGTCTTCTTTACGAGTTCCCTCCCACTCCTCTCAACAAGGGTCAGCAGGACCGAGCTTCGATGATCCTCGTGGTCTCAACAGCCTTGATTCCCGCTTCTCCGGTTCGCGTCCGAGTCCCTAGTCCCCCATGGCTGTGCTCCAGGCCTGTTGATAAAGGAGGAGGGTCAGGTGCTCCACCCATACTAGGCCTTACTGTCTCTTGCAGCCTGGCGGCTGAACGGGTCGCCTTAGCTCCACTACGTCTCCCAGAGTACGTTGAGGAGATCCTACTTGCGTCAAGGAAGGACTCAATGAGACGGGCATACGCCTTTAAGTGGTGATGTCTCTTGACCTGGTGCTCTGAGCTTCAGTTCGACCCATTCTCCTGCTCTACCTGGTGAATCCTCCGGTACCTCCTCCACCTCTCAAAGGCAGGGTTGAAGTCCAGTTCGGTCAGGGTACACCTGAGCGCCATTTCGGCGAACCACCTCCATGTTGAGGGAAAACCCCTCGTGGGGGAGCCCTTGGTCTCTCGCTTCATGTGAGGCCTCTTGCTTTCCAAGCCTCTCATCTGACCTCCGCCGGCGGAGTGGGACCTCAACGTGGTGCTGATGCAGCTCACGCGAGCACCCTTCGAGCTGATGGCGATGTGCTCGCTTCGGCATCTCTCCTGGAAGGTGGTCTTCCTGGTGGCTTTGACTTTGGCTCGCCGAGTCAGCGAACTTCAGGCCCTCATGGCTGAGGCTCCATACACCAGGTTCTATGGGAACAGGGTGGTCCTCAGCACCCATCCCATGTTCCTACCTAAGGTGGTCTCGGACTTTCATCTCAACCAGGAGATAGTCCTACCGACCTTCTTCCCGAGACCGCATGTCGACCAGGCATCGGCAGTGTTGCATACTGTCGCCTTCTACCTGCAGCGTAGTCAGGTTCATCGCAAGTCCGATCGACTCTTTGTCGTCTACGACCCCAATTGCCTGGGGCAGGCAATCACCAAGCACACCATCTCAGTTTGGGTGGTGGACTGCATTGCCTTCACCCAATTAAAGGTGGGCGCCCCACTGGATCAGTGGGTCACCGCGCACGGCATCCGAGCCAAGGCGGCTTTGGTGGCTTCGCTGCACTCAGTGCCTCTAGCGGGCATCTGCCGGGCTGCGACCTGGTCTTCAGTGAACACTTTCGCTATCCACTGCTGCTTGGAGAGGGAGTCCCGCCGGGACAGCTCCTTCAGCCAGGCTGTACTCCGTAATCTGTTCGGGGTATGAGCAACTCCTGCCCTCCGACCCTTCTTCGATGGCTACTGAGAGCTTCGCCCCGGGGACCCGAAGACTCAGGCTCCTCCGGGCATCAACTTCTGCTCACGGCCTCACGGAGGCGTTTTTGGGTTACAGCTCGGTAGCCTGTAGCTGGGGAGTCCCATAAGTGAGGACTGACTTCCTGCTTGTTCCTGGAGAAAGCATAGTTACTCACCTGTAACAGGTGTTCTCCAGGGACAGCAGGAATCAGTCTTCACTACTCTCCCACCTCCCCTGAAGAGTTGCTATTTTTGTCCTTCTCTTTCCATTTGCTTTGTAGGGCTCTAGCTAGGGGACCTGACTGAGCAAGATGGTACCTTTGGGTGGGAAGAGGACCACGCATGCGTGGCAGCAATCCCAAAGGCTTTCTTTGAAAGCTGGTGAATTGCTCCATGCGGCTCCGTCAATGCCGACGTTACCCATAAATTCTCTGCTGTTCCTGGAGAACACCTGTTACTGGTGAGTAACTACGCTATCTACATTTACCCGTTCCACTCCATTCATTAATTTATACACCTCTATCATATCCTCCTCAGCCATCTCTTTTCCAAGCTGAAGAGCCCAAACCTTTAAAGCTTCTCCTCATAGGAGTATCCTTCCATTCCCTTTACAAATTTTGTCGCTTTTCTTTGCACCTTTTCTAATTCAGTTATGTCCTTTTTAATATATGGCGACCAGAAATGCACACAATATTCAAGGTGCGGTCGCACCATGGAAAGATACAGAGGAATTATAATATCCTTTGTTTCATTCACCATTCCTTTGCTTATGATTCCTAGCATTCTATTTGCTTTCTTCGCCGCTGCTGCACACTGGGTGAAGGGTTTCGATGTATTATGCACAATGACACCTAAATCTTTTTCTGGGTGGTGGTTTCTAAGGTAGTACCTTGCATTGTGTAACCATACTTTGGGTTGTTCTTTCCTAGGTTCATAGCTTTGCACTTGTCCAATTAAATTTCATCTGCTCTTCCAATTTATCAAGGTCCTCTTGTAATTTTTCACAATCCTCTTGGGTTTTAACAACTTTGAATAATTTTGTCTCATCTGCAAATTTGATGACCTCACTCGTTATTCCCATTTCCATATCATTTATGATTATGTAGTCATCCCTTTTGGTAGTCCTTCAAGACTACATGCCTGTCTAAAATAGAACACTTTTACCTTTTTTCAGAACTTTAGTATTTTAAGCTTTGTTGGAAGTGGATCACAAGCTAGAAGGCCAGAAACAGATGGAATACCATTTACTACCTGAATGTCTTTATTGTGAGGAATTGGACCCTGCAACTGTCCATTCCCCTGTAATCTTGTCCTATGGGGGGAGGGGCAATAAGATTCCCAAGGAATTGACAAAGGGAGTTCAGCACTTTCAGAACCTTGAAAATAACTGATCAACCTGAACTGAATCAAATATTCAGTTAGTAAAATTGTGAAGTCTGCAAATCTGGAAACATTTGATAATCTAATCTGGCACCTACTAAAAGCCATGCCGTAGCATTCTGGATCCTTTTATAAAGTTTTCAAATATGTCACAGGAAGTCCAAAAAAAATAGTACAATAATCTAAAGGGGAAAGGGCTAATGAATAGAATATAGTCTTAAAATCTGAGTAGTGGATTAGCTTAGTGGTTAGAATAGAGGCCTGGTGACCAAAGAGACCAGGGTTTGAATCCCACTGGCACTCCTTGTGGCCTTGGGAAAGTCACTGAACCCACCATTGCCTCAGTTGCAAACTTAGGGAAACACCTACTGTACCTGATTGTAACTCGCCTTGAACTTCTACTGGAAAGGTATGAGTTAAATACTAAATTTAAAAAAAACAAAACAAAATGTTTTTTAAATGTCTCAATAGTTGCAGTTTGTAGAAAGATTTCTTTACCACCTCCCTAATATGTGAACGGAAAGTCAATTGAGAATCTATCAAGATTGCCAAATAACATGCCTGATGTATCATGGGACATTTATGATCCCTAATATCTACCTTCAAAGGGACCTGGACATCTGGATTATGATAGACTACTAAGAACTCACTCAGAATTCACTTGCAAACAGTAACACTGAAGCCAAGAGTTAACCACCTGAATATAATTTACCATTCTTCCTCATCCCTCCAGTCCTCTCCATAGAAGTAGGTTAATGCCTTCCTGCCAGCAGATGGAGACTGAGAACCACTGATTTGATGATGTCACGGTATAAGGGTCCTGTGTAGCCCTCCCTCACCTGTATTTCTCAGTCTCCAGCAGATTGAAGTTGTTTAAACCTGTGTAGTCTGAATTGGACTGAAGAAAAGGATGACTTGGAATTTGGGTTATAGGTCAGCTATTGCTGGTAGCAGAGCCCCAGGATGCAGAACCTCTCCCTTCCTCATTGTCCCTCCACAGGCGCATGGGTTATGCTCGCCTACCAGCAGATGGAGGATGAGAACTACTGATTTGATGATGTCATGGTATAAGGGTCCTGTGCAACCCTCTGTTCACCAGTATTTCTCAGTTCCCACGAAGTGGAGAAGGTCTAAAACTGTGCAGTCTGTAATGAGTGGAAAGATTTTTTTTTTTGGTAATGAAGGATTTAGGACAGGCCAGTGGGCATAGGATGGCAGTGGCCACCTATGAAACCCTGGGGTGCAGAACCTGGTGGTACCGGGTCCTTCCCCCAACCCCCACCCACCTTCCCTCTGACTTTCACAGGGAATTGGGAGCAGCACCCTGGGTGTAGGCCTTCCTTTTTTCTTCCCCTCCCCCATTTTTGACAGGGGGCAGGTGGGTGTTCATGGAATATGTCAGCTGTGGGGCCCAAGGTCCTCCTTCCGAACCCTTGCTGGAGGGGGGGTGGGGGGGCTGGAAGCAGTGCTCTGTCAGTGTAAAACGAGGAAACACAAAAAAATGAAGCCTGCCGAAGTACCTTCTCAGGAGATAAGTTAGCTAGTGCTATATGGAGGATCTGCTGGGGTGAGTGCAGTTACTGGGCTTTGTGGCCTCTCTTGTAGTACTGAGTTCAAAACTATTTTTATTAAAGAAACATCAACGTACAAAGAAAGGTATACATATTCAATTTCCATATGAGTTACATGATTCAATATATTTTGCTTCCCAAATTTTTCTGTGTCTTGCCCCCCTCCCTTCCCGCCCTAACCATCCCTTATCCCAACCCCCTTTAAAGTCACCTTGACCCTCCCCTCCCCCAGGGTAGAAGGGTGAACTAAATCTATTGCTCAGACAGACAGCATTGTTCCTTTATTTATTTATTTTATTTTATTTATTTGCGTTTCTTATATACCGCGCTATTAAAATCAGTGCGGTTTACATTGGAACAAAAACATACAACAATGTAACAATTTACATTGGGTTTACAATGAACAAGGGATACAAACTTGGATAACATGGGGAAAAACTATGTACAGTGTTATGTAAGGAAGAAGATTACAATCCTTACGCGCTCTGTCATTGCTACTTACCCCTCCCTCCCCTATACCCCACAAGAGTCTCTGCTAGTAACCTTAAAGGTCGTTCCAGACATAACTACGACTGCGTGTGGGCAACGACTGCACATAGTCATCTTGTACTTCATGAAATCGGGGTATCCATCGGCATTCAGCCTTGGCCCACGATCTATCAATTTGCATGTGCTGGTGTAGAGCGTTCCGCCATTGCCAATAACTGGGGGGGTGGATGTTGGTGTTTCTCCAATTCATAAGAATAATCCGCAAAGCCAAGGCCCACACCAGTTTCAGCCAGCGTCTACTGCTGCGGCCTCTACTCCCTCCATTACATGGAGAAGGGTGGACTGTGGTGTCAGACTCCATCTCTGGGGAAGGTCCAACTCAGCAAAGGAGTGTATTTGGTACCAATATTCTTGTATGTATGTGCAAGACCACAGCAAATGCACTAAGGGGGCCCCTTACTCTTTGCATTTAGGGCAGTGGGTCCAACCACTGTATCCAATCACACACAACTGACCCGGAGCTTCTGATTATACGGTATTCCATATCGCGTAGGGAGACCATAGCTGTGAATCTTGGGATCGCACTAATAAGTTTCTTTATGGCTTCCCTCATGAGAGTCGTACCCAGGTCAGCATTCCACATTTCAGCTAAGTGATGACAAGAGGTTCGAGAAGTGTGGCTTGCAAAGGAGGATTGTATGCTAGCCACCCGCATCCGGCCAGATTCCTCACGCAAAAAGTCTTCAAGTTCTGTGCAAAACTCGCTTGATAGGTTACCCTTGTCTAAGCCCTTGATATAACTTCTCAGTTGGTAATAGGAAAAAAGGAATTGTTCAGAGTTCTTCAAATGAAAGGATCTCCCCATCAGTGGTTAAAACTTGGTGCAGAGTCAGGATTCCTTTCTGTCGCCACTGACACAGACAGGCGGAAGAGATCCCCGGGGGGAAGTCAGGACTGCTGTACAGAGGCAAATAGATAGATTGCGAAGAAGAGTGGTCAAGGCGTCAACAAATGCATCGCCAGACCTGACGAGTCATCCGAACAGTAGGGGAGTTCCTCGCCTGGGAGGTCATCCTGCTCAAAGGTGCGTGTAGTACATAGCACAGAGGTCGCACCCCAAATGTATGTATTCCTCAGTATCAAAGATCCAATCCTTCAAGTGGCGCAACAAGCATGCCAGATTATAAGCCCGGAGGTCCAGTACCCCCATTCCACCCTGACACCATGATCACTTTAAGGCCTGTAGCATTATTTGCACATGTTTTCCTTGCCACAGGAACTTGGATATCAGGCGTTCCAATTTAACAAGATCTTTGTGGAGAAGCCAGAGCGGCAACATCTGGAGCATAAGAAGCCATTTTGGGAAAAGTGACATCTTAAAGAGGACTATCCTTTCTCCCACTGACAAGGGCAAATCCTGCCATCTCCCCAAGAGCTGTGCAGTCTGTGCCATCTGGGGTCCCACGTTAAAACTATATAAATTTCCCAGGGCCACTGGAATAGCATTTAGATACCGAAAATAAATCTGTGCTCATTTAAGGGGGAATATGCCCCTCCATGTCCTATGTATAGATTCCCTGATTGTCGTTGCTTCTGATTTGTATAAATTCAGTTTGTAGCATGAAAATAGGCCAAATCTGTCGATCTCAGCAAGAAGAGCTCTTAAGGAACCTGCGGGCTTTGTAATATGGACCAACAGATCGTCCGCAAAGGCCGAAAGTTCAAATTTATAACTTCCCATGCGAACCCCCAAAATATCGGGATTATTCCATATATGGGACAGACATGGCTCAAGAGTAAGCACGAACAGGAGGGGAGACTGGGGACAGCCCTGACAGGTTCCTCGTCGCAACGGGAACCTCACTGTTTTTCTCCCGTTTATCAAGATTGTTGCATGCATATCAGAATACAATGCCTGAACAGTTTGCAGAAAAAGGCCATCGAATCCCAGATGTTCTAATACAAGAAATATATATCGCCAACCCACTCAATCAAAGGCCTTTTCAGTATCAAAGCTGATGAGCAAGGATGGAATTTCTTTACTCACGCAGTATTATTGGGTAGAAAGAATTTGTCGAATGTTTCCCATTGCTTATTGGCCGTTCACAAACCCCACTTGCGATAGGTGAACCAGAGTGGGCATTAGAGGGGCCAGGTGTTCTATCAAGATCTTTGCCAAGATCTTAAGATCTACATTTAATAAAGAGATAGGCCAATATGAGCTAGGTGTTAAAGGGTCCCGACCCAGCTTAGGGATCTGTGTAATCATAGCTTCATTACCATGATATGGGTGTGACTGCAGCGTGGCAAAATGTGCATAGAGCTGTGAGAGTGGAAGGCAGATCTTATCCCTCAAGATGTTATAGAATTCCCCGCTAAATCCATCTGGTCCCGGAGCCCTTGGTGACTTCAAACCCTTAATTACTTGTTGGATTTCCCGGGGTGTGAATTCGGTATTCAGCTGAGCCCTTTGGGTAGACGTAAGCCTAGGGAGGCTACACTGTTGCAGATATA
The DNA here is from genome assembly GCA_033557465.1 of Ichthyophis bannanicus. Lineage (NCBI taxonomy): Eukaryota > Metazoa > Chordata > Amphibia > Gymnophiona > Ichthyophiidae > Ichthyophis > Ichthyophis bannanicus. Next base: position 749,654,082 of record CM066032.1, read on the forward strand.
GGCTGGTTCTTTGGCCATCTTTCTGGCATCTGAGGAGTAAAGTTCCCGATAGTATGCCAAGAAGGCAGCTTCCATCACCTCCTGTGCCATGTAAACCCGTCCATCCTCTGTCCGAACAGCAGGCACCATCCTTGGATCCATTGCGGCCTTAACAAGTGCAGAAAACAATCAGCCCGAATGATTTCCAAAATGGTAGAGGGCATAGTAATATAGTAAAATGAAATGACGGCAGATAAAGACCAGTATGGTCCATCTAGTCTGCCCAGCAAGGTTGCAAGAGTAGGTGCACCTGCTGCTCCATGCAGGTCACCCCTTCCCATGTCTTTGTTTAGGGGTGAACCCAGCGCTCCATGTAGGACACCCCTGTTTGTTGAGAAATTAGATAGTTAAGTTTATTTTGATTTTATCCTGTTGCTATAGAGGGATATATAGAGGCATATTGATAGTGCAACCTGGAGCGCTTGGTCCTCGCATGGAGTAAAGTATTCAATTGATTCTGCAGGGCCCAATAAGCTGTTCTATTTACCTCTGTATCCTGCCATCCTAGGCGCCTCCATAACTCATGCTGTTGCTGGTTCCACTCAATCAATTTACAATTATTCTCTTTGTTTCTGTGACTAACATACCCAATTAGAACCCCCCAGAGGTAAGCCTTAGCAGTCTCTCAGAAGAGGGCTGGGTTGTCTCTATGGGCAGCATTGATGGTTGAGAAGAAATCCCATTGCTCTCGTAAAAAGTGTACAAAGTCAGCATCTCCCTTAAGCCAAAAAGGGAACCTCCACTGCCCCCCCCCCCCCCCCAAAATCAGGCTGTGCTGTGGACACTTGCAGGTCTACCCACACCATGGCATGGTCAGAAATTTGAATGTTGCCAATTTGTGTGTCATCAACCCGGCTTAGAAGTCTTTGGGATAGCAAGAGATAATCAATACATGACCATGTCCTGTGGGCCTGGGACATGTGTGAATAGTCGCGCTCTGTGGGATGCAGAGTTTGCCATATATCAATCAAGTCTTGGCTATCGCTAAGACCCAGAATATGCCGACTTTGCTGAAGAGCCTGATCTGCCCCCTTCCCCTCCATAGACCGATCCAAAGTGGGATCAAGCACACAGTTATAGTCACCTCCTAACCAGTCATGCTCTGCACCAGCTCATCAAAGAATTTACGTTCAAAGAAGTTGGGGCCATAGGTATTCCCTATTAAGATTGGGAGGCCCTGAGGTTGCCCTGCCAGAATCAAATATCATCCTCCAGGGTCACATATCACTTGTTCACTTTGGAAGTTGAAAGATTTTTTAAAATTAAAATGGCCACCCTAGCTCACTTAGAGCCAGATGACACCCCATACACCTCACCCACCCACCAATGCTGCAATTTGTCGTGTTCTGCTGCTGACATGTGCGTTTCTTGGATCAGCACAATATCAGCGTGTTTATCTCTCAGGGTACGAAACACTTTATACCGCTTGAACAGACACCCGATGCCACAAACATTCCAGAAGACTATATGAGTCATGTTTTGGCTCATGTTACACCCAAATTCCAAGTCCCCTCAATGCAAATATATCACATTACAAGGAGGGGGATCCGCCAGCCAGACCACCCATCCGCATTCCTCCCCCATCATGAACACCTGTAGGGATATGTACCCAAAAATCTAATAAAGTGTAATCCCCTCCCACTCTTCTCTAATAACCCATTAATGGTGTTAACAGAGTCCCCCATCCCCCCCCCGCGTCTCTCTCTTCCCTTCCTCGCCTTCCCCTTCTTAATTCGCAATTTAACTCCCTCGAAGTTATGTAAGACCTTTGTGGCATAGAGGCTTCCCGTCCTCCCTGTTGCGTCCCCCACGACCCAGTCCTCCCAGGGAATTCTTCCGCCCTTGTGTGCTTACACCCCTAAATAAATACCTAAGCTAAACCAGATCTCTCTCTGGGTCGATAAGCTCCATCCCCTGTCCCTCTATTATTCCCAGGTATCTACCACGCTGGTACTTGAGGTCCCATCATAGTGCCTACTCTCTCTCCCAATATCCCCTATGTCTATCGCCCTCTATGCTTAATCTAGAGTAAATGGTGAATGAAATCTTTATACCACTATTCTTAAGATTCCTGTCTGTAGTTGCAATGGTGCCTTAAGAAGGACAGCAACATTTTGAAAACACCACCTAACAGAGCAAGTTTCCAGCCAGTGCGGGCAATATCTCTTAAGCCTACTTGCATCTGTTAACTAGTACATGTAACCCAACAGTACAACTGTCCCCCCAATACAGAACTCAATACATAACAAAATGTATAACACGAGGAGGTCCTTTAATCAGCCTGTGGGCCCCCTGTTGTTCAGTAGAGTCTTGCTCCTGCTTCCCCTTCACTTCAGGATGGGGCGAAGGCAACCCCAAGTGCCAGAACCCAATCAGGCCCATTACCTTTCAAGTCCTCCAGTTGTTTCTGGTCTCCACCACCATTCATTATGGGCCCCAACTGCATTGACTTAGATGCTAAAGTCCTCTTCTCCAGGCCTCATATTTTTCCAAGGTTCCCGTTTACCTCATGTATCTGGTAGAAGAGCGAACAAACCAGTCCAAAAACGTGGGCAGAAACCAAGCAAAATAATTTAGCAAATATAAATAATGCAAATATAAACGTGCTCATTAGTACAAATTAGATGAAATCTATAAAAACTTTTAGATGTTTTTAACGGCGCATGCATTGGCGTTTTAGATTCATTTGATGAGTTTTCCCTTACGCGGCGCACATCTTTTTTTCGATGGATCACATACCTTCAGGTTCCTCCTTTTTATATGTAGTGTTCTTTTGTTTGCCCTTTCTGTTGATTTATAACCTCATATGCATGTTTTTAACTATGTTTTAGATTTAGGACCTGGTCATATGGCAGTCCCACTGTCTCGTCTTCAGTGATCTGGTTTTTGTGATATGCATAGTGAGTACATTTACGTTTTATGAATCTTTCCTGTGATTTTCCAGGAAGGTATCATTTTCACAATTAGCTCGCTAGCCTTTTGTATATGGAACAAACAATTTTACTTAGAGTCACAGGACGATTATAAACGGCACAATTACGAGAGAGTGCATAGCGGTATACTTTATGAGGACATTAAACGCAATGTGTTATGACAGTTTCATGGATGGGATGCCATGTTGATGATTCAATGGGTTCAATTTTCCCCTTTTTTTGCTGATAGTTTTCATAATCAATATCATTGTATCATGGCACATTGAAGTTTACATTTTTGTTTTCTCAATGCATCTTCTCCGTGTTTTTAATAGTGCATAGATTGACTCTTCAAGTTACATGATTTTAGAGCAATTCCGTTTTTCATAACGGTGGACAGCCCATGGTGTGAACACACACCTCAAGGTATTTTTTATTCACTCCTTCAAGGCATTCTCTGATTCACTCCTGCTGGGCATTTTTTGATTGATACCTGCTGGCTCACATTTTACCTCCTTGTCTCTCTTTTCTTTGTTTTATTTCTACTGTTTTGAATGATTCTCCTTATAACTGTATTCATTTATTTGGCATTATAGCACTTTTTTAACGTTACATGCGTGTTTGATTTTATACAATTTTGCTTTTATTTACATGTCCATTTCTTATAGTTTTTATAGATTTCATCTAATTTGTACTAATGAGCACGTTTATATTTGCATTTTTTTAACTTGTTTAGTTATACATGTTTTTTTTCATTCATTTTAATTATTTTAAGATGTTCTTATATTTATATTTTTATCTATTTTTTATTCAGTTATGTTTTTATGTTTTATTTCTATGATTCCTTAATATTTATTTATGATGTTTTTATGATTTTGTAGCGAGCCACGATTACCCCTGATGAAGTATCATACGAAACACGGCCTGTGTTGGGTTTGGCCACCTCTGTTTTAAAGAATAATTAAATTTTTTTGCTTGGTTTCTGCCCACGTTTTTGGACTGGTTTGTTCATGCGCATTTGTGTGGCAGTGTGCTGTTTTTTTCTTGGTGTTCTGGTAGAAGAGTGTTCAGAAACTGTTGGGCCCCCTAGGGGGGTTAGTGTAGAGGTGGGTTTGTCCCTGGCAATCAGTGCTCAGCTTTGCAGGATACAGCAATGAGAATCGTATATTACGTGCCAGTAATTGCTTGCAAAGTGGTGAAAATTCCTGGTGTCTGTGACTCAGAGCCACAGAATAATCCTGAAAGATCAGGATGCCAGTATTTCCTTTTGTGGTTTTGCTGTGCCGTTCTCTGGCAGCCCGCAGAACCGCTTCTTTCTGGGTAAAGTCGTGGAAGCGTGCCAGCACCATCCAAGGCCGAGGGTTGTTGTGTCAGTGTGGGCCAAGCCAATGGACCCTTTCGAGTTGTATTTTGCCCATTTGCTCCCCCAGCTGTAAATTGAGAGGTAGCTACATCTCGAGTAACCCTTTCAGTTCATTGTCTTTTTACCGTCTCCGCTATCCCTATGAATCTGATGTTCTTCTGTCGTCCTCTATTCTCAAGATCATTGAGTTTCTCCTCATGCTGGCGAATTAGGTCTTCCAAGCGCTTAATATTAGCTGCCTGGGATTGCTGAGCGTCCTCTGTGTCTGACACCTGCTGTTCCACTTGCATAATGCGGCCATTAAAATCAGAAACCGCCTGGGCTGTTTGAGTTATTTGGTCTGTCAGGGCCTGAAACAGCTCCTCAAGTGCTTTCACTATGGCCAGGGAGACCTCTGCCACCATACACGAGCTTTCTGCTCCTTGTGAGGGAGTGGGTGACACGGTGGCCGTCTTAGCTTCCTACATGCAAATTTTGTCTCAGCAGGTTACTTTCGCCGCCATCCACCACTCAGTTGCTTCAAGATAGGCGACGGAGGTAGTGTTGAGCTGTTGGTCCCCCTACTCAAGAATGGCTGTGTTTGGCGAGGTCAATTGAAAAGATATGTGGCGGGTTTGGGCGAGAAGTCCCAGATTTCAGATCAAGATGTCTTGCTCAGCTCACTACATCATATGATCCTGGACATCCCCTTTAATGGGGAGACTTTTGCGGCTACATACATGCAAGCCTCTAATCCTGTGCATGTCTCATTCGGTACAGTATGGGTGCGCCTTACCTGGCTTCTCTAAAACAGCAGCAGTATTCAGTAGCAGTAGAGTGACATGAGAGAGTTCTGGTCCTTGGCCTGCATGATGCTTGGTGCTGACATTTGCTGATAGCTCTGCCATGCAAGCTGCAGTGTTTCCTGGTGTGACAGATTGGTCTCCCAAGCAGGGGCAACTTTGGGGATAAGTGTGCTGCGTTGGGCCTCTCTCATCATCCATGTGGGTGGCTAAATCTATTGGCAGGAACAGCTGTCATTTTCTTTGGGGACCTTGTAAGGGCCCAAGAAAAGTAACGTATATAAATAAAATGAAAGAAGGGAAAAAAAGAGACAAAGCATAAAGAAGAGGCCTCATGAACAGTAGATTGCCTATTGCGGTTTCTGGGTGCTGGCCTGTAGTGAAGCCTGGGTTGTACTGGCATGGCTACTAACTAGCCCAATTTGTCCTTTGATATTAGTTAATTCCTGACAGCTTGATCCCTAATGAACTTGGAACTTCTAGGCAGAGTGATTAGGTGGCTTTATGGCTGGTCTGTCATTAAACCTAGGAAGGTTTTTAGCTCTGTTCTTTTTCCATGATTTGTGGGGGTTTTTTCTACCTCCGTCTGGCCAGTATTATTTTAGTCCTTGAGTGAGGAGATTCTGAGATGCTGTACGTGGTGTATTGTTGGTATTAAGGGGGATGAAAACCACGTCATACCATGTCCCAAAGCAGTCCTTCTGGCCTGTCCTTTTAACAGAGTGACTCCAAAGCAGTCCTGTAGCAGAGGTCATGCCCATATAAGAACAGAAGCCTGCACAAACCTACATTGCTGAGACAGCAACACAGACTCTGCAGAGCATGCTGTGAACAGCTCGTGGCAGTGGGTCAAGTACAGGGCATGCATAAACAGGAAATATACCCACCACAGACTAAGACAAGGAGGGGGAGAACTGATGGGGAAACAGAAGATTAGCAAAGTCTAAGAACGGTTATCACCAGATGTGGAACAAGGAAGATGGAAAATATGATGTGCAAGTATTCGTTAGCACAGAAGCTTATGTGTATACGCAATGTATATAAGGAAAGCATTTGTATCATTCGCGGGAAAGGGGACAAACAGGACTTATACAGATAGTCTGTGGCTAGTAAGTTGCCTGGCTTCTCTACCTATTTGGCTAAGGTTGTGACCGATTGGGCATAATAAAGATCTCATTTCCTTACTGACCAAGTTGAGTCTGATCTGAGTAGGGCGAGGTTTCCAACTTATCTTTGGGTACAACATAGCAGCCTTAGGCCACCAAAATCCCCAAGAGTATGGAGGACTTAGGGGTTCCTTTCCCTTAGCCATTGGAAGGATAGGTTTTCTTTAGGACAGCTCCATGAAAGGGGCTGCTGGCATTTTAGTGGAAATTTGAGTTTAGTCCAGTGAGGTAAATTCCACCTAGATTACCTCTGTGGTGCAGTGGGAGACCAATTATGGTCAATCACATATCTCCTGAGCTGTTTCCCCCCTGATCTGGGGGTACCTTTTCCAGTATTCGGCTTGGAAGGCCCTCAGTTTTAATTTCCACCACTGGCTTGGTACTTTTTTTTGCCTTGTAGCGCCTCTTATAAGTTTTCAGAATGGTACCGGGTCTGTCTAGCGTGTACATTGCTGAAGCCAGGATGACCTTAATTAAGGATTATTTTGGTGGAGAGCCAACTGCAGCCAGTTTGTGTGAGGTAGGCAGAAGGCATAATTTGCTTCATGTAAATTGATTTCTAAATGGAATCTATCCAGGATAGTCAAGGAGCTTCACTCTGAGAGGAACCAAGGTCCAGGATATTCTTTATTGCTGGTAAGTTAGCTACTGGATAGAGGCGATATTGGTAAGGATGTTCTGGAATGACCAGAATGAGGGAGACACACATTGACTATCCATTGTTTGGTGGTTGCTCCTTATTCTTAGTCCATATGGAGGTGCTGGGTCTCAATCCATGGAGAGTCTTGGGATCTCTTATGGCGGCAGATCTTGGACAAGGCATTGTTGGGTCTGCTGCCAACTCTACTCTATATTTAAGGCCTACATATTCCCAGATGATGGTCCCGTGGACCAGGCCACTGAGTTTGTTGATTAAAAAAAAAAAGGGGAGGGAGATTTGAAGATTTCTGCTATCGTCTTGCACTCCTAATATGGAGCCTTGTGGTTTATTCAGCTTGATATGCTGCCCTTTGTAAACATTCAGAGCAGTTGATTCATAAGTGCCACATTAACAGCTCGTGGCTTGGGCAGGGTCTGTACTGGGCAGTGCCCTGCTTTTGCCATCAAAAAGTAGAAAGATTGGGGGACACGCAATGAAGCTACAATGATAACCCATTTAAGACTAATAAAAGAAAATATTTTTCCCCTCAACCTGTAATCAAACTCTGGAATTCGTTACTGGAGGATGTAGTAAAAGCTGTTAGTAGGTTTGGACAAGTTCCTGGAGGAAATGTCCATAAACCATTATTAAAAGGGACCCAGGAAATCTACTGCTTGCCCCGGGACAAGCATTGTGCAACCTGTGTGTCTTTTTTGAAATCTGCTAGGTACTTGTGACCTGGCCACTGTTGGAAACAGTATACTGGGTTTGATGGGCCTTGATCTGACCCAGTATGAAATATCTTATGTTTTTGAGTCTTTGAGACCTCATTTGAAGTACTATGTGCAATTCTGCAGACCACACCTTCAAAAGGATATAAACAGGATGGAGTTATGCAGAGGGCGGTTTCTAAAATGTTCGATGATCGTCTTTGTAATGTATATGGGGACAGACTTAACTACCTCAGTATGTATACTTTGGAAGAAAGGCAGGAGAGAGGAGATAAGTTAGAGACGTTTAAATACCTGTGTGATATAATTACACACAAGGAGAGCTGCTTTCAATTCCTCTGGAACGAGGGTACATAGGATGAAGGTGAAAGGGAATAGACTCAGGAATAATATTTATGAAAAGAGTAGTAGATGTGTGAAATAGGCTTCCAGTGTCTGAATTTAAAAAAAAAAAACATGGGGCAAACAGAGAATCTCTAAAGGGGGAAAAATGGGACTGTAAAGCTTAATAGTTGGTATGGAAGGGCAGATTTGATAGGCTGTATGGTCTTTATCTGCTGTCATTCTTCTCTGTTTTTTAATTGTCCAGTTGGCTAATAGTGGTTTTCTATCTTTTTCTCTGCTTCTCAGGAGATTAAGGACACAGTGGATGGGCAGAGGATCCTGGAGAAGAAGGGCAGTGCTGCAGTGAGTACTACAATTCCCAACTCTCAGCTTTCAGAAAATAAGGGTCATTATATATGCTTCTTTTACACCCCATCTGTCAATTTTGTGGTCAAGAAATATCACTTCAGTTTGCCAGAGATCGTCACATGTCTTAGAGCAATACAACAATTTTCATAATTACTATGAATCATTTTTATTATGGTACAACTTCGTATATTTTTTGTGCTGCATTTTGGGGCACGTTTACTAAACTGTACTAGAGCTGGGTTTATTGTATGGTTTGGGTGTTGTGCTAAAAGTAACATGGGGCCTGGCACTATAACCCCTGTGCTACCCTGGTAGCGCCTGACTGGGACATTCACAGCGCAGCGCAGCTAGTACAGATGTTTATGGCCCGTGCTACTTGCGCTTGGCACAGGTAGCGTGGGTCCGACTACCACCACCTCATAGAGTGGAGCTAGTGGCATTCGTGGCAGGTTTGCCGTGCTACAGAATGGTAATTGCAGGGAGACTGATATACATGCTTCCCTGCAGTTAGTTCAAAGCCCTGTGCTGGTAACATGGCCTACACATATACTGCCAGCGCTGGGCATAGCTAATGTGCCTCTTTCTGATTTTAGTAGTCTACAGTAAGGGTTCTCAGTCCAGTCCTTGGGACACACCCAGACAGTTGGTTTTCAGGCGATCTACAATGAATATGCATGAGAGAAATTTTCATAAGAACATAAGATATGCCATATTGGGTCAGACCAAAGGTCCATCAAAGTAATACACAAGATCAAAAAGGAAAACCAGAGGATGACCACCGCTGTGGGTACACAGATGTTCTTCAATCAAAGTTTATTAAAAGAACCTGTCAGGTTTCCAAAAGGTAGACAGATTCCATTTTGCTTATCCCAGGGGTAAGAAATAGATTTCTCCAGTTCACTTTAATAATGTTTTATGGACTTCTCCTCCAGGAACTTGTCTAAACCTCTTTTAAGCCCAGCTACAGTAACAGCTTTTAGTACGTCCTCTGGCACTGAATTCCAGAGTTTGATTACTACTACTACTATTCAGCATTTGTAAAGCGCCACGCATGCAGCGCTGCACAGCTAGCCTACAAGAGGTAGCCAACATACAAGATTATGCACTGAGTGAAAAAATATATTCTCCAGTTAGTCTTAAATGTGCTACATTGTAGCTTCACTATGTGTGCCCTAGTCTTTTTGTTTTTTGCAGGAGTAAACAACCGATTTACATTTATCTATTCCACTCCACTCATTTTATAGACCTCAGTCATACCTTCTCTCAACAATCTCTTTTCCAAGCTGACGAACCCTAGCCTTTAAGCCTTTCCTCATAGGGATATCCTTCCATCCTCTTTATCATTTTGGTCGCTCTTCTCTGTACTTTAATTTCACTATATCCTTTATTTAGATATGAAACATAAGATATTCAAGATGCAGTTGCACTTAGGAGGTTCCAGCGCAGGAACCTCCTGCCAACCACCACAGCTCCGATTGGCATCAGGGAAGGGAGCGGGAAGGAAAGCCCTTCCCCTCTCCCCACCACCAAGGCCAATCAGGCCCGAAGAGGACTTTTAAAAGTTAAAGCACCTTCTGGTGCACCCATGCCCGAGGACCTCGCCAGAGGGCCCTTTGGCTTGGCCCCTAAGCGGGGACGGACGAGGGGACCACACCAACATACGCCAGGCAGAAATGCTAATAACTGAACGCCCCAAGCAACAACAGAATACTGAAAATGTCTGTCTGTCCCGAAGTCCCTTCACAAACAAACAGGTGAAAACTTACAAGGGATCTCTCCCGCACCACAAAGATCTGCTCCAAGGTCCTTGAAAAGACCTCAGTGATCCATCAGGAACAGCCGAGAGAAATCACACCCTCCAACTCTTACCCGTCACAACAGAACTCAGGCGGTGAGTCACTCCCTCCTTTGTCCACACAATGCTGCACCATCTTCTAACCTGCATCTTGATGATACTAGCTCTCCTCTTCCTTCTACCCCCGCATGTGATAACAGCATACAATAGCAATATCCCAGTCCTTTACCACCCAAGACCCTACCACACCAGTCATATTTTAAAGGGCACCACACATTAATCCAAACATTGATTGCTACAAATCCACATTACTTCTCAACAGAAAACTCAGCCTCGACTGACTAGTCCTCATCCTCCTGTCAAATGCTCACTAATCAATGCTCACTCAATTCACAACAAGATTCCCATAATTATGGCTTATATACTCCAAATCAACCCTGACCACCTGTGCATCACTGAATCCTGGATCATGTCAACAGACAACGTTCTCCTTAACCAGTTGTTACCTCCCAATTATCAGTTCAACTGCCCCAGAACAGGCAGGAGAGGTGGAAGAGTCCTAATTATTGCAAACAAACATATAAGGTTCACCACGCTTAACCTGCACTTCTCAGAAACACTTCCTCGCAATCTCTAATAATGGTCTCACAATCTGCTTGACATACAGAACGCCATCCTCAAAGACTACGGACCTATCAGATCTTCTGGAAGAAGCATGTGCTCACAGTACATCCAACAAATACTTCCTGCTCCTCAGCGATTTAAACCTCACATCAGTCTCTACCAAGCAAGCCCTTGCCTTCACCAATGCCTTGGAAGTGCTCCAACTACACCAAATCATCAGTCTACCCACTCTAAAGGAGCAACACTTGACCTTGTGTTTGTACCCACATACTTCTCAACAATCCAACTCAACACCCATATAGAACACGTGCCATGGTTGGACCACGCCATGATCTCCTTCATCCTACCACTTGGTTCTCAGACCCTTTCTTTCCCTCATTCCCAGACCTGCAAGCGCCGGTTTGAATCATTCAACAAACAAGCATTCTTGGATGACATCTCCCCACACCTGGTCTCAGATGTTCACGATCTTGACAATGCAATACACTCATGGAACTCTGCGATAGTAATTGCCACTACCTTTATACCATGAAGCACCACCCCTGCATCTAAACATACACATCCACTGGTTCTCACACAAGCTCGGAGATATCAGAAGACAACTCGTGTCTATTGAAAGGATATGGAAAAAGACTAAGGATGATAGCATCAAGGATCAAATCATTTCTAAATGTATTAAACACTACAATCTCACTCTCTCCTGCAAAAAAGGAATACCACACTAATATCATAAAGAAATCCCTCAACCGACCAAGGGAGCTATTCTCCATTGTCTCATCCCTCACAAAAGACCCCATGGTGATGTCCCTCATGAGCTCAACCCCCCCCCCCCCCCCACTTGATCCACAGGCTATGGCAGACTACTTATTACAACCAACAATCCTCCTCAACATCCCCCCAAAAACCCAACTACCCCCACGGAATAAGCTATCTCACCTACACAATTGGGATACCTTCAGATTGATCTCAATACAAGAGTTCACAGACATCATCAGAGATATCAATACTACCACCTCATCACTCTACCCATGCCCAGTTTCATGGATAAAATCACTCTGAACTGAAATCGCCACAATAATACAAAACACTGTACACTTTTCCCTCTCCCAAGGATACTTACCTCTTGCCTTGCAACAAGCTTCAATAAGACCCATCCTGAAGGAACTAGCACTGGACCATTCCTCTCCAAGCTCATATTGTCCCATCGCAAGCATCTCCTTCCTTGCCAAAGTAATAGAAAAAACAGTGCTACTCCAACTTCAAGATTATGTTGACACACATGCACCACTGGACCCCCAGCAACAGTGTAGACACTCTCTTCACTGCACTCTTTGACACTTTCTTCAAGGGCCTTGACAAGCCCCACCAAGGCTTTGCCATGATATTTCTTGACATTACTGCTGCTTTTGATGCCATCTCTCACCAAACCCTTCTCACCAGGCTTAAAGAAATAGGCCTCTGCAACACCACATTAGAATGGTTCTCATCATACCTCTCTGACAGACCATTTCAGGTAAAAATTGGTTCCAGTAAATCCAACCACTTCAACCTAATCAAGGCATACTACAAGGATCAGCCTTATCTACACTCCTTTTTAATATCTATATCCAATCCATCTGCAACTTGCTCAGGAAATTCAACGTTCACTTTCTTACATACTGATGATATTATGTTCTATATGCCCTTTTTCACTCTAACTCCAGACTTCTCCAACATCTTAGATTGCTTCTCAGTCACCTCAGACTTCCTCACAAGCCTGAACCTAGCGGTAATCAGCAGAAAAACCGAAGTACTACTGGTCACTAGAGACTCTTCATTCATTCCCCCCAAAAAGTTCATGCTTCAACATACTGAACTCACAGTACAAGACAAAGTCAAGTATCTGGGGATAATCCTTGATAGATGCCTCAGCATGCACTCTCATATCAAGAAGTTAGCCAGTAATGCATAACTTAAAATGAAATTGCTCCACCACTTACGACCCCCACGAGGACTACAGAACAGTATTTCAATCTATCATGACACCACATTTAGACTATGGAAACATTGTTGCAAGACCTCTCAAAACATGCACTCTGCTCCAGCTAGCTCAAAACAACGCGTCCAGAATCCTAAAGGCAGCTGGAGACATCAACACATTACATTCACCCTCAAGAACTTACACTGGTTACCAGTAATCCAAAGGACAAAACATAAGATCATTACAACGTAGTAACATAGTAAATGACGGCAGATAAAGACCAGTATGGTCCATCTAGTTTGCCCAGCACAATGTCAAGAATAGGTACACTGCCGCTCTCTGCAGGCCACCCCTCCCCATGTCTTTGCCCAGGGGTGAACCCACCACTCCATGTAGGACACCCCTATTTGTTGAGGAAATTGATGGTTCAGTTTATTTTGATATTTTCTTGTTGCTGTAAAGGGATCCACTGTGTCTGTCCCATGCCCTTTTGAACTCCATCACTGTGTTTGCCCCCACCACTTCCATCGGGATGGCATTCCAAGCATCCACCACCCTTTCAGTGAAAAAGCATTTCCTGACATTGCCTTTCAATTTACCCCCTTGTAGCTTCATGTTATGCCCTCTAGTTTTGCAGCTTCTCCGTCTTTGGAAGAGGTTTGTTCATTATTTTCATTTAAGTATTTAAAGATCTGAATCATATCTCCCCTGTCCCTCCTCTCCTCCAAAACGTGTACATGTTTAGGTCTTCAGTTCTCCAGGACCAAGCAGGAAGTCAGTCGGCGCCGACGGTGCCCCCGTGCGGAGCATTTCCCCAGCTTTCAAAGAAAGCCTTTGGGAATGCAGCGTGCCTGCGCGGTCCCCTTCCTGCCCAAGGGTGCCATCTTGCTCAGTCTTTCTTTTTCTGCGGAGCCCGACGGACGTGAGTTCGTGTCACCCGGGAAAAGTTGGTTTGTTTTCTATGATTTTCGCGTTGTCTTATCCGGTTCGACGCCAGTTCCCCTTCCCGTCTGGACTCGGTACACCGGTATCGAGTCCGGAGTTGTGATTTTCGTTTTTGTCCTTCGTGACTAGCATTCGTGCTCTTTTTGTGTTTTCACTGGCAGCCTGGTCTTTTGACCTTACAGGGACCCTTTTTCCCCCGATGGCTGCCAGCGGGTTCAAAAAGTATGATCGGTGCAAGAAACTTATGTCTCTCACCGACACACATGACTGCTGCCTCCGATGCCTCGGGCCTGACCATGACCCGCTGGCCTGTGGCCCGTGCGGCAAAATGTTGTCGAAGTCGCTTCGGAGCCGTCAGCATCAACGTGAGAGACTTTTCTCTGACTCCGTGTCCGGCCGGGCCTGGACTTCGTCAGAGGCCTTGACATCTCGGGAGTCCAACCCCGAGCGACGTCGGGGTTCCTCTGAAAGGGAGTCTCCCTCCCGGGAGCATAGAAGGAAGAAAAGTATTGCGAGGGCGGCATCGGTGGAGGCTCCTGGTTCCTCGAGGGCCAGGTCGCATAGCCCTGACCGCTGCCCAGGGCTATCAGTCTGAGAGACCTTCCAAGCTACCTCATGTGGAGCCGGAGTCCCTGAGTCACATAAGTGCAGTTGTCCTCGTAGACTCTCCTCCAGGGGAGCCGACGTTGGGCCCGACGCCGTCGGGGCCCGAGTCGGGGGTTGCTGAGTCTCCTGAGCTTGGACTCAGGTTGACGGCCTTGGAGAGCAGCTTGGCTGCCTTCATGGAACAGCAACGGGTGCTGATCGCCGGTCTGACCGGTGCATCTGCCCTGACCACCGGGACCTCGACGTCTAAGTCGACCCCGGAGACCGAGCCGATCCTCGAGTCGATGAAGTCTCGAGTCAATCCTCGGTCAAGGTCCCCCTCGACCTCCCGTGCGGGGCCGAGGTCGTCGACGCCGATACCCTTGGCATCGGGGAGGGTGGCACCGAGGCCCACATGGCTGGAGCCGCTCGATTCCTCCTCGGAGGAGTCGGAGTGGGAGACGGAGGATGAGGAGTCCCCCGGACACCTTCCGGACCCGGTGCGCCCCTTCGGACTCACCAGAGTCTGACCCTACGAGACGGTCCCCCCCGGAGGATACCTGGTTCTTGGACTTCGTGAGGGACATGGCTAAGGCCTTGGCTTCCCCTGCGGACGCCAAGGAGGAGCCTCGAGCCCGATGCCCTCCAGTATGATTTTCCTCCGAAGGAAACCTTTACTGTACCGGTTCCTCTGATGCTGGAACGGCTGCTCTTTCGTATGTGTGAGGCACCGGTCTCGACGCCAGTTCTTAGCAAATGGGTCAATTCCATTTATTGAGGCCGTAAGAGCCCTGGGTTCCAAAAGGCGCAGCTACCGCACCACTCCATGCTTGGAGAATCGGCCATGCACCGTCTGAAGAGTCAGAAGATGCACTCCTTGGTGCCCCCGGCCAGGAGGCCTGGAACCTGGATGCCCTCGGTAGAAAGTGCTTCCAGGGCTCTATGCTATCTTGCCGTGTCCAGACCTACCAGCTGTACATGTGCATGTACCTACGAGACCTGACAAAGGAGATTGCTGGGTTCTCAGCTGGCCTCTCCGAGGAACCTTTGCAGAGGTTCAAGGCTTTGTCAACAGGAATTTGAGAGTGCTCAAAGTTTCTCTCTCAAGCAGCCTGTGATGGCTTCGAGGCTTCGGCTTGGGTAGCCACGGCCGGCATCAGTGCACGCCGTCAGTCCTGGCTACAGTCATCAGACCTGGAGCCATGGGTGCAGGACAAGTTGGTTGATGTCCCTTGCCGAGGTGAAAACCTTTTCGGTAAGCCCATGACTGAAAAGGCTGCGGAAATCGAGACTGAGACTCTCACAAGGACGAGGCTGTCCAGGAAGACTTCTGCCCCTTCTCAGAAAAAGGACTCAGGGAAGAAGCCCTTTTTTCCGAGAAAGGGTGCTGCCTACAAATCCTACTCTCAATATCAGGGCTCTTCAGATCCCCAACAGGGCCAGCAGTCCAAGGGGCAGGGGCATGGGCCCCGTAGGCAGAAGACCCCCAAGCCGCCAGCTCCAGCTCCTGCACAGCAGGGAGCAGGGTTTTGACTCCCACAGCTGGCTTCACTCAGCACAGGAGGTCAGCTGACCCTGTACGCCTACAGTTGGCCAGCCATCACAGGGGATACCTGGGTCCTCAGCATAGTCCAAAAGGGCTACTTGCTCCACTTCCACCAGATACCCCCCTCCTACTTTCCAGGGGAGCCTCCAAGACTCCGTCTGCACAGAAACCTCCTCCTTAAGGAGTTGGCAAGTCTTCTAAAGGAACAGGTGGTGGAACTGGTGCCTCACCACCTGAAAGGGCAAGGCTTCTACTCCAGGTACTTTCTGGTACCAAAAAGGACAGGAGGCCTCCGGCCTATCCTGGACTTGTAAAACCTAAGCAAGTTTTTGGAGAGGGAAAAGTTCAAGATGCTTACCCTTGGGATACTGCTGCCCTACCTCCAGCAGGGAGATTGGCTATGCTCCTTTGACCTAAAGGATGCTTATACTCACATTCTCATCCATCCAGACCACAGACAATATCTCAGATTTGTGGTGGGAGGAAACCATTTTCAGTACAGAGTACTTCCCTTTGGCCTAACTTCCGCCCCCAGGGTTTTCTCCAAATGCCTGGCGGTTGTGGCGGCCTATCTCAGAAATCAGGGAATTTTTGTCTTCCTATACCTGGACGACTGGCTCATCAGGGGTCAGTCTCTCCAGGAGGCCAGACAAGCCACGCTTCGCACTGTCTCTCTTTTTCAGCTTCTGGGCTTTGTCATAAACTACGCAAAGTCCACTTTACTCCCCTCACAGAACCTAGAGTTTTATAGGGGCAAGATTAGACACCCTGCAGGCAAGAGCTTACTTGCCCGAGGACAGGGCCCACAGGCTGATGGACTTGGCCAACCAGTTCCAAAGCAATTCTCAGGTCTCCGCCAGACACTTCCTGTGGCTCCTGGGCCACATGGCATCCACGGTACATATGACCCTGAATGCCTGTCTGCACATGCGGGCGGCTCAGTGGTGCTTCAGAGCTCAGTGGGTGCAAGCCACAGGCAACCTCCGAGACAGAGTAAAGGTGTCCAAGCCAGTCTTGCACTCCTTGCAGTGGTGGCTACATCTCCCAAACCTTCTCAGGGGGGTACCCTTTCAGGCCCCAGCACACACAAGGGTGCTGACGACCGATGCTTCCTTAAAGGGCTGGGGTGCACATTGCCAGGGCACGTGCACTCAGGGCCTCTGGTCTCCTCGGGAGGCCACACAGCAGATCAATCTTTTGGAGCTGCGTGCAATCCTCTTGGCTCTACAGACTTTTTCTCAAGCCCTCTCTCACCAGTCTGTCTTAGTTCAGACAGACAATCAGGTAGCGATGTTCTATGTGAACAAGCAAGGGGGCACAGGGTCCAGACCCCTATGTCAGGAGGCGCAGGCCCTTTGCTCCTTTGCAGTCAAACAAGGCATGTTTCTCAAAGCAGTTTATCTACCTGGTCAGGAGAACTTCTTGGCAGACAAACTAAGCAGGATTCTCCAGCCTCACGAATGGCTGTTGAATCCACTGGTGGTTCAGCAGATCTTTCTATGATGGGGACTTCCATCCATCGATCTCTTTGCAAGTCCACTGAACCGTCACCTACCCAGGTTTTGCTCCAGACAGCCGTATCCCCTGAGAATGGCAGCAGATGCGTTTCTGATCTCTTGGACTACGGGTCTCCTGTTTGCGTTTCCTCCCACGCCCCTGGTGGCCCGAACTCTGTTCAAGATTCTATGGGACAAGGCCTTGGTTATTCTGGTAGCCCCCAGATGGCTGAGACAACCGTGGTTTCCACTTCTTCTGCAGTTGGCAGTGGAAACCCCATTCTCTCTGGGGTTGTAACCTGATCTCCTGTCTCAGGATCAGGGTTCCCTTCTGCACCCCAATCTCAGATCCCTCAATCTGATGGCCTGGCTGCTGAAAGGATAGTGCTAGCTCCCTTACTTCTACCTAGGGGAGTTGAGGAGGTGGTCTTGGCCTCTAGGAGGCAGTCCACCAGAAAGTCCTATCCCCTCAAGTGACGTAGGTTCTCAATATGGTGTGCTCAGCGAAATGAAGATCCTTCCTCTTGCCTTGTACCAGTAGTACTACAATACCTACTTCACCTGTCAGACCTAGGCCTTAAGTCCAACTCTGTTTGGGTCCACCTCAGTGCTCTATCAGCACACCACTCACCAGTGGAAGGACAGTCTGTCGGTTCACTCCTTGGTGTCTCGCTTCCTCAGAGGCCGGCTTTTGATCAAGCCTTCGATTAATTCACCTGCCACTGAGTGGGATTTGAATGTGGTCTTGCAACAACTTGCTCGCCCACCGTTTGAGCCGATGGCCACTTGCCATTTACCTTTCTTGGAAGGCACTCTTCTTGGTAGCTCTTACCTCAGCCAGACGTGTGAGTGCACTACAAGCTCTGGTTTCTGATAGACTGTACGCACGGTTCTATAGGAACAGGGTGGTCTTACGGACCCATCCGAAGTTCCTCCCAAAAGTTGTCTCCTCCTTCCACCTCAACCAAGAGGTGGTTCTTCTGACATAATTTCCCAGGCCGCATACCACCCGGGCTGAAACAGTCTTGCATACCCTGGACTGTGAGAGGGCGTTGTCCTTTTACATAGAGCGTACGCGGGGGCACCGAAGGGCTACTCAGCTCTTTGTCTTCTTTGACCCTAATAAACTGGGGTTGCCTGTCTCCAAGCGTACTTTGTCCACTTGGGTAGCAGATTGTAATACCTGGGCGTACAAGGCAGCCGGCCTTTCCTTGCAGGGTCAAGTCACGGCCCACCGTGTCAGGGCGTAAACCGCATCAGTAGCTCATCTCCGCTCTGCTCTGTTGGCAGACATCTGCCGGGCCACTACTTGGTCTTCAAGCCAGACTTTTGCAGCCCACTACTGCCTCGAGAGAGAGTCCCGAAGGGACAATGCTTTCGGAGAGGCGGTACTCCGCAATCTCTTTGAGGTTTAGGCAACTCCTACCCTCCGGCCCTTGTGTTGGGCTACCGTACGGGGGCGTTCTTAGAGGATATTCTTATCACGGATGCTGAGGCTCTTGAGAGGGAGCCATTTTTTCAGCTTTGGGTTCCCGGTAGCCTAGAGCTGGGGAGTCCCATATGTGAGGACTGACTTCCTGCTTGGTCCTGGAGAAAGAGTAGTTACTCACCTGTAACAGGTGTTCTCCAGAAACAGCAGGAATCAGTCCTCACGACCCTCCCTCCTCCCCTGGTGTTGCAGTCATATACTTTATTTTGTTTTTTGCTATCCTTTAGCTATGTCATCAGACTGAGCAAGATGGTACCCTTGGGTGGGAAGAGGACCGTGCAGGCGCGCTGCATTCCCAAAGGCTTTCTTTTAAAGCTGGGGAAATGCTCCGCATGGGGGCTTCGTCGGTGCCGATGTCACCCCATATGTGAGGACTGATTCCTGCTGCTCCTGGAGAACACCCGTTACAGGTGAGTAACTACTCTGTCTCTTCTCATAAGGCTTCTGAGGCAGGCTCCAAATCATTTTGGTCTCCTTCCTGTGGACAGTTTCCAGTCTTTTTACATCCTTTGCAAGATATGGTCTCCAAAACTGAACACAGTATTCCAAGTGAGGCCTCACCAGTGACTTGTACAGTGGCATAAGTACCTCTTCCTTTCTGCTGGTAATTCCTCTTCGTATGCAGCCCGACATCCTTTTGGCTTTTGCCACCGCCTTGTCGCACTGTTTTGCCACCTTGAGATCTACAGAAATAATCACTCCAAGGTCTTTCTCCTGATCTGTGCACACCAGTCTCTTACCCCCTATCGCATACGTTTCCCTTGGATTTCTGCTACCCAAGTGCATGACTCTGCACTTCTTCGCATTAAATCTTAACTGCCAAGCATCAGACCATTCTTCCAGCTTTTGTAGATCATTCCTCATGTTAACCACTCCCTCGAAGGAGTCCACTCTGTTGCAAATTTTCGTGTCATCTGCAAAAAGACAGACTTTTCCATTCAGTCCTTCAACAATATCATTCTCAAATACATTGAACAGTGCCGGGTCCAGGACCGACCCCTGGGGCACCCCGCTAATCACCTTCCTTTCATCCGAGTGAGCTCCATGTACCATCACCTTCTGTCATCTATCAGTCAACCAATTTCTGATCCAATTTACCATCTTGGGATCTATCCCCAAGCTACTGAGTTTATTGATAAGCCTCCTATGAGGAACAGTATCAAAGGCTTTGCTGAAATCCAGGTAGATGACATCCATCGCATGCCCCTGATCTAGTTTCCTGGTCACCCAGTCAAAGAACTGAATCATATTTGTTTGGCAAGATCGTCCTTCGGTGAAACCATGTTGCCTCGGATATTGCAATCTATTGGCTTTGAGAAAGTTTACTATTCGCTCTTTGAGGAGCGTCTCCATTACTTTTCCCGCCACTGAGGTAAGGCTAACAGGCCTGTAGTTTGACACTTCTTCCCTGTCACCACTTTTGTGTAGAGGTACGACATCAGCCATTCTCCAGTCCTGAGGAACCGCTCCTGTTTCCAAGGATCTGTTGAAAACATCCTTTAACGGCCCTGCAAGAACCTCTCTGAGCTCTTTCAATATCCTGGGATATATCTCATCCGGTCCCATAGCCTTGTCCACTTTCAGTTTTGCAAGTTGTTCTAACACTTCATCTTCAGTGAATGGTGTGGTATCTACTCCATTCCCATTTTTATATTTGGGAGTTCTGTGTTCCTCTGTTTGCAAGCTTTTGAATTTTGCGAAAGCTGTGTTTTTTGCCTTTATTTGAGCAGCCACTTCTTTTGAAAACCAAATAGGTTTTCTTCTCCTCTTGTTTTTGTTTACTTTTCTTATGTATTTATCCATTGCCCCTTTTATTGCCACCTTTAGTTTAGCCTCTTGCAATTCCACTTCCCTTATCTCCTTCCGCCCTTTCAGCTCCTCCTTTAGGTACTCGGCCATTTTATTAAAGTCTGTGTTTTTGAAGTTTAGGACTTTGAGCTTGCTATGATTGGCCTGTACCATGGCTTTTATCTCAAACCACACCGTGTGATGATCGCTGCTGCTCATAGGGGCACTCACACAGACATTCAAAACGCTATCACCGTTGGTGAGCACTAAATCCAGCGTTGAGCTTTCCCTGTTTGGTTCCATCACCACTTGTCTAAGTAATACATCTTGGAGAGCATCCACAATTTTTTGCTTCTTTCCAGATTTGCAGAAGAAGTTATCCAATCCACATCAGGTAGATTAGTCACCCAATATGATCGCTTCTCCCTTTGTGGCTATCTTGGCAATATCTGTAATCAATTTGTTATCTATCTCTTCAATTTGTGTCGGAGATCTGTATACTACAGCAGTATGGATAACCGTGCCATCTCCTCTTTCCAACACAATCCAGAATGCTTCTTCTTTTCCCCATGTCCCCTGCATTTCAGTAGCTTTAATATTGCTTTTGACATACAAGGCTACTCCTCCTCCTCTTCCATTTTCTCTGTCTCTTCTGAATAGATTATAGCCAGCTATGGCTATATCCCAGTCATGCGATTCATTAAGCCAAGTTTCTGTAATGGCCACAATGTCCAAATCCATTTCCACCATTAGGGCTTCCAGGTCCGGAACTTTGTTGGCTAAGCTTTGAGCATTTGTGCTCACTGCTTTCCAGGATTTAACTGGCTTGTGTGTATTTTGCATTGCTTTTGTTCTGTCCACATCTTCCCACTTGTTTTTGATGTGTGGTTTAAAAGTGTGGCTGCTTCTGATGTTCTGCTTTTGCAGGGGGTGACGTCCAGAGCTTGACCTCCCACATCTGTGTTCACTTTCTGCTCTAAGTACTTCAACATCTTGGTTTGTATTCCTGCTAGCTGTAGAGTCTGGGAGGCACTTGACTATCTTTTCTCCATTGAACTGTGCCCTCAAGTTGGTGCCTCTGATGATGGAATCCCCAATATTAGCAGTTTGCTGTTTGGTGAGGTTTTCTTCATATTTGGTCCTCTAGCAGGAGATTGGGCATTGTCTGTCTCATTTAAGGGCCCTTCATTTTCTTTGGATTGGGCATGCTCATTAGCCAAGGCAGAGAAGGCATTATGCAGGGATACCTCCTGATGCATAGGATGTCTTTGTGTCGCAGGTTGCAATCTACCAGAACCCACTGTGATCCATTTATTCCTGGGGTGTTTGATTCTTTGTTGGAGCGGTGGTGGACTTTGTTCAGTGTGTATCTTAGAAAAGGTGCGTTGCATTGCAGTCAATTCCTCCCTCGATTCCTTTTCCTCATTAGGCAAGACAGAGGAGGCATCATGCAGGGATCTCTCTTGATGCACAAGATGTCTGTGTTACAGGTTTCAATCTATCAGAACCCACTGTGATCCATTTGTCCCTGGGGTGTTTGATTCTTTGTGGGAGCGGTGGTAGACGTTCAGCTTGTATCCTATAAGAGGTGCGCTTCATTGCAGCCAGTTCCTCCCTCAGTAGGGTCACTTCTTTATGCTTGGCAGCTAGGTCTTCCCTTAGAGTCAGTTCTTTATGCATGGCAGCTGACCTGAAGCACAGAGGACAAACTCTTAGGTTCCAAATGATTTGTCTTGGAATGAATGTACAGCAGTTATTGCACTGAATACATGACATGCTGAATTAGCAGTCCTAGAAGAAGAAGGAAGGAAGAAGAAGAGGTGGGCCGTAACCCAAGTTAAAGGGATAGGTGGCAACGTATGTGACCACTATATAGGCAATGCAGCCCCTGGGGTGGGCGGAAACCTATGTGTCTCTGGCCAGTAGGCTGTTCCTTAACTGGGGCACCCACAGATATCTGCTCCAAGGCTACACAGGAAAGCAGTCAGTCAGAATATCCCCAAACCTAATGTATAACCACAGTTGAACCTTATATTAGCAATATCCCCAAAAACCAAACAGTTAAACTCTATATTGGTAGCAAGAAACTAGCAGAGAGAAGAAAAGAAAATTATAATCTTTGCTTTTGGCTTTGTAAGCACTCCACAGCTTCTGCAGACTGCCTTAGACCAGTATGTAATAATTCACAAGATTCTGCACAACTCCTCAGCCCCCTGCTTTGACTCACTCATCAACTCACTCTCAATCAGGATCTTCACCCAAGACTTCTATTCCACAAAAGTGACGTTCAACAATCCCGGTGACAAATATATCCAGGGGGTATACTCCCAGGACTAGCCTTTTGCATTTCTTATTTGTTTATTTTTTGTTGGACTAGACACACATGAAAGCAACCATAGTACTACTGCTGTCATCTTACACAGTCATTTTTATTATTTAGCTTTTAAAAAAAAACTGAGGAGCTCTATTTGACTTCAACACCATTTCATATCCAGCCAACTCATGCCCCCAAGCATTTTCTGCATGGACAACACAACTGTGTTTCAAAGGTATATAATTTTCCTTCTGCGTCAGAGCTATTGTGCTGCATTCAAAATTTCAAGCAGCAGCAATATCATATTGAAATTTCACTTATCTCCATTCAGTATATCTCCCAATGTCCTCCGGAATCAGATTCCATTTCTCACAGCCTCCATTTCTGTATTCATGTTCATCCTCGAATGCTTCTATTATCCACGATTTCCGTTTCTGCTTCTATTCAAACTTTAAAAAACGGACATCTGCTACCTCCTTTATAAATGAGCCTCAATGTCTTTTTTTTTTTCTTCTTTCTGACCACTCCTACTTCAAAGATCAATCAAATCAAGTTGGACCAATCAATCTGGGTGTTTAACCCTCCCGAATACACTGCCTGCAATGAATATATCCAGAATTGCTCCAAATAATTCAGACATTGCTGTCAGTCACTTCCTCACCAGTCCTTTTGAACTACATCAATAATACGCCATCGCAGGTCAGTGAAAACATGTGGTTTTTGTAAACAGTGTTTGACTAGAGGCGCCCCTATAGTTTTACTATTGAACCTTGAACGATGTTCATGTAACCTGTGAATCATTGGCCTAGTTCTTCCCACATACGTCAATTGACAAGGGCACTCTATAATATAAACCACATGTGGTGTTAAACAGGTTGTAGATTGTCGAGATTTGATGACTTTATTTGAAGGATATGCGGTCCAACTGCTGCCACTTACAGTGCCAGCACAAAAATCAGAATGATTACACGGATAATGGCTCAAATTAGGGCCCTCTTGCTCCAATTGTTTTTTCCATATAACCGATCTACATACATAATTGGCAATGTTCTTGCCTCTATGATAAGCCACCACCAGTCTTTCAGTAAAGCAAGAATGCATCTGTAATATTGTTTATATATCCACAATGTAATGGCTGGATCGCGTATTGAGAATGTCAGCACACAAACCAGGGGAACTGAATCATCCTGTCTCTTTCTTTTCAAGTAAAAGCAAATCTCGTTGTGCATATAATCCTCTCAAATACTCACGTTTTATGATATGTCCAGGGAAACCCCTCTGCCTACTGTATATCTGTATGATTTGCTGTCTCCAGGAACAAGCAGGAATGTAGTCTTCACATATGGGTATCGTCGGTACCGACGGAGCCTGCGCGGGAGCATCCCTCAGCACATGCGCACTGCCTTCCTGCCTTTCCAACTGTCCCTCTTCAGTTCTTCGTTTTCCATGGAGCCGACAGGATCTATTCCCTGTCACCACAGAAAAATCCATCTTTAAATTTCTTTTCTTGTGGTCGCGTTTGCCTACCGCACGATGCCTACCGGTACTGCCGGTTCTTTTCTTTTCTTTTCATACAAAAAAAAAAAGAACTTAGGCTTTAGACTGTTTCTTTTCAGAAAATTTTCTCTTTGGTGCTAGGCGCCATTTTGGGCACTAGGCTTCATATTCCTAAAACATGGAAAAGCCAACTAGTGGTTTTAAAAAATGTACTAAGTGTGGTGGTACCATTTCCGTCACTGACACATATGATTGGTGCCTGAAATGTTTAGGACCTGAACATTCTCCAACTGATTGTCTCTCCTCTATGGGGATGACTAAAAGAGGAAGACAAAACCGGGCTGCAAAGCTCGGTACCCTCTTCTCTTCAGATGCCAGATCCATTGCATTGACATCGTCAAGGGCCTCTTCTTCCTCCCATGGATCTCAGGTAACTAAACCTAAAAGCTGGTCCTCAAAGGGTAGCTCTCCTGCTAAGCATCGAGAGGCCATTGGCATTGCCCTTGAGGGAACCACACCGGCAAAACAGCCCCGGCGGGAGGCTTTGGCTTCCAAAGCATCGATGGGGCCTCAGGATGTTCTCGAGGCCCCAACCTCACAAGAACTACCTGTGCCATGCTCAGGGGTTCCGGCCGCCCTTACCAGTACCGACACCCAGGCATCGGCAGCGTCGATAGACCAGAGGTTCCTCGCTATCGAGCGCAGCATTGCAGCTCTTCTTTCAGCTGCGGTACCGGTGGTCCCTCGGACACCGGTACCGACATCGACACCGATGCCGGTACAGACACCGGTACCGATGGTACCGGCCCCGGTGGGAACACTTTCCATGCCATCTCTGGCTGGAATTGACAAAGTGGTACCGGGTCAGCTCGGTACCGACTTCGATTGGTACCGGGATCGTGCGTTGCAAGAGCATCGGGGTCAGGAATACTTCGATTCCTCCGATTCCGAAGACTCTGACAATTCTGCTGGTACTAGAGGGTTTCTCCTAAAAGATCCCTCTTCTTCCCAGCGCAGAATGTCACCTCCAGAGGACATGTCATTTCAGGATTCCATCCGTGATATGACCAAAGGTCTTTCAATCACAGTAGCTCCTGAAGAGGAACCCAGAGCAAAGGAATTGGAAATTCTCCAATATCCTAAAGCTCCTAAGGAGGCAGCCACTCTGCCTATCCATGAAATTCTGCATAGCTTGATGCTCAGAATGTGGGAGACACCTCTGACTACTTCTCCTCATTCTAGGAGACTTGATACTATGTATTGAGTTCCACCATGTCCTAGATTTCAGAAAACTCAGCTGCCACACCATTCAGTGGTAGTGGAATCAGCCATGCGTAGGATGAAAAGTGCAAAGAGGCATGCATCTAATCCTCCATGTCGTGAATGCCGGACTCTGGGCACCGAACCTTTCAAGCTTCCATGCTTTCAGCTAGGATCAGTTCATATATCCTATATATGGGAATGTTCCTCAAGGAAGTCACAGGAGACTTGGAACTTATAAGCCCATTTCTCCCAGATGACAAGAGACAAGATTTTCTTGCTCTAGTTAAGCATGCTCAAGATGTCTCCAAGTTTGTTAATCGTGCAGCCTTTGACTGCTTTGAATGCATCAGCAGAACCTCTGCTATTGCCATTGGTGCACGACGGATTGCCTGGCTACAGGCATCAGACTTGGAGACTTGGGCACAGGACAAGTTAGGCAACATTCCTTGCATGGGGGAGAATCTCTTCGGCAAGAACTGGCAGGAAAAGGCTAACGCTGACAATTCTACCTTAGATAGATTGTCAGTCTACAGCCACTCCAGCCAAAAGGAAACCTTATAAAAAAACCCTCTTTTAGCAAAAAGAGGAAGTTTTATCCTTCCTATACCCAGCAGAGTTGACCTCAAGGTCATGTTGCCCAAAAGGACAAACTAGACAGTAAAAGAAGCCAAAAGGCCCGAGAGCCCAACCAGCTCTCCAGGTTCAGCCCCCTCAAGGGCTTTGATTCCTTCCTAGAGAGCTTTGCCTTCCTGCCTCTGAGGGGTCCCCAACCCCCCAGTATTCCGGGCAGGTTATGCCACTTTGCCAACAGATGGCATCAGATAACAGCAGAAGATTGGACTTTGTCCATTGTAGGAGAAGGGTACAAGCTTCATTTTCACAGCATGCCCCCTCCTACAATTCTAAAGCAATTCAATTCTCAAACCTCTGCAGACAATCTGCTAGATCACTAGGTCTCCACACTTCTTGCCCAAAGGGCAATAGAGGAAGTACCCATTCTTCAACGGGGTGCAGGGTTCTACTCCCCCCTATTTTCTTATTCCAAAGGAAACAGGAGGACACAGACCCATTCTAGACATCAGAGAATTGAACAAATATCTGTTTCAAGAGAAATTCAAAATGATTTCTCTAGGAACTCTTCTGCCATACCTTCAAAGCCAGGATTGGCTTTGCTCTCTAGACTTAAAGGATGCATACACTCACATTCTCCAGGACCAAGCAGGAAGTCAGTCCTCACATATGGGTGACGTCGGCGCCGACGGAGCCCTCGCGGAGCAATTTTCCCCAGCTTTCAAAGAAAGCCTTTGGGAATTGCAGCGCGCATGCGCGGTCCCCTTCCCGCCCAAGGGTGCCATCTTAGCCAGTCTTCTTTTTTCCGCGGAGCCCTACAGACGTACCCGTCGTGTCCCCGCTGAAAAAGTTGATTTTCGTGATTTATTTCTATTTTTTCTTCGGTTCGACGCCGGTCTCTTTCCTGCCCGGACTCGCGACGCCGTTGCGAGTCCTTCTGTTATTTTTCGGTTTTTCTGATTTTCTGTCAGTTTCGTTTTCGGTTTTTCGCTGGCAGCCCGGTCCTTTGACCTTGCAGGGGCCCTTTTTCCCCCGATGGCTGCCAGTGGTTTCAAGCGGTGTGTTCAGTGTGACAGAAATATGTCACTCACTGACACACATGATAATTGCCTCCGCTGCCTTGGCCCGGATCACGAGGAACTGATCTGTGGGGCCTGCAGCAAAATGTCCTCCAAAGCGTTAAGGAGTCGGCGGCATCAGCGGGAACGAATCTTCGCTGATCCCTCCCGTACCCGGACCTCGTCGGAGGCCTCGGCGTCCAGAGGTTCCAGCTCTGACCATCGCCGGAGTTCCTCCGACAGGGGTTCTCCCTCCGCGGACCATCATCGGAAGGTGAAACCCGCGAGGGCGGCGTCGGTGGACGCTCCTGGTTCCGCCAGAGCCAGGTCGCATAGCCCCGATAGCCGTCCCAGGTCTTTGGAGAAGGAACATCTCCCGAAGCGACCTCGTCTGGAGTCGGAGTTGCCTGCTCGGGTAAGTCCTGTAGTCCTCCTGGACTCGCCTCCGAGGGGTCCGACGTCAGGCCCGACGCCGTCGGGGCCCGAGTCGGGGGCTGCTGGGTCACCTGAGGTCGGACTCAGGTTGACGGCCTTGGAGAGCAGACTATCTGCCTTCATGGACCAGCAGCGGGCACTGATCGCTAGCCTCGCTGGCGCCTCTGCCCCGACCGCCGGGACGTCGACGTCCAAGTCGACCCCGGAGACCGAGCCGATCCTCGAGTCCATGCGGGCTCGAGTCGATCCTCGGTCGATGTCACCCTCGGCCTCCCATTCGGGACCGAGGTCGTCGACGCCGACTCCCTCGGCGTCGGGGCGGCCGACGCCTCCACCCGCCCGGACCGACCCCACCGATTCCTCCTCGGAGTCGGCCTGGGAGTCTGAAGAGGAAGAGTCACCTGATTCGTTTCGGACTCGGTGTGTCCCCTTGGACTCGCCTGAGTCCGAACCTTGGAAACAGTCCCCTCCGGAGGACGCCCGGTTCTCGGACTTCGTCAGGGATATGGCCAAGGCTTTGGCCTTCCCTGCGGATCCCGAGGAGGAGCCTCGAGCCGAAGAACTCGATGCCCTTCAGTACGACTCTCCCGCCAGGGAGCACTTTACTGTACCGGTTCCTCCCATGCTGGAACGACTACTCTTCCGCATGTGGGAGAGTCCGGCATCGTCGCCGGTATTAAGCAAGCGGGTCGATTCCATCTATCGAGTCCGCAAGAGCCCTGGCTTCCAAAAAGCACAGCTACCGCACCATTCCATGGTGGTGGAATCGGCCATGCATAGGCTTAAGAGCCAGAAGATGCACTCCTCGGTGCCTCCTGGCAGGGAGGCCCGCAACCTGGATGGCCTTGGTAAGAAGTGCTTCCAGGGCTCTATGCTTGCTTGTCGGGTCCAGAACTACCAGCTCTACATGGGCATGTACCTCAGAGACCTGGCTAAAGAGATAGCCGGATTCTCCGCTGGCCTTTCCGAGGAACCTTTGCGGAGATTCCTAGCCTTGACAACTGGTATTCGGGAATGCTCCAAATTCATGTCTCGAGCAGCCTATGATGGCTTTGAAGCATCGGCACGAGTGGCCGCAGCCGGCATCGGTGCACGACGACAGGCTTGGCTTCAGTCGTCTGACCTTGAGCCCTGGGTGCAGGACAAGTTGGTCGATGTCCCCTGCCGAGGTGAGAACCTCTTTGGCAAGCCCATGGCTGAAAAGGCTGCACAAATCGAGACGGAGACTCTCACCAGAACTAGGCTTTCTAGGAAAACCTCCGCCCCTTCCCAGAAGAAGAAGGGCTCGGGAAAGAAGTCCTTTTACCCGAGAAAGGCGGCTGCCTATAAACACTACCCTCAATATCAGGCCTCCGCAGCTCCCCAACAGGGTCAGCAGGCCAAGGGACGGGGTAACGGGTCCCGTAGGCAGCAAGCCCCCAAGCCTGCACCACCGGCCCCTGCTCAGCAGGGTGGGGGTTTTTGACTTCATCAGCATAGCCTCTCCCCCTCAACTGGTTCCTCCCAGCACAGGAGGCCGGCTGGTTCACTTTGCCCACAGGTGGTCCAACATCACCTCAGATGCCTGGGTGCTTCAGGTTGTGAGAGAAGGCTATCTTCTCCACTTCCACCAGGTCCCTCCCTCCTATTTCCCGGGAGAACCTCCACGACTCCCTCTGCACAGGGACTTACTCCTTCAGGAGTTAGCAAGTCTTCTTCAGGAACAGGCTGTGGAACCGGTGCCCCACCACCTGAGGGGTCAAGGCTTCTATTCAAGGTATTTCCTAATACCAAAAAGAACAGGAGGCCTCAGACCCATCCTGGACTTGCGCAACCTCAACAAGTTCCTTGTCAGGGAGAAGTTCAAGATGCTTACCCTTGGAATCCTTCTGCCCTACCCTCCAGCAGGGAGATTGGCTATGCTCCTTGGATCTAAAGGATGCCTACACACACATCCTCATCCACCCAAGCCACCGCCAATACCTAAGGTTTGTGGTAGCAGGAAATCATTACCAGTACAGAGTACTGCCCTTTGGCCTATCCTCCGCACCACGAGTCTTCACAAAATGTCTCGCGGTGGTGGCGGCTTATCTCCGGCTTCACGGCCTCTGTCTTTCCGTACCTAGACGACTGGCTCATCAGAGCATCGTCCTCTCCGGAAGTCACAAAAGCCACACACCGCACTGTGACTCTTCTGCAGTACTTGGGCTTTGTCATAAACTTCGCAAAGTCCACTTTGCTCCCCTCGCAAGATCTCGAGTTCATCGGCGCAAGATTGCACACTCTTCAGGCACGAGCTTTCCTGCCTCTCGACAGGGCTCAACGGCTCATGGACCTAGCCGGCCGCTTTCGCAGCCAGTCCCTGGTCTCAGCCAGGCGCTTCCTGAGACTACTCGGCCATATGGCTTCCACTGTCCACGTGACCCCCAATGCCCGCCTCAATATGCGGCCTGCTCAGTGGTGCCTTCGCAAGCAGTGGCAACAGGCCACGGGTGGCCTAGCCGACTTAGTGCGCATCTCCGGCCCGCTGGCCTCCTCTCTGCAGTGGTGGCTTCATCGGCCGAACCTGGTGCTCGGAATGCCTTTTCAGTCTCCTCCGCCTGCTCAAGTGCTGACGACCGATGCTTCTCTCCTAGGATGGGGAGCTCACTGCCAGGGGGCATGTACTCAAGGTCTCTGGACCACGTGGGAGTCTGCGCAGCAGATCAACTTCCTGGAGCTCAGAGCAATCCGTCTAGCTCTCAAGGCTTTCTCCCACCTGACTTCTCACCAGTCCGTCCTTGTCCAGACGGACAATCAAGTTGCCATGTTCTACGTGAACAAACAGGGAGGCACGGGCTCCTTCCTTCTCTGTCGAGAAGCACAGAGACTCTGCTCTTGGGCCGTCAGCCACGGCATTCTTCTCAAGGCAGTTTATCTCCCAGGCCAAGAAAATTGCCTGGCGGACAAACTCAGCAGGATCCTCCAGCCGCACGAGTGGCGCCTGGATCCCTTGGTAGTTCAGAAACTTTTTCTGAAGTGGGGCCTCCCCACGATGGATCTCTTTGCCAGTCCTCTCAACCAGCAACTTCCTCGCTTCTGCTCTCGGCAGCCGCATCCCCTTCGAGTAGCGGCGGATGCTTTTCTGCTCTCATGGTCGAAAAGCCTTATGTATGCCTTTCCTCCCATACCGCTAGTCTCTCGAACTCTATTCAAGGTTCTCCGAGACAAAGCTTCCATGATCCTCATAGCTCCTCGCTGGCCCAGACAGCCGTGGTTTCCACTCCTGCTGCAATTAGCGGTAGAGGATCCGTTCCCTCTGGGGTTTCAACCAGATCTCCTGACACAGGATCAGGGGTCCCTGCTTCACCCCAACCTCAGATCTCTACATCTGATGGCCTGGCTGCTGAAAGGGTAGTCCTCGCTCCCCTTCTACTACCGGCAGAGGTGGAAGAGGTCGTCCTAGCTTCCCGACAACCTTCTACCCGCAAATGCTACGCCCTTAAATGGCGTCGCTTTTCAGCTTGGTGTGCCCAGCGGTCTCAGGATCCCTTCTCCTGCTCGGTGTCGGTGATCTTGCAGTATTTGCTCCACCTCTCTAATCTGGGACTTAAGTCCAACTCCGTCAAAGTTCACCTCAGTGCTCTTTCAGCACATCATGTGCCGGTGGACGGCAGACCTCTTTCCAGCGACCCTCTCGTGGCACGGTTTCTCCGAGGTCTCCTTCTACTTAAACCACCTCTGCGCCCGCCAGCACCTGACTGGGATCTGAATGTGGTTTTACAGCGGATCACCTGTCCGCCTTTTGAACCTATGGCTACCTGTTCTCTCCGTTTTCTTTCTTGGAAAACCTTATTCCTGATAGCCCTCACTTCCGCTAGACGCGTAAGTGAATTGCAGGCCCTCGTGTCTGATCCCCCTTACACTCGGTTCTACAAAAATAGGGTAGTCCTACGGACTCACCCTAAATTTCTTCCAAAAGTGGTCTCCCCTTTTCACATCAATCAGGAGGTGGTACTTCCGACCTTCTTTCCCAGGCTACACTCCAGCCGAGCTGAAATGGTCCTGCATACCCTGGACTGTAGAAGGGCGTTGAACTTCTACCTTGACCGTACGCGGGAGCACCGTAAAGCTGCTCAGCTTTTCGTGTCTTTTGACCCCAATAAATTGGGGCTCCCTGTCTCCAAGCGTACACTGTCCATCTGGGTTGCTGACTGTATCGCTTGGGCTTATGGGGCAGCCGGACTCTCGCTAGATAGTCGAGTCACGGCTCATTGTGTTCGGGCGAAGGCTACGTCAGTGGCTTACCTCCGCTCTGTTCCTTTGGCAGGCATCTGCCGGACTGCTACTTGGTCTTCGAGCCAGACTTTTGCGGTCCATTACTGCCTCGAGAGGGAGTCCCGCAGGGACAGTGCTTTCGGACAGGCAGTCCTCCGAAATCTCTTCGAGGTCTGAGCAACTCCTACCCTCCATCCCGGATGGGGGCTACCGGTGGGTAATAATTCAGTGAAGATTCCTTCCTTCTGTGCTGCTGAGCTAGAGGGAGCTCATTTTTGTGCTTGGGGTCTCCGGTAGCCTTAAGCTTGGGAGTCCCATATGTGAGGACTGACTTCCTGCTTGGTCCTGGAGAAAGCGTAGTTACTCACCTGTAACAGGTGTTCTCCAGGAGCAGCAGGAATCAGTCCTCACAACCCTCCCTCCTCCCCTTGGAGTTGCAATCATCTGCTTTAGTTTTTTTGCAAATTTTTATGCTGTCTTTTAGCTATGTCATCTGACTGGCTAAGATGGCACCCTTGGGCGGGAAGGGGACCGCGCATGCGCGCTGCAATTCCCAAAGGCTTTCTTTGAAAGCTGGGGAAAATTGCTCCGCGAGGGCTCCGTCGGCGCCGACGTCACCCATATGTGAGGACTGATTCCTGCTGCTCCTGGAGAACACCTGTTACAGGTGAGTAACTACGCTTTCTCATCCATCCAGATCACAGGAAATTCTTATGTTTCCTTTTCAGGGGACAACATTTCCAGTACAGGGTTCTTCCCTTTGGTCTGGCTTCAGCACCAAGGGTGTTCACGAAATGCATGGCAGTAGTAGCTGCATTTCTACGAACCCTGGGGATTTTCGTCTTCCCTTACTTAGACGACTGGCTCATTTGAGCCCCTACAGTTGCAGAGGCCAGCACTGCATTGTCGCATACAATGCAAATCCTCCAATACTTGGGATTGGTAATAAACTTCCCAAAATCTCAACTAGTTTCTTCCCAGTGTCTAGAATTCATAGGAACCTGTCTAGATACCAGACAGGCAAGGGCTTTCCTTCCACAAGCCCGGTGTCTTCGCATAATGCAACTAGCTTCTCAAGCAGCAGGCAAATCCTCCCTCACTGCTTGAGAGCTACTGCAGTTACTGGGACATATGGCATCCATAGTTCATGTAGTCCCATGTGCTCGCCTCCACATGCGCGAGCAGCTCAGTGGACCCTCTCCACACAGTGGACACAGGCCACAGGTCATTTGTCGGACAAAATAATAATCTCTCAATGACTAATTTTGTCTCTCCAATGGTGGCAATCAATAGAAAATCTGACAGTGGGGTCTCCTTTCCATCAACCCCTCTTTCAGGCCACCCTAACAACTGATGCATCACAGGTAGGTTGGGGAGCACACCTGAATCATCTCTCTTCCCAGGGCACCTGGACTCCACAGGAGGTTGGTTTTCACATAAACCTCCTGGAATTAAGAGCAATCTGTTTAACTCTTCGAGTATTCCACGCCCAGCTCAGCTACAGGACAGTCCTAGTCAGATGGACAATCAAATAGCCATGTTCTATGTGAACAAGCAGGGCGGAACAGGCTCTCTGTCGTTATGCAACGAAGCTTTACAACTGTGGGCCCTTGCCAGAGAGCATCAAATTCACCTTCTAGTGGTATATCTTTCAGGCATTCAAAACCTTTGGGCAGACAAACTCAGTCGAGTACTGCTGCCTCACGAGTGGTCCCTCCACCTAGACCAGGTGCCAAAGATATTTCATCTCTGGGGCACTCCAGACATAGACTTCTTTGCAAGTCCACTGAATGCCACACTTCCCCGGTTCTGTTCCAGGATTCTGGCTCACAACTCTCAGGCAAGGGATGCCTTCCTCCTTCACTAGGGTCAGGACTTCCTTTATGCCTTCCCACCCATTCCCCTCATCCCCAAACACTCTTCAAGCTTCAGAGAGACAGGGGTCGCATGATTCTCATAGCACCACGATGGCCACGCCAAACGTGGTATTCCCTGCTTCTACATCTCTCTCAAGCCGCACCTATGGAGTTAGGGCATGCTCCAGATCTCCTTTCCCAGGAGAACGGGATGCTATGGCACCCAAATCCCCAGTCCCTGCACCTCACGGCCTGGTTGCTGAAGGCTTAGACCTCCAGGATTTCAACCTGTCCCAACAGATAAAAGATATCCTTCAGGCTTCTAAGAAACTTTCCACAAGAAGATCTTATGCCTTCAAGTGGAAACGTTTTACTATATGGTGCTCCAAGAAGGGATTAAAACCCCTGGTCATACCCTTAGAATCGATACTAGAGTATCTCCTTCACTTACCGAATTCTGGGTTAAAGACCAATTCAGTAAGAGTCCATCTTAGTGCAATTTTAGCTTCTTATAAGCCTCTGAATGGACAACCAATTTCCACTCATATCAAGATTTATGAGAGGCCTTTTATTAACCAAACCTCCCATCAAGCCACCACCGGTCGCATGGGATCTAAATCTAGTTCTCTGGCAGCTCATGAAGCCGCCTTTTGAACCTTTGGCCACTACAGCCCTTAAGCATAGTCCACAAGGGCTATCTGCTTCATTTTCATCAGTTGCCTCCTCCCTATTTTCCAGGAGAGCCTCCAAGGCCTCCTCTTCATACAGCCCTCCTCTTGCAGGAGCTTCAGGGGCTGTTGCGAGACCAGGCAGTGGAACCTTTGCCTCCCCACCTGCAAGGTCACGGTTTCTACTCCAGGTACTTCCTAGTACCAAAGAGGACAGGGGACCTCAGGCCTATTCTCGACCTCAGAAACCTCAACAAGTTCCTAGAGAAAGAAAAGTTCAAGATGCTTACCCTTGGAACACTTCTGCCCTACCTCCAGCAGGGAGATTGGCTATGCTCTTTAGATCTAATGGATGCGTACACTCACATCCTCATTCATCCGGACCACAGAAAGTACCTCAGGTTCATTGTGGGAGGAAACCACTATCAGTACAGAGTACTGCCATTTGGCCTCACATCCGCCCCCAGGGTCTTTACCAAATGCCTGGCAGTGGTGGCGGCCTACTTAAGGAATCAAGGTGTCTTTGTCTTCCCCTTTCTGGACGACTGGCTCATCAGGGGTCAGACGTGCCAGGAGGCCAGGCAAGCCACCCTCCGAACGATTTCTCTACTCCAGCACCTGGGGTTTGTCTCAAACTTTGCAAAGTCCACTTTGCTCCCCTCCTAAAACTTGGAGTTCATAGGAGCAAGGCTAGACTCTCTACAGGCAAAGGCTTTCTTGCCAGAGGACAGAGCCCAAAGACTGATGACCCTGGCAAACCAGTTTCTCAGCAGGTCACTCGTCTCCGCCAGGCTCTGCCTGAGGCTTCTTGGCCACATGGCTTCGACAGTGCATGTCACACCCCATGCCAGGCTTCATATGAGACCTGCACAGTGGTGCCTCAGAACTCAGTGGTCGCAGGCCACAGGGGGCCTCAGAGACAGAGTAAGGGTGTCCAGACCAATGTTTCCTCTAATTTTCTGTAGGCTGTGTGTGCATAAAATATCAGCTGTGTGCAGCTTTTGAAGGAAGGTTAAATTTTTGTGCGCCACATAACGACACTCGGAGTTATATACTTTAAAATTTGACTACACGTCAGAATACAGTATGTACACCACATTGATTTTAATTAAATTAAATGAAAATAGACTATTACTAAATGAAGCGGGAAATTTCTAGTAATTACAATCATAACTTTTAAATTTTAAGACGTCTGTGTTTTCTATCAGAATCAGAGCCGTAATTTTTGTGCGCTCTGTTGTAAAGTATGTGCGCTCGCTCGGCGAGGTGTGTGCGCGCGCACGCGCGCACACCTTAGAGGGAACAGTAGTCCAGACCATTCCTGCACTCCCTCCGTTGGTGGCTGCATCCCCCCAACTTACTGAAAGGGATGCCTTTTCAGCCATCTGGATTCACAGTGGTATTGACCACCGATGGCTCGCTACAGGGCTGGGGAGCACATTGTCTGGGCAAGTGCACCCAGGGTCTGTGGTCTCCCTGGGAGGCCCAGCAGCAAATCAATCTACTGGAACTGCGGGCTATTCATCTAGCCCTCAAGACTTTCTCTTAAGCCCTGGCCCACCAGTCTGTCTTAGTACAAACAGACAATCAGTTGGCCATGTTTTATGTGAACAAACAGGGCGGCACTGGGTCCAGGCTCCTTTGTCAGGAGGTGCAGGACCTGTGCTTGTTTGCGCTCAGCCGCAACATGTTGCTCAGAGCGGTTTATCTTCCTGGCCAGGAAAATTACCTGGCAGACAGGTTGAGCAGAATTCTGCAGCCCCATGAATGGCAACTCCATCCCTTGGTGGTTCAGAAGATTTTCCTGAGATGGGGACTTCCATCCATAGATCTCTTTGCCAGCCCCCTGAACAGACAGCTGCCAAGGTTCTGCTCCAGACAACCGCATCCTCTGCGGATAGCAGCGGATGCTTTTCTAATTCCCTGGTCCCAGGGCCTCCTCTATGCGTTTCCTCCCACGCCTTTGGTGGCCCAAACCTTGTTCAAGATTCTCAGGGACAAGGCCTCGGTACTTCTGGTAGCCCCCAGGTGGCCGAGGCAACCTTGGTTCCCACTTCTGCTTCAACTAGCATTGGACACTCCACTTCCTCTGGGGTTGCAGCCCGACCTTCTTTCTCAGGACCAGGGGTCTCTTCTACACCCCAATCTCAAATCTCTCAATTTGATGACCTGGAAGCTGCAAGGGTAGTTTTGGCTCCTTGGGGCCTACCTCAAGAGGTCGTTCTGGCCTCTGGGAAGCAGTCCACTAGGAAAACCTATGCCCTGAAATGGAAAAGGTTTTCTGTGTGGTGTCAACTACGTACAGAAGATCCTTTCTCCTGTACTGTACCAGTAGTACTGCAGTACCTGCTGCACTTGTCCAATCTGGGCCTTAAGTCCAATTCTGTTTGGGTCCACCTCTCCGCTCTGGCAGCTCACGACTCTCTGGAGGAAGGACACTCTGTCGGTTCACCCCTTGGTGTCCCGATTCCTCAGGGGTTTGCTCTTGCTCAAACCTCCTATCCATCCTCCACCCCCAGAGTGGGAGTTAAATGTGGTCTTGCAACAACTGACTCGCCCACCTTTTGAGCTGATGGCGACTTGTCCTCTCCGCTTCCTTTCCTGGAAGACTCTCTTCCTGGTAGCCTTGACCTCGGCCAGGCGAGTGAGTGAGCTTCAGGCCCTGGTCTGTGACAGGCCGTACACCCGCTTCTATAGGAACAGAATAGTCCTTAGGACTCATCCAAAGTTCCTCCCAAAAGTTGTCTCCTCCTTACACCTTAACCAAGAGGTGGTTCTTCGAACTTTCTTCCCTAGGCCTCATGCAAGCCAGGCTGAAGTGGTCCTGCATACCCTGGACTGTAGAAGGGCCTTGTCCTTCTAACTTGACCATACGCAGGGGCATAGAAGGGCTACTCAGCTCTTCATCTCTTTTGACCCTAATAATCTGGGGTCAGCTGTGTCCAAGCATACCCTGTCCGTATGGGTGGCTGACTGTATTTCCTGGGCTTACAGGGCGGCTGACCTTCCCTTGCAGGGTCGGGTCACGGCCCACCGTGTATGGGCTATGGCTGCCTCAATAACTCATCTCCGCTCTGTACCGTTGGCAGACATCTGCAGGGCTGCAATTTGGTCCTCAAGCCAGACCTTTGCGGCCCATTACTGCCTGGAGAGGGAGTCCCGTAGGGACAGTGCTTTTGGCCAGGCAGTACTCCGGAATCTCTTTGAGGTTTAGGCAACTCCTGCCCTCCAGCCCTCCGTTGGGCTACCGGTGGAGGTTCTTTCAATGAAAAGCCTTTCTTTGATGCTGGGACTAGAGGGAGTTCTGTTGTTCAGCTTGGGTTCCTGGTAGCCCAGAGCTAGGGAGTCGCCCATATGTGAGGACTGACTTCCTGCTTGGTCCTGGAGAAAGAGTAGTTACTCACCTGTAAAAGGTATTCTCCAGGAGCAGCAGGAATCAGTCCTCACAACCCTCCCTCCTCCCCTGGGCGTTGCAGTTGTACATAGTTTATTTTGTATTTTTGTGTGCTGTTTTTTAGCTATGTCATTTGACTGAGCAAGATGGCACCTTTAGGTGGGAAGGGGACCCCGCATGCGTGCAGTATTCCCAAAGGCTTTCATAGAAAGCTGGGGAAATGCTCCGCAGGGGCTCCATTGACGTCGATGTCACCCATATGTGAGGACTGATTCCTGCTGCTCCTGGAGAACACCTGTTACAGGTGAGTAACTACTCTTTCTAGCCCGTCTCCCTGCCCATGTGAAACGTGCTATGGTACTGTTCAAATTGCTAAAAAAAAACCATCTGGTATCAGGCATGGCAGCATCATAAAAAATATATCAAACAGGGAAGTACATTAATTTTGATGACACTGATGCTTGTTAAAAGTAATAAGAACATAGGATATGCCATACTGGGTCAGACCAAGGTCCATCAAGCCCAGTATCCTGTTTCCAACAGTGGCCAATCTAGGTCATACGTACCTAGCAGTTTCCCCAAAAGACACAGGTTCCACAATGCTTGTACTGGGTCAAGCATTGATATCCTGGGTCCCTTCTTAATAATGGTTTATGGACCTTTCCGCCAGGAACTTGATACTACAAAAAAGTCCAGGGTTCACAAACCCTCCTTTATGCGCTTAAGTAAGGGAGGGAAATGTGAGCCATACAGCTTACTGTATCTATCCTTCTTGGTACTTGAACTCCCAAATATGATAGTGAGTCCCATTCCCACTGGTAAGGGGGGTGTTGAAGCTTTCTGATCTGAGCCTCTGGGATTAAAAGGTAATAACACTGACTTTGTAGTGTTAAGCTTATACCCAGAGACTTCTCCGTAGATCCCGCATTCCCTTTCAAATTCCCTTAGAGATCTGCGGATTTGACAGAAAAAGCAGGAGGAGTGGCCTAGTGGTTAGGACATAATACCTCAGGCCGGAGGGCCGGGGGTTCGTCCCACCTGGAGAGAGCAATCTCAGGCTGGAGGGACTGGGGTTTCTAGTCCTATAGGCACTCCTTGTGGCCTTGGGAAAACCACTTAACACTCTGATTGTGAGCCCTTTTGGGACAAGGGAACGTATCCAGTACCTGTTTGTAGTGATTACATTATGTAAACCGCTTTGATTGAAGGATAAGGCGGTATAGAAAACTGATTAAATAAAATAAATAAAGTATCAGAATACAATGCTAGTTTGTGTTCTCTACCTCCCACTTCCACACCTCCTATCCCCTCATTCTGCCTCAGAGCTTGCACAAATGGCTCCAAAGAAAGAGCAAAGAGAAGGGGTGACAGAGGGCATCCCTTCCAAGTGCCTCTCCTCAAGTCAGATGTTGAGGAGAGCACCCCATTGATCCTCAGGCTGGCTATAGGGTGACTATATAGCCCTCCCACCATCTGCCCTGTGGCTGGGCCAGAATTGAAGGCCTCGAGAACTTGCATAAGATAGGGCCATTCGACCCAATCAAAGGTCTTCTCTGTGTCTAGAGCGAGAGAGACCACCGACTGGTCCTGCATTATCTCACACTGACTTGCTAAGCCCAGCACCTGGTGGACATTTTTCTCAGTGTTGCGGCCTCTAATGAACCCTATTTGGTCACAGTGTATCACATCCAGAATTATATAATTAAGCCGCTCTGCAAAAACCCTCGCTAGCAATTTGGCATCTATGTTCGGAAGGGAAATGGGGAAATGGGGCGACAGGAGCCCATTAACCTTGGGTCCTTACCCTTTTTGTATATCACTATAATATGCGCCTCCAAAAAAAGAGACTGGTACCCATCCTGAATTTCTGATATAGTTAAACATTCAGGGAAACAACGGAGCAAGAGAGGAGAGCAGGTTTGGAAAAACTGCTTTATTGGAGATGGTCCCTACGCGTTTCGGCTTGCGCCTTCTTCGGGGGACATACAGCTACCATAGGGTTAAACAAATAATGTTAAAACAATAAAACAATAAATATACAACATTAAAAACTAATAAATAAAATGACATATAAATGATGACAACAGCATATAAAGATGATAAATTAAACACATATGTATAAGCAATGATATATGTATGGATTAAAAAGACAAACCAGAGGACAATAAATCTATAAAAGCATAGAAATATATTAAGATTGAGATTACCATTAAGAAGAAATAGCAAAACAAGGGCCGAGACAAGCAAATAAAATAAAATATTAATTAATAATGAGCAAATTGGTTCCAAATTGATTAAACAAGTAAAAATGATCCTATACAAATAAAAGATAATGTAAAAATGTTAAAATGAATAAATAAATTATATAAAAAGTGAAATAATAAATTGATGAGAAAGTAAGATGATAACATACCAATATTGTATAAGATGAAATGTCTCATAAAGACAATTGGGTAAAAACACTATATGTTGATAGCGCCGTATCTGATGAACTGGTCTCTGAGAGACAATTAGGACGTGGCACTATATAAATAGCTATGAGAGAAGAGAACAATATAATTGCATATAGGAGCAAACAATTGGTTAAAATACAAACACCATTATAAAAAATAGTATAATAAATAAAAATAAATAATAAATAGATAATGAATGATAAAAGAATAAAAATAGAGTTGAACCCATGGAGATAAATTATGGTAATGTGAATGTACAGGACCAAATGGATGCCCAAATAATCAAGCAATTGAAAAATCAAAATCCTAAATTTAAAAATAAAAAATTAAAATATTAAAAATTAATTAATTAATTAAAAATTAAGTATTAACCTATAAGCAGAACATCCATATATTAATTGGGCTATAAAAGAAACATAGAGCTTATTATAATGAGGAGCTGGTGTGCAGTCATTAAAACTTAATAATAACCGATGAAGAAAGAGAACTTAAAAGTGTTAGTGCATATATGAGCGTGAAGGGTAAAAAATCAAAAAGTAAAGGTTATGGAATTGCAAGTATAATACATGTAGGACGTGCTAATAAAATTTTAGTTAAAAACAGCGAATTAGATAAATTGTAGACCTATAGTATCACATGGACGACATACATTGTGTTGGATAGAAGCAATAAAAAAGAAGCAATAAAAAAGAACGTGCAAAAGCGTATCACATGTTCTCTGGAAAACGGTGAAAACCAATGACAAGGGTCAATGTGTAAACATGAGCCGTGCTGGCTGATTGTGCTGTTGAATGAAACCAAAATGATGTGCAAAACGAATAAACACAACATGCTTTTTCTTGTGCGCATACTGAAATGTTGGAAAAGGAAAGCCAAGTAACAGACATTTTTTATAAAAAATAATAAATAAATTTGCGCGCCCTTTTTGAAGAAGACGTGGTGAACAAAAAGCGGTCTATGTGTTCTAAAAGAAAACAATGAGCCTGCCTGGAGATAGATGTATAAATGTAAGAGCATACTTACTGATTGTACTGGCAAATAAAAAAATGATGTATAAATCCGAATTCACACGGCATGCCGTTCCGTATGGGCACACTAGAGCATTGGGAGAGGAACGGCGAGTGTCAGGCATTTTATAGACGCCAATTTTCGCGCTCTTTTTGGGAAGGACGTCACAAAATGGGCGGAGTTAAAAAGGATTTTTAAAAAAAACTCTAACTAAACCACATATAGTTATTTGTTTTCTAATGAAATGTGTTGAGTGAATTTGTAGAATCATGTGATGTCTACCGCAGGGGACAAGTGGTATTATAAATATTATATTATATGCATAGAAACATTAAAAACATTAGAATGGGAGGGGAGGGGGGGAGGGGGGGGGGTGTTGTAAATTTAAAACCGTGACTTTTTAAAGGTGACAACATATGATATGCAAATAAACTAAGAAGGCTGGAATGATATCAAAGTGATTGATTGAAAAGATGTTTATAAGTCAATGTTTTTGAGAACCAATTACGAGGGTCAATGTGTAAACATAAAACCGTACTGACTGATTGTGCTGTTGAATAAAACCAGAATAATGTACAAAACAAATAAACACAACATGCTTTACTTGTGCGCATGCTGAAATGTTGGAAGATGAAAGCCAAGTAACAGACATTTTTTATAAAAAACAAATTTGCGTGCCCTTTTTGAAGAAAACGTGGTGAACAAAAAGTAATCTATGTGTTCTAAAAGAAAACAAAAGAAAAGAAACCAATGGGCCTTCCTGGAAAAAGATGTATGAATGTAAGAGCATACTTACTAATTGTACTGGCAAATAAAACGTAAATGATGTATAAATCCGAATTCACACAGCATGCCGTTCCGTATGGGCACACTAGAGCATTGGGAGAGGATCGGCGAGTGTCAGGCATTTTATAAACGCCAATTTTCGCGCTCTTTTTGGGAAGGACGTCACAAAATGGGCGGAGTTAAAAGGCTTTTAAAAAACTGCAACTAAAACACATATAATTATGTGTTTTCTAATAAAGTGTGTTGAGTGAATTTGTAGAATCATGTAAAGTCTACCGCAGGGGACAAGTGGTATCGGATATGTAAATATTATATTATATGCATTTAGATAGAAACATTAAAAACATTAGAAAGGGAGGGGAGGAGGGGAAGGGGGGGGTGGGTGTTGTCAATTTAAAACCGTGACTTTTTAAAGGTGATATCATATGATATGCAAATAAACTAAGAAGGCTGGAATGATATCAAAGTAATTGATTGAAAAGATGTTTATAAATCAATGTTTTGACTTGAACCCTCTGCAGAGAAAATATAGCGATATTGTATAAGATGAAGTGTTTCATGAGACAAATAAGGGATTAAAGATTGATCTATACAAAATGAAAGAGGAAAGGCTAATGGATACCAATATAATGTGTGTAAAAAGAATGTGTGAAAGGGAATTGTAATGATATTTGTAATGATGTTAAAGACAAAAGATAGTAAAGTAATGGCCTAATGAAATGAACATAAGAGAAAAGCCATGCGAATGTTCTAGGAACGGATAATTGTGAATAATGGTTATTATAAAGAGTATTTTGGAAATGTTTTGATGATTATTGCAAAAAAATTGAAAGATCACGTTCTTGATTGAGTCCAAATGGATACAAACTGTTGAAATCATAAATAAATCGTTGTTCCAACTTGAGTAAAGCGTGATTAATGTCACCACCACGCCAGTGTGGAATAGCTGTTTTAATAACCAAAAACTTAAGATCACTAACCATGTGTCCCTTCTCTACCCAATGTGAGACCAATGGTTTGTCAGTAAGCTGTCTTTGTATATTGCTTCTGTGCTCTATGATCCGTGTTCTAATCTGGCGCTTGGTTTTCCCTATATAGATCATATCACAGGGACATAAAATTAAGTAAATCACATTAGTGGTCTTACAATTGGAATAATGGTCGATGATAATTTTATGACCTGAAGAGTTATGTGTGAAACTATTTTTAGCTGTAATGACATGAAGGCAGACAGAGCAGTTTCCACAACTGAAATGTCCTCTGACTGTAGGGGTAGTTCTAGGGATCGTGAGGGCAGAGGGAACAAGAAAATGACTAAGATTAGGAGCACGCTTATATGATACCATAAGTTGTTTAGATTGGAAGGCTGGTAAAGAGGTAATCAGACCCCATTCTTGTTTCAGTATGTGCGTGATGGATTTGGAATGTGATGAAAAGGTAAGAGGACAAGTGATTCTATCAAGCTTTGGACGTACTATATTCTGTAATAGTGTAGACCGATCCGTGCCAGATGCTCTCTGATATGCGGCTTGAATGCATTTATTAGGATAACCTCGCTGTTCAAAACGCTGGTATAAATTAGTGGAATGTTTTTCGAAGTCAATGTCATTGGTGCATAGACGTTTGATTCTAAGAAACTGGCTAACTGGTAAATTCTGCTTGAAGGAAGTATTATGACAACTGTCATAGGTGAGAAAGGTATTCCGATCAGTAGGTTTTCTGTATAGGTCAGTTATGAAACCTTTGTCAGACTTCTTGATCATGATGTCAAGGTATGGTATGGAATCCAAACTGTAAGTGCCCTCAAATTGTAAATGTACATCTAAAGTATTGAGCCAAACATGAAAAGAATGCAGAGTATCTTCGGGGCCGTCCCAGATAACGAGTACATCGATGTAACGTTTCCAGAGGAGGATATGTTTCTTGTATGGATGGAATGATAGAAACTTATTCTCAAACTCAGAGACGTACAAATTGGCTACATCAGGAGCCATGGGCGAACCCATGGCTACTCCTTTCACCTGCTTGTAAAAGAGACCTTTAAAAATGAAGAAATTCTCTGACATGACAAGAGATGCCAACTGCGTAAGAAAGAAGGTGGGAACCCGCACTGGTTTTGGTCTTTGAATCAGTGTATTTGCTATTACTTCCAAAGCTGCTTCTTGTGGGATGTTTGTGTATAGGGAGTTAATATCTAATGTTAGTAAAATGAGATCATTGTGATATCCTTTGAAATCTTTCAAAATATTGATAATGTGAGTGGAAT
This sequence comes from Ichthyophis bannanicus, assembly GCA_033557465.1. Taxonomy (NCBI): domain Eukaryota; kingdom Metazoa; phylum Chordata; class Amphibia; order Gymnophiona; family Ichthyophiidae; genus Ichthyophis; species Ichthyophis bannanicus. The sequence goes on from CM066032.1 coordinate 749,698,440, forward strand.
CTTTGACATACGAGGGAACAAGGGGTACAAATGGACGTAAAAACAAATCTAAGAACTTTGAAAGGGGTTCAAGTAATGAACCATTGGCTGAGACAATTGGTCGACCAGGCGGATTATGTATGGATTTATGAATTTTTGGAAGCATGTATATTGTGGGTATGATGGGATGAGTGACAGTGAGAAAAGATATCTCCTTAGGTGTTAAATAGCCAGCTTCTCTACCGATATATAACAAATTATCTATTTTTTGTTGTAATATTGTTGTGGGATTGTCGAAAAGTTTTTGGTAAAATGAGGTATCATCCAATTGGCGTTTAACTTCTGTGATGTATGCGTCCCTGTCCTGAACTACAGTGGCACCACCTTTGTCCGCAGGCTTGATTATTATGGACTGATTAGTTTGAAGACCTCTTAATGCTGTCTTCAAGGGAACTGAAAGATTATGATACAATTTTTTTGTTTAATTTTGTACAATGCATTAACCCTAGTGAGGACCATGTTTTCATATGCCGTAATCATAGGGTTGGCATCTCTTGTCATGTCAGAGAATTTCTTCATTTTTAAAGGTCTCTTTTACAAGCAGGTGAAAGGAGTAGCCATGGGTTCGCCCATGGCTCCTGATGTAGCCAATTTGTACGTCTCTGAGTTTGAGAATAAGTTTCTATCATTCCATCCATACAAGAAACATATCCTCCTCTGGAAACGTTACATCGATGATGTACTTGTTATCTGGGACGGCCCCGAAGATACTCTGCATTCTTTTCATGTTTGGCTCAATACTTTAGATGTACATTTACAATTTGAGGGCACTTACAGTTTGGATTCCATACCATACCTTGACATCATGATCAAGAAGTCTGACAAAGGTTTCATAACTGACCTATACAGAAAACCTACTGATCGGAATACCTTTCTCACCTATGACAGTTGTCATAATACTTCCTTCAAGCAGAATTTACCAGTTAGCCAGTTTCTTAGAATCAAACGTCTATGCACCAATGACATTGACTTCGAAAAACATTCCACTAATTTATACCAGCGTTTTGAACAGCGAGGTTATCCTAATAAATGCATTCAAGCCGCATATCAGAGAGCATCTGGCACGGATCGGTCTACACTATTACAGAATATAGTACGTCCAAAGCTTGATAGAATCACTTGTCCTCTTACCTTTTCATCACATTCCAAATCCATCACGCACATACTGAAACAAGAATGGGGTCTGATTACCTCTTTACCAGCCTTCCAATCTAAACAACTTATGGTATCATATAAGCGTGCTCCTAATCTTAGTCATTTTCTTGTTCCCTCTGCCCTCACGATCCCTAGAACTACCCCTACAGTCAGAGGACATTTCAGTTGTGGAAACTGCTCTGTCTGCCTTCATGTCATTACAGCTAAAAATAGTTTCACACATAACTCTTCAGGTCATAAAATTATCATCGACCATTATTCCAATTGTAAGACCACTAATGTGATTTACTTAATTTTATGTCCCTGTGATATGATCTATATAGGGAAAACCAAGCGCCAGATTAGAACACGGATCATAGAGCACAGAAGCAATATACAAAGACAGCTTACTGACAAACCATTGGTCTCACATTGGGTAGAGAAGGGACACATGGTTAGTGATCTTAAGTTTTTGGTTATTAAAACAGCTATTCCACACTGGCGTGGTGGTGACATTAATCACGCTTTACTCAAGTTGGAACAACGATTTATTTATGATTTCAACAGTTTGTATCCATTTGGACTCAATCAAGAACGTGATCTTTCAATTTTTTGCAATAATCATCAAAACATTTCCAAAATACTCTTTATAATAACCATTATTCACAATTATCCGTTCCTAGAACATTCGCATGGCTTTTCTCTTATGTTCATTTCATTAGGCCATTACTTTACTATCTTTTGTCTTTAACATCATTACAAATATCATTACAATTCCCTTTCACACATTCTTTTTACACACATTATATTGGTATCCATTAGCCTTTCCTCTTTCATTTTGTATAGATCAATCTTTAATCCCTTATTTGTCTCATGAAACACTTCATCTTATACAATATCGCTATATTTTCTCTGCAGAGGGTTCAAGTCAAAACATTGATTTATAAACATCTTTTCAATCAATTACTTTGATATCATTCCAGCCTTCTTAGTTTATTTGCATATCATATGATATCACCTTTAAAAAGTCACGGTTTTAAATTGACAACACCCACCCCCCCCTTCCCCTCCTCCCCTCCCTTTCTAATGTTTTTAATGTTTCTATCTAAATGCATATAATATAATATTTACATATCCGATACCACTTGTCCCCTGCGGTAGACTTTACATGATTCTACAAATTCACTCAACACACTTTATTAGAAAACACATAATTATATGTGTTTTAGTTGCAGTTTTTTAAAAGCCTTTTTAACTCCGCCCATTTTGTGACGTCCTTCCCAAAAAGAGCGCGAAAATTGGCGTTTATAAAATGCCTGACACTCGCCGATCCTCTCCCAATGCTCTAGTGTGCCCATACGGAACGGCATGCTGTGTGAATTCGGATTTATACATCATTTACGTTTTATTTGCCAGTACAATTAGTAAGTATGCTCTTACATTCATACATCTTTTTCCAGGAAGGCCCATTGGTTTCTTTTCTTTTGTTTTCTTTTAGAACACATAGATTACTTTTTGTTCACCACGTTTTCTTCAAAAAGGGCACGCAAATTTGTTTTTTTATAAAAAATGTCTGTTACTTGGCTTTCATCTTCCAACATTTCAGCATGCGCACAAGTAAAGCATGTTGTGTTTATTTGTTTTGTACATTATTCTGGTTTTATTCAACAGCACAATCAGTCAGTACGGTTTTATGTTTACACATTGACCCTCGTAATTGGTTCTCAAAAACATTGACTATAAACATCTTTTCAATCAATCACTTTGATATCATTCCAGCCTTCTTAGTTTATTTGCATATCATATGTTGTCACCTTTAAAAAGTCACGGTTTTAAATTTACAACACCCCCCCCCCTCCCCCCCTCCCCTCCCATTCTAATGTTTTTAATGTTTCTATGCATATAATATAATATTTATAATACCACTTGTCCCCTGCGGTAGACTTCACATGATTCTACAAATTCACTCAACACATTTCATTAGAAAACATATAACTATATGTGGTTTAGTTATAGTTTTTTTAAAAATCCTTTTTAACTCCGCCCATTTTGTGACGTCCTTCCCAAAAAGAGCGCGAAAATTGGCGTCTATAAAATGCCTGACACTCGCCGTTCCTCTCCCAATGCTCTAGTGTGCCCATACGGAACGGCATGCCGTGTGAATTCGGATTTATACATCATTTTTTTATTTGCCAGTACAATCAGTAAGTATGCTCTTACATTTATACATCTATCTCCAGGCAGGCTCATTGTTTTCTTTTAGAACACATAGACCGCTTTTTGTTCACCACGTCTTCTTCAAAAAGGGCGCGCAAATTTATTTATTATTTTTTATAAAAAATGTCTGTTACTTGGCTTTCCTTTTCCAACATTTCAGTATGCGCACAAGAAAAAGCATGTTGTGTTTATTCGTTTTGCACATCATTTTGGTTTCATTCAACAGCACAATCAGCCAGCACGGCTCATGTTTACACATTGACCCTTGTCATTGGTTTTCACCCGTTTTCCAGAGAACATGTGATACGCTTTTGCACGTTCTTTTTTATTGCTTCTTTTTTATTGCTTCTATCCAACACAATGTATGTCGTCCATGTGATACTATAGGTCTACAATTTATCTAATTCGCTGTTTTTAACTAAAATTTTATTAGCACGTCCTACATGTATTATACTTGCAATTCCATAACCTTTACTTTTTGATTTTTTACCCTTCACGCTCATATATGCACTAACACTTTTAAGTTCTCTTTCTTCATCGGTTATTATTAAGTTTTAATGACTGCACACCAGCTCCTCATTATAATAAGCTCTATGTTTCTTTTATAGCCCAATTAATATATGGATGTTCTGCTTATAGGTTAATACTTAATTTTTAATTAATTAATTAATTTTTTAATATTTTAATTTTTTATTTTTTAAATTTAGGATTTTGATTTTTCAATTGCTTGATTATTTGGGCATCCATTTGGTCCTGTACATTCACATTACCATAATTTATCTCCATGGGTTCAACTCTATTTTTATTCTTTTATCATTCATTATCTATTTATTATTTATTTTTATTTATTATACTATTTTTTATAATGGTGTTTGTATTTTAACCAATTGTTTGCTCCTATATGCAATTATATTGTTCTCTTCTCTCATAGCTATTTATATAGTGCCACGTCCTAATTGTCTCTCAGAGACCAGTTCATCAGATACGGCGCTATCAACATATAGTGTTTTTTACCCAATTGTCTTTATGAGACATTTCATCTTATACAATATTGGTATGTTATCATCTTACTTTCTCATCAATTTATTATTTCACTTTTTATATAATTTATTTATTCATTTTAACATTTTTACATTATCTTTTATTTGTATAGGATCATTTTTACTTGTTTAATCAATTTGGAACCAATTTGCTCATTATTAATTAATATTTTATTTTATTTGCTTGTCTCGGCCCTTGTTTTGCTATTTCTTCTTAATGGTAATCTCAATCTTAATATATTTCTATGCTTTTATAGATTTATTGTCCTCTGGTTTGTCTTTTTAATCCATACATATATCATTGCTTATACATATGTGTTTAATTTATCATCTTTATATGCTGTTGTCATCATTTATATGTCATTTTATTTATTAGTTTTTAATGTTGTATATTTATTGTTTTATTGTTTTAACATTATTTGTTTAACCCTATGGTAGCTGTATGTCCCCCGAAGAAGGCGCAAGCCGAAACGCGTAGGGACCATCTCCAATAAAGCAGTTTTTCCAAACCTGCTCTCCTCTCTTGCTCCGTTGTTTCCCTGTGTTCCTGCAAGAGTTACGCTCCTCTCTTGTTCCCATAGTTAAACATTCAGGCCAGAAGGGGAGCCAAATCACCAGCAAATGTCTTATACATCTCAGGTGGAAACCCTTCTGGCCCTGCCGCCTTTCCCAGGGTGAGCCCCAGTATCGCTTTCTGCACTTCTATCGCCATTACTGGCCCATCCAACCATTCCCACTGCTCATTTAATTTTTTAGGTACCTTATTTCCTAGGTATTCCCTAATTTGGTCTGGGTCCCTTGGTGCTTTTCTGAAGTGTCTAATCAAGAATAATATTGCTTAAAGACCCCCTCAATTCCTTCCCGGTCATGTCTTAAATGCCTCGTGTCATCTTTCATCTGCAAAATAGTAGTTTTGGGCTTGTCGCTTTTTTAATTGTCTAGCCCTATCAATCTTCCCTCCCAACAGTAATACTGTTGAGCTTTTTTTTTTCATGAGAATCGCCGTCTCCACTTCTATAAGAGCATTCAACTCTGCACTTTTAAAATTTTTTATTTAGCAATTTTTCAATCAAATACAAAGCAAGTATATAAGAAACTTAGTAATAAGAAATTAAACAATACTAGAAGAAAATACAGCCACTATCTCAAAGCCCACATTACAGGGAAAAAGTAGAAAGAAAACAGATTACAGCAAAAAAGAAAAATAAAGCCAAACAGCTCTAAATACACAGCCTATATTCTATATCCTCCAATCCTCACCCTTTAACCTCATGTCCCTCTTTTTCATCTAGAAAAGCCTCCAATTGTAAGGAATCCATAAATATGTACTTAGATCCCTGTAGCGTAACTAAACATTTACAGGGGTACCTTACAAAAAACGTTACCCCAAGGGCCAAAAACCCTAGGTTTCAAGGCCAAAAAAGCCCTTCTAAGTTGAGTGGCCCTGGAGACATCAGGAAATAATTGTACTTTAGCGCCACAAAGCAATGCTACCTTGTTCTTAAAATAACTTTTAAACACAGAATTTCTGTCTTGTTCAGAAACAAAGGTTACAACGAGAGTAGCTCGGGATGTTATAGTATCCTGTGAGTCCTCAAGAAAGTTAGTCAAATCAAGGTCTTGCAGGCCTTGAAGTAAATCATACCCACCTGAGGATTCACTAGAAGCCTTCCATCCAGATAAATAGTAAAGCTTAGAAATGCCTATAGAATCGGCGCCAGCCAAAGCCAGATCCTCTCTAAATCTCTGGTGACAATAAATGACACATAGGAAAACTTAAGAAACAAATATTTCTAACCAGAAACATATTTTCATATAATTCCAATTTATGAGGAATAACTAAACTATCCTTAATATTGGCTGTACTAACAGCCTGTAGAGACAGACACTGATTTTCACATTTAGAAACCTGATTAAGCAAACCCCCAACCTTTTCCTCAAGCAAATTCAGCTTAGTAACTATCTCCAAAGAGAGAGCACATAGCTGAGAAACTGTGGACACAAGAGTATGTTCTGTCTGTGTCACTACCCTCCAAATGTCCACCAAGGTTACCTGAACAGATGTTTCCTTAACGTCACAGGGGGCAGGAGACCAAATAACAGATTTCAGTTTTCCATCCGTTTGTACCGGAGTACTCTGCTGAAACACATCCCCCACAGTGTCTAGAGTAGGTTGAGAGGTTGTAAACTCCGCACTTTTTAATAAAACTTGAAAAGTCATACCTGGGGAGGGTTGAGACATATTTGTGGCTTCTAAGTATACCATCTCCCTTTTCAGTGATTGGCTCGTGAAAGAAAAAGGAGAGGGTAGCCCAGCAATATCAATAAGGGAACCTTGCAATACTGCCTTTAGTGCATTCCAGATCACTAACAGAAATACCTCCTCTATCGTTTAATAACAAATAGTCCTTTAGTGTCTTTTCCACTTCACTTACCACCCCGTTATATGCTGAGAGAAGAGGTGTTTAACTTCCACGGTTTTGTCTCTCTCTTAAGACCCTTGACACCTCCCAGAACTAATTGGACTGGGGCATGGTCCAACCAAATTATGCCTCCTATCTGACATTCCAATACCAACGGACAAAAGGGAGGCGCGAGCAGGAAAAAATCTAGGTGGGAATATCCGGCCCCTTCTCAAAAACAACAAACTAGACTCCAAAAAGGCGGAATCCTATTGACCAGTCTCTAATATCCCCCTGCTGGCCAAGATAATAGAGAAGGTCGTCCAACGCCAAATCCAACACCACATTGAGACCACCGCCCCTCTCGACCTTTGTCAGCATGGCTTCAGAGAATCACATGGCATTGAGACCCTCCTTACCACCCTACTCAGTACCTTAATCACAGGAATTGACAACATCAGACAAGAATACGCGCTAATCTTCATGGACATCGCTGCCACATTCAACTCAGTCAACCATGAGCTGCTCCTGGCATGTCTCCAAGAGAAGAGAATTCATGGTTCAGCCTTGAGTTGGTGCAAGTCATACCTGACAGGACAGATGGCAGCAGGTAAGAGCAGGCTCCAGGACCTCTGAGCCTTTTCAACAAACGCAAGGAGTCCCCCAAGGTTCATCACTCTCAGCCCTCCTCTTCAATATATACATGCAGCCCATTTGCTCAATCATCCGCTCCTTCAATATCTCCTGCCTGGTGTATGCCAACGATGTACTACTCTTCACACCTTTCTCGATCAACCAACCTGATTTCTCGGCATTAATAAAATGCTTTGATGCTGTCACAGACTAGCTCCACACGCAGAGCCTCAGGATTGACTTTAACAAAACAGATGTCCTCTTCATCAGCAGGAATTACTCCTTCACCTCCCCTCCCCGCATCAATCAGAGTAAGAGACGCTAAGCTCCCGAGCAAGCCCACTATCCGCTACTTGGATATCACCCTAGACCAGCAGCTCGACATGAAAGCACACATAAGCAACACCATCAGGGCAATCTATCACAAGATAAGAACAATTCGCCACCTACGACCCCTTCTGGAACCAGATGATTTCTGGATGATTTTTCAAGTATTGGTAACCCTCCACTTTAACTACGCCAACGCTATTCTGCAGGGTCTCCCCAAGATCACTCTGAACCCCCTGCAATTAGCAATGAACGCCGCTGCCCGCATCCTGCACGGAGCCTCCAGAAGAGACCACATAACACCAATCTTGAAACACCTCCACTGGCTGCCGATCCACTGCAGGCTCACCTTCAAGGTATTACTACTGACCTTCAAGGCCATCAACAAATAATCCTCCACCTCCCTCACGGACCTCATCCTCCCCACCCCGCCAAACAGATCCAGAAGGACATTCACTGCAAACACACTAGTAATCCCCAGCGCAATAACAAAATGCTCCCTGGCAACAAAGAGCAGAGCCTTTGTATTTTGCGCACCGATACTCTGGAATGCCCTCCCAACCACCATCCGAGCTATTACTGACCTCGCCCAATTCAGGAAGGCACTAAAGCACCATCTTTTCCTCCTACATTACTCCCAGTCCAGGGAAACATTACAACCCGACATACCCTCCACTCACCACAACGACACCACCAACACACCCATGTCATGCTGACACAACCACATCCAGAAATAATACTGCATAAACCTGTAAATAGTTATCTAAAATGTATATAGTTCAGAGAGTGTCATAACTCCACAATCATACCTGTGGCATTCCTGTGGCACAATAGCGCCATTGTAAATAGTTACACTCGTTGAAGCCCAAGTTATAATACCTGTTCTCTGTAATGTACAGTGCATGTTCCGCCGCACTGTACAAATTGTTACCTGTAAACCACGCTGATTTTAAAGAGCGCAATATAGAAATAATTTAAATAAATAAATAAAATAAAAAATATGTGCAGTGTACTGAGGAGAAGCATTATACTGTCTCAGACATGGGTTATGGATTCTTCAGATGCTCACCAGCAAGTGTCTTTGTGTGATGGCTTGCAGCCCTCCTCTTCCTGCCCCCTCTCCCTCCCCAACCCCAACCTGTCCAGACCATTTCGCATGCAAAATGCAATGTGTGCCTTCGAGTCAGTCCCGACTCCTGGCGACCCAGAAGCTCCTGGGTTTTCTTGGCAGTGTCACCAGAAGTAGATTGCCAGGCCTTTCTTCTGAGGCAATGGAGGGTTAAGTGACTTGCCCAAGGCCACAAGGACTGCTAGCGGGAATCGAACTCTGGTTGCTTGATTACCAAGCCAGTGCTCTAACCACTAGGCTACTCCTCCACTCCATTTCGCATAACCATATTAAAATCCCCCTCCCCTCCCCCCCCCCCGTATAACCTGTAATACTGTCCAGCCCACAATTTTGTTGAATATTTCTTTCAGAAATGTGACTTGGCCTTTGTTAGGAACATATATATTTACCAAACAAATGGCAATGCCGGAGCACTGCACCTGGGCCACTGGACACCCCCTCCCGAGATGTATTACTTTCTCAACAGCTGGCATGGGGCCCCTTTACTAATCACTACTCTCCCCCACCCAGTCTACTTTGAGCAGCCCACCATCCTTGGGGCCTAAGTGAGTCTCTTGAAGGAGATAGATATCGGAATACAGCCTTCCTAACTCTTGTAATACTAGCTGCTTCTGCTTAGTTGTTTGGAGTCCCCATACATTAATGGTAGTTATTTTCAAGGCTATAGTTGAATCCCCCATCCCTTCTTCTCCAGTCCCCATCACCCCCTCCCCCACCACCCATTTCCCCCACTTCACACATGCACATACAATAAATCTTTAAACATTTTATAAACATTCAAACCACATCTGCAACCAATAAAAGCTTACACAACTCTCGAGGAGGAGACCTTTCGGGCGGGACCAGGAAGAAAACCCCAGTAAGTCTCAGGGGGCTTCCAAGCGGGAGGCTGACTGATGCGCTCCCACTATATGGTTCTCCGCCCAACAGCCACATGCTCTTATCTCCTCCCCACAGGATCCTGATGCTCCAGTTACAGGATTCCTGTCTCCCATCTTTCTAGTTACCTAATCCATACTCAAATCCCCCCTCCACCCCCAGCCAACCCCATTTCTCAAGCCACTCAATCATAAGTTCAGCCTTGATCAAACAGAGCATTTCTCTCCTCATCACTATGAGCATATTCTTCCACTATTCTTTGATGGACTCTCTCTGCCGCTGTTCTCTGGTCCTCTTCCTGAGGTGTGTCAGAATTCCAGCAGATCCGACGTGATCCTGTTGACAGAAATGGAAGGTCATCTGGAGAAAGTGCTGCATCTCCTTGGGGTCTGTAAAGAACAGTGTCTCCCCTGCCACACTACCCGCAAGTGAGCTGAGTATAGAAGCGCTTGTGCTATTCCATGCTGATGTAGCCTTCTTTTAACATCTTGGAAAGCCTGTCTCTTAACAGTCTAATTCAGCATTGTAATCTGGGAAAATCTATGTTTTATGACCATTATGCATATAGGCCCAAATCTTCCTGGCTTGCCGCAAAATCAATTCCTGGTGCTTATAATTAAATAATTTAGTCAGTATTGGCTGAGGTTGGCTCAGATTTACCCTCTTTCCACCTGGAACCCCAATGGGGTCTGTTCCACCACCATGTCCTCTGGCATTATTGGGTTTTAGCATAGACTCAACAGCCCCTCAACATATTCCTCCATATTTCTCTGGTCCTCTGCTTTTGTCACTCCCATAATGCGGATATTTGATCTCTCTGATCTGTTCTCTAAATCATCTATTCCTTATCGTCCCTCCAATCTAGTCCCGAATCTCTGGGGTTTTGCTCCTCCTCCAGCAGCTTGGAGACTGCGAAATGTCATCCTTCTGATGACACCAGTATAAAGACACAGGATCCACCTCCTGGCTCCAGTTATCTCAGTCTCGAAGCAGCTGGAGGATTGGTGAGCCCGGAGAAGGGGCTCACTTGAGGAGCAATTAAGCAGAGATCTGATGTTAGAGTAGTTAGTTAATCTAATTGGACTGAGTTTGATTTAAAAAATATTGATATAGTGAAATATACCTTTAAGGTTTGGTACTGAAGTGCTTATTTCTGCCTTCCATCATCCCTCCCTCCCCCCCCCCCCCCCCCCCCCCCGCCACTCAGCCTGCTTTAATTTGAAGAAGGAGAAGGGAAGGAGCCGGCTCCCAAACTCAGTTATGAGTGAGGAGCCGGTGGAGTAGCAGCAGCAGAGCTAGCAGAGGTTTTACCTGCTCAGCTTTAAGCGCCAAAGGCTGATTCCGGCAGCTCGCTGCACTTCTCTGGTGAAGTCCCTGTTCTTCCCTGACGCGGAAGCCACGATCCCGGCTGAGCGCAGGGAGAGTGAAGAACTGCGCTGCACAGCTTTGCCCTGCAGTGTAAGGGGTCCAGTAGGCTGGGAAAGCCTCAACTGCAACCACGTGTGGGGAGCCGCGTGTAGAGAACGGGGTAGGCCGAACCGCGTGTCGGGCGCGCATGCACGGGAAAAACTTAGTATGTGGAAAGCAGTTTTTAAAGGCTTCTATTTCGGCAGGGCAGCTTCATTTTGGAATTTCGTTACAAGGATTAGGCTTGGGGGACCCTGGGAGTGTCCTTACTATATTTAAAAAAAAAAATAAAAAAATGTTTCTTCAGCGGTTCACTCAGTTTCTGGCGGCAGGCGCCTGGGGGGGGGGGGAGTTAGTCAGCCTTAAAGGGCAAGAGGTTTCTCCTAAATACCCGCTATACAGAATGCCTTCTAGGCCACAGTGTTTGGTCTGTGGCGCTAGAAGGGGAGCGGTGTCCGAGACGGGGGTATGTAAAGGCTGTGTACAGGAAGCAGCCTCTATGGAGAAGGAACTGGAAGGAGGAGTTGAGAGCAATAAGGGAGCCAAAGGAGACATACCAGAGCTGAAGTCTCCCACGGGGACACCTCTAGAGCCGGTGGCGGGGCCTTCATCCGCACCGGACTTCCCCTCTGCTACAGAGCGTTTCCCTTGGGGATTGGCAGCGATCTTTTCACCGGAATTCGTTTCGCTGATCCAACAGGCGTTTGGGGGGACACAGAAGAGAGCTGCAGCCAGTTCCAAAGAGGGGGGAGCTAGGTGGAAAGAGACTGGGGACACCTCTAGATTCGAGTGCGATGGGAATCCCATCAAAGAGGATCAGAACTGAAAAGGAGCGGCCGCAACTGTCCGTGGCTTCAGAGAATGTCCACTCGGAGGACCTGGAGCAGGACTTGGAGTTGCAGGACGAGTTGGAGGAAGGAGAACTCACGGAACAGGAGGATCAAGCTCGAGTGGTCTGAGTGTTCAGGAGAGATGAATTACCGATGCTCATATCAGAGACACTTAAAGCGCTTAATATGCCGACGGGTGTGCCGTCGGAAGATGCCACATTGGAGGACCCATTGTTGCAGGCTTTTCAAAAGACGCAGAGGGCCTTTCTGATTTGCAGAGTGATTAGAGAGGTGATTCAAGGTAAATGGGATATGCCTGAGGTTGGTCTGAAAGGGTCCAGAGTAATGTCTCAGCTCTACCCATTAGCGGAACAAGATCGGGAATTGTTTGTCTCCCAAGGTGGATGCGGCCATCTCGGCAGTCACCAAGAAGACTACCGTTCTGGTAGAGGGTAGTGCTGCACTGAAGGATACGCAGGATAGAAAACTGGATACCTTGTTGAAACAAGTTTTTGACGTGAATGCGCTGTCCATCCAAGCATCCATTTGTGGAGCCTGGGTAGCAAGAACCTGTCTTCGTTGGTCTCAACGGCTTCAAGGAGAACAGATAGAGGAGGTGACCGTGGAGGCGGCCAGAATAGAGTCAGGAGCGGCTTACTTGGCCGATATTCATTAAGATTTGGTTCGTGGTTTATCAAATAGTATGGCATCTGCAGTGGCAGCCAGGTGGTATCTTTGGCTGCGCAATTGGGCGGCAGATGGATCTTCCAAGCCAAGGTTGAGTAAGCTTCCTTTCAGAGGGAAGTTGCTTTTTGGAGAAGATTTGGATAAGTTGGTGAAGGATTTGGGAGAGTCCAAGGGCGGTAGATTGCCAGAGGACAAACAGAAGCAGGGTCGCCTGGCCCCGGCGGCCAAGGGTCAGCAGAGAGACTTTCGTCGTTTTCGTACCCCGAGGTTTGTTCAGGTTCAGAAGGGGTGTTTCCCCTATAGGAACCAAGGGTTTTGAGGCTTCAAGGGAGCGGGGAGAGGCTTTGTGGCCTCTTCTTCCTCCAATCTCAGAAAGACACAATGAAGCCAGGGGGGCCCAGGCAGGACTGGTGCCCGGGGGGGTCGCCTGCGAGAGTTATCCTGCCTAGGTCCAAATCACGTCCGATCAGTGGGTGCTAGAGGTCGTCAGAGAAGGGTATGTGTTGGAATTTCAACGTCCAGTGGCCGATTCTTTCGTGCAATCTCCGTGCAAAGCGCACTCCAGCAGGTTTCTTGATTCCATGTATCAAGTCCACAAGAGGCACAGACTTTGAGAAGACACAACTGCTTCACAACCCCATGGTTGTGGAATCGACCATGCTCCGTATTAAGAGTAACAAGGCACACTCTTTTGTGCCCCCAGATAGGGAGGCACACACACCATGGATGAGTTTGGCAGGAAGTGTTACCAGGGCTCGATGTTCATGGTCCGTATACAAATGTACCAGCTGTACATGGGCATGTACTTGAGAGACCTGGCAGGGGATCTTGCCGGGTTCTCGGCAGGCTTATGGTCTTCAGTGCTTCCGGAGCCTGGTAGCTACAATCAAGGAATGCTCCAAATACGTGACTTGTGCAGTCTATGGCAGCTTTGAGTCTGTTGCTAAAGTGGCTGCGGTGGGCATTGGTGCCCACTGCCTGGCATGGTTATAGTCGTTAGACTTGGAGCAATGGGTTCAGGACAGGTTGGTTGATGTCCCTTGGGGAGAGAACCTCTTTGCCAAAACCATGACGGAGAAGGCTGCAGAGTTGGAGACTGAACATGTCGCCATGAACAGGCTCTCGAGAAAGACTGCTGATCCTTCCCGACGGAAGTCCTCGGGGGGGAAAAAGTCCCTTCTACCTGAAGCAAAAGAAGGCTGGTACTTATATCCCATACCTTTCATATCAGCCGCCCCCGCAGGGGCAGCAGGCCAAGGGTCCAGGCTAGAAGCAACATAGGCCTAAAGCCCCAAAACCTCAAACAGTGCCACAGCCACAATCTGGGGGGTCTTTTGACTCCCAGACCATGGCCCCCTTCTCTTTTCATGCCCAGTTTCACAGCACATTGGGGGGTGTCTCACATCATTTGCCCATCGTTGGCCCAGCAGAACCACCGATGCCTGGGCTCTAAAGTGGTAAAGGAGGGTAACCACCTACACTTCGATCAGACCCCACCCTGGCTTTCTTTCCAGGGGAGTACCCTTTGGAACCTTACCATCAAGAACTTCTTCAGCAAGAGCTCAAGGCTCATTTGTGAAAGAGCAATGGAGGTTGTCCCACCATCTCAAACGAGAAAGGGATTCTACTCCCGCTACTTCCTTGTTCCCAAGAAAATAGGCGGATTCTGTCCCATTCTGGATCTCTGCAATCTCAATCACTTCCTAGTGTGAGAGAAGTTCAAGATGATATCCTTTGGAATGTTGCTGCCCTACTTCCAGCAGGAAGATTGGCTATGCTCCTTGGATATAAAAGATGCCTATACCCATATCCTCATTCACCCCCTGCACCGGTAGTACCTCCACTTTGTCATCAGCAGACATCAATATCAGTATAGGGTTCTCCCTTTTGGACTGGCGTCCACCCTCACAAAATGTCTGGTGGATGTAGCCTCTTTTCTTCAGGTACAGGAAATCTTCATCTTCCCCTTTCTGGATGAGTGGTTGATCAGAGGCGGGATGCCAGACGAGGTCAGTCTGTCCACACAATGCACCATCCAGGTGCTGAAGCAGCTGGGCTTTGTCATCAACCACCCATATTCCCACCTGCAACTCACTCAGTGCCTCAAGTTAATTTGGGCTGTCCTTAATACCACTGCAGCTAGAGCCTACCTTCCATCGGACCCAGCCCCAGTGCTTCCTCTCTTTGGCTCAGGAAATCCAACATTGCTCAACAGTCTCAGCTGGCCAGATGCTTCAATGTCTGGGCCACAAGGCCTCCACAGTCTACGAACCCTGTCTGCTTGGCTTCAGATGAGGCAGTTGCAGTGGCCGCTTTGCACACAGTGGCAACAGGTGACGGACCATCTCATGGAGTGGGTCAGAGTAACCTCACCACTGACGGACTCCCTTTCCCGATGGCAGCAGCCGACTCTTCTTCTAGCAGGACTTCCTTTCCAGGCCCTGGTGCACCATCAGGTGCTAACCATGGATGTCTCCAGACTGGACTGGGGAGCCCATTTTGATGTCCTCCGTATCCAGGGACTCTGAATGAGGGGGGGGGGGGGGAGTCTCCATCAGATAAACCTCTTCAAGCTCAGGGCAGTAGCGAATGCCCTTTGAGTCTTCCAGCAACAGCTGTCCAACCAGGTAGTCCTCATCCAGATGAACAACCAGGTGGCAGTGTTCTATATCAATAAGCAGAGTGGCACAGGCTCATACCTCCTCTGCTGGGGGGGGCCATTCGACTCTGGAGATTTGCCAATGAACATGGCATGCTACTCCAGGCAGTATACCTCCTGGGACAAGACAACACAACACATTAGCAGACAGGCTTAGTAGAGTGCTGCAGCCACATGAGTGGACTCTCAATACACAAGTAGCCCGCAACATCATCTAGAAGGGGGGCACTCCATCTATGGACCTTTTTGCTGCTCATCACAATGCCCAGCTACCGCTGTTCTGTTCCAGAGTTTCTGTCACAATCAGGTAGCATCCGATGCGTTCCTCCTGAACTTGGGGCAAGGGGTTGCTTTATGCTTACCCATCAACTCCCTTGGTGGCCAAGATCCTTTTCAAGGTCCAGTTGGACAGAGCTTCCATGATACTCATTGCCCCATGCTGGCCCAGGCAACCGTGGTACCCTCTGTTGCTTCGCCTCTCCTGGGCACCTCCTCTTTACCTCGGACATGCCCTAGATCTCTCAGGAGGAGGGGACCCTCCTCCATCCTGAAAGTCCCCTAGCCCTCCTGACTTGGTTGCTGAGAGGGTAGCTCTTGCTCAGTTTCACTTGCCTAGGGACATGGAGAATATTCTCCTTGCATTCCTCAAGGATTCCATTAGATGTGCATATACCCTTAAGTGGTGCAGATTCTCTGTCTTGTGCAGACAGAGCCCTTAACCATTTTTCTTGCTCGGTGGAGCAGGTCCTAATGTACCTTCTACATCTTCCTCATGCTAGATCAACGTCTAACTCAGTCAGAATACAAATTAGTGCTCTGGCGGCCTACTGTTGTATGATCGATGGTCGGTTCCTTTCCTCTCACTTCCTCATTGGCTGCTTCTTGAGGGCTAGCCACCTGCCCTCTCAAGTTTCTTTCCTGGAAGGACATTTTTTTGGTGGCACTTACTTCAGCACACAGAGTCAGTGAACTAAAGGCACTGGTGGCACATTTGCTCTATACCAGGTTTAACAAAGATAGGGTGGTCTTATGCACTCGTCCTAAATTTCTGCCTAAGGTGGTTTCGCCTTTTCATCTCAACCAGTCAGTGGTGCTTCTCACCTTCTTTCCCAGGCCTCATGTGAACAGGGCAGAGGCCTCTCTCCATACCCTGGATTGTAAGAGGCCTCTAGCTTTCTATCTAGAATGAACAAAAGCACACTGCCGTTCCTCTCAGCTCTTCATTTCCTATGACTGAACAGGCTGGGCATGGCAGTTTCTAAATGCATCCTTTCCATTTGAATGGCAGACTGCGTCTTCTTTGCCTATACTCAGGCTGGACTTTCCTTGGAACGCCACGTCACAGCGCACAGTGTCCGCTCCATGCAAACCTCTCTGGCTAACCTGCACTCGGTCTCCTTGCTGGAGATCTGTAGGGCTGCACCGTGGTGTTCTATACCCACCTTTGCAACCCATTACTGCCTGGATGTGGATTCCAGGCATGACAGCACCTTTGGCCAAGCCGTACTCTGGCACCTCTTTGGGACTTAATGCAACTCCTACCCTCCGGCCCTTCTGTCTGTCCAGGCTGCTGGAGAGTTGTTCTCTTTCTTGACACTGGAGCCATATGTTGCCTCTCGGAACCTTGCAGTGTTTTTCCGCTGTGCTTCACAGTTCAGATTTTCTGGTTCTCCTGTTGGGCGAGTTACAGTTTTCTTTTCTGTAGCCTGTAGTTAGGGAGTCCCATATGTGAGGATTGACTTCCTGCTTGGTCCCGGGGAAAGTGTAGTTGCACACCTGTAGCAGGTGTTCTCCGGGAACAGCAGGAATCAGTCCTCACTACCCTCCCTCCTCCCTATGGTGGTGGTTTTTGTTTTTGGGCTTGATTAACCTATATCATCATACTGTGGTAAGATGGCCCCTCTTAGGCAGGGAAGCGATCCCACATGCATGCTGGATCTCCCAAAGGCTTTCTGTGAAAGATGGGCAGAGTTCCAACGTGAGGGCTCCGTCGATGCCATTATCCATATGTGAGGACTGATTCCTGCTGTTTCCAGGGAACACCTGCTACAGGTGAGTAACTATGCTATATAACTGGCTTGCTTCATTTGCCTTGGAGGGCTCCTTCAGAGGATTCTAGTGGGTTTGTCTTCCATTTGCTTGTTACAGAAATACTGGAGGGTGCCCCTAGCTGCACTGGGTTTTATGCCAGTGGTGATATCACAGCATAGTTTGGGTTTTTTCTCTGTCTCCATCTGCTGGCAGAGGAAGATAATCCACTTGTCTTGGCTGATCTAGCAGTACACCAGGAAAGGAAATTAATGGAAAGTAAAATTTCACCATAAGCTTAAGGGACTTTGTTTAATGTTCACCTCAAGATGAACTGCAAAGACCTAGAGTTAATCTATTTCTAAGGCTTGAGAACTTGCTGATAAAGATACACAGTTAAACATGAAAGTGCAAAATTTCTCTCCTTTCCTGGTTTAAGATACTATAAATCAAAGACTGTGCCTGGGGTGGGTGGGTGGGAACAAGGGGGGAGGGTGGGAAATAAACACTGAGGGCTTGTCTGTTCAAGTTATACCGTAACTGACTAATTTCACTAAATTGCATGTGAAACTATACCCTAACTGCCTGTAATTAACTGAAAGTTTGTTAACTATACCCTGACTTAAACTCTGTCTCTATTTAAAATTCTGTATAATTATCAGCTTAATCCAAAAAATTCCCTTTTCCCCAAGATTTTGAGAGTTTCCCTGCAGGTAAATACTTATTAGTGCAGATTCAGTCCCAGCAGTGTCCATCAAGACTGAGTATCATGTACTAGCTTCATTATGTACAAATCTGTCATGTAGATTCATTGTGGGTATCCTTGAAACCTAACTGGCTGTAAGTGTCCCGAGGACTAGGTTGAAAACTACTGACCTAGAGACTATTTTAGATAGGCAGTCCATAAATACTAGATGTGTGCAGTGCTGTATGAATATTTTTGAGATAAGGCTGATATTTTTTTACATTCTCTGCTACTGCTGACCGTGCAAGCTTTTCTCTAGCATATATACTGAGTTCAGAACTAAGTAGAATTAGGGAGATGAAACTGGGAGCAGTTTCTGCATTTGTAGTAGACCGTACCAATGGCTACTACAAAAACTCAGTAAGATGGCACTAAATGATGGCAACAGCTGTGCCAAGATAAGAGACTGACAATGACAGGCAGGCAGATAGACAGATAATGAGGCATTGAAAGGAAAATCATAGATAAAACAGTATACTGAATCTGGCAGCAGCATTCTGTTAAGTCAAAGATGAGAGAATATGGCAAATTACAAATCCAAAAGCAAGCACTTGTGGATGGAGATGCCAACAGGTGGCATTTAGCAGAGGCAGAGAAAGGTGGTTTCAAAGATCACAAAACCAGGTCAGACCATCATGGCACGCAGGCAGGCAGAGAGAAAAGCAGCAGTATGAGTGATCATTTGACAAAAATAATAATTCATCCAGTGCATGAAGTTAACACATTGGAAAGATAAACTTAAAAAGAAAAATAAACATGGAGGAGAGGACTTTGATGGCAGCTCTGAAGACCTGTTATGCTGGACTTGCTGGTTGGATTGCTAGGGATGTGAGGGGCCTAGATGCACAGCAGCCAACTATGACATGGCGTCACCCCCCCCCCCCCCCCCGCTCTTTCTCTTCTTCCTGGCCTAACAGGAGTTTTGAGAACCACAGCCCCATCAGGTCAGGGGCGGGGCTCGGTGCAAGCACTTAAAAGCTCAACTCCTTTGCCATACAGTTGGCATTATAAAGTACTACTGCACCCTTAAAGATATCCTCCCCTCTTGCTAATAGGCCTGTGCACTCTTGCTGCATCTAGACAACTGAGTATAGTAATCATCAGCAACACAGAACTCCTTCAACTGCTTAACTGCCTTCTTGATTATAGTCTTGGCCACAGGAAAAGGAGGGGGGGGGGGCGGTGAATCACAAAGATCTGACAGAAGGGAAAAACATATCAGGAAGTTGGTGAGGCTGCATAAGCTGTTTTCCGGGACCAAGCAGGAAACAATCCTCACTTATGGGTGATATCACCGATGGAGCCTGCGCAGTAACTCTCCCCAGCTTTCAAAGAAAGCCTTTGGAAGATGAACCACGCATGCATGGGTTGCCTTCCCGCCCAAGGGAGCCATCTTACCTCAGCTATATTAAGAGCCCAAAAACGCACTTCTAGGTGCTTCCTGGCCAGAGGCCCACAACATGGATGGCTTTGGTAGGAAGCATTACCAGGGCTTAGTGCTCATATTCCGTATCCAGGCATAGAAGCTGTACATGAGCATGCACCTGAGAGACCTGGCAGGGGAGCTTACCAAGTTCTCAGCTGGGCTTTCTGATGACCATTTCCAGTGCTTCAAGAACCTGGTTTCCACAATGAGATGCTCCAAGTATGTTACTTGTACAGCTTACAACAGCTTTGAGTCTGTGGCTCAGGTGTCTGCTGTGGGCATTAGTGACCCCCACCTGGCATGGCTACAGACCTCTGATTTGGAGCAGTGGTTTCAGGACAAGTTGGTCGATGTCCCATGCTGAGGGGACATCCTCTTTGGCAAGCCCATGATGGAAAAGGTCGCTGAGATAGGGATCGAGTTGCTTACCAGAACCAGGCTTTCCAGAAAGACCACTGATCCTTCCCAGCGGAAGGCTTAGGGGAAAAAATCCTTCTATCCAAAGAAGAAGGCGGCCTATGAAGGTTACTCCCAGTATCAGACCTACCCAGCTCCCCCACAGGTGCAGCAGGCCAAGGGCCAGGGACAGGGCCCTCGCAGACCCAAGACCCCCAAGCCCCAACCAGCGCTACATCCACAGCCTGGGGGGGGGGGGGAGATTTTGACTCCTGAACCATAGCTGATCTCCCTCTGGAGAGTTCCGCTCCATGACACATCGTCAGGCAGCTCACGTCCTTTGCCCATCGTTGGCCCAGCATCACCAGTGATGCCTGTGTTCTGCAGGTGGTGAGAGAGGGCTACCTCCTCCACTTCGAGCAGATGCCACCTCCGTTCTTTCCAGGGGAACTTCCTCTAGACCCCCACCATTGCGAACTCCTGCAGGGAGAGCTCCGAGCCCTCCTAGAAGAAAGGGCCATGGAGTTGGTCCCTCAGCCTCAGGTGGGCAAGAGGTTCTACTCCTGCTACTTTCTGGTTCTGAAAAAGGCAGGTGGCTTCTGCCCCTTCTTAAATCTGCGGGATCTCAATTGCTTCCTAGTGTGGGAGAAGTTCAAGATTGTATATTTTGGAAAGCTGCTGCCCTACCTCCAGAGGGAAGACTGGCTATGCTCCTTGGATCTGAAAGATGCCTACACCCACATCCTGATCCACCCCCCGGCAACAGCAGTTCCTCCGGTTTATCCAGTACAGTGTGCTCCTTTTCAGCTTGGAATTCACCCCCAGGGTTTTCACAAAATGCCTGGCAGTCATCGCCGCCTTCCTGAGACTCCAGGGGGACTTTGTTTCCCCTACCTGAATGACAGGCCGATCAGAGGTGCATCGCCCAACGAGGTTATTCAGGCTACACAGCGCACCATTCAGGTGTTACAGCAGCTGGACTTCATCATCAATTTTCTGAAGTCCCATCTTCAGCCCTCTCAGCGGCTGAAGTTCATTGGGGCCCTCCTAGACACGGCTCAGGCAAGGGCCCAGGAGCAACGAATAGTGGCCTTGGCATGGGATGTCTAGGATTGCTGCATGGTGTCAGCTTGCCAGATGCTCTGCCTCCTGGGACACATGGCCTCGATGGTGCATGTCATCCCTTTTGCCCACATTCACATGTGCCAGGCCCAGTGGACTCTACTCAGTGGGAGCAGGTGACAGGACTCCTGACAGGTTCTGGATAACCTCTCCTTTGGCGGCATCCCTCGCCTGGTGGCAGAGTCCAGAGAATCTCCTGTCAGACCTTCTTTTTCAGGCCCTCTCGCATTAGTTAGTCCTTACCACGGATGCCTCCAGGCTCAGTTGGGGCACCCACCTTGATGGCCTCTGGACACAGAGTTGGTGGATGAGGGAGGGCAGCCTCCATTAGATCAACTTCCTCAAGCTCAGGGCAGTGGCAACGCTTGTCCAACCAGGTTGTCCTCATTCAGACCGACAACCAAGTTGCGATGTTGTATATCAACAAGCAAGGTGGCAGGGGCTTGTACCTCTTCTGCGGGGAAGCAGTCTGGCTCTGGAAGTTTGTCAGTGAGCGACACATCCTTCTCCAGGTGGTATATCTCCCGGGTCAGGACAATGCCCTGGCAGACAAGCTCAGCAGAGTGCTGCACTCATGAGTGGGCCTTGAACCCACAGGTGGTTCGTGGCATCTTCCAGACATAAGAACATAAGATATGCCATACTGGGTCAGACCAAGGTCCATCAAGCCCAGTATCCTCTTTCCAACAGAGGCCAATCTAGGTCATACGTACCTAGCAGTTTCCCCAAAAGACACAGGTTCCACAATGCTTGTACTGGGTCAAGCATTGATATCCTGGGTCCCTTCTTAATAATGGTTTATGGCTCTTTCCTCCAGGAACTTGTCCAAATGTTTTTTAAACCCAGCTACACTAACAGCCTTTACTACATCCTCCGGTAACAAATTCCAGAGTTTGATTGCACGTTGAGTGAAAAAATATTTTCTTTTATTAGTCTTAGAGGAATCTTAGTGCTTAATAAGAAAAGTGCAACTGGTGGCTTCCAAAGTAATTTAAAGAGTCTTTTACTTAGCTTTCACCAAAGCCTTTGGAAGTTCAACCGTAGATTTCCAAAACTCCTGACGCTGTCAGGCGCGCTCTACAAAAGCGTTTCACCCTGGAGGCTTCATCAGGGGAAATTCATAAAAGCACTTTAGCGTTTGTCAAAATGGTATACCTTGTGAGCTTGCTAGCTTCTTTAGCATTACACAAGGTATACCATTTTGACAAACGCTAAAGTGCTTCTATGAATTTCCCCCATTGAAGCCTCCAGGGTGAAACGCTTTTGTAGAGCGCGCCTGACAGCGTCTGGAGTTTTGGAAATCTACAGTTGAACTTCCAAAGGCTTTGGTGAAAGCTAAGTAAAAGACTCTTTAAATTACTTTGGAAGCTACCAGTTGCACTTTTCTTATTAAGCACTAAGATTCCTTTTACATATATAAAAACATTTTTATGAAAAATCGACATAAGCAGTGGCTTGACTGTTTCAAGGTCGGTGATGTACATAGGGCATGACATTTCTTGACATTTTGTTGTCAGTTGGAAACAGCCCGGAGTTCTGAGACCTGTGTTGCCACTAAATAAGTCACAAACAAAATACAGCACACTTTCTTGTTTTTGTCCAGAGTACTTTATTCCCATTAAGCCATGACTATCTACATGCTGAGTAATTTTGTTATGTTGTCATCAGCCTGTGTTAGATTCCTGTTGGGGAGAGATGGTTGTACTGTGTTTTAACTTTAATAAAAATCTAAGTTTAAAACAAAAGTGCCTGGGGGGAGGCAGCAAGCTCCACTTCAAACAAGAGTCCCAGAGGTAGGCACAGAGCAAAATAGACAATTGCTGTGCTAGAACTTAGATTCTCTTGGGACAAGCAGGAAACATATCAGACACAAATGAGTGTTGTCATCTCTGTTGGTGCCAGTTTGAATATACCCTCCCAGAGCCCAGAAGAGCTTAGAAAACTTTGAGCATGCTGCAGTCCTCCTTCCTATGCATTAATTGCTCCCCTCCCTCAGTCGTCTTCATATGCTAAAAAAGCAGTATTGCATTTTTTACTCTTTCCTCATAGGATTTATTTAAGAAAAAGAAAAGAGCTTGCATGCATCCAAAAGAGCCTGATATGGTATCTATATAAACTAAGAGACAACAGCCTGGAATCTTTTTAAAACGCACTCAAAGTAACACCGGGAGCGTCTGACACCAATATAAAAATTCAGGGAGCAAAGCCATTTGCACAGCAGCCATAGATCACTTGGATAAAAGCCTTCTAGCTTTTAACTAAAAAAGTTTACAATTCAAGGAATACAAAAAAAGATCAAACCTTCCCTGTCTGTATCCCAAGATGCCTATTCAAGATCATCCTGCTAGCCCAGTCCAGACAAGTGGGTTATATCCCTCTGTCAGCAGATGATAAAGACAGAGAGACTAGAAAATTTCAGTGACATGGTCACTGGTACTAAGGCTGGTGCAGCTAGGGACACCCTCCAATATTTTTGTTTCCAGCAGATAGTGGTTGCTGGACTGGTGCAACTGGATTTCTGGGCTTCTGGATAGCCGTCCTCCAGGGCGCCTTCCATTTGAGCCTGATTGGTAGAGGTCTCCAGTACATATTCTTCAATACCCCTCTGGAGTTTCCTACACTCATTGGCGGGGAGGTGGGGGGGGAGGGGGACTGGGCTCCCTGAGAAGCCTAATCCTTCCTAGTGGCTTGAGGCTCCTCTTCCTGCCTTAATTTCTTTAATCTCTTTGCATTTAATTTCTTTGATTTAGGACCTTATTTCTTCTCTTCCTCTCCCTGAAAATGGCAGTGGACCTTAGAGCTCAGACTGTACGACTGTGAATTCACAAGTTGAGGTTTTATTTAACTCATCTTTCCTGCTTTGTGGGCTACAAGCAGTCAGGACAGTGCCTGCCCTGCCTCAGGGGTCTGTGCTGGGAGCACCATGTGTCTTTCCTGTGGGGGTGGTGGTGCTGCTGCAGCGCTCAACCTATAGTCAGGAACTGGCCAGTGAGTACAGTTGACAGTGCCTACACCCAGGGTTATGGTACATATGACCTGAGTTTGAGAAACCAGAGATCAAAGCCTTTCCCCTTTCTTCCTTTAGAGATCCTCTGTGTTTGTCCCATGCTTTCTTGAATTCAGATACTGTCCTCGTCTCTACTACCTCCCCTGGGAGACTATTCCATGCATCTACCACTCTATCTGTAAAGAAATATTTCTGCATATTATTCCTGAGTCTATCCCCTTTCACCCTCATCCTATGTCCCCTCATAGCAGAACTTACTTTTAATAAAAAGAGGCTCTCCTCTTGTGCATTTATGCCACAAATGAGTGCACATCCCTAGCACTCACCCCGGTCTAATTTTTTAGTCACCCAGTCAAAGAAGTTGATCAGATTTGTCTGATGCTGTCCTCTTCAGATAAAAATCATACTGTCTTGAATCCTGTAGTCCACTGCATTTTAGACAAAAAAGAAGCAGTGGATCCTCATGGAAACCAGAAGATGACAGAAAAACGGCAGAAAACTAAAAATAGATATAAATAGGCTTCTGATCCTTATGTGTTTGGAATTTTGGAGATTTATTTTTGAGGCAATTAAGTGCTTTCCCATGGTGAGAAAAATAATTTTTTTGGTGTAGTAATGTCACCCCAAAACATTTTTGATTCTTCGGTTAGATTCCAGTCAGTGACCCAAAGCAATTTTACAGCATCAGCCCCACCTTGTCTAGCCCCACTAATGGCATTAGTCCCACTCCCCTTTTCCAAGCCACTCCAGCATCATCCCCCTTTGATCACTTTCTAACATCTTAACATCTATCCCTTCTCCCACCTGTCTAGCATTGGGATGCTCTTCAGAATGGCAGGACCTTGTTGCTTGGCTCTCTCTGCTTTGCCTGCCTGTCTCTCCTCTGACTGCAGGCACCACCAAAATGATACACTGCATGGGGTCAAAAACTGCCATTTTCCATGATAGTGGCATGGAAGTGGGAGCCAGTGGGCATCACTCCTGCTTCCAAACGTTGAAAGTGTACGAGGTGGGTTGGGGTTAGAGGGAATGTAGGCAGGAGGAGAAGGGCTACAAACCACCAATCATTTTTTTTTGAGAGGGTGGGTCAGGGGCCCACTAGGTATATCTTTAGGGTGTGGGTCCAAAAAACATTGAATATTTGTGGATCAGGAGCTTTGAGGAAGGAGCATCAGAAAGTTGTGGTAGTGCATGGGGGGGGGAGGGGGAGGGAGGAGATTTGGATCACCTGAGATGAAGTGTGACACTTCGTCTCAGATGACTCAGATGACTGTTCTGCTCCTGGCTGCATATTTTCCACCAGTCCTGAGCTGGCATAAAGATTCAGTGTTAAGATGAGTAAAAAACTGAGCCAAGTTTCAGCACAGGTTTTTACATTGGGAACAACTTCATAGTCGGCCATTTTGTATGCACTTTACATACTCACTGCGCTACTCTTTGGTGCAATGGTTTTGTAGCAGCGAAGTGCAGACAATGAATAAATCCAGGAGTCAGTTTACAGAGTCCAAGCCAATTTATTGTGCACAAGGCCCAGTTAGTCAAAAAGGACTGGGCAAAGTTCTTACAGAAACATATTCATTTATACATTTCTTTTCAGTATGATACATGCAAACTTTCTATTGGCCCCAACCCCCCTTACGTTTGTCCAATCAGAGATCCCTCCTGGGCCTAGCACCCAGCTCCCTCCTCTAGGACTGTTCTAACAATGGTGCAGTTTCTAGGTTTGGAACTTCTCTACTGCAAGGTCGTTTCTGGCTCTAGGAATGCAAGTATTGAAACATTTCTATTTTCACAGCACAAGAGAATAATGAAAGATTTATGCATTCATGAAAACGTCTTATTAAGCAGTTTAAAACAGTTTTCTCAAACTTTTACAGACTTTGGTTCTTTACTGAGATGGGGGTTGGAATCAGGGCCTAACTTACAGGCCTTTCACATTTGCAGACTATTATAGGCCATAGCCTGCCACATTCCCCCCTTTGATTATTCTCACTCGCTAGTGAGAAAGGGTGAGAATTAAATCACATATTAAACTTGCGTAACAGCATCATCTTGGGATATTGGGGAGTATTGCCACATAGCCAATATTTTCGTAGCTGCCTTCCGTTCTACAGTGTTATCAATAGCTGAGGTTATCATGCGTAAGCAAAGGGGTAGGAGACATGGGAGAAACAAGCATACAGCTAATATGAGTAATACAATAAACACGAGGGTCTTCATACCACCTAACCATGAAAATGCTGAACCAAACCACCCATCAAGTTTCAGGCCATGCCAGGTCTGAACCGGCACATATGCTTGTGTGCGCATTTGAGTAGCTATATCTTCAACAACATGTCCATTATTATCAATCTGCAAACAGTTACTTAAATTCAACTTTCCACACACTCCACCTTCAGCTGCTAACAAATAATCTAGAGCTAAACGATTCTGATAAATAGCTGTACGCATTTGTGTACTCTGCTTAGCTAAAAGAGTTAGTTCTTTACTGGTTTCATTGGTTATTATTTCAACAACAGCTTGTAAGCGTTGTGATGTAGCAGACTCTTATGAGGCAATGGAAACTGATAGTGATCCGGTGGAGAGAGCCGGTACTGCAGGGGAATGCAGGATTTTCTCTGATGAAAGGAAAAAATGCAGAGCTAATCAGGAACCACTCCTCACTTCAAGGCAGGTGAAAAGCCAAGTCCCTGATTGGGCACGCCCAAGCAGGAGGAGGGCAGTGCAGCACTCAGCTAGCTTGTTAAAAACCCAGAAACAGTTAGGCAAGCATCGAGAGGACCACCAGGAGAGGAACCAAGGAGACAAGCACCTGGACGAGGACAGGTCAGATGACCAGGAACAGGAACCGTGGGAGAGAGAACCACTAAGCAGCTGTGATCCAAGAAGGAGCAGACAGGAGCTGGGAGACTCAGGGGCAGAGAAAGGTTTCTGGAAGCAGAAGAATTCTAAGGCACTGAGAGACCCAAGGCTGTAGCTCAGGAGTTTAAAGGACCCAGAAGAACCTTGGAATAGGAGGTAAAGGGATGAGGAATTACCCTGGAAGAAGCCCAAGCACAAGGTATCTGGTGGGTGTGGCACAGCTAGCAAACTTAACAGTGGAAAGCCAGAAAGAGTGAATTTTAATTGTGAAAGACAGGATAAAGGCAGAAAGTTTGATACTAACTGGTTAAGTCAAGAAAAGCCTGACTGTTTTCCTTTTAACACTCTGAGAGACTCTCTAAACACAGAGGAAGCGTTTTACCCTGCACTGCCATGTGGAGATAGGTGGGGGAAGGGAAATGCTTACACGCTGAAATGTTCTCCAAGTAAAAGCACTGATAATTACCAGGAGATAAGAAATATAAACAAGCATTTACCTGAAGGAGGATTTTCTCAGCCTAGCTCAGAAAATACACAGGCTGAATTACTTCTCACTGAATTCAGAGAGTTTCTTAAAAGCAGAGCAGTTTCTACTCAGAACGTAGCAAAGCCATTGATCAGCTGGCAAGAAGAAATGCCTTTAATTTCTTTGCCATCTACTGAACAGGAAGTCCCGATGGATTGCTCTACTTGTATGATTCCAAAGGACATTTAAGGGATTTGCTTACCAGTGTTGTTTGTAAGAAAATAGCAAAGTTACCTCACTGTTTGCTGTGATAAAAGAGCTTCTGTGAAGAAAATAAGTGGAAGCATATTCTGTGCAATTCAGGAGCAGTGCTGGTATCAGAGTTTTCTGTTACCTTAATGAAAAGGAGATCACATGACAGGTGAATGTGATTTGTAATGGACATTTAGTTAAGCAGTGAAAAAAGCCTTGTTTAAGTTCAGTTTCTCCATCTTGTTTTGTGCCCTATTATTTCATTAACGTCTGCTGCATTTGAACTGCGTAAGCGGGAAATAAACCTCATAAAAAAGAAATATTCTTTGCCTTGCCTTATCACTTGAGCACCAACACAACTACAACATAAACCCTCAAGGGCATTCAAGGCCAGCCCCTCCCTTAACCCTCAAGGTCCAGGGAGTGGGTGGGTGGCAGCGTATAATACGATTTATCATATACACAGGAGTACAATATCCCCATGTACCATCTTGCTCCCAAGTAGCAGGTCCATAGTATGAAATGATTCTCTCAGGTGGCCACTCCTCATCCTTCTATTTGTCCCATTGGCCTGTTTTCAAGACTTATCGTTTCTGTCGACTCCTGTACACGGGAAAATCCAGTTGTTCTCCATGGGATGTAGGCAACAGGAAGAAGGAAGGTTGTATGGTTCCCAAGGCACATGCTCCTCCCCAGTGGTGAGGAAGCCTAGTATATGCTCGGGTTCCACAAATCCAGTACAGTCCAGGTGGTGCTTGCCAGGCATTATAAGATGCTAGATTAGTCCAGATGCTGGCAAGATTAGGGAAACGAACTAAGGGATTGGAGGGCTCTGAAGCGTTGATTCCTGACCACCAGGAAGTCGTCTTAGTGGTACTGTTGTAGAACTTCTGATTGAGACAGACCAGCTGTCCAACTTCCATAGCAAACTGTGGTCCAAAACGAGCAAAACACAAATTACCAACAATGGGGTGGGCCAGTACCCACTCATTAGTAGTCTGATGTAAATCAGTCTGATTATAAGGCATAGAATAGTTCACTTCTTGTGCCTCCCAGGGCCATTGGTCTCCCATCTTAGTCCCTCCACAGAAGAGGCAGTCCAAAATGTGGAGACTAGATGCTACTGCCCCGGCGAGCTCAATGAACAAGTTTTGGGAGGCATGAGGAATCACAAACTCCGCTTTCATGGCTTCATAGAAAGAGTGATGTATTCGATAAGGTGCAGATGCATGAGCCTTAGTATTCAGCTGTATATGTATAAAGGTTCCAGGATCTACGCCGCCTCCTGCTATCCGTAACCCAAATCTGTACCCCTGCTTCCACTGGCTAGGGTTAAGTATGATGAGTCGCACTGGATTACAGGCACCTTTCTTACATTTCTTAGGTTCTGGTAATGACAATTTTTCCAGGATAGCCACTCTATTATCTCCATCTCGTCCCATAGGCGCACCAGTCCAAGTAGCATAATACACGCATTCCCACTTGGGACAGTAGTAAGCATCTTTGGATGATGTACTGTAGACGGTTGGGGAAGATTTCTCAGTACACTTTCCCCATCCGTATGCTCCTTCAGGACACATATATTTATCATCATAGTAGTAGGCATGCTCCCAATATCCACACTTGTGATAGACATTTCTGTTGATCACCTCACAAGCATCAAAACTCAGGGTAACATGCTTCGTGGGATCAGGAAGCTGTCGTGTGGCATTTATGAGGGCTCCATCCTCATCATTCCATCGTATCTCAAGTACATAATAAGAGGGGTTCTGCTGGGGGTTGTAACAAGTCTTACTCTTCCCCTTCGTACAGATATTTAACTCTGTACCATTATATATACACCGGCTAACTATACCAGTGCAAGTATAGTAGGAATGATAAAGTAAAGTCTGAGTGACCTTCAGTCCAGTTCGGGTGGTAGTTATACAAGCTGCACAAGGGGGTAAGGCAAAAGTCTTTTCCAGGAATCCCAGGACCGCTACTCCCACAAGGCAATAGTGGAAGAACATTGTGATTACAGTCTTTGGAGGTCAACTGGAATATTGGGTATGTTGAGCTTTGTCAGACGGTTGCCTGGGTGAGAATCTTCACAGTCTTGACAAGTGCATATATCTATATGATTTGCAAGGTATTGTGGGCAATGTAGTTCATTCACACCAGACACAGCTGCTGACAATAATTTAGTTGTGCTCTTGGGTAAAGCCAATAAGATATTTATTTATGGGGTTATTTCTCCCAACACAGATGTGCTTGGTAGCACATAAATCAGGTAACTTGCTTTCAGTGTTAACTAGGAAAAACAAAGTCAAAATCAGGAAAACAACAAATGAAAAGCCACAAAACAAGAAACAAACTGTTCTTTTCAGGTTAACTTCTGATTACTTCCCACATAGATACAGAAGTGATTCTCTCCTAGCTCACAAGCAATTAGGTAGGCTTAATTGCTAGCAGTTATCCAGCTGAAACCCCTTAGCTGGCTTGCTTTCTACTGTGTGGGTCAAATCCTGCTTCAGGAGCTTTTCTGGGTAGATTAAAGAACAAATTTGTATTTCTTTGTGATGGTTGCTGTACTTTATAACAGAAAGTTACCAACGGAGTTTAGACAGAGAACAGTCCATATAAATAGGATCTTCATCTGCTATTATTCCCCCTTGTTCAACAAGCATGGGTTCAATATCATGGATTGGCACAGATGAATCTCTCAATGGAGCACTTTCAGGAGAATACTTGTTTCCCTGCTGTCTTTCAAGGTTATAGCTAGGGCATAGATCAGTGTTCATACCTGAGCTTCCATTGCTGTTAGAGTTCCTCTCTATATAGCCTGGCCAGTATGTAGTCCAGTTCTTATGTCCAGCCTTCCAATCCAGATCCCTGGACACTGGATCTCTCTTCACATACCTTCTGGCACGGGTCTTAGGGTCCCTTCCACGTGCAGCCGTCTCCCTCACAGGTAGAGTCTGGAGATTCCTAGCTCTGCAGCACCATTCCTCTGGCTTTCCCCAGTCCAATGGTGTATGCTGGCCCTTGGGATACCTCTCAGTATACGTACTGCTAGACCTCTCAAAGGCTTTTCTCCTCTTTCTTCCAGAGGGTTTCTTTTTCTCTCTGTCCGTCCGGTTTGGCTTCTGCCTCTGATGATCCTTCAGATGAAACTGAGGATAATTCTCTGGATATCCAAGGTGATCATGAAGATGGTCATCTGTAGAATAAACTCTACTCTTATTCTGCTTAGATGAGTGCTCCCCCCTAATACAGCGCAGCTGTGCTGAATCAGGCCCTGCCCTTTGAGATGAGTGCTTAGGGATTACCTCATAGCCCTCCTGATTGAACACACGTTTCCCCACTTCAGCTCCTCTAATGGCTGTTGGAAACCTGGTGCATTCTGGGACTGGTAGTCTTTTATGAGAAAATTCTGTTTTCTTATTTCTACCAGAACTGACAGGTTGCTTGTTCAGAGTCACTTCACCTTTTCTATAGCTCCTTCCTGAGCTATGATAAGCTTCCTTATCACAGCTTGTAGAGTCTTTTCTTCTTTTCTGCTTCAGCTGCTACCCTTGCGTGACAGGGGTAGGATGATAGAATCTAAGGACTCTTACAACGCTGGTTGTCTCCGCAATGTGAGTCGCAATGGAGTCTCAGGATCATTTACTGAAGTCCATTGACCAGGTTCAGGAGCAGCTGCCGGCTTCACTCGACTGTGATGTATCCAGGGTTCGAGTTCTGCAACTTTTACTGCAGTTGGGGTTGACAAGATGACAACATAAGGTCCCTTCCAATGCGGCGCCAGCGGGGTCTTTCTCCACTCTTTTTGATCTACACTGACACTCCTGGCTTGAAGGGATGCAGAGACTCTGTTAGGTTGATGGGCAATCGATCTTGCACCCAAGTATGATGACTCTGCAAAACAGAACCTAAAGCCAATAGTTCTTGTCTAGTTATTTCAGATCCTATTTGTTTCATATCTCCTCTAATTCCCTGTACAATGGGCGGAGGTCGCCCATACAAAATTTCAAAAGGGGAAACTCCCAAAGACTTGGTTGGGGCAGAACGTATCCTAAGAAGCGGCTATAGGGAGAACCTGGAGCCACTTTAGGTGTGTTTCTTGGCAAAGCTTGGTCAACTGAGATTTCAGGGTTCTATTCATGCGTTCTACCTTCCCTGAACTCTGGGGTCTATAGGCAGTGTGCAGCTTCCATGGTATCTGTAGAGCTCGAGCTAACTGAGTTACTTGGGACACAAATGAGGGTCCATTGTCTGATCCTATAGTCAATGGTATTCCAAATCGAGGAATAATCTCATGGAGCAGTATTTTAGTGACTTCTCGAGCCTTCTCAGTTCGGGTGGGACAGACTTCTACCCACCCAGAAAATGTGCAAACTAGAACTAACAGGTAGTGATATCCGTTTGCTCGTGGCATTTCAGTAAAATCCACCTGAATATCACTCATAGGGGCCACCCCTACTGACTGAACTCTTGGGGGTGGAACGGGACCTTGCCTAGCATTGTTCTTGGCACATGTCAAACATTGCTGTGCCACTGAAGTAGACAGGGGTCCTAGTAGCGAGATGCAAAAATGGGGTCTTAGGGCTCTTTCCATGGCCATTTTTCCATAATGTGTGGCCTGATGAAAAGCATGAACAAAAGCTGGCCCTAATGCTTCAGGAATGACTGTAGGACCTGGAGGTGAGCTACCCTCTGGAAGTGGCAGCACTATCCAACCTTTTTCTGTTAGGACCCCTCCCTCCTTTTCACAGAAATAATCCAACTCTTTTGTAGTGTATCGGGGAGCCCATGAGCTAAGGGGCATGGGGAATAAGGCTGCTTGCACTGAAGTGTCTTGGGCCACAACTCGTCCAGTTGTGGCTGCTTTTCGGGCAGTGGCATCAGCAAACCTATTTCCTCGGGTAACTTCTCCTGCTCCTGCCTGATGTCCTCGACAATGCATGACTGCAACTTGCTTAGGGGCCCATACAGCATCTAATAATATCAATATCTCGGGTCCATACCTAATGGACTTGCCTTCTGAGGTGATCAACCCTCGCTCTTTATACAAGGCTCCATGTGCGTGCAAAGTGGTAAAAGCATACTTGGAATCTGTGTACACATTTAAACTGAGTCCTTCTCCTAATGTCAGTGCTCTAGTGAGAGCTATCAGTTCAGCCTTCTGCGCTGAAGTTCCTGGGGCCAAAGCTGAGGACTCAACTACCAGATCAAGGGTCACCACTGCATATCCAGCACAACGATGTCCATTGATGACAAGACTGCTTCCATCTACAAAGAAAGTCTGTTCAGGATCCTCCAGAGGAACATCAGTTAAATCTGGGCGACTTGAAAATACAGTGTCCATAGTTTCTAAACAGTCATGATCAGGGGGCCCAGGACCAATCGGGAACAACGCAGCAGGATTCAGAGCTTGACTAACTTTTAACTGTATCTGGGGGTTTTCGCACAGCATACTCTGATATTTCAACATTCGTGAATTCGTTAGCCAGAAACTTCATTTGTGTTCCATGAGGGTCAGGACAGAATGCGGCACAGTCACTTGAAGATTCTGTCCCAGAGTAAGTTTGTCTGCTTCGCTCACTAAAAGGGCTGTTGCTGCAACAGCTCTCAAACAAGGGGGCCAACCTCTTGCTACCACATCCAACTGTTTTGACAAGTAAGCTACTGGCCGTTGCCAAGATCCAAGAGATTGGGTCAGTACTCCTAGAGCATTTCCTTGTGACTCATGGACGTAGAGATGGAAAGGCTTCTGGACATCTGGGAGACCCAGAGATGGTGATGACATCAGAGCGCTTTTCAGAGATCGGAATGCTGCATCCTGTTCAAGTCCCCACTCCAGTGGAGACTTTTCCATTCCTTTGGTAACTTGATATAATGGTTTTGCTAGCAGCGCAAAATTAGGGATCCATATGCGACAGTATCCTGCGGCCCCCAGGAAGGCTCTTACTTGCCTCCTGGTGGTTGGAGTGGGAATACTGCATACAGCTTCTTTGCGTTCAGGTCCCAAACGTCGAATTCCACTGGACAACTGGAACCCTAGGTATTTAACTTCAGTTTGACATAGTTGCGCCTTAGCTCGTGAGACTTTGTATCCAGCCTCGTTCAAAAGGTACAGAAGTTCACTGGTGGCTTGTAGACATTCACTTTCTGAATTGGTGGCCATGAGCAGGTCATCCACATACTGAAGGAGAACCCTTTGTCCTGGGTTCACTGAGTAACTTGAAAGATCTTGATTCAGGGCAGCACTGAAGAGAGTGGGTGAATTCTTGAATCTTTGAGGTAATCGAGTCCAAGTGAGTTGGCCCCGCCTTCCTGTTGTGGGTTCTTGCCATTCAAAAGCGAACAAAAGTTGACTAGTGGGGGCTAGGCGTATACAGAAAAAGGCATCTTTCAGGTCCAGGACGGTGAAATGAGTAGCCTCAGTGGGGATCAGTCCCAAGAGAGTATAAGGATTTGTACTACTGGGTGTATAGTTTCAACTGCATCATTTACCCGCCTCAGATCTTGTACTGGGCGGTAATCCCCTGTCCCAGGTTTCTTGACTGGGAGAAGAGGGGTGTTCCAAGGTGCCTGGCATTCCTTGAGAAGTCCATACTTCAACAGTTTCATCAGATGGCAGTGGATTCCTTCAATGGCTGTTCGGGGAAGAGGATACTGCTTCACATGCACTGGTTCTGCTCCTGGCTTGAGGGTGACAATGACAGGGGCTATGTTCTTCGCTAGGCCAGGTGGATTATCTTCTGCCCATACTTCAGGCGGGGCTATAAGGTTGGTGGGTATACAGGAACTGGTTGACTTAACTGGAGGTGTACTATAGAACCGCCACTCTTCTTCTCGGGGAACAGTTAGCACCATCAATCCAGCAGGCTTTGGGTTCACAGTCATTTGCATTTCTCCCCCTTCAGCAAAGGATATTTGTGCCTGAAGCTTTGCAAGCATATCTCGGCCCAGAAGTGGAATAGGGCACTCAGGCATATACAAGAACTGGTGCGTTATCTTCTGTTCACACATACGGTTCTGCAGGAATGGCTTGGTGGCCCTGTTCCCAGTGGCCCCAACAGTGGTGACAGATCGAGAGGAAAGAGGAGCCACTGGCTTTGCCACCACTGAATGTTCTGCTCCTGTATCTACCATAAAGTCCATATATTGGTCCCCTACTTTCAAACTGACCATAGGCTCCTGGGGACCCAGGGTGAACTTGGAGCCCGGTCTGGCCTAGTCCTCATCCACTTTATCCATGTCATAGCCCGTTGCTACTGCCACTCCCTCAATGGCTTCTTCTCTCTCTCGCTGGAACTGTGCTCGGTTCATTCCTCCACGATTCTGAAATCGGCCTCCTGATCTCCAGGGACTCCCTCCTCCCCTCCTGGGGGTGGAGTCAAGATGCGGGCATTCATTTCTCCAATGTCCTTCTCTGCAATGGGCGCACTGATTTGCACCCAATGGAGGCCTGCTATTTCCGCGGCCTCTTCCACGTTCTCTGGTCCTTTGGTTAGGAAAACCTCCTCCACGTCGTTCAACTAAAGCGGCAGCAAGAAGATCTGCTTTCTTCTTCATCTTTCGTTCACTTTCTCTGTCATGTTCAATTTCACGATTCACAAATACTTTCTGAGCGACTTCCATTAACTGTGCTGTATTCATACCCGCAAATCCATCCAGTTTCTGCAATTTTCGTTTTATGTCTCTCTGGGACTGACTGACAAAGGCTGCATTTACCATGCGCAAATTCTCCTGAGCAGCGGGGTCGTATGGGGTATACAATCTATAGGTTTCAGACAACCGCTCATAAAAGGCCGCTGGGCTGTCATCTGGACCCTGGATAACTTCAGATACCTTCCCGATATTCATGGCTCTCTGGCCTCCCTTCCTTAGGCCCTGCAGCAAGGCCTGGCGAAATCGCGTTAGGGCCGCTGCCCCCCTGTCATCATTCGGGTCCCATCTAGGATCTTCATTCGGGAAAGCTGCGGCAGCTGCTTGTGGGAGATTCAGATCCCCCCCCTCTACGGGATTCTCTTCTAACCAGCGGATGGCTGCTTGCACAATCCGCACTCGCTCCTCAGTAGTAAAGAGAGTGGACAGGAGCTGGCGACAATTGGCCCAGGTAGGCTGATGAGTTTGCATTATACTAGACATTAACTCTGTCAATTCCTGGGGTTTTGCTGTATAGGATGCATAATGCATTTTCCAGTTTAATAAATAAGTAGTGGAAAAAGGTATGTAGACTAGACTGGTTGGTCCTGGTGCCATCTGGCCATGGCATTAGGTGCCCTGCTTTCTCCTTCTTCTTCGGGGTTATACTTCTTGAATTATACGGCTCCCGGGTATAAGCTTCCTTGGTTGGTGACCCTGAACTGGCAGGAGAGCCTCCGCTTTCTGTCTCGTTGGAGGACCCTGGCCCTCCCGACGTACTTGGACCAGACTCGGGGCTATCACTCGGGGAAGTGGGCTTCTTTTGCTGCTGCAGTGGTAATTGCTGAGGTACCTCATCAGGTTCCGCTTCAGGTAGCGGAGCTGGGGGAACTAACCTATGTGGGTACTGGGGTAAACGGGCCAGGATTTCTGGGGACTCTGAGGCGGAATACACAGACGGCTTCCTATCCTCAACCTTCCGGGTCCCCCTAGTGGTTGCTACTAATATTCGACACTGTTCCTCATAGCAGCGCTTTACCCAAGAGGGCTGCCTTTCGCAAACACCCAACCAGGAATCTATGTAGGGGAACTGATCAGGGTGCG
This sequence comes from Ichthyophis bannanicus, assembly GCA_033557465.1. Taxonomy (NCBI): domain Eukaryota; kingdom Metazoa; phylum Chordata; class Amphibia; order Gymnophiona; family Ichthyophiidae; genus Ichthyophis; species Ichthyophis bannanicus. The sequence goes on from CM066032.1 coordinate 749,734,863, forward strand.
CTTTTTGTACAAGCTGATGAATACGAGAAACTATTTCTACATCAAAGGTGCCCCCACGGGGCCATGAAGTAGCTAACACAGGCCACTCCCTATCACATAACATTCTTAATCTAGACGGAGACATTCTTATGCCGTAGTCTCCTGAAAATCCTTTACGGAAATTCGTGTTCATACATTCCAGTGGAGTTTGCGTGGACTCCGTCCCTCCCATAATCGTAATGGCGTACACGTAATGATGTACAAGACGACAAACAGTAAGGGTAGGTAGTATGGCTGTAGGTAAGGGGTCCGTACAGCCCACAAAACACTGAGGGGAACAAACACCACATGCTTCCTCCTTTTCGCGACCTGGGCGCGATCGCCCAGCCAGGAACTGCGCTACTCAGGAGTCCGCTCTCGCTCGGTCTGTCTCTCAAGACCTCTCAATCACACAGACAATCATACCATCACAAGAAATCATTTTTCAAAATGCCCAAGGTTTTCTGACTAACTGACTATTCCCAACCAAAGGGTCGGTGGCTTCGGCTTCCGCTAACCCTTATGCTGAGGGTACTAGGACCGCCCTTATGAGAGGTGATCAGGCTCTCTTGTCTTGCGCACTCATGCGAGATTTTCCCAGTTAGTCTATACCAAATCAGTCTCGCGCACTCATGCAAGACTCTTTCCCCAGGCTTCACTGACTTTTAAACAAGAAAATGTCTACTCACCGGATCCAGTTCCCGATACCAAACCAGTTCTTGGGTTGGATCCTGGACTCCCCTTGGGTTCGGAGGTGTTGGCCGGCCAGACCCAGTGGCCCGCCGAGGCAAGGCGGAACCCTCTCCGATACAAAGGGACCGGCAGTGCCTGAGGTTTCCCTTGCGGTCGGACAGACACGGTTCCGACCGGGCCAAACCTGGAGGCGAATTGTGTGGAATATTCACTTGACTACCATTCACTATCCGGACATTCCCGGCCAATGCACCAAGAATATGTAGCAGTGAAGTGCAGACAATGAATAAATCCAGGAGTCAGTTTACAGAGTCCAAGCCAATTTATTGTGCACAAGGCCCAGTTAGTCAAAAAGGACTGGGCAAAGTTCTTACAGAAACATATTCATTTATACATTTCTTTTCAGTATGATACATGCAAACTTTCTATTGGCCCCAACCCCCCTTACGTTTGTCCAATCAGAGATCCCTCCTGGGCCTAGCACCCAGCTCCCTCCTCTAGGACTGTTCTAACAATGGTGCAGTTTCTAGGTTTGGAACTTCTCTACTGCAAGGTCGTTTCTGGCTCTAGGAATGCAAGTATTGAAACATTTCTATTTTCACAGCACAAGAGAATAATGAAAGATTTATGCATTCATGAAAACTTCTTATTAAGCAGTTTAAAACAGTTTTATAAAACTTTTACAGACTTTGGTTCTTTACTGAGATGGGGGTTGGAATCGGGGCCTAACTTACAGGCCTTTCACATTTGCAGACTATTATAGGCCATAGCCTGCCACAGTTTTACGTCTCTTTTCCTACACTAATCTTTCTTCCTCCATCAGGGAGTAAGATTAGTGTGGGAAAATTGAGCACAGACTGCTGCGCTAAGGGGTAACAGTTTGCTGCATCAGCCCATCAGTACTGCTGATATCTAGGACGTTGACCTGCTTGTGAACTCGCCTCCTCTCCCCCATCTTTGTTCTTAAATTAAATCACTGGAGCTCAAATGACCACCTACCAGACATTTAAAAACTTTCTTCATTTGTAGGTGTGTATCAGGTTGATTTTCACCCTCTTCCCCGTCCAGGGTTCTGTTACTACAGTATGTGCTATGGAGGGAGCCCAGAAATCTTTTCATGGCTTACTGATTTTGCAGCTAGGGTGTTCTTGTCAGTACCCAATAGATTAAAATCTTCCACCAACAGTATCTCTTCCTTCATTGCAATCATGTGGACCCTGTGACTTAATCTTTATTCAATTTATATGACCTTGTTGGAGATCTGCAGATTACAGCCTTGTAAATTGAAGTGCCATTTTTCCTTATCTTTGACGTGCTGCTTCTCTTTACATAAAAAGCATTAAAGCAACTGATATAAGAAAATTCTATTTCCCCCTTTTCTTCCTACCTCATCCTTCCCGAATAGATTACTGTAGAGCCTGATGTGGCTGTATCTCTGGTATGGGCCTCACTGAACCGCTGTGACTGCAACATTGTCAAAACTTGTTCCTTTCATTAGGACTGCCAAGTCTAGTATTTTATTACCCATAATATGAGAAATTTGTACAAATATCTGCTGCCAGATATTGCTCCTTCCCTCTATATCTACCCACCTTGAGGGTAATTTTATAACAGGTTACTTGTGTGTGAAGGCCAAATAGGTGCCTATATTTAGCGTATTTTAAAAAGACACATTGGAGCCTAGGTGTCTTTATAAAATACTAGGGCAAAATGTCAGAAATCAGAGTTAGATTGAAACCTTGGGAATTTATGCCTGCTCGAGAGCAAGTGTAAACGTTAGCATGTAATATACATGTGTAAGTTGGTATTTTATAAAATATGCTTGTAAATTGTGACTCTGCCCAGGCTTTACCTACTGCTTCTTTCCTTTTCAGTACCAATGCCTCTTTGAAAAATAATCCCACCTTGCAACTACTTATCTTTAGCTTCATTGGCAAGCTTCATTCCCCTGTCCCTTTAGTTCCCACCCGCCACCCAGTCCCTTTCATTTCATTCCATCCTGTCCCCAACCACCAATGTTAAAGGGCTCAACACTGAGCCAGAAAATGTGTCCTGTGTTTACTCCCGCTCAACACCCTCCTCCTGTTATACACACACAATCATCAATGCTCCAACAAATAAAGGGAGAGAGAAGAAAACAAAGGTGGGGTACAACCGAGAAAACACAAAATAAAACCTTTCCATATTCTCAATAGTTAACAATCTTAAAGAACACACTGTAATAATAGTCCAAATATTTCAGTTCATCTCCCTCAAACATGCCACCTAAAGATCCATCTCAAACAGGTGTGTCATGGTTGAATCAGCCATGCTAGCCCGTTTTTATTCAAAGTTCAACCCAGATCTGTTTATCACACAGCATACTGAACTTTGGGACAATGTGCTATTAATAGTTAAGTCTCTCCAGCGCAGTTTCCAGTACTGTTCACAGCCAGAGTTGTAGTTTAAGGTCTTTCATCTGAACTGAGCCAGTACACTCTGTGGGGCCCTGTATCCCACAACAAATGTTTTTGTTTAGATACCACCAATTACCAATTAGCAACAAATTACTCAGACTACAAATTGCTCTAATACAATGCTTTTTATTTGGGTACCAAAACAAACAAACAGCAACTGATTTGAGCAAAAGCCTCTGTCTGAGAAAGGTGGTGGACAGTCCACTTCCCTTACCGGAATTGGGGAGCAGACTGCCCGCTGAGTTATGGAGCCGTCCCCTTATATAGATATTCTCTGTCACAAACTTCTAGAAAGTCTGATGTCATCCTCAGAAAGTCAGAGTTACTTGCAAAGAAAGAAAACTCTGCTAGAACTCCTTCTCTGAGGCCCCCTCCCATGAATTATGCCAATTATGCCTTAGGGCTGCCCTCTCTACAGCTGGTGCTCCCAAGGTCTTCTGGTCTTTGCTTAATTGTGCTTCTTATCTGAGCTGTGGAGCAAATCTTTCCTGCATTCCTTGGGCCCGTTTATGGTCTTTCATCTCCTGGTGCTAAATTACATTTTCTTTTCTTCAAGGCTGAAAGTATGTTTTCTGCTAATTATTTCTCTGAGCTGACCTGTATTTTCCTCTGAGCCTGACTCTATGTACTTCTACTCAAAGCAAGGCCTCCAGACTGCAGCAGGCCGCAAAGCTCTCTTGTAGCATATACTTTCTTAGATAGCCCACAGGATCTTCTTGTATCATCGTGCAAACTGCAGGCAGGCCAGGATTACAGTCACAGATAGCAGCTGAAGGAGCAAAACTATCCCTAAGCCAAAAATATCCCAACAACTCGTAATCCTTTAACTGTTTGAATGTTTAGAACACTTGCTTTCTGATAGGATTCATGAGTACATGGCCGTGTCACTGGAGCAAGTCTCTCTAAATTGGGCACAGGTTGCTGACATATTATTTTGGCTTTAGACCTGCAGCCAGAAGACCCAAGCATTTAGTCCACAAATTGCAGCTATGCCTTGGCACTCCAAGCGTGCCGGTCATAGTCAAAGGTCTGTAGCCAAGTTAGTTTTTGTGATTACTCATGAATGCTTACAATCTCTTGTCAAAGGTTGCAAAATACTAATATATTCCTCAAAAACATTGCTGCTATCCCAGTTGTATCCATAAATCTAATAAAAGAGAAAAAAAACATCTAGTCCCACAGGTGCTCCTTGTGGCCTTGGGCAAGCCACTTAACCCTCTGTTGCCTCAGGTACAAAAAAAAAACAGATTATGAGCCCTTTGGGGACAAGGGAAAAATATATATACTGGTAGAAAAGAGGTATATAAGCCGTGTTATTTAACCATCACATACTTTTAATTTCAAGTCCCCTAATATCCTTAGGTTTAACTGCCAGTCTTGGCCACCCTGTCTCCTAGGTTATTACTTTCCAGCTGTTGGGCCACCTCAGAGAGCAGTCCAAAATGGTGCAGGACCCCAGTGTGACAGACATAAAAACATAAGATATGCCATACTGGGTCAGACCAAGGTCCATCAAGCCCAGTATCCTGTTCCAACAGTGGCCAATCTAGGTCACAAGTACCTAGCAGTTTCCCCAAAAGACAAGGTTCCACAATGCTTGTATTGGGGCAAGCAGTGGATATCCAAGGTCCCCTTTAATAATGGTTTATGGACCTTTCCTCCAGGAACTTGTCCAAACCTTTTTTAAACCCGGCTACACTAACAGCTTTTACTACATCCTCCAGTAACGAACTGCAGATTTTGATTACACATTGAGTGAAAAAATATTTTCTCTTATTAGTCTTAAATAGGTTAACCCTGTAGCTTCATTGCATGTCCCCTAGTCTTTCTATATTTTGATGGCGTAAACTATCTACGTTTACCCCTTCCACTCCATTCATTAATTTATAGACCTCTATCATATCTCCCCTCAGCTGTCTCTTTTCCAGGTTGAAGAGCCCTAACGTTTTTAGCCTTTCTTCATAGGGGTATCCTTCCATCCCCTTTACCATTTTGATGACTCTTCTCTGTTCCTTTTCTAATAACGCTATATCCTTTTTAAGATATGGCGACTAGAACTGCACACAATATTCAAAGTGCTGTCGCACCATGGAATGATACAGAAGCATTATAATATCCTTTGTTTTGTTCTCCATTCCTTTCCTTATGATACCTAGCATTCTATTTGCTCTCTTGGCTGCCGCTGCACACTGGGTGGAGGGTTTGAACATGTTATCCACGATGACACCTAAATCTCTTTCCTGGGTGGTGGTTCCTAATGTGGAACCTTGCATCGTATAACCATAGTTTGGGTTGCTCTTTCCTAACTTTGCAGTTGGATGCCCAGTCTTCCAGTTTATCAAAGTCCTCTTGCAATTTTTCACAATCCTCATCGGTTTTAACAACTTTGAATAATTTTGTGTCATCTGCAAATTTGATTGCCTCACTTGTTCCCATTTCCAGGTCATTTATAAATATGTTAAAAAGCAGCAGACCCAGCTCAGATCCCTGGGCTACTCCACTATCCACTTTTCTTCATTGAGAAAATTGGCCATTTAGCCCTACCCTCTGCTTTCTATCTTTGAAGCAGTTCCTGATCCACAATAGTACACCGCCTCCTATCCCATGACTTTTTAATTTCGCCAAGAGTCTCTGATGAGGGAACTGGTCAAAGGCTTTCTGAAAATCCAGATACACTATATCAACCGACTCACCTTTATCTACCTGTTTGTTCACATCTTCAAAAAAACATAACAGATTAGTAAGACAAGACCTTCCTTGGCTAAGGCCATGTTGGCTGTCTCCCATTAAACCATGGCTATCTGCATGTTCAGTAATTGTGTTCTTTATAATGGTTTCTGCCGTTTTTCCTGATACTGATGTCAGGCCCTCTGGTCTGTAGTTTCCCAGATCCCTTTTTAGAAATTGGCGTTACACTGGTCATCCTCTAATCTTCAGGTATTACAGATGATTTTAATGATAGTTCACAGATTACTAATAGGTCTGCAATCTCGTATTTCAGTTCTTTCAACACCCTTGGATGTTTACCACCCGGTCCAGGTGATTTGCTACTCTTCAGTTTATCAAATAATGGTAATATATCTTCTCAGTGTATTGATATTTCTTTCAATTCTTCTGTGGCATCACCTTTAAATACCATTTCAGTCATGGGTAACATCTCTACATCTTCCTCAGTAAAGACTGAAGCAAAGAATTCATTCAGTCTCTCTGTTATGGCCTTGTGCCCTCTTAGTGCCCCTTTTACCCCTCTATAATCTAATTGCCTCGGAAGAAAGGCCTGGCAATCTACTTCCGGTGACACTGCCAAGAAAACCCAGGAGCCTCTGGGTCACCAGGAGTCAGGACTGACTCGAAGGCACACATTGCATTTGCAATCTAATAGTCCAACTAACTCTCACAGATTTTTTGCTAAAAATGCACTTGAAAAAGTCTTTATTATGCGTTTTTGCTTCCACAGCAAGCTTCTCAAATTCTCTCTTTGCCTGCCTTATCAATGCCTTGCATCTAGCTTGCCAGTGCTTATGTTTCCAGTTTTCATTATTTGGCTCCTTTTTCGGCTACAACAGCCAATCTGACCTCACCTTTAAACCATGCTGGCAGTTTTTTGGACTTCTTTCCACTTTTCTCAAAGCATGTAATACAGCTGGTCTGGGCTTCCAAGATAGTATTTTTAAACAACACCCAAGCTTGATGTAAGTCTTGGACCTTTGCAACTGTTCCTTTTAGTTTTTTCTTAACTATTTTCCTCATTTTATCATAGTCTCCCTTTTGAAAGTTAAAAGATAGTACCGTGGATTTCCTTACTGTCCTTCCTCCATTTATTAAATCAAACACAATCATGCTATGATCACTATTGCCAAGTGACCCCAACACCCTTGTCTCTTGCACCAGATCTTGTATTCCATTAAGGACTAGGTGCTGCATACCTCATCATGAAACAGATCTTTTTCTCCACTAACTTGACACAGATTCCTACATATGTTCTCCTTAAAGCAGTTTTTGATGAATAGTCCTGAAAAAATTGTATCTGTTTTTCTTGATAGTGCAACTCCCTGGCCTTTCAGTATGATCACTGTGCGAGGCTTAGTCTCTCCCACTTTAAGACCCAGCTTTTGTGCCCTCTTAATGTACACTTTTCCCATGTGAAGATTGATTGGCAGGGCCATTATCAGCCAGATCTTTAAAAAAAAAAAGAAAATTCAGCTCATGATCTTCCAATGTTTCAGGAAGGCCCACAAAATGGAGATTACTTCTTCATGACTGGTTCTCTGTCATCAGTTTGTGGCTTGTACATTTCTAGTTTCCTTTGCTTATCTCTTAATTGTGCCTTTGTCCTGAGTATACTATCTTCTGTATCAGATATTTGGCATGCATTTCTACCATTTGGGAAGCATTGTGTCTGGTATACTTCTGGTTTTTCTCAAATTTGCTCTCCAAGTCAATTATTGCAATTACAAATAGATAGGTAATTTGTGCGGCATTAAGTGTAACTGCATCACTTGTGCTGTCTCCCAGTTTGGGATCCATCTGCTTATCCTGATCTTTACTTTTTTCAGCAATTTTATGGTCATTTCAGAATGGGCCTTCACAAAAAATGACTGGCTCATAACAGGGAGTACGGCCTCCGAAACCAGGCAGGCCACAGACCGCACCATTTGCCTCCTGGAGCATCTGGGGTTCGTGATCAGTTGCCCAAAGTCCCACCTTACTCCATTTCAGTCCCTGGAGTTCATCAGGACTTGCTTGGACACCCTTCGGGACATGGCCTTTTTTCCTCAGGACAGGGTAGACCACCTCGTATCCTACCTCGTGTCCCTGATGTCCGAGGTGCGGTGCTGCGCCACTGTCCTGGCCCGGACAAGGCTTTGCCTTCTTGGCCACATGGCCTCCACGGTCCATGTTGTGTCCAATGCCTGTCTCAACATGCGGGTGACACAGAGATGCCTCAGAGCACAATCGACGCAATTGACCGGCTGCCTCAGACTCCATCTCGGTCTCTCCCAGCGCGATGGAGTCTCTGGCTTGGTGACAGGAGTTTCAGAACCTGCTTCGCAGCATGCCCTTCCAAGCCCTGGTGCATCAGGTGTTCTTGACCACGAACGCCCCTCTGGTGGGCTGGGGAGCCCACTGTGAGGGACGATGCACTCAGGGGATCTGGTCCCTTGAGGAATTCCGGCAACAGATCAACTTGCTGGAGCTACGGGCCATTCGCCTCGCTCTCAAGGTTTTCAGGGACCACTTGCAGCACCGAGCGGTGCTGGTCCAGATGGACAACCAGGTCACTATGTTCTGTGTGAACAAACAGGGTGATACTGGCTCCTACAGCCTCTGTTTGGGGGCGACAGCCCTGTGCTCCTTTGCGGTGAGCCAGGGCATGATCATCTGGGCCACTTTCCTCCTGGGTCAGGACAATGCATTGGTGGACTGGCTCAGCAGAGTCCTCCAGCCGCAAGAGTGGTGCCTGTATCCCTGAATGGCGCAGCGACTCTTCCAGCATTGGGGGGACCCTAGACCTGGACCTCTTTTCCAGCATGGTGAACTCGCAGCTTTCTTGGTTCTGTGGTCTCCTGCACCTGGGCAGGGTGTCCCCCAATGCTTTCCTCATCTTGTGGGACACGGGCCTGCTATTTGCCTCCCCCCCCCATGCACCTCATCGCCTGGACCTTTCTCAAGGTCCTGTAGGACAGGGCCTCAATGATTCTCATAGCCCCGAGGTGGCCCAGGCTGCCTTGGTTTCCCCTGCTGCTCCGTCTCTCGGTGGAGCCCTCGATCCCACTCGGGTTCTCACTGGAGCTGCTGACAAGGAGGAGGAGGGTCTGCTTCTTCACTCCAATCTGAGGTCCCTGTCCCTCACAGCTTGGCGGCTGAGCAGGTTGCTCTTGCCTCCTACCATCTCCCCGTGGAAATTGAGACCATTCTTTGGCCTCACGAAAGGACTTTACCAGACGAGCTTACGCCTTCAAGTGATGTCGGTTCTCGGTGTGGTACTAGGAGCTCCGAGCGAAACCATTTTCATGCCCTACCAGTTTGGTCTTGCAGTACCTGCTCCACCTCTCGCAGTCTGGGCTTAACTCAGTCAGGGCTCACCTGAGTGCCATCTCAGCAAACCACCACCCCATCAAGGGCAAACCTGTTTCGGGGCAACAGCTTGTGTCTCATTTCATGTGAGGCCTGCTTCTTTCCAAGCCCCCTACCCTGCCTTCCTTTGGTGGAATGGGACCTCAGTGTGGTCCTCATGGAGCTGACCAAGCCGCCCTTTGAGCCCATGGCTACCTGCCCACTGTGGCACCTGTCATGAAAGGTGGTCTTTATGAGCTCTCACCTCTGCCCGAACTCCGGGTGCTGATGGCCGAGGCACCATACACGAGGTTCTGTAGGAACTGGGTGATCCTGCTGACTCACCCCAAGTTCCTTCCGAAGGTTGTCTCGGATTTTCATCTCAATCAAGAGATAGTGCTGCCCACTTTCTTCCCAAAGCCCCATGCTGACTGGACATTGGCGATTTGCCACACCCTGGATTGTAAGAGGGCTCTCTTTCTACCTGCAGCGGACTCGGGACTACCGCAGATCTGGGCAGCTCTTTGTTTCCTTCGATCCCAGCCATCTGGGGATGGCGGTCACCAAGCGTACCCTGTCCATCTGGGTAGCGGATTGCATTGCATTTGCCCAGGCTCAGGCCGGGTTTCCCCTGGAACGTTGAATCACGGCTCACAATGTCCGAGTGATGGCGATGTCTGTTGCTAGCCTACGCTCTGGGCCACTGGCAGACATCTGCCGGGCTGCTACTCACACCTTCATGGTGCATTACTGCCTGGAGAGGGGGTCCCGTTGGGATCCTGCCTTCAGCCAAGCTGTACTCCGTAATCTGTTCGGGGTTTAACCCTTTGAAGGCCTACTTTAAATTTTTAATCCACATTCTGCAGCCGGGTTAATTTTTGCATATTTCAGGAAAATTGTACCCGTCTTATTCAATATGTTCTAATAGTGATTTTCCTTCTGCTATGGTCATGTATTATATACCATTTGATAGGAATATTTAGTCAGAAATTTGGATCCTGAGAGTTTTGGGCTCGGCCTGGAAAGGGTTAAGCAACTCCTGCCCTCTGACCCTTCTTGTTCCGGCTACCGGGAGCGTGGCCATCCACGGACCCAGGGTCCTCAGGCTGCCTTCGCCTTTCTTTGACAACTGCTCATGGCCATGCCGTGCTTTTTTCTACAGGTCCTCAGTAGCCTGTAGCTAGGGAGTCCCATATGTGAGGACTGACTTCCCGCTTGTTCCTGGAGAAAGCATAGTTACTCACCTGTAACAGGTGTTCTCCAGGGACAGCAGGAATCAGTCCTCACAACCCTCCCTCCTCCCCTTGTAGTTGCTGTCTATTTTGCCATCTTCTTGAGGGGGTTATAGCTATGGCACTTGACTGAGTAAGATGGCACCTTTGGGTGGGAAGGCGACCATGCATGCATGGTGGCATTCCCAAAGGCTTTCTTTGAAAGCTAGGGAAGTGCTCCGCATGGGCTCCGTCGGTGCCGACATCACCCATATGTGAGGACTGATTCCTGCTGTCCCTGGAGAACACAGGTGAGTAACTACGCTTTGTCGTTGCCCATTACCTCATACCCTCCTGTAATTTCCTGAACTTTTCTAGCACTATAATTGTTCCCAACAAGGTCATTTATTTTATGTATTTTCTTTATTTAGCTTGCACCTTTTTCATTGATAGCTCAAGGCAAGCTACATTGAGGTACAGTAGGCATTTCCCTGTCATCAGAGTATCCAATATAAAGTCTGCATTTGATAACCTGTGTTAACCAATTAGAGTTAAACATGTGGTTAGTAAATGGGCTCCATTGGAAATAAGGGGTCTTATGTTATTTAATGTGCATTAAATCATATTAATGCATGTTAGTAAATGTGGCCCTAAATTTGTTCCTGAGACAATGAAAAGTGAAGTGAATTGCCCAAGGTCACGAGAAGCATGAGAGAGGTTACTATGCCACATTTGTCCCCACATTCACTATTACATCTCTCCTTTTCATGCTTCATAAGAATATGCTTGGTATCTCTGTTTGCTGAATTTCAGTCAATAGGTAGTGTCCTTGGGTTTCTGTGCTGCTCCTATCTCCTGGATGTCAAACAAACTGATAGCTTTGACATAAACCACAGCCAAAGTTGTGCTCTCCAACAGTGTTACTGGGAAGAGGCTACATACCTGTTTTTCTCTGTTTGTTGTAGGAAGGAGGATCACTGGATTTTATAGTGTCTAGCCAACCCGACCCCTTGTGCCCTGCTCACACTGACTGTCCTTTCTGTCTATTGCCTTGCAGCTGAAGGATTTAAAGAGACAGCTGCACCTGGAGCGCAAGCGAGCAGATAAGCTTCAGGAACGACTGCAGGAGATCTTGACAAACAGCAAGACCCGTACAGGTAGGGGCAGTCCATGCCATCTAGGTACATGCATACCACATCTCTCTACAGATGTGTCCCTTTTGACTGTCATCAAGGAGCCAGCATGTATTGCCTCTCCCTAATTACTCCTTCCTTATCCAGGTCTGGGAGCCAGTACTCATGGTTTTTACTCTTAGTCATTCCTTGTCCAGCCCTTTTCAGGGAATCCTTATACATTCTCTCTTGCTTTTTCTTTTTCTCCATGGACAAGCACGATAAATCCTTACATATGGGTGACCTCTCCAATGCAGCCTCGTGAGGGACATTCCTCAGCTCCTTCTAGAAGCTTTAAGAAAAGCCCACTGTGTATGCATGCCCGTTCCTACTTGCCGCCATTGACCTGAGAATCATAGTCTGGTTTTTTTTTTCCCGCAGAGCTGTTCAGACATGGCTTTTGTCGATGTATCACTTATCCTGTGATTTGCTGCTCTAGCAGTATTTTTACTTGCTTATCATGTACATTATTTTTCCTGCCTGCCCCATGCTTTTTCCTACCCATGACTTTTAAAAGAGCCAGAAGCGCCAAGTCACACTCTTTGGCACCTCCAGGAGGGGAGGTTAGGACCATAGACTCTTTTGGGAGAAAGTTTTATTAGAACACCATACTCATGTTCTGTGTGGAGTCCTACCAGCTCTGCATGGGCATGCATTTGTGGAACACCTTTTTATTTATTTATTTTATTTATTTATTTATTACAGGCTCTTATATACTGCTCTATTTAGCATCAGCGCGGTTTACAATATAACAAAAAGACCAGAGCAACAAGCTGTTTGGTTTTACATAGAACAGGTTTTACATAGAACAGGTATGAGCAACTTGGATACACATGGGGGACATTGTTAACTGAAACTATTTACATGCTGTATATACATGTATGTACAGTAGGAGTTATTCTTAGTTTGATATGAGTCTTGTAGAACAGGAGGTCAAAAAGGGGATGGTCAGTCAGGTCAGTGGTTGACTGGTATGGTAGTATTGTGGGAACAGGTGAGATTTGAGTGCTTTTCTGAATAGAGTTAGATCGGTGATAGCCCGAATCTCAGGTGGTAAGGAGTTCCAGCACTTGGGGGCATAGAAGCAGAAAGCCCTGTTAGACGTCGCTAGTGTGCATTTTGTAGCTGTCTTAGGGATTACTAGCGCGTTTGTAGATGTCGTTCTCCTAGATCTGTTAGGTGGGATGGTCTGAATGATGTCTAATAGTGATGGGGAGGTGATGCCCTTAATGGCCTTGAAGGTGAGTACCAAGGTCTTGAATAACAGTCTTCCATGGATGGGGAGCCAGTGAAGCACAGCCTAGAGGAGTTTGCAAGTTTTCTTTTGCCAGAGAAGATTTTGCAATTCTGCTACTTAGTGGGACAAGGGAAGGAGTGCAAAAAATACATGGTTTGAGCGACTAATGATATTTTTCATACAGCACTGAGAGCTTCTACAATGAGTATTGGTTTCAGGAGATTCTCATGGTCCTGGGCCTCAGCCTTACAGCCCAGTGTGCAGGAGCAACTTGCTGATGTGCTATGCTGCAGGGAGAATCTGTTCAGAGGCAAGATTCAGGAAGCTGCTACCATGATCAAGCAGTATAATTTATTTATTTATTTATTTATTTATAGTCTCTTATATACTGCACTATTCAGCATCAGCGCGGTTTACAATAAACAAGGAGTTACACAATTCAACGGTACTTTGTGTTTACAGAAAAAACAGGAAATACAACTCGGATAACAGGGTAATTAATTAATATAACAGACATGATCTCATCCTGGCTTCAGTATTGTGTATGGGAGGTCTGTAGGGTGTCTGTATTGAATTTGTATGTTTGGAAGGTCTGTGGGTAGGTTGTGTTATCTGGATTGTTTAATGGATAAGACAAGAGGAAGAGGTAGTGTTTCAAAGCTTTTCGAAACTGCAAAAGGTCTGGTATTGATCGGATGTTTTGAGGAAGGCTGAAACCATGCGGACCCTCTCTAGACACCCTACTGACCCAGCTGCCTGTTCCAGAGCAGAGGGCAGAGGAGATCCTACTGTTCGCACAGGCATAGGCATCCTCTTCCTGCACGCTCTTCTCATTTCAAGCAGGCGCCTCATTCCCACCCCAGACAAGAGGTCTCAAAAGGCCCAGCCAGCTGTTCAGCCAAAACCAGGGATGGGGTTTTGACTGACTCCCTCAAACATGGATGATCTACCAGTACCGGAGTCGGACAACGTATCTGTTGGAGGGAGGCTCACTATCTTTACAGACCATTGGTCCCTCATAACCTCTGACAGCTGGGTTCTAAAGATAGTCCACTTTGAATACAGATTATATATATTTGAGCTCCCTGTAAATTCTCCCCCGATACTTCATTTGCTTGTCTCCCAGCATCTGGAGCTACTTCAAGAAATCTCCTTCCTTTGCATGGCAAACACCATTGAGCTCATGGCACCAGAGCAAGATTGGCAGGGTTTTTTTTCCATATACTTCCTGATGTCCAAGAAAACAGGGGGATTTCGATCTATCCTAGATCTGAGAGATTTGAACACGTTTCTCATTCAGGGAAAAGTTCAGAATGCTTTCTGTCAGCTCCTGCTCCCCTTTTTACAAAAGGAGATTGACTATGTTCTCTGGACTTAAAGCTAAAGGCTGCCTTTGTCTACATTCAGATATATTTCAGTCACTGGCAGTATCTGAGATTCGTCATAGGGAACGTGGCCTTGTGTCCACTGGAGCTTTTACCAAATGCCTATCTACTGTCGGTGTATCTATTTAGACTGGGAATGCACAAGTTTCTCTATCTTGACAATTGTGTTGTCAAGCGTGCCACTCAGGAAAAAGTTCACATATCTGTACATATTGCTATCCAGGTGCTGGAGCTATTAGTTTATCCAAAAACTAGCCACCTAAAGATATGGAAAGTAAAGCATAAAACATCGATCAAAAAAGCCCCTCCAAGATTAGGGGCAAAAAATACATATAAGTATCCAGATCTCTTAAGGACAATCAAGCCCAAACAATTTTAGGCTATTGAGCCAGCATGGTATTGCAAAATGCAATTTGTGCCTTCGAGTCAGTGCTGACTCCTGGCGACCTAGAAGCTCCTGGGTTTTCTTGGCAGGGTCACCGGAAGTAGATTGCCAAGCCTTTCTTCCGAGGCAGTGGAGGGTTAAGTTACTTGCCCAAGGCTACAAGGAGTGCTAGTGGGAATTGAACCCTGGTTGCTTGGTTACCAAGCCAGTGTTCTAACCACTAGGCTACTCCTCCACTCCCAGCATGGTATTAGATAATCATTAGTCCATGAGACTGGGCTAGTAACAACGACATACAAAACTCTCCCATTAAAAACCTAAAATGATCAACTGTCAAACAGCATACCACAACTCAAGATATTGCACCAGCTGAAAATATTTTCTAACAATGAATATCAAATGCCATAAATGCCAATGCAATATTGTGTTTCGATGGTAATATTACTCATCTGCATTAGGCTTGCTTATCATGGTTGCTCCCTTTCTTGCCGGGGTCCATTCACACAGCTCACACCATGACTTAAACAGCAAACATTTTAAGGATAGCAAAGCCACTACCAGTTGGAAACTCAACCAATCAAACACTCACAAATTTCTCATATTCCTTATCGTTCCTCCATTCCAGTCCTGCACCTGTGGGTAGTGTCACCTCACCAGCAGTTTGGAGACTGAGCATGTCTTGATTGATGACATCAGGGTATACATACCGGTGGCACCTCCCACCAGTGCCAGTTTCTCATTCTCCAAGTAGCTAGGATGAGGTGATTCCATTTGGGAGGACTCGCTAGAGGAACATAAGGATTGTTTACTTAAAAGAAAAAGCTTAAAATAAAGGGTTTCCTCTGAGGAGGAAGAAGAAATTCAGAGGAAGCAAAACGATAAGAAATTGGCTGGGGCAAAGTCTTGGAGGCTCCCGGGATGGTGGGGGCAGAAACGGGCAGAAAGTACTCTGGCGGTGAGACAGGATCACTTCTGCGGCCTCTCCCGCAGTGGTGCTGAACCCACGGAGGATCAGGTAGCAACCGTCAGCACACTTCCTCCCTCTGAGCACTCCCGACGATGCCAAAGCTCTACCGGCAGCTGAGCATTGCATTGGGAGTGCAGGGGCATTGCATTGCATTACAAGCGGACCAGAGGTGAGTGCATTGGGGGCAGCTTAGAAGCTGCAAATTCAGGCAGGCAGGCTGGTCGACGTTTTCCCCCTTAGCGCGGGAATGGTCGCCATTTTGAGAACCGTGATTTATTTTCTGTTTTTCTTTAAAGACTTTTTTTTTCTTGTAGTGGTTGCTGTGTTTTGGGAGAAAAAGAGCAGGCAGCTAAGCATTGGCGGACTCCGAGGCAGCTGCATTCATGTTTGTGGGTTTTTTTTAAATTTTCTTCTATCTTGGGGTGCATTGGAAAAAAAAAGAGGAAAGTGAAGGCAGTAAAAGCTTTAGCTTAACTTAGGCCTGACGTTTTGGTGTTACAAAAAAAAAAACATAGAAAGAAGGTATACCCTGGAAGGTAATTCGGCACTTAAGGATGTGCAAGATAGGAAGGTGAAAGCCCTGCTAAAACAAGTATTTGATATGAATGCCCCATCCTTGCAGACATCTTGTCTAAAGTGCTTTTATAGCACGGGCGTGCTTACTATGGATGCAGGGACTTATTGAGACCATGGGAAGTTCTCAGCTACCAGCAGAGATGGCCAGGTTAGAATCTGGCGCAGCTTATTTGGTAGATGCCTTTTATGATTTGATTAGAGATTTGTTGAAGAGTATGGCAGCGGTGGTAGCAGCATGTTGCTACCTCTGGCTCAGAAATTGGTCGGCTGATGTCTCATCCAATCACATTTGAGCAAGTTACTCTTTCGGGGGAAGCTCTTATTCGGAGAAGATCTAGATAAGTTGGGCGGGAAGGGGACCGCGCATGCGTGCCTGCATTCCCAAAGGCTTTCTTTGAAAGCTGGGGAAATGCTCCGCATGGGGGCTCCGTCGACGCCGACGTCACCCATATGTGAGGACTGATTCCTGCTGCTCCTGGAGAACACCTGTTACAGGTGAGTAACTACTCTTTCCAGTTCCACTCCAAGCTCCCCCATCAGCCAATTTCCAATCCTAGCCCCCTTGTCAGCCCACTTTGTCCTATTCCAGCCCCCATCAGCCCATTTCATGTCCTAATCCAGCTCTTCATCAGCCCATTTCCAGTCCAAGTTCCCCCCCCCCACACATCACAGCCCATTTCGTCCGTTCCCCCCCACCATCTCAGCCCACTTGCAGTCCTCCCCCCACATCACAGCCCACTTGCAGTCTGTTCCCCCCCCCCATCACAGCCCATTTCCAGTCGGTTCCCCCCCCCCCACCATCACAGCCCATCCAGTCCTAGATGCCCCCCCCCTCCTCCTCCGAAGAGCCCCGTGCCTTTTAAGGGGCTGTAGAGGGAGCCGGGGCAGTCCGCGCGAGGCCCTGGCTCCCTCTAAACAGCCGGCAGCGTGAAGAGCCTTTACCTTCATGCTGGCGGCTGTTTCAATGAAGCCGGGAATGCCGGGAAAGGTTAAAGTAAATTTGCGGCTTGAAATCTAGGACTTTGAGCTTGCTGTGAGGGGACTCTGCATTGGCTTTTATCTCAAACCACACTATGTTATGATCGCTGCTGCTCATATGGGCACCCACCCGGACATTTGACACACTTTCTCTGTTGGTGAGTACTAAATCCAGCATCAAACTTTCCCTGGTCGATTCCATCACCATTTGTCTAAGCAATGCATCTTGGAAGGCATCCACAATTTTTTTACTACTTTGCAGATTTGCAGAAGGAATACTCCAGTCCACATCGGATAGATTAAAGTCACCCAATAAGACCTCTTTCCCCTTCAAGGCTACAACTTGCCATATGAAAAATATTCAAATTGTGATCTCATCTTGGGAACAGTACATGTTTCTTCCCTTGCCAGATACTTTATAAAATAACAAAAACCATACAAAAAGATACACAGAACCTACAGAGCATACTTACCACACCATAACCCTAATTCCCAGAACTCAAACTGGAGCAATGCTGCTTATGAAAAGACATGCTGTAAATATTACATCAGGCCCTAGTAAACCAATACAACTACTTTGGGGGGAAAAAGAACAAGCTGGACAGCGAACTTACTTAACTGTAATGGGAGTTCTCCGTGGACAGCAGGATAAGTCAGCCACACCTGGTGACATTCTCCATTGGCTCCATGCGGAAGTGCTCTTTAGAGATCAGAAAGGCAAGCCTTTCTGAGCATGTGTACATAGCCCAACCCACCGGCCCGCCCCTAGCGAGCTCAATAAATCCCCAGCAGAGTCTCACAGCTAGGCAGGCAGGCTGTTAGCGAGGCTGACTTTGTGCAGAGGAGGTGGGTGGGTTCGTGTGGCTGACTTATCCTCTGTCCATGGAGAACTCCCGTTACAGGTAAGTAACGTTACTTTCTCCATGGACAAGCAGGAATCATCCACCACACCTGTTCCCTTCTTCCCTGGAAGAGAATGAAATTGAAGAGTTCTATGAACAAGTACAAGCTGAAATTGACAGAACATGCAAACAGGATATCCTGATAGTCATGGGTGACTGGAACGCAAAAGTTGGCAACAAAGAAGAAGGCAAAGTAGTTGGAAAATATGGACTTGGCAACAGAAATGAAGCTGGAGAAAGATTGATAGAATTCTGCAAGACCAATGATCTATTCATCTCAAACACCTTCTTCCAGCAACACAAGCGGCGACTGTACACATGGACTTCACCCAATGGATTGTATAAAAATCAAATTGACTACATCTGTGGAAGTCAACGATGGAAAAGCTCTGTAACATCAACAAAGACAAAACCTGGAGCTGACTGTGGTACAGATCATCAACTACTAGTATGCAAACTCAAGCTAAAGTTGAAAAAGAGCAAACCACTCATGAATGCAGCAAAATATGACCTTGAGAATATACCACTGGAATTTAAAGACTGCCTGCAAAATCGATTTGCTGCTTTAGATACAAATGACAGAACTCCGGAAGAGTTATGGAATGACATCAAGAAGGTTGTGCTGGAAGAAAGCGAGAAGTCTCTACAAAAGGTGAAAAAGCAAAAACGGCCAAAATGGATGACGGAAGAAACTCTGAAAATTGCCCAGAAACGCAGAGAAGCTAAAGCCAAAGGAGAAAGAAAGACAATCGCAGAACTCAACAGAGATTTCCAACGTGCAGCAAGACAGGACAAGGAAAAGTACTACAATGACACTTGCAAGGAAATAGAAGCAGAAACTATTAGAGGAAGAACAAGATCGGCTTTCCTAAAGCTGCGAGAGTTAAAGAAAAAGTTCCAGCCTCGAATTGGAATGTTACAAGATGCTCAAGGTTCTATGTTGAATGATGCTGAGAAGATCAAGAAAAGGTGGAAGGAATATACAGAGTTTTTATATGATAAAGATCAAGTGGACCAACAGCCGTTTCAACCTATACCTTATGATCAGGAACCATTGGTGATGAAAGAAGAAGTTGAAGCAGCATTGAAAGCCTTATCAAAGAACAAAGCACCAGGCATTGATAGCATTCCCATAGAAGTATTGCAGCAATCTGATGCAGCTGTTACTGTACTTACAAGGCTCTGCCAAGAAATATGGACGACAACATCATGGCCAACTGACTGGAAAAGATCTGTGTTTATACCAATACTAAAGAAAGGTGATCCAACTGACTGTGGAAATTATCGCACAATCGCTCTGATCCCACATGCCAGCAAGATTCTACTGAAGATTATTCAAAAGAGACTACAGCCATACCTAGAACAAGAACTACCTGAAGTGCAAGCAGGGTTCAGGAAAGGGCGAGGAACGAGAGACATCATTGCGGATGTGAGATGGATCCTTGAAAAGACTAAAGAATACCAAAAGGATATCTATTTGTGCTTTATCGACTATAGCAAGGCTTTTGACTGTGTAAACCATGAGAAACTCTGGGCCACATTAAGAAGCATGGGTATACCAGAACACCTGATCGTTCTCTTGCGCAATCTGTACATTGATCAAGAAGCAATAGTTCGAACGGAACAAGGAGAAACAGAATGGTTTAAAATAAGCAAAGGTGTAAGACAAGGCTGCATACTTTCCCCCTACCTGTTTAATTTATATGCAGAACAAATCATCAGAGAAGCAGGATTGTATGAAGACAACAGAGGTGTGAAGATTGGTGGAAGACTCATCAACAACCTTCGCTATGCTGATGATACCACATTACTGGCAGAAAGTGAAGATGATCTGAAACATTTGCTTCTCACAATCAAAGAACATAGTCTCAAAATGGGCCTGCACCTTAATGTAAAGAAGACAAAGATCATGACAACTGGCATAATCAACAGGTTCATCGTTGAAGGAGAAGAAATTGAAATCGTGAACAACTTTAACCTACTTGGATCAACTATCAATAAAGAAGCAACAAGCAGTCAAGAAATCAGACGACGCATTGCTCTTGGCAGAATGGCTATGAAAGACCTAGATAAGATTCTCAAGAGCAGAGATGTCTCTCTCCATACAAAGATTCGACTTGTTCAAGCCATGGTATTTTCCATAACATCATATGGATGTGAAAGCTGGACAGTGAAAAAGACAGACAGGAAGAAAATTGATGCCTTTGAATTATGGTGCTGGCGGCGAATACTGTGTATACCATGGACTGCCCGAAGAACAAACCAGTCGGTACTAGAGGAGATCAAACCTAAGCTTTCTTTAGAAGCTCAGATGACAAGACTTCGACTTTCATACTTCGGACACATCATGCGAAGAGAGAGATCATTAGAGAAAGACATCATGCTTGGAAAGATAGAAGGTCAACGCAAAAGAGGAAGGCCAGCAATGAGATGGATCGCTACAATAACAGCAGCTACGGGTACCAGTCTGTCAACAATGAGCCGCCTGACTGAAGACCGAACACAATTTAGGATAGCTATCCAGAGGGTCGCCATGAGTCGACTCCGACTCGACGGCACTTAACAACAACAACAACAACGTTACTTTCTCCATGGACAAGCAGGAATCATCCACCACACCTGTTTCCTTCTTAGTTGCGCAATTGCATGTTGAGGTGGGAGGCTGAAGCAGGTGGAGGATTTAGCATTATTTCTCCGGGAACAAGCAGGGAAGTCAGTCCTAATATATGGGTGACGTCAGCACCGATGGAGCCCTCGTGGAAGCATCGCCCAATTTTCAAAGAATGCCTTTGGGAGATGCCACCACGCATGCATGGTCCCCTTCCTGCCCAAGGGTGCCATCTTGCTCACCTTTTTTCCACACAATCCTTCAGACATTGTCTGGGTTGTCCTCGGAAAAAGTTGATTTTTTTTTTGTTCCCCGAGTTTCCAACTCTCTTCCAGTATTGCACTGGTACTCTTTCCGCCTACCGATCTCGGTGGCTAGGTTTTATTTTTGTAGTCTTTTCATTATTCTCTTTTTCTAGCGGCTTCACACCCTTTTTTCTCCCGTTAGCAGGCCGGTGAGTCTTCGACCTCGCAGGGGTACTTTCTTTCCCCCATGGCTACCAGTGGTTTTAAGAAGTGTGATCTGTACTCTAAAATCATGTTTTGACCGACACACACGACTGCTGTCTTCATTGCCTCGGGCCAGACCACAACCTGGCAGCCTGTGGTCCAGCAAGGCCCTCAAGAGCCACCAACAGCAGCATGATAAGTTTTTCCATAATAAACAGCTGCTGGTCGACAGGACCATGGTGGGCAATCTTAGAGAAACACAGGAGCATTGCATGGCCATAGCCCATTAGGCAAGGGCAACAACAAGAATATTGGCCAACATGGCCCAAATGAATAAGCGATGCAGGGTGCAGCCACAACTAGCGAAACAGGTGCAACAATGGCCAAAATGACCTATGAACAACAGCGGCCAATATGGTCCATGAATAATGAAAAGTCAAAATGACTGCAGGCTCAGTCGTCTGTTGCCTCGCTTGGGTCACTTGTCCTTGTCCTGAGGCGGATGAGGCAAGGACCACTCGGCCGAAGGAACTGTCCGCTCATACCTCCATGTTGAAACAGTAGTGCTTCTGGAAGGTATGGATGGAGGACCATATGGCAGCTTTGCAGATGTCGGTCAGGGGTACAGAGCGTAGGTTGGCGATGGAAGTGGCTAGCGCTCTGTCGGTGCGCCCGACTTTCATCAGTGTCTGAGCGCCTGCCTGGTCATGGCAGAACTTGATACAGTCCGATATGCACTGTGACAGCATGCGCTTCGTTAGAGGTTGACTTAGTCTGTTTAAGTCGAAGGATACAAAGAGTTGTGTTCTCTTTCTTAGAGGCTCAGTTAGGTATGAAGGGCCCTGGTGCAGTCCAGGGTGTGGAGTCTGTTCCTTTGCAGAGGCATGAGACTCCAGTAGAAGTTTGGTAGTTCAGTGATCTGGTTGATGTGGCAGGTGGAGGCCCCCTTTGGTACAACTTTGGGTGTGTCCACAAAGTGGCATGATTGTGGTGGAGCTGCATGTATGATGAGTGTGCTACGAGGGTTTGGAGTTTGCTGATTTGTCTGGCAGATGTGATGGCATTAAGGAAGAGAGTCTTCCAGGAGGCGTTCTTCAGCGATGTGGAGTTCAGGGGCTTGAAGGAGCCCTGTGTCAACTGATGGAGAATGATGTTGAGTTTCCATTGTGGGATGGGGGGCCGCACTGGGGGCCTCAGGTTGTTTAGGCCTTGCATGAAGCGATTGACTAGAGGCAGCGTGGTGATGGAGGTGTCACCCGTGCAGTCATGAAAGGCAGCTATGCCTGAAAGGTGCATTCGGATTGACTGTGTCTTCAGGCCCTGGTCAAGGAAGGTAGTGATGTATTTGAGGACTTTGGGTACCAGGCAGGAAGCTGGTTCCAGCCCTTACGAGGAACATTGGATGCTGAGCCTTTTTCACTTGAGTCCATACAATTTCCTTGTGGACTGCCATCATGCCGCTAGGATGAAATGTTGGACCTCAGTTGGTATGCAAAGGGCCGCTCATTCTCCAGGCCGTTGGCGCTAGGGCATGCAGGTTGGGGTGGAGTGTTTTCCTGTCCTCCTGGGTGAGGAGGCCTGGATGTGGAGGGAGCTGGAATGGGGGGTTTCCTGGTGAGGCGGTGCAGAAGGGGAAACCACATCTGTCGTAGCCAGAAGGGGGCCACAAGGATGTGCTGCGCTTTGTCCTGGACTACCCTCTGGAGGGTTTTGGAGATCAGTGGGGTGGGGGGAAAGGCGTACACTAGTGACCACGCCCCTCAGAATACGTCAAAGACATCCGTGGCTATGCTCCAGGCTGACTGGCCCTTCGAGCAGAAGAGGTGGCACTTGTTGTTCAGCTTGGTGGTGAAGAGGTTGACCTGTGGTTGACCCCAGCATAGAAAGATGGACTCCGTCACCTCTTTGAGTGTCCACTCATGGGGGTGCTCAGCTGGCAGCTCAATCTGTCTGCTAGCCCATTTTGTTCTCTGAGAAGGTAGGAGGCTTATATCCAGCAGTGGTTCATGAGAGCGAGGGACCAGATTGCGAGTGCCTCCTTGCATAGGGACCGTGAGCCAGTGCCCCCTTGTTTGTTGATGAAGAACATGGCTACTTGGTTATCTGTCTGTACTAGTATGGATTTTCCAGGGATGAGGCTGGAAAGTCTGTAGGGTGTACCGGACTGCTCGGAACTCCAGGAGGGTTGCTATGGTGATGCCTCCTCTGTCGTACAGGCTCCTTGGGTGCGGAGGTGTAGCAGATGGGCCCCCAAACTGGCTTGGGAGGCATCGGTGGTGATGGTGATATGATGATGGGGCTGTGGAGATTTCTGCCTTCTGCAAAGTTGTCCATGACGGTCCTCCAGTGCACGCCCCACTTTGTGCATGCATCCAACAGGATGCGCATGGACAGGGGCTACGAGTGCCGATTCCACTGCGAATGTAGGTGCCTTTGTAAGTCCTTCATGTGCAGGCATGCGAGAGGCAGACTTGAATGGTTGCTGCCACGTGGCCTAGGAGACATAGTAGGGTCCGTGCAGTTGCGTGCCCCATCGAAGCGACCACCTGGCCATGTGGTGATCTTTTTCCTCCGCTGGGCAGGGAGGAAGGCCTTGGCATTGATGGTGTCGATGTCCACCCCAATGAATTCCAAGCATTGGGTGGGGATGAAATGTGACTTCTGGAAGTTCAGCAGGAATCTGAGGGAGGAGAGCAGCCTGGTGGTCTTACAAACTGCCTCCCAAGCCCCTTGTGCAGATGGTGAAGATAGGAGACAAGGTATGGGAAGACATGGATAGCTTGGTTGCATAGATGTGCCATGGCAACGGCTACACACTTGATGAACACCCGCAGGGCCAGGGACAGTCCAAAGGGGAGGACCCGGTACTGGTGGGGACAGCCTATCACCTGAAAATGCAAATACTACTTGTGTGTGGGATGGATGTGGACGTGTGTAGGCATCCTGCAGGTCCAGGGAGGCTAGCCAGTCCCCTGCTTGGATGAGGGGTAGGATAGAACCCAGCGAGTACATCCTGAACTTTTCTTTGAGGATGGATCTGTTCAATTTCCTGAGGTCGAGGATGGGGTGTACACCGCTGGACATCTTGGGGATCAGGAAGTACCTGGATTAGAAGCCAGTGTTGGTCTGGTCTGGAGGAACAGGCTCTATCGCCCATATTGTCAGGAGATGCAGCAGTTCCATCATCATTTGTAGGACTAAGTGAGGTGGCATCTTGCTCGTGGACCGTGAACGTTGATGGGGGCAAGAGGAACCGGATGCGGTACCTCTCCTGAATGATTTGGAGGACCCATTTGTTGTAAGTGATGTGTTGCTATGTGCTTAAAAAGGCTGACAAATCTGCCCCCCAATGGGAGTCCGGCCTGCAGTTGTTTGTCAAAAGGAAGGCACATTTTTCCCCGAGGATGGGGGAGGTTGCTGCTTCTACTTAAGTTCTCTTTGATGGTATTTTTGCTGGTAGGGGGCATGGTATGAGTGTTTGTATCATGGGACCTGCCACTTGTGGCTAGAGTTGTATTTTCTGGGGGCCGAGTATGGTTTACGGTGGCAGCTTCCCTTGTGGTTGTTGGTGTTGCGCTCAAGGCCATCCTCCACCAGCGTTTGCAGGATGGTGCAGTGCTCTTTCATATCATTCACTGTGTCATTGACGTCTCCAAAGAGGGAGTATCCAGTGATATTGTGGCAGGATTGAATGGAAAAGTCTACCTTTTTTGCAGATGACACAAAAATTTGCAACAAAGTGGACACTTCTGAGGGAGTGGGGGACTTGAGGAAAGATCTAAAAACGCTGGAAGAATGGTCTAATGCTTGGCAATTACAATTTAATGTGAAGAAGTGCAGAATCACGCACTTGGGATGCAGAAATCCAAAGGAATTGTATGCAATAGAGGGAGAGGTTGGTGTGCACAGACCAGGAGAAGGGGCCTCTGTGTGCTAGTGTCTGAGGATCGCAGGGTGGCAAAACAATGCGACAAGGTGGTAGCCGTAGCCAAAGCCAGAAAGATGCTGGACTGCATACAGAGGAATAACAAGCATAAAGGAGGAGATATTAATGCCCTTATACAAGTCATTGGTGAGGCTTCACTTGGAGTATTGTGTTCAGTTTTGGAGACCATATCTAACAAAGGACATCAGACTTGAAATGGTTCAGAGGTAGGTGACCAAAATGATTTGGAGCCTGCGCCAGAAGACATATGAGAAGAGATGTGAAGACCTAAATATGTATACTCTAGAGGAGATGAGGTACAGGGGACAGCACCATACCTAGCTCTGTGTAAGTGGTACAGCTGCACAGGGCGCAAAAGATTAGGGGTGCATTTGGGATTGCCAGCCTAAGCTCCCCCCCCCCCCCATGTTACTTGCCCTTGTCCTGCTACCAGCACTTTTTGTGTTCCCTTGCCCCCCCCCCCCCCCACGTTACTTGCCCTTGTCCTGCTACCAGCACTTTTTGTGTTCCCTTGGCGGCAGCGGCACTGGCAGCAATAGAGCGGGCCTGACCTCTAATTTAAAAAAAACCAACACGCGGGTCTTTCTGACTCCATGCTTGCTTGCAGGTCTGATCCCTCCCTCCTCTGAAATAGCTTCATGCCAGAGGAGGGAGGGACCAGACCAGCCATTCAAGCATGGAGTTGCAAAGACCCATGTTTGAATGGCTGGTCTGATCCCTCCCTCCTCTGATACGAAACTACATCGGAGGAGGGAAATATCAGACCTGTGTGCAAGCGCGGAGTCAGAAAGACCCACATGGTTTTTTTTCCCTTCAATTACAGGTCAGGTCCGCTCTGCTACTGCCGGCGCCACCACCACTGATGAAGGAATACAAAATGTGGCGGCAGTGGGGCAAGGGCAGGCAGTGAGGGGAGGACGGGGTTAGAGCCGGCTGGACATGGAGGTGTGGGGTAAGTTGGGGGGATGCTGGGCATGGGGCAAATGTGATTGGGGGGGCGCCAGATGTGCAAGTCGCAAAGGGTGCAATTATGGCTTGGTATGGCCCTGACAGGGAAGATATGATACAGACTTTTAAATACTTAAAGGGTATCAATGAACAAGCAAACCTTTTTCAAAGAAGGGGAGGCTATAAAACAAAGACATACAATGAAGCTGCAAGGTGGTAAACTTAAAAGCAACATCAAGAAATACTACTTTACTGAAAGGGTGGTGGATGCATGAAATGCTCTCTTAATGGAGGTGATGGGGCAAATACAGTGACAGAATTCAAAACTGCATGGGACAGACACAGTGGATCCTTTTATAGCAAGAGGATGAAATATAAGCAAACCTACGTGCCTTCTAATAGAGAGGGGTAACATGCACGGAGCTGCAGTTACAACCGCTCTAAACACCTTACTGGGCAGACTAGATGGACCATACTGGTCTATCTCCAGGAACAAGCAGGAATGAATCTTCACATATGGGTACGTCGGTACCGACAGAGCCTGCGCGGGAACGCTCCCCAGCTTCCCAAAAAGGAAAGCTTTTGGGAGCATCCCACAGCGCCTGCGCGCTGCCTTCCCGCCTTTCCTAACCATCTCTCCTCAGTTCTTCTTTGCCGCGGAGCCAGCAGGTCGAGCCCTGTCATCGCTGAAGAAGTTCTTTATTTTATTTCTTTGGTCGCGTGTCTGCCTTCCCCGACTCCGGACCGGTACCGCCGGTCTTTTTCTCTTTCTTTCTTTCTTTCAAAAAAAAAAAATATCTATAATTTTCTTCACTTAGTATATTTTTCCTCTTGGGCCTCAGGGCCTATAAGAAAATTTTCCTCATGGAAAAACCAGCCTCCGGGTTCAAGAAATGCACTAAGTGTAGAGGTACTATTTCTGTTACAGATACCCATGAATGGTGCCTTAAATGTTTGGGTCCTGAACACTCCATTCCGGATTGTCCCTCCTGCTCTCTAATGTCTAAACGGGGTTTACAGAACCGAGCAGCTAAGCTCCATGTGCTTTTTCCCACTGATGCAGCGTCGGTAGCATCGACATCTTCCAGGTCTTCTTCTCCTGATGGATCTCAGGTAACCAAACATAAATCTAGCAGGTCCTCGAAGGGTAGATCTCCCTCTAAGCATCGAGATGCCTCCGGGCTTGCCCTCGAGGATCCTGCACCAGCAAAACAACCCCGGCAGGAAGCTCCGGCTTCCAAAGCTCCTCCTATGGGGTTACAGGTTGACATCGATGGCACGGCCTCGACCGATCACCTGTTAGAATGCTCTGGGGTACCGGCACAATCTCCCGGTACCGAATTCCAGGCATTCATGGCGTCGATGGATCAGAATGTTCTGTCCATGCAGCGGGCTATTACGGCCTTCATTCAAGCTGCGACGCCGCTGGTACTGAAACAAACTCCGTTGTCGGTATCGGCTCCGGTACCGGCACCAGCGCCGATACTGGTACCGACTACATCGACATTGACCAGGATACCGGCTGCTGTGGTTCCTTGTCCAGAGCTGCTTATTGGTACCGATCCGGTACCGGGGACGCCCGATGTCGATACTGCTCGATACGCGTATCGAGCGTTGGAAGAGCACCCTGACAGGCGATACTTTGATTCCTCTGATGATTCTGATACATCAGACGAGTCTCCTGAAGTATCCATAGCCCTTCCTGAAGAGCCTTCTTCTCCAAAAAGAAGAATGTCTCCTCCAGAGGACTTGTCCTTTCAAGACTTCATAAGAGAAGTAGTTAAAGGACTTTCTATTTCAGTAACCTCTGAATCAGAGCCTAGAGCAAAGACATTGGATATTTTAGGCTATTCTAAGGCTCCTAAAGAGGCAGTCACCTTACCAATTCATGAGATTCTTTATGAACACATGATTGATCTATGGGAGACTCCTCTCACTCTCTCTCCTCATTCTCGCAGATTGGACACTATGTATCGTGTTCCTCCCTGTCCTGGATTTCATAAAACTCAGCTTCCTCACCATTCCATTGTGGTGCAGTCAGCTATGAAAAGGATAAAGAGTACAAAGAGACACTCTTCTGCTCCTCCAGGAAGAGAATGCAGGACCTTGGATGCTTTTGGTAGGAAAATCTTCCAAGCCAGTATGCTTATTGCCAGAATCAACTCATAGTCTTTACATGGGTATGTTTCTAAAAGAAGTTGCAGAAAAGCTGCACACTTTCCTCCCTTTTCTTCCAGAGGATAAAAGGGAGGAATTCCTCATTTGGCTTAAGCATACCCAAGACATTTCAAAGTTTTCCAACAGGGCAGCCTTTGACTCCTTTGAAGGTGCCAGCAGAGCTTCAGGCATTGCCATAGCTGCTCGCAGAATTGCTTGGCTCCAGGCTTCTGATTTAGAACCCTGGGTTCAAGATGGCTTAGGAAATCTTCCCTGTACAGGTGAAAACCTCTTTGGCAAAGAATGGCAAATAAAAGCCACTCAAATGGATGCAGAAAACTCTGCTCTGGATAGACTTTCAAAGTCAACCTCCATTCCTGCCAAGAAAAAGCCTTTAAAAAGTCTTTCTTTAAAAAGGGCAGATTTCCTTCTACTTCTGGCCAACAATCTTCTACAGGTCGCTTTACCACTAAGCGTCAGCAACCTAAACAGGCCAGGCCTAAGCCTACAGGGGCTGCTGCAACTCAGCAGGCCCAACCTCCTCAGGGTTTTTGACTTGATGCTAGAGAACTTAGCCTTTCTGGCTCTAAAGCAGCCAGAGCCTCTCGCCATTCCAGGAAGGTTGGCTCATTTTGCTCCCAGATGGGAGCAAATAACATCAGAGCAGTGGACCCTCTCCATCATAAGAGAGGGCTACAAGCTTCATTTCTCAGACCTTCCTCCCCACACCATGGTGAGACACTTCAATTCTCCCACATCTCTTCTCGACCTTCTAGGTCAAGAGGTAGCTACCCTTCTTGCCCAAGGGGCAATAGAAGAAGTTCCTCTTCTTCATCAAGGGTCAGGGTTCTACTCCCCCTATTTTCTCATTCCAAAGAAGACAGGGGGATACAGGCCCATCTTAGATCTCAGAGAACTGAACAAATTTCTATGCAAGGAGAAGTTCAAGATGCTTTCTCTGGGCACTCTCCTTCCATACCTTCAAAGTCAGGATTGGCTTTGTTCTCTAGATCTCAAGGATGCGTACACACATGTCCTCATCCATCCCTCTCACAGAAGATTCCTACAGTTTCTTTTCCAAGGAAAACATTACCAATACAGAGTCCTTCCTTTCGGTCTGGCCTCTGCTCCAAGAGTGTTCACCAAATGCATGGCAATAGTTGCTGCATTTCTACGCACTCTGGGAATATTTGTCTTCCCATACCTGGACGACTGGCTCATCCGAGCTCCATCTCAGTCAGAGGCCCAGATTTCCCTGGACCGCACAAGGCGCATTCTGCAGTATCTGGGACTTGTGGTAAACCTCCCAAAGTCTCAGCTCACCCCTACTCAGTCCCTAGAATTCATAGGGGCCTGGTTGGATACCACTACTGCAAGGGCCTACCTTCCTCAGGCCCGTTGCCAACGTCTAGTGCAGTTAGCCTCCCAGATTCAGTCAAAGAGCCACTTAACTGCCCGGGAGATGCTACAACTGCTAGGCCACATGGCTTCCACAGTGCATGTGGTACCCTATGCTCGCCTACACATGAGAGCAGCTCAATGGACTTTGTCCACCCAGTGGACTCAAGCTTCAGGAGCTCTCTCAGACCAAATAGCAACCACCAAACGTCTCTTTTGGTCTCTCCAATGGTGGATGTCCACTCAAAATTTGTTGCTGGGGTCCCCCTTCCAACAGTTGTTGCCCCAAGCAACCCTCACAACAGATGCCTCCCAAACAGGTTGGGGAGCCCATCTACAGGACCTCTCCACTCAAGGCACTTGATCCCCACAAGAGACCTCTCTTCATATCAACCACTTGGAGCTTCAAGCAGTTTTTCTAGCTCTCAAGGTCTTTCATACCCTCCTCAGCTACAAGACAGTCCTCATTCATACGGACAATCAAGTAGCCATGTTTTACATAAACAAACAAGGAGGAACTGGCTCTCTGTCGCTTTGCAACGAAGCTTTAAGATTGTGGGCCTTCGCCAGAGAGCATCAAATCCATCTCCTGGCAGTATACCTCCCAGGAGTCCAAAACTCTTGGGCAGACAGACTCAGTCGAGTTCTGCTTCCACACGAATGGTCTCTGCACATGGATCAGAATCTTCCAAGAATGGGGAACCTCTTTGCAAGTCCGTGGAATGCCAAACTTCCCCAGTTCTGTTCCAGAATTCCGTGTCAGGGAGTTCAGGCCAAGGATGCCTTCCTCCTTCATTGGAGTCAGGGCTTCCTGTATGCATTTCCACCCATTCCCTTGATTCCCAAGACTCTGTTCAAACTCCAGAGGGATCAAGGATCTATGATCCTCATAGCTCCACGCTGGCCACACCAAGTGTGGTACCCTCTACTTCTACATCTCTCCCAAGCCCCCTCCCTGGACTTGGGAGCTGCTCCAGACCTTCTGTCCCAGGAGGAAGGGACTTTGTGGCACCCAAACCCCAAGTCCCTACACCTCAGAGCTTGGTTACTGAAAGCCTAGACCTTCAAGACTGGAATCTTTCTCAACAAGTGAAGGATATCCTCCATGCTTCCAGAAAACCTTCCACCAGGCGTTCTTATGCTTTTAAATGGAAGAGGTTTTCCATTTGGTGTGCTGAAAAGGGTC
Organism: Ichthyophis bannanicus; assembly: GCA_033557465.1. Taxonomy (NCBI): domain Eukaryota; kingdom Metazoa; phylum Chordata; class Amphibia; order Gymnophiona; family Ichthyophiidae; genus Ichthyophis; species Ichthyophis bannanicus. The sequence continues at coordinate 749,765,592 of CM066032.1, forward strand.
TTGACCCTCTAGCACTACCTTTAAATTCTCTGTTAGACTATCTCCTGAATCTTTCCAATGCAGGCCTTAAAACGAATTCAGTAAGAGTCCATTTGAGTGCTATTGCAGCATCCCTTAAGCCCGTCAATGGACAACCTATTTCCTCTCATCCTCTCATTGCAAGATTCAAGAGAGGCCTAACTTTAGCTAAATCTCCCATTAGGCCTCCTCCGGTGGCATGGGACTTAAATTTGGTTCTTGGTCAGCTTATGAAGCCACCTTTTGAACCCTTAGCCACTACCTCCTTGAAGTTTCTTTCCTGAAAGGTTATTTTCCTCATTGCAGTCACTTCAGCTCGCCGCATCAGTGAACTGCAGGCATTAGTGGCTAATCCACCTTATACAAGGTTCCATCATGATAAGGTAGTCCTTAGGACAAATCCACACTTTATGCCTAAAGTGGTCTCACCTTTTCATCTTAATCAAGAGGTATATTTACCTGTCTTTTTTCCAGCTCCTCATGCATCCAGTGCAGAGAAGAATCTTCATACTCTGGATTGTAAAAGAGCTTTTGCTTTTTACTTACAAAGGACACAGCAACATAGAAAGTCTTCCCAACTTTTTGTTGCTTTTGATCCTTCTCATTTGGGACTTCCAGTCTCTAAGAGAACACTGTCCAATTGGATTGCTCAGTGTATTTCATTCGCCTACCAGAGTAAGAAACTTTCTCTGGAGAGCCATGTCACAGCTCATAATGTGAGGGCCATGGCCACCTCTATGGCTCATCTAAATTCTGTGTCCATCAACCAGATCTGTCGAGCAGCCACCTGGGCCTCGGTTCATACCTTCACAGCCCATTACTGCTTGGACAAGGACTCCCGCCGGGATGCCTTGTTTGGTCAGGCTGTCCTCAAACACCTGTTCCATTCTTAAACAACTCCTACCCTCCTTTCCTGGATGGATGCCTCAGATCCATAGGAGGAAGTAGACCCCTTCCCAGGGTCTCATATCCTTGGGGATCTCCCAGGCATCTTAGCTAGGGAGTCCCCATATGTGAAGACTCATTCCTGCTTGTTCCTGGAGATAGCACAGTTACTTACCTGTAACAGGTGATCTCTGGGAACAGCAGGAATGTCTTCACAACCCTCCCACCTCCCCTAGGAGTTGTATCTTTTTTTCTATCTTTTCTTTCCTCTCTCTCTCTATTGTCTCAGCTTTAAACTTGAACTGAGGAGAGATGGTTAGGAAAGGCGGGAAGGCAGCGCGCAGGCGCTGTGGGATGCTCCCAAAAGCTTTCCTTTTTGGGAAGCTGGGGAGCGTTCCCGCGCAGGCTCCGTCGGTACCGACGTACCCATATGTGAAGACTTATTCCTGCTGTTCCCAGAGATCACCTGTTACAGGTAAGTAACTGTGCTTTATCTGCCGTCATATACTTTACTGTGGTACCAATCTCAATATGTTTATGGTTATTGAACCTGATATACCGCCCTTCACATTTGCAACAGGGCAGTCTACAGTAAAACAAAACAAAATTATAGAGTGAAGAGGAAGGAATGCCATAATCGATAGGAAAGATGAGACATAAGAACATAAGAGATGCCATACTGGGTCATACCAAGGTCCATCAAGCCCAGTATCCTGTTTCCAACAGTGGCCAATCGAGGTTATAAGTACCTAGCAGTCTCCCCAAACGACACAGGTTCCTCAATACTTGGATTAAGCAGTGATATCCTGGGTCCCTTTTAATAATGTTTTATGGACCTTTCCACCAGGAACTTGTCCAAACCTTTTTTAAACCCAGCTACACTAACAGCTTTTACTACATCCTCCGGTAACAAATTCCAGAGTTTGATTTCACGTTGAGTGAAAAAATATTTTCCCTTATTAGTCTTAAGTAAGTTACCCTGTAGCTTCATTGCATGTCCCCTAGTCTTTTTATATTCTGATGACGTAAGTAACAATCTACGTTTACCTGTTCCACTCCATTCATTAATTTATAGACCTCTATCATATCTCCCCTCAGCCGTCTCGTTTCCAGGTTGAAGAGCCCTAACCTTTTTAGCCTCTCTTTCTAGGAGTATCCGTCCATCCCCTTTACGATTTTGGTGGCTCTTCTCTGACCCTTTTCTAATAACGCTATATCCTTTTTAAGATAATGGTGACCAGAATTGCACACAATTTTCAAGGTGTGGTCGCACCATAGAATGATACAGAGGCATTATATTATCCTTTGTTTTATTTTCTGTTCCTTTCCTTATGATACCTAGCATTCTATTTGCTATCTTGACCGCCGCTGCACACTGGGCGGAGGGTTTTAACAGGTTATCCACGATGACACCTAAATCTTTTTCCTGGGTGGTGGTTCCCATGGTGGAAGCTTGCATCGTGTAACCATAATTTGGGTTGTTCTTTCCTAGGTGCATAACTTTGCACTTGTCAACATTAAATTTAATCTGCCATTTGGATGCCCAGTCTTCCAATTTATCAAGATTCTCTTGCAATTTTCCACAATCCTCTTGGGCTTTAACAACTTTAAATAGTTTTGTGTCATCTGCAAATTTGATAACCTCACTCGTTATTCCCTATTCCAGGTCATTTATGAATATGTCAAAAAGCAGCGGACCCAGCACAGATCCCTGGGGTACTCCACTATTCACCTTTTTCCATTGGGAAAATTGGCCATTTAGCCCTACCCTCTGCTTTCTATCTTTTAACCAGTTCCTGATCCACAATAGTATACTCCTTCCTTTCCCATGACTTTCTAGTTTTGCCAAAAGTCTTTGAGGGACCTTGTCAAAGTCTTTCTGAAAGTCCAGATACACTATATCAACTGACTCACCTTTGTCTACCTGTTTATTCACACCTTCAAAAAAACATAACAGATTAGTAAGACAAGATCTTCCTTGTCTAAAGCCATGTTGGCTGTCTCCCATTAAGCCATGACTATCTACATGTTCAGTAATTTTGTTTTTTATGATGGTTTCTACCATTTTCCCGGTACTGACGTCAGGCTCACCGGTCTGTAGTTTCCTGGATCACCCGTGGAACCCTTTTTAAAAATTGGCGTTAGATTGGCGATCCTTCAATCTTCAGTTATTACAGATGTTTTTAATGATAGTTGACAGATTACTAATAGCAGGTCTGCAGTCTCATATTTCTGTTCTTTCAACACCCTTGGATGTATATCCTCCAGTCCAGGTGATGTGCTACTCTTCAGTTTATCGAATAGTTATTATACATCTTCCTGGTGTATCAATATTTCTTTCAATTCTTTCGCAGTATCACCTTTAAATACCACTTCAGTCATGGGTAACATCCCTACATCTTCCTCAGTAAAGAACGAAGCAAAGAATTCATTCAGTCTCTCTGCTATGTCCTTGTCCCCTCTTACTGCCCCTTTTACCCCTCTATCATTTAATGGTCCAACTGACTCTCTCACATGTTTTTTGCTACAAATGTACTTGAAGTCTTTATTATACTTTTTTGCTTCCACAGCAAATTTCTTCTCAAATTCTCTTTTTGCCTGCCTTGTCAATGCCTTGCATTTAACTTGCCAGTGCTAGTGCTGTTTCCAGCTTTTGTCATTTGGCTCTTTTTTTCCATTTCCTGAAAGATGCTTTTTTGGCAACAGCCTCTCTGACCTCACCTTTAACACTAGAAGCCCCAAAAGGAATTTTACCTAGAAACCCCAAAGTGCGTCAATTGATACATTATCACGACGACTGCGTTTAGCATGAAATGCAGATGTGAATTAATGTGAAGTTACTTATTTGTTAAATACGTGCAGTATGTGATGTAATTACATGACGTCATCGTGTGTTTATTGTTTGTAATGTCGGAGTAAAACTGTAAACGGTGATTGAGATGCGCCACCTAGTGGGAACATGAATTTATACCTAGAAGCCCCAAAGTATGTCAATTGACGCATCCAAGACAATTGAATGCGTCAGTTGACGTGCTTTGGGGCTTCTAGGTATAAATTCATTTTCCCGCTAGGTGGTGCATCTGTCATTAATTTTCGATGCACATATTTGAACATCTTGACGTTGCTAACAAAGTCATGGAGCATGACTGACATGGTTCTAGCAGTGGCGCTGGTATACAACTTCGAAGATGCATTTGCGTCAATTGACACACTTTAAGGCTTCTAGTGTTAAACCATGTGGCAGTTTTTTTGGACTTCCTTTCACTTTTCTTAAAGTGTGTAATGCAGCTGGTCTGGGCTTCCAAGATAGTATTTTTAAACACCCAAGCTTGATGTAAATCTTTAACCTTTGCAACTGCTCCTTTTAGTTTTTTTCTTAACTATTTTCCTCATTTTATCATAGTCTCCCTTTCGAAAGTTAAAAGGTAGTACTGTGGATTTCTCCAGGAACAAGCAGGAAGTCAGTCCTCACATATGGGTGACGTCAGTTCTGACTGAGCCCTCGTGCGGATCAATTCCCCAGCTTTTAAAGAAAGCCTTTTGGATTGCATCACGCATGCGTGGTCCCCTTCCCGCCCAAGGGTGCCATCTTGCGCAGTTTCCTTTTTTCCGCGGAGCCCAACGGACGTAATCCAAGTTCCCTCGCGGAAAAAGTGCATCAAAACTACTGAAGATTCTCTTCTTCGACCCAGTTCGACGCCGGTTCCCCTTCCCGCCTCAGTTCGGTACACCGGTATCGAGTCTGGTCACTTGTTTTTCGTTTTTTGTCCTTGGTGACTAGCGTTCACGCTCTTTTTCTTTTTCACTGATAGCCCGGTCGTTTGACCTCGCAGGGGCCCTTTTTCCCCCGATGGCTGCCAGCATGTTTAAAAAGTGTGATTGGTATAAGAGGTTAATGTCACTCACCGACACACGACTGCTGTCTCCGCTGCCTCGGGCCCGACCATGACTCGAAGGTCTGTGGCCCATGTGGCAAGAGGTCCTCCAAGGCACTCATAAGTCGGCAGCAGCAGCATGAAAGGATTTTCTCCGAGTCCGCATCCACCCGGGTCCGGACCTCTTCAGAAGCCTCAACGTCTCGGGAGCTGTCTGACTCTGAGCATTGTCGGGGGTCTTCTGAGCAGGGGTCTCCCTCGCAGGAACACCGGAGAAAGAAGTAACCTGTGAGGGTGGCGGCGTTGGATGCCTCTGATCGACCTGGGCCCTCATGGACCAGGTTGCGGAGTCGTGACTGCTGCTCCGGGTCCTCTGAGTCAGAGTGGCCTGCAAAAGTGCCTTGCACGGAGCCGGAGACACTGAGGAAGGTAACTGCTGTTGTCCTCGTCGACTCTCCTCCGGGAGAACCGGCGTCTGGCCCGATGGTGTCGGGACCCGATCCGAAGGCTGCGGAGCCTTCTGAGCTCGGTCTCAGAATGGCGGCCCTGGAGTGCAGCATTTCTTCCTTCATGGAGCAGCAGCAGGCGCTGATGACCGGTCTCACCGGTCCATCCGCCCCGACCACCTGGACATCGACGTCCAAGTTGACCCCGGAGGCTGAGCCGATTCTCGAGACTCTAAGGACTTGAGTTGATCCTCGGCCAAGGTCTCCCTTGACTTCCCGTTCGGGACCGAGGTCATCGATGCCGGTGCCCTCGGGGTCAGGGCGGTCGAGACCGAAGCCCTTGCGGCTGGAGCTGCTCGATTCCTGCTTGGAGGGATCGGCATGGGAGACGGAAGATGAGGAGTCCCCAGACACACACCGGACCCGGTATGTCCCATCAGATTTGCCAGGTTCCGAGCCTCGGAGAAGGTGTCCTCTGTAGGATACCCAGTTCTCGGACTTCATCAGGGACATGGCCAAGGGTTTGCCATTCCCGGCGGACACCGAGGAGGAGCCTAGAGCCGAGGAGCTCAAAGCCCTCCAGTATGACTTTCCCCCTCAGGAAGCCCTTACGGTACCGGTTCCTCCGATGTTGGAACAGCTGATGCTCCGCATGTGGGAGTCGCCGGCCTCAATGTCGGTTCTCAGCAAGCGGGTCGATCCCATCTATCTGCAAGAGCCCTGCGTTCCAAAAGGCACAGCTGCCGCACAAGTCCATGGTTGTGGAATTGGCCATCCACGGGCTCAAGAGCCAAAAAATGCACTCCTCGGTGCCTCCTGTCCGGGAGGCCCGGAACCTGGATGCCCTCGGCAGAAAGTGCTACTAGGGCTCGATGCTGTCATGCCGTGTCCAGTCTTACCCAGTTGTACATGGGCATGTACTTGTGGAACCTGGCAAAGGAGATTGGGAGTGCTCGAAGTTTGTCTCGAGCAGCCTATGACTGCTTCAAGACTTCGGACCGGAAAGCTGCAGCCGGTATCGGTGCCTGCCGCCAGGCGTGGCTCATGTCGTCGGACCTGGAGCCATGGGTTCAGGAGAAGTTGGTCGATGTCCCTTGCCGAGGTGACAACCTCTTTGGCAAACCCATAACTGAGAAGGCTGCTGAGCTCGAGTCCGAGTACTTGATCCGGACAAGACTCTCCAAGAAGACTTCTGCCCCTTCTAAAAAGAAGGGCTTGGGTAAAAAGTCCTTTTTTCCCGAGGAAGGGTGCTGCTTACCTCAACTACCCCACTTACCCGGCCTCCCCGGCTCCCCCAAAACAGGAGCAGCAGGCCAAGGGACGGGGGCATGGCCAGCATAAGCAGAAGACCCCCGGCTCCGGCCCAGCCTAGAGGGGGTTTTTGACTACCAAAGCATAGTCTCTCTCCAACCAGGGGTGAGGCCTTGCACAGGAGGAAGGCTGGCCCTGTACGCCCACAGGTGGCCAGCTATCACCACAGATCCCTGGGTCCTTCAAGTAGTCCAAAGGGGCTATTTGCTCCACTTCAACCAGGTACCTCTCTCCTACTTTCCAGGAGAGCCTCTCAGACCCCCTCTCCACAGGGACCTCCTCTTGCAGGAGTTGGCTGGTCTTCTAGAGGATCAGGCGGTGGAACCAGTACCCCACAGCCTGCAGGGACAGGGCTTCTACTCCAGGTATTTTCTGATACCAAAGAGAACAGGGGGCCTCAGACCCATCCTCAACCTGCAAAACTTAAACAAGTTCCTGGTGAGGGAAAAGTTCAAGATGCTTTCCCTTGGAATATTGCTGCCTTACCTCCACCAGGGAGATTGGCTATGCTCCTTAGACCTGAAGGATGCTTACACGCACATCCTCATACATCCAGACCACAGACAATATCTCATATTTGTAGTGGGAGGAAACCATTTTCAGTACAGAGTTCTTCAATTTGGCCTAGCCTCTGCTCCCAGAGTGTTTACCAAATGCCTGGCGGTAGTGGTGGCCTTCCACAGGAACTAAGGAATTTTAGTCTTCCCTTACCTGGATGACGGGCTCATCAGGGCCCAGTCGCCTCAGGAGGCCCAACAGGCCACAGCTCGCACTATCAACATACTGCAGCATCTAGGCTTTGTCATAAATCAAGCAAAGTCCACTTTGCTCCCCACTCAAGACTGAGTTCATAGGAGCAAGGCTAGACACCCTTTGAGCGAGGGCTTACCTGCCAGAGGACAGGGCACAGAGGCTTCTGGTGCTGGTGCACCAAGTCAGGCACAAGTCTCAGATCTCAGTGAGACACTTTCTACACCTCCTGGGACACATGGCCTCCACGGTACATGTGACCCCAAACGCTCATCTCCACATGAGGACAGCTCAGTGGTGCCTCAGATCAGTGGACACAAGCCACAGGACAACTTGGAGACAGGATCAGTGTGTCCAAGCGACTGGTGAAGTCGTTGGCGTGGTGGCTTCAGCCATCCAACCTGCTGGAGGGAGTACCTTTTCAACCTCCCTCACATACAAGAGTGCTGACGACAGATGCCTCCTTGCTGGGCTGGGGAGCCCATTGCCAGCGATCATGCACTCAGGGGTTGTGATCTCCTCAGGAGAGTACACACCAAATCAACCTCTTAGAGCTTCGGGTGACTCGCCTAGCTCTTCAAATCTTCTGTCATGTTCTCTCCCATGAGGCTGTCTTGGTGCAGACAGACAATCAGATAGCAATGTTCTACGTGAACAAGCAGGGAGGTACAGGGTCCTGTCTCCTATGTCAAGAGACCATGTGTGCCGTGACCCCCCCCCCCCAGTCCTCTATGTATATACTCCCACACCCTGTCCTGATCGACTTCCCCAAAAGAAGAATCAAACCGCTACTGATCGCTGGAAGCAGCGGTATATAAATGTGTTCTAAATAAATAAATAAAAATAAGAGACACTGGACCTCTGCTCCTTTGCAATCAGACAAGGTATGTCTCTCAAAGCAGTATACCTGCCAGGTCAGGAGAACTTCCTAGCAGACAAGCTATGCAGGATTCTTCAACCTCACGAATGGCAACTGGATCCGGAAGTGGCCCAGCAGATCTCCCACTGCTGGGGACATCCGTCCATAGATCTCTTTGCCAGTCCGCAGAATCACCAGTTGCCCAGCTTTTGCTCCAGACAACTACATCCTCAGAGGGTAGCTGCGGATGCATTTCTGACTTCCTGGTCCCTGGGCTTACTGTATGCATTTCCTCCCACGCCTCTGGTGGTCCGGACCCTATTCAAAATCCTTCGGGACAAGGTGTCTGTCATTCTGGTAGCCCCCAGATGGCCGAGGCAGCCTTGGTTTCCGCTTCTCTTCCAGCTGGCAGTGCAAGTCAGCTTCTTTACCATATTTTATTTTTGCCATCTTAGCTATGTCATCAGACCAAGGCAAAATGCCACCCTTGGGTGGAAAGTGGACTACGCGTGCGTGGTGCATCTTATGAAGGCTTTTTTTTTCTTGAAAGCTGGGGAGATGCTTCCGCGGGGGCTCCGTCAGCGCTGACGCCACCCATATATGAGACTGATTCCTGCTGTCCCCGGAGAAAACTGCTCTCTGTACTTCAGGGCATGTTGCTCCTCACAAACTCAGGGCCATGGCCAGTTCCATTATCTGTCTGGCTTCTGTCTCCATCCAAGACATCTACAGAGCAGCTACCTGGTTGGCTATCTACACCTTCACTAAGCACTACAGTTTGGGTCGCTCATCCATGATAGACTTTGCCTTTGGCAAGACTGTCCTCTGCAGACTCTTTGCTAACAGATTGTACTCCTCCACCTGAGCTATGTTGGGGGTCATCCCCATTACACAGACGGTCCGGTCAACCAAAGTTACATGATGAGGCATCCCCTAGCTGTGGACGCACCTTTGAATGTGCCTGCATCCCCCTGCTTGTCTCTGGAGAAAGTGTAGTTGTTTACCTGTAACAGAGGTTCTCTGTATACAACAGGGGTATGCAGCCACACTCTCCTGCTCACCTTTCCCATAACCCCCCCCCCAAAACACAGGAAATTGAACAGAGGAACTAGTGTCAACTTTTCACAGTGCCTCTGTGCCGCCTCTTCTCTCAGAACCTCTTTCTCTGTTTCTTCTCTGCTCTGGTACAAACAGATTCTCTGGGCACAGGCACATGGGAAGTAGGCATGCATGCTCAGTGAAGCAACAAAGCTTCTCTGAGCTGTGGGAGACCTGGCACAAGGCTCAGTGCAGGGACTTCACCTTTGAGCGTGGCTGCATTCCTCTGCTGTCTACGGAGAATCCCCATTACAGATAGAAACATAGAAATATCACGACAGAAAAAGACCACATGGTCCATCGAGTCTTCCTTCCATATCAACAACTACAACAGTCCCCTTTTTTCCTTTAGAGATCCTCTGTGTTTGTCCCATGCTTTTTTGAATTCAGATACTGTCCTCATCTCTACCACCTCCACTGGGAGACTATTCCACGGATCCACCACTCTTTCCGTAAAGAAATATTTCCGCATATCACTTCTGAATCTATCCCCCTTCACCCTCATCCCATGTCCCCTCATAGCAGAACTTGCTTTCAGTCGAAAGAGGCTCTCCCCCTGTACATTTATGCCTTGGAGGTATCTCAATCATATCACCTCTATGCCACCTTTCCTCTAAGGTGTACATATTAAGATTCTTAAGTCTGTCGTCATATGCTTTATAATGAAGACCACTAACCATTTTAGTAGCCACCCTCTGTACTGACGCCATCCTATTTATATCCTTTTGAAGGTGCGGTCTCCAGAATTGCACACTATACTCCAAATGAGGTCACACCAAAGACTTATACAGAGGCACTATCACCTCTTTTTTTCTGCTAGCCATTACTCTCCGTATGCACCCAAGCATCCTTCTAGCTTTTGCTGTCGCCTTTTCTAACTGTTTAGCTACTTTAAGATCATCAGACACAACCACGCCTAGGTCCCGCTCTTCTTTAGTGGACAAAATACTTCATCCCCTATACTATATTGCTCCCTTGGATTTTTGCAGCCCAAATGCATGACCTTACATTTTTTTAACATTAAATCCCAGCTGCCAAATTCTAGACCATTCTCCAAGCTTAGCTAGATCCCTCCTCATATTATTTACACCTTCCTGGGTGTCTACTCTATTGCAGATTTTGGTATCATCCACAAAGAGGCAAACCTTACCTGACAGCCCTTCCATTATATCACTAACAAAGATGTTAAAAAGAATCGGACCAAGGACGGATCACTGGGGCACACCACTGGTAACATCCTTCTCAGAGTGAGCTCCATTTACCTGTACTCTTTGTCGCCTCCCACACAACCAATTTCTAACCCAAGCAGTAACTTTAGGGTCCATCCCTAGGGTGCTCAGTTTGCTTATAAGTCGCCTGTGAGGAACGGTGTCAAAGGCTTTACTGAAATCTAAATACACCACATCTAGGGCTCTCCCTCGGTCCAACTCCCTGGTCACCCAGTCAAAGAAATCAATCAGATTTGTCTGACAAGACCTGCCTCTGGTGAATCTATGCTGCTTCGGATCCTGTAATCCGCTGGACTCCAGAAACCTCACTATTTTCTCTTTCAGCAGCGTTTCCAATAATTTACTCATCACTGAAGTTAAACTAACTGACCTGTAGTTTTCAGCTACATCCTTACTTCCGCTTTTGTGTAAAGGCACCATATGAGCCTCTCTCCAGTTCTTTGGCACCACTCCCAACACCAACGAGGCATTGAAAAGGTCAGTCAGTGGAGCTGCTGGAATGTCCCCAAGGTCCCTCAGTATTCTAGGGTGTATCCCATCCGGTCCCATCACTTTATCTACTTTAAGTTGAGCTAGTTTCTCACGTACACAGTCTTCTGAAAATTGTTCAAGATGTCCCTCGCTTCTGTTCCTGTTTGTGGGTGTTTTCTGAGGTCCTGTTCCTGGTTCTTCATCTGTGAACTCAGAACAGAAATATTTGTTATGCAATTCCGCTTTATCCTCATCAGCTTCTACATATTCCTCCCCTTCACCCTTGATTCTGACAATACCACTTTTGCCCTTCCTCTTCTCATTAACATATCTGAAAAATGGCTTATCCCCCCCATTTTATTGCATTGGCTATTTCCTCCTCTTTTTGAATCTTTGCTTTCCTGACTACTTTGCTAGCTTCTCTATGTTTTTCCAAATATAGATGCCTGTCTTCCTCTCTCTGTAATCTCTTGTATTTCATGAAGGCCTCCCCCTTTTTCTTCACCTTTTCAGCTACTTTCAAAAGCCATAGCAGTCTCCTTTTCCTTTTACCTTTATTTACCATTTTAACAAAAAGGTTGGTTGCCCTTAAAATATCCCCTTTCAGTTTTGCCCACTGTTTTTCTACATCCCCCAGCTGTTCCCATCCCGCTAACAACTCCCTGAGGTATTGGCCCATCTTGGCAAAGTTAGTCTTTCTAAAGTCTAAGACCCTCACCTTTGAATGGATTCTAACAGCCCTAGTCCTAATACTGAACCACACCATCTGGTGATCACTGGATGCAAAATGATCTCCCACTATAACATCGGAAACACTTTCACCATTGGTAAGCACCAAGTCCATTATGGCCTCTTCACGTGTGGGGTCTGTTACCAATTGCCTGACTAGTTCTCCCTGTAGAGAATCCAGGATCTCTTTACTTCTAAATGATACTGCAGCAGGAATGTGCCAATCAACATCTGGCATATTGAAATCCCCTATCAGTATCACGTCCCCTTTCCTAGCAATGCTGCATATGTCTTCAATTAACACTCTGTCCACCTCGTCCTCTTGTGAGGGAGGTCTGTATATCACGCCAATGCAAATAGATTTCTCTGTCCTTCTTTCTTGTTTAACCCACAATGCCGCCTCTCTCCCTTTTAAGCTCTGTAATTCCAAAACTTTAATAGTATTTTTTTACATATAGTGCCACTCCTCCTCCCCTATGCTATCTGTATATTTATATATATGGGGGAGGGGGAGGCCAGTGTATCTTTCTGCATATGTAATGAGTGTGTGAGCTATCTGTACACCTGAAAAGGCGGAGAGGTTGAGCTGGGTGTGTTAACTCTGTGCATGTCTGAAGTGGGCATTGGGCATACATCTAAGTATGAGCTGGATTGGGGGTCTGTGATGTGCACATGCATGCCTCTTGCCACACCTGATCTCTCATATTCTAATTTGTGTGTTTAACATGTGGTTTAATTTCTTTTGAATGAGCTGTTGATGCCTCAGATGCTGATATCAATCTCCATCCCTTGGCATGCATTGTGGATATCTCCTTTCTGCTTTTTTGTATTCCCATGCCACATTTTTTTCTATGCCAATGTAATATTTTATTTACTGTGAAAATTCCATGGTGTGCCTGAGGAGAGCCATTTCTGACCTGATTCCATTTGGAGCTTCTGCTGAACCTATTTGACAGCAGAGCACATAGAGAAACAGGGAGGAAGAGATGGGGGGGGGGGGGGGGGTGAGGGGGCAGAGAGGATCTGAGCTAAACTAGGGGGTGGGAAAGAGATGGAGGGCATTTATGTCCTTGTAGCGGTGAGAGAACAAAGCAAAGCTTCACACATTAATCTTATGGGAATTTGTCTACTAGTGTCTTTGCCATCTCTTTCCTCTTTACGTATCCCTCCCTCTTCTTTTAATTCTCTGCCCCCTCCCACCTCCCTTGATGTTGCCCCTGATACTGCCCCTCAGGATGACAGCAAAGTTAATGCAGGCTGAAGATAATATGTGGCCTTGTTTTCCATTCTCTGTTCTGCATAACTGTACCACGCCCTGTTGTCATTGGCATCCTGCCTGTCTGACACTGTAGATTGGTGGCACTAGTCCTCTCAAAGCCAGAAGCTTCTCTGTGATCTATGGAAAAGCTTAGGCTTCCCAGGTTGTGTGCACAGGTCAGAATTAATCTCCTGCCTTGCCACTGTCACTTGAATTTCAGGCAAATCATTTTTTCACTCTGTGGTCCCAGTCTAATCCACAGACAGGTGGGAGAGGGATCCCTGTTATTTCCATATAGTTTGCCACTTTCTTTGAGGATCTTAAGCAAGATTCATTTTAGAGAGAGAGATGGGCATACGCTTGTTGACCCTCCCACTCCTTTAGGGAGTACTCGACGAGTCCATTTTCAGCTGGGCTATAAATATTTGATGGACCTGATGAGTCAGAAGTGATGGGATGTGGGCGAGTCTAGGAGTCGTGTATGATTCGTTAGCAGACATTGCTAAACTGACTTTTTCTTTGCTCAGCCATGTGTGTCCCCAGAGCCCTGTGAAGGCCACTGCTTGGCTCTCAACAACCGCATCCTATAAAGGACCACTGCTTAGCCTTTAGAAACCTATAGGACTGTTTATATGTCCCTCAATAGCAGAATTCTCTTGGGCTATATACCCTTTTTGTATCAGAATCTTCACAGGATCTCTGTGTGCATCTCTCTCCCCCAATAATCCTGCTGCGATGCTATTGTGTGTCCTTGATCATAGAATCTCCGAGTGTAACTCTATGCTTCCCAGAATCCTGCAAAGGCCCCTTACATGTCCTCTAATGGTAAACCCTACCCCACCCATTGGTCCCCTTTGATTCTGCAGCAGAAGCATCCTCTTGTAGATGTGTGTACTCCTCAGCATCATCCTGATACTCCTGTTTGTGTGGGCTTAATTGGCAGGACATTCTGGGCCTTTTTTGTGCAATCCAGCTGTAGAGCAGAGCAGACGACTACATAGTACCTCAGGCTGTCTTTTTAGGACACTCGGGCCTCCTGTAGCTTGCCTCCAAAACTGTATCCAAAGAGAACTGCGAACTGAAGTCTGCTTTCTGTTTTTCAGGGATAGAAGAACTAGTGCTAGCTGAGATCAGCTCCCCAAGCCGGACCCAGACTGGGGATAGCAGCAGCATTTCCTCCTTCAGCTACCGTGAAATTATGAAGGAGAGCACAGCACCTAGCAGTAACAAGGTGAGGGGAAATACAGCATCAGACAAGAACAAGGTAGTGGAGACACAATATCCAGAGGAGAGCAAGCACTGAGCAGGAACAAGGTTGAAGCAAAAGAGCACTGAGGTGCCAAATGAAAGGTGATGCATTGTTAACGGGAGAGACACCAATAGTTGATCTTATTCAAAAACGCTTGTACAGGAAGAAACGCCACTTCACCATAACAAAACTGAATTCATGAATGTTGTAAAAGACTAAGGACCTCAGTTGGGGTGTCCCCACCCTATTAAGCTATAAGCAAGGCTGTGGGCATTAAACAACCCCTAATGTATTTCTTTCATCAGTCCTTGTCATCAGAGTCCATATACTTTTTAAACTTTTAGGTGCATATAAAAAAGAAGTACTTAGCTTCAAATGTACAGAAGACGTAACATAAACCCTCTCAGCTGCTGGCCCTATGCTCGACTCGAGTTTTGCCACATTTTCTTCCAAATGGCTGCTTCAGGAAAATAATATGGCATGCCTGGAGGGTAATGGCTTTCCTGTGAAAAAAAACTCCCATACTTCTGGTGTTTTTAAAGGAACTTACTGTAATGATGACATTATACTAGTCCATTTTTTTGGCTTGCAGGTTGGGACACCGCAGCTGAGGTCCTTAATCTTTCACAACATTCATGAATTCAGTTTTGTTATGGTGGAGTGGCTTTTTTCCATGTACAAGTATTTTTGAATAAGTTCAACTATTGGTGTCTCTTACTAGGGAGCTGTTTTCACTAGTGGTTAATAAGGGGAGAAGCAGTGCTCTGCTACAGGAACATGAGGAAGAAGGTGAACACAGCAATAAAGGGAGGTGAGGAAGAAGCAGAACCCAGCAATAAAGGGAGGGGGTAGGCAGTACCAAGCAGAAGCCTAAATGAGATGTGGTACCAACAGAAACAGAATGAGGAGAAGTGCATCTATCTCCAGGAACAAGCAGGAATGTAGTCTTCACATATGGGTATCGTGCTGCCTTCCCGCCTTTCCCAACTGTCCCTCTCCAGTTCTTCATTGTCCGCGGAGCCGACAGGTCGCACATCCTGTCACCGCAGAAAATATTCCCGTTTCTTCTTCTTTTTTGTGGTCGTGTCTGCCTTCCTTCGATGCTACACTGGTACCGCCGGTTTCTTCTTTCCTTTTCTAAAAAAACAAAACAAAAAAACTTTCTTCTGGAATTTCTTCCAGCTATTTTTTCCTTCAGGTGCCACGTGCCATTTTGGGCACTAGGCCCAATTTTCCCTCTAACATGGAAAAACCCGCTTCGGGTTTTAAAAAGTGTTCTAAGTGTGGCGGTACCATCTCCGTCACCGACACCCATGAGTGGCGCCTCAAATGTTTAGGTCCTGACCACTCTATTTCAGAGTGTGTTGCCTGTGGGATGATGTCGAAGAGGGGTCAGGCAAAACCGAGCTGCTAAACTTAGCACCCTTTTTCCCTCCGATGCAGCGTCTGTGGCATCGACATCTTCCAGGGCTTCGTCTTCCTCTCATGGATCTCAGGTAACTAAACATAAATCTGGCCAGTCCTCAAAGGGTAGATCTCCTTCCAAGAATCGAGATGCCTCTGGCGTTGCCCTTGAGGGACTTGTACCGGCAAAATTGCCCCGGCGGGAGGCTTCGGCTTCCAAAGCACTAACGGGGCTCCAGGATGTTCTCGAGGCCCCAACCTTGGCAGAACTACTGGTGCCATGCTCTGGGGTACCGGCTGCTTCATCCGGTACCGATACCCAAGCATCGGCAGCGTCGATAGACCAGAGATTCTTGGCTATTGAACGCAGTCTGGCGGCTCTTCTCACAGCCTCGATGCCCTTGAAACCGCTTCAGACAATTCAATCGGTACCGGCACGACATCGGTACTGGTACCGACTGCTTCGACATCGACAGGTATTCTACCGGGGCAGAGTCAAGCTTACCCATCCGGTATTGACAAGTCGGTACCGGACCCCTCCGACACCGACTTCGATCGGTACTGGTATCGTGCCTTGCACGATCACCCGGATCAGAGATACTTTGAATCCTCGGATGAGTCTGAGGACTCTGAAAGCTCTGCCGATACCAGAGTACTTTTTCTCAAGGATTATTCTTCTCCTCAGCATAGGATGTCTCCTCCAGAGGATATGTCCTTTCAGGATTTTATCCGAGATGTGGCTCGAGGTCTTTCCATCACAGTGGCTCCTGAAAAAGAGCCTAGGGCAAAGCAATTGGAAATCCTGCAATACCCTAAAGCTCCCAAGGAGGCAGCTACTTTACCTATTCATGAGATCCTGCATGATTTCATGTTAAGGATGTGGGAAACACCTCTAACCACTTCTCACTCTCGAAGACTCGACACCATGTATCAGGTTCCTCCTTGTCCTGGATTTCAAAAAACTCATCTACCACACCATTCCATGGTGGTGGAATCAGCTATGAGAAGGATCAAGAGTGCAAAAAGATATGCATCTAATTCTCCAGGACGTGAATGTAGGACTCTTGACGCCTTTGGACGTCGAACCTTCCAGGCTTCCATGCTTTCTGCCAGGATCAGTTCCTATATATTATATATGGGAATGTTCCTTAAGGAGGTCACCAGAGATTTAGAGCTTATGAGCCCTCTCCTTCCTGATGACAAGAGGCAGGATTACCTTGCACTTGTCAAACATGCTCAGGATGTTTCCAAGTTTGTAAATCGTGCAGCCTTTGACTGCTTTGAGTGCATAAGCAGAACCTCTGCTATTGCCATACGTGCACGTAGGATTGCCTGGCTACAGGCATCTGACTTGGAAATTTGGGTACAGGACAAACTGGGGAATATTCCTTGGCAGGAAAAAGCTAATGAGATAGATGCTGACAATATTACCCTCGATAGATTGTCTAAATCTACAGCTGATCCTGCAAGGAAAAAATCCTACAAGAAACCATTCTTCAGTAAGAAGTAGTTTTACCCCTCCTATACCCAACAGGGACATCGTGTAGGTCAGTCTGCCCAAAAGGGACAGCAGCAACAGCCTAGGCAAAGAAAATCAAACCTGCTCAGCAGACTCGGCCTCCACAGGGGCTTTGACTCCTATCTAGAGAACTTTGTTTTCCTGGCCCTGAACGGCCCAGAACCCTCCACCATCCCAGGAAGGTTATGTCATTTTGCCCCCAGATGGGAGCAGATAACAGTAGAAAGTTGGACTCTGTCCATTGTAAGAGAGGGATACAAGCTTCATTTCCTCAGCATGCCCCTCCTACAGTGGTTAGACAGTTCAATTCTCAGACCTCTCTCAACGCCCAGTTAGGTCAAGAGGTCACTTTGCTTCTTGCCCAAGGGGCAATAGAAGAGGTACCCATTCCCCAACAGGGTACAGGGTTCTACTCCCCCTATTTCCTTATCCCAAAGAAAACAGGAGGACACAGACCCATTTTGGACCTCAGAGAAATGAACAAATTCCTGTTCAAAGAGAAGTTCAAAATGATTTCTCTGGGAACTCTGCTGCCATACCTTCAGAGTCAGGTTTGGCTTTGTTCTCTAGATCTCAAGGATGCGTACACTCATGTTCTCATCCATCCAACTCACCGAAAGTTTCTTCGCTTTCTATTTCAAGGGAAGCACTACCAATACAGAGTTCTTCCTTTTGGCCTGGCCTCGGCACCAAGAGTGTTTACAAAATGCATGGCTGTGGTGGCAGCATTTCTTCGCACCCTGGGAATATTCGTCTTCCCTTACTTAGACGACTTGCTCATTCAAGCCCCGTCAGAGCCAAAGGCCAGGATTTCTCTATCTCTCACAATGCGTATCCTTCAGTATTTGGGACTTGTCATAAACTTCCCAAAATCCAACCTAGCTCCCACTCAGTCTCTAGAGTTTATAGGAGCTCTGCTGGATACCAGACAGACAAGGGCCTATCTTCCACAGCCCTGCTGCCTTCGCATGGTGCAGTTAGCTTCCCAAGCAGTGCTAAAGCCTCACCTCGCTGCTCGGGAAATGTTTCAATTGCTAGGCCATATGGCATCCACCGTGCATGTGGTTCCTTATGCTCGCCTCCATATGAGGGCAGCCCAGTGGACTTTATCCACTCAATGGACTCAGGCATTAGGTTGCCTGTCAGACAGAATAACAAACACGGATCGTCTTATTTTGTCCCTCCAATGGTGGCAGTCACCCCAAAACCTTTTGGTGGGGTCCCCTTTCCAACAACGCCCACCCCAAGCCACTCTGACAACAGATGCCTCACAGGTGGGTTGGGGAGCTCACCTGCAAGGCCTCTCTACCCAGGGTACCTGGACTCCACAGGAGACCTATCTACACATCAGTCTCCTGGAACTCAGAGCAATCTTCCTTGCTCTTCGAGTATTCCACACCCAGCTCAGCTACAAGACAGTCCTAGTTCAAACGGACAATCAGGTGGCCATGTTCTATGTGAACAAGCAGGGCATAACAGGCTCTCTGTCGCTCTGCAACAAAGCTTTGTGACTATGGGCCCTCGCCAGAGAGCATCAGATTCATCTCCTTGCGGTGTATCTTCCAGGCATTCAAAACTCTTGGGCAGACAGACTCAGTCGAGTTCTGCTTCCACACGAATGGTCTCTCCATGTAGACCAGGTGGCCAAAAGTTTTCAAATTTGGGGAACCCCGGACATAGATCTCTTCGCAAGTCCGCTGAATGCCAAATTTCCCCGGTTCTGTTCCAGAATTCCGGCTCCGTGTTGTCAGGCAAGGGATGCTTTCCTCCTCCATTGGGGTCAGGACTTCCTGTATGCCTTTCCACCCATTCCCCTAATTCCCAAAACCCTGTTCAAGCTTCAGACAGAGGCCATATGATTCTCATAGCTCCACTTTGGCCACTTCAGGTGTGGTACCCTCTGCTTCTACATCTCTCTCAAGCTCCGTCTCTGGAGTTGGGATCTGCTCCAGATCTCCTGTCTCAGGAGGATGGGATGCTGTGGCATCCCAATCCCCAGTCTCTGCATCTCAGGGCCTGGTTGCTGAAAGCCTAGAACTTCATAGTCTTAGCCTTTCTCAGCAGGTAAAGGATATCCTTTATGCTTCCAGGAAACCTTCCACAAGACGCTGTTATGCTTTCAAGTGGAAAAGGTTTACCATATAGTGTTCGCAGAAGGGTCTTGACCCTTTTGCGATACCTCTGGAATCATTACTGGAGTATCTCCTTCATTTGTCTAATACAGGGCTTAAGACCAATTCAGTGAGAGTTCATTTGAGTGCTATTTCAGCTTCTTTCAAGCGTCTGAATGGACAACCTATTTCCTCTCATCCTCTCATAGCGAGATTTATGAGAGGCTTTCTTTTAACTAAGCCTCCCATTAAGCCACCACTGGTGGCATGGAACTTGAACCTGGTTCTTGGGCAGCTCATGAAGCCGCCTTTTGAACCGTTAGCTACTACCTCTTTGAAATTCCTTTCCTGAAAGGTCATCTTTCTTATTGCAATCACATCAGCACGTTGCATCAGTGAATTGCAAGCATTGGTGGCTGATCCTCCTTATACAAGGTTCCATCAGAGGGAGGAGTGGTCTAGTGGTTAGGACAAGGTACTTCAGGCCGGAGGGCCGGGGGTTCAAGTCCCACCTGGGGACAGCAATCTCAGGCTGGAGGGACTGGGATTTCTAGTCCTATAGGCACGCCTTGTGGTCTTGGGCAAGCCACTTAACCCTCCATTGCCCATGTTCCCTGTAAGTATTAACGTATGTGTGTCATATCCCCTCGTGTTAAATGTATCCCCCAATTGACCGCTTTGACCCGGTGAAAAGCAGAATATAAATACAGCTAAATAAATAAATAAATACAGCTAAATAAAATAAATCATGATAAGGTAGTCCTTAGGACTCATCCACACTTTATGCCAAAGGTGGTGTCACCTTTTCATTTAAACCATAGGTGTCAAACTCTGGCCCGCGGGCCAAATTTGGCCCGTAGTGTAATTATATTTGGCCCGCGAGGCTATACCAAATGACTACTAGAGCTAGCCCGCCAGTATTATACAGCGCATTCATTCATCGCTAATACTACAAATCCCATAATGCCTTGCTGTTGTTTTGGCGCGTCAATCAGGACAGGTCCCAGAAACGCCCTCTCCTGTGTGACAGAAGTCATAGCGATCTCAAGCTACAACTGTCACTGTGGAACCCCTTCCCAAAAATGGCAAAAAGAAAGGCAGACAACAGGAACTTTCTGGACAGGTGGGAGACAGAATATTTGTTTACATATGTAAAAGACAGACCTGTTTGTCTGATTTGTGGAGTCAACGTGGCTATAACTAAGGAGTATAACATTCGACGACACTATGAAACAAAACACCATGACAAGTACAAGGACCTGGACATGACTCAAAGGAGCCAGAAAGTGGAGGAGATGAAAAGAAGTTTGGTTTCACAACAGAATATGTTCAAAAAAGCCACATCACAAAGTGAGGCTGCTGTAAAGGCTAGTTATATTGTGGCAGCAGAGATCGCAAAATCAGCCCGGCCCTTTAATGAGGGAGAGTTTGTGAAAAAGTGCATGTTGAAAGTTTATGACATCGTGTGCCCAGAGAAAAAGCAAGCCTTTTCAAACGTGAGCCTGAGCAGAAACACAGTAGCTGATCGCACATGTGATCTTGCCACCAATCTGTATGACCAGCTTTTGGAAAAGGGAAAAGATTTTGTTGCATTCTCCCTTGCTGTGGATGAGAGCAGCGACGCATCTGATACTGCTCAGCTGTCAGTCTTCATCCGTGGAGTGGACTCAAATATGTGTGTTACGGAGGAGCTATTGGGATTCAAATCAATGCATGGCACAACCACAGGAAAGGAAATTTTTGAGGGAGGTTTCCAAATGCGTAACTGAAATAAAGCTGCCGTGGGATAAACTCGTGGGATTAACGACAGATGGTGCGCCAGCGATGTGCGGTAAAACAAGTGGACTGGTGGGCAGGGTCCGGGAGAAGATGCAGGAAGAGAACTGTGCAGGTGAACTAACTGTTTATCACTGCATCATACATCAGGAATCATTGTGTGGCAAAGCCCTAAAGATGGAACATGTTATGACCACAGTAACACAAGTAGTTAACTTTATAAGAGCCAAAGGTCTGAATCACCGCCAGTTTAAGTCTTTTCTGGAGGAGTGTGGTTCGGAATACGCAGACGTGTCGTATCACACAGAGGTGAGATGGTTAAGCCGAGGAAAAGTACTGAATAGATGTTTTGAGCTGCATGAGGAAATATGTCAGTTTCTGGAAAGCAAAGGGAAGGACACAGCAGAGCTTCGGGAGAAAAGGTTTCTGTGTGAGCTGGCCTTTCTGTGTGACATCTCGAGCCATCTCGATGCGCTGAACCTGCAGCTTCAGGGGCGGGGGCGCATCATCACAGACATGTACGCTGCAGTGAGGGCTTTTAAAACTAAACTGTGCCTGTGGGAGAATCAGATGCTGCAAGGAAACCTTGGCCATTTTCCCTGCTGCCAAACCATGAAAACGCAGTTCTTTACCAACTTGTTCCCATGCGCACAGTTTGCTGAAAAACTCAGTGTACTCGGCGCTGAGTTTAGCCGGCGATTTGCTGACTTTGATGTCCATAAATGTAGGTTTGAACTGCTCAGTAATCCCTTTGCAGTTAATGTGGAAAACGCACCAACCAACCTCCAAATGGAGCTAATTGAACTCCAGTGTAATGACACGCTGAAGTCAAAGTATGATGCTGTGGGCGCCGCCCAGTTTCCACAGTTCATCCCTGACACAATGCCTCAGCTCCGCAACCAAGCTGCTCAGATGCTCTCCATGTTCGGCAGCACTTATCTATGTGAGCAACTTTTCTCCTCGATGAAGATGACCAAAACATCTCACAGGAGACGTCTGACTGATGAACACCTTCGCTCGATACTGAGGATTTCCTCAGCTCAAAGCCTGAGCCCAGACATTGATGAACTATCATCCAAGAAGAGATGCCAGGTATCTGGCTTGGGCACATCAGATTAGATCAGTGTGCAGCAAACTGAGCAATAATTAACGTTTTCTTTATGCATTTTTTCTTGCTACTCCAAGACATGGGCTTGAATGGTTGATTAATTTTATTATTGTTATTTTATTTTAAAAATTATTATTTATTATTATTTAAATCTTATTTAATAAATGAATGTCATTGATGTTTTTTTTTTATTTGAAATTGGTTTTTGCATATCTGAACTATTAAGTTATAAATTGTATAGTAATAAGTGTTGCTTCATATTCAATGTTAAAGCAAATCTTGTTTGGGTCCATATTAAAAGGTTCATTTGTTCAATGCTGGCCCGCGACTTTGTTCAAGTTTTACATTTTGGCCCACTGTGTATTTGAGTTTGACACCCCTGATTTAAACCAAGCAGTTTACCTTCCTGTATTCTTCCCAAGGCCTCACGCCTCAAATGCAGAAAGGAATCGTCATACTTTGGATTGTAAAAGAACTTTAGCTTTTTACTTGCAAAGAACTCAGCAACATAGAAAGTTTTCTCAACTTTTTGTTGCTTTTGATCCTAGTCATTTGGGACTTCTGGTCTTCAAGAGAACACTGTCCAACTGGATTGCACAGTGTATTTCTTTTGCCTATGAGAGTAAAACCTTCCTTTGGAAGGCCATGTCACAGCTCACAATGTGAGGGCCATGGCAGCCTCTATGGCTCATCTTCACTCTGTGTCTATCGATGACATCTGTCGAGCAGCTACTTGGGCCTCGGTTCATACCTTCACAGCCCATTACTGCTTAGACAAGGACTCCTGCTGGGATGCCTTGTTTGGTCAGGCTGTTCTTCAACACCTGTTCCATACTTAATCAACTCCTACCCACAATACCTGGTAGGATGCCATCCATGGGGGGAAGTGGAGCCCTTTCACAAGGGCACACAACTTCTGGGGTTTCTCCCTGGCATCTGCAGCTTGGGAGTCCCCATATGTGAAGACTACATTCCTGCTTGTTCCTGAAGCTAGCATAGTTACTCACCTGTAACAGGTGATCTCTGGGAACAGCAGGAATTTAGTCTTCACAACCCACCCACCTCCCCTAGGAGTTGTATCTCTCTATCTCTCTTTCCCTCTCTCTCTCTGTCTCAGCTATAAACTCAACTGGAGAGGGACAGTTGGGAAAGGCAGGAAGGCAGCACGCAGGCACTGTGGGATGCTTCCAAAGGCTTTCCTATTGGACGCTGGGGAGCGTTCCTGCGCGGGCTCCATTGGTGCCGACGATACCCATATGTGAAGACTGAATTCCTGTTGTTCCCGGAGATCACCTGTTACAGGTGAGTAACTATGCTTTCCAGAAAGGACAAACAGGAACAAGGAGAGAGAAGAGCACAGCATCCAGAAAAAACAATATGAAGGCTGTAGACTGTACTCAGAAGGAACAAGATGAGAAGAGGATTCAATAACCAACTAAAAGCAAAGTAAAAAGGGAGTTAGGACCCAGCCACAGTAAAGTAAATAGAGACACAAGACCTGGAAGGAACAAAGGGAGGAGAGAGAGCATTAAAGGGGAGATGTGGCACTTAGCAATACCCAAGGTAAGGGTATATGCAGAATTGGGAGGAGATGGCACCCAACAGTAACAAAAAAAAAGAAACGTAGAACTTTGGCAGTAACAAGGCAAAGAGAGATGCAGCTACCAAAAAGAGCAAGCACGTTTAAAAAAAAAATAGAAGAGGCATATATATCATTTAGGAGACCCACCCCCCAGCAAGAGCAAGGTGAAGGAAAGATGCAGTAACTACTAGAAAACAAGATGGTGGGGAGGATAGTAGCCATCAGGAGAAAGGTGAGTGGAGGAATCAGTACCCAGCTAGATGCCCAGTAAAGAAGAGAGGTAGGAGGCAACAGTCATAAGGCGAGGAGAGTCACCACAATCATCAGGATTGAAGGAGGAGGCAGTAGCAAGAACAAGGTAATGAGAGAAGCCATCTAGAAGAAACAAGGTGAGGGAAGACAGTCTCCAATATTTGTCGAATTCTCAGTTAAACTGTCATTTGGAAATAACATTTTTCATTTTTCTCTCATCTTCTACTCAGTCGAACACAGGCAGCCCACAGTCCCAGCCGCAGCGACCTGCAGACCTGTCAGATGAAGAGATTTCAGATCTTTTCCAGCGTTTGGCTGAGATCCAGCAGGAGAAGTGGCTGTTGGAGGAGAAGGTATGATCAGCCTGTCAATGTTCACTTCATGGTTTCAAATATCCAGGGATAGTAAACTGGTCCTGGAGTGCTACAAAAAGGCTAGATTTTATGAATTTCTTTATGAAATAAATCAGCGTACATTTGATCCAGGATGTAGGTTAAGTTGCAAAATGGTGGCGATCCTGAAAATAAGATCTTTCTGTGGCACCCCAGGACTTGGCATTCAGCATCCCTGAACTGATCGCCCTTGATCCTTACCAGAGGTAGTCATGTTGAAAACATCACACAAGCACAAAGCATAAAGTATGAACCAATTGCATGTTGGTATCTGTGATGTCATTGGTGGTACTGTCTTAACAGTGGTTGCCCAACAACAAGAGATGTTGGTAGCAGAAATCTTCAAAGAATATTCAGAATATTAGAACATTGTCACGGAAAGGATAGTGGATGTCTGGAATATCCCCTTACTGGAAGTGATAGAGACAGAAACATAGTCAACATAGTAGATGATAGAAGATAAAGACTGATATGATCCATCTAGTCTGCCCAGTAGAGTTGCTAAAGCAGTAGCTGCTATTGTGCAGGTTTTTTCCATCTGCTTTTATTTTTGGGAGGAGTTGGTGAGCACTAGCTTGGGAACCAAGAGACCAGGGTTCAATTCCCACTAGCACTCTTGTGGCCTTGGGCAAGTCACTTAACCCTCCATTACCTCAGAAAAAAAAATCCAATTTATCAGTGTCCCTGTTTAATGTACATTACTAAGTTTGTTACAATGTAAACCGCTTTGATTAAAATGATAAAGCAGTATAAAAGACCTGTACTGATGAAAAGTGCAGGTTACTTTCTTATGAAACAATGATGTAATCCAAAAATACATGGGATATACATATAGGATCCTGTGATGGGGTGTATGAGAAGCTCCCCATCTCCCATACTGATATAACTCTAGCCAGACTAAGGACATGCCCCTTTAAACACCAGAAGCTGGGCCCCTTTTAAGGAACCCGGCTTGACTATATCTGGAAGGGTGTGGTCGGGGACGGCCCTTTTAACCAGGAGGGAAGAGACAAAGGGAGAGAGAAGAGCTCGAGGTGTTCCAGAGTACGGAGTGACCATCTACCTCTAAGGAGACACTATGGGAATCTGGGGTGTTACCACGTTGGTTAGCAGGCTTATGGTAGTAATGCTGTGAAACCCAGAGTGAAGGAACTTTGGGGGAGGAGAGAACTGTTTCTCTGCTACTGTTGTGGAACCCAAAGTGAGGGAACTTTGGGGGAGGAGAGAACTGTTTCTCTGCTACTGCTTTGAACTCCCTGTAAATAAAGCATTTTCCTTTAACCCTCTGCCTGGCTCTGTGGGGGTTTGTGTCCTGCCCGCCCATAGCATACTACATATAGTGGCATTGGTGGGATCATCATCTTAACTGAAGGACAGAAGAACACCCCATGTCCCTCTGGGGCTCAGACCTCCATCCCACGGAAGAGAGGTTTTAGTATACGACTAAAGGGACAAGCTCTGCCGGAGTTAGGGCACACCTTCTGTATAGTTAGTGCTGGACAGGCAGGAGGGTTTTTTTGCCCCCCTCCTCCTATCCGGACGGGTGGGAACAGATAGAACCAGAATGGAGAGATTACTCCAGGCCCTGGTGGACGGACAGCAGCAACAACAGATGCTACAAGAGTTCTTGCAGGTGCAAGGGACCCAGCAACAGCAATTACTACAAAGGTCTTTGGAACTACAACAAAACTCACTCGCATAAATGTCCCAAATATTCCAGGGATGGCAGCCACACCTGCCAGTGCGACCCCTGCTGAAAATGGTGGAGGGCGAAGACTTGGACTCTTTCCTGAAAAATTTTGAACGGACCGCTCAACTGGCTGGATGACCAGGTGGGCTATTTATCTTTTATCTTTCTTTTTTTTTTTTTCTGTTTATCAAGTTTTACAAAGGTACACCAAGCAAAACTTGGAAACAAGAAATACAAGTATTGGTCTAACAAAAACTATACATAGGATAATTATATAATCAAGGCAAAAAACAAACCCCAAAGACCAACTACTAAATAGTCCACAATGAAGAGGTATCCAAGGATCACAAATTCAGAGGAGTGGAAAGAAAAAAAGAAATAAAGATACAAGAAAAGAACAGGACGAAGCAGCAAAGCACATAATACATAAATGCCCCAACAAATGCCCCCCACTCCAGTCAACCCCAGTCAGCCCTACAACTTCTTAGCATCCAAAAAGAAGCTAATTGAGAAGGTTCAAAGAAATGATATACAGAGTTCTGGTAATGAACAATACATTTACAAGGAAATCTTAATTGGAACTTTGCACCTAGTAAGGGCAAAGGAGGATTACCGGCGGGGCAGCGTACAATGGAGAGCTACACGGCGGCAAAGGGGGACAATCCCGTGGCCATGGTGGAGGTGAGCCTCGGTCTGGGCAGCGTTGTCTTGCTGAGTCCTGCTGGCCCCTCTACTCCTCCTCTGCCCACTGAGGTAGCTTGTGGTGCAGCAGCAGTTGCTGGAGATTTTCATCTTGAGAGCTCGGCGGAGGCGGCAGGTATGGCGTCCTCAGCAGGTTCTCTGCTTCTGGCACCTCAGATGGGTGTTTTAGAGTGGAGGAGTTTGGCTCCTTCTGCTTCCAGTCTCAATCCTCTGTTGGATTTCCCTCCTCTTCAACGTCTACAAGAAGTGACCTTGGCTTCAATTTGGGCTGCCCTCTAGTTGGTTCATCAGCTGTGTGCTGTGGCGTTTCAGGCTCTGACCCCGCTTCCCGTTTGGTTGGAAATTGTGGAGAAGAGGCTTGATGACCAGCAGGGGCAATTGACTGTGCTTGATCAAAGAATTCAACAGGTACAAGAGCAGCAGGGGATACTTTCACAAGATAAGCTGGTGTTTCTATGAAAGATTGAAAATCTGGAGAATGCTTCCCACTCTTTGAACCTGAGGATATTGAATTGTCCCCATGTTTCTGGCTCTCTGGCTAGGACTCTTTTTCACAGATTCCTAAAGGGCACTTTCGGTTACCCTGAAGCTGGTTTTACCTCCTATGCAGAAGATTTTCTATCTACCATTTGGGATCGCTAGTGGTGCTACTGCTACGGTTCCTGCTCCTCAAGCTGACGTTTCCCTGGATTCTCTTGATCTGGGGAACTTATCCGCATTGTTGGAACAGTCATCTGAAACAGTAGGGTCCAGAGTGACATTATTAGTTTCTTTTGTTTTTCTTCAGGATAAGAATGCATTCTTACGTTTCTTTCTTAAGAAAACTGATATTTCCTTTCTAGGGGGTAAGATTCAGATTTTTTCCGGATATGTCCCATTGGACACAAGTCCGTACAAAGAAATCTTTGGAACTATGCACCAAGGTGGTATCACTTATCTTTTTCTTTATTATGCATTTGATATACTGCCCAAGCGGCCTTGGCATCAGAGCGGTTTACAATAATAATAAATCAAAAAATGGCTGAAAGAAGGAGAAAAGGAATGCCAGAGTTGTGAGAGGAAAGCAAATAAAGAAGAGAACAAAAAGAACAGAAAATAGGCGGTGGGAGAATACGGGAGTGCATCAGGACTGAGGGGAGGGAAGGGCTGAAGATGTCTGCCTAGGTGTTTGTGTGCGGGAGATCGAAGGCAATATGGAAGAGGTGTATTTTTAGCATTACTTTAAACTTGGTAAACAAGGTTTCAGAGCATAGAGAAGGAGGCAGAGAATTCCATAGAGCAGGACCTAAGTAGAAGACAGCTGATTTACGGGTTTGTTCAAGGTGAGCCTGAGTGACTGTGGGGAAAGCTAGGCAGTTGATGTGAATGGATCTGAGAAGATGGTGAGGGATATGAAACTGGAGCAAGTTAGAGAAGTACTGTGGGGTTCTAGTATACAGGGTTTTGTGAACAAGGATGAGAATTTTGTAGTCAATATGTAATTTGAGGGGGAGCCAGTGCAGGTGGATAAGGTGTGGTATAACATGATTGCGCCGTGAGGAGTGAGTGAGTATGTGTGCAGCAGTATTCTGTAGGAGCTGGAGATGATGGAGCTGGTAACAGGGAAGACCTGCGAGTGCAACATTGCAATAGTCTAGCCTGGATATAACCAGAGAGAGAAGAGTCATGAGGGAGGGCACAGAAAGAGCATTGAACCAAAGATGACAGATGGTTGTGGAAAGAAAAGGGAAGAGTAAAGTAATACCCCCTGATACCGAAGAGTGTGGACAAGAGGGATGGGAGTACAAGCAATCTAGAGAGCGACTGAGGGGCATGGCATATGAAAGCTAAACCAGATAGTAGCTGATTTGGATGGGTTGAGATGGAGATGGTTCGTAGACAGCCAGATGTGAAAATTGGCTAAGCAGGAGTTCATGGGAGCGAGATCGGGGAACTGGGAGTTAGTATGGTGGAGCAGAATATCATCTGCAAAGAAATAGGAAGAGATGTCAGATTGCTGAATAAGCAAGGCGAGAGGTGCCAGGAAAATATTGAAGAGTAGCGGGGCCAGTACCGAACCCTGGCGACACCACAAGTAAGGGGAAGAGTGGGGGGATGACCCGCAGGATACGGAAAAGGAACGAAGAGAGAAATATAACTTAAACCATTTAGAACAGCACCGCAGAGCCTGTGATAACAAAGGCGGGAAAGCAAAAGAGCGTGATCGACTAGATCAAAGACTGTGAAGAGGTCCAGTGAGACAGCGAGATGCTACCCCAGTTGTACGCAACATGAATTTTGTTAAGCAGTGAAAGGAGGATGGTCTCCGTACTGTGTCTGGGTCTGAAGCCTGATTGCCGAGGGTAGAGGGCATGGGTGGATCCAAGTGGGATGATAGCTGCGCAAAGACAAGTTTCTCTAATACTTTCGCAAGGAAGGGCAAATTGAATACAGGGTGCCAGTTAGCAAGCATGGCGGGATCAAGACTGGGCTTCATCAATATGCGTCGAATGGTGGTATGCTTCCATTAAGCAGGGAAAATGTCGGATGAGAGGCTGTAATTAAACATGGTTAGTACGAACGGGAATAGTGCGAGGGAGAGTTCCAGGAAGCAAAAGGGGACTGCTGCTTCTGGAGAGAGATCTGCAATAGTGAGTATATACTTCTGGGAATTTTTCTGAAGAGAATTCTTTGGATTAAAGCTGATTAATCTGTGAATCCAGTGTATTTCTTAAATCAGTCAGGGCCTAGTAGCAGCAGTTTAAGTTTAAATTTAAACCACAGAAGAGAGCTTTCTGGTTAAATTTCATACTAAGTCAGAGCCTAGCAGCAGCAAAGAGCTTTAATTTAAATCAAATCAGAATATAACTTAGCATAAAAGGCAAAACAGGGTCAGTATTCTTTGAGGAATAAATAAAGTCTTCTAGAGACCTTTACAAAGAGACCTGTGAAGAAACTTTTAAATAGATGTTAAAGCCAGGTGGCTGGTCAAAAGGCCATTTTGAAAGACTCCTCCTAACCAAACAAGGACTCTTAATCACCCAGGAAGTTAGTCACAGCTTACCTAAGAAGCACAGGACAGGGTACTGTGTAGCAGCCCTCTTTTAATAAGTCTTATTTCCATCCCTCTCTTCCCAACACCCACCCACCCCTGGGATAATCGTAGCTTTATAGGTACTTACACATCTTAAAAGAAAGGAGCTGCTCTCAGGTGCAGTTCTTTATCCAAATCAGTCATACATTAAGGACCTGTGAATGGAGGAGTGGCCTAGTGGTTGGGGCAAGGTACTTCAGGCCGGAAGGTCGAGGGTTCAAATCCCACTAGAGGACATCAACCTTGGGCCAGAAGGACTGGGGTTTCTAGTCCCACAGGTGCTCCTTGTGGTCTTGGGCAAGCCACTTAACCCTCCATAGCCCATGTTCCCTGTAAAATAGTTATCTCCAAGTTATAATGCCCTGTTCAATGTAAACCGCACAGATGCAGACTAGCGCGGTATATAAGAGAATGTAAATAAATAAATAATTAAGCTTCAGGTGAACAATTAGACACTGTTCCTCACAGGCGACTTATAAGCAAACTGAGCACCCTAGGGATGGACCCTAAAGTTACTGCTTGGGTTAGAAATTGGTTGGCTGGGAGGCGACAAAGAGTACAAGTAGATGGAGCTCACTCTGAGGAGAAGGATGTTATCAGTGGTGTGCCCCAGGGATCTGTCCTTGGTCCGATTCTTTTTAACATCTTTGTTAGTGATATAGCGGAAGGGCTTTCAGGTAAGGTTTGCCTCTTTGCGGATGATACCAAAATCTGCAATAGAGTAGACATCCAGGAAGGGGTAGATAACATGAGGAGGGATCTAGCTAAGCTTGAAGAATGGTCTAGAATTTGGCAGCTGGGATTTAATGTTAAAAAATGTAAGGTCATGCATTTGGGCTGCAGCAATCCAAGGGAGCAATATAGTATAGGGGGTGAAGTACTTTTGTCCACTAAAGAAGGGCGGGACCTAGGCGTGGTTGTGTCTGATGATCTTAAAGTAGCTAAACAGGTAGAAAAGGCGACGGCAAAAGCTAGAAGAATGCTTGGGTGCATACGGAGAGGAATGGCTAGCAGAAAAAAGGAGGTGATAATGCCTCTGTATAAGTCTTTGGTGCGACCTCATTTGGAGTATAGTGTGCAATTCTGGAGACCGCACCTTCAAAAGGATGTGAACAGGATGGAGTCGGTGAAGGAGGGTGGCTACTAAAATGATTAGTGGTCTTCATTATAAAGCATATGAGGACAGACTGAAGGATCTTAATATGTACACCTTAGAGGAAAGGCGGGATAGAGGTGATATGATTGAGATGTTTAAATACCTCCGTGGCATAAATGTTCAGGGAGAGAGCCTCTTTCAATTGAAAGCAAGTTCTGCTACGAGGGGACATGGGATGAGGGTGAAGGGAGATAGATTCAGGAGTGATATGCGGAAATATTTATTTACGGAAAGAGTAGTGGATCCATGGAATAGTCTCCCAGTGGAGGTGGTAGAGATGAGGACAGTAACTGAATTCAAAAAAGCATGGGACAAACACAGAGGATCTCTAAAGGTAAAAAGGGGACTGTTGTAATTGTTATGGAAGGACAGACTAGATAGGCCATGTGGTCTTTTTCTGTCATCATATTTCTATGTTTCTATGTATTTTAAACATATTAGGTACACTTTTATTAGTATAAGTATCCACAGCAACCCTTAGTAAGTAAAGAACTTAAAGATCTAAACACAAGCTTAAAACTAATATGCAGACAGCAGTCCAGCAGCGAGATGGGGGCTTTCCAGTCTTTTGCACTGAGTGTCACATGTATGATTTTCTCCCAGTTGGTGAGAGGTCTTACGTGTGCACTAGGTGCAAGGAGCTCTTTGCTCTCGGGGAACGATTCCGTTCTCTAGAGGCTAGAGTAGCAGACTTGGAAGTCATAAGGAAGACAGAGAGGTACATAGATGAGACCTACAGGGATATAGTCCTGAAGTCCCACCTCCAGTCTGGCAGCATCCCTGTTGCCATGGAGGAGAGAGGTCACGTGACAGAAGAGCATCACCCTGGTGTGGCAGGAAGTGATCCTGTAAATAGGACCTGTCCTCCAGGTGATGTAAAACCCTCTCGCACCGAGGAAGTTTCTCCAGGGCCATGTGCCCATGAGGGAAGGGTTAGGACAGCCGTTATAGTTGGTGATTCGATCATTAGGCATGTAGATAGCTGGGTGGCTGGTGGAAGTGAGGATCGCCTGGTAACATGCCTGCCTGGTGCGAAGGTAGCGGACCTCATGCTCCATCTAGATAAGGTCTTAGATAGTGCTGGAGAGGAGTCTGCTGTCTTGGTACATGTTGGTACCAATGACATAGGAAAATTTGGTAGGGAGATTCTGGAGGCTAAATTTAGGCTTTTAGGTAGGAAGTTGAAATCCAGAACTTCCAGGCTAGTGTATTCCAAAATGTTTCCCGTTGCACATAGAGGACCCAAAAGGCAGGCAGAGCTCCAGAGTCTCAATGTGTGGATGAGGCAATGGTGCAAGGATGAGGGTTTGGGATTTGTTAGGATCGGGAACATTCTGGGGAAAGGAGGGGCTCTTCCGAAGGGATGGGCTTCACCTTAACCGGATTGGAACCAGGCTGCTGGCATAACCTTTAAAAAGGAGATAGAGCAGCTTTTAAACTAGATAATAGGGGAAAGCCGACAGTCGTCCAAGAGCGCATGGTTCGGAAGAATGTATCCTTGAAGGATACTACCAAAAGCAGAGAGGTTCCAAAAAAGAGTAAAGTAGCCCAAATGCCCTTCAGTATGGAGCAGACGGAGCTTAAAGATTCCAAATTACCCATGCCTTCCAATAGCCAGATTAATAGGAATAAAATACAGTCTCTAAAATGCTTGTATGAAAATGCTAGAGGTCTAAAAAATAAGATAAGAACATAAGATATGCCATACTGGGTCAGACCAAGGAAGATCAAGCCCTTTATCCTGTTTCCAACAGTGGCCAATCTAGGTCATGCGTATCTAGCTGTTTCCCCAAAAGACACAGGTTCCACAATGCTTGTACTGGGTCAAGCATTGATATCCTGGGTCCCTTCTTAATAATGGGAGAGTTAAAATATATAGCACTAAATGAGAGGTTAGATATGATTGGAATCTCTGAGACATGGTAGAAGGACAACCAGTGGGACACTATGATATCTGGGTACAAACTATATCGTAATGATAGAGCAGATCAAATTGGTGAAGGGGTTGCGCTCTGTTAGAGAGGGCATTGAGTCAGAAAGGATTAAAAAGTTTTGCAGGAAACAAAATTTGCTGTAGAATCTCTATGGATTGAACTTCCATGTAAAAAGGGGAAGGCGATGGCAGTGGGGTTGTACCATTGACCGCCTAGCCAGAATGAACAAATGGATGATGAAATGCTCAAAGAAATCAAGGAAACTAACAAACGTTACAGCACAGTAATAATAATGGGTGATTTCAATTACCCCGGTATCGACTGGTTCAGTGTCACAGCAGAACATGCTAGGGAGATAAAGATCCTAGATGATATAAATGACTGCTTCTTGGAGCAGCTGGTTCATGAACCGATCAGAGGGGAAGCCATATTGCACCAAGTCGTTAGTGGAACACCAGATCTGGTGCAAGAGATAAGGGTGTTGGGGCCACTTGGCAATAATGATCATAGCATGATTGCATTTGATTTAATTAGTGGAGGAAGGATGGTAAAGAAATCCACAGTACTACCTTTTAACTTTTGAAAGGGAGACTATGATAAAATGAGGAAAATAGTTAAGAAAAAACAAAAAGGAGCAGTTGCAAAGGTTAAAGACTTACATCAAGCTTGGGAGTTGAGAAATACTATCTTGGAAGCCCAGACCAGCTGTATTCCACGCTTTAAGAAAAGTGGAAGAAAGTCCAAAGAACTGCCAGCATGGTTTAAAGATGAGGTCAGAGAGGCTGTTGCCAAAAAAGTATCTTTCAGGAAATGAAAAAAAGAGCCAAATGACGAGAACTGGAAACAGCACAAGCACTGGCAAGTTAAATGCAAGGTATTGATAAAGCAGGCAAAGGGAGAATTTGAGAAGAAGCTTGCTGCGGATGCAAAAACGCATAATAAAGACTTTTTCAAGTACATTCGTAGCAAAAAAACCCGTGAGAGAGTCAGTTGGTCGATTAGATGATAGAGGGGTTAAAGGGACACTGAGAGGTGACAAGGTGATAGCAGAGAGACTGAGTGAATTCTTTGCTTCGGTCTTTACTGAGGAAGTTGTAGGGATGTTACCCATGACTGAAGTGGTATTTAAAGGTGCGATAGAATTGAAGTAAATATCGATACATCGGGAAGATGTATTGCAACTATTTGATAAACTTGAAGAGTAGCAAATCACCTGGACCGGATGTTATACATCCAAGGGTGTTGAAAGAACTGAGATATGAGATTTCAGACCTGCTATTAGTAATCTGTGGACTATTATTAAAATCATCGCTAATACCTGAAGATTGGAGGATCACCAATCTAACACCAATTTTTAAAAAGGGTTCCAGGGGTGATCCGGGAAACTGCAGACCCGTGAGCCTGACATCAGTACCAGGAAAAACGGTAGAAACCATTATAAAGAACAAAATTACTGAACATGTAGATAGTCATGGCTTAATGGGAGACAGCCAACATGGCTTTAGACAAGGAAGATCTTGTTTTACTAATCTGTTAGTTTTTTTGAAGGTGTGAATAAACAGGTAGACAAAGGTGAGTCTGATATAATGTATTTGAACTTTCAAAAAGCCTTTGACAAGGTCCCTCATCAGAGACATTTGGCAAAACTAAAGAGTCATGGGATAGGAGGCAGTGTATTACTGTGGGTCAGGAACTGGTTAAAAGATGGAAAGCAGAGGGTAGGGCTAAATGGCCAATTTTCCCAATGGAGAAAGGTGAATAGTGGTGTACACCAGGGATCTGTGCTGGGTCCACTGCTTTTTTGACATATTCATAAATGACCTGGAAAAGGAAATAACGAGTGAGGTTATCAAATTTGCAGATGATACAAAACTATTTAAAGTTGTTAAAACCCAAGAGGATATATGCACCTAGGGAAGAACAACCCAAACTATGGTTACACAATGCAAGGTTCCACATTGCGAACCACCACCCAGGAAAAAGATTTAGGCGTCATTGTGGATAACATGTTAAAACCCTCCACCTACTGTGTAGCGGCGGCCAAGACATCAAATAGAATGCTAGGTATCATAAGGAAAGGAATGGAAAATAAAACAAAGGTTATTATAATGCTTCTGTATCATTCCACGGTGCGACCGCACCTTGAATATTGTGTGCAATTCTGGTCACCATATCTTAAAAAGGATATAGTGTTGTAAGAAAAGGTTCAGAGAAGAGCCACCAAAATGGTAAAGGGGTTGTAAGGATACCCCTATGAAGAAAGGCTAAAAAGGTTAGGGCTCTTTAACCTGGAAAAGAGACGGCTGAGGGGAGATATGATAGAAATCTATAAATTAATGAACGGAGTGGAACAGGTAAATGTACATCTATTGTTTACATTATCAGAATATAGAAAGACTGGGGGACCTGCAATGAAGCTACAGGGTAAACTATTTAAGATAATAAGAGAAAATATTTTTTCACGTGTAATCAAGCTCTGGAATTTACCAGAGGATGTAGTAAAAGCTATTAGTATAGCTGGGTTTAAAAAAGGTTTGGACAAGTTCCTGGAGGAAAGGTCCATAAACCATTATTAAAAAGCGACCCAGGATATCACTGCTTGACCCAATACAAACATTGTGGAACCTGTGTCTTTTGGGGAAACTGCTAGGTATGTATGATCTAGATTGGCCACTGTTGGAAACAGGATACTGGGCTTTGATGGACCTTGGTTTGACCCAGTATGGCATATCTTATGTTCTTATGTAACATAGTATTCAGTTTAAATGTGGTCCAGGAATGGGATAGAGAGCCCACAGACCTCTGGGAGGAGGGAGAAAGAGGGGATGGTGGTGAACTGACTGAGAGTGGAGTGTCATGATCTTGTCCTGAAAGAAATGGGCTAGGCGGTCCGGGTTAGGGGAAGGGGTTGGAATAGCAGGAGGAGTGTGCATGGAGGTGAGAGAGCAGAGTATTGAGAAGAGTTGACTAGAAGAGTTGGCAGCAGAGGAAATCTGATCAAAATAGAAAGCTTTCTTAGTGTCATGTATTTGCTTTTTGTAATGATGATGTTGGTGATGGAAACAACATAGAGCATCAGTGGAGGGATGGCTACACCAGAGGCGCTCGGCTTTGTGAAGGTGCTTTCGGAGAAGCGAGAGAGCAGGTCTAAATCATGGATAATGCTTGAGATGATGCCCAGGAGGGGTTGGTTGAAGAGGTGCCAACTTATCAAGCTGATTCATAAGAGATACATGCCAAGACTGGACTTGATCATCCAGAGGGGTGGCCAGGTTTTCAGATACCCCGCAGCTCT
Organism: Ichthyophis bannanicus; assembly: GCA_033557465.1. Classification (NCBI taxonomy): domain Eukaryota; kingdom Metazoa; phylum Chordata; class Amphibia; order Gymnophiona; family Ichthyophiidae; genus Ichthyophis; species Ichthyophis bannanicus. The sequence goes on from CM066032.1 coordinate 749,801,764, forward strand.
GATTTGGCAACAGTTTCTGCTGTTCCAATAAATCTGATTTCTTTCCCTCCGGCCTCTATTTTCCAAGTCTTCCAACTTCTCCCCTTGTTGTTTGACGAGCTCCTCCATTTTTTCCAAAGCCTGTGCATGTGATAGTTGGTTATCTTCCACCTCCAAGATTCGGTGTTCCGCTTGGTCAATACGGCTGCCGAACTCATTAATTGCTTGGCCCACTTGTGTTAGTTATTCAGATAGTGTTTGAAATCTCCCCTCCAATGCTGCTACAACCACATTGGTTACCTCTTCCACCATACTGGGAGATTAATCTGTATGCGGGCTCACTGGGGATGAGTCGGCCATTTTGATCTCAGCCACACAGCTCTTGTCTTTCCACGTCGATTTTGCCCCCTCCAATTCATCCTGTCATGTAATCCCACTGACCAGATCAATTTTGTGGAAAAAGCGGATGATTTACAAAATAAATATAAAGGTAATTAGGCTGGAAACCCCGGAGCAAGGCAGAAACACAGCTGCCCGGTTTACCACATCACGTGCTCTCTGCACTGGGTTTAAAAAAGATTTGGACAAGTTCCTGGAGGAAAAGTCCATAAACCATTATTAAAGGGGAACTGGGGAAATCTACTGTTTACTCCTGGGATAAGCAGCATGGAATCAGTCTACCTTTTCGGAACCTGGCCTGTATTGGCCACTGTTCGAAACAGGACACTGGGCTTGATGGACCCTTACTCTGACCCAGTATGGCATATCTTAACAAGGGTGAAAAAATCTGCGAGAAGCAGGGTATTGGCTGGAGGAAACTGCGCTAGAGAAGTAGGGGTGAGCCGATGTCTCAACTGAGCATGTTCAGGAGCGGAACGGGGCCCAAATGTGCCGGGGGTAAAGGGAACAGTTAAGAACATAATGTAGTGATCAGTTCATGGCAATGTAACGGTAGAAATATTGCTGGGAATGATGGGAGAGGCAGACAGAATAAGGAGAAGATCAAGGGTGTGTGTGGGGAAGGAGAAGTGCGGGGTGAGAGAGAGATCAGAAAGAAGCATGAGAGAGGCCCTTCCTTAGGCCTAGCATGTGAATCACTGTGAACTTTGAAGTCACCAAGAATGACTAATCAAGAATAAGTCAACGTAGCTTCCGAGATGTTAAGCAAGAGGGGAATCCCAGAGATCGGAGCAGATGGATGGTGGGGCATACAGCTGCAGGAAGTATATGGGAGAAGTAGAGGCAAGACGGAGCAGTAGGGACTCAGGGTAATGAAGCACCGCAGATATGAGACCACCTGGAAAGGGAGAGGAGAACAATACAATACAGCCAGGACCCCCCCCCCCCCCCCCCACAATGCTCTTCCAGACAGAACGAGAAACTGCCAAGGCAGAGAATCCAGGGGGCAGGCAATGGTTCAGGAAGGAGTCCTCCCCAGTGCAGCCATGTTTTAGTGAGGAATAGTGCGTCAAGGGAGTTCTGTAGGAGCAGATCATGAATAAGTAAAGTTTTAGAACACAGTGATCGACAGTTAAGCAATGCCATGCTCATAGTGAGCAAGACAGAGGCAGCACATGGTTGGCCTGGTCGGTCCGAGTGGGGGATGTGTGAGATGGCAGCAGAGAAGGTTTGAGGATATCCTGGCCAGAGAGCCAGGAGGCGTAATAAGTGATGGCTGGGGATGCCAACCCCAGTGGACGGGGATAGCTGATATATCTTTAGCGAGTATATGATTGCAAAAACTGGCCCACAGAAGAATGGCTAAGGCAGAAAATGCTATCGGAGTGCATTTACCAGAACAACAGTAAGGACTGTGGGAGAAAAGCGGTGACTGCATGCAGTGTCTGCCCGGAGGGCAGAGGTAGGGTCTTTGGCTTTTACCGTGGTCCTCACCCCTGGACTTGCCCCAAAGAGCTCTCTCCCAAGGAGCATGTCTTGCTCCTTGGGCGTGTGCCACCATGCCACAGAATGCCGCGGCCAGCCTTGTAAAATAGCCCACTGTTCCTAAGGAAATAAGACTGCATCACTTCCGGTTCGCAGGAGATGGTCCAATAGGCAGGCGGGCAGATGGAGCCCAGTACCTGAGAAGGGGAAGAGCACAGAGAGCAGAGTGCAGTCAGAGGGCATTCCAAGCATCCACCACCCTTTCAGTGAAAAAGTATATCTCCAGGAACAAGCAGGAATGAGTCTTCACATATGGGTATCGTCGGTACTGACGGAGCCTGCGCGGGAAAGCTCCCCAGCGTCCAATCAGAAAGCTTTTGGGAGATCCCACAGCGCCTGCGTGCTGCCTTCCCGCCTTTCCCAACTGTCTCTCCTCAGTTCTTCTTTTTCCGCGGAGCCAGCAGGTCGTGTTCCTGTCACCGCAGAAGAATTTCCTTACTTTTTCTTTATTCTTTTGTGTCGCGTCTGCTTTCTTCGATGCTGTACCGGTACCGCCGGTCTTTGTTCTTTTCTTTTTGTTAAAAAAACAAAAACAAAAACCTTTTTTCCTTTATTTTTCTTCAGGTGCACTTCAGTTTGGGCCTTAGGCCCCAAACTTTTTTTCCTTCAATATGGAAAAGCCTGCCTCAGGTTTTAAAAAGTGCACAAAATGTGGTGGTACTATTTCCATCACCGACACCCATGAATGGTGTCTAAAATGTTTAGGTCCTGACCATTCCATAACGGATTGTGTGTCCTGTTCCATGATGTCCAAAAGAGGTCGGCAGAACCGAGCTGCAAAGCTCAGTACCCTGTTTCCCTCTGATGCGGCTTCGGTGGCATCGATGTCATCCAGGGCTGCTTCTTCCTCACATGGATCTCAGGTAACTAAACATAAATCTAGCCGGTCCTCGAAGGGTAGATCTCCTTCTAAGCATCGAGATGCCTTTGGCCTTGCCCTCGAGGATTCTGCACCGGCAAAATTACCCCGGCGGGAGGCTTCGGCCTCTAAAGCAGCATCATCGGGGTTCCAGGATGATCTCGATGGCGTGGCCTCGACAGATCTCCTGGTGCCATGCTCTGGGGTACCGGTGGCTTCCACTGGTACCGACTTCCAGGCATTGGCGCGTCGATGGATCAGAGGATTCTGTCCATTGAACGCAGTCTGGCGGCTTTCCTTGTGGCATCGACGCCCGTGGTACCGCAACAGACTACACCTCCGGTACCGGCTCTAGCATCGCCATCGGTACCGATCCCGGTACCGGTGGCATCGACATCAGCATCGGTGTCCGCTATGCCGGTACTCGGTCCTCTGAAGCCCTCCAGTACCGATACCCCGGTACCGGGTATTTCCGATACCGACCCCAGTCGGTACAGGTATCGGGCTTTGCAAGAGCATCCGGACAGACGATACTTCGATTCCTCTGAGGACTCTGAGGATTCTGAAGAGTCGGTCGATGCAGTGATGCTTCTTCCACAGGAGGAGTCCTCTCCTAAACGAAGGATGTCTCCTCCAGAGGATTTGTCTTTTCAAGACTTTATCAGAGAGGTGGCTCAGGGCCTCTCTATTACAGTGGCCCCTGAGACAGAGCCCAGAGCCAAGGAGTTAGATATTTTACAATATCCCAAAACTCCTAAGGAGGCAGCTACCTTACCTATTCATGAGATTCTCTGTTGAGGATGTGGGAAGCACCTCTAACCACCTCTCCTCATTCTCGCAGGTTGGATACCATGTATCTTGTCCCTCCTTGTCCTGGTTTTCATAAAACTCAGCTTCCTCACCACTCTATTGTGGTTGAGTCTGCAATGAGAAAGATTAGAAGTGCCAAAAGACATGCCTCTAATCCTCCAGGACGTGAATGTAGAACCCTGGATGCTTTTGGAAGAAGAGTCTTCCAAGCTTCCATGCTTGCTGCAAGAATTAATTCTTATAGTCTCTACATGGGAATGTTCTTAAAGTCACTGACCATTTGCAGACTTTGTCCTTTTATGTCTGAAGATAAAAGGCAAGACTTTCTCACTGGGCTTAAACATGCCCAAGATATCTCCAAATTCTCCAACCGTGCAGCTTTCGACTCCTTTGAATGCGTAAGCAGAGCCTCAGCTATTGCCATAGGTGCACGTAGGATTGCTTGGCTTCAAGCATCTGATTTGGAGATCTGGGTTAAAGATGATTTGGGAAATATCCCTTGTACAGGTGAGAACCTGTTTGGTAAGGATTGGCAAGGAAAAGCCAATCAGATGTATGCTGAAAATTCTGCTTTGGATAGACTATCCAAATCCACAGCTGCTCCTGCTAAGAAAAGGTTGTTCAAGAAAACACCTTTTTCTAAAAAGGGAAGATTCTATCCTGCTTATGGTCAGCGGGTCTCTTCTGCAGCTTCCAAACGTCGGCAGTCCTCCAAACAGAACAAAGCAAAGGCTGTGAGGCCTGCTCCAGCCCAGCAGCCTCAGCCCCCTCAGGGCCTTTGACTTTCTGCTAGAGAACTTAGCCTTCCTGGCTCTAGAAGGACCAGAGCCCTCCACTATTCCAGGAAGGTTATGTCACTTTGCTCCCAGGTGGGGGCAAATTACAGCAGAGCATTGGACACTCTCCATTATAAGAGAGGGGTACAAGCTTCATTTCTCAAGCTTGCCCCCTCTCACAAGAGTGCACCAGTTCAATTCTCCAACCTCCCTCCTCAGCCTGTTGGAACAGGAGGTTGCCACTCTTCTTGCCCACGGGGCAATAGAGGAAGTGCCTCTTCAACAACAGGGCACAGGGTTCTACTCCCCCTATTTTCTTATTCCAAAGAGAACACGGGGCTTCAGACCCATCTTAGATCTCAGAGAATTGAACAGATTCCTAGTCAAGGAAAAATTCAAGATGGTTTCTCTAGGAACTCTGCTGCCATACCTTCAGAGTCCGGATTGGCTTTGTTCTCTAGATCTCAAGGATGTGTACACACATGTTCTCATCCATCCAACTCACAGAAGGTTCCTTCGGGTTTTTTTCAGCAGAAGCACTATCAATACAGAGTGCTCCCTTTTGGTCTGGCCTCTGCACCAAGGGTGTTCATGAAATGCATGGCAGGGTAGCTGCTTTTCTGCGCACCCTGGGAATATTCGTCTTCCCTTACCTGGACGACTGGCTCATTCGAGCTCCCACTCAATCAGAGGCCAAGACCTCTCTAACCTGCACAATGCGTATCCTTCAGTATTTAGGGCTGGTAATAAACATCCCAAAATCCAATTTGAACCCTACTCAGTCCCTGGAGTTTATAGGGGCAGTGCTGGATACTACAAGGGCAAGGGCCTATCTTCCCCAGGCCCGTTGCCTTCGATTGGTGCAGTTAGCTTCTGAAGCAGAGTTGAAGCCCCTCGAGAGAGATGTTACAGTTGCTAGGCCACATGGCATCCACCATACATGTGGTACCATATGCTCGCCTTCACATGAGGGCAGCTCAGTGGACTTTATCCACCCAATGGACCCAGGCATTAGGCTGCCTGTCAGACAAAATAGCAAACACAAGTCGCCTCATTTTGTCCCTTCAGTGGTGGAAGTCCCCTTAAAACCTGTTGCTGGGGTCCCCCTTTCAACGGCCTCTGCCCCAAGCAACTCTTACAACAGATGCTTCTCCAATGGGGTGGGGAGCTCATCTTCAGGACCTCTCCACCCAGGGCATCTGGTCCCCACAGGAGACTTATCTACATATCAATCTCTTGGAACTCGGAGCAATCTTCCTTGCTCTGAGTTTTCCACACCCTGCTCAGCCACAAGACAGTCCTTATCCACACGGACAATCAGGTAGCCATGTTCTATGTAAACAAGCAGGGAGGAACTGGCTCTCTGTTGCTTTGCAACGAAGCTTGCGACTGGGCCCTCGCCAGAGAGCATCAGATTCATCTTCTGGCAGTTTATCTTCCAGGTGTTCAAAACTCTTGGGCAGACAGACTCAGTCGAGTTCTGCTTCCACACGAGTGGTCCCTACATATGGACCAGGTATCCAAGATTTTTCAAATTTGGGGAACACTGGACATAGACCTCTTTGCAAGTCCGTGGAATGCCAAACTTCCCCGGTTCTGTTCCAGAACTCTGGCTCAGGGATGCTTTCCTCCTTCACTGGGGTCAAGACTTCCTTTATGCCTTTCCACCCATGCCCCTAATTCCCAAAACCCTGTTCAAGCTTCAGAGAGACAGAGGCCACATGATTCTCATAGCTCCACATTGGCCACAGCAAGTGTGGTACCCTCTGCTTCTACATCTCTCTCAAGCTCCCTCCCTGGAGTTAGGGTCTGCTCCAGACCTCCTCTCTCAAGAGGACGGAAAGTTATGGCATCCCAATCCCCATTCTCTGCATCTCAGGGCTTGGTTGCTGAAGGCCTAGATCTCCAGGATCTTCATCTTTCTCAACAAGTGAAAGATGTTCTTTATGCTTCCAGAAAACCTTCCACTAGACGTTCTTATGCTTTCAAGTGGAAGAGGTTTACCATCTGGTGTTCTGGGAAGGGTCTTAACCCCCTTGCCATACCTCTGGAATCTTTGCTGGAGTATCTCCATCTGTCTAATGCAGGCCTTAAGACAAATTCAGTAAGAATCCATTTGAGTGCTATTGCAGCTTCCCTTAAGCCTTCCCTTAAGCCTCTAAATGGACAACCTATTTCCTCTCATCCTCTTGTAGCAAGATTCATGAGAGGCCTCCTTTTAACAAAGCCTCCCATTAGAACACCCCCGGTGGCATGGGACTTAAACTTGGTTCTTGGTCAGCTTATGAATCTGCCTTTTGAACCTTTAGCTACCACCTCCTTGAAATACCTTTCTTGGAAGGTTATCTTTCTCATTGCAATCACATCAGCACGTCGTATTAGTGAATTGCAAGCACTCGTAGCTAATCCACCTTATACAAGGTTCCATCATGACAAGGTAGTCCTTAGGACTCATCCACACTTTATGCCTAAGGTGGTCTCGCCCTTTCACCTCAACCAGGAGGTCTACCTACCTGTCTACCTACCTGTCTTTTTTCCAGGGCCTCATGCATCAAGTGCAGAGAGGAATCTTCAAACCCTGGACTGTAAAAGAGCTCTGGCTTTTTATTTACAAAGGACACAGCAACATAGAAAGTCCTCTCAGCGCTTTGTTGCCTTTGATCCTTCTCATTTGGGACTACCAGTCTCCAAGAGAACACTATCTAACTGGATTGCCCAGTGTATTTCTTTCGCCTATCAGAGTAAGAACCTTTCTCTGGAGGGCCATGTCACAGCTCACAGTGTGAGGGCCATGGCAGCCTCAATGGCTCATCTGAACTCTGTGTCTATTGATGACATCTGTCGAGCAGCCACTTGGGCCTCGGTTCATACCTTCACAGCCCATTACTGCTTGGACAAGGACTCCCGCCGGGATGCCTTGTTTGCTCAGGCTGTTCTCAAACACCTGTTCCGTACTTAATCAACTCTTACCCACCATCCCTGATGGGATGCCAGAGATCCATGGGGGGAAGTGGAGCCCTGTCCCAGGGACACACAACCTCTGGGGTCTCTCCCTGGCATCTAAAGCTAGGGAGTCCCCATATGTGAAGACTCATTCCTGCTTGTTCCTGGAGATAGCACAGTTACTTACCTGTAACAGGTGATCTCTGGGAACAGCAGGAATAAGTCTTCACAACCCACCCACCTCCCCTGGGAGTTGTATCTCTCTATCTATCTTTCCTTTCCCTCTCTCTCTCTCTCTCTCTTTGTCTCAGCCTTAAAACCTAACTGAGGAGAGACAGTTGGGAAAGGCGGGAAGGCAGCATGCAGGCGCTGTGGGATGCTCCCAAAAGCTTTCTGATTGGACGCTGGGGAGCGTTCCCGCGCAGGCTCTGTCGGTACCGACGATATCCATATGTGAAGACTTATTCCTGCTGTTCCCAGAGATCACCTGTTACAGGTAAGTAACTGTGCTTTCCTGCATTGCCTTTCAATTTACCCCCTTGCAGCTTCATATTATGCCCTCTAGTTTTACAGCTTCCCCATCTTTGGGAAGAGGTTGGTTTGTTCATTATTTCTCTTTAAGTATTTAAAGGTCTGAATCATATCTCTCCTGTTCCTCCTCTCCTCCAAAGTGTACATATTTAGGTCTTCCTGAATGTCTTCCCCTCTGAGACAGTGGGTGCACCAGCTTGTCAAACATCCCCCGGGGCAGTGCTGTAGAAATAGCGAAAGGCTTTTATGAAGCACAGTCGGTAGCTGAGACTCCCAGGATGAGGGGAACAAGGCTAGCCAGATTCCAAGCAGCTGGGCCAGCTATCTGACCTGCTTCAGGTGCAGAGGAAAATGTCATTATGCCTGCAAGTGTCCCATAGAAATGAGGGAACCTATGGACACACATGTTACGACCTCACATGAGTGTGGTATTCTGGAAGTGTCCCTAATGAGAGCCACAGGTTGTTTGTAGTATCGGTGGAACTTGAGGGTGCTTGCCTGCAAGCCCTCGTGGATTCAGGAAGCATAAGGACACTTGTCAGCAGGGACACCAGGATCAGACATCAAATTACTTATGAGAACCTTGTGACTAAGTTGCGTCCGTGGTGATCAGCAGGCCTATTCAATGACGCAAGTGGGCTAAAAACGGCTGCCAGAACGGAGACCCTGGAAGCAGTGGTCGTGCCCCGCCTGGCCTATCCAGTGGTTTTAGGCCAGGACTTCACTAAATTCATGAATGTCTGGGACCGGAGGAAAGGCAGCCTTGACAGGTGACTGAGGAGGATTTCACAGAACATTTTCCCTTTAGAAGTCCCGGATTTACTTGTTAAGAACCCCAAGTCCCGGAGGCAACATCGATGGGAAAGGGCCTGCCATAATGCACATATAAGGGCAACTATGAATGAGAGCTCTGTGGAGAAGGGGAGTACCCAGAGGATGCTGTAGATGAGTCTCAGGGGAACCTAGCACCCTAACGGGAGGCCCTGGGAGATGAGAACCGCCCACTGGGAGATGAGAACCGCCCACTGGGGTGGGCTGGTATAGGAAACCTGGGCCAGTTTAGAAAAGCCCAAAGGAAAGATAACACCCTTAAGAATGCCTGGGACCAAGTTCACAAGTTAGGAGGGACCCCAGTAGACAGCCTGGACCCTTCCCCGAGGGCTTCTCCCTACTTTTTAGTATGGAAGGACCTCCTTTATAGGGTTACCCAGGGAACAATAGAGGGAGAAGAGCTGGAGCACTTAGTGGTTCCCCAAGCCTATTGCTGGCAGGTAATGGAGTTTGCTCATAGTCATCCCTTGGGGAGGGGGGGGCACCAGGGGGTGAAAAAGACCCAAGAGCAGTTCCTGGCTCAGTTTTACTGGCCGGGGCTTTACAAGCAGGTGCAGCTCTTTTGCCAGTCCTGCCCTACCTGCCAAGTTCACAGTCCGGTAAGGGTTAGACCTTGTGTCCATGCCCATTTTCGAGACGCCATTTGAAAGGGCTGCGATGGATTTGGTAGGACCGTTGGAGCATAATCCCCAGGGAAATAGATTCATCCTGGTGGTCATGGACTATGCCACCACACAGTACCCAGAAGCGATAGCCGTGCGAAGTACAAGGACCACTATATTAGCCTATGTTCTTTAGGAGATGTTTTCCCAAATGGGGATCCCAGCTGAAATCCTTACATATCAAGGAACACCATTTGTTTCAAGTGTAATGAAACAATTGTGCAACCTATTGAAGGTCAAAACCTTGTGGACTTTGGTATATCATCACCAAACCGATGGCCTGGTCGAGTGCTTCAATAAAACATTAAAACAGATATTGAAGTTTGTGAATGAAGAGGGGAAAGACTGGCATCTGTTACTCCTCTACCTTCTGTTTGCTATCGGAAATACTCTAGAGCTCGACTGGGGTTTCCCCCTTTGAGTTGCTGTAAGGTCGACAACTCTGAGGGATCATGCAGATACTGCGAGAGACCTGGGAAGAGGAACCCAACCCTGCCTGGAATCTAGTGGATTTTGTCCTGCACATGCAAGAACGTATAAAGAGTGGGAGCATCAGCCAGACAGCACCTAGAGAAAGCCCAGGAGAGTCTATAATTGGGCCTATAATCAGGGGGGCAGTGAAGTGGACCTTCCAGCCCGGGGACCAGGTGCTGCTGTTACTTCCAGTCTCGGAGAGTAAACTGTTTTGTAAATGGCAGGGCCCAAATGAAGTCGTCAAACAAATGGGGCCTATCAATTATAAGGTTGCACAATTGGATAAAAGGAAAAAGCTGGTGATCTACCATGTCTGTCTTTTGTAGAAGTGGACTCCAGCCCTAATAACGATGGTTCATGAAGAGGAGTTTGGGCCTGTCGTACAGCGGTTCTCTGAATCGGGCCAAGTTCCATTCGGAGAACACCTGACAATTACCCAGAAGAGGGACTTAGAACAGCTGGTCTAGAGGAATAAGGATGTGTTCTCTCAGGTTCCTGGATGTACCCACCTCGCCTACCACAGTATCATCACGGATCCTGACGTGACAGTACGCCAACGATCCTACCAACTCCCAAAAGCACGGAGGCAAGCCGTGGCGAAGAAGGTAGAAGAAATGCTGAAGTTGGCTATGATAGAAGAATCCCAAAGTGTCATCCCCCATTGTGTTAGTGCCTAAGCCGGACGGAAGCATCTGGGTTTGCATAGACTTCCGGAAAGTAAATGTGGTTTCAAAGTGCAGTGCTTATCCCATGCCCTGGGTGGATGACCTTATTGAACACCTCGGGGAAGGCGTTGGATCTGACAAAGGGCTATTGGCAGATTCCCCTAATACCGGCTGCCAGGGAGAAGACCGCATTCTCGACGCCCCAAGGTCTATTTCACTTCAGGGTCTTGCCTTTTGGGTTTCATGGAGCTCCTGCTACTTTCCAGCGCCTGGTCAATTGCCTACTAAGACCCCATGGGGGATATGCAGCAGCCTATCTCGATGACATCGTAATCTACAGTCATGACTGGAGGATGCACTTGCTGATAAGTCTGAGGAAGGCTAGCCTGACGGTGAACCCACCCAAATGCTTCCTGGGAGGCAAGGAGGCCTAATATCTAGGATATACGGTGGGGAATGGTCAAGTAGAACCACAAGTCAAGAAGGTGGAGGCCATTTCCCAAATTCCAGTGCCTGTGAATAAGAAACAAGTATGGGCCCTTCTGGGTATGGTCGGATGATATTGCCGGTTTATTCCACAGATGGCTGCGACCGCCGAACCCTTGACCCATCTCCTCCAAAAGAAGGATCCAGACAACATCCTCTGGACTACCGAGTTGGAGGAAGCCTTTGGGAAGTTAAAGGCAGCTTTGTGCTCTAGACTGGTCCTGGTCAGCCTGGACTTCACAAGGCCCTTCATCGTCCAGAAAGAGGCTTCGATAATGGGTCTTGGGGCTGTCCTGACCCAGGATGTGGAGGGTAAAGAACACCCAGTGGCATTTATTAGCCGGAAGTAGCTGCCTCAGGAACAAACGTATGCTACGACTGAGGAGGAGGCCCTGGTAATCAAATGGGCCCTTGATTCCCCCTTCATGTTTATCACAGACCATCAGCAGCTCAAGTGGCTGGCACAACATAAGGACACCAATGGTCAGATCCTGCACTGATTCCTCACCCCCCAACCCCTTCTTTGAGGTCCAACATCGGGCCGGCAAGGCACATTCGAACACGGACATTCTGCCCTGCTTGGGTGCTCCAGCACCACTGTCTGCTCACCCTGCACTGAGGGGGAGGGTATGTGATAGGGTGTATGAGAATCTCCCCATCCCCCGTAGTGATATACCTCCAGCTAGACTAAGGACAAACACCAGAAGCCGGGCCCCTTTAAGGAACACATCTTGAATATACCCTTTTAACTAGGAGGGAAGAGACAAAGGGAGAGAGAAAAGCCCGATGTGTTCAGGAGACATTAGGGGAAGATGGGAGCTGGGATATTTTCATGTTGGTCAGCAGGTTTGTGGTAGTAATGTTGTGAAACTCAGAGTGAAGGAACTTTGGGGGAGGGGAGAACTGTTTCTCCCTTCTTCCAAAGTTTATTTATTTATTTAACATTTCTTATATACCGCCTTTCATGATATCAAGGCGGTTTACATTGAAAACACTGGGTTCACAGCATTAGCAGAGAAACAGTTCTCCCCTCTTCCATAGTGAAGAACTTTGAAAGAGGGGAGAACTGTTTTTCTGCTACTGTTTTGGAACCCAGTGAAGGAACTTTGGGTAGGGGAGAACTGTTTCTCTGCTACTGCTGTGAACTCCCTTTAAATAAAACATTTTCCTTTAACTCTCTGTCTGGCTCCATGGGGGTTCGAGTCCTGCCCGCTTGCAACTTACTATAGATCCCTAAATGGCAAAAGAATGTAATCCAAGTATAGAACATTTCCACCTAAAGCAAAAAGTTAAATGACTTTGCACTTCATAAAAGGCATGAAGGGGTGGTAACCTGCAGGGAGCAACAGTTACAATCTTTATAAAAAGGCATGGGGTGGGGTGGTAAACCTGCACAGAGTGACAGTTACAACCCCAAAGCTATTACTGGGCAAACTGAGTCTTTATTTGCCATCATTTACTATGTTACAATGAAAATGCTTAAATACATACAACTGTTCCCTACTCCTCGGTTTGTTGTTAAGTGCCGTCGAGTCAGAGTCGACTCATGGCGACCCTCTGGATAGCTATCCTAAATTGTGTTCGGTCTTGAGTCAGGCGGCTCATTGTTGACAGACTGGTACCCGTAGCTGCTGTTATTGTCTCGATCCATCTCATTGCTGGCCTTCCTCTTTTGCGTTGACCTTCTATCTTGCCAAGCATGATGTCTTTCTGTAATGATCTCTTTCTTCGCATGATGTGTCCAAAGTATGAAAGTCAAAGTCTTGTCATCTGAGCTTCTAAAGAAAGCTTAGGTTTGATCTCCTCTAGTACCGACTGGTTTGTTCTTCGGGCAGTCCATGGTATACACAGTATTTGCCGCCAGCACCATAATTCAAAGGCATCAATTTTCTTCCTGTCTATCTTTTTCACTGTCCAGCTTTCACATCCATATGATGTTATTGAAAATACCATGGCTTGAACAAGTCAAATCTTTGTATGGAGAGAGACATCTCTGCTCTTAAGAATCTTATCTAGGTCTTTCATAGGCATTCTGCCAAGAGCAATGCGTCGTCTGATTTCTTGACTGCTTGTTGCTTCTTTATTGATAGTTGATCCAAGTAGGTTAAAGTTGTTCACGATTTCAATTTCTTCTCCTTCAACAATGAACCTGTTGATTCTGCCAGTTGTCATGATCTTTGTCTTTTTTACATTAAGGTGCAGGCCCATTTTGAGACTGTTCTTTGATTGTGAGAAGCAAATGTTTCAGATCATCTTCACTTTCAGCCAGTAATGTGGTATCATCAGCATAGCGAAGGTTGTTGATGAGTCTTCCACTCCCTACTCCTCTAGTAGAGGGGAATGGATTTTGGATTTAATTATGTCTCTTTCCAGACATATTTCAAGGTGATTTACAGTTTAGGTACAGCAAGTAGGTCTTAGCACTAGAGATGTTAAACTTGAAGCTAGTACCTGAGGCAATGGAAGGTGAAGTGGCTGGAAAAAATGTCAGTAGGAAAAGTAGGATTTGAACACTTGCTTTCCTGGTTTTCACACTATAACCACTAGGTCAATCCTTCAGGCATCTGGTTTATTACCATTTCTCTGTGGACAAGCAGGATAGAGAGGCCTCACATCTGGATGATGTCACAGACTCAGCCTAGCATGGAAACTCCCCAGTTCCAGATCTTTCTTGAAGCTTTTGGAAGTGCTGTACCATGCATGCATCTCTGTTTCTGTCTCCCACTGTTGCATGGGACAGCCTCAGTCTTTTGTTTTGTTTTCCAGTGAGCTGTCAGGTTGTGTCTGCAAAAGCTCCACATGACTAACTATTTGGGGTATTTTCTCTACTCTTCTGCTTTAAAGTTTTGAATATATTTCTGTTCTTTTCATGTGGTGGTTGATTCCCATTAGACTCTGTCAGAATATCAGCCATTTAAAGTTTTCTTTCTTATTTTTTGTGTATTGCCTAACATCTGCCTAAGCAGAGACCTAGGAAGCCGCAGCTGGGAGTTTATTTTTTCAAAATTAATGAGTTTGATTTTGCTGTAGCTAGCTTTCTTTTTTTTTGCGATATGTCCCAGAAAAGTCTCCCTAGCGGGTTTAAGAGGTTCACCAGGTGTGGCAGGACTGTATCCGTTATGGACACCATAACAGGTGCCTGCAGTGTTTAGGCCTCAATCATGATTCCAGTCCTTGTAATTTGTTTGTAGATGCCAAAGAGGGCTTGATGGTCATGAAAAGCTGCACAAATGAAATTTTGGTGTTTATAAGTCCAGTCCAACAATATTGGCATTGGAAGCATCAGTTTCTATAGCTCTGGGAGCCACATCAGATACTGGGGATGCATCAGCATCAAGAGGACATCAGTCACCCTCAGCATTGAACATCAATAGAGCCCTTCAGGAGCAGTTATCATTTGGTTCCTGCCAGATAGAATGATGCATCCTTGACATCAAGGATTCGTGACACCAAGCACCTAGAGGAGGCTGGAGTGCATTGGAGTTGGTCATTAGAGCACAATGTCAAGAGTATCAAGGGATATGAAATGGAGGGAGGAGTGGCTCAGTGGTTGGGACAGGTTACCTCAGGCCGGAAGTTCGGGGGTTCAATTCCCGCATGGGGACAAGCAACTTCAGGCCGGAGGGACTGGGGTCTCTAGTCCCATGGCCACTCCTTGTGGCCTTGGGCAAGCCACTTAACCCTCCATTGCCTCAGGTACACTTAGATTGTGAGCCCTTCGGGGACAAGGGAATAAAAAGTACCTGTTAGTATACATGTAAACCGCACTGATTCTGAAGAGCGCGGTATAAATAAAATAAATAAATAAAAAAAAATAAAAAAATCTAGTGTCCCCAAAGCATCTGTGACTTGAAGATTATTCATTGTCCTCTATCCCTGAAACATTGTGACAGATTTCAAGGGGCCAAGACCCTGATATCTTAGAGATAACCGAGAAATTCAAGGCCACTCCTATTGCAGTCCCAATACCTTTAACGATGCCAGCCTTTGAGCAGTGTCTCATGAAGAGACTAGAGGAGCAGATGAAAGACTGTTTTGCTTGGCATAATGCAGCAACTTTGACTGCATAAGTTATAGACAATCCTTGAAACTCATGCTCTGCCTGGGGAGAGGCTTAGATATCAGCGGGCCTCTGAGTCAGTGACTGGCCAGCCAGTATCATTTTTCAGTGTATCGGGGAAGAAGTTTCACCGGGACAGTGGAGATCCTTGATACATTGATGCTTTAATTTGAGGCCCACACCCCAAGAAAAGTGGAAGTCGAGCAGGCAGTGCTCCAGATTCCATATAAGTGTTTTTCTGGATCAGACTCTTGAGTGCTCCTGGCATACTGCCTGTGAGCTAGAGGTATTCTCTGAGGTGGGTTCCGCTAGCCTACCATCAAATCCCTCACCACCTCATGAGAGAAGATCTATTGAGGAATCCACCTTCACTAATTTTGTAAACTGGAGATGGAGGCGTACAGGACAGATAAATCCTCCAATTCCTGAATACATCCAAGGAAGCTGTGAAACGTACTCATTCACAGAATCATCAAGGATGTACAGATGAGTATATGGGAGACCCCTCTCTTTGTATAGCCTATAAATAAGAAGGTCGACTTGATGTATTGAGCCCAGAAGGCTCCTGAATTGGAGAAACTACACCTTCCCAGACCATCCTGCTAGACCAGTCCAGATAAGTGGATTGTGTCCCCCTGCCAGCAGAGGTAGAGACAAAGAACAACTAGAAATTTCTAGTGATGACATCCTGCTACTTGAGCCAGTGCAGCTGGGACATACCTCAGTATTTCTCTGTCTCCTACAAATGGTGGATGTAAAACCAGTGATGCTCAGTTTTGGAAGTGAATTAGCTCCTGGACTCGAGTGAATATCTCCAGAACATATACCTTGCTGGAGTTTCCCACATAAAGGGTGGAAAAGGACAGCCTCCCCGTCAGAACCTATGACTGGTTGAGAGCCTAAGATTCAGCTGGATCAAGACCATGTCTTCATACAGGCTTCAACCTCCCTCCCCCAGCCTCTTAGAGCAGTATTCGGAAGGAGAAGAAGATATGTAAGCAGAGAACAAAGCACTTGGGAGCAGCCTGAGCCCAGCACCAGCTTCAGTCCTGGGCTCCATGGGGTAAGTCTAGTCTTTGACCTTTTTTTTTGTGCCTACATTTATCTGTGGGGAGGTGACCTGACCACCTGTGTGTGCAGTCTGTCATCGGGTTTGGCATTGGTGTGTGTTTAAGTGTGTTTCTTCTTTTCATGGTGCATGTGGAGCCTCCGGCATACACGTGTAACTGCTATGCCACCATGTACACATGAAAATTGCATGTGAAAAATAACAGTTGCACATTTACACATGCAAAGGGTCCATGTTGAAATTTATAGGTGTTAAGTCCGGCAGATACTCGTGTGCTAAGGAGGAGAGATGCCATATGTCAGCACATAAGTGCTTTCTAGGATGTGTTAAATGCCAAATCAGACCTAAGGATGTCGTGTGTGAGCACTGCATAAAGCAGTTAGTGATGCATCCCATGGACAAGGATACTTCTCCAAGTTTCTTGCGCAGCCCTGGACATTTTTCTCTTCCTCTTCTGCCTCTCTAAGAAGGGTCTGGGAAAGGGAAGCCGCCATCAGAAGAAGGGGAAGCAGTTAAGACCCTGCCCTTGGACTCAGGGTCCTCATCACCTGACTACTTTTCCTCCTTTCAGCAAGCATATTTTTTTCTGGCCAGTGGGAGTGAGAGGGGGGAAACTTTCCAGCTTCCAGCCCAGCTAGGCTCCTCTGCCATGGTGTGGCAACCGGGC
This sequence comes from Ichthyophis bannanicus, assembly GCA_033557465.1. Taxonomy (NCBI): domain Eukaryota; kingdom Metazoa; phylum Chordata; class Amphibia; order Gymnophiona; family Ichthyophiidae; genus Ichthyophis; species Ichthyophis bannanicus. The sequence goes on from CM066032.1 coordinate 749,818,520, forward strand.
CAAGGTTATCACTTGTGCATCGAAAGTTGCTGCATTGACAGCAGGCCTCAAGAGACTCCAAATCTCTCTTGGGAGCCCGAATTCTCGGTTAACTCAGATGAAGAACCAGGGCTGGTTGTCAAGGATTTTCCACAGGAGGAAGAACTGGAAGATTCATGCATTATCTTCCTCTTCAGGAGAGATGAATTGACAGTCCTGATATCTCAGGTAGCCTCTTCACTGCAGATTTCAGATAGTCTGCAGCTGGTGTGGAGTTGTGGGGTCACCCTCTTCAAGGAGTTTGTAGACCTGCCAAGGCCATGACTTTTACATGGGTTCTCTAGGACATGATATCTGAGGAATGGAGTTCTCTAGATGCCTCAGTGAAAGGTGTCAGAATCCTGAGCAAGCTGTATGCCCTTCCTCAGCAGGAGTTGGATAAGTTTATTTTAATTTAATTATTTATTTAAACGGACTTGGTATACCGCTTTATCATGAAATCAAAGCGGTGGCACAGCAAACAATCAATGAAGGGTGAGTTGTCATTAGCATGCAGTGGGAGAATAGTCACAGTGTGCTGCGTGAGTGCGTGTGGATGATTTTGATGTGAGCTATATACAGTGTGCGCTTAAGATACATATTTACAGATACATATTTACAGGGATGGCTTTGTTATCTTAATGTTTGAGTGGCTGCATTTGAGTGGCTGCATTTCCCAAAAGCGATCACACATGTTGCTGCTGTCACCAGGCATACCACCATCTCAGTAGAAGATGGGGCTGCCCTTAAAGATCAGCTGGATCATAAGGTGGAGGCACACCTCAAGACTGGGTTCTCTGCCTCATCCCTTATCCTTCAAACTTGCATCATGCCAAAGAGAGCTGCCTTATGAAGTTCATAAAATATAACATATAGGCAATTTGTTATGGTGTAATTGGAAATTCCTCTTAATCAGGCCTGTGGTTCCCAATACGATGTGAAATATTTCTGTATCTTTCCGCCACATGTTTTTGGTCTCTGACTGCATTTCTTGGTATTTTAAGATAATCTCCCTCTTCACATGATTCACAGAATAATCACTTGGAACTGACCCCACTATTATGGATGCCATTCTGGTGTTTTTCTCCTTTACCACTATATCAGGTTTCATTGCATCCAGCTTTTTACCATTGGAATGGGATTGCCCCGATTTTCTCCAAAAGAGACATGGTGGAAGGAGGACAACCAGTGGGACACTGTGATACCTGGGTACAAACTATATCGTAATGATAGAGCTGATCAAATTGGTGGAGGGGTTGCGCTGTATGTTAGAGAGGGCATTGAGTCAGAAAGGATTAAAGTTTTGCAGGAAACAAAATTTGCTGTAGAATCTCTATGGATTGAAATTCCATGTAAAAAGGGGAAGGCGATGGCAGTGGGGGTGTACTATCGACCGCCTGGACAGAATGAACAAATGGATGATGAAATGCTCAAAGAAATCAAGGAAGCTAACAAAAGTTACAGCGTGGTAATAATAATACGTGATTTCAATTACCCCGGTATCGACTGGGTCAGTGTCACGGCAGGACATGCTAGGGAGATAAAGTTCCTAGATGAAATAAATGACTGCTTCTTGGAGCAGCTGGTTCATGAACCGACCAGAGGGGAAGCCATATTAGACCTAGTCCTTAGTGGAACACCAGATCTAGTGCAAGAGATAAGGGTGTTGGGACCACTTGGCAATAGTGATCATAGCATGATCGCCTTTGATTTAATTAGTGGAGGAGGGATAGTAAGGAAATCCACAGTACTACCTTTTAACTTTCGAAAGGGAGACTATGATAAAATGAGGAAAATAGTTAAGAAAAAACTAAAAGGAGCAGTTGCAAAGGTTAAAGACTTACATCAAGCTTGGGTGTTGTTGAAAAATACTATCTTGGAAGCCCAGACCAGCTGTATTCCATGATTTAAGAAAAGTGGAAGGAAGTCCAAAAAGCTGCCAGCATGGTTTAAAGGTGAGGTCAGAGAGGCTGTTGTTGCCAAAAAAGCATCTTTCAGGAAATGGAAAAAAGAGCCAAACGACGAAACCTGGAAACAGCACAAGCACTGGCAGGTCAAATGCAAGGCATTGATAAAGCAGGCAAAGGGAGAATTTGAGAAGAAGCTTGCTGCGGAAGCAAAAACGTGAAATAAAGATTTTTTCAAGTACATTCGTAGCAAAAAACCTGTGAGAGAGTCAGTTGGTCCATTAGATGATAGAGGAGTTAAAGGGGCACTAAGAGGTGACAAGGCGATAGCGGAGAGACTGAATGAATTTGCTTCGGTCTTTACTGAGGAAGATGTAGGGATGTTACCCATGACTGAAGTGGTATTTAAAGGTGCGGAAGAATTGAAGGAAATATCGATACATCGGGAAGATGTATTACAACTATTAGATAAACTGAAGAGTAGCAAATCACCTGGGCTGGATGGTATACATCCAAGGGTGTTGAAAGAACTGAAATATGAGATTGCAGACCTGCTATTAGTAATCAGTGAACTATCATTAAAATCATCGTTAATACCTGAAGATTGGAGGATCACCAATGTAACACCAATTTTTAAAAAGGGTTCCAGGGGTGAACCGGGAAACTACAGACCGGTGAGCCTCACGTCAGTACCGGGAAAAATGGTAGAAATCATCATAAAAAATAAAATTACTCAGCATGTAGATAGTCATGGCCTAATGGGAGACAGCCAACATGGCTTTCGACAAGGAAGATCTTGCCTTACTAATCTGTTATGTTTTTTTGAAGGTGTGAATAAACAGGTGGACAAAGGTGAGTCGGTTGATATAGTGTATCTGGACTTTCAGAAAGCCTTTGACAAGGTCCCTCATCAGAGACTTTTGGCAAAACTAAGGAGTCATGGGATAGGAGGCAGTGTACTACTGTGGATCAGGAACTGGTTAAAAGATAGAAAGCAGAGGGTAGGGCTAAATGGCCAATTTTCCCAATGGAGAAAGGTGAATAGTGGTGTACCCCAGGGATCTGTGCTGGGTCCTCTGCTTTTTGACATATTCATAAATGACCTGGAAAGTGGAATAACGAGTGAGGTTATCAAATTTGCAGATGACACAAAACTATTTAAAGTTGTTAAAACCCAAGAGGATTGTGGAAAATTGCAAGAGGATCTTGATAAATTGGAAGACTGGGCATTAAAATGGCAGATGAAATTTAATGTGGACAAGTGCAAAGTTAAGCCCCTAGGGAAGAACAACCCAAACTATGGTTACACGATGCAAGGTTCCACTTTAGGAACCACCACACAGGAAAACGATTTAGGCGTCATTGTGGATAGCATGTTAAAACCCTCGGCCCAGTGTGCAGCGGCAGCCAAGAGAGCAAATAGAATGCTAGGTATGATAAGGAAAGGAATGGAAAATAAAACAAAAGATATTATAATGCCTCTATATCGTTCCATGGTGAGACCGCACCTTGAATATTGTGTGCAATTCTGGTCGCCGTATCTTAAAAAGGATATAGCGTTATTAGAAAAGGTTCAGAGAAGAGCCACCAGAATGGTAAAGGGGATGGAAGGATACTACTATGAAGAAAGGCTAAAAAGGTTAGGGCTCTTTAACCTGGAAAAGAGACGGCTGAGGGGAGATATGATAGAAGTCTATAAATTAATGAACGGAGTGGAACGGGTAAACGTAGATCGATTGTTTACGTTATCAGAATATAGACAGACTAGGGGACATGCAATGAAGCTACAGGGTAAACTATTTAAGACTAATAAAAGAAAATATTTTTTCACTCAACGTGTAATCAAACTCTGGAATTTGTTACCAGAGGATGTAGTAAAGGCTGTTAGTGTAGCTGGGTTTAAAAAAGGTTTGGACAAGTTCCTGGAGGAAAAGTCCATAAACCATTATTAAGAAGGGACCCAGGATATCAATGCTTGACCCAGTATAAGCATTGTGGAACCTGTGTCTTTTGAGGAAACTGCTAGGTACGTATGACCTAGATTGGCCACTGTTGGAAACAGGATACTGGGCTTGATGGACCCTTGGTCTGACCCAGTATGGCATATCTTATGTTATGTTATGTTCTTATGTTCTTGTTTTATCACCTCTGAAGATTGTAGGCCAGATTGATAGACATGTGGTAGCGATGCCTGGGGGTTTAACCTCTCTAGAAGGAGCTTCTTTAAGCTTCCTGGACAGAACTCCTCCTCATTCTTATCCTCACCCTTGTCATCTACAGTCATTGAATACAAAATTAAAGGATGTTTTTATGGGTTTGTTACCTAAACCAGTTCCTGTTTGGAATTCTAAGAACTGCTTTTTTGCCATCTATACCCCCAGATGGCAAGATCACTTTGAAGGACCTATGGGTGGTTATGAATCGTATTGACTCTAAAATTGGTTCAAGAGTTATGGCCTTATGTTCTTTTTCCCAGGATACTATGACTAAAATGCAAGCTGTGGATACCAAAATATTATTTATGGATAAGTCTTTGCAGAGGGTAGACTCTCAGGTGCAGACTCCCCAGCATACTAATGTATTCTTTATTTAGGTTCTATTTCAATTCATTATAAACTAGAGGCACATGAAAATTCCCTTCGTGCAAGGAATTTGCGTTTTCTTAATTTTCTCTGTACCCATCTACTTTCTTCTGAGATACTTTCTTTAACGTGGTGGAGGGAGAATTAGATGTAATACGTCCTAGTGAGAGTTCAGGATTTGACCGCTTTCCTTGAGAATTCAACAGATACTATTACCAGTCAGGCTACCTTATTAGTTAAGTTTCCGTCTGAGGGTGAGAAGTTTAAGATTCTTAAAGCTTATTTCAAAAATAAAGATGTTTTCTTCTGCGGACAAAAGCTGAGCGTGTTCCCAGATGTTTCTAGGGGCGCTCTGCAGAAAGCAATTTCTAAGTTTGAATCCTCAAGTTGTAACGATTGGGACAACTTTTTATTTAAGGTTTCCCTGCAAGTGTATAGTTATGCTGCAGGGGGACACTTGTTTTTCAGTATGTCTCTCAATTAGAGAAATTTTTGTCTGATTAAAAAGTAGTAATAGGTTAGGTGGTATTAAGTGTTCATTCTATATAGATCTCCATTTTGTCTGGCTTTATTGCTTTATTTCCTATGCTGTATTTTCCTTTTTAGTGAATGCTGTTTTTCCCCATAATGTGGGCTAGACCTTATTGTATTCTTCAGTCTTTTTGTGTTTGTATACTTGTTTTGGTTTTCCTTAAATTAGTCTGAAATGTGTATTTCAAAATTTCCAATAAAAAAAAATCTAAATTCCAACTAAGAAGGGGAAGGGAAAAGCATTGGGTATACTACCATCCATCTGGCTAGAACGAACAGACAGGTGATGAAATGCTAACCAAAATTAGAGAAAAAATAAATGACTGCTTTATGGAGCAACTGATCTAGGAACTGACACGAGGGGGAGCTACTGTATTTTCGACCTAAACCTTTTTTGGAACACAGGATCTGGTATGTGAAGTGATAATTCTGGGACCACTTGGCTATAGTGATCATAACATGATAAAATTTGATTTAATAAATTAAGGGAGAAAGCAAGGAAATCGACTGCACTAGCATTTAACTTTCAAAAGGGAGGCTATGAAAAAATGAGGAAACTGCTTAAGAACAAACTAAAAGGAGTAGCTAAAACATTAAGAGTTTATATCAGTCCTGGATATTGCTTAAAAATACCATCTTGGAAGCACAGTCCAGATGTGTATCCATGCTTTAAAGACCAAATGACGGCCATCAGGGTTTAAAGGTGAGGTGGAGGAGGTTGTTATAGAAAAACAAATATTTAAAAAAATGGATAAAGGATCTAAATGAAGAAAAAGGAAGCCGTATAAGTACTGGCAAGCTAGATGCAAAGCATTAAGGCAAGCAAAGAGAGAATCTGAAAAAAGTTTTCCATGAAAGAAAAAACTCATAAGAACTTTTTCAGGTGCATTTGAAGAAAAACGCCTGTGATGAAGTCAGTTAAACCATTAGATGATAGAGAAGTAAAAGAGGGCACTAAGGACATTGCTTCGGTCTTTACTGAAGATCTAGGGAGATACCCATGTCAGAAATGATACTTAAAAGTGATGAACCAAAGGAATTGAATCAAATCTCAGTGAACCTGAAAGATGTAATAGGGCAATTTGACAAACTACAAGGCAACAAATCACTTGGATTATATGGTATATGTCCCAGGGTGCTGAAAGAACTTAAAAATGAAATTGTAGACCTACTATTAGTAATTTGTAAATTATCATTAAAATTGTCTGTAGTACCAGAAGATTGGAGAGTGACCATCATAACATTAGTTTTTAAAAAGGGTTCCAGGGCTGAGCAAGGAAACTAGAGGCCGATGAGCCTAACATCAGTGCCAAACAAAACAGTAGAAACCATGATAAGGAACAAAATTCTTTACATATAAATAGCCATGGTTTAATGGGACAGAGACAACATAGATTTTACAAAGGGCAGTCTTTGCTCACCAAGCTACTACACTTTTTTGGAAGATATGAATGAACAGGTAGATAAAGGTGAGCTAGTGGACATAATGGGGGTATTCTGTGCTACAAATAGTGGGGATGGACGGCCCGACGGGACGTCCATTCCTGCTATTTGTGCCGGTTCTTGCCTCCAACTAACTTCCCCGCCGGATGTGCGGGGAAGTTAGACAGGGGCGTGGAAGGGGCGGCCCATGGGCGGAGTCCTGGGCAGGCAGTGGGCAATCGCTGGCCCTGGACATACAGGGCCAATTCTAATGTTGGCCCTGTACGTCCAGGGCCGGAGAAAAACTTCCCTGGATGTGATTTTTTTGCGCGGATGGGGCAGGGGGGGGGCCAAGGTTTATTTCCCGCAGCTCGAACCTGGCCTTAAAGAGGCCAGATCGGGGGTTGGGCTGCAGGGAATAAACCCCTCTTTCAGGCGGCTGACATTGTGCATCTTCAATGAAGCCACGGTGCCATGGCAACATGATGCCATGGCGCCGCGATTCCATTGAGGAGCCTTGACTGAGTTAGCCATGGGCAGTCCTGCACGTGCAGGACTGTTCGTGATTCTGATCCTGCGGGGCTAGACGTGCCCTGCGGGATCAGAATCACGATCTCCTCTGTGCGTCCGGACGCACAGACCGGACACACAGAGGGGATCTACGTTCAGGACAGAATCAAGCCCAATTTTTCTGGATTTTCAGAAAGCCTTTGACAAGGTCCCCCTCATAAGAAACTCTTGAGGAAATTGTAAGTTAAGGGATATGAGGCAGTTTCCTATTGTGTATTCGGAACGGGTTAATAGAAAACAAAGTAGGGCTAAGTGATCTGTCTTCTCAGTGGAGAAAGGTAAATAGTGGAATACTCCAGGGATTTGTGCTGAACAATGTGTGAGGTAATCGGATTTGCAGATGAGACAAAATTATTCAAAGTTGTTAATTGCAAAAGGACCTTGAGAAATTGAGAGATAAGGAAGGCATCCATCCAAATGGCAGATAAAATTTAATATGGACAAGTACAAAGTTATGCATTTAGGTAAGAACAACCTAAAATAACTATAACTACACAATGCAAGGTTTCCACATTGTGAGCCACCACCTTGGGAAAAGAAACTAAGTGCCATCGTGGATAATACGTTTAAATCCTCTGCTCAGTATGCAGCAACAGCAGCAGCCAAGAAAGCTAATAGAATACTAGGAATAATAAGGAAATGAATGGAGAATACAATGGAGGCTATCGTAATGCCTCTGTGTCGCTCCATGGTAGTGTATGCAGTTCTGGTTGCTGCATCTAAAAATAGATATAGCAGAACTGGAAAAGATACAGAGAAGAGCAACCAAAATGATAAAGGGGATGGAAGCATACTCCTATCAGCAAAGGCTTAAAAGGTTAGGGCTCTTCAGCTTGGAGAAGAGACTGCTGAGAGGAAGTATGATAGAGGTCTATAAAATACTGAGTTGAGTGGAACAAGTGAACATGAATCCGTTTATCTTTCAAAAAGTACAAAGACTAGGGGACACGTAATGAAACTACAAAGTAGTATATTTAAGACTAATCGTAGAAGATTTTTTTTTCACTCAACACATAATTAAGCTCTGGAATTCATTGCCAGAGGATGTAGTAAAAGTTGTTAGTGCAGCTGGATTTAGAAAAGGCTTGGACAAGTTCCTGGAGGAAAAGACCATAAAACATTTTGAAGTGGACTGGGGAAATCCACTGCTTATTTCTGGGAAAACAGCATGAAATCTATCTTTGGATCCTGCCAGGTACTTGTGACCTCAGTTGGCCACTGTTAGAAACAGGATATTGGGCTTGATGGACAATTGGTCTGATCCTATATGGCAAATCATATGTTCTCTTTGAGTCGATAGCTGCTCTGTATCTAGTGCTGTTCACCCACAGATTCCAGCACTGGGGGGGCCAGAGAACAAATAGGGAGATCCCATGGAGGGCCCCTGAAGGGAGGGGTTGGTAAGATGTGTCCAGCCCCTTTTCCTTTTATTATTTTCAGTTTTTTCTCTTTCCATGCTTTACAGTTTAGGTCTGTGCCACTTGCTATAAAGCAGTTTAATTTTTTTTAAAAAAGTGCCTTTGCTTCCCAGGTAGCTGAGCTTCTCAGGTGTGCAGGGGTGGCTGGAGCAGCTCTTCTTGGGTTTCCCCAGTTGACTTGGGATTCCCTTCTTAGGATTCCTTTTTCGCTGTAGTTTTTGTTTAGCATTGCTTTTTTCCATGGTATTTTTCTTTTTGCCACTTGGCACCAGGCAGTGAGCAATCATACCAGTCACCTAGAGCACCCTAATAAACAGACCCTGCAAGAAAAAGGATAGCTAGCCCAATCGGTCCAACCCAAATAGACTAGAGCCAGACAATATAGGCATCAGTGCATAAACTGTAGATAGTTACCCTAGTTATATCCAAGTTCTAGTCCCTGTTTCACTGTAGATACAATGCGGTCCGACTGCATGGTATAAGGTTATGTTGAGTGTACACTGCACTGATAAGAATAGCGCGGTATAGAAGAGAAGTTAATAAATAAATAATAAATGATGCTGGTTGCTTGGTGCTGTCCCTCTTGCAACTCTGCAACAGGCGTCTTTAGTCCCAAGTGTGATGGGAACACCTCAGGGTCCATTTTTAGCATTTTTGGAACAATCTATGGGGAAGGGACCTGGGACCCGATGCCTATCTGAGTGCCTTTGCCATGTCTCCCACAGTTTTCCCACCCACAGGGACAGTAGCCATCATGGTTGGCAAATGGTATCAGATGAGGGGGAGCATGGTGAGTAAGCTGCAGGCTCAAGCCTAAAGGCCCCTTTGGGTCCTTCATAACCCCAGGGTACTTTCTTGGCTGGCTTTGAGTAGCAACTGTGAAACAGCTTATGGGCTGTTTTCAGTCCCTGCTTGCTGCATGGCAGCTTCCCTCGCGGGGTTCAAGACCCTTACCTTCCCTTATGGAGGACTTGGGGCCCTTTGGTGATTCTCCCAGTGGCAGCAAAAAGATTAAGCGCCCCTTTTCTGCCTTTTTGCCTGTCCATTCTTCTGGGAGCCTCACCTTATCCCCTATAGGAGTTGGCTAGTATGAAAAAGAGGATTCCCTATCTCCAGTGGGTAAGTCAGTGGAAGAATGGGAGCTTCTACTGGTGGAAGGTGAGAATCTGTCTGTGATCCCACCTGTTTCATAGGGAGGAAATGTCCACTCTCATTCAGGATACCAAACCCAGCCTCAAGTATTGCAGAACCCACCAGTATGCAAGCCTTCCAAGTGAAGCCTGTTTTTGGAGGGTCTTAGGCATCCTTTGGTAGTTTTCCGCCTTCCTGAGCCCCTACATATCAGCTTGTTATCTCTCAGTAGGAGACAATGAAGCTGGGTCTCAAAGATCCTCTCATTTAGTTGTACCCTCTGCCTCAGGGCAAGCTGGATCAGCGTTTTGGGCTCCTTCAGGTAAATTACCTGGCCACAGCAGTGATATGAAGCACACAACCATTTCAGTGGAAGGAGACACTGAGCTGGAAGCCCTTCTTAAAAATGCATTTATAGCTTCAGCCCTGGGTAGCACTCTGTACTGGCTTGGAGGCCAGAGCCTTCATGTGCTGGGTCCAGCAGTTGACGGACAGCCCAGATGTCATGAGATTGGAATTGGAAACTTTGTTTGCAGATTATGCTTTGTGCGGCTTGATCAGAATTTCCTCCAAGTCCATGGCAGGGGTCTTCCATGGCCAGACAGTGGCTTTGGCTCCGAAATTGGTCAGTTGATGCAGCCTTCCAGTTATAGCTGAGCAAGCTATCCTTTAAGGATAGATTGCTCTTGGGGGAGAAGCTGGGGAAATTGGTTAAAGACCAGAGACTTCCAGAAGACAAGCCCAGAGGTTCCAGGAGTGCCTCTTGGAAGACTCTGCATGGAGTTTGGAGAAGCCTTTGGATGGCTAAGAGTCCCAGCACTGCCTACTTCTTTTACGAATCTCAACCAAAGAAGGAGCAGCCCTTTTGGGATTCCCAGTGCTCTCTTGACTCAGCAGCAGCTTCCTCCAAAACCAGCAAGCTCCCACAATGAGATCCTACAAGTCTTTTCTAAAGAACAGCCCAGGGCAGTGGTTGAGGAAATTTTTCCATGCCTATCCACAGTTGCAGGCTGTCATATCTGTGCACTCCACAGAGCAAGAGCAGAGCCTAAGAAGGGAAGGCTCCCTCCGGCCTATTTTTGACCTGAAGATCGTTAATGCCAAGCTTTGTTGTGCCTCACTTCTGCATGGAGACTATCAGGTTAGTCATTGTGTTGATCTGGTAAGGAGAGTCTTACTTTTCTGCACCTTGTAAGCTTACTTCCATATTCCCATCCAAGAACAACATCAGTGGTTCCTTTATTTCTGTGTCCTGGATCAGCATTTCCAGTTTTGGGCTTTACCATTTGGTATGGCTATGGCTCCTTTCACCTTTTGGAAGGTGGTGGTGGTGTAGGCAGTGGTGTTCCTGAACAATCAAACTATCCGGGTTCACTTGTATCTGATTTAATCAGAGTTCTTGGAGGCATCCAGGGCAGAGATTGCCTTAGTGATTTGCTGGCTAGAACTGCAGAGATTGGTGATAAACTACCCCAAGAGCAGTCTGGTTCCTTTCCAAGACTTGGAATATCTAGCAGCTCAGTTCAACACTTGCTTGGACAGAGTGTTTCTCACACTGGAGAGGTTGCACAAGCTGCTGCAGCAGCAACTCCAAGGAGTTTTGTGCTCTGCCAGCTCCCCAGGCCTGGGACTACTTGCAAATCCTAGGATCCATGGCATTGACCCTGGAACTGGTCCCTTGGGCCAGAGCATACATGCACCCCTACAGAATCATCTGTTGACTCACTGGTCTCCCTATTCCCAGTTGTTTGTTTTGGCACTTTCCACCCCCAGGGAGATCAAGGAACAGCTGTGTTGGTGGAGGTACTCTCATCATCTGATGGTCCTGATACATCTGCAAGCTCCAGATTGGATGAGAGTCACCATGGATGCCAGCCTAAAGAGCTGGGGAGCTCATAGTTTAGGTCAGCTTGTTCGGAGGTGTTGGTTCCTGTGGGAGGCCTCCTGGTCAATCATCCTGCTGGAGGTCAGAGCAATCCACCTTGCATTGCAGAGTGTTTGGCCTTTCCTGGTGGGCTATGCCTGTGTGTTCTCAAACAATGCTTCGGGTTTGTCTTATGTCAATAAGGAAGGTGGAACTCGCAGTGCTGCAGTGTCTTTTGAGATGGCGGAGCTGTGTCCATTGGGCAGAAGAGAATCTGATTGCTCTTTCAACAGTCCACATATTTGTCGACAATGTGCAGGTTTACTTCAGGTGGAAAACATTCAATCCTGGAAAATAGGAGTTAAGTCCTTCACATTTTTGACCTCATATTAAAGAGGTGAGGCCTTCCAGTATTCGACTTCATAGCCATTCAAAAAAAATGCCGAGATGGAGAACTTTTTCAGTTATAGAAAGGATCTGTGGTTTGCGAGCTTGGATGCCCTGCTTTTCAGGTGTGGCTACAGGAAGGACTTCTGTGTGTCTTCCCTCTGTGAACCTTGGTGAGCCGCCATCTGCACAAAATTTGGTCTTACCCTGGCCTAATGATTCTAGTGGCGCCAAACTAGCAACACATGGATCTCTTGAACCTGTTGGCAGGGTCACCTATCTTGTTTCCTCAGAAGGGCCTTCTATGGAAGAGCCCCTGGTGATGGAGGAGCCCATTCCCTTCTTGCTTTGCAACCTGGTCCTTGAAAGGAGTAGCCTATCCCAGAAGGGCTATTCTGGAGTGGTAGTGAACACCCTTCTCAAGGCCTGGAAGCCTCTATCTCCTTGGCCTGTGTGAGAATCTTCAAGAGCTGGTGTTTGTCTCAGGCTTTGGAGGACAGGGAGATGGATATAGTCGAATTGGATCAAGACTTGGCACTGAATTCTCTTCAGATTCAGGCCCTAGTGTGCTATCAGGGACTTATTCAAAGGATGTCCTTGACAGTGCATCTAGCCATCACTTGCTTCCTTAGGGGTGTGAAATGTGTGTCCATCAGTGCATCCAACCTTTGAGCAGTGAAGTCTTTCTCTGGTGTTGAGGACTCTGAAAGACACCTCCTTCCCCTTTTGAGCCCCTGTGGAAAGTCTGTCTCAAGAATTTTGACCCTCAAGGTGGTTGTTTTTTTTTTTCCTGGTGGCTATTGTGACTACCAGGCAAATGTCAGAAATGCAAACCTTGTCCTGCAGGGTGCCCTTTTTGTTACCTCAACAGCATCTGTTTCCCTATAGACTGTTCCATCCTTTCTTCCAAAGGTGCTGTTTCCCTTTCACCTTAATCAGGAGGTTATCTTGCCCCCCTCCTCAGAGGAGGACCCTTTGGGTGGACCCTCACTGGGTTGGGTGGACATGAGAAAGATATTGCTGATGTATTTGGAAATTATTAATTCCTTCTGTTAGACTATCTTTGTCCTCTTCAGTGATCTGAGGAAAGGACAGACAGAATACAAGTCCTCAGTTGTCCACTGGATTAAAGAGGCTATTGGTTTAGCCTATGTTCTGTGTGGAAAGTGTGTTCCATAAGGAGTTGAGGCTCACTCCACAAGGACACAGCCTTCGTATTGGGCAGAGTCTGCCTTGATGTCTCCGAAGGACATCTGTAAGGCAGCTCCTTGGTCATCTATGAGCACCATTGTGAAGCATTTCTGGTTGCATGTGGGAGTCAGAGCAGATGGTGCTTTGGCAGGGTAGTTCTGTTCAGAGCATCATCTTCCACCCAGGGTCTTGATTGCTTGGTGCGTCCCACTCATCTGGACTGTCTAGCAGGATGATAAGGAAGGAAAAATTTATGTACCTGATCATTTTCTTTCCTTGATTCCTTCTAGACCAGTCCAAGACCATCCTGGAAGGCTGTTACAGGTTTGAGAGCCCAGCTGCCCCTTAATGGAACTGTGTCAGTATGTTTTCTGGCACAGAATTAATTATGGTAAGAGCCAAATGGTTTTAAAGTTTTGATTGTTGATTGAAAAACTTAGAGAAACTACTAAAATATTAGTTTTGCTTATTGCTTTGGAAGTGTCATACTGACTTCTCTCAGTGCCACACTAGTGGATACACTCATGATGCCATCACTGAAAGTTGCTCTAGTCTGCCTGCACTTGCTGATTGAGGAGCATAATCCATTCATCCAGACTGGTTTAACAGGATTCAAGGTTAAGAAAATGATCAGGGATGTAAATGTCTCTGTTCAACAGCACTATCCGGATAGTACTGCTGATTATTGGGCTCAGAGAGACTTAGGCTCTGCTAACCAGCTAGTCCTTTTGAATATCTGGCCCTGTTGAGGTATGGGTTTTGCCCTTCTACTCGCAGATGGAGATGGAACAAAAGCCTATGTAGATTACATAATACAGGGCACCATGCAGCCAGAAGCTTCTCAGTATTCTTTGTCTCCAGCATAGAGTAGATGGGTTACCTATGCAGTTGGTAAGGACTGGCTGGAGAATTAGGAGCTTTGAGTTGGGGGGAGGGTGAGTGAGGGAGTTGTCTCTAGTCCTAATGCTGCTCCCTAGCATTGGGTTGATACCAGGAGGAGTTTGGACCCCTTTCCCTGAGGCAGGCGTGCGGGTGTATCCACCTTTCATCCCTCTGCTTCCCAGCTCCAGGCTATCCCTTTTATTGTTTATATTGTTAAAATTAGTTTATAAAAATAAAAATGAAAAGAGAAGTTAGATCATAGTGTGAGAGCAAGCCAGGGCACTGAGGAGCTGTTGGGACAGCAGGACTGGGCAGATAGTCACCGCATCTCAGAGGCTGTTGTGAGGCTACAGGAGTAGCAACACAGGTAAAGCATGGGGGGTGACTGTTTTGTGCCAGGTAAGGCCCTTGTTTGAGAGACCCATAGGTCAATCAGATCTCCCTCCCTGCTGCGATGGTGGCTCCAATAGAGCATGTAAAATACTACTCCATCTGTAGGAGCTGCCGAGGTGGAGAGCTTCAGCACATGTAAGTTTTGTTTTGGTGGCTTGGAGGAGCTGCTGTTGGGGGAGGGGAAGAGAGGTCAGCTCAGAGGTGGCTGTATTAGTAAAGCATCAGGTTCCAGCAGGGTATCATGGAGACAGCCTTTAAAGGACGTCTGAGATAGTGCCTCCGGTGTGGGAATAGTTACGTTTTTGACTGGGGTGACTATGAGCCATGGCTCCTGAGAATCCCTTTTGCTGGCTCTGGAGGTTGCTTTGGGAGGTCTGGATGAGTTCTGTACTTGAATGTAACTGGTCTTGAACTTTATGCACAAGCTCCTAGCTTAAAACAGGGTCAGGTGCTCCTCACTACTGATAAACTCTCGAGACATGGCCCCAGCCTCCAAAGGTTCAGGGACCATTGAAAAGATCTCATCTGGATGCTCTTGAGATGTAGGATGCTCGCTTGGAGGTGTTGGCAGTCATCGGTGAATATTCTTTGGTGGGTGGCCTGGAGGGTAACAAAGGAAAAGAGAAGCCTCCAAAGATTCACAAGATAGGAGTGGAGAAGTACCACACCTGCACAAAATAAATCTTTTCTTAAATAAGCATTATTTAAAATTCGACTTGGCCAAGTTTTAAAAAAACACGCCTGTGATAGGGGTCTAAAAATTCTAAACAGTAAGATAATTTTTCAGGCATTAGCTATACTAAGTATTGCTGAAGACCTTGCTAAAGAGTCCTACAGCTCAGGGACCTCCATTTTGGAGGATATCCAATAACCCTCAGTTTTTTTCCAGTTCATCAGTAATACAAGTTCTAATCTTCATGGAATGGGACACCCCAGAGGTGGGCCTGTGAGTTGGCAGAGTGATAAGGAAGTTATATACACTGGCTCTGAAGGAGAAGTTCAGGGTCCCAAAGGTCAGAGCCCTGGACACGGTGATCATGAAAAACCACCATTTCCATGAAAGAGAGTGTGGCGCTTAAGGATTCCCAAGATGAGAAGATAAAGTCCTTACTAAAGCAGGCATTCAAGGTGGTAGCCTTGTGCTGCAGGAGGCTATCTGCAATGGCTATATATCCAAGGCATGCCTGGCATCTTCCTTCAGTGGAGAAGGGTGCTCTGGAGCTATAGGCGGCTGCTGAACTGGAGGATATGGTGTACATGGCAGATGTCCTTTATGACCTCATCAGGAACACTGCAAGGAGCCATGGCCTTGGCTGCATCTGCTCATCAACTCTTGTGGTTGAAAAATTGAGCAGTGAATGCTGCCTCGAAAACCCAGTTGAGTAAATTGCCTTTTTAAGGAAAACACCTAACTCCTTTTTGGGGAGGACCTGGAAAAGCTAATAAAGGATCTCGGGAATCCAGGATATAGATCCTCGGTCTGGGATATTTCAGCCAGAGTAAGTCGAGGTTCTAGGAAGCTTACAAATATTGCCTGAGTAAGAGCATGTCCTTTCAGAAATTGTGTTTTGCTGCCCCCAAATCAGTCCTTTCAGACACACAAGAAGGTCTCAGCCTCCAGAAGCTCCAACACACGATGCCTTTGGGAATCAATGCTTTCAAGCATACATATATTGGCCTCCAGAATTAACTCTTACATGCTGTACATGGGCATGTTTCTGAAGGATGTCACTAGAGATCTGGAAACATTTACCCCCAGGCTTCATGAAGATAAGCAGAATGCATTCCAGACATTCAACAAGCAAGGCCAAAATACCTCCACATTTCTTACCAGGGCCACTTTTGATGTCTTTGAATCAACAAGCAGAGCTTCAGCAGTCTGCATTGTGGCTCGCAGGATGGCCTAGTTGTAGGCATCAGATCTCGAGCAATGGGTCCAGGATAAACTGGCCAATATCCCATGTACTGGAGAAAACCTTTTTGGCAAGGATTGGAGGGAAAAAGCAGGAGAGATTGAAACAGATGATCTCACCCTAAAACACCTTTCTAGGAATACAGCTGACCCATCCAAGTGGAAGGCTCTTCCCAAGAAATCTTTCTGTTCTAAAAAGAAGAGATACTATCCTTCTTACCCGCCTTCTTTTGCATATCAACCTCGGCAGAGGCAGCAGGGCCCTTACCAATCCAAGAAACCCAAGGCTCCTAAGCCTCAACCAGCTGCACAGGCACAGCCTGCACCTGGTTTTTGACTCCCTAGAGAGCATTGCCAATCTGCCCCTAGAGGGCCCCCAGCCCTCCACATAGCAGGCGGACTTTGTCACCATGCCCACAGGTGGCACCTCGTAACATCAGAGCAGTGGACACTTTAGATTGCCCAAAGGGGGGTTATCAGCTTCACTTTGAAACCTTACCCTCCCCAGCTTCACAGGTGATTATCTCACATAACTCTTTCAAAGCACTCTCTTAAAAGAAGAGGTAACCGTCCTCTTGTCACAGAGTGCTATAGAAAAAGTTGCTCCTCCTCAAGAGAGAATGTGCTTCTACTCTGCATATTTTTTCATTCCAAAGCAAACAGGAGGCTTTGGGCCCATCTTGGATCTCAAGAGACCTAAACAAGTTCATGGTCCGAGAAAAATTCAAAATGATTTTCCTGGGAACTCTTTTACCATACCTCCAGAGTCACGATTGGTATGTTCTCTGGACCTAAAAGAGGCGTACATGCATTTACTGATCCATCCTTTCTACAGACAGTATCTGTGCTTCATGTTTCAAGGAAACCATTATCAATACCGGGTTCTCCCCTTCGGTCTCGCCTCTGCCCCAAGGGTCTTCACTAAATGCATGGCAGTCGTCGCTGCCTACCTACCTATGCATCTTGGGGGTATTTTTCTCTACTTAGACGATTGGCTAATCAAGAATGACTCCCCTCAAGAGGTAAGATTCTCCCTTCATCCCACCATCACGGTGCTCCAACACCTAGGCTTGGTCATAAATTTCCCAAAATCTCAACTTGCTCCAACCCAACGACTGGAGTTCATCAGAGCACTCTTACACAAGCCCAAGCTTTCCTCCCACAGGATCGCTGTGCCCACCTCATTGAGCTGGCAAAAGGAATACAGAAGCAAAGCCAAGTAACAGCTCGAGAGATGCTACGATTATTAGGACACTTGGCCTCCACAGTCCATGTTGTCCCCTACACTCGATTACACATGCGACAAGTGCAATGGACTCTGTCTTCTCAATGGACGCAAGTGAAGGGGCATCTCGAAGACAAGATCCACATTGCTCCTCAACTGATCAAGTCCCTTCAGTGGTGGTGTTGCCCACAAGCCCTACTCGTCGGGTCACCTTTTCAGATGCCTCCACCTCAATGCACCCTGATGCTTCCAAGCTGGGTTGGGGAGCACATCTGAATGACCTTAACCACACAGGGATTGTGGACATCACAAGAATATGCCCTTCAGATCAACCTGCTAGAACTATGAGTACTGACAAATGCTTTTCAGGTTTTTCAACCCTAACTTTTGGGGCAACCTGTTCTAGTCAGGACAGACAACCAGGTTGTCATATTTTTTATTTATTTATTTTATTTATATTCTCTTATATACTGCACTATTCAGCATCAGCGCGGTTCACATAGAACAAAAATCTCAGTACAGTCAACTTGCATGAGTTTACAGATAACAAGGGAAGGAACTTGGATAACAAGGGAAACTATCTACAAACTATTTACAGGTGTGATAATACTGAATAGGTACATGTTACTAGGAACAGGATCAATCGTTATAGAGAATCAGCCTAATCATGTTATTGAGACATCGTGGAATTGGGTAACTGGGTGGGATCACTGATGTCAATGGGTGTTGATGACTCTATAAGATACTTATTGAATAGATGGAATTTGAGGGCTTTCCTGAATTGTGATAAGCTGTTGATAGCCCGGATGCCAGGGGGTAGTGCATTCCAGCACCTAGGGGCACAAAGGATAAAGGCTCTGTTGGCAGTAGATGAAGAGCAGCTTGTAAGGGCCTTTGGGAGCTTTAGGGAGTTGATGGTCGAGGATCTTCTTGCTCTGTTTGGTGTAGTGGTGTTAATAAGGGCAGATAAGGATGTAGCGGAGAGCTTATTGAGAGCTTTGAATGTGATAAGAAGAGTTTTGAAGAGAATTCTGGCCTGAATGGGTAGCCAGTGTAATTGGATCAGCAGAGGAGTAATATGGTCAGTCCTGGCGGCTCCCTGAAGTACCCTTGCTGCGGCATTCATCGCCAGCTGCAACGGGTTTAATGTGGATTGAGGAAGACCTTGAAGAATGACATTAGCGTAGTCGAAGTGAGGCATGATCAATGTCTGGTATACTGTCCTGAAATCTTTTGGTTCCAACATGGAGCGTAGGTGTCTCAAAGATCGGATCTTATAGTATACTGTTCTGACTGTGTTTCCTATGTGGGACTTCATATCTAGGCGTTGATCCAGAATGACTCCTAGGTAGCGTATTGAGGGTTTGGATTGCAGTTCAGCCTCCTTAGTCTTGAGATATTGTGGTGGGTTAAAGTTGGGGTTCCTCGTGATAAAGAGGACTTCCGTTTTCTTATGTTGTATACAGAGGTTTTGGGAGAGAAGCCAGTCAGAAACTGCATTGAAACAGTTTATTATAGGGAGAGGTCCAAATGGTCAGTAGAGATGGGGGTGTAGAGTAGAACATCATCGGCATAAAGCATGTAGTCGACCTTAAATGACCGTATGATCTCGCAGATTGGTTGCATGTAGATGTTAAATAGAAGGGCAGAGAGTGAGGAACCTTGAGGAACACCCTGATCAAGGTGGAAGGGTTCTGAAGTTTTGCCACCTGAGCGGACATGCTGCCATCTTTCGGATAGATAGGACCTGCACCATTTAAGCGCTGTTCCAGTGATGCCCTTCTCGATTAGTCTCACTAGAAGGAGTTCGTGATTCACTGAATCGAACGCTGCGGCGATGTCCAGAAAGATGAGGGCAAAACCTTGGCGGATGTTATCTATGCCAGAGATTATCTTGCTGAAGAGAATGGTGAGGAGAGTTTTGACTCCATGATGTTCCCTGAAGCCATGTTGGCAGGGGTCTAGCGGTGCAATGGTGTCAATGTGGTCCTGTAACTGTCGTTGGACCTCTTTTTCAATGATCTTAGCAAGTAGAGGTATGCTAGAGATGGGTCTATAGGACTCTACCTTTAGAGGGTCGAGCTTGCAGTTTTTCAGCAGGGGTCTAATTGAAGTATGCTTAAGGGCTGAAGGGAATGATCCTGTTGAAAAGGAGAGGTTCATTATGTTGGCAATTACTGGGCTGAAGTGACTGCGGAGCTCCTTG
Source organism: Ichthyophis bannanicus (assembly GCA_033557465.1). Classification (NCBI taxonomy): domain Eukaryota; kingdom Metazoa; phylum Chordata; class Amphibia; order Gymnophiona; family Ichthyophiidae; genus Ichthyophis; species Ichthyophis bannanicus. The sequence continues at coordinate 749,838,159 of CM066032.1, forward strand.
ATCCAGAAAGCAGGGCATGGATCGGACTGGGATGTAGTAATGTTGAGGGATGTAATGGTTTCCTCAATTCCTTTCTTGGAGGGGATAGAGAATGCAGAAAGAGCTCCAGGGACATCCTGCACAGGTGTGGTGAATGTTTCAGTGGTTTTGTTGATAATGCGCATCTTAGATTGTAAGTGGGTTGCAAAGTCTTGAGGGTGTATCTCCACATGAGGCCCTGAGGATGGCTCTTTAGATAGGGACTTAACTAGGTCAAAGAGGTCGTGTGGCTTATTGAGAGATCTCAACAAGGTATCAGAGTGGTACCGTTTCATTGACTCGGAGATTGCCTTGCGGTGAGCAGCTAGGTGGCTATTGAATGCTGTAAGGTCAACAATAGCATGAGAGCGACGCCAGCGTTTTTCGAGTTTTCTTAACTGGATGAGGGATTCTCTAAGGTCCGCTGTGTACCAAGGAGCATTCTCTCTTTTTCTTGACTGATTTTTTGATGGAGGACGAACAGCAATAGCACTGAGACTGTTGTTCCAGTGAGAGATTAGGTCCTCGAGGTTCGTGGTAGTGGTATTGATGAGCTGTTGAGTTTCAGCAAGGATGAGCTCTCTGATAAATGGCTTAAAAGATCTAGTGGTTGGTCTCGCTGTGTTAGCTGGAGTTCTGATGTTCTTGGTAAGGATTTTATTTGACGGAATTTGGAGGATGATCAATTTGTGATCAGACCAGGGAACAGGGGTGATGGATGTAATGGGATCGAGGGGTGGGTTGAGAGATGATTGTGGGGCGAATACCAGATCTAGGGTGTTGCCTTTAGTGTGAGTAGGGACTTTCACCAATTGCTTGAAGCCTAGGTTCTCAAGGGCTTCTAGGAAAGAAGCTGCTTGATTATCCTGTAAAGTTGGTAGGTTGAAGTCACCTAAGATCCACGTTGGGGTGTGTGGGCTATGAGTATTGGAGGCAAGCTCAATGATGGAGGCAAGTTCATCCAGTGATGTAGATGGTGCTCTATAGAGCAAGCAGATTGAGCAGCGCCTGTTGGAAATGGTAATGGTTTCCATGTGGCTTGTGCAGGTGGAGTGCATCGTCTGGAACTGGAGATCAGATCTGGTGAGGATGAGGACCCCACCTCCTCTTTTATCTTGCCTGTGGCTGGTATGTACTGTAAAATTTGGGGGGCGGAGCTGGTTGATTATGACATTGTCTTCCTCAGATAACCACGTCTCTGTGACCATGAGTATGTCAAGTTCATGAGTGGCGATTAAGTCGGTGACAGCTGGCCATTTCTTCCGGATGGATCGTGCATTGATGAGTGCACATTTTAGGCTGTTGGGGTAAGGTTTTTCAGATTGTTTGCCTCTGATAGAGTGTTGAGGAATAATATATTACATGAACAAGCAGAGGGGAACATGGACCCATCCCCTCTGCGAGGAAGCAATTCGCCTATGGTTCTTTGCCATCTCTCACCACATTCACCTCACTGCGATGTACCTCCCGGGCATACTCAATGTCCTAGCAGACAGGCTGCCATATCCTTCATCCACAAGAATGGAGCATGCATTGAGAGGTGGCTGCTCGCATCTTCCAAACATGGGGAACCCCACTCATAGATCTTTTTTGCCACTCCGTAAAAAACACAGCTTCTGCTCCAGGGTTCCGTTGCTGCACTGACAGGCCCCTGATACCTGCCTTCTCCACTGCGGACAGGGACTGCTGTACGCATTTCCTCCCATCCCCTTGATACCCAAGACGCTATTCAAGCTACAGACCGACAGGGCTTGATGATTCTCATAGCCCCATTTTGGCCCCTTCAACTGTGGTTTTCTCTGCTTCTTTGCCTTACGCAGACTCAACCACTCAACCTGGGATGAGTGCCTGACCTCCTCTCTCAGGACCATGGGAAGCTCCTCCATCCCAATCTTCATTCCATATGCCTGACAGCATGGCTGCTGAAGGGCTAGTGCCTGCCGTCCTTGACCTACTACAGGCGGGCAAGGATGTCCTTGCATTTCGTAAGGATTCCATTAGGCGATCTTATGCCTTCAAATGGCGTGGGTTTGCTCTCTGGTGCTCCCCAAAGGACATTAACCTTTTTTTTTGCCCAGTGGAGTCACTTCTACAATATCTCCTCCACTTATCCTTGATAGGTCTTAAAATTAACTCGGTGAGAGTTCATCTTAGTACCATTGTGGCCTCTCACAGACCAGTGGATGGACAGCCTATCTTCTCACACCCCTTTGTAGCACGCTTCATGCCTTACAAACGTCTTCTCATCATATACATTTTTCACATTCTGTTGTCTAAAAATAGAACTCAAAATGTGTAGATCAGTGAAACAAACACAATATACATACGCAGTGTCTAAGCCTATTCAAAAATTAGAATTAAAACCTTTTGGTTCCTTATCGCATAAGTCTTTACACCGCTTGACTCAGCACTGGGTAGATGCCTCATTTTCAGTAATAAAACATGAGTCACTTAGGACAGCTTTGCATAGCGGGATGGTGCACTTTTTGCCCATTCTTCATGGCAGAATGTTTCAAGCTCTTTCAGGTTGACTGTGGATAATCTATGGAGTTCTAGTCTTGACACAGATTTCCTATTGAATTCATGTCTGGACTTTAACTGGGTCACTCCAGGGCTTTCACTTTCTTTCTGCTAAACCACTCCATTGTTACTTTTACTTTGTATTTAGGATCAGTCAGGCTGATGCAGAAAACTAGTGCGGCCTTTAAGCACAGATAATGCTACTTTTAAGTACACTTACTGCTATTGTCAAATGCAGAAAAAGATGTGCGCGCGCATAAACAGCCATTGAAAAACTTGTGCACAATTAATGGCAAGAGTATTTAAATGTATTTAAGTTATAAGCAAATGAGCTGCATATAATAAACCGGTATGCAAATACTGACTGCACTTCATGCAGAGAAATGCGTAGAGAATTTCGCAACCAGCCTTAGTTCCAGTATCACTACGCCTGGATTTGAGGTCACTTAAACATCTACAACGTGCCCCGACATTATTTTAATGGCATCAGGTGCTTTCCCTGATGCCTGGATCATTTTCCCTTCAGATGATCCAGGTATTTGGGAAAGTCCCCGATGCCATCAAAATACGGTCGAGGCTTGTATGCAAATTAGCCACATGGTGCCCGTTTCTCTCGGCGAGCATGCCAAACTTGCGCCGACTTCTTGTGTGCATGTGTTTAGCTTGTTCTCCCAGTTTAACACTGCCATTTTGGGCACAGTTTAACACATGGCTAATATGCATGCTTGCCCCATTCTGCATGCCAATGCTGAAGTTGCGTGCTATCGGTACGCTACAAATAGGCATAAGAAGTTGATAGAGCGTGACTTCAGCACCGGCTTTCCGCATCGGCCTGATTGGGGAAGATTCACCTTACAGCAGGACAATCAACAATCTCAGGTCTGAAACAGATGAAACAGGTTTTCCTTCAGTATCTGCATGTGTTTTGTGCTATCCATCTTAATGTCAATCTTCCTCTTCCCCCTGTGTTGAATAATGCAGATACCACTGTGTTTTACTTTAGAGATGGTGTTAACGGTGTGGTGTGGTGTTTGTTTTATATCATTCATTGCTTAGCATTGACACCAAAAGGTTCCACATGCATTCCTTTGGGAGGTTTTGTATCTGATGAGACTAGTGTCCCCTAAGTATTTCTTTGCAAACATGATGCTGCTGTTCATATAGATTTTCAGCAGCATCATCTTCTTGCCACCCTCCCATAGAACCCATGTTAGTAGAGTAATCTAGAAATTGTTGAACAGTCAGCATTTTCCACAGCTTCAGCTACATACCTCTGTAGTTCTTTTAAAGTATCTTAGGCCTCAGTGTGACCACTTTCAGCAGTTTCCTTAACCCCCAGCAACTGATCTTTTAGATGACTGGCCTAATCAGGGCAGTATATTGGTGGTACCAAATTGTTTCCACTTTACAGTGATGGACCTATAGCCTTTCATCATCCTGCTTCTTTTCAAATAACTTTAGCCCAGAGCTCTTTTGGCAGCTCTATGTTTGGCAAGTTTAGACCTTTACTTCAAATTCACTTCATACAACAGAAACAGCTTAATTCTTCACCCAGGAGTATTTGAATCAGTTCTGTTACTAATTTGGGTTTACTGTGACAAAGGACGTGAAAACTTAAGGAGTCAAGACATTTTGATTTTGATTTATTTTTCTTTTGATTTCTTATTCTTTTTCATGTTAAAAATGAGATTATCTTGTGTAGATCAGTAAAACAAACTCCCCCTTTATTGAATTTTTAATTGTATTTATTAACAGCATATTGTGAAAAATATTCAAGGATGTGAAGACTTCTTTTTTCACAAGACACACTGTAACATATTTGCACTGGCAGCAGAAACTGTGATCTCAGCTAGCATGAGATGACCTGCTTCCACTTGCTGTGTTGTCTTCCATAGCATTTTAAAGTTCCTTATCCCTCCTGTCCAGTCCTGCACTTCTGGGTTGTGCTTCCCTTGCAGCAGCTTGGAGACTGAGCATGTCATCTTTTTGATGACACCAGTACACGTAAGCAGCTGGCACAGCCTACGAACTCAGTATGCTCAGTCTCCAAGCAGCTGGAGGAAGCAGTGAGCTAGGGTGCTGGACTCAATGGAGGAATAACTAAGGAGAGAGTTAGGGGTTTTGTATTTATTTTTTTGTTCTTATCCATTTTGGTTGTTAATAGCTTTAAAAAAAAACATATAAGAAAAGGAGTAAGAAGGAAGCTCCTGGACTGGCTGGAGGAGTTGATTCCACTCCCTCCCCCCCATTCCCCTCACATCCATCGGGGAGTGAGGAGGCTTTGGGTGGTGGGGTTTTAAAGGGCAACAAAAAGGGCCAGCGAGAGAGAGGTGGTTCCAAACCAGTTAGCGGGTAAGGAGCTGCATGCCGAGCACAAGCTGCCAAACAGCACTTCCGTCCCTGCCTCGTTGCTAAAGCCGGGAAGTGCAGCTGAGCACGAGAGTGGCGCACTGTCCGAAGAGCCTCACGTCGGAGAGGAAAAGGAAATCTTCGTCCAGGGGGGTAGCAGGTAAAGAGTTGCAGAAGAAGCTCGGGCGTGCGGCTGCAGACCATGTGGTGCTCACGACTGTAGACTGCGTGGTTGTGGCGGCCTAGCAGTGGCCAGGAGGAAAGTTAGTGAAGACAGCTGAGCAGGGGAAAATATTTTATTTTTTCGCTGGGGCAGCCTCTGATCTCCAGGAACAAGCAGGAATGAGTCTTCACATATGGGTACGTCGGTACCAACGGAGCCTGCGTGGGAACGCTCTCCAGCGTCTCAAAAGAAAGCTTTTGAGAGCATCCCACACGCATGCGTGCTGCCTTCCCGCCCAAATACTTCCCTCACATCAGTCTTTCGTTTTCCGCGGAGCCGACAGGACGTGTCCCTATCACCGCAGAAAAGTTATCTTTTTTATTTTTATTTTTTGTGGTTGCGCCTGCCTCTGCCCGATGCCCACCGGTACTGCCGATGTTTTTCTTTCTTTTTCTTTGAAAATTTCTTTTTTCCTGAAGAATTTTTTCTCAGCTAGTGCCTGACTTCTGGCCACTAGGCCTCCATTTTTCCATTATGGAAAGACCAGCCACTACCTTTAAGAAATGTTCAAACTGTGGTGGTACACTTAAGTTTCACACTCAATTTTGGTGTCTGCCTTGTTTAGGTCCTGACCATTGTCCTAAAGTCTGGTTTTCTTGTAGGAATGTAACCAGAAGAGATCTTCAGAACCGAGTACAACTTGGTACCGGATCTACATCTACTATGAGATCACCGGGCAGAATCTCTTCTCCTTTCCACGGTCAGGAAACCAAACAGTCTGTTAAGACTAGCCAGTCCTCGAGAGGTAGATCTCTTGCTAAGCATCAAGAAGCCCCTGGGCTTGCCCTCGAGGACACCATGGCTCTATCCCGGCGGGAGTCTTCGGGCTCCAAAGCATTAATGGGATCCCAGGTTGCTCTTGAGGTTTTTACCTCTGTAGATGCACCTGGGCCATGCTCGATGGTCCGGACCGCTTCAAGCGGTACCGATACCTCGGCATGGACTATGGTGTTGGATGAAAAACTCCTCACCATGGAACGTAGTCGGGCGTATCTCTCAGTTACGTCAGTACCATTAGAGTCGCCGCAGACCGTTCTTCGACCACCAGTATCGGCGTTGATGCCGGTGCGGGTATCGTCTCCAGTGCCAGCACCGGTACCGGTGTTGGTACGCATACCGACATTGGCGTCACCCCCAGTACAGGATTGGTCATCGATGCAGATGCCGGGACCGACATCGGTACCGACGTCGATGACTTCGATGCTTCTTCCAACAGGCTCGTTTCCTTCGATGCCGAGCCTGGAATCGCTATCTAGCCTGGAAGATTCGGTACTGACTCCTCTCAGTATCGACTTCGAGGAGTACCGAACGCACCTCGTTCCAGAGGATCCGGTGCGTCATCCTCCCCGGTTTCCTAAGCCCGATGTTGCAGATGCATCTATCGGTACCATACCTGAATTTTCAACAGGTCCAGTTGTTACTCCTCATTGCAGAGAATTTCTCTTAGAGGAGAACTCTTTTCAAGCTTTTCTACTTGATATGGCAAGAATACTCGCCATCTCTATACCTGGGAAGGAGTCTATACCAAGGGATTCAGAAATTCTGCATTCCCCCTGGTTTTCAGAGGAGGCAATCATGCTTCCCCTACACCACATCCTACAAGATTTGTTATTTAGAATGTGGAAAACTCCCTTAACGGTATCTCCACATTCCAAAAGGATTGACACTATCTATAAAGTGCCACCTTCTCCAGGGTTTCAAAAGACTCAACTCCCTCATCATTCTATAGTAGTGGAATCAGCAATGAGGTGTGTTAGGAGTGCAAAAAAGCACTCCTCCTATCCACCAGGTCGTGAGCCTAGAACCTTAGATGCCTTTGGGCGTCGATGCTTCCAAGCATCTATGCTTTCAGCAAGAATCATTTCATATATTTTCTATATGGGATTCTCTCTGGAACAGGTTGCCAAAAGTTTAAAACTTTTGTACCCTTTCCTTCAGGAACATAAAAGAGCTGACTATCTATCACTAGTCAGTCATGCTCATGATATTTCTATATTTCTTCATTGTACTTCCCTGGATTCTTTTGAATCTGTTAGCAGATCTTCTGCTATAGCCATAGGGGCACGACGTTTAGCCTGGCTCCAAGCTTCAGGCTTGGACAAATGGGTACAAGAAAAGCTGGGAAATAGTCCTTGTACTGGAGAACATCTCTTCAACAAGGATTGCCTATTTCAAGCTAGTCAGTTAGACACTGATACTGCTACCTTAAGGGACTTGTCAAAACTTCCCTCTGTTCCAGCTGATAATGTATCTTCTAAAAAACTTTATTCCTCTAGGGGGAAAAAGTTTTACCCATCTTCTTCCCCTCAGACAGATGTTTCCCAACAAGGGCGACATCCATCCAGGCTAAGACAACAGAAACCTCAGCAGATTCAGCAAACCCAGTAATTAAAGGGTTTCTGATTTTTTTGTCATTATGAGGTTTTACAACCTGTAGATATGCCTTTTTATCAAAAGAGCCGTCTGGTTTGACTCTCATCTATGCTGAGACTGAAAGAATACTCTGTATCTCCCCTCACCGGCAACACACCGGGGTTCTTGGGTAACGGAAGTCCACACACAAAGCAATCAGAAGAGAATCTGTAAAACTTAGTAAATAATACACAACACACTTGTATTATTAAAAACAACCAAAGCTTTGGGAGAGCAAACTAGGCTTCTGCCATTGTTTACTCTGACATCATAGCTTTAGGCCACTTTATGTATAGGTAAATATTTGACTATACAGCATAATTCTCATTTTATTGTTCTACGTCTAACATTACATATCCATACCATCATAGTTCAGTTCTTATTACATAGGTCATCATGTGAAGACATACACATATTCTCAGACATAACTATGTAGGCATTAATTCTAATTAATTCTAATACTGACAGTTTGATATCTCTAACCCGAGACTGAGAGACTGGGAGACAACTTACCCTTTACTTATCTTATATAAACATAGACTAGTGTTTATATTACTAGGAACCTTTCACCTAATTATCCTAGCAGAGTCTTTCAAGGGTGTTACTGAGTAAAAAGCTCTGAATGGTATTAACTCTTTCTTAGGGCTAGTACTATATTGTTGAGTGCCCTGGCAGTATACACAGCCCTGTACAGGCTAGCTTACTTTCAGTCCCTCCTCTGATTCTATAAAGAATCATTTCAAAGGTAAGGCAACTCGGACATTGATATCAAAGAAGGATTGTAACTAGATTCTGGGTCTATCGGTAACATCATTTTAGGGGTCAGTGAGTCCACTGATTTCTTACAGCAAGCAGATATTACACAGAGAATTTATGCTCCTAAAATGAGAATGCCCAAAAAACCAAACAATGATGCTAACATGCCTTGCAAGGGGCCTAGATAATGAACTCCAGAAAGAAGAAACAGAATCAAAAATTCAGCAAAAGAACTTACATAACTATTACTTAGAACAAAAGTACGATTTCTAACCTTATCTAATAGGCCTCACTATTTTTCCTTCATCGTCAAGCATACTGCAACAGTGATTAAAAATTAATCCATACACGCCATTCCCCTTAGCTAGGAGATAATCTAAAGCCATGCGATTCTGGGCTGCATAAACAGACACCTTGTCCACTGCACCTTGTAACACACTAATTGCCTCAGTGAGATCCAGGGCTGTAAGTTCAACAACTGCCTGTAATCGCATAATCTGGGTACCATACTCTCTGGTGGGTGCTATGGCTCCAAATGTTGTGAGCCAAACAGTACCTGTAAATACATCTATCGGAGATTTAGTTAAAGGACTTATAGAGTCTACCAACTGTTGTGCTGCTGTTATGGCTTCATCCTGAGGGGAAACATCCCTTTTTCCTCTTAAAGAATTATAATAAAGTAATATTTTGGTAAGGTAAAAAGCGCCACAGGGTATCTAACTGGGCAACATAGCAAGTACCTGACCAACCTCTAGGAAGTTCTGTATATGCAAGATTACCACACACAAAATAATCTAACTTCTAAAGCCACTAATCTATTTTCCCAAATTGTCAAATTGTGGGGACAAGATGTATTCTGTGTACAATTATTCAGAGCCCACTGAGTAATGTTCATTTCTTTAATTCCAACAGATAGATTACGTTCCCAGGGATGGTAATACCTTAACAAAGGGAAACTCCAGTTAGATATGTTTAGGTCTGAACTAGAGTCATTCAAAGGGTAGCCAGAACTATTATACTGTAACAAGTCATAATCATGCACTTGGTTCCCTTGAACTTGCATTAATTGTACTACTGAAATATAAGATTTTCTTACGTGGGACTTCTTATACCAGATAGAAGAATTATGTAGCATTACTATGCTACAGATGTTCCATGGAGTGTCCCCTACCTTTTTCCCTGTACTTTGAGCCATAAAAACATATTGGAGGGGACTTTAAAGGCATAGAGCTAACTACTCTAGGTTCTGTGTTTGTATGAGACCATTGTGCAGTAGTTAGATTAAAAGCTATATCACGAAACTCTTTAAAGGCTTTAGGCCTAGCTTGTGGTAGAAACCCATGTTGAGTAGCTGTCACAGTTGGAAGGCAAACACAATTTGACAGATTAAAATGTTTCATGACTGAATGTAAATGTGACTCAAAAATATTTTGGATATTCCCCATAACGTTCCCAAGATTCTAAATGCAGTACTGCTTCATTAACAATATGCCACAGCACAACTAAGACCAGATAAGGAAACATTCTTAGCAAACCTCTAAATATCTGAAACTATAATAAATAAATAAATAATAAATAAATACAACTATAAAATAATAAATAAATAAATAAAACTATAATAAATAAATAAATAATAAACTATAAATAAATGTTCTAAGACAAAATGAAAATACACCTACTCTTCTTAATATGACGTAGATATATATTATAGCTATAACTACCCTCTAATTCTCAATCTCTTCATGAAGTAGAGGTTAAGTGCCAAAAGGTCATTGCTTATATATCAGTAAAACACTAATTCAAACTAACTTTATCCACCTAAGCAGCAGTATAGATGCTGGAAGAAGGTGTTTTGCATAATTAGTCCATTCAAAAAGCACTTAAATCCTGAGTCTTTCTGCAATATCACTGTTGTTCAATGAGTCTCTGCGTTGTATTCTCTTGATTCACTGATGCAGGGAACCACCTTCTGGATCCTGTGAAGGAGCCTTTTTACACTGTGTGAGGTGTATCCAACGAGAATGTCCTTCCACTTTACAAGCTGAGTATCCCACCAGGAGCACACGGAATGGACCTAGGAACTTGGGAGCCAGAAGTGTCTTTGGATGCAAATTCTTAATCAGGACCCAATCCCCTGGCTTCACTTCTGGAAGCGATGATTCTGATGGAGCATCTCGTTGAGGATTCACCTGCAATAAAGGGGAAACAGACAGCACTGAGTGCAACCGTGAGCAATAAGTCAAAATATCGCTGCGCAACAGTTGAGGATCCGGGATTACTGCCAATTCATGTGGAGAAGTAGCTGGACGTCCAGTAACTATTTCATATGGTGTCAGGCGGGGGGAATTACACACTGCCATAATGGCAAAAGGAAGGGCTTCTGTCCAATCTGTAGCCCAATCCTGTATCATAGTGTGTAAGTGACCTTTGAGTGTCCTAATCATCCGTTCCACTTGGCCAGAGCTTTGCGGATGATAAGGAGTGTGCAGTTGTCTCTTAATACCACACCAAATTTTCAATACCCTCCCAGACACTCGCAACGAAGGCTGGACGCAGATAAGAAGAAAGAACAAAAGGTACACCCCAAACAGGAATAAACTGAGTGAGCAGTAATTTGATGGCAACCCCAGCAGTCATACTGGTAGTGGGATAAGCTTCTACCCATCCGGAGAAAAGACAAGTGACCACCAAACAAATACCACCTCCCTCCTCTGGCACAGGGCAGATCTGCAAAACAAGCTGCAAAAACAAAAAGAGTCCGGAAGGCAGAAATCCTTATAACTGACCCTAAGCTGACCCTACTCTGCCAGTCGTGAAACAGTGCAGACAAGCTGTGCCAAAGGAAAAAAAAACAGAAGTCCAGGTGATACCGGAGAACTAAAAATGCATAATCCATAACCACAGCGGTAAAGCCTATGATGCAGGAACAGGGCAAGTGGAAACAACAGACTGTCAGGACAAAGAAGCAGATGATCCTTTTCCAGGAGCCCCGAGCATCACAGGTTGCACCCCACGAAGTCCACAGGGTTTGGGTTTCAAAGGAAGTATCTTGATATTGCTGCAAGAGAGATGGAAGGGAAAACAAAGTCATATTAGATGGTGTTAAATACAGAAATGTCGGTGACGCCGATGCTCGAAGAACAGCTTGCCGTGCTTCTTGGTCTGCAAAATGGTTGCCCTTTACAAACACTTCTGCTAGCTGTGCACTGGTAAACGGCAAAGAAGCTGATTCCACCACATCATTAACTGTTGTGACTGCATAGCCCATCTCATCTCTGAAAGCAGAACCATCCACAAACAAAGTTATAGCCGGGGCTGGTAAAGGTATAGGGGAAAGTTCAGGTCTAGCTCGAGAAAATGTCAAAATAGTTTGGAAACAATCATGAGACCCATCCTCCTCCACAAGTGTTGAAGGGTTGCATATTAATGTAGTACATACTGAAACATGAAGCCGAGAAATTATGAATTCCAGAGTCAATAAACGTGTGTGGAGGACAAAGGCTGAGTCTTGGTTAAATGGAGCAACATAGAAACTGTGCTACATACACTTCAAGAGGGTGCTGTAAAAACAGAAAATCAGTAATTTCAATTGCAAAAGCCACTGCTACCAAACTACGTAGACATAGTGGGATTCCCAAAGTCACTGCATCAAATCGCTTTGAGAAATAGCCTACTGGCTTGCAACCAGTTGGGAAAGCTTGTAAAAGCACACAGGTAGCAGAGGAATCAGAAAGAGCCATATACAGTTTGAATGGTAAAGAATAATCTGACAATGATAAGCATGGCGCATTTCCCAGTGCAGTTTTTTTTTTTTTTTTTTTTGTTTTTTATTTCAACAACTTCATTGAAAGACATATGTAGGAAATACAAGAAATAAGATACAGTCCAATAAATACCATAAGAACACAAGTTTTAAACACCCAGCCCACAAAATGGAGTGTGTCAATTACATAGAATAATCTATAATCCAGAGTTGAGAGAGAACAGAAAATACTACAATCCCACATTAAACTAAGCACAAGCCAACAGAATAGATCAAGTCAAATTATTGAGAAAAGTTTCTAATTGAAAAGAATCAAAAAAGATATAAGATTTCCCCAGATGAGTGACGACACATTTACATGGATATTTAAGAATATAGGAGGCTCCCAAAGCTATTACACGAGAGCGAAGTTGAAGAAAAGCCTTCCTTTTCAGTTGTGTAACACGACAGACATCGGGGAAAACCTGTATCTGATGACCAAAAAATTTCTCTTGTCGATATTTAAAGTAAGACCTTAAGACCACCTCCTTATCCCTTTCGAAAGAGAAAGTTACTAAAAGAGTAGCTCGAGTAGAAATTTCTTCAACAGAAGACTCTAAATACGTTGATAAATCCATACTCTGCTCTGATAAATGGTCTAAATTCCCGCGTACTACATCACCTGTCTCCAGGTCACCAACCGGATGTTCCCTGACACCAGTAGGCAAGTAATAAATTTTAGATAAAGCTAAAGCATCCGGCTCTTGAATTTTCAATACATCCTTCAAATATTTAGTAAGTAAAATGGTAGGAGAAAGGTAGTGAGTGCGGGGGAAATTCAAAAATCGGAGATTCTTCCCCCGTAAGGCATTCTCAAATATTTCATCACAATGGTGCAATTGCAGGGAGTCTTGCACCTGAGATGTCAAGACTCCTTGAATTGATGTTAACTGACCATCAATTTTAGCCTTATGGGCTTCAAGAATTCCTAATCTATCCCGGTGATCTATTAAGGAATTTACTGTCTCCTGTGAAAAAGCAGAGAATTTAACCAAAGACGATTTTAACGTAAGTTCTGTCCTAGACACTATACGCCAGATATCTTGCAATGATACATCTTTAGGAGGTTGGAGGTCTTCCGTAGGCAAAGAAGAGAAATCAATTGGACTGGGAGCAGCAGTGTCATCAGACCGAATCCTCAAGAAAGACTCTGAAAGTACAGGGGAGGATGATGATGACTTACTCTCCACAGCAGTTCGAAACAATTCTCCGTTCAACGATCGAGGCTGCGTGCTGGGCGGGGATACAACCCTACGCGGATCTGGAGACTCATTCAGTGAAGTCGAACTAGCTGAAGCCAAAGAATCCGGGGACAACTGTATTGCAGAAGACGATACGGCCCTAAGGTGAATATCCATAGGGCCAACAACTTTAGCTGACTTACCGGACGACATAGTAGATTGAAGCAGTTTTTTCTTCCGCTTCCCCATAAACAAACAAAATAACTTCACCAGACGGCTCCGAAGTGCTCCGAAGGGGCTACAAAGGGGCGTGGTCTGCCCCTTAGGACACGCCCCTTCGGAGCACGCACCCTCGGGCACGCGCCCGCGGTGCACGTCCCGCGGTGGGGCTATAACTTATAGCCCGCTCTGCTCACGTGCTCCCAAGTGCTCACCGGAACAGAGCAGCCGTTCCTCTCAGCTCAGGGAATGAAATGCAGGTAAAAGTCACACACAAGGTTCAGAGAGGAAGGGCCCGGTCTTATAGCCCGCTCTGCTCACGTGCTCCCAAGTGCTCACCGGAACAGAGCAGCCGTTCCTCTCAGCTCAGGGAATGAAATGTAGGTAAAAGACACACACAAGGTTCAGCGAGGAAGGGCCCGGTCTTATAGCCCGCTCTGCTCATGTGCTCCCAAGTGCTCACCGGAACAGAGCAGCCGTTCCTCTCAGCTCAGGGAATGAAATGCAGGTAAAAGTCACACACAAGGTTCAGCGAGGAAGGGCCCGGTCTTATAGCCCGCTCTGCTCACGTGCTCCCAAGTGCTCACCGGAACAGAGCAGCCGTTCCTCTCAGCTCAGGGAATGAAATGCAGGTAAAAGTCACACACAAGGTTCAGTGAGGAAGGGCCCGGTCTTATAGCCCGCTCTGCTCACGTGCTCCCAAGTGCTCACCGGAACAGAGCAGCCGTTCCTCTCAGCTCAGGGAATGAAATGCAGGTAAAAGACACACACAAGGTTCAGCGAGGAAGGGCCCGGTCTTATAGCCCGCTCTGCTCACGTGCTCCCAAGTGCTCACCGGAACAGAGCAGCCGTTCCTCTCAGCTCAGGGAATGAAATGCAGGTAAAAGTCACACACCGCAGTTTTTATATTTACAAAAGCTTCCCACTGTGCTAGTGTGGGTACAATGAGACCTTCAGATCCTTCTTTCCCAATAAGAGCATAAAGCGGAGCAGTAAGGTCTGAGAAATTTGCTAGCCATTGTTTACAGAAGATTAATAAACCCAGGAATCTACGCAATAACACTGGTGTCGCTGGAAAAGGCAATGACAGAATAGGTAATTGCACGACCAGATGGCGTCAGAACAACACCAAGGAAGGTAACGCTTTGAGATACAAATTGCAGTTTAGACAAATTAACCTTTAAACCTAAATTAGCAGTATAGGCTAATAGAGACAAGGAATCTGACAAACAACTCTCATAACTTGGTAAACATAAAAGCAAATCATCCACATATTGAACTAAAGAGGAATGGTTGAGTCTTACATCAAATAATGCAGTTCTTAGGGCCTGCGAAAAATATGCAGGACTGTCAGTGTACCCTTGACACAAAGTGGTCCAAGTATACTGCTTATTGTCAAAATGGAAAGCAAATAAAAATTGGTTTTCTCTGCTAATTCTTACTGAAAAATAAGCAGAACTCAAATCTACAACAGAAAACCAGGTAGTCCCTGAAGGCAAACTCACATTATTTTCTGCTCGCAAATCAATAAGTCTTACCGTCAGCCTTTAGTACAGGAAGAATTGGAGTCTTACATGATGAAGTTGTAGAATAAATGACACCTTGTTTCTGAAGATCTTCAGTCACAGGACGAATTCCTTCGATGGCAGCTGCTGGCAGCAGATACTGCTTGAGTCTAGGAAGCTGAACTCCAGGTTTCACAGTGATTTTCACAGGTGGGATAGAAAGACATCCGACATTAGATCCCGGCACTGCCCACAGGGTAGAAGGAAGTTGTCCAAGAGCAGGATGAATAGTACTGGCATCTGCAGGAGACGGCACTTCAGAGAGAGATTACAACTGGAAATATAGCTTTCCACTCATCCAGGATAGAGTAGCATGATGTGAAGCCAAAAAGTCCCGACCTAAAAGATTCACTGGTAAAGTGTCTCCTACAAGAAAAGTAGTAGGATATACAGTCTCTCCAATCTGCAAAGGTAAAAATTCAAGTTTACGATGAGGTATTATCTTACCCTCAGTGCCTTCACAATGTACTACCGGAGCTTGTGCTAGTTGAGTGTGATAACTGGCAGGCAAATCCTGTAAACGCAGTGCTGATGTTGTAGCTCCAGTATCAATAACAAACTTCAAAGTAGATCCTCCCAGCTTAGCTTCCAATTCACCCTGAGGAGTTACATTCAAACTTAACAATAGTCATGCATCCCATGTACCATCTCCACAATCTTCCGGGTTAGAGAAGCACTGATATACGGGAGTGAATTCAGCTGTTACCGGAGGGGGAGGAGGGAAATCAGCTCTCTGGCCATCAAGATTCCGATTCCGGGGACAGTCTCGCTGCAAATGCCCAATCTCACCACAAGTATAACAAGTACGCATTTCTCTGGACTGTCCACGCCCTCACTGAGGATTCCCATGACCTCCTCTGGCTCTGTTTCTACCTCTCCCCCTGCCCATGGGTGATTGCATAGAAGCAATCTGCAAGTTGAGCAATTTATTCTTTTTCACATCTATTCTGGTTTGTTGCTCTTACTGTTCCTTGAGAAATTTCAACTCACTGTATAGAGCTCCTTCCAGAATTGCATCAGCTGTTCTAGCTGGCCAATCTATTATTGAAGTTTCTAAAAATTTCTTTTATTCTCGGGATTAAACCATTTACAAAAATGTTAGTGAATCCTGAAGGTGTGTCTTCTGCCTCACCAGAATAGTCTTTAAAAGCTAGCATACACCTAGTGTGAAAATCTATAACCTTTTCACCCCTATTCTGCCTTAGAGATGTTAATCTCGACCAATCCTTTACAGGTTTGCATACTATTTTAAGAGATTCTAACAATTTTTCTGTACATAAAACAAAATTATCTCTTTATGCCTTGTTTTGAAAATCTGTCACAGGGTCTGTCAGTGGCCATTGCCAATTATCATCCCTAATTGGATGAGTAACCCTATGAAAATCAGCTGGATTAAAGAAAACAGATCTGAGCAAATTATCTAGATCTGCCC
The DNA here is from genome assembly GCA_033557465.1 of Ichthyophis bannanicus. NCBI lineage: Eukaryota > Metazoa > Chordata > Amphibia > Gymnophiona > Ichthyophiidae > Ichthyophis > Ichthyophis bannanicus. Next base: position 749,854,636 of record CM066032.1, read on the forward strand.
AAGTAGTAGTATAATTATTTGATACCATAAAGACACAAATCTACCAGGGTTATCCCTGTAATTCGGAAAAGTTTTAGTCAAATCAAACACTTCTTTAAGTAGTCACAATATTTCCCACAGCTGCTTCAGTTTAACAGTGCCAGAACATAAATTATGTTGCTGGTGTAGAACGTCCTGAATAGAGCCTAGATCATAATATAATTGATCACACTCCTCTTTGTAAGTTTCATAATGTCTGTCTAAAGCTCTCTCAATCTTATCAATAACGTCACTAGGAACTCTCAATTCCTTTGCAACAGAAACACTATGACCTATTGCTACTTTTAAGATTCTTATTACAAGTACAACACTTTCCGTTTCTTGATTCAAACGTGCTCTCAATTCTTTGAGCTGGGAGACATTCCAAATATTCAAAATACACAATTCTACTCCCCCTAACTTCTGTTGCTCTTTAAGTATTTGCTTTTTCTCTTAGTTCTGCTACACGAGTGATCCTCACTCACTCAGCTGGTCATTAGTTACATTTCTTAACACAAACATCTTCTGTTCCAAAACATAAACATTCCTATGTTTTTCATCATGTACCATCCGTTCCCACCATGTCAGCACAATTGTACGGTTTACCTTTAACCGCTAACTCATATCTCAGGCAATGGACCTTATCTACAGAGAAAGTTCCCTCCAAAGGAAACTGCAAATTCACATTACTTTTTGTCACTGAATCCCTATGTGCTATGGAATCGATGGCTACATCACCATGCTTCTCATACATACAATAGAAGCATACAATAAGAAGGGCTACCTTTTTTAAACACTAAAGCCCTAGCTCTGTCATGCCACTCATGCATCTGAGACGGAGCCTGTCTACTTAACAGATTACCCATCACTGGTAATACTCACAAATCTTCTTGCACCTTCTGCCCTTGCCTTGAATGTAGAGATCCGTATCCGGCATGGCACCAACTGAAAGAATACTCTGTACCTCCCCTCACCGGCAACACACCGGGGTTCTTGGGTAACGGAAATCCACACACAAAGCAATCAGAAGAGAATCTGTAAAACTTAGTAAATAATACACAACACACTTGTATTATTAAAAACAACCAAAGCTTTGGGAGAGCAAACTAGGCTTCTGCCATTGTTTACTCTGACATCATAGCTTTAGGCCACTTTATTTATAGGTAAATATTTGACTATACAGCATAATTCTCATTTTATTGTTCTACGTCTAACATTACGTATCCATACCATCATAGTTCAGTTCTTATTACATAGGTCATTATGTGAAGACATACACATATTCTCAGACATAACTATGTAGGCATTAATTCTAATTAATTCTAATACTGACAGTATGATATCTCTAACCCAAGACTGAGAGACTGGGAGACAACTTGCCCTTTACTTATCTTATATAAACATAGACTAGTGTTTATATTACTAGGAACCTTTCACCTAATTATCCTAGCAGAGTCTTTCAAGGGTGTTACTGAGTAAAAAGCTCTGAATGGTATTAACTCTTTCTCAGGGCTAGTACTATATTGTTGAGTACCCTGGCAGTATACACAGCCCTGTACAGGCTAGATTACTTTCAGAGACCACACTGAGTTGCCTCTAGGTATGACTCTCTTATTTAAGAGAACTTTACTCTGACAGCTCCAAGAGCTCTTGAGATATTTCAGGCCTACAGGTAATAAGTTCCTACTTCCCTATTTAAAAAAAAAAAAGATGGGAAGAACAATCACGAAACTTAACAAGGTGAGTGATAACTTTCACCTTTTTTGACAGTTACCTGTAACACCTTGACTACAGAGGACTCTATCTATAAAAACTTACTAAATTGTAAGTTTTTCAACTCTGTATTATTTTTTCCTTTTAGTTGGGACATCCAGTCTCCAACCTGAATGTTATTCAACTGGAGAGCTTCTTCTGAAGCTATAAAAATTCCTACTCCAGTAAATCTTGTCAATACAGAGTTTTTCCTGTTGGAGTATTTCTGCACTGGGGGTTTTTACAGGATGCAATCTAGCATTCTGAAAGCCCCTACCAGATTGTCCTCTATACATTTGAGCAGAGTCAGCTCAAAAGGCGTCTAAACCCTCCATAATACAAATATGAAGAACCCACCAGGTGGGTTAGATGAGCTTCTTGAACAGATAGCTCACATGGGTTTCGGCCTTTTTCTACACTGCTTGTGTTTTTAGAGCTGACCTCTCAAATACTCCTTTATGACAGCTCATCAGTCAGGAATTTAGTTTCATCATTCCTAATAATGTCTGTTAGTCCCTTTCTTAATCTTCATGGGACCTTTTTTCTGCTGTCTTTATGACAGATGGCTCCACAACGGTTTTTGAATCCCTCTGTTTAATTGATCATTGCAAGGTAAAAAAAAAAATAGCCTATCACTATTTTTGCCATCTTCACTTCTGTCCTAACAGAATTGATTGAGTTGCAGACTGGCTACTCAACAGCCAGATCTCACCTAAGCAACCTATAACATGCTCTCTGCAACTCTGCAATGAAGCTCTGCAACTATGGGCCTTTGTCAGAGAGCATAGTAGTCCACCCCTGGTACAGAACTTCCAGGTAGTCAGACGACCTTGACTGGTAGGCCCTGCTCATTCCTGCTCCCACTTGGCTGTTTGTTCCTATTTTACCATCTTCCTTAAAAACTTTTTCCTTTAAGGAAAGGGAGCCAGGGCCTAGACGACTTCAAGTTAAGGAATAGCAACAGGGATGCATTCCTTATTATTTCAGTTGATCCTCATCTACTGGAAATTTTTTTCTCACTATCTCATTGAAGTCTACCATAAACAAAGAACGCATGATACTCATACTGCTCTCATAGAGAGTCAGACAGGACATTCCCTTACATTGAGTTATTTTCTTCCAGCTTCTATCCTGAAGTGATAAAAGGATCCAGATCTTTTATCTTAGGATTAAAGATCTCCTCTGCATTCTTTCGGGTACGTTTCAGGGTCTAGTTCTCTGAGGACTAGTCTTTTAAGACCTAGACCTCTTGTCAAGGCTAAGAAGCATCTTACTGGTTTCTACCAAACCTTGCATAAGGTTCTTATACCTTGACTAATAAGTGATTCCCACTAACTATTCGTAAGAAGGTCTTAACCCTTCTTGTTGTTAGATGAGTCTCCTTATGCAATCTGACCCTGAAATATTCTAACTGCCCATATCAATGCTCTCAGCATACCATAAAGTCTTAAATGGACATCCAATTTATCTGGTAAAGATAGGAAATTTTTTCTTTACCATAACCTTTTTTTCTATCAAAATCAGGTTACCTTACATCTGAAGCTTTCTAGGTAAGTTGTTAGCCTACGTGCTATCACTTACGCAACACACATTACTGATCTTCAGAAATTGGGGGCTAATCGCCCAATACGGTATTCTTGTCTGGATAAAGGGGTTTTAGGAACCCATCTCCTTTTCTGTAAAAGGTTTTTTTTTACCTTTTCATCCAGACTAATCAAATTTCTCTTTTCTTTTCTTTCCCAAGGTACCATCCTGCTCTAGGGACAGAAATATCTTCAACTGTAGACTGTAGAGAAGTTTATCTTCTCTCATGGGCCCCAACTTCTTATAGACTCCCCAGTTTCCTGGGGTTACTCCTAGACAATGATATTTTTCTATCTTTGTCTATATGGCAAATTTCAATTCCCTCTACTCCTCATGGTAAGGGAATTCCATATGTGGACAATGTGATGGTTCTTTACAACAGACCCATGTCTACTTCCCCATATGTGAAATTTTGTTTGTGATACTTGGATGACATCCCTTTTCAAGAGTTGGGACTTCCTATTCTTATTAACAGTTGTCTCTACACAAGGACGCTTTTTTCTGCATTCCTTGTTTAGTTCAGCTGTCCACAGCACATCATTTTTACACTGTTAGCTCAACTCCTACCCTCCTTCCTTTGGATACCTGAGGTTCTTAGGAGGAAGCATGTCCCATCCATTAGTTTTTGCTACATGCTGGGCCTCTCCCAGGCATCTCAGCTTGGGAGTCCCCATATGTGAAGACTCATTCCTGCTTGTTCCTGGAGATAGCACAGTTACTTACCTGTAACAGGTGATCTCTTGGAACAGCAGGAATAAGTCTTCACAACCCACCCACCTCCCCTAGGAGTTGTTCTCTCTCTCTCTCTCTCTCTCTCTTATAATTTGTTTACTTCCCTCCTTCGGTCTCAGCTACAAACCCAACTGATGTGAGGGAAGTATTTGAGCGGGAAGGCAGCGCGCATGCGTGTGGGATGCTCTCAAAAGCTTTCTTTTGAGACGCTGGAGAGCGTTCCCGCGCAGGCTCCGTCGGTACTGACGTACCCATATGTGAAGACTTATTCCTGCAGTTCCCAGAGATCACCTCTTACAGGTAAGTAACTGTGCTTTACTGCCCGTTTGCCCTAAGGCCATTTAGTTTTGGTTCTTTCCTTTGGAGACTGTTCTCTGGGGAAGTACTAAAAAAAAACCCCAACCCCCCCCCCCCCCAAAAAAAAAAAAAAAAAAAGGAAAGGAAGAGATAGAGCAGACTAGGGGGGTTTTCTTGTCCTCTTTATTTCATTTTAAATTCACTTGGGTTTTTAGGTTTGTTATTGGGGCTAGGCTAGTGGTAAGGGATAGCCCACTGACCATGCCCGCCAGGCCACAGTGCTTAGTGTGCGACTTGTGGAAAAGGGGCGGTCTCGGACACTGGCATGTGCCGCGTGTGTGAGACAGAGTCCTGGTCTGTGGAGCAGGTCCTACACTAAGGCGCAGGGCAGGAGCGCACCTCAAACACTGCAGGATGCAGCAGATAGGCAGCCCAGAATTGCGGGGAGCGTTCTGCCACTGCTAGAGCTGGCAAAAGGATCCCAGCCTTCGCCCAAGCCATCCACATCCAAAGCTGTGGGGGATGGGGAAGCCCCGGGGGGGGGGGAGGGGATTTTCACTGGAATTTGTCCTACTATTGCAAAGGGCTTTCTGGATGCAGCAGCATAAGATATGCCATACTGGGTCAGACCAAGGTCCATCGAGCCCAGTATCCTGTTTCCAACAGTGGCCAATCTAGGTCATACGTACCTAGCAGTTTCCCCAAAAGACACAGGTTCTGCAATGCTTGTACTAGGTCAAGCATTGATATCCTGGGTCCCTTCTTAATAATGGTTTATGGACCTTTCCTCCAGGAACTTGTCCAAATCTTTTTTGAACCCAGCTACACTAACAGCCTTTACTACATCCTCCGGTAACAAATTCCAGAGTTTGATTACACGTTGAGTGAAAAAATATTTTCTTTTATTAGTCTTAAATAGTTTACCCTGTAGCTTCATTGCATGTCCCCTAGTCTTCCTATATTCTGATAACGTAAACAGTCAATCTACTTTTACCCGTTCCACTCCGTTCATTAATTTATAGACTTCTATCATATCTCCCCTCAGCCATCTCTTTTCCAGGTTAAAGAGCCCTAACCTTTTTAGCCTTTCTTCATAAGAGTATCCTTCCATCCTCTTTACCATTTTGGTGGCTCTTCTCTGAACCTTTTCTAATAACGCTATATCCTTTTTAAGATACGGCGACCAGAATTGCACACAATATTCAAGGTGCGGTCTCACCATGGAACGGTATAGAGGCATTATAATATCTTTTGTTTTATTTTCCATTCCTTTCCTTATGATACCTAGCATTCTATTTGCTCTCTTGGCTGCCACTGCACACTGGGCCGAGGGTTTTAACATGTTATCCACAATGACGCCTAAATCTTTTTCCTGGGTGGTGGTTCCTAATGTGGAACCTTGCATCGTGTAACCATAGTTTGGGTTGTTCTTCCCTAGGTTCATAACTTTGCACTTGTCCACATTAAATTTCATCTGCCATTTTGATGCCCAATCTTCCAATTTATCAAGATACTCTTGCAATTTTCCACAATCCTCTTGGGTTTTAACAACTTTAGTTTTGTGTCATCTGCAAATTTGATAGCCTCACTCGTTATTCTCCAGGACCAAGCAGGAAGTCATTCCTCACATATGGGTGACGTCGGCGCCGACGGAGCCCTCGCGGAGCAATTTCCCCAGCTTTCAAAGAAAGCCTTTGGGAATTGCAGCGCGCATGCGCGGTCCCCTTCCCGCCCAAGGGTGCCATCTTGCTCAGTCTTCTTTTTTCCGCGGAGCCCTACAGACGCTGTTTGTGATTGCCGCAGAAAAAGTTGATTTTATTTGTTATTCTTTTCTCGGTTCGACGCCGGGTCCTTTTCCCGCCCGGACCCGCTACGCCGGTATCGGGTCCATTCTTTATTTTTCGTTTTTTTATCCTTCGTGACGGGACTCCGGTCCTGAGCATCGTCGGAGTTCCTCTGAGCAGGGGTCTCCTGCCCGGGAACATCATAGGAAGAAGAAACCCGCGAGGGCGGCGTCGGTGGACGCTCCTGGTTCCTCGAGGGCCAGGTCGCATAGCCCCGATCGCCGTCCCGGGTCCTCGGAGTCGGAGAGGCCTTCGACATCCTCGTCTCGAGATGGAGTCTCCTGGACACATGAGTACTGTAGTCCTCGTGGACTCGCCTCCGAAGGAGCCGACGTCGGGCCCGACGCCGTCGGGGCCCGAGTCGGGGGCTGCTGGGTCTCCTGAGCTCGGACTCAGGTTGACGGCCTTGGAGAGCAGTTTGGCTGCCTTCATGGACCAGCAGCAGGCATTGATCGCTGGCCTCGCCGGTGCATCTGCCCCAGCCACCGGGACGTTGACGTCCAAGTCGACCCCGGAGACCGAGCCGATCCTCGAGTCCATGCGAGCTCGAGTCGATCTTCGGTCGCGGTCTCCCTCGGCCTCCCGTTCGGGACCGAGGTCGTCAACGCCGACACCCTCGGCGTCGGGGCAGAGGGCATCGGTGCCCGCCCGACCGGAGCCGCTCGATTCCTCCTCTGAGGAGTCAGCCTTGGAAACGGAGGACGAAGAGTCACCTGGTACTTTTCAGACCCGGTGTGTCCCATCGGACTCGCCCGACTCCGAACTTCGGAGACGGTCCCCCCCGGAGGACACCCGGTTCTCGGACTTCGTGCGGGATATGGCCAAGGCCTTGGCATTCCCCGTGGATCCCGAGGAGGAGCCTCGAGCCGAAGAGCTCGATGCCCTCCAGTATGACTCTCCCCCGAAGGAGGCCTTTACTGTACCGGTTCCTCCGATGCTGGAGCGACTTCTCTTCCGCATGTGGGAGAGCCCGGCGTCGGCGCCGGTGTTAAGCAAGCGGGTCGATTCCATTTATCAAGTCCGCAAGAGCCCCGGGTTCCAAAAGGCACAACTACCGCACCATTCCATGGTGGTGGAATCGGCCATGCATCGACTCAAGAGTCAGAAGATGCACTCCTCGGTGCCTCCCGGCCGGGAGGCCCGGAACCTGGATGCCCTCGGTAGGAAGTGCTTCCAGGGCTCTATGCTTGCTTGTCGAGTCCAGACCTACCAGCTCTATATGGGCATGTATCTCCGAGACCTGGCAAAAGAAATTGCCGGGTTCTCTGCTGGTCTCTCTGAGGAACCTTTGCAGAGGTTCCAGGCCTTGTCCACTGGTATTCGAGAGTGCTCGAAGTTTATCTCTCGAGCAGCCTACGATGGCTTCGAAGCATCGGCTCGAGTAGCCAGAGCCGGCATCGGTGCCCGCCGACAGGCTTGGCTTCAGTCATCCGACCTCGAGCCATGGGTACATGACAAGTTGGTCGATGTCCCCTGCAGAGGTGAGAACCTCTTTGGCAAGCCCATGGCTGAAAAGGCTGCACAGATTGAGACCGAGACTCCGACCAGGACTAGACTGTCCAGAAAAACCTCTGCACCTTCTCAGAAGAAGAAGGGCTTGGGGAAAAAGCCCTTTTACCCGAGGAAGGCGGCTGCCTATAAACAATACCCTCATTATCAGGCCTCAGCAGTTCCCCAACAGAGTCAACAGGCCAAGGGACGGGGTAATGGGTCCCGTAGGCAGCAGGCCCCCAAGCCCGCAACACCGGCCCCTGCTCAGCAGGGTGGGGGTTTTTGACTCCATCAGCATAGCCTCTTCCCCTCCGCTGGTTTCTCTCAGCACAGGAGGCCGGCTGGTCCACTTTGCCCACAGGTGGTCAGCCATCACATCAGATACCTGGGTGCTTCATATAGTTCAAAAAGGCTATCTTCTACACTTTCACCAGGTACCTCCCTCCTACTTTCCAGGGGAGCCTCCAAGACTCCCTCTGCACAGGGACTTACTCCTTCAGGAGTTAGCAAGTCTTCTTCAGGAACAGGCTGTGGAACCGGTGCCCCACCACCTGAGGGGTCAAGGCTTTTATCCCAGGTACTTTCTGATACCAAAACGAACATGAGGCCTCAGACCCATCCTGGACTTGCGAAACCTCAACAAGTTCCTGGCAAGGGAAAAGTTCAAGATGCTTACCCTTGGAATCCTGCAGCCCTACCTCCAGCAGGGAGACTGGCTATGCTCCTTAGATCTGAAGGATGCCTATACTCACATCCTTATTCATCCAGACCACAGACAATATCTCAGGTTTGTTGTGGGAGGAAATCATTACCAGTACAGAGTACTGCCCTTTGGCCTATCCTCCGCCCCCAGGGTGTTCACCAAATGCCTAGCAGTGGTGGTGGCCTATCTAAGACTTCAAGGCCTTTTGTGTTTCCATACCTGGACGACTGGCTCATCAGGGCCCAGTCTTCCCAAGAGGCCACTCAGGCCACTCATCGCACTGTGACTCTGCTCCAGCACTTGGGCTTTGTCATAAACTTCGCAAAGTCCACTTTGCTCCCCTCTCAAAATCTCGAATTCATCGGCGCAAGGTTGAGCACACTTCAGGCGCGGGCCTTCCTGCCTCTAGACAGAGCACACAGGCTCATGGATCTCGCCAGCCACTTTCGCAGCAATTCCCTGGTCTCTGCCAGGCAATTTCTGAGACTGCTCGGCCATATGACTTCCACGGTCCATGTGACCCCCAATGCCCGCCTGAACATGCGACCTGCTCAGTGGTGCCTTCGCACTCAATGGCATCAGGCCACGGGGAGCCTGGCGGACTCAGTACAGGTCTCTGACCTGCTGGTCTCTTCTCTGCGGTGGTGGCTTCATCTGCCAAACCTGCTGCTGGTAGTGGATTTTCAATCTCCTCCGCCTTCTCAGGTGCTAACAACCGATGCTTCTCTCCTGGGTTAGGGAGCACATTGCCAAGGGACATGTACTCAAGGCCTCTGGACTCCTTGGGAGTCTGCTCAGCAGATAAACGTCCTGGAGCTCAGAGCCATCCGCCTAGCTCTGAGAGCCTTCTCCCACCTCACTTCTCACCAGTCTGTGCTGGTCCAGACGGACAATCAAGTTGCAATGTTCTACGTGAACAAACAAGGTGGAACAGGCTCCTTCCTTCTCTGTCAGGAGGCACAAAAACTGTGCTCTTGGGCCATCCACCACGGCATCCTCCTCAAAGCTGTCTATCTCCCAGGTCAGGAAAATTACCTGGCAGACAAGCTAAGCAGGATCCTCCAACCACACGAGTGGAGATTGGATCCATTGGTGGTTCAGCGGATCTTTCTCAAGTGGGGCCTCCCCACCATGGATCTGTTTGCCAGTCCTTTGAACCGGCAACTTCCCAGATTCTGCTCTCGACAACCGCATCCTCTCAGAGTAGCGGCGGATGCTTTTCTGATTCCATGGTCCACAGGCCTCTTGTATACCTTTCCTCCCACGCCACTGGTGTCTCGCACGCTCTTCAAGGTTCTCAGAGACAGAGCCTCGATGGTCCTAGTGGCTCCCCGGTGGCCGAGACAGCCCTGGTTCCCGCTTCTGATGCAGCTGGCGGTGGACACTCCTCTTCCTCTGGGATTTCAACCCGATCTCCTGTCACAGGATCAGGGGACTCTCCTACACCCCAACCTCTGGTCCCTTCATCTGATGGCCTGGCTGCTGAAAGGGTAGTCCTTGCTCCCCTCCTGCTGCCTCGGGAGGTGGAAGAGGTCATCTTGGCCTCCAGGCGGCCCTCCACCCGGAAGTCCTACGCTCTTAAGTGGCGTCGGTTCTCCGTGTGGTGTGCTCAGCAGTCTGAGAATCCCTTCTCCTGCTTGGTGGCAGTGGTCTTGCAATATTTGCTTTACCTCTCCAATCTGGACCTTAAGTCCAACTCTGTCAGGGTCCACCTCAGTGCTCTCTCTGCGCATCACACACCGGTGGATGGCAGGCCTCTTTCCAACCACCCTTTGGTGGCTCGTTTTCTCCGAGGCCTCCTTCTCCTTAAGCCTCCTTTGTGCCCACCAGCCCCTGAATGGGATCTGAATGTGGTCTTGCAGCGGATTACCTGTCCGCCCTTTGAACCTATGGCTACCTGCCCTCTTAGTTTTCTTTCCTGGAAAACCTTGTTTTTGGTAGCCCTTACCTCTGCTAGGCGCGTTAGTGAACTGCAGGCCCTAGTGTCTGATCCTCCTTACACTAGGTTCTACAGGAATAGGGTAGTCTTACGGACTCACCCTAAGTTTCTTCCAAAAGTGGTTTCTCCTTTTTATCTCAACCAGGAGGTGGTTCTTCCGACCTTCTTTCCCAGGCCGCAAGCCAGCCAGGCTGAAATGGTCTTGCATACCCTGGACGGTAGGAGGGCCTTATCCTTCTATCTTGACCGTACGCGGGAGCATAGGAGGGCTGTTCAGCTCTTCATTTCTTTTGACCCCAATAAGTTGGGGCTACCTGTCTCCAAGCGTACTTTGTCCATATGGGTTGCTGACTGTATCGCTTGGGCTTATGGGGCAGCCGGCCTCTTGTTGGAGGGTCGTGTCACGGCTCATCGTGTTAGGACGAAGGCTGCGTCAGTGGCTCATCTCCGCTCTGTTCCGTTGGCAGACATCTGCCGGGCCGCTACTTGGTCTTCAAGACAGACTTTTGCGGCCCATTACTGCCTGGAGAGGGAGTCCCGCAGGGACAGTGCTTTCGGTCAGGCAGTCCTCCATAATCTCTTTGAGGTTTAGGCAACTCCTACCCTCCGGCCTTGGTGTTGGGCTACCGGTCGGGGGCGTTTTCAGAGAAGATTCCTTCCTTCTGAGCTAGAGGGAGCTCATTTTTCCACTTGAGGTCTCCGGTAGCCTTAAGCTAGGGAGTCCCATATATGAGGACTGACTTCCTGCTTGGTCCTGGAGAAAGAGTAGTTACTCACCTGTAACAGGTGCTCTCCAGAAGCAGCAGGAATCAGTCCTCACAACCCTCCCTCCTCCCCTTGGAGTTGCAGTTCTATGATTTCGTTTTTGCTAATTTTTTTGCTGTCTTTTAGCTATGTCATCAGACTGAGCAAGATGGCACCCTTGGGTGGGAAGGGGACTGCGCATGCGCGCTGCAATTCCCAAAGGCTTTCTTTGAAAGCTGGGGAAATTGCTCCGCGAGGGCTCCGTCGGCGCCGACGTCACCCATACGTGAGTACTGATTCCTGCTGCTCCTGGAGAACACCTGTTACAGGTGAGTAACTACTCTTTCCACTTTCCAGGTCATTTATGAATATGTCAAAAAGCAGCGGACCCAGCACAGATCCCTGGGGGTACACCACTATTCACATTTCTCCATTGGGAAAATTTGGCCATTTAGCCCAACCCTCTGCTTTCTATCTTTTAACCAGTTCTTGATCCACAGTAGTACACTGCCTCCTTTCCCATGGCTCTTTAGTTTTGCCAAAAGTCTCTGATGAGGGACCTTGTCAAAGGCTTTCTGAAAGTCCAGATACACTATATCAACCGACTCACCTTTGTCCACCTGTTTATTCACACTTTCAAAAAAACATAACAGCTTAGTAAGACAAGATCTTCCTTGTCTAAAGCCATGTTGGCTGTCTCCCATTAGGCCATGACTATCTACATGCTGAGTAATTTTATTCTTTATGATGGTTTCTACCATTTTTCCTGGTACTGACGTGAGGCTCACCGGTCTGTAGTTTCCCGGATCACCCCTCGAACCCTTTTTAAAAATTGGTGTTACATTGGCGATCCGCCAATCTTCAGGTATTAGAGATGATTTTAATGATAGTTCACAGATTACTAATAGCAGGTCTGCAATCTCATATTTCAGTTCTTTCAACACCCTTGGATGTATACCATCCGGCCCAGGTGATTTGCTACTCTTCAGTTTATCTAATAGTTGTAATACATCTTCCCGATGTATCGATATTTCCTTCAATTCTTCTGCACCTTTAAATACTACTTCAGTCATGGGTAACATTCCTACATCTTCCTCAGTAAAGACCGAAGCAAAGAATTCATTCAGTCTCTCCGCTATCGCCTTGTCACCTCTTAGTGCCCCTTTAACTCCTCTATCATCTAATGGTCCAACTGACTCTCTCACAGGTTTTTTGCTATGAATGTACTTGAAAAAAAATTGTATTTCACGTTTTTGCTTCCGCAGCAAGCTTCTTCTCAAATTCTCTCTTTGCCTTCTTTATCAATGCCTTGCATTTGACTTGCCAGTGCTTGTGCTGTTTCCAGGTTTCATCGTTTGGCTCTTTTTTCCATTTCCTGAAAGATGCTTTCTTGGCAACAGCCTCTCTGACTTCACCTTTAAACCATGCTGGCAGTTTTTTGGACTTCCTTCCACTTTTCTTAAAGCGTGGAATACAGCTGGTCTGAGCTTCCAAGATAGTATTTTTCAACAACACCCAAGCTTGATGTAAGTCTTTAACCTTTGCAACTGCTCCTTTTAGTTTTTTCTTAACTATTTTCTGCATTTTATCATAGTCTCCCTTTCGAAAGTTAAAAGGTAGTACTGTGGATTTCCTTACTATCCCTCCTCCACTAATTAAATCAAAGGCGATCATGCTATGAGCACTATTGCCAAGGTGTCAGTAGCTGCTCTGCGCAGGAGAGAAGCCGAAAAAGGTCAGCATAGATGAGAGGGGGTGAGCCTGCTGTGTATGTGGCTAAAAAGTTTAGACATCTGAAAACTGGGGACAGCAGTCTCCTTTGTCGGAAGGTCTAGAGGGAGAGGACATGAACATGGAGTTATATGCGGAAGGAGAACTGGAGGAAGGAGAGATCCCACAGGAGGAACAGGAGCAGATTTTACAGGTCTTCAGCTGGGAAGAGTTGTCGGCTGTCATTGTAGAGTCCTTAAAGGCCCTAAATATACCTGCAGGGCTACTGGTTGAAGAAGAGATATTAAAGGATCCTCTACTTCAGGCGGTGCAGAAGCCGCAGAAAGTGTTTCCAGTGCATAGAGTGGTCAGACAGAGGATAGAAGATGAGTGGGACCTACCGGTGGCTGGTCTCCGATGTGTGCAAACGATGTCGCACCTTTATTCGCTTCTGGAGCAGGAACGGGAATTGCTCCAGTCTCCGAAGGTGGATGCAGCAGTGTTGGCAGTGACCAAAAAGATGACAATTCCAGTGGAAGATAGTGTGGCACTCAAGGATGTCCAGGATAGGAAATTGGACATCTTGTTAAAGCAAGCCTTTGATATCAACGCCCTCTCGTTGCAGGCTTCAGTCTGTGGGGCCTGGGTGGCTAGAGCCTGCCTCCGCTGGTCGCAGTGGGTATCTAGATCCAGGCAGGAGAGGCAAGTTGGAATCGGGAGCAGTATACCTCACCAGTGCCTGCTATGATCTCATTAGATGCCTCTCCAAGAGTATGGCCTCGATGGTCGCAGCACAATTCTATCTCTGGCTGCGGAATGGGCAGCAGATGGTTCCTCTAAGGCCTGGCTTAGCAAGCTGCCATTTAGAGGGAAGCTCTTGTTTGGAGAGGAGTTGGACAAGTTGGTGAAGGACTTGGGAGAGTCCAAGGGTGGATGTCTACCCGAGGACAAGCAGAAGCAGAGTCGTGGTGCCCCTAAAGCATGGGGTCAGCCATGGGACCTTAAGCAATTTCGTACATCCCGTCCGGCCCTCTATCAGAGGGGGGCGTTTTCCCTCATGAGGCCAAGGTTTTCAAGTATTTCAAGGAGCCAGGTAGGGGTTTTGGGGCCCACTCCTCCTTGGGCCCAAAGAAAACACAATGAAGCGAGGGGAGGGCCCAAGCATTGGTGCAGCCCGTGGAAGGTCGGCTGTGGGATTTTTACCCTGCCTGGGTCCAGATCACGTCCGACCAGTGGGTCCTGGAGATTATCCGAGAGGCTATGCGTTGGAGTATGCATGTCCAGTAGCCCAGTCCTTCATTCTTGCGAAGCAAGGTGGCTGCAGTAGAGGGCACCCTGGTGAGACTTCAGCAGTTAGGGGCCGTGGTGCCCGACCCTGAAGACCAGTACGGCTTAGGTCGGTACTCCATTTATTTCGTGGTTCTCAAAATGGAGGGCTCCTTTCGGCCGATTCTCAATCTCAAGCGGGTGAATCATTGCTTGCAGGTGCCATATTTTCACATGGAAATGTTGCAGTCAATCATAGTGGCAGTCAGGAGCGGAGAGTTCTTGACCTCTGTCGATCTCACGGAAGCATATTTAGATATCCCCATCTGCTCAGATCACCAGAGTTTTCTCCGCTTTGCCATTTGAGACTCGCAGCGGCTCCTGATACCTTCACCAAGGTCATGTTGGTAGTAGCAGCAGAGCTGCGCAAGGAAGGGATCTTGGTGCACCCTTACATAGACAACTGGCTGATTCGAGCAAAGAAAAAGGACGAGAGTGAGCGAGCGAGCAACGGTGAGAGTAGTAGATTTCTTGCAGAGTCTTGGCTGGGTAATCAACAGGGCCAAGTGTCCTTTAGTGCTGGCCCAGCAGGTCTCACGTATCTGGGAGCACACTTCGACACCCACGTAGGGAAAGTTTTTCTGCTGAGACCTCTGGCCCAGGGGCTGTGGCAGTTCCCTAGGGATGTCTGAGCAGACGGCCTGGCATTATCTGCAGGTGCTGGGGACCATGGCAGTGGATGCTCAAGCTCGTGCCCTGGGCCAGAGCACACATGCGCCCCCTTGCAGAGGGCGTTACTCCGCAGATGGTCACACCTAAGACATCCCTTGTTGCAGAGACTCCCCTGTCCTCAAGTGACCAGGAGGGTGCTCAAGTGGTGGCTTCCCACGGGAAATTTGGAGGAAGGAATGCCTCTCGAGTTGCTGCAGTGGATCTCTCTGATGACAGATGCCAGTCTGGTAGGCTGGGGAGCCCACTAAGAAGGGCACCTTGCTCGGGGACAGTGGAACCCACAGGAAGCCACTTGGTCGATCAACAGGCTAGAGATGAGGATGGTGGCTCTGGCGTTGCAAAGGTTCAGTCCCTGGCTGCACAGGAAGGTGGTCCGGGTCTTCTCAGATATCAGAAGGTCTGGATGCTCTGGTGCAGAGATGGCCTGAGGAAGGGCTGCTCTGTTTCCTCCATGGGCACTCATAGGCAGGGTCATGCAGCGGAGCGGAGCGAAGCACACCAGGGGTTGGTCATCCCAATCTCCCCGGATTGGCCAAGGTGCCCATAGTACGCCGACGACATGCAGCTAGTGTAGGGTGAGCCATGGAGGCTTCCAGCACGAGAGACTCTCTTGACTTGGGTTGATGTGAAAGCCGCAGGTGGATCGGTTCTTGCTTATGGCATGGCTCTTGAAAGGACACATTTGAAGAAGAGGGGCTACTCGGGGCCAGTCATTATCACGTTGCTGAAGGCCCAGAAGAGGGCCACCTCCCTATCATACATCCATGTGTGGCACATTTTTGAGGCGTGGTGTGAGGAAAGTCAGTGTCGCTCATCTTTGTCTACAGTGCCGGACATCCTGGCATTTTTGCAGACCGGATTTGAGAAGCGCTAGGCTGCCAGTTCCCTGAAGGTGCAAGTGGCAGCGATTTCCTGCTATCGAGGTAAGGTCCAGGGAGTGTAGTTAGGTTCACACCTGGATGTGTTGCAGTTCCTGAAGGCCATGAGTCGCCTCTGCCCATCGGGCTGCCAGTGGTGCCGAACTGGGACCTCATTCTGGTGTTGGTAGCCCTTACAGGGGAGCCCTTAGAGCCGCTGAGTCGGGCTTCACTGAAGGACTTCACCCTTAAGACTGTTTTTCTGGTCGCAATCTGTTCAGCGTGGAGGATTTCGGAGTTGGAAGCCTTATCTTGTCAGGAGCCTTTCCTTTCTATTTCAAAGGAGAGGGTAATTCTCCATCTGGTACCCTCATTTTTGCCTAAGGTAGTATCGTTTTTTCATGTAAATCAGCCTGTGGCCCTGCCAGTCCTAGGAAGTGTGGGGAGTGAGGTTGAGGATCCGCAGTTGCCTCAGTGTTATTTGAAGAGTTCAGCCTCGTTTCATAGATCAGGTCACCTGTTTGTACTTTCTGGGGGGCCGCGGAAGGAAGAAGCATCGGCCAAGGCATCGATTTTGCATTGGATCAGGGAAGCCATCACATCAGCGTACATGTTGAAGGGAAAAGCAATGTTGGTGGGATTGTGGGCACATTCCACGTGAGCACAGGCCGACTCCTGGGCAAGAGTGTAGCTTAGTGCCGCCGCTCAAGATCTGCAGGGCAGCCATGTGGACTTCCCTTCATATGTTTGCTAAGCATTATCGTTTTGGATGTGCATGCAGTAGGGGATGCCCGTTTCGGTTCTGCAGTGCTTCAGGCTGGTTTCACGGGTTCCGTCTGTAACTGAAACTGCTCTGTTACATCCCAGAAGTGGACTGGATGGATGATAAGGAAAGGTAAATTAGACTTTACCTGCTAATTGGGATTCCTTGATGAACTCCAGTCCAGTCCCGGATCCCTTCCTGATGGGCTATGCTTAATAGTCTGTCTCACGTCCCGGGCCTGAAGAGTGGGTCATTCCTAGCTATTGGTGTTGGGGGTTTTGAAGAGTGGGATGGCAAGGTGTCGCAGCAACGTCTGTTACAGCAACCAGGGTTAGACGGGAGTGTTGTCAAGCTTTTCGGTAGCCTGGTTGGTGGCCCAGGTTTTTTTTCGGGCAGGTTACAAGTAAGCCTCCTTGTGTGGAAGAGGAAAAGTGGGAAACCCTTATCTGGGGGGAGGGGGCATAAAATATTTGGTCACGATTGGCTACTTATTTGTTGCTTCTGTGAGTCTGCTTTGTCAATAGGTAACTGGAGCTGATAGGCGGTACCAGCTGCTTAAGCGTACATGCTCAGTCTCCAACCTGCTGGAAGGGGAGCACAACTCAATTTTATTTATTAATTTATTTAGCTGTATTTATATCCCGCTTTTCACCGGGTCAAAGCGGTCAATTGGGGGATACATTTAACACAAGGGGATATGAGACACATATGCTAGTACTTACAGGGAACATGGGCAATGGAGGGTTAAGTGGCTTGCCCAAGACCACAAGGAGTGCCTATAGGACTAGAAATCCCAGTCCCTCCGGCCTGAGATTGCTGTCCCCAGGTGGGACTTGAACCCCTGGCCCTCCGGCCTGAAGTACCTTGTCCTAACCACTAGACCACTCCTCCCTCAAAAGTGTGGGACTGGACTGAAATTCCTCAAGGAACACCAATTAGCAGGTAAGGTCTAATTTAACTTTCTATGATGAGAGACAGGCCCTTATGTAAAGCTGGTAATGAAGGGAAGAAGGGTTTTGTTAGGATCCTGACTATGGCTAAACTGGGATTGGACAACATTTTTCTCTTCATCTCTTGCTCTGTCTCACATTATCGCTTTTGTGTACCAGATTGTGATTTCATTGCTGATTGTCTGTTTCTCTTGGCAGGTGAAGCATTTGGAGGTGAGCAGCGCCTCTATGGCAGAAGACCTGTGCCGGAAGAGTGCCATCATTGAAACATATGTCATGGACAGCAGGATTGGTAAGAGTTTGGGTAATTTTTATAAAGCCTTTTTTGTGCATATATGCCAGTATAATCCTGTAGAAGGCCTCTTAAAAAATTATCCCAGGTGTAAAAGTATGTATGATGACCAATACTTGTGCACTTTACATGTAGGCATTTTCCAAGGATGAGTTTGGGCAGTGTACATACACATAAACGTACACACATACTTTGTATGTGAACATTTACATCTGTTCCCGAGCAGACGTAAATGCCCACAGCTTCATTTAGGTGTGGTTTCTACAGAATTTGTACTGGTATTTCATAAAGGCACCCAGGCTTAAAAAAAATCACCTTTCATAGCGTCCCTCCAGTCCTGGGTTTTGTCTCTTCTTCAGCAGATGGAGACTGAGAATTACCAACTTCTGTGATGTCACTTCCTAAGAGAGGCAGACATCAGAAGGCAGTGTTTCTCAGTCTCCAATAGATGGGATAAGACTCATGCAATTTGGGCTGCACTAGGATATAGGCCAGGAGAGACGAATTTTAAAAAATGAACAAAATAAAGTAGAGGATAGGATAGTTAGGCTTGGCTTCACTCTGTTGCAGAGGGCTGGTTGGAGCTGCCCTCTGGGTACCTGAGCTGTTAAGTTGTCACGGTCTTGTAGAGAATGTGGGGAAGGCACTGCAGGGCTCCTTTTAATCAGAGTGGAGTTCTCTTTTTAAGCGATACCTTTCCCCGCTCTATTGATCATTTGCAGCTTGGTGGCAAGCTCCCAGCGGCTCTCTGGTCTGCTGCATTCAGCTGTGGCTGTCTGCAGAGGTGGGGGTAAGGAGTGTGAAGAGCTTCCGATGCTGTCCAGAGGGTGTGTGTGGCAGCAGGTGGAACGGGCAGCCGTTACTTCGGCGGCAGGAGAGAGATTGTTTGGGTTGGGCAAGGGATCGCATGTGAGTGTCAGCAAGCCAAAAATAGCCTGTGTAGCCTTTGGCCTCAAGTCGTGAATCTCACCTCTGGGTTTTTGCCGCAGTTGCGAGATGCAGGACCATGCGGCAGGAGAAAGTTTACAGGTGACTGCTTTGGCGGCCCAGGAGGACCCTGGACAACCTGAGTTTGAAGGGGGAGACTGTGGTGAGGCTGGCAGTTCCTGAGGTTTTGTCGGGAACAGCGGCCATTTTAAGTCAGTCACAGCAGCTATTTCCAACAACCACGGGGAGTCAGGGTTTGGTCCCTGCTCTTTCCCGTCGGACCGGAGAGCCCTCCAAAACATTAAAACAGTCATCGAGCGGGTTGGAGGCAGAGGCCTTCACTCCTGATTTCGTCGTCCTCCTTCACCAGGCCTACTGTTTGAGGCAAGGCCTGGGGAGAGGAAGCAGTCCTCCAGATCTCATCCACAATTGGTACGTGAGTCGAAACTGGAGAAAGAGGGTGGCTTTGGGGATCTGGAGCCCAAGGGAGCTTCAGGAATACTCGGAGGATGCCTTGGAGAGTCCCTCAGGGTTAGAGTCAGAGTCTGTGCAGCAGAAACTTAGAGGGTGAGATCCCTCTGGGGGAAGAACCCAGTATTTGTCCGGCTGTTCAGATAGGAAATATTATTCTCCAGGAACAAGCAGGAAGTCAGCCCTCACTTATGGGTGACATCGACACCAACGGAGCCCGCGTGGAGCAATTCCCCAGCTTTCAAAGAAAGCCTTAGGGATTGCTGCCACGCAATCGTGGTCCTCTTCCCGCCCAAGGGTGCCATCTTGCTCAGTCTCCCTTTTTCCGCGGAGCCCTTCGCACACACGTCCTCGTCCCTTGGAAAACGTTTCTCTCTTTTTGGTCTTTTGGCCTTTTTTCCGGTTGCACAGGTCCTCTCCCATCCTCCCCAATGCCCCTGCTTTGGCTGTGGGCCAGGGGATCCCTATTTTTCCCTTCCTTTTTTTCTTACTTCGGGCCTTTTTCGCACCCTTTTCTAACCACTGGCCACCTTGAGGGCATTCAACCTCATAGGGGCTCCTTTTGCCCTCATGACCACCAGCTTCAAAAAATGTGACAGATGCTCCAAAAACATGTCGCTCACGGGCACTCATGATTGTTGTCTGTGGTGCCTGGGGGTGGACCACAACCTGGAGCTCTGCTCGCTTTGCAAGAAAATGTCCGTTAAGGCCTTACAAAGCCGTAAGCAGAAGTCAGACGACATTTTCTGTAAGTCAGCCCCGGAGTCCCCGATGACTCCGTGTCCCAGGCATCACTCTGACCAGGGTTCACCCGAGGTGGAATGGCGAAAAAAGAAGACCTCGAAGACACTGTTGGGGGCTCTGGATAAGTGTGAACGGTCTCGCGCTCATTCCCTTAGTCCTCCCCGGCATTCCCAAGAGTTGGACAAGGAGCAGCCTCGAAAGGTACCTCTTACAGACACAGAGGCCTCCGGCGATGGTGCCCAGTCTCCTGAGGGTTGTCCCGGTGAGGACCCCTCTCTCCTCCTCCATGCCAGACCTGGTAACCCTGGCGTCGGCATCCCAGGGATCCACTCCTGAGTGGGAGTCCCGTATGCTGGCACTAGAGTGCAGCGTTTCTGCCTTCCTAGCTGCCCAGCAGGTGCTCTTGCCCAGCACGGCTGGCTCACGCTTCGAGATCGAGGGTCCCTTGACTGTGGTCCCGAAAACTGCCTTGGCAACCCCCGAGAACCACGGGCCTCATGAGCATCCTTGGCACCGGTCTTGCTCGCCGTCCTGTTCCTTGGGGGTGAGGTCTTCCAGGGTCAGTGCCTCCGGCTCCAGACAGGCCTCGGCCACCAGACGTGGCGATCAGCCCGACTCCGAGACCTTTTCGGACCTCTCAGGCTGGGAATCGGACGGGGACACGTCCCCTGAAACCTACGCCCATCGGGACCTTCCTTCTGACCCGTCTCCGCCCGCCTCGCGAGGCGGTCACCTCCCGAAGGTACCTCCTTCTTGGTATTCATGCGGGATATGGATCGGGCCCTCAGTCTGCCCATGCAGACCGAGGAAGAGCCAAGGGCAGAGGAACTCGATATTTTGCAATACAAGTCTTCTCCATGGGGAGTCTCTCATGGTCCCTGTGCTGCCCATCCTGACCCAGCTGCTCCTCCTCATGTGGGAAGCACCCGCCTCAGTCCCTATTATCAGTAAAAGACGCGATGCCATGTACAGAGTCCAGCGCGGTCCTGGGTTTCAAAAGGTCCAGCTTCCCCATACCTCCATGGTAGTGGAATCCGTGATATGGAAACAGAAGAGCCTGAGGTCACATTCTTCGGTTCTGCCCGACAGCGAATCCCATGCCCTCGATGCCCTCTGGCATAAGGCTTTCCAGGGATCCATGCTGCATGCCGCATCCAGGCATACCAACTTTATATGGGTATGTTCCTTTGCGACCTCACTAAAGAGCTTGACCCTTTCTCCACGGGCCTTGATTTCAGACCCTCCTGAGATCCTTGAAATATCTTTCTCGCACCACATGTGATAGGTTTGACTCTTCCGCCCATGTGGCAGCGGCTGGCATCGGAGCCCGGCATCAAGCATGGCTGCAGTCCTCAGACCTGGAACAGTGGGTCCAGGAGAAACACTTGGATGTTCCCTGCCTCGGCGAACAACTGTTTGGCAAGCCTATGGAGGACAAGGCAGTTGAGATCGAGACTGAGTTTGTAACACTGGGAACCACCACCCAGGAAAAAGATTTAGGAGTCATCGTG
The DNA here is from genome assembly GCA_033557465.1 of Ichthyophis bannanicus. Classification (NCBI taxonomy): domain Eukaryota; kingdom Metazoa; phylum Chordata; class Amphibia; order Gymnophiona; family Ichthyophiidae; genus Ichthyophis; species Ichthyophis bannanicus. The sequence continues at coordinate 749,875,963 of CM066032.1, forward strand.
GATAACATGTTAAAACCCTCCGCCCAGTGTGTAGCGGCGGCCAAGAAAGCAAACAGAATGCTAGGTATCATAAGGAAAAGAATGGAAAATAAAAAAGGATATTATAATGCCTCTGTATCGTTCCATGGTACGACAGCACCTTGAATATTGTGTGCAATTCTGGTCGCCGTATCTTAAAAAGGATATAGCGTTATTAGAAAAGGTACAGAGAAGAGCCACCAAAATGGTAAAGGGGATGGAAGGCTACTCCTATGAAGAGAGGCTACAAACGTTAGGGCTCTTCAACCTGGAAAAGAGACGGCTGAGGGGAGATATGATAGAGGTCTATAAATTAATGAATGGAGTGGAACGGGTAAACGTAGATCAATTGTTTACGCTATCAGAATATAGAAAGACTAGGGGACATGCAATAAAGCTATAGGGTAAACTATTTAAGACAAATAAGAGAAAATATTTTTTCACTCAACGTGTAATCAAACTCTGGAATTTGTTACCGGAGGATGTAGTAAGAGCTGTAAGTGTAGCTGGGTTTAAAAAAGGTTTGGACAAGTTCCTGGAGGAAAGGTCCATAAACCATTATTAAAAAGGGACCCAGGATATCAATGCTTGACCCAATTCAAGCATTGTGGAACCTTTGTCTTTTGGGGATACTGCTAGGTACGTATGACCTAGATTGGCCACTGTTGGAAACAGGATACTGGGCTTGATGGACCTTGGTCTGACCCAGTATGGCATATCTTATGTTATGTTCTTATGTAACCCGCACCCATATCTCTTGGAAAACCTCTTCCCTTCCCCGGAAGAAACAGCACAGTAAGAAACCCTTCTTTCAGAGGAAGGGGCTTCCTTACCGGGGATACCCACCCTATCCGCCCGCCCCGGCGCCCAGCGCAAAGTCAAGGGCAGAGCTCAGAGCCGCCGTAAACCTAAGGGTCCCAAGACCCAACCACCGGTGCCACCCCAACCAGCTCCAAGGTTTTGATGCCATATGCATAGGCTCTCGTCTCCCAGCGTCACTCCCGCCAGTAGGAGGATGTCTGTCCCTTTTCACCCCAGAGTGGGAGGCCATCACATCAGATACTTGGGTCCTCCAGGTCGTCTCCATCTGGACAGACTCCCTTCTCCCCAGCAGAGCCTACTCTGCTTCCCTCACACCAGGCTTGCTTAAAGCAAGAATTGAACAACCTCCTTGGTCAATGGGCAGTCAAAAGGGTCCCGCTGCATCTTCGAAGTTGGGGATTCTACTCCCATTACTTCTTCTATCCGAAGAGGACAGGGGGCCTGCACCTCATTCTCGATCTCAGGAACCTGAACAAATTTCTGGTGTGGGTGAAGTTCAGAATGCTATTGCTTGGTGTTCTGCTGCCTTTCCTCCTGCAAGGCGATTGGCTATGCTCCTTGGATCTCAGAGACGCTTATGCCCACATCCCTGTTCACCCCAAGCACAGGAAGTACCTGCTTCTCCAGGACCAAACAGGAAGTCAGTCCTCACATATGGGTGACGTCGGCGCCGACGGAGCCCTCGCGGAGCAATTTTCCCCAGCTTTCACAGAAAGCCTTTGGGAATTGCAGCGCGCATGCGCTGTCGCCTTCCCGCCCAAGGGTGCCATCTTAGCCAGTCGTCTTTTTTCCGCGGAGCCCTACAGACGTACCCGTCGTATCCCCGCTAAAAAAGTTGATTTTCGTGAGTTTTCTCGTTTTTCAATTCGGTTCGACGCCGGTCGTTTTCCTGCCCGGACTCGCGACGCCGTTGCGAGTCCTTCTCTTATTTTTCGGTTTTTCTGATTTTTGGTCAGTTTCGTTTTCGGTTTTTTTCGCTGGCAGCCCGGTCCTTTGACCTTGCAGGGGCCCTTTTTCCCCCGATGGCTGCCAGTGGTTTCAAGCGGTGTGGTCAGTGTGACAGAAATATGTCACTCACTGACACACACGATAATTGCCTCCGCTGCCTGGGCCCGGATCATGAAGAAATGATCTGTGGAGCCTGTGGCAAAATGTCCTCCAAAGCGTTGAGGAGTCGGCGGCATCAGCGGGATAGAATCTTCGCTGACCCCAGCCGTACCCGGACCTCGTCGGAGGCCTCGGCATCCAGAGGCTCCAGCTCTGACCATCGCCGAAGCTCCTCCGACAGGGGTTCTCCCTCCGGAGACCATCGACGGAAGACAAAACCCGCGAGGGCGGCGTCGGTGGACGCTCCTGGCTCCGCGAGGGCCAGGTCGCATAGCCCCGACAGCCGTCCCGGGTCTTTGGAGAAGGAGCACCTCCCGAAGTGACCTCGCCTGGAGTCGGAGTTGCCTGCTCGGGTAAGTCCTGTGGTCCTTATGGACTCGCCTCCGAGAGGTCCGACGTCGGGGCCCGAGTCGGGGGCTGCTGGGTCACCTGAGGTCGGACTCAGGTTGACGGCCTTGGAGAGCAGACTATCTGCCTTCATGGACCAGCAGCGGGCACTGATCGCTAGCCTCGCTGGCGCCGCTGCCCCGACCGCCGGGACGTCGACGTCTAAGTCGACCCCGGAGACCGAGCCGATCCTCGAGTCCATGCGAACTCGAGTCAATCCTCGGTCGAGGTCACCCTCGGCCTCCCGTTCGGGACCGAGGTCGTCGCCGCCGACTCCCTCGGCGTCGGGGCGGCCGACGCCTCCGCCTGCCCGAGCCGACCCCACTGATTCCTCCTCGGAGTCGGTCTGGGAGTCTGAAGAGGAGGAGTCGCCTGATTCCTTTCGGACTCGGTGTGTCCCCTCGGACTCACCTGAGTCCGAACCTCGCAAACAGTCCCCTCCGGAGGATGCCCGGTTCTCGGACTTCGTCAGGGATATGGCCAAGGCTTTGGCCTTCCCTGCGGATCCCGAGGAGGAGCCTCGAGCCGAAGAGCTCGACGCCCTTCAGTACGACTCTCCCGCCCAGGAGCACTTTACTGTACCGGTGCCTCCCATGCTGGAACGACTACTCTTCCGCATGTGGGAGAGTCCGGCCTCGTCGCCGGTATTGAGCAAGCGGGTCGATTCCATCTATCGAGTCCGCAAGAGTCCTGGCTTCCAAAAAGCACAGCTGCCACACCATTCCATGGTAGTGGAATCGGCCATGCATAGGCTTAAGAGCCAGAAAATGCACTCCTCGGTGCCTCCTGGCAGGGAGGCCCGTAACCTGGATGGCCTTGGTAAGAAGTGTTTACAGGGCTCTATGCTGGCTTGTCGTGTCCAGACCTACCAGCTATACATGGGCATGTATCTCCGAGACCTGGCTAAAGAGCTAGCCGGATTCTCCGCTGGACTGTCCGAGGAACCTTTGCGGAGGTTCCTAGCCTTAACAACTGGTATTCGGGAATGCTCCAAATTCATGTCCCGAGCAGCCTATGATGGCTTTGAAGCATCGGCTCGTCTGGCCGCAGCTGGCATCGGTGCCCGCCGACAGGCTTGGCTTCAGTCGTCTGACCTTGAACCTTGGGTGCAGGACAAGTTGGTCGATGTCCCCTGCAGAGGTGAGAACCTCTTTGGCAAGCCCATGGCTGAAAAGGCTGCACAAATCGAGACGGAGACTCTCACCAGGACCAGGCTTTCTAGGAAGACCTCCGCCCCTTCCCAGAAAAAGAAGGGCTCGGGAAAGAAGTCCTTTTACCCGAGAAAGGCGGCTGCCTATAAACACTACCCCCAATATCAGGCCCCTCCAGCTCCCCAACAGGGTCAGCAGGCCAAGGGACGGGGTAACGGGTCCCGTAGGCAGCAAGCCCCCAAGCCTGCACCACCAGCCCCTGCTCAGCAGGGTGGGGGTTTTTGACTTCCTCAGCATAGCCTCTCCCCCTCAGCTGGTTCCTCCCAGCACCGGAGGCCGGCTGGTTCACTTCGCCCACAGGTGGTCCAACATCACGTCAGATGCCTGGGTGCTTCAAGTTGTGCGAGAAGGATATCTTCTCCACTTCCATCAGGTCCCTCCCTCTTATTTTCCGGGAGAACCTCCTCGACTCCCTCTACACAGGGACTTACTCCTTCAGGAGTTAGCAAGTCTTCTTCAGGAACAGGCTGTGGAACCGGTGCCCCACCACCTGAGAGGTCAAGGCTTTTATTCCAGGTATTTCCTAATACCAAAAAGGACAGGAGGCCTCAGACCCATCCTGGACTTGCGCAACCTCAACAAGTTCCTTGTGCGGGAAAAGTTCAAGATGCTTACCCTTGGAATCCTTCTGCCCTACCTCCAGCAGGGAGATTGGCTATGCTCCTTGGATCTAAAGGATGCCTACACGCACATCCTCATCCACCCAAGCCACCGCCAGTACCTAAGGTTTGTGGTGGCAGGAAAATCACTACCAGTACAGAGTACTGCCCTTTGGCCTATCCTCCGCACCGCGAGTCTTCACAAAATGTCTCGCGGTGGTGGCGGCCTATCTCAGGCTTCACGGCCTCTATGTCTTTCCGTACCTTGACGACTGGCTCATCAGAGCGTCGTCCTCTCCGGCAGTCGCCAATGCCACACACCGCACGGTGACTCTTCTGCAGTACTTGGGTTTTGTCATAAACTTCGCAAAGTCCACTTTGCTCCCCTCACAGGATCTCGAGTTCATCGGCACAAGACTGCACACTCCTCAGGCTCGAGCTTTCCTGCCTCTCGACAGGGCTCAACGGCTCATGGACCTAGCCGGCCGTTTTCGCAGCCAGTCCCTGGTCTCCGCCAGGCGCTTCCTGAGACTACTCGGCCATATGGCTTCCACCGTCCACGTGACCCCCAATGCTCGCCTGAATATGCGGCCGGCTCAATGGTGCCTTCGCAAGCAGTGGCAACAAGCCACCGGCGGCCTAGCTGACTTAGTGCGCCTCTCCAGACCGCTGGCCTCTTCCCTACAGTGGTGGCTTCATCGGCCGAACCTGGTGCTCGGAATGCCGTTTCAGTCGCCTCAGCCGGCTCAAGTGCTGACGACCGATGCTTCCCTCCTGGGTTGGGGAGCACATTGCCAGGGGGCATGTACTCAAGGTCTCTGGACCGCGTGGGAGTCTGCTCAACAGATCAACTTCCTGGAGCTCAGAGCTATTCGTCTGGCGCTCAAGGCTTTCTCCCACCTGACTTCTCACCAGTCCGTCCTTGTCCAGACGGACAATCAAGTTGCCATGTTCTACGTGAACAAGCAGGGGGGCACGGGCTCCTTCCTTCTCTGCCGAGAAGCTCAGAAGCTCTGCTCTTGGGCCGTCAGTCACGGCATTCTTCTCAAGGCAGTTTATCTCCCAGGCCAGGAAAATTGCCTGGCGGACAGACTCAGCAGGATACTCCAGCCGCACGAGTGGCGTCTGGATCCCTTGGTAGTTCAGAAACTCTTTCTGAAGTGGGGCCTCCCCACGATGGATCTCTTTGCCAGTCCTCTCAACCGGCAACTTCCTCGCTTCTGCTCTCGTCAGCCACATCCCCTTCGAGTAGCGGCAGATGCTTTTCTGCTCTCATGGTCGGAAAGCCTTCTCTATGCTTTTCCTCCCATCCCGCTAGTCTCCCGAACTCTGTTCAAGGTTCTCCGGGACAAAGCGTCCATGATCCTGGTAGCTCCTCGCTGGCCCCGACAGCCGTGGTTCCCCCTCCTGTTACAATTGGCGGCAGAGGATCCGTTCCCTCTGGGGTTTCAACCGGATCTCCTAACACAGGATCAGGGGTCTCTGCTACACCCCAACCTCAGATCTCTCAACCTAATGGCCTGGCGGCTGAAAGGGTAGTCCTTGCTCCCCTTCTCCTGCCAGCAGAGGTGGAAGAGGTCGTCCTAGCTTCTCGGCGACCTTCTACCCGCAAATGCTACGCCCTTAAATGGCGTCGCTTTTCCGTTTGGTGTGTACAGCAGTCTCAGGATCCCTTCTCCTGCTCGGTGTCGGTGATCTTGCAGTACCTGCTCTACCTCTCTAATCTGGGACTTAAGTCCAACTCCGTCAAAGTCCACCTCAGTGCTCTTTCAGCACACCATGTGCCGGTGGACGGCAGACCTCTTTCCAGCGACCCTCTCGTAGCACGGTTTCTCCGAGGTCTCCTTCTACTTAAACCACCTCTGCGCCCGCCAGCACCTGACTGGGATCTGAATGTGGTTTTACAGCGGATCACCTGTCCGCCTTTTGAACCGATGGCTACCGGTTCTCTGCGTTTTCTTTCGTGGAAAACCTTATTCCTGATAGCCCTCACTTCCGCTAGACGCGTAAGTGAATTGCAGGCCCTCGTGTCTGATCCTCCCTTCACTCGGTTCTACAAAAATAGGGTAGTCCTACGGACTCACCCAAAATTTCTTCCAAAAGTTGTCTCCCCTTTTCACATCAATCAGGAGGTGGTACTTCCAACCTTCTTTCCCAGGCCTCACTCCAGCCGAGCTGAACGAGTCCTGCACACCCTGGACTGTAGAAGAGCATTGAACTTCTACCTTGACCGTACGCGGGAGCACCGTAAAGCTGCTCAGCTTTTTGTGTCTTTTGACCCCAATAAATTGGGGCTCCCGGTCTCCAAGCGTACTCTGTCCATCTGGGTTGCTGACTGTATCGCTTGGGCTTATGGGGCAGCCGGACTCTCCTTAGAAAGTCGAGTCACGGCTCATTGTGTTCGGGCGAAGGCTACGTCAGTGGCTTACCTCCGCTCTGTTCCGCTGGCAGACATATGCCGGGCCGCTACTTGGTCTTCGAGCCAGACTTTTGCGGTCCATTACTGTCTCGAGAGGGAGTCCCGCAGGGACAGTGCTTTCGGACAGGCAGTCCTCCGGAATCTCTTCGAGGTTTGAGCAACTCCTACCCTCCATCCCGGATGGGGGCTACCGGTGGGTAATAATTCAGCGAAGATTCCTTCCTTCTGTACTGCTGAGCTAGAGGGAGCTCATTTTTGTGCTTAGGGTCTCCGGTAGCCTTAAGCTTGGGAGTCCCATATGTGAGGACTGACTTCCTGCTTGGTCCTGGAGAAAGCGTAGTTACTCACCTGTAACAGGTGTTCTCCAGGAGCAGCAGGAATCAGTCCTCACAACCCTCCCTCCTCCCCGTGGAGTTGCAATCATCTGCTTAAGTTTTTTTGCAAATTTTTATGCTGTCTTTTAGCTATGTCATCAGACTGGCTAAGATGGCACCCTTGGGCGGGAAGGCGACCGCGCATGCTTGCTGCAATTCCCAAAGGCTTTCTGTGAAAGCTGGGGAAAATTGCTCCGCGAGGGCTCCGTCGGCGCCGACGTCACCCATATGTGAGGACTGATTCCTGCTGCTCCTGGAGAACACCTGTTACAGGTGAGTAACTACGCTATTTCAGGGTGCAGGGGGATCACTATCAGTACAGAGTGCTCCCCTTCGGGCTCGTGTCTGCCCCACGAGTCTTCACCAAATGCCTGTCGGTGGCCGCAGCCTACCTCCGGCTGCAGGGCATATCCGTCTACCCCTACCTAGACGATTGACTTGTCATGGGCCCGTCGGCTGAGGAGACATGCCTCTCAGCGTCGCGCATGGTCCTCCTCAAGCGCCTCGGTTTCCAGATCAGCTACTCCAAGTTCCACCTTGAACTGCTGCAGGCACTAGAGTTCATTGGCGCACTGCTCGACACTGAACTGGTGACCACTTTCATCCCTTGAGCACTCGCAGACTGCCTCCGCGCTCTGGCTGCTGAGATCCAAAGCTGAACCAGGGTTTCAGCGTGAGCCATGCTGCGACTTCTGGGGCACATGGCCTTGACAGTAGACGTCGTTCCCCACACTCACATGCCAAAAGCATTGTTACATAAGCTACAACAAATTCAAAATATCACAGCGAAGATGATCACACATAGTAGTCACAAGGCTAGTGTTACGCTTACTGTTAAATCTTCATTTCAGCCATGCGTAGAATGAAAAGTGCAAAAAGACATGCATCCAATCCTCCAGGTCGTGAATGCAGGACTTTGGATGATTTTGGACGCAGAACTTTTCAAGCTTCCATGCTTTCAGGTAGGATCAGCTCATATATCCTATATATGGGAATGTTTCTCAAAGAAATCACAGGAAACTTGGAACTTATGAGTCCATTTCTCCCAGATGATAAGAGACAAAACTTTCTTACTCTGGTTAAGCATGCTCAGGATGTCTCCAAGTTTGTCAATTGTGCAGCCTTTGACTGCTTCGAATGCATCAGCAGAACTTCTGCTGTTGCCATTGGCGCACGACGCATTGCTTGGCTACAGGCATCAGACTTGGAGACTTGGGTACAGAGCAAGTTAGGCAACGTTCCTTGCACGGGAGAGAATCTTTGGCAAGAACTGGCAGGAAAAGGCTAACAAGTTAGATGCTAGCAATTCTACCTTAGATAGATTGTCAAAGTCTACAGCCACTCCAGCCAAATGGAAGCCTTATAAAAAACCCTCTTTTAGCAAAAAGAGGACGTTTTATCCTTCCTATACCCACCAGACTCAGACTCCAGGTCAAACTAGACAAAGGGACAAACTAGACAACAAAAGAAACCAAAAGGCCCGAGAGCCCAACCAGCTCTCCAGGTTCAGCTCCCTCAAGGGCTTTGACTCCTTCCTAGAGTGCTTTGCCTTCCTGCTTCTGAGGGGTCCTCAACCCCCCAATATTCCCGGCAGGTTATGCCACTTTGTCAACAGATGGCATCAGATAACAGCAGAAGATTGGACTTTGTCCATTGTGGGAGAAGGGTACAAACTTCATTTTCACAGCTTACCCCCTCCTACAATTTTAAAGCAGTTCAATTCACAAACCTCTGCAGACAATCTGCTGGATTACGAGGTCTCCAAACTTCTTGCCCAAGGGGCAATAGAGGAAGTACTCATTCATCAACAGGGTGCAGGGTTCTACTCCCCCTATTTTCTTATTCCAAAGAAAACAGGAGGACACAGACCCATTCTAGACCTCAGAGAATTGAACAAATATCTGTTTCAAGAGAAATTCAAAATGATTTCTCTGGGAACTCTTCTGCCATACCTTCAAAGCCAGGACTGACTTTGCTCTCTAGACTTAAAGGATGCATACACTCACATTCTTATCCATCCAGATCACAGGAAATTTTTACGTTTCCTTTTCAGGGGAAGACATTTCCAGTACAGGATTCTTCCTTTTGGTCTGGCTTCAGCACCAAGAGTATTCACGAAATGCATGGCAGTAGTAGCTTTATTTCTACGAACCCTGGGGATTTTTGTCTTCCCTTACTTAGACGACTGGCTCATCCGAGCCTCCACAGTGACAGAGGCCAGCGCTGCACTGTCTCGTACAATGCGAATCCTCCAATACTTGGGATTGGTAATAAACTTCCCGAAATCTCAACTAGTTCCTTCCCAATGCCTAGAATTCATAGGAGCCTGTCTGGATACCAGACAGGCAAGGGCTTTCCTTCCACAAGCCCGGTGTCTTCGCATAATGCAGCTAGCTTCCTCGGGAGCTACTGCAGTTACTGGGACACATGGCATCCACAGTTCATGTAGTCCCATATGCTCGCCTCCACATGTGAGCAGCTCAGTGGACCCTCTCCACACAGTGGACACAGGCCACGGGTCATTTGTCGGACAAATAACAATCTCTCAACGACTAATTTTGTCCCTCCAATGGTGGCAATCACTAGAAAATCTGACAGTGGGGTCTCCTTTCCATCAACCCCTCTTTCAGGCCACCCTAACAACAGATGCATCACAGGTGGGTTGGGGAGCACTCCTGAATCATCTCTGTACCCAGGGCACCTGGACTCCACAGGAGGTTGGTTTACACATAAACCTCCTGGAGTTAAGAGCAATTTATTTAGTTCTTCGAGTGTTACACGCCCAGCTCAGCTACAAGACAGTCCTAGTCCAGATGGACAATCAGGTAGCCATGTTCTATGTGAACAAGCAGGGCGGAACAGGCTCTCTGTCGTTATGCAACGAAGCTTTACGACTATGGGCCCTCGCTAGAGAGCATCAAATTCACCTTCTAGTGGTATATCTTCCAGGCATTCAAAACCTTTGGGCAGACAAACTCAGTCGAGTACTGCTACCTCATGAGTGGTCACTCCACCTAGACCGTGGCAAAGATATTTCATCTCTGGGGCACTCCAGACATAGACCTCTTTGCAAGTCCACTGAATGCCAAACTTCCCCGGTTCTGTTCCAGGATTCCGGCGCACAACTCAGGCAAGGGATGCCTTCCTCCTTCACTGGGGTCAGGACTTCCTTTATGCCTTCCCACCCATTCCCCTCATCCCCAAAACACTCTTCAAGCTTCAGAGAGACAGGGGTCGCATGATTCTCATAGCACTACGATGGCCACTCCAAACGTGGTATTTCCTGCTTCTGCATTTCTCTCAAGCGGCACCTCTGGAGTTAGGAGATGCTCCAGATCTCCTTTCCCAGGAGAACGGGACGCTATGGCACCCGAATCCCCTGTCCCTGCACCTCACGGCCTGGTTGTTGAAGGCTTAGACCTCCAGGATTTCAACCTGTCCCAGCAGGTAAAAGATATCCTTCACGTTTCTAGGAAACGTTCCACAAGAAGATCTTATGCCTTCAAGTGGAAACGTTTTACTATATGGTGCTCCAAGAAGGGATAAACCCCCTAGTCATACCCTTAGAATCGATACTAGAGTATCTCCTTCACGTATCGAATTCTGGGTTAAAAACCAATTTGGTATGAGTCCATCTTAGTGCAATTGCAGCTTCTTATAAGCCTCTAAATGGACAACCAATTTCCTCTCATCCACTCCTATCAAGATTTATTAGAGGCCTTTTATTAACTAAACCTCCCAAAAAGCCACCACCGGTAGCATGGGATCTAAATCTAGTTCTCTGGCAGCTCATGAAGCCGCCTTTTGAACCTTTAGCCACTACAGCCCTTATGTTTTTAACTTGGAAGGTCATCTTCCTGATTGCAATCACCTGTGCCCGTTGCATTAGTGAATTGCAAGCTTTAGTGGCTCATCCTCCTTATACTAGATTTCAGCATGATAAGGTTGTTCTTCAAACTCACCCACACTTTATGCCAAAGGTGGTTTCGCCTTTTCATTTAAATCAATCAATTTATCTTCCTGTATTTTTTCCGAGGCCTCACTCCTCTAATGCAGAAAGAAACCTTCATACTTTGGATTGTAAGAGGGCCTTAGCCTTTTACATTCAAAGAACACAGCAACATAGAAAGTCCTCGCAACTTTTTGTAGCTTTTGACCCTAGTCATTTGGGACTTCCAGTCTCCAAAAGAACTTTATCTAAATGGATTGCCCAATGCATATCCTTTACTTATGAGAGTAAGGGTCTTCCTCTTCAGGACCATATCACAGCTCACAATGTGAGAGCCATGGCAGCTTCTATGGCTAATCCCACTCTGTGTTTATCAATGACATTTGTCGAGCAGCCACCTGGGCTTCGGTACACACCTTCACAGCCCACTGCTGCCTAGATAAAGCCTCCCGTCGGGATGTCTTCTTTGGCTAAGCTGTTCTTCAAAATCTCTTTCAAACCTAAACCAACTCCTACCCACCAACCCTGGTGGGATGCCAGAGATCCTTGGGAGGAAGGATTCTCACATTCGACGGTGGCACCTTTCTGGGGCTATCTCCCTGGCATCTTTAGCTAGGGAGTCCCCATATGTGAGGACTACATTCCTGCTTGTTCCTGGAGATAGCGTAGTTACTCACCTGTAACAGGTGTTCTCCGGGAACAGCAGGAATTTAGTCCTCACAACCCACCCATCTCCCCTAGGAGTTGTCTCTCTCTCTCTTTGTCTCTTTCCTCTCTCCCTCTATCCTTTCACTCAGCTGCAAACTTAACTGAAGAGGGACAGTTGGAAAGGCGGGAAGGCAGCGCGCATGTGCTGAGGGATGCTTCCAAAAGCGTTCCTATTGGATGCTGGGGAGCGTTCCCACGCAGGCTCCGTCAGTACCGACGATACTCATATGTGAGGACTAAATTCCTGCTGTTCCCGGAGATCACCTGTTACAGGTGAGTAACTACGCTTTATGTGCTTAAGTGGTCACTTACACATGTAATTGACTAAAATACAGATATTTAGTGTGTTGGTATCTAAAATTAGGCATGTCCTTTATAAAATTATTCCCATAGAGTACATCCATAGATCGATAGTTTTTGGAGCAGGTATGAATATGTGCATTGGCATTTGTGTACCATTGGTCTGGATCTGAGAATCTATTTTATTAAGGCACATAGATGCCTATGTTGCCTTTTATAAAATATGCACTTTGTAGATTTGTCATTGGCACCCTGTTATAAAATTTCCCCCAATGAGGACAGTTTTCAAAAGCCATTTATGTGAATAAATGGGATATTTGAGATTTGCACTTTCTTTCTTGGGGTCAAATTGCACCTCCTTCCTGTGGGCATGCTAATCTTTGAGTTTGTGTGTCTGTCAGGACCTGCTTTGCTTTGACTGTAGCTGCCATTCACTGCCTCCTCCCAGAAGCTGCTGCCCTAAGCGGATGCTTAGTGTGCCTAATAGTTAAGTTGACCCTAGTCTAGCGTCTTCTGGAATAGCTTCTTTTGATAAAGATTGATTGAATAGTTCCAGTACTTCTCTGAGCTTCCTTTATATCCTAGGATGTATCCAATCTGATGCTGTGTGGGTGTGTCTGTAACGTGCTGAGGGATGACGTTTACTGAAAGGCTTTTTTGGGGAGAGGGGTATGTGTCTGCCTGTTTGTAAAGAACTTTCATGTAGAATTTATATGAAAAGTGCTTGTATAACCCCATGCTTCTACACCGGTGATAGAGAACCAAAAAACCTTGCAGTTATACAGTATGGCACATCACTGGGCTACAAGCTAAAGAAAGCATATTGCGGTTGACGGATTTTCCAAATAGACCATTCTAGACATATGGGGTTATCTTCCCCTGCCAGCAGATGATGGAGACAGAGAAAAAACGTAAACTATGTCATGACATCATCACTGGCATAAAACCTGGTGCAGCTAGATGCACTCTTCAGTATTTTCTCTGTCTCTAGCAGATGGTGGTTCCTGTTCTTCTGCAGCTGAGGCCTGGAGCTCCTGGCTATCCTTGAGGTGGCGAGCCATGGAGTTTGGCTGTCTGAAGACTCCAGGGCGTATACAAGATACCTCTCTGGGTGGTCTTTGGCAGTTTTTGGGGTGAGCTCCTAGCTATGAGAGCTAGTGTAGCTTGGCGGTGGGCTGGGATCAGGAGGATCCTTTGAAGGGGTGTCAAGTAGATCCTTCCTTCTTATCTTTATTTTAAGTATACTACATTTAAGTTCTTTTTCTTTAAAAAAATAAAAATAGAAAAGGACACAGATTCTGAGCACATGACTTATTGGGGCTTCCCCCCCCACCAATCAGAGGGACTGAGTTGCATTGCAGAGCCATCTGAGTCGGTCCGATGTCTGCAGCTGGGGCTCCTGACTGCCGAACAGTGACTGCAGCACTAGTAATTTCTGCCACTGCCAGTAGCAGTTACAGCCACAGCCTATTTTCCTGCCCTGTTCTCCTAGCTATTCCTGCGTGGGCATGTGCGCCATCTTGGGCCATCCTCCGGCATGCCTTCTTCTCTCCTGTGGTGCTTCAGCTGCGGCAAAATGGTGGTGATTTTCAATAGATAAGCTACTTGTGCAGCTGACCCTGGGGAGATGTCTGCTCAGCCGACGTTGTCTTCAGTAGCTCCTGCAGCCATATCAGCATGTGCTCCTGCCACGGTAGTTTTGCTTGCAGGGCTCCCAACAGTGTCAGTGGTGCCAATCTCATCCCTGGAGGGGGAATCAACTCCTTCCATCTTGCTCCCTCAACCGCAGCAGGCTTCACAACCTCAAGTCCCGCAGCAGCCATATCAGACCCTGGATCAGGCAGCTGCTGAGTTTTCCTTAATATTTCAGCATGCCTGTGGTCTCTGGAAGGGGGGAGGGGTCAGGGCCTCTTCCATAGCCGGTCCCGTCCCCCTGCTGTTCCATCGGCTGCAGTAGGGGGATTCCAAAAGCGCTCCCAGGGTCTTGACTCAGACCAAGAGGGTGCTTTTCCTTCTAAGGTTACTGTTTGGAGTGAGGTGGAGCCCTTTGGTGGGGATGAACTTAACAAATGCTCCCAGAAGGATTCAGCATCCAGTGCATCCAACATAGAGGGTGGAGAGATCTTCCTTTTGGATGATGATAGCAACTCAAGGGTGGTGCATCTTTGCCAACGAGAGGAGATCCTCACCTTGATTATTCAGATCACCAGTGAGCTACGGATTCCAGACCCTTCAGGGGGAGCTCAGGCTCAGTCAACCCCTGATCCCTTCCTGGTGGGCATTAGGAGACCTTCCAGAGCTTTTCTCTTCCTGCAGGAATTATAGCAGATGGTCTCCATGGAGCGGGAATGTCCTGATGCGGCCCTCAAAAATGTTTGGTGCTTGGGGCGCATTTATGCTTTGTCACTAGAGGATCTGGATAAGAGATTACGTTTCTCAAAGGTGGACACCCTGGTCACTGCTATAATCAAGCACACCGTCATTCCTGCCCTCTGGGATCAGCAAGATTGGAAGGTAGAAAGTCTTCTAAAGACTGCTTTCTTGGCTATCTCTCTGGCAGTGCAAGTGGTACTATGTGGAGGTCTCAGAGCCCATGCTCTTCTTCAATGTATTCAACTTCTCGCTGATGCTAATTCAACCTACCTTGAGTCTCTACTGTTGTGGCCTTCTTGGCAGATGTCTTTTATGATCTTTTGTGCATCACTGTGCAAGGGGTTGTGGTGGCTACGGTAGCCCACCTTTGGTTATGGCTCAGGAATTGGTCTGCTGATGCATTTATGCTCTGTTAGATTTTGTTGAATGTAAACTGCCTTGAATTTTAGAAAGACGGTATAGAAATGAGTCCAAATAAAGAAGGGCTGCTTGGCGAACTTGCTGATTAAGGATGGACTCCTCTTTGGCAAGGATCTCGACAAATTGGTTAAAGAGGTCAAACCTCAAAGCTTGCCAGAGGATAAATCCAAGGTCTCCTCCAAGAATTCATTTTCTTTTTCGGGGATCTCCTCTTTGCACCCTAGGTTCTGGGCTTTATGTTGATATCATTTGAGGAAACAGTCTGCTTCCTTTTCAGGTTCTGGTTCAGTGTCTGTCCTTTTTGAGAAGGCTGCCAGTCCTACTTCCAGATCTCTGCCACAGGAAAGTCATGTTCCTCCCACCTCTCCCACTGATGGGTTGGGGCCCATTCCAGACTCCCACAAGTGGGAGTTTGTCTTTTTTTTTTTTTACCGTGAATGGGCCCATTTGACAATGGATCACTGGGTTCTAGACATCGTAAGGCACGGATACTGTGTCGTGGAGTGCACAAGACCCATAGCAAACTCCTTTGTCATTTCCTCTTGAAATTCTGCCATCAGGCGGGCTGCTTTATGAGCTACCCTTCAGCATCTCCTCGCCCTTTGGGCTATTCTTCCTGTGCCTCCCTCCAAAAGAGTCCAGAGACGATACTCCAGTACTTTCTCGTTCTCAAAAACAGACCACTCGTTTCGTCAAATGCTGGACATCAAGGGAGTCAGCTTCAGTCTGAGGATCCCTCGTTTTTGCATGGAAACACTGTGATCAGTCTTCAGGTTGTGCGGAAGGGTGAGTTTCTCGCTTTATTGAATTTGGCGGAGGCCTACTTCCATATTCCCATCCAAGAGGACGAGCAGCATTTTCTATGATTTGTGACTCTGGGCACTCATTTCCAATTCTGTGTGCTTCCCTTCGGGCTGGCACCTACTCCCCGAATCTTTTCCAAAGTGATTGTCGTAGTCACAGCGGCTCTCAGGCACAAGGGTGACTGCATCCATCCTTATCTGGACGAATGGCTCATCCAAGCCAAATCCTGGTCAGAGGCATTCCACTTGCTGCATCATGTGATCCAGCTCCTTGAATGGCTTGGCTGGATAATCAATCACAGCAAAAGCTGTCTGATGCTGTCCCAGAGCCTGGGGTTTCTCAGTGCTCGTTTTGACATAGAGATGGGCAGAGCCTTTCTAACAGCAGAGCGATGGTTCAAGTTCGGCTGGCAACTTTGGGGATTATCTGAAGCTCTTAGGAGCGATAGCCGTGATCTTGGAATTCGTTCCCTGAGCATGAATGCATATGCGGCCCCTACAACAAGCATTGTTGATTCATTGGTCCCCGTGTTCATAGGATTACAGGGTTCATCTTCCACTAACTCCAACAGTGTGGTGCAGTCTCACTGGGTGGGTGTCTCCCCACAACATATTTCGGGGGATACCTCTTGAAATGCCGACCTGGGTTCTTCTAACAACCATTACCAGTCTCACTGGATGGGGAGCCCACTGTCTCGGCAGGACAGCCCAAGGTCAGTGGTCCCCGTTGGAAGTCATCTATCTGACTTTACTACGTTTTTGCAACGTCGCGATCGCATAGTGTGAGTCCTCTCCGAGAATGCAACAACTGTGGTTGTATATCAATTGCCAGGGTGGAATGAAGTACCCAGGGATGGTGAGGGAGATATCCCTTCTGTTCCCCTGGGTGGAGCAGCTCCTGCAAATGATCTCAACTCAGCATATTATGGGGGAAAACTTGGAGACCAGTTATCTCTTCTGTCATCTCCTCGATCGCCAGGAGTGGGAACTCATCCCATGGACTGCCAATCGTATAGTAGACTGTAGGGGAGTTCCAAGGGTGGACTTGATGGTGACAGCCATCAACACCAAGGTTCCCACATCTTTCAGTCACCGCAAGGAGAGGCTATCCAGGGGAGTGGCTGCACTAGTCC
The DNA here is from genome assembly GCA_033557465.1 of Ichthyophis bannanicus. Taxonomy (NCBI): domain Eukaryota; kingdom Metazoa; phylum Chordata; class Amphibia; order Gymnophiona; family Ichthyophiidae; genus Ichthyophis; species Ichthyophis bannanicus. The sequence continues at coordinate 749,892,586 of CM066032.1, forward strand.
AGCCCTGGCCCTCTGATCCCCTCCTGTATGTTTCCCCTTTGGGCCACGATAGTCTGAGTCCTTCAGAGGATAGACAATCAACCGCAATTAGTAATCTTGGTTGCCCCGGATTGGCCATATTGTCCATGGTATGTGGACCTTGTTCGTCTTCTCGTCTTAAAGCCTCTGAGTTTCGGCGCTCAGCGGGCGCTGCTACGACAGGGTCCAGTACTTATGGAAGATCTGACTCCTTCTAGCTTATGACTTGGCCCTTGAGAGGCAGTGTCTAATGCACAAAGGCTATTCTACAGTGGTAGTGGGCACTTTGCTAAAAGCCAGATGGCGGTCGACTTCTCTGGCTTATATCCATGTTTGGTGTCTCTTTGAGAGCCGATGGCGGTCGACTTCTCTGGCTTATATCCATGTTTGGTGTCTCTTTGAGAGCCGATGCCATCAGCACCAGATTTCTCTGTGGTACGTCATACTTCCTTCAGTCCTGGCTTTCTTCCAGGATAAACTTGAGAAGGACTTGGTTTGGAGTTCTTTTAATGTGCAGGTGGTGGCCCCATCTTGTTTTCGGGGACAGATCATGGGTTGCTCGCTGGCTGTGCACCGGGATGTGGTGCATTTTTTCTCTGGAGTGTTCTGGCCTTGCATTCCCCGGTACACTCTATAGTTCTAACTTGGGATTTGGTACTTGTTCTTTGGGCACTCGTGCGTTCCCCCTTCAAGCCTCTCAAGTGGACTACGTTTAAGGACTTAACCTTGAAAATTGTGTTCTTGGTGGCTATTATCTTGGCACAGCGGATCTCTGAGTTGCAGGCGCTCTCCTGCCTAGACCCATTTTTGATCTTTTCATCTGAAGGTGTGATCTTGCGCCCGGTGCCTTCCTTCTTGCCCAAGGTGCTTTCTCCCTTGTCAATCGGGTTCTTTCCTTATCTGCCTTTTCTATGGAGCAGTGTGCTAGCTCAGATAAGGGTCTTTTGTGTATGTGCACACAGCGCTTTTGCGTTATCTAGAGGTGACAAATCCCTTCTGACTTTCAGATCACCTCTGTCTTCTTTGCCGGCCCCCATAAGGGGCAGGTGGCATCTAATCCAGCAACCAAGGTTTGCTTTTAAGAGACCATTACATCAGCCTACTTACTACATGGTAAGCATGTTCCTTAGGGCTTGAAGGCTTATTCAACCTGGGCTCAGACAGCTTCCTGGGCAGAGTTGTCTCATGCTTCGCCCTTGGATATTTGCAGGGCAGTGACATGGTCCTCCTTATCTACATTTTTGCACAGCAGTACCATATGGACGTTCCTGCACAAGCAGCAGCACATTTTGGTTTGGGTATGCTTACGGCTGCGATTTCTTCCTGTCTTGTGATGAAATAGTTTTAGTACTTCCCATTTTTGTCTGGACTGGTCTAGGAGAAAGATCTGGAAGGTGAACTTTTACTTACCATTAATTTCCTTTCCTGGAGTCTTGTTAGACCAGAACATTGCACATCATTAAAAAACATTTATATAAATTTAATAATCATTATCATTCTTCACATTCAACCTGGATGATCAAAGTACCTCCATTTGCCAATAATTCAAAATCAATCATAATATTCATTTATTTCTATCATGTATTCATATTATACCTTAATTTATATTTAGAAAATGTTTATAGACACATCATACATACATAAAATTTACAATAAATCAATATACAATACAATAATCACTATACAAAACCTACAATGCATTACTTTAGAAACAAAAAAGACAAAAACAATCATAAGATCTCATAATAATTAATTCACAATAATCTCACAAACATAACATGTAATCTCAATGTGAACCATGGAGCAGCATATATCACATGTCTCCTGAAACTATGATCCTCTGTGTTCAAATAATTTACAAATGCATCATACTTCAATGACCAGAAGCCTCTTAATGGACCAATTACTACAAAGAATCATCAAAACTGATACCACAATTTTTAATGCTGATATTCATCAATAATCAGCACACAAAGATGTCTCCGCTATACACAAACGACATAGATCACTGCTCACAAGGTCATAGAAGGGGGGGTGATAGGTTATAATAGGATTGGAGGTGACGTGAACGTGTGTACAGAGCGATAACATGATAATGTAGGGCAGATTGTTCTAGTTAGTGCTATTTAGAATACAGCTATGTGCCATGAGAGGATCTGCACCATAGTATTCTAGATATTCTAGATTTTGAGAGGTCTTACGTGTGCACTAGGTGCAAGGAGCTCTTTGCTCTCAGGGAACGAGTCCGTTCTCTAGAGGCTAGAGTAGCAGACTTGGAAAACATAAGAAAGACAGAGAGGTACATAGACGAGACCTACAGGGATATAGTCCTGAAGTCCCACCTCCAGTCTGGCAGCATCCCTGTTGCCATGGAGGAGAGAGGTCACATGACAGGAGAGCATCACCCTGGTGTGGCAGGAAGTGATCCTGTAACTAGGACCTGTCCTCCAGGTGATGTAAAACCCTCTCGCACCGAGGAAGTTTCTCCAGGGCCATGTGCCCATGAGGGAAGGGTTAGGACAGCCGTTATAGTTGGTGATTCGATCATTAGGCATGTAGATAGCTGGGTGGCTGGTGGACGTGAGGATCGCCTAGTAACCTGCCTGCCTGGTGGGAAGGTAGTGGATCTCACGCGCCACCTAGATAAGGTCTTAGTGCTGGGGAGGAGTCTGCTGTCTTGGTACATGTTGGTACCATTGACATAGGAAAATGTGGTAGGGAGGTTCTGGAGGCTAAATTTAGGCTTTTAGGTAGGAAGTTGAAATCCGGAACTTTCAGGGTAGCGTTCTCCGAAATGCTTCCTGTTCCACACGCAGGACCCAAAAGGCAGGCAGAGCTCCGGAGTCTCAATGCGTGGATGAGACAATGGTGCAGAGATGAGGGTTTTGGATTTGTTAGGAACTGCGGAACAGTCTGGGGGAAGGAGGGGCTCTTCCGAAGGGATGGGCTTCACCTTAACCGGGATGGAACCAGGCTGCTGGCATTAACCTTTAAAAAGGAGATAGAGCAGCTTTTAAACTAGATAATAGGGGAAAGCCGACAGTCGCCCAAGAGCGCATGGTTCGGAAGAATGTATCCTTGAAGGATACTACCAAAAGCAGAGAGGTTCCAAAAAAGAGTAAAGTAGCCCAAATGCCCTTGAGTATGGAGGAGATAGAGCTTAAAGATCCCAAATTACCCATGTCTACAATAGCCAAATTAATATGAATAAAATACAGTCTCTAAAATGCTTGTATGCAAATGCTAGAAGTCTTAAAAAATAAGATGGGAGCGTTAGAATATATAGCACTAAATGAGAGGTTAGATATTATTGGAATATCAGAGACATGGTGGAAGGACGACAACCAGTCAAATTACTCAGCATGTAGATACTCATGGCCTAATGGGAGACAGCCAACATGGCTTTAGACAGGGAAGATCTTGTCTTACTAATCTGTTATGTTTTTTTGAAGGTGTGAATAAACAGGTGGACAAAGGTGAGTCGGTTGATATAGTGTATCTGGACTTTCAGAAAGCCTTTGACAAGGTCCCTCATCAGAGACTATTGGCAAAACTAAAGAGTCATGGGATAGGAGGCAGTGTATTACTGTGGATCAGGAACTGGTTAAAAGATAGAAAGCAGAGGGTAGGGCTAAATGGCCAATTTTCCCAATGGAGAAAGGTGAATAGTGGTGTACCCCAGGGATCTGTGCTGGTTCCGCTGCTTTTTGACATATTCATAAATGACCTGGAAAGTGGAATAACAAGTGAGGTTATCAAATTTGCAGATGACACCAAACTATTTAAAGTTGTTAAAACCCAAGAGGATTGTGGAAAATTGCAAGAGGATCTTGATAAATTGGAAGACTGGGCATCAAAATGGCAGATGAAATTTAATGTGGACAAGTGCAAAGTTATGCACCTAGGGAAGAACAACCCAAACTATGGTTACCCGATGCAAGGTTCCAGATTAGGAACCACCACCCAGGAAAAAGATTTAGGCGTCATTGTGGATAACATGTTAAAACCCTCGGCCCAGTGCGCAGCGGCAGCCAAGAGAGCAAATAGAATGCTAGGTATGATAAGGAAAGGAATGGAAAATAAAACAAAAGATATTATAATGCCTCTATATCGTTCCATGGTGAGACCGCACCCTGAATATTTTTTGCAATTCTGGTCACCGTATCTTAAAAAGGATATAGCGTTATTAGAAAAGGTTCAGAGAAGAGCCACCAAAATGGTAAAGGGGATGGAAGGATACTCCTATGAAGAAAGGCTAAAAAGGTTAGGGCTCTTTAACCTGGAAAAGAGACAGCTGAGGGGGAGATATGATAGAAGTCTATAAATTAATGAACGGAGTGGAACGGGTAAACGTAGATCGATTGTTTACGTTATCAGAATATAGAAAGACTAGGGGACATGCAATGAAGCTACAAGGTAAACTATTTAAGACTAATAAAAGAAAATATTTTTTCACTCAGCGTGTAATCAAACTCTGGAATTTGTTACCGGAGAATGTAGTAAAGGCTGTTAGTGTAGCTGGGTTTAAAAAAGGTTTGGACAAGTTCCTGGAGGAAAGATCCATAAACCATTATTAAGAAGGGACCCAGGATATCAATGCTTGACCCAGTACAAGCATTGTGGATCCTGTGTCTTTTGGGGAAACTGCTAGGTACATATGACCTAGATTGGCCACTGTTGGAAACAGGATACTGGGCTTGATGGACCTTGGTCTGACCCAGTATGGCATATCTTATGTTCTTATATAGGTGAGTTTTTAATTTCTTTCAAAAGTCAGCCGTGTCTTCGATGGATGTTAGAAGGGGTGGTAGGGCATTCTGTATGTTTTCCATTTGCTTGCTATGAAAATACTGAAGTGTCCCTAGCTGCACAGGTTTGATGCCAGTGATGATGTCACATAATAATATATGAAACAAAAAAAGAAAGGTCACAACCACTAAAATATCATCCAAAAAAATGGGCTCAGAACAGAAAAGTGAGCTAAATGCAAATTTTTTGTCTGAACATTTGTTGTGAAAGGAAACAAGACTTCTTGAAAACAAATGCTTCCTTTTTAATTGTTTTAATATGGTGATAAAACTTCAAAAAGTGTGAAATGCTCAACACAAATAGTGTGCAAAATACAAAATGTGAAAAATAAGACTGGTACTTATTTGCTCATACAAGTTCGTCTTGTTATCTTAAGACAGCCAGTAATCATTGTGAGCAGAAAGAAGCTGATTCCGTTAACGTGCGGACACAGTACTGCGTTTCGAGCTCCAATGCATATAAATGCGCTCTGCTTCAAGCACTGCATAAGGGGGCTTCTTGCCCACCTGGCATCAAACCAAAGTGTATCTGCAAAAGCTCTTATATAGCAATACTAGCTGTGACGTGTGAGGTCAGAAAGACAAACAAGAGGGTTAATACAAAAAAGCTGAAAACCAATGAAATCCAAAACAAGTTTCATTCATAAAAGGCTCCACCAATCAAATTCAAGATTTAACCCCTTGGGTGTCACAGACTGCATTTTGAATATCCATGATTGTTCCAGCAATTGCAGGCGAGACTCGTGATCACTGCCCTGTGGATCTAGTGAGATGTGATCTATAGCCTGCCACTTCAAGTCAGAAAAATAACGATTTACTTCTATGCAGTGAGAAACAATTGGGGCTGAAAACGTCTTAGTATTGATCCTAGATTTGTGTTCACTTAGATGAAACTTTAAAGGACGGATAGTCTGGCCAACATATTTAAGCTGACAGGGACAAATCAATATGTAAACAACAAATTCAGAGGTGCAAGTTGTATTCCAACGGGCATAATAAACCTTATCCAAAGTGGGGTCAGTCCAAGAAGGGCCATTCATGGTCATTTGACAGACTTGACAATGAGAACATCGTTTGTTTTTCAAGAGGTCTTGTTTCCTTTCACAACAAATTTCCCAACAAAAAAAATTGCATTTCGCGCACTGTTTTGGCATGACCTTGTTTTTCTGGGTGATGTCACGGCATAGTTGAGTTTTTTCTCTGTTTCCATCATCTGCAGGCATGGGGAGAACCCCATTTGTCTGGACTGGTCTAACAAGATTGCAGGAAGGGAAATTAATGGTAAGTAAATTTCATCTTTAAGTACCTACATAAGAGCATAAGAAATGCCAAACTGGGTCAAGCCAAGGTCCATCAAGCCCAGTATCCTGTTTCTAACAATGGCCAGTCCAGGTCACAAGTACCTGTCAAATTCCCAAAAAGGTACACAGATTCCACAATGCTTATCCCAGGGTAAGCAGTGGCTTTCCCTGGTCCTGTAAATAGATCACATTGCATATAGCTCACCCCGCAATCATTTACACCACTCACACTTATACTGTCGATTTTTCACTGCATGCCCACACCCACACACCATTGATTTGTTTGATGTGTAAACCACTTTGATTTCAGGATAAAGCGGTATATAAATCCTTTTTAATAAAATAAATAAAATAATGGTCTATGGACTTTTCCTCCAGGAATTTGTCCAAACCTTTTTTAAACCCAGCTACACTAACAGCTTTTACTAGATCCTCCAGTAACGAATTCCAGAGTTTGAGTACTCGTTGAATGAAAAAATATTTTTTTTCATATTAGTCCTAAGTGGATTACAGTGTAGCTTCGAGTGTCCCCTAGTCTTTCTACTTTTTGAAGGAGTAAACAACCGATACACATTTACCCATTCCACTCCATCCATTAATTTAAAGACCTCTATCATATCTCCCTTCAGCCGTCTCTTTCCCGAGTTGAAGAGCATTGACCTTTTAAGCCTCTCTTCTTAGGGATAACCTTCCATCCCCTTTACCGTTTTGGTGGCTCTTCTCTATATATTTTCTAATTCTGTTATATCCCTTTTAAGATATGGCAACCAGAATTGCACATAGTATTCAAGATGTGGTTGCATCATGGAATGATAGAGACATTATAATCTCCAGGAACAAGCAGGAATGAGTCTTCACATATGGGTATCGTCGGTACCGACGGAGCCTGCGCGGGAACGCTCCCCAGCGTCCAATAAGAAAGCTTTTGGGAGCATCCCACAGCGCCTGCGTGCTGCCTTCCCGCCATTCCCAACCGCCTCTCTCCAGTTCTTCTTTTCCACGGAGCCAGCAGGTCGTGTTCCTGTCACCGCAGAAGAAGTTCTTTATTTTTTCTTGATTCTTTTGTGTCGCGTCTGCCTTCTTCGACGTTGGACCGGTACCGCCGGTCTTTTCTTTTCTTTCTTTCAATAAAAAAACAAAAACAATTTATCTTTTCTTCACTGTGCATTTTCAGTTTTTGGGCCTTAGGCCTAAAAATATTTTCCTCATGGAGAAGCCCGCCTCTGGGTTTAAAAAGTGCACAAAATATGGCGGTACTATTCCTGTCACCGACACCCATGACTGGTGTCTAAAATGTTTGGGCCCTGACCATTCCATTACAGATTGTATGTCCTGTACCATGATGTCTAAAAGAGGTCGGCAGAACCGAGCAGCCAAGCTCAGTACCCTGTTTCCCTCTGATGCAGCTTCAGTGGCATCGACGTCTTCCAGGGCTGCTTCTTCCTCCCATGGATTTCAGGTAACCAAGCATAAATCTAGCCGGTCCTTGAAGGGTATATCTCCCTCCAAGCATTGAGATGCCTCCGGGCTTGCCCTCGAGGATTCCGCACAGGCAAAATTACCCCGGCGGGAAGCTCCGGCTTCCAAAGCATTGTCTATCGGGTCACAGGTTGACATCGATGGCTCGGCCTCGACAGATCACCTGTTGCCATGTTCTGGGGTACCAGTGGCTCCCACTGGTACCGACATCCAGACATTGGTGATGTCGATGGATCAGAAGATTCTGACCATGCAGCACACCCTAACGGCATTCATACAGGCTGCGATGCCTCCGGTGCCGCAACAATCCCCGTTGTCGGTACCGGCTCCGGCACCGGCATCACTTCCGGTGCCGATTGCATCGGCATCGGTTTCGGTGTCGACTGCAACAGTACCCTGTCCTATGATGCCCATCGGTACCGAACCGGTACCGGTTACTCCCGATACCGATCCTACTCGGTACGGCTATCGGGCTTTACAGGAGCATCCAGACAGGCGATACTTCGATTCCTCTGAAGACTCTGAGTCTGAGGGTTCTGTCGAGGCATCGATACTTCTTCCTCAGGCGTCTTCTTCTCCTAAACGGAGAATGTCTCCTCCAGAAGACTTGTCTTTTCAAGACTTCATTAGGGAAGTGGCTAGGGGCCTCTCTATCACAGTGGCCCCTGAATCAGAACCCAGAGCCAAGGAGTTAGATATTTTACAATATCCTAAAACTCCTAAAGAGGCAGCTACTTTGCCTATCCATGAGATTCTGTATGATCTCATGTTGAGAATGTGGGAGACACCTCTTACCACCTCTCCTCATTCTCGCAGGCTAGACACCATGTATCGTGTCCCTCCTTGTCCTGGCTTCCACAAGACTCAGCTTCCTCACCACTCTATTGTGGTAGAGTCTGCCATGAGAAAGATAAAGAGTGCAAAGAGACACTCATCTAATCCTCCAGGACGTGAATGCAGGACCCTAGATGCTTTTGGCCGAAGGGTTTTTCAAGCTTCTATGCTAGCTGCCAGGATCAACTCCTATAGTCTCTATATAGGAATGTTTCTAAAAGAAATCACAGATCATCTGCAGACTTTAACCCCTTTCATGTCGGAGGATAAAAGGCAGGAGTTTCTCACTTGGCTCAAACATGCCCAAGATGCCTCCAAATTTTCCAATCGTGCAGCCTTTGACTCTTGAGTGTGTAAGCAGAGCCTCGGCTATTGCCATAGGGATACGCAGAATTGCTTGGCAACAAGCTTCTGATTTGGAGCTCTGGGTCCAAGATGAATTAGGGAATATCCATTGTACAGGTGAAAACCTTTTTGGTAAGGATTGGCAAGCAAAGGCCACTCAGATGGATGCTGAAAACTCCGCTTTGGATCGACTTTCAAATTCTACCTCTGCTCCTGTTAAGAAAAGATTGTTCAAAAAGACATCTTTTTCCAAAAAGGGAAGATACTATCCTGCTTATGGTCAGCAGGCATCTTCTGCGGGTCGTTTTGCTGCAAAGCGTCAGCAACCACCTAAACAGGCCAAATCAAAGACTGCTAGGCCTTCCATAACCCAGCAGCCTCAGCCTCCTCAGGGCCTTTGACTTGCAGCTAGAGAACTTAGCCTTCCTGGCTCTGGAGGTACCAGAGCCCCTTACCATTCCAGGAAGGTTGACTTACTTTGCTCCCAGATGGGAACAAATTACAGCAGAGCAATGGACACTCTCATAAAGGAAGGGTACAAGCTTCATTTCTTGAGCCTTCCCCCTCACACCATAGTGAAACAGTTCAATTCTCCAACATCTCTCCTCAACCTTCTGGGTCAGGAGATTGCCACCCTTCTTGCCCAAGGGGCAATAGAAGAAGTACCTCTTCTTCAACAAGGCACAGGGTTCTACTCCCCTTATTTTCTTATCCCAAAGAAAACAGGGGGCTACAGACCCATCTTAGATCTCAGAGAATTGAACAAATTTCTATTCAAGGAGAAATTCAAGATGATTTCTCTCGGTGCTCTGCTTCCATACCTTCAGAATCAGGATTGGCTTTGTTCTCTAGATCTCAAGGATGCATACACCCATGTCCTCATCCATCCAACACACAGAAGGTTCCTTCGGTTCCTTTTTGGAGAAAAGCACTACCAATACACAGGGTGCTTCCTTTCGGTCTGGCCTCCGCACCAAGGGTGCTCACGAAATGCATGGCAGTAGTAGCTGCATTTCTACGCACTCTAGGAATATTCGTTTTCCCATATCTGGACGACTGGCTCATTCGAGCTCCCTCTCAGTCAGAGGCCAAGACTTTTCTAACCTGCACAATGCGTGTCCTTCAGTATTTGGGACTGGTAATAAACATCCCAAAATCCAATCTCACCCCTACTCAATCTCTGGAGTTTATAGGGGCTCTGCTGGATACCACAACTGCAAGGGCCTATCTTCCTCAGGCTCGTTGCCTACGCTTGGTGCAATTAGCCTCCCAAATACAGTTAAAGTCCCATTTAACTGCTCGGGAAATGTTACAACTCTTAGGCCACATGGCATCCACCATGCATGTGGTTCCATATGCTCGCCTTCACATGAGGGCAGCTCAGTGGACTTTGTCCACCCAATGGACTCAGGCATCCGGTTGCCTGTCAGACAAAATAGCAAACTCCAGTCGCCTTTTTTGGTCTCTCCAGTGGTGGAAGTCCTCTCAAAACCTGTTGCTGTGGGGTCCCCTTTTCAGCAGTCACTACCCCAAGCAACCCTTACAACAGATGCCTCTCCAATGGGTTGGGGAGCTCATCTGCAAGATCTCTCCACCCAGGGCATCTGGTCTCCACAGGAGACTTCTCTACACATCAATCTCTTGGAACTCAGAGCAATATTCTTAGCTTTCAGAGTGTTCCACTCCCTGCTCAGCTACAGGACAGTCCTCATCCACACGGACAACCAAGTAGCCATGTTCTATGTGAACAAGCAGGGAGGGACTGGCTCTCGGTCGCTTTGCAACGAAGCTTTGCAACTGTGGGCCTTCGCCAGAGAGCATCAAATTCTTCTTATAGCAGTATATCTTCCAGGCGTTCAAAACTCTTGGGCAGACAGACTCAGTCGAGTTCTGCTTCCACACAAGTGGTCCCTGCACAGGGACCAGGTAGCCAGGATTTTTCGAATTTGGGGAACACCGGACATAGACCTCTTTGCAAGTCCGTGGAATGCCAAACTTCCCCGGTTCTGTTCCAGAATTCCGTGTCAGGGAGTTCAGGCCAAGGATGCCTTCCTTCTTCACTGGGGTCAAGACTTCCTGTATGCCTTTTCACCCATTCCCCTAATTCCCAAAACACTTTTCAAGCTTCAGAGAGACCGAGGTTCCATGATCCTCATAGCACCACATTGGCCACGCCAAGTGTGGTACCCTCTACTTCTGCATCTCTCTCAAGCTCCCTCCCTGGAGTTGGGCTCTGCACCAGATCTTCTATCCCAGGAAGACAGAACGTTGTGGCACCCAAACCCCCAGTCTCTCCATCTCAGGGCCTGGTTGCTGACCTTCAAGTTTTTCATCTCTCTCAGCAAGTCAGAGATATTCTTCATGCTTCTAGAAAGCCTTCCACTAGACGTTCTTATGCTTTCAAATGGAAATGATTTACCATTTGGTGTTCAGAGAAGGGTCTTAACCCTCTTGCAATACCTTTGAATTCTTTACTAGAGTATCCTGCATCTATCCCATGCAGGCCTTAAAACAAATTCAGTAAGAGTCCATTTGAGTGCTATTGCAGCGTCCCTCAAGCCTCTCAATGGACAACCTATTTCCTCTCATCCTCTTTTAGCAAGATTCATGAGAGGCCTTCTTTTAACTAAACCTCCCATTAGACCACCTCCAGTGGCATGGGACTTAAACCTGGTTCTTGGCCAGCTTATGAATCCACCCTTTGAACCTTTAGCCACCACCTCCTTGAAATTTCTTTCTTGGAAAGTTATTTTTCTCATTGCAGTCACCTCAGCACGCCACATCAGTGAGTTGCAAGCTTTGGTGGCTAATCCACCTTATACAAGGTTCCATCATAAGGTAGTCCTCAGGACCAATCCACACTTTATGCCCAAAGTGGTCTCGCCTTTTCATCTGAACCAAGAGGTATTCTTACCTGTCTTTTTTCCAGGACCTCATGCATCAAGTGCAGAGAGGAATCTTCATACTTTGGATTGTAAAGGAGCTCTCGCTTTTTACTTACAAAGAACACAGCAACATAGAAAGTCTTCTCAACTCTTTGTTGCTTTTGATCCTTCCCATTTAGGACTTCCAGTTTCTAAGAGAACACTGTCCAACTGGATTGCTCAGTGTATTTCTTTCGCCTACCAGAGTAGGAACCTTTCTCTGGAGGGCCATGTTACAGCTCACAATGTGAGGGCCATGGCAGCCTCAATGGCTCATCTAAACTCTGTGTCCATCGACCAAATCTGTCGAGCGGCCACTTGGGCCTCGGTTCATACCTTCACAGCCCATTACTGTTTGGACAAGGACTCCTGCCGGGATGCCTCGTTTGGTCAGGCTGTTCTCAAACACCTGTTCCATTCCTAATCAACTCCTACCCACCTACCCTGGTTGGATGCCAGAGATCCATGGGGGGAGGTAGAGCCCTTTTCAGGGACACAACTCTGGGGTCTCTCCCTGGCATCTGCAGCTAGGGAGTCCCCATATGTGAAGACTCATTCCTTCTTGTTCCTGGAGATAGCACAGTTACTTACCTGTAACAGGTGATCTCTGGGAACAGCAGGAATAAGTCTTCACAACCCACCCACCTCCCCTAGGAGTTGTATCTCTCTATCTATCTTTCCTTCCCTCTCTCTCTCTTTTTGTCTCAGCTTTAAAACTCGAACTGGAGAGAGGCGGTTGGGAAAGGCGGGAAGGCAGCATGCAGACACTGTGGGATGCTCCCAAAAGCTTTCTTATTGGACGCTGGGGAGCGTTCCCGCGCAGGCTCCGTCGGTACCGACGATACCCATATGTGAAGACTTATTCCTGCTGTTCCCAGAGATCACCTGTTACAGGTAAGTAACTGTGCTAAATCCTTGGTTTTGTTCTCCGTTCCTTTCCTTCCCCAAAGGGAAAAAACAGGCAGAAAATTAAACATTCTCCAACAGCTGGAAATGCAACTATCAACGATGGTGACATCCCTCAGTTTGGCAGTCATGCAGATTACATTTAAAAATCTCCTCCCTTGTGCCCCTGTAATCTCATGTTCACAGCAGCACTTCCTCCTCAATTGACTAGATTGGCCTGTTGCAGCCAGATGCAGTACACTGCACTCTCAACAGAAACTGCACTGCAATTATAAACACACAGTAGTAAATTAAGCACTTCGTCTCCATGACTGCAAGTAAGAAAGTAAAAACAATGGAAACTGTCACTCAAACCCCAAACGTCCCATAAGAATTACCTTCAGTGGGGTTAGTAACTCCTCTTAATGCTGCCTGCCCAACAGGCCATGCTAAGGTACCTGTGGTTAATCAAGAGTGAGAAAAACAGCCTCTCAACTTACAATTTTTATCTTTGGAGGTAGCTGCTTTCAGGCCACTTGATACTCCAGAGCCTCTCCTACTCCCAGGCAGCAGACAAAACCAAAAAAAAAATTATATCTGCAAAAGACAGGTTTTTTCCAAAAGTCTTCTAAAAGAGAAGCAGCTGAATAAGGAGTCGGTACCCTTTCATACTACATCACATTCCAAAATTACTTATAAGTCTGAGGGATAAGTCTGACATAGTCTCTTATAGAGACAGTGCATGGCTCTAGCAGTCAGACAGTTCATCAAGGAATTCAAGGTTCAGAATATCTTTGTCTTTCAGATAAAAGACTCTGATGCGCTCCTTTTACTAAGCGTCATTGAACTAGTGATTCAGCATCAACACTTTATCCTGAAGTCTGATCTCTCTCATGAAGACCAAAATCTCCTTTTATTGCAAATAATCCAGAAGTTGCTTCAGGACAGAATTGCCACTGCTTCACCTACACTAAAACAGTATCTGCACTCTTAAAGTCTTTTTTCTTGGAGTGCTTGTGCTTCCATCTAAACCAATCTGACTCGAGTGAAATGATACCAAGTGATTTCAAGAATTTTGTTGACTTGTCTTCCTCCCCTTGTATTTCTTCTGGAACCGATTCTCCTTTGCAGCCCAACTCTGATCCACCAATCTAGGAAGCTTCTTTTATTTTTCCCAAATTTTTCACTTACATAGAGGCTTTCTTTTGTAAACATGACTTCTTCTCCATACTTAAATCTATTAATGGACCTAAGGGACAAATATCCCTTCCAGTTCACCAAGTTTTTCTAGATCTCCAAATGGCAAAATCCATTATCATTCAATCCTGTATCTACTTGGATGCCGAATATAAAGTGCATTCTGCACCACCAGGCTTTGAAAATTATCAATTGACTGTTGTCTGTGGTGGGAGACCCAGCACTTAAGAAATCAAGATCTCTTAAATCAAGTGCAGTCTACTCTCCGGGCAGAAATCGTAAGGTACTCAACACTGTGGATAGAAAGGTTTTCAGGCAGCAGTGCTAACTTCTAGGATAGGTGGCACATCAGTTGCAAATTATGCTTACCTTCATTTGTTAATGGACTAGGCATCATTATGTCTTGGCAATTTACTAGAATCGCTGACAAAAAACTGGACCCAAAATACTATTTTCAATACAATATCAAATAAAATCTTGAAAACACCAGAGCTCAATGAGTGGTCTTATAGACGTCTACCTGCCACAGCTAATTACGTTGTCATCACCCTCTATTGGTGTATACAAACTAAAGGTGCAATTCACTGTTATATTGAACTCACTGAATGCAGTAATGCCACTACAGTATATCACCCATACTGGATATAAATGTACAAGCAATGATGTCACAATTAGGTGGCAACAATAAACTGGAGGGAGCAAAGCTATCAATCACTTAACTTAATAACTCTGTTAGCTCCATCCCCCTGGTCCAAAAAATATGGTTCAGCAACGGTGCCGTCAGTTTCGCTGGTGGTGTGGCTTCATCAGAATGAGCAGTCACTATTCTCCAAAAATAAAATGGTGCATAAGATACTGTAATCCGATAACATTGCCAATGAGGAGCTTGATAGTGAAAAAACGTCATCCAATCCTTGTAGGTCTAAAAACATAAACACTCACAATTTCCAAGTGTTTAGCTCAGCAGGAACAATCGTTGATATTCCGTTGGAATATTATTATTCTGGGGGGCTTAAACAGGTCCATTGAATGGCAATAGTTTTGTTGACTGGTTCCTTTTGTTTTCAGAGTTCTGTCTTTTTGGGAATCATGGGGATTTAAGCATGATAGTGAGTTGTTTTCACTATAATGTGGGGGACCTGCTGATTGGTTGTAACTTCACCAATAAACCTCTCATAGGGTGGCATCAACCAATAGCTCGTTACTGAGTTTTGACTGGAAGTTGGGAGTGTTTCTGTAGCAGCTGATAAGCATGCAATAAATAATACCAGGAGTCATTTCAAAGATCCAAGCCAATTTATTGTGCACAGGCTCAAACGGACACCTTTTGTGTCTGAAAGAAATGAGCAACGAAATACAGCAGCAGAATCATTATATACAATTTCACAGTTGATACAAGCAGACTTTCTATTGGTCCCACCGCCCCCTGCATCTGTCCAATCGGGGACCCTCTCTGGGCCTAGCACCCTGCTCCCCCTTCCCAGGTTATTCTAACAATGGTACAGTTTCTAGGTATTGATACAAATCTACTGCAGGGTCGTTTCTAGCTCTAGGAATGCAAGTATTGAAACATTTCTATCATCAGAACATAAGAGAATAATGAAAGATTTATGTATTCATGAAGACTCCTTATTAAGCAGTTTAAAACAGCTTTCTCAGACTTTTACAGATTTTTAGTTCTTACTAAGATGGGGGTTGGAATCAGGGCCTAACTTACAGGCCTTTCATATTTGCAGACTATTATAGGCCATAGCCTGCCACATTTCTAGTTCATAGACCACCTATCAGGATTGGATGGAGTTAACTTAAGAACATAAGATATGCCATACTGGGTCAGACCAAGGTCCATCAAGCCCAGTATCCTGTTTCCAACAGTGGCCAATCTAGGTCATACGTACCTAGCAGTTTGCCCAAAAGACACAGGTTCTGCAATGCTTGTACTAGGTCAAGCATTGATATCCTGGGTCCCTTCTTAATAATGGTTTATGGACCTTTCCTCCAGGAACTTGTCCAAACCTTTTTTAAACCCAGCTACACTAACAGCCTTTACTACATCCTCCGGTAACAAATTCCAGAGTTTGATTACACGTTGAGTGAAAAAATATTTTCTTTTATTAGTCTTAAATAGTTTACCTTGTAGCTTCATTGCATGTCCCCTAGTCTTTCTATATTCTGATAACATAAACAATCGATCTACGTTTACTCGTTCCACTCCGTTCATTAATTTATAGACTTCTATCATATCTCCCCTCAGCCGTCTCTTTTCCAGGTTAAAGAACCCTAACCTTTTTAGCCTTTCTTCATAGGAGTATCCTTCCATCCCCTTTACCATTTTGGTGGCTCTTCTCTGAACCTTTTCTAATAACGCTATATCCTTTTTAAGATACGGTGACCAGAATTGCACAAAATATTCAAGGTGCGGTCTCACCATGGAACGATATAGAGGCATTATAATATCTTTTGTTTTATTTTCCATTCCTTTCCTTATGATACCTAGCATTCTATTTGCTCTCTTGGCCGCTGCTGCTGCACACTGGGCCGAAGGTTTTAACATGTTATCCACAATGACGCCTAAATCTTTTTCCTGGGTGGTGGTTCCTAATGTGGAACCTTGCATCGTGTAACCATAGTTTGGGTTGTTGTTCCCTAGGTGCATAACTTTGCACTTGTCCACATTAAATTTCATCTGCCATTTTGATGCCCAGTCTTCCAATTTATCAAGATCCTCTTGCAATTTTCCACAATCCTCTTGGGTTTTAGCAACTTTAAATAGTTTTGTGTCATCTGTAAATTTGATAACCTCACTTGTTATTCGCTTTTCCAGGTCATTTATGAATATGTCAAAAAGCAGCGGACCCAGCACAGATCCCTGGGGTACTCCACTATTCATCTTTCTCCATTGGGAAAATTGGCCATTTAGCCCGACCCTCTGCTTTCTATCTTTTAACCAGTTCCTGATCCACAATAGTACACCTCCTCCTATGGAGTTTGTTTTTATTATCATGCTGCTCACTGAGTAATGTTAGCCTGTGGGAACTCTTTGGTGGATCCTGTGGATTTGTTGTAATTTTATTATCAAGCCACTCATTGGATCGCTTCAACCAATAGCTTATTTACTACATTTTGATTGGAAGTTGGGAGTGTTTCTTTTTAAACCTACTAGGAGTGGATGGAGTTTTTCACTATCAAGCTCCTCATTGGACAGTGTTATCCAATGGAAACTCTTTGGAGAAGATCTAAAGATGTGTGTGTGTGTGAGTGGAGTTTAATCAGGTGCTGTGGAATTGGAGTATCTTCTGAATGGGGGTAAGTTCTCACATCTTGTGTTTTTTGATTTATGGATTCCAGTATCTTATGCATTTTCAGTTTTGGAGAACAGTGACTTCTCATTCTGATAAAGCCGTGATACCGGCGAAACAGACGTCCACGGTGAAGATTGAATCTATTATAATCTTTGCTGAGCCATGTTCTTTGAACTGGGGGATGGAGCTGAGACAGTGTGATCAAGCTAAGTGATTGCTAACTTTGCTCCCTCTAGTTTGTTGCCATCTAACTGTTACATCATTGCTTGTACATTTATATCCAGTATGTGTGATATACTGTAGTGACATTACTGCATTCAGTGAGTTCAGTACAACAGTGAATTGCACCTTTATTTTGTATACGCTAATAGAGGGTGGTGATGACATAATTAGCTGTGGCAGGTAGATGTCTATAAGACCGCTCGTTGAGCTCTGGTGTTTTCAAGATTTTATTTGTTATTGTATTGAAAATAGTATTTTGGGTTCAATTTTTTGTCTATGATTCTAGTATATTTATGGTTACCTTTTTTGGCATGATTTTTTTTTGGGCAACTTACTAAACAGCTGCTAATGTGGTTAAATAATATTGATGAGTGTGCTCTACACATTATCTAATCAACCTGTGATGCCTTTGAAACAGCTTCTAGATTGTTGCACATAGCTCTGAGCCAAGCTGTTCTAGTCTACAAGAGGATCTTCACAAGCCCTTAGCTGACACGCCATGCTTGAGGGAAATGATCTATATGAAGATACCATTAAAGATGCGGTAAAATAGCCACTAAAGGGCTTTGAATATCCCGATTTTCCCCCCACCCCCACATTTAGGTGCAATCTGGGATGTACTGCTCAATTTTAGTTAAAAAGGCTGACCACGTGAAATTTTCAGCCCGATTTCAGAAACATGCACACGCTCAGAATAGACAGCAACATCATGACCACATAGATGGCCCTGCGATAAAATTTAAAATGGGGCCCTCTGTCCCATGATGCATACATGCCCCCTGCCTGCTATTTTGCAAGCAGAAACTTGCATTGGCATGCCAGTCAGAACACAAATGTTTGTGTTTCCCTTTCGTTTTCTTTTTTGGCCATGGAAAGGTATTGTTGTTACCAGAGTACTTTCTCTACTCTCTCCAGGTATTTTGGTGGCAGAACAAGAACTTTTCTGATGCCTTTTCTTGCCCCGGAGCAGAAATAGATATGGATGGTACCAGTGATGGGTTTAGACATGCTTTCCTTTTCTGAAATCGATGGCACACTTGTTTCTTATCTGGAACATCCTGGACATGCCCCCCACCATACCCCCATGCAACATGGACATGTTTGTCTGAGAGATGTCCATATACCCAGTTTTCTAAACCGGGACCAGGGACATCTTCATGTTTTGTATGTTTACATGCCCGCTTTTATATATATATTTTTTTATTTATAATTATTTTTATTTTCAAACCAATAAACAATAAAAAACACATTGTCACCAGATTACAATAAGCACAGTATATGAGCCCCCCTCCCCCATTCCTTGCACTCCTCCTTAGTTTCTCTCATCCCCATCTTTGTCAGGGGTTGTCCTAGTCTGCCTCCATCTTTCGTACGCTCCCCAAAGGTCATGACATGTTGATCTCCCTTCTCCCTGTTTGGCCATGGCTTCAGACATACAGTAAATCCAGTCTAAATGGCTGAGTATTTATTTATTTTATTTATTTAGAAGTCTTCTATACCAGTGTTTTTCAACCTTTTTTGTGCAAAGGCACACTTTTTTCATGAAAAAAATCACGAGGCACACCACCATTAGAAAATGTTAAAAAAATTTACCTCTGTGCCTATATTGACTATATATAAAGTAATTCTCTTGAATAGGAATCAAACACAAAGAAATTATTTTATAATTACTTTATTATGAAATAATAAAGTATTTTATAATTGTTCATATTTCTGTTTACTTACTCAGTGCGAAACCTGGGCCTGTTTGGCTGAACACAAAGCTGATATTCTGGCAGGAATCGAAGAAAGACACACACGTAGCTCTTCGTCAACAGCTCTCAGTCTCTCTCTGTCTTTAGTTTTTATAGCAATCAGGCTTGAAAAGCTCATCTCACACAGATATGTAGTGGAAAATGGGAGCAATGTCAAAATAGCTTTGTTTGCCGGAACGGGGAACTCCTTAGCAGTATCCAACCAAAAACTGTCCAAAGGTAGATCAGCAAATCTTAGCTTGAAACCACGATTTTGTCTCAGTTCAGTTAGTTCCTCCTGCTCCTGTAAAGTCATGTCCTTTCCACCAACTGATGCTGAGCTATAAGGGTCCCTAACCCAGTCAAGACATTCAGTGGAGACTGAAGAGAAATAACATGACAACTTCTCCTCGAGAGTTTTTAAATGTTTAACTATTATCTCACCCAGTGCAGCAGTGTGAACATCTTGCCATTGCTTGGTGAGTGTGAACATTTCAAGATTGCCACTTTCCACTTGTTGATTCCAGAGTTGCACCTTTGAACGGAATCCATTTATTTTATCTGTACTTGCAAGCAGATTTTCATTTCGGCCTTGCATTCGTGTGTTCAGCTCATTCAGATGATGAAAAATATCTGCCAGGTATGCCAGCCTTGCACACCACTCATCACTTGTAAGCAGCTTTTCGTAATCTGACCTCTCATTTATCAGAAACACTTTAAGTTCCTCCCGCAGCTCATACACACGAACCAAGACCTTGCCACGCGACAACCACCGGACCTCCGTATGAAACAGCAAGGTTTTATGCTTCGCTCCCATCTCCTCACACAAAGCTGCAAACATGCGACTTTTCACGGGTCGTGACTTTACAAAGTTTACCATGCGCACAACATCATCCAACACAGGAACTAGGTCTGCTGGTAAAGTCTTGGCTACGAGGGCCTCACGGTGTAAAAAACAATGCGTAACAATCACATCTGGATTTCTTTCCTTCACTCTGCTTACAAAGCCTTTGGTGCGCCCGACCATGGCTGCAGCTCCATCGGTGCAGACACTTGTGCAGTTTTCCCACTTAAGTCCTCCTTGTTCAAGGTATTCTGATGTGACCCGAAAAATTTCTTCTCCTGTTGTTTTTTCTGGCAATGCCTTGCAAAAAAAGAAGTTTTCTCTAATTGCATCACCATCCACAAAACGCACATTGGCCAAAAGTTGAGCATGTCCACTGATATCAGTAGACTCGTCAAGTTGCAATGCAAATTTCTCACTGATACGGATCTTTTCCAAAACCACACTTTCTATGTCTGCAGACATGTCATTAATACGTCTGGAAATTGTGTTGTCTGAGAGAGGGACTTTGTCTATTTCCTTAGCTGCTTCAGGTCCGAGCATCTCCTCTACAATAGCTTTGCAGGCGGGAAGTATTAATGTCTCTGCCACAGTGTGCGACTTTTTTGACTTGGCTATAAGTTCAGCAACTTGATAGCTAGCTTTAAGAGCTCTTTCATTTACCTTTGTGGTTTTTCTCATGAAAGTTGCCTGTTTCTCCGTGTTTTCACGCAGGCGAACAAAAAAGTCCGCATTCTTGTTTTGAAGCGAAGGGTGTTTCGTTTGGAGATGGCGTTTAAGTTTACTTGGGACCATAGCACTGTTAGATAGCTTTTCACCACACACCACACACAGTGGAGTTGGTTTCTTTGCATCTCCGGTGAAAGTAAATCCAAATGAAATATAGCTTTCGCTATATTGCCTTGTGCCAGAGAATTTCCTTGAGCTAACCATCTTTGCTTTCTTTTGATCCCCACTCATACTTGGGCTCTTATCTGGCTCCGAATTTTGTTCAGAATCCAGTTCTTTTCTTTTCAAAAATTTGTCCATCACTGCAGTATCTATTCCTGTCTCACTGTCACTCAGTACTTACTGCGCTTGTCTCCTCCAGATAGCCGCTGTCCGTCACACTCAGCACTCCATCCAGATCCATCAGTCAGCGCTCTTCTGCTCCTGTCTCCTCCAGATCCATCACTCAGCGCTCTTCTGTGCTGCGTCCCCGATAATCCTCCAGAGTCCAGATCCTTTGGTGCTCTTCTGCGCATCGGCGATCTACTGTGATGTCTTCTCCTGTCAGTGTAACAGTGACACCGGAGCTATTTATAGTCCGTAACATGCGCTTCGGCTCACAAATAGACCGATCATTAGAATCTAATGATTGGTCTATTTGTGAGCCGAGGCCACATGTTACGGATGAAATTGGAATTTTTCCCACGGCACACCAGACAATATCTCACGGCACACTAGTGTGCCGCGGCACAGTGGTTGAAAAACGCTGTTCTATACCACAGTTTCGGTCAATCAAAGTGGTTTACATTGAAACAAGTAGCATTACATTGAAACATTAAACATTGACATTTGAACTTATAACATTAAACAATGAACATTTTAACCAAAGGATAGATATGGATTAAATACATGAACCTTTTACTGAGAGTATAACATTCTCAGTTGTAAAACTTATTTATAGAAAACAATGTTGAAGTTGTGAAGGTTGTCTTAGGGTTGCTTCATATTTTCTCTTAACAGTTTTGATTATGTCTATTTACAGTGTATTATCAGTTTATTTGGATTCATGATATACTGTTAATCTCCAGGAACAAGCAGGAATAAGTCCTCACATATGGGTACGTCGGTACCGACGGAGCCCGTGCGGGAAAGCTCCCCAGCTTCTTAGAATAGAAGCTTTTGGGACCTCCCACTGCACATGCGCGCACTGCCTTCCCGCCTTCCTGAACAGCTCTCCTCAGTTTCTTTTTTTCCGCGGAGCCAGCAGGTCGTGTTCCTGTCACCGCTGAAGAAATTGTTATTTTATTTGTTTCTTTAGACCGCGTACCTGCCTTCCCCATACCGATACCGGTATCGCCGGTCTTTTCTTTCTTTCTTTAAAAAATTATAATTCTTTTTTCTTATTTTTTAGCTTTTTGGTCACTTCAGAGAGGCCTCTCGGCCTACTCAATTTCTCCTCATGGAGAAGCCAGCCCCTGGATTTAAGAAGTGTACCAAATGTAATGCTGTTATTTCAGTCACAGACACCCATGAATGGTGTCTGAAATGTTTGGGGCCTGACCATTCCATACCGGACTGCCCATCTTGCTCCCACATGTCTAAACGTGGGCTGCAGAACCGGGCCAACAAATTCCATGTGCTGTTTGCTTCAGAGAATACAGCATCACAGTCATCCAGGTCTTCTTCTCCGGATGGATCTCAGGTAACCAAACCTTCTGTGGGCAAGTCCTCAAAGAGCAAATCTCCTTCAAAGCATCGAGAGGCTCTTAGCTTAGAACTTGAGGACCCTGCCCCAGCCAAACAACCCCGGCGGGAAGTCCAACTTCCAAAAACGCCAATTCAGGGGTCTCAGGTTGATATCGATGCTACGGCCTCGACAGATCACCTGTTAGCCTGCTCTGGGGTACCGGGTCACTCCGGTACCGACATCCAGGCAGCTATGGCGTCCATGGGCGATACTGTACAGTCCATGCAGCAGGCCATCATGGCTTTCATTAAAGCTGCAACGCCATCGGTTCCGCTTTCAGCGGTTTCCGGGCCCGATACCGGTATCGTCCGCCATGCCGGTATCGAGGCCGTCCACCTCTAAACGCAAGTCGGTACCGTATGGGCTTTCGCTCCATACCGGTTCCATACCCGATACGCCCGATATCGATACCGATCGGTACGCGTATCGTGCGTTAGAGGAAAGCACCGATTCCTCTGAGGATTTTCACTCCTCTGATGATTCTGCTGAGTTTTCACTCAACTTACCTGAGGAGCCCTCTTCTCCTAAAAGGAGAATGTCCCCTCCAGAGGATTTGTCCTTCCAGGACTTTGTTTTAGATATGGCTACAGCCCTTTCTATTACCACATCCTCTGAAAAGGAACCCAGATCCAAGAAACTGGATATTTTGGGATACTCAAAGGCCCCTAAGGAGGCAGTTACCCTGCCTATCCATGAAATCCTTCAAGAACAACTGATGGATTTCTGGGAAAATCCTTTGACTTTGTCTCCTTATTCCCGTAGGTTGGACACCATGTATAGGGTCCCTCCTTCTCCTGGTTTCCAAAAGACTCAATTGCCCCACCACTCTATTGTGGTGAAGTCTGCAATGAAGAAGATTAGGAGTACCAAAAGGCACTCTTCCACCCCTCCAGGACGGGAATGTAAGACTTTGGACTCTTTTGGTAGGAAAATTTTCCAGGCTAGTATGCTTATAGCCAGGATTAATTCCTACAGTCTCTATATGGGCATGTTCCTGGAGGAACTTGCCAAAAAGGTGCGGCATTTTGCCCCCTTTATCCCTGAGGATAAAAAGCAGGGATTCCTTTCCCTAGTGAAACAACTCTTAGAGGTTTCTAAGTTCTCTAATAGGGCAGCATATGATTCCTTTGAGGGAGCCAGTAGGGCTTCGGGCATTGCTATTGCAGCCCGACGTCTTGCTTGGCTCCAGGCCTCTGATCTGGAACCTTGGGTTCTAGATGGCTTACGGAATCTGCCCTGTACAGGTGAGAACTTATTTGGGGAAGAGTGGCAAATCAAAGCCACCCAGATGGATGCTGAAAATGCCACCTTGGAAAGACTTTCAAAGTCCACTTCAATTCCTACTAAGAAAAAGTCTTTTAAAAGGCCTTACTATAAGAAGGCCAGAGTTGCTTCAAATACTGGCCAGCAGTCTTCTCAACCTCGCTATACTGCTAAGCGTCAGCAATCCAAACAAGCACGAGCTAAGCCTGCAGCAGCTACTGTAGCTCAGCAGGCTCCAACCCCTCAGGGGTTTTGACTTGCTCCTAGGGAACTTGCCACTTCTGGTTCTAACACAACCAGAACCTCTCACCATACCCGGAAGGTTGGTTCACTTTGCTCCCAGATGGGAACAAATCACAACAGAACAATGGACCCTCTCTATCATTCGAGAGGGTTACAAACTTCATTTCTCCAGCCTTCCTCCCCATCATATGGTGAGACCATTCAATTCTCCCCCATCTCTCCTAACCCTGTTGGGTCAAGAGGTTTCCTCTCTTCTTGCCCAAGGGGCCATAGAAGAGGTTCCTCTTCCTCAACAAGGGTCCGGTTTCTACTCCCCTTATTTTCTCATTCCAAAGAAGACAGGGGGATTCAGACCAATCCTAGATCTGAGAGAATTGAACAAATTTCTCTTCAAGGAGAAATTCAAAATGCTGTCTCTCGGCATTCTCCTTCCTTACCTCCAGGGTCAGGACTGGCTTTGTTCTCTAGACCTACAGGATGCGTATACACATATACTCATCCATCCATCCCACAGAAAGTATCTTCGCTTTCTGTTTCAGGGAAAACATTTCCAATACAGAGTACTCCCCTTCGGTCTAGCCTCTGCTCCAAGAGTATTCACAAAATGCATGGCAGTCGTAGCCGCATTTCTAAGAGGCATGGGAATCTTTGTCTTCCCATATCTGGACGACTGGCTCATCCGAGCTCCAACTCAGTCACAGGCCCAGATTTCCCTGGACCACACAAGGAGCCTTTTGCAGTATCTGGGACTGGTAGTAAACCTTCCCAAGTCCCAACTCATCCCTACTCAATCTCTAGAATTCATAGGGGCCCAGTTGGACACCATCACTGCAAGGGCCTACCTTCCACATGTTCGAGGCCAGCGCCTCCTGAGTTTGGCCTCCCAAGCTCAGTCCAGCACTCACTTGACAGCCAGGGAAATGCTACGCCTACTGGGTCATATGGCCTCCACAGTGCATGTGGTGCCCTATGCTCGTCTTCATATGAGAGCAGCTCAATGGACCCTGGCCACTCAGTGGACTCAGGCGTCAGGAGCGCTCTCAGACCAAATACAAACCTCCGATCGTCTGTTTTGGTCCCTCCACTGGTGGACTTCCACCAAGAATCTGTTGTTGGGGGCTCCATTTCAACCATTGCTACCCCAAGCAACCCTCACAACAGATGCCTCCCAAACAGGGTGGGGAGCCCATCTGCAAACTCTCTCCACTCAGGGCACTTGGTCTCTACAGGAGTCCACCCTTCATATCAATCTTCTGGAACTGCGAGCAATTTACCTTGCCCTCAAGGTCTTCCACTCCCTCCTAGCCAACCTCACTGTCCTAGTTCAGACGGACAATCAGGTGGCCATGTTTTACATAAACAAACAAGGAGGGACGGGCTCTCTGTCGCTTTGCAACGAAGCTCTAAGACTATGGGCCTTCGCCAGAGAGCATCAGATTCACCTGCTAGCAGTGTATCTCCCAGGAGTTCAAAACTCTCGGGCAGACAGGCTCAGTCGAGTTCTGCTGCCACACGAATGGTCCCTACATTTGGACCAAATAAACCGAATCTTTCAGGAATGGGGGACCCCGGACATAGACCTCTTTGCAAGTCCGTGGAATGCCAAACTTCCCCGGTTCTGTTCCAGAACTCCGTGTCAGGGAGCTCAGGCTACAGACGCCTTTCTCCTGAATTGGAATCAGGCATTCCTATATGCCTTTCCACCCATTCCTTTGATTCCCAAGACTCTGTTCAAACTCCAGAGGGATCATGGAACTATGATCCTCATAGCTCCACGCTGGCCACGCCAAGTGTGGTTCCCTCTACTTCTACAGCTCTCCCAGGGATCCTACTTGGATCTGGGAGCTGCGCCAGACCTCCTGTCTCAGGAGGAGGGGACTTTGTGGCACCCAAACCCCAAATCCCTTCACCTCAGTGCTTGGTTACTGAAGGCTTAAGCCTTCAAGACTTTCATCTTTCCCAACCAGTGAAAGATATCCTTTCTGCCTCTAGGAAACCCTCTACCAGGCGTTCCTATGCTTTCAAATGGAAACGTTTTTCCATTTGGTGTGCTCAGCAGGGTCTTGACCCTCTGGCACTTCCTTTGAATTCTCTTCTTGATTATCTCCTGCATCTATCCAATGCAGGCCTCAAGACGAATTCGGTAAGAGTCCATTTAAGTGCTATTGCAGCATCCTTGAAACATATAAATGGACAACCTATCTCCTCTCATCCTCTTGTTGCAAGATTCATGAGAGGCCTGACTCTCACTAAACCTCCCATCAGACCACCCCCGGTCGCATGGGATTTGAATCTAGTGCTCGGTCAACTTATGAAGCCACCTTTTGAGCCAATGTTTTCCACCTCCTTGAAATTTCTTTCCTGGAAGGTCATCTTCCTCATTGCAGTCACTTCGGCTCGCCGCATCAGTGAGCTGCAGGCTTTAGTGGCTAATCCACCTTACACAAGATTTCATCATGATAAGGTGGTCCTTAGGACGAATCCCCACTTTATGCCTAAAGTGGTCTCGCCTTTTCATCTTAATCAAGAGGTATATCTACCTGTCTTTTTTCCAGCTCCTCATGCATCCAATGCAGAGAGGAACCTTCATACTCTGGATTGTAAAAGAGCTCTCGCTTTTTACCTTAATAGGACTCAGCCACATCGAAAGTCTTCTCAACTTTTTGTGGCCTTTGATCCTTCCCATTTGGGACTTCCAGTCTCCAAGCGTACACTTTCCAATTGGATTGCTCAGTGTATTTCTTTTGCTTACCAGAGCAAAAACATTTCTCTGGAAGGCCATGTCACTGCTCACAATGTGAGGGCCATGGCAACTTCTATGGCTCATCTGCACTCTGTTTCCATAGATCAGATCTGTCGAGCCGCTACCTGGGCCTCGGTTCATACCTTCACAGCCCATTACTGTTTGGACAAGGACTCCCGCCGGGATGCCTTGTTTGGCCAGGCTGTCCTCAAGCACCTGTTCCATTCCTAAACAACTCCTGCCCACCTTCCCAGAATGGATGCCTGAGATCCATACGAAGATGGCGAACCTTTACAGGGGATCCCATGCATCTAAGCTAGGGAGTCCCCATATGTGAGGACTTATTCCTGCTTGTTCCTGGAGATAGCACAGTTACTTACCTGTAACAGGTGATCTCTGGGAACAGCAGGAATTAGTCCTCACAACCCACCCACCTCCCCTAGGAGTTGTATCTTTTATCTATCTATCTTCCTGTCCTCTCTCTGTTGACTCAGCTATAAACTCGAAACTGAGGAGAGCTGTTCAGGAAGGCGGGAAGGCAGTGCGCATGTGCAGTGGGAGGTCCCAAAAGCTTCTATTCTAAGAAGCTGGGGAGCTTTCCCGCACGGGCTCCGTCGGTACCGACGTACCCATATGTGAGGACTAATTCCTGCTGTTCCCAGAGATCACCTGTTACAGGTAAGTAACTGTGCTTTATAGTATTAGCTATTTACAGGGAGCTAGGTGTGTACTGGCATGAATTAGGGAGAGTGGTTAATGGTGCTATGTTGAGTGGGGATTCTCAGGGTCGCGGGTGTACCAGAATGTTCAATAAATATGTCTTTAGGTCTTTTTGAAATTTCAGTAAATCAGTGGTGGATCTTATGTTCTCTGGAAGATTGTTCCATAATATAGGTGCACTGAGGGAAAAAGCTCTGTTACTTGTTACATGGTTAGTCTTGTGGTAATTTGTTGGAACCGTTAGTGTGTTTTGAGTACAACCTCTTCTTAAAACGGTCGTTAGGGGATATTTTTAGAAGGTTGGAGAGAGATGATGGTGATATGTTTTTTATAAGTTTAAATACGGTTGTAAGCAGTTTGTATCTTATTCTGCTTTGGATCGGCAACCAGTGGAGTTTGTATAATATCAAGGTTATGTGTTCGTGATATGTGCTTTGTGTTATACGAGCTACCATGTGTTGGGCTATTTGGAGACTGTGTAATGCTTGTTTTGGGAGTCCTTGGTATATACTATTGCAATAATCTATGTGGGGGAGAATCAAGGTCTGTAGAACAGTTCTGAAGTCGTGATTAGTAAGGAGGGTCCACAGCTGTTTTATCATCTTTAGTTATATATTATTCGAGTAGTTGCCTTTGTGTGATGCTAAGCTTAGTGTTTCATAACTCCTAGATATTATACTTCAGATTTTACTTCTAAGGAGGCCTCTTTAACTTGAATGTATGAAGGTGGGGTGAATTTTTGGTTTCTGGATATGAAGAGGAGCTCTGGGTTTTTTTTTATAATTAATCATTAGGTTAGGCGATTGTAACCATTTTGATATATCATTAAAGCATGCGGTCAACCATTCAAAGTTAGGTAAGTAGAGCATTATATCGTCTGCATATATGGAATATTTAACGTTAAATTTTTGAATTATTTGGCATAGGGGCTGGAGGTAAATGTTAAATAGAAGGGCAGAGTGCTGAGCCTTGGGGGAGGCCTTACTTTTGGTCATATGCTGAGGAAGTGTTTTGTCCAATTCTTCCTTGTGTGCATTCAGATAAATATGATTGGAACCATTGCAATGTAGTGCCATGTATCCCAATTTGTCCAAGCCTATTTAGCATGATTTTATGATTAATGGAATCAAAGGCAGCAGTAATGTCTAGAAAGATTAATATAAAAGCATGTTTTGTGTTTATGCCTTTTATCAAGTTGTTAAAAAGGACTAGTAGGAGGGTCTCAACTCCATGAAATGGATGAAAGCCATATTGGTGGGTATCAAGAAGTGTGTTCATCTCAACATGATCTGGGAGTTTGTTGTAAACAACTTTTTCAATTATTCTTGCTAGAAATGGTAGACTGGATTTTGATCGGTAAGATACAAGATTTAGTTTGTCCAGAGAATTGCTTTTTAGGATGGGGTGGATTATTGCCTGTTTTAGGCAATTAGGCATTAGTCCTTTGGTTAGGGATTTGTTTACAATGTTAAGGATTATTGGAGCAAATTCTGCATGGGTTAATTTTATACAGCTGACTGGGCATGGGTCAAGGCTGGATGTGGTTGTGTTGATATCTGCTATGATTTTGTTTAAGTAGTCTAATTTTATTTGATAAAATGTTGACCATTTCATTTGGTTTGGTGTTTTGGGTAGGAGGTCCAAGTCTGCTTGGTCATCTGGTGGGTTTAGTTTTTTTGAATAGTAGTTTGCCAGGATCTGAGGATCTATGTCTTGATTGTAGTGTTATTTGGTATATGCGTAAGGGACTTCACAATTTCAAATAAATCTCTTGGACGATTCAGTCATTTTAATAGGATGTTAATGTGGAAATCTCTCTTTTGTTTATTTAAGGTATCACGGTAGACTGAGAATATTCATGTATGCTTGTCTATCTTCTGGAGATTTTGAGCGTCTCCATCTGTGTTGTCTTTTCCTCAGCTGTCTTTTTAGGTTTCTTAATTCTTGAGAATCTTGTTTTTCTATAATTTGTCTGTGTGTTTGATCTAGTAGCTGCTTTTGTTATAGTGGAATTCCAGGTGGTTATTAGATTGTTTAGATCATTTAGGTCATCCATGTTGGAATTGAGGTTTGGGATAGTTTCATTTATGAATGCATCCTTATCAAATCTCTTGAATCTTTTTTGATGGTTGGTTCTATTTTCATGATTTCTTGTTGTTGAGATGTAGGCCAGTGAGAATTTTATTAGATAATGATTAGACCATAGTACTGGTACTGATTGGGGAGTGCTAGTTTTAGGGTGATTATAGATTTTGTTAGGTATGAAAATTTGATCTAGGGTATTTCCTTTGTTATGGGTTGGAACTGTTATTGGTTGATAAGACATATCTGCTATAGCATCCAGGAAGGAAGTTGCATGGATATTGTATAGGGAGGCCAGGTTAAAGTCCCCTAGTAATATCATTTGCTTGTTTCCAATATAGTTGTTAAGCTGTTGTGGTCAGTTGTAGGAGGGTCTATATAGAAGACAAAAAGAGAGATATATGTTTTCAATTACTAGTATATCCATGTCCTCTATTTTTTTGAATTATTGAGAGGTATGTTTTACGTTCTTGACCAAGGCTAAGACTCCTCCCCCTCGTTTTGTTGTTCTAGGAAAGTGGTATATATCATAGTCTGGGAGTGCTAATTGGTTAACACTTGAAGCCCCAAAAGGAATTTTACTTTGAAACCCCAAATTGCATCGGAGGACATGAGGGAAGGCTCTTCTGTGCTCCCTGAGCCGGCCAATCACATCGAGACAAAAGAACTTAAACCGCCACTGCTGGGGCGTGCCCGTGCCTTGCGGGCCCGTGCCTGAGGGCCTCGCCAGAAGGGCCCTTTGGCGTGGCCCTTAGGCGTAGGACCGTGCGGGACCAGGAAACGGCTGCCATATGGTTGGTTCTGTCTACCGTTATGTGTATTGTAGTTTAAATGTAATGTAATCTATGTACTGTAGTTTCATGTTGTCATGTTTTCCCTGTGTGATGTATTCCCAGTTTCCACTGCTTTGATATAATGATAAAGTGGTGCGTGTATTCTTACCTTTGTATAACCTTTGTATTGTTTTGTGACCGCTTTGATTGAAGGAAAAAGCGGGATACAAGACTTGTTAAATAAATAAAGAAATTATCATGACGACTGCGTTTAGCATGAAATGCAGATGTGAATTAATGTGAAGTTACTTATTTGTTAAATATGTGCAGCATGTGACATCATTACATGACGTCATCATGTGTTTATTGTTTGTAATGTCAGAATAAAACTGTAAACAGTGATTGAGATGCGCCACCTAGTGGGAACATGAATTTTTACCCAGAAGCCCCAAAGTACGTCAATTGACGCATCCAAGGCAATTGAGTGTGTCAATTGACATACTTTGGGGCTTCTGGGTATAAATTCATTTTCCTGCTAGGTGGTGCATCTGTCATTAATTTTCGATGCAATCATATGTTGGTCAATTTTCAGAGTGGTAAAATATCATAAATAGCGAACGCACTCCACTAGAACAAACTAGTTATGTTATCAAAACAGATGAAAAAAACTTTTATCATTCACCAAAGTTTCTTTGTTAAAAAACCAACAGGGGAGGTCTCAGAACTAGCGGGCTTTCAGCTTTTCAGCAGATTTATAGAAAATCTATATAATTGCCCCATTGCATCAATGACCATCCATTGTGGATAACACAAGCAATATACAAGAGAACGCATCCATATAACTTAGCTTCATAAACTGTAATCTGATGAGATCACTCTGGTGCCCCAACGCCTCAATCAAGCACTCTTCAAGCGTTTTGCTACGGAGCTTCATCAGGGGAATTTTGCCAACCAACTAGCACAAAGAAACATAAACACAATTTTAAAAAATCACCCATCAATATCACATACCTCATATCATAATCCCAAATTACACTCACCCAAAGAACCAAAGCATGCTGTATAACAAATCAACCTTCGGCTTCCCTCAACATCTCCGATCAGACCTCAAAAACGCCGCACATGCGGGCTATCAAACAATCCTATTCATAAAATACATAGCATATATAACGTCAGGAACTCCTCAATTAAAGAAACTCCACCCCCCAAAAGAAACGTCGCATAATGCACCAAGCAGCTTACTGAATGCAAACCGCCATGTATACATCACAACACTCAGAAAACGTCAGAGCTACTACCAATCAAACACATACCCTCCAGTCAATTTGCATATTCAGACCTTCTGGGACCACTGTACGCACACAAAAAATCCACTTTTGCTCACAAAACAATAAGGATTGCTCTCTTGTTTTATCATCCCTACCCGCTAACACTTCATCCAGACAAAAACATCTTAAATCAGTAAAGGAATGCCAAAAATCCAAACAGTGTTGTACTAATGGAGCCTCCCGCACTTGACAACTTATCCTACTTTTATGTCTATCATCCATATCCGAAATTGCCGTTTAGTCTTACCAATATACAACAACTCACACGGACATAAGATCCCATAAACCACCAAGACCGAATCACAAGCAGTCTGTTTTCTCAATTTAAAACTTCTACCATGATATACCAATTGAGTAATATTAGAAGAGACCTCACAGATCAAGCATTTACCGCATTTGCTATGCCCCCCAGGACCACCGATAGGGGACGTAACACTGAAGGACTCAATAGCTCTTGCAAATTATGATGCCGTTGCCAAACACATCTGACACTCTTTAGTTCTAAACCAGGAATAATGCGCAATACATTAGCATGTCTCTTAATGATCATTTGGTGAATGATAAAAGTTTTTTTCATCTGTTTTGATAATAACATACCTAGTTCGTTCTAGTGGAGTGCATTCACTATTTTTTATGATTAATTTTCGATGCACATATTTGAACATCTTGACCTTGCTAACAAAGTCATGGAACATGAGTGGCATGGTTCTAGCAGTGGCGCTGGTATACAACTTCGAAGATGCATTTGCGTCAATTGACGCACTTTGGGGCTTCTAGTGTTAAGTTGAACTCTGTGTTAGTGATTCATGTTTCAGTAACAAAGAAGATGTCTGAGTTGGTATCTTGGATTTCATCTAGTATAATCGGAATTTTGTTTTTTTATTGATCTAGCATTTACTAAGGAACATTTCAGTGTGCATTCTGTTGGGTTGTCTATTTGTACTTCATTGTTTTGTAACTTGGTGGGGTTAATGTGAATGAGTCTATTGTGTAGCTGTTTTCTACAAGAGTCCTTGTAGTGTATGAAACATTGGTTGGGGTGTCTGAAATGATGCATTATGGGAATTGTTTGAGTGTGGGTCTGTGGGTAGGTTAGGGAGAGCACTTGTGTTATGAGGCAAATTAGAATGATAATGCTAGAGATCAAACTTACAGTGTAGCATTTTTCCATGTTTATATAGATATTATTGTAACAGACACTGGTAGGACTGGAGAATCAGGAATTGGAAAGACTGGGTTCTTTCTTTCTTTCTTTTCTTTTAGTCACTCTGATCCACTCTAAGGGCCCTTTGGCGAGGTCCTTAGGCGCAGGCGTGCCTGAAGCGCTGGTCACTTATATGGTGAGGCAATGACGCTGCTAGTGCTGAGTTCAGGGGGCGGAGCTTGAGGCTGTGTGGGGTTTCTCCTACCTGCTCTGATGGAGTGATCTGTGCAGTCTCAGTGTCTGTGGCCTGGTTCCAGTGCAGAGAGACGCTCTTTTTTTTTCCCCCGATGGGGAGTGTGCCTGAAGAGCTGTTACTTCTGAGATATCGGGCATCAACTTCTCCCTCCAGTGTCTGGCTACCGCCATGTGGGCTGCGATAATACACATATGAGCCAGGACTTGGGCCTCCTTTTTGATTCCCCATATCGATTGATTTAACAGATAGGCCTCCGGGTCATGTACCCATTGCTTCTCCCCCTCCCCCTAATCCCCTCAATACTCTCTTGCACTTTCTGCCAAAACCCAACAGCCAACTGGCATCCCCACCACATGTGGAAGAAGTCCCCTTCCTTCCCATATCTCTGCCAACACAGCCTCCCTATGGACAATTCCATCTTATGCAACTTGGCTGGATCCCATTATCTTATAGGCGTGTTCCACTAGCTGACTCACCTCTGATTATTTTCTCGGTATGGTCATATATCTGTAGCCATTGCTTCCACCCTAATTCAGTCCCCTTCCCATCTTTTACAGAATTGGGGTTCCACCCTCGCTGTAGCCAGCAGGATCTTATACAGGATAGAAATGAATCCCCTGGTTCCCTCCCAAGTTGAAAATGCAATCTCAAACGCCTGATGTTTTCCTGAGTGGGCCCCTTTCGTCTGGCCAGTCTGCACATAGTGACACACTTGGATATAATAAAATTCTTGCCCATCCCACACCAGGAGCTGTCGCCTCAGTTCTGCTATACTCTTCGTCTTCTCCGTCTCATCCACCATGTACCCTACTCTATCTAGTCCCATCTGCTGCCATTCTTTATAAACCCCATAAAGTAAACCAGGCTGAAAGTTCACATTATATCGCAGAGGTGTATTCCAGTATAGCCCTTTTTCCCTCACAAAGGCTCCCAGAATCGATCCCATACTTGCAGGCTACATTGCACAAATGGAGATACACCACCTACCCCTGCCCTTCATCAAGCCATAGCAATTTTCCCAATGGTATGGGGCTGCCCAATTCTTGCTCAGTCATCACTACTGCTTCCCCCAGTCTGCTCTCTCCCAATCAATCACTTCCCTCAACAATGCACTTACATAATAGCCTTTGAGATCATGAGTGCCTAGCTACCCCTCCCCACAAGTTCGCATCAGCACTGCAGTTGCCACATGTGGGGACCATTGTCTCCAGATGAAGTCAAATATCCGTTTTTGCCATGTATGCAAGATCTCATCTGAAATAGCTATGGGTAGCATCATAAAGAGAAATGAGAGTCTCGGCAAGACGTTAATTTTGACCATTGCTATCCGGCCTATCCACCTATGACAGTGTAACTCTCTTCCACCTCTCCAAATCACCGTACACCGCTACCCACAAATTTTCATGGTTAAGCTTATAATGTTCTTCCCAATTGGCTCCCACTTGGACTCCCAAATAGCAAATAGTCTTCCTGGCCCATCGAAAGGGAAAGAGTTCTTTCAAACGTGTCTTAAGATCCCCACTCAGATGCACCTTTAGGATTTCTGTTATGGCAAATTTCATCTTCTACCCCAATCGGCTATAAACCGAAATCTCTCACATAAGGTTCGGCAACAAAATAAATTATGAAGTTAGTGTATAGATGACATTGTCCTCAAAATGTCCTATTTTGTACTCCCCCACCCTCCATCCCACTTGCACCCCCCTCACAGCACCATTGGTCCTCATCTGCTGCACCAAGGGTTCTATTACCAGCACAAACAGTAGCGGTGACAGCAGGCAGCCCTCATAGGTGCCCCTACCTAGTCAAAACTCCTTGGAGTACACCCCATTGACTCACACGTGTGCCGTCTGTTCCACATATAATGCTTTAATCTATGCAATGAACTTGGGACCTAACTCTACCTGCTCCAAAGCCTTTATCATAAATCCCCGTTCCATGCAGTCAAATGCTTTTTCAGCATCGACAACCACCAGGATCATGTTCTCCTTACCTTGCCTCGCCTTCCAAATCAAGTTCACCAGTTTGCATACATTATCTCTGGCTTGATGCCCCAGGATAAATCCCGCCTGATCTTCTCATATACTATCTTCGTAATCACCTCTTACAGTCTGTTAGCCAGTACCTTAGCTAGAATTTTGGCGTCAAAGTTAATCATCAAGATCGACCTATAGGAGCCACACATCATGGTATCCTTCCCTGATTTAGGCAAGACAGTTATCCCAGCAGCGTATATGGATGCCGGGACCTTCCCACTCAGCACTGTTAAAGACTTTCACCATGCAGTCTACCAGTAACTCCAGATGTTTCCGGTAGAAGACAGTAGTATATCCATCTAGCCGGGGAGCCTTCTCTCTCTCCTCATGCTCTGAAGAGGTCTACCAACTTCTTCACGTGAAATCTCTCCACCCAACTTCACCACTCCGACTGGTGGGAGTACCCCCAAGGTATACTCCTGCAGGTATGCAGTAATTTCATCCACCCTAGCAGTCTGCTCACTCCAATACAGATCCGAATAAAAACTACAGAAGGCTTCCTGCTTTTCCCTCTGTATAATGCAACTTTCCAGTTACATCCCTAACTTTAATAAATTGTTGATACTTCATCTGGGCCTTCAGTTTGATGGCCAAGAGCCTTCTTGCCCTGTTTCCCCACTCAAAGAATGTTTGTCTTACCTTAAGAAATTTGAATGCAACATCTCTAGTCAGCAAAACCATCAATTCTCTGTGAATAGCATTCAGCCTAGCCTACCACCTCCCCCTGCCCCCACTTTGCATGCCCCACCTCTAAGTCACGCAATTCATCCTACGGGGCCTAAACAGTCTATCTATGTTTACCCATTCCACTCCATTCATTAATTTATAGACCTCTATCGTATCTTCCCTCAGCCATCTCTTTTCCAGGTTGAAGAGCACTAACCTTTTTAGCCCCTCCTCATAGGGGTATCCTTCCATCCCCTTTACCATTTTGGTGGCTCTTCTCTGTACCTTTTCTAATTCTGCTATATCCTTTTTATGATATGGCGACCAGAATTGCACACAATATTCAAGGTGCGGTCGCACCATGGAACGATACAGAGGCATTATACTATCCTTTGTTTTATTCTCCATTCCTTTCCTTATGATTCCTAGCATTCTATTTGCTTTCTTGGCTGCCACTGCACACTGAGTAGAGGGTTTCAACATGTTATCCACGATGACCCCTAAATCTTTCTCCTGGGTGGTGGTTCCTAATGTGGAACCTTGCATCGTGTAACCATAGTTTGGGTTGTTCTTTCCTAGGTGCATAACTTTGCACTTGTTCACATTAAATTTCATCTGCCATTTGAACATCCAGTCTTCCAGTTTATTAAGGTCCTTATGCAATTTTTCACAATCCTCTTGGGTTTTAACAACTTTGAATAATTTTGTGTCATCTGCAAATTTGATTACCTCACTCATTATTCCCATTTCCAGGTTGTTTATGAATA
Organism: Ichthyophis bannanicus; assembly: GCA_033557465.1. Classification (NCBI taxonomy): domain Eukaryota; kingdom Metazoa; phylum Chordata; class Amphibia; order Gymnophiona; family Ichthyophiidae; genus Ichthyophis; species Ichthyophis bannanicus. Next base: position 749,928,954 of record CM066032.1, read on the forward strand.
TGCTAAAAAGCAGCGGACCCAACACAGATCCCTGCAGTACTCCACTATTCACCTTTCTCCATTGGGAAAATTGGCCATTTAGCCCTACCTTATGCTTTCTGTCTTTAACCAGTTCCTGATTCACAATAGTACTCTGCCTCCTCTCCCATGACTTTTTAATTTTGCCAATAGTCTCTCATGAGGAACCTTGTCAATGGCTTTCTGAAAATCTAGATACACTACATCGACCTACCCACCTTTGTCTACCTATTTATTTACACCTTCAAAAAAGTATAACAGATTAGTAAGACAAGACCTTCCCTCGCTAAAACCATGTTGGCTGTCTCTATTAAACCGTGACTATCTACATGTTCAGAAATTTTGTTCTTAATAATGGTTTCTAACATTTTTCCCGGTACTGACATCAGGCTCACTGGTCTGTAGTTTCCCGGATCACCTCTGGAACCCTTTTTAAAAATTAGCGTTACATTGGCCATTCTCCAACTTTCAGTATTACTGATGATTTTAATGATAAGAACATAAGATATGCCATACCAGGTCAGACCAAGGTCCATCAAACCCAATATCCTGTTTCCAACAGTGGCCAATCTAGGTCATACGTACCTAGCAGTTTCCCCAAAAGACAGGTTCCACAATGCTTGTACTGGGTCAAGCATTGATATCCTGGGTCCCTTCTTAATAATGGTTTATGGACCTTTCCTCTAGGAACTTGTCCAAACCTTTTTTAAACCCAGCTACGCTAACAGCCTTTACTACATCCTCCGGTAACAAATTCCAGAGTTTGATTACACGTTGAGTGAAAAAATATTTTATTTTATTAGTTTTAAATAGTTTACCCTGTAGCTTCATTGCATGTCCCCTAGTCTTTCTATATTCTGATAACGTAAACAATCGATCTACGTTTACCCGTTCCACTCCGTTCATTAATTTATAGACTTCTATCATATCTCCCCTCAGCCGTCTCTTTTCCAGGTTAAAGAGCCCTAACCTTTTTAGCCTTTCTTCATAGGAGTATCCTTCCATCCCCTTTACCATTTTGGTGGCTCTTCTCTGTACCTTTTCTAAAATCGCTATATCCTTTTTAAGATATGGCGACCAGAATTGCACACAGTATTCAAGGTGCGGTCTCACCATGGAACGATATAGAGGCATTATAATATCTTTTGTTTTATTTTCCATTCCTTTCCTTATCATACCTAGCATTCTATTTGCTCTCTTGGCCGCCGCTGCACACTGGGCCGAGGGTTTTAACATGGTATCCACAATGACGCCTAAATCTTTTTCCTGGGTGGTGGTTCCTAATGTGGAACCTTGCATCGTGTAACCATAGTTTGGGTTGTTCTTCCCTAGGTGCATAACCTTGCACTTGTCCACATTAAATTTCATCTGCCATTTTGATGCCCAGTCTTCCAATTTATCAAGATCCTCTTGCAATTTTTCACAATCCTCTTGGGTTTTAACAACTTTAAATGGTTTTGTGTCTTCTGCAAATTTGATAACCCCACTTGTTATTCCACTTTCCAGGTCATTTATGAATATGTCAAAAAGCAGCGGACCCAGCACAGATCCCTGGGGTACACCACTATTCACCTTTCTCCATTGGGAAAATTGGCCATTTAGCCCTACCCTCTGCTTTCTATCTTTTAACCAGTTCCTGATCCACAATAGTACATTGCCTCCTATCCCATGACTCTTTAGTTTTGCCAAAAGTCTCTGATGAGGGACCTTGTCAAAGGCTTTCTGAAAGTCCAGATACACAATATCAACCGACTCACCTTTGTCCACCTGTTTATTCACTCCTTCAAAAAAACATAACAGATTAGTAAGACAAGATCTTCCTTGTCTAAAGCCATGTTGGCTGTCTCCCATTAGGTTGTGACTATCTACATGCTGAGTAATTTTATTCTTTATGATGGTTTCTACCATTTTTCCCGGTGCTGACGTCAGGCTCACCGGTCTGTAGTTTCCCGGATCACCCCTGGAACCCTTTTTAAAAATTGGTGTTACATTGGCTATCCTCCAATCTTCAGGTATTAGAGATGATTTTAATGATAGTTCACAGATTACTGATAGCAGTTCTGCACTCTCATATTTCAGTTCTTTCAACACCCTTGGATGTATACCATCCGGCCCAGGTGATTTGCTACTCTTCAGTTTATCTAATAGTTGTAAGACATCCTCCCGATGTATCGATATTTCCTTCAATTCTTCCGCACCTTTAAATACCACTTCAGTCATGGGTAACATCCCTACATCTTCCTCAGTAAAGACCGAAGCAAAGAATTCATTCAGTCTCTCCGCTATTGCCTTGTCGCCTCTTAGTGCTCCTTTAACCCCTTTATCATCTTGTTATTAGATGAATCTTTCCTCTCCACATGTCCTATGTGAATTCCATGCTGTAGGCATATATCTGTCTGTTTAAATACAGACACCCATATTTAGGCCTACATATTCATATTTATCTTTGTGTGTATTTTATGCCCTTCCATATCTCACTATAGATATATTCTTATATATATGTATGTATGTGATGAGATATTTTATTATAGATAGATCTGTCTCCACATACGTATCTATCTCACTATCTATGCTCATATAGCTATCTGTTTCTGACAGAGGGATTTTGCCGATACCTCTGCTATTCAGCAGGTTTGGGATTCTACACGCACAACCACTCCTATGGTAGTCAACAATTCTTATACCATAACCTAACAGGTTTAGGTACCTCTGAAGCTCTCCGTAGCTAATATCTCTCCTAGCTTACCCCAGTTAGGAGAGATATTGTGGATCTTCAGTTACTCACAGGCTTAACGCCTCAGGCATTTGTCTTCATCCTGGGATACAAGGGGTTCCCATACCTTCTCGCCCCACAAGGACTGTGCTTGTTTGTCCAAATCGGTTAGCCTTTCTCTTTTTGCTCCCAAGAGTGAGATACTCTGCCGCTAAAAGAGTTTGGTTTTTACCATACAGCTTTTGCTGAAGGCCCATCGTTTTTGTACTACCCCAGTTTTTTTCTACCAGGGGTGCCTGTTACCCTTCAGGATTCTGACCTCCTCTGTTTTTCCTACAGGTTTATTACCTCCACTTTCAGTGAGGTCCTCTTCACGGTTCCTCTATTGGCTTCCCAGTAGATCCATGAACCTCCATACTTCTATGAAATCCTGTTGGCGGAGGTCCATATTGCAATATTCTTTGCAATATCATTGATAACAATCATTATCCACACATGGACTCCTTTCCTGCAGTCCTGTGCTAGGTTAGCTGTTCCACAGCATCTTCCTTCTTCAACTCCTACCCTCCATCCTCAGGATGCCTGGTGTTGTGGGGGATAGCATGTTCCAATCTATGCCATGCTCGGACTCCAGGCATCTCAGCTTGGGAGTCCCCATATGTGAAGACTCATTCCTGCTTGTTCCTGGAGATAGCACAGTTACTTACCTGTAACAGGTGATCTCTGGGAACAGCAGGAATAAGTCTTCACAACCCACCTACCTCCCCTAGGAGTTGTATCTCTATCTATCTTTCCTTTCCTCTCTCTCTCTCTCTTTGTCTCAGCTATGAAACTCAACTGAGGAGAGACAGTTGGAAAGGCGGGAAGGCAGCACGCAGGCGCTGAGGGATGCTCCCAAAAGCTTTCTGATTGGACGCTGGAGAGCGTTCCCGCGCAGGCTCCGTCGGTACCGACGTACCCATATGTGAAGACTTATTCCTGCTGTTCCCAGAGATCACCTGTTACAGGTAAGTAACTGTGCTGTCTTTCAAAATGGCCTTTTGACCTGCTACCTGGTGTGAATCTGATAGTTCACAGATTAGTAATAGTTGGTCTGCAATATCATATTTTAGTTTTTTCAGCACCCTTTGGATGTATACCATCCGGTCTAGGTGATTTGTTGCTCTTCAGTTTATCAAATAGTTGTAATACATCTTCCTGGTTTATCAATATCTCTTTCAATTCTTCTGCTGCATCACCTTTAAATACCATTTCAGGCACTGGTAATGTTTGAAGACTGTTGCACTCCCTATGTCAGCCCACAGTCCAAGCTCTTTTCAGTTGCACTGTCCGGAGCTGTTTCCCTTTAGCAGCAGCAGCAGCACTGTTATGGATTCTTTACAGATCTGATCTGACAGCTGCACTGCCTGGATCAGTCAATTTCCAGCATTGGTGGCACAGAGATGGAACATTTTCAAAGTTTGTTACCTGAACTGCACTGAACAGAGTAGCTCCTCTCCAGCAGTGGTGCCATCCATACACCAGCTTTTCAAAGGTCTATTCTGCCATGCATATCAAAGCAGTTTTCCTCCTGTAGTGTCTGCACTGATGAGATAAATTTAGCTCATCTTCCCCATGCCACTGGCCGGATTACACTTTCTCTAGCAGTGAGCAGCATAGTCAAATTAGTCTTTGCTATTGCTCCTTCAGCTGTGTTGAAGGAACTACCCTCCTTCCACCAAGGTACCGATGAAGAATTTATTTTTTGATGCTGATTGGTAAAATGGTGCAGATTCACAACAGTGGCAGCATTGCTGATAGTATGATTATACAAATATTTCATCAGCTGTGCTCATCAGAATAATAACACTATAAGGTTCTTCATAAGTGATGCTTCAGCAGCATTAAGCAGGAGGTCTTTTGTAAGACTTGTTCCAAATCCTAGCTAAGGTCTTATCATTTTTGATGAACTTGAACCGGCTAGCGCCTCAACTTCATGCGTCAACACAGTGCTGAACCTCTCATGATGCCCAGACACCATACCTACAAGAGGTTTATTCTGCCAGACCACAAGGGTTGTTGTCCCTTAGCCTCTGAAACTCTTTGAACAGTGTGTATCTGAAGAGGTTTTGCCCACAACATATGTGGACTAAACACCCAAGGGACTCTTTTTCAGAACCTGGGGGTTTTTGATGATAGAAAGTTTTCTTTCATATTACTTTTGTGCCATACTGGTGTGCAGCACAACTGCTAGGCACCTGAATGTTTCAATGGCATCACTGATACTGTAAGAAAAGAGCCAGTCGGTGGGTAGCTCACAGACAATTGAGCCACGGATGGGTCCCCTGTTACCACGTAACACTTTTATTTAAGTCATCAGCGCACAGGCATAGCAGGCTCAAAAACACCTGCAGTCTAGCTACTGAACCTTCTCCAGATACTCTCGCTACTAGTGTTATAAATATTGGAACCTTCCACTACAGCTGTATCCATCAGGAGTTCTCAAACATATCTCTGATGCTATGGGATGTCTGCCATCTAGATCTACTCTCCTTTTCTACCATATTAAAAAAAAAAAGAAGAAAGAAAGAAATGACGACAAGATCTTAAGGGCTTAGCAGTTCCTTAGCCAGGCTGCTAGTACATAATATTCATTTTCACCCTTTCTATTTCAGAAACTGAATGTTCTTCCTGTTCAGGGGCCGTCATCACGCGTATCTGATAACATCATCAAAGGAAAATGGGGCCATTGCCGACTTCTCTGCCTCCCCTCAGCAAGCCAACAGCTATCTGGAGTTGCACTTTTGTTTTCCACCTCACTGTCATCGTGCTTGTGACCCTGGAAAATAGCTTCCATTCTTACACAATTAAAAAAGCACAAATCAGGAAAATTCTTTAACAGTTTTTGGGCTTGCTATAAAAACTGCTCTCAATAAGAGAAAAAGGGGGAAGTGGGAACACACACCAGCATGTGTTTCTTCCAAGATCTGCAATTCTATAATAAAAGTACATGGATGGCATGGTCTTTATTCTGTGCACTTGGCCCAGAGTCAATGGGAGCTTCCACGAAGCATCCCTGGCCACTCATTTGTTCATGATTTCCAAGGATGGCTTACACCATGCATTATGTGGTGGAGTAGCCTAATGGTTAAGAACACTGGCTTGGGAATCCAGAGACCAGGGTTTGATTACCACTAGCACTCTTTGTGGCCTTGGGCAAGTCACTTAACCCTCCATTGCCTCAGAAAAATCAAGTTATCAATGTCCCTGTTTAATGTACATTACCAAGTTTAAGTTTCAATGTAAACAGCTTTGATTGAAATGATAAAGCGGTATATAAAACCTGTTAAATAAATAAAAATAAATGATCAAGCCTATTCCTAACCACCCTGCACTCATGTGATTGCAGGCTGGTGGACCATTAACCCTGCCATACCAACATGCTCCACTCTATTCAGTTCTCATCAGGTCTAAGCCATTATTACTGGCCTCTATACATCATTCCAGGCCATTTTGGAGTCTGTTTCACATCCTCTTCTGGATGCTTCCACAAAGATCCATTCTACCCTCCCAGATGCAGGCCAGGCCTACTATTTAACCCCTGTCTCCAATATTAGGTAGGCCACTTCTGGAACAGATCAGCATGAAGACACCCTCTTCCAAGTATTGAAATAGTAATAAATAAATAAACTGTGCATTGCCTTAAAAACAACTGGACCCCCTGTAGAGTCCATATCACTATTCCAGTGTCATTTTCAATGGTAGTCAAAGTTGAGCACAAGTACACCAGCAACCTCAAGTGGATGCTTTAATGGCTTCCATACCCGATGTGGTTCAATTGGATAAATAATTAAGAAAATCCTGATCTACTCTCAAAGTTCTCCTGTATCCCCGGACATACTGAGCACTCATTTTTCTCTAAAACCCTTAAATCTCAATTATTATTGTTATTTCTATGACCTGCCAGGAAGGCAGTCCCATCTCCAGTTGCGAATAAGGCCTATTTGTCTGTTCAGTCTATGTAATTATTTATAAATCCATGTTATCAAAGGATCTAAGCAAGAACATATGTGTTGAGTCCAAGCTGACCTGACAACCCATCCCCTAGCTTAATAATAACATGCATGAACACTTTTTCTCATTAAGCCCATACATTGGGCATACTAAGGAAAGGGATGCCTATCCACCCATGCATATCTCGTCTCAACCTGCTCCTGAGGAAAGCATGCACTGAAGTATCATTTTTTTTCTATTGCTAATGATCACAGCCTGCTGTGCCTCCCTAAAATAAATCAATTAATTTTCAAAAAAAGAACTATGCTGAAAACATTGGCAAGCAGGAGGTCTACATGCCTGCAAATCTATTGGAGATTCTTCTCCTTGCTAGACATCATTCCAAGGTTCAAATTATCTGTTTTGCCTTCAGGTAGATTTGAGCCCTCATCTTTCTTATGACCCATACTTGAGCGTGCCTTCATGTTCTGTGGTTGCTTATAGCTATCCAAAAAAGGGGTCTATTCTGAGCCCTGAATTGCAGGGATGTACGCCTTGCCTGGATGTACATTCCCGCTATATGTCCCCCTTGCTGTCCCCGTGCAAGGCTTCCTGTATGAATAGCGGAGATTTATGGGGAGCCTTAGATGGGGGCAAGTGGGAGATGGAGCGAGGGTGGTGTGTGGGTGGGTCATCACTCCGGACGTACAAGGCCAATTCTGAAGTTGGCCCTGTATGTCCGGGGTAGGCTGGTTAGACGGGGGATTTATTCCAACTCAGAGGTGGAGTAAGTCCTCCCTGGACGTAGGGTAATGGCAGCAGCCAGCGGGGACAAAATATGGAGGCATGCAGGGAGAGCCCCGCAGCCGAGCCCTGGCCATAGGAAGCCAGATTGGGGGTCTGGCTGTGGGGAAAGGACAGTCTCAGAGACGGTCGGCAATCGCGGCTCCTGAATGGAGCAGTGGTGCCATGGCGAGGGGGCTCCATTCAGGAGCATGTCAGGGGTAGATGTGGATGTGGTTGGACATGCGGCCCGTCAGAATCGGAGCCCAGCCTGCATGTACAAGTCAGTAGACCCGATTCTGATCCTGCGGGGATTAAATGCCCCCGTAGGATCAGAATCTGGTCTACCGCTGTACACCCTGATTCTGAGAGGGACATGCACAGGCTGGATATCCTCATAGCTTCCATCTTACATGGATGCTCAGAAAAAGATGAGCAAAACCTATGACATAATAATTAGCAAGACTGTTTCTGCAGTGGCAATATTAGTATATAATCTCTTCAACTGAGCTCTGTCGGGACCATCCCTTATCTAAATTCATCCAAAGCTGAGCAAAGTGTATTTCTCTTCACTACTCAAGCGTGTGGCACAAAACCCTGTTTCAGCAGTCCTCTGTGATATGGAACAAAAAAAATAGAAGGGAGACGATCCATCACACTGCCTTTCATATGTTTTCACAATTCTCGCAGTTTGCCCTTCCTTCTGAACTTAGTTAATTCATTTACCTTCCTCAGCTCTAGGTTCTCCCTCAAGTGAAGATCATCCCAAGGATGGGATCATTATTTCTCACCAGTCCAACATTTCTTGACCTCTTGCCTTTTAAAATCGATTTACATTTCTCAGGACACCTACAGAAGAATTGCACAGCTGACTTCTTGTTCCTCCTTTTGATAACTACACTGTTTCATAGAGTGGCACTGTCCATGCTCACTTCACAATTCAGTCCCCACAAGTGATTTTTCAGAACCTGGACAGCTCACTGGGTGGTCTATAGAACTTGCTTACTAAGCAGCAGGAGTTTGCCCTTACCCAAAGTCCAGATATCTTTAATGTATGCTTCAGGTGACAGGTAGCCTTCAGGTGCCCTGAATCTGGGGTCAGACTGAAACCCAAAAGCAAAGGCTGCATCTCTTCTGTGTCTCAAATGACCAGGAGGTAACACTATTTTGTCTAGGGTTCCTCTGACCCATTCATAGACTGAGCTGGAATGTAGTTGGGATAGTCCTCCTCTTTCATTGATCATCTTCCACAAATTGCTTAGGGAACTTAGTTCGTGTTTTCCTGAGATAATTTTCTAGGGTCCACTGGCATTGATGGCATTCCCATGGAAGCATTATGGGGTAATCTTCTATCTACATAGGAGGAAAGCATTTTACTATTACAAATAACCAAGGAATTGGATTAATAATTGGATACAAAGTAATAGAATTACAGGATAAGTAAAAAAGTTTGATGTTTTGTTCTGCTTTAATACCCACTAAGTTAAATTTTATTGTTCAATGTAAATAGTTAGTTTCTATTGTTCTATGTAAAGAATGTATACAAATGTGTACAAGACTGTTAACCTGTTATATGTAAACCGCCCTTGATCTCTGGAAGGGGCGGTATAAAAGAAATAGTTAAATAAAAAATAAATAAAAAAATAAGTTTCAGCCTATATTGGAGGGGATATGTTTTTCTATTATGACGCTAATTTAATTCTTGGCCATTCTTTGAACGTTTACTGGATTTCTGGGGACCTCTGGACTGTAATGATTTTGTATGTTGATGGTCATTTTAAATCCTTTTGGTAAATAATGTGGTACCTTCCTGACATTTTGGAAAATTTTTATTTTATGTATGTTTTCTACAACTTCTTGTTACCTTAGGGTTCAAACTGTAATTATGCATTCTTCTGTAAACCACACAGATCTGATTATTAATTGGGATAGTTGCAGTATAGAAATTATTTAAATAAATAAAATAAATATTATAGCAATCAGATGCAGCTGTTTACAAGGATCTGCCAGGAAATCTGGAAAACAACATCATGGCTAACTGACTGGAAAAAATCTGTGTTCATACCAATACTGATAAAAGGTTATCTGACTGTGGAAATTATTGCACAATTGCTCTGATCCCACATGTCAGCAAGATTCTACTAAGGATCATTCAGTGGAAACTACAACCATACCTTGAACAAGAACTGCCTGAAGTGCAAGCAGGTTTCAGGAAAGGGCGAGGAATGAGAGACATCATCGCAGACATGGGATGGATCCTTGAAAATACAGAAGAACACCAAAAAATATTTGTGTTTCATTGACTACAGCAAGACCTTTGATTGTGTAAATCATGAAACTCTGGGCCACATTAAGAAGCATGGGTATACCAGAACACCTGATAGTTTTCATGCATAACCTTTATATTGATAAACGGAGCCAGGGGAAACAGAATGATTTAAAATCAGCAAAGGTGTAAAGCAAAGCTGCATACTTTCTCCCTACCTGTTTAATTTATATGCAGAACAAATCATCAGAGAAGGAGGACTGTATGAATACAAACAAGGTGTGAAGATTGGGGGAAGACTCATCAACAACCTTCACTATGCTAATGGTACCACATTACTGGCTGAAAATGAAGACGATCTGAAACATTTGCTTCTCAAGATCAAGGAACATTAGTCTTAAAATTGGCCTGCACCTTAATGTGAAGAAGACAAAGATCCTGATAACTGGCAAAATCAATAAGTTCATTGTTGATGGAGAAGAAATCGAAATAGTGGGCAACTTTAACCTGCTTGGATCAATAATTAATAAAGAAATGGTAAGCAGTCAAAAAATCAGATGACACAGTGCTCTTGGCAAAATAGCTATGAAAGACCTAAACAAGATTCTCAGGAGCAGAGATGTATCTCTCCACACAAAGATTTGACTTGGACAAGCCATAGTATTTTCAGTATTATCACATGAATGCGAAACTTGGACAGTTAAAAAGATTGACAGGAAGAAAATTGATGCCTTTGAATTATGGTCATGGCGAAAAATAATGTGCTTACAATGGATTGCAAGAAGAACAAATCAGTCATTACTAGAGGAGATCAAACCTAAGCTTTCTTTAGAAGCTCAAGTGACAAGTCGTCGACTTTCATACTTTGGACAAATCATGCAAAAAGAGATATCATTAGAGAAAGACATGCTTGGCAAGGTTGAAGGTCCGAGCAAAAGAAAGCCACAAATGCAATGGATTGATAAAATAACAGCAACTATGGAAGCCATGCTATCAAAAATGAATCACCTGACTGAAGACTGAACACAGTTTAGGACAACTATCCAGAGGGTCACCATTTGTCGGCCATGACTTGACAACAACAATAATTGGAGGGGACTGAGGGGGAGGAGCAGTGGTCACACAGGAGAGATCACTCACACATACCCAAAGAGTTTTCTAGACCCTTCTGACTCTGGGAGATCAGTCTGTAGCCCTTCACCATCAGAATGACTTCAGTCATGTGTGTGGCTGGTTTATCTTGCTGTCTATGGAGAAACTACTATTACAGATAAATAGTCTCTCTCTCCTTATATTTAGTTTTTTTCCTAACAGAGTAGTGCTACGCACTCACCTAAAATTCCTGCTGAAAATAGTATCTGAGTTTCATCTAAATCAAGATGATATGTTCTTTCCAAAATGTCACACCAACAGCAGGGAGCAGTCTCTTCACATCTTAGATTGTAGAGAGCCTTGTTATGCTACGCTTACTTGAAGGAAGTATAAGAAAATCTCTCAATTATTTGTAATCTATCAATTTGGGCTTACCTGCAACCAAGCATATCCTCTCGAGGTGGATTTTGGACTTTGTATCATTTTGCTATTCTTTATCAAACTTTAGTCTCCTACTCACATCAAAGTATTTCAATTTAGAGAAAAGGCTGCTACCATTGCAAACCTGTGCTCTTCTTCAATAAGGACATTTGCATGGCAACCACATGGTCATCAGTGCACACTTTCATGAAGCACTATTGCCTAGATACTTTCTCAAGATTTGTTAGTGCTTTTGGACAATTAGTCCTGGACAGGTTCTTCCGTTTAATTAGCCTTTCCAACTACCCAAATAACTGCATTCCTGGTTGCAAGATATTCAGTTTAAAACACTCTGCTCTGGAATTGCCATTCTTGATGGCTGCATTTGCCTGCTGTCATCTGAGAAAGTGGAGTAGCTTAATTGTAACGGGGATTCTCCATGGACAGCAGGAAAATGCAGCCACACTCACCCACTCACAGCCTCAGTTCTTTGAAGACATACTCTAAGCTAGGAGACAGATTGAGGAGGAAGTGTTATTGCCATTATGATACCGCTAGGGCCGGAGGAGAGTTTGAATGTAATCCTCTTAAAGAAGTGTCCATGCAGCTGCTGCCCTGAGGGACATTACCATTGCTGATGGCTGTATTTATTTGGTGTCCATGGAGAACCTCTGTTAGAGGTAAGCGGCTATGCTTTTTTGTCCTCATGCATTTTGACACTTGCTGCTGCATCCTGGAATGGCTTTGTGGAGGCAGTTCAGAAAGTCAAAGATCCTCCTTCCTGAAAATGGGATATATATATTTATCAAAGAATGTGTATGTGTATGTAATATATTGCAAAAAACAAAGAGCCAGGTCTAAATCAAAATCACACTTCAAAAAATTATATAAAATGATGATGGGAAAATAGAGGCATCAGCAGGCATCAATACAGGTTCACCCAAGACTCCTCATTTGACTCCCTCAACAAACTATTATTTTTTTATTTTTTCTGAATTTTCAAATTGCACTAAAAAGAATGCATTCAGAAGTTAGAAAAAACATAAAGCAAAAACAAAGGAGCCACTTAACTTTTACAAGGCTCAAGCATAGCGTCCAACGCAGTACTTGGCTCAAATCCAAAACGTTCCATTTCAGAAGCAGCTAATCTCCTAAGCTGAAACAATCAGCAAAGGAAATAAAGTGACTTTTAAAGATGGCAAAAAGAAACTGAAGCCTTGCTCGACGTTGGTATTTCAGCTTGACAACAAGCTTGCATTAGGAGCCACCACACAGTCTAGCTGCTGCAAACAGATGCTCACAACTAACTGAACAAGCCGCCATTAAATGCCAAATACGAGGTGCTGAAAACATGCAAAGGATGACATAATCTTAAAGCCACACCATGCTTCATATACAATATCTTTTAATATATCTAAACTGAGAGGCTGCCACAGGGGAAGAGGGAAACCACATCAGACACTCTTTTTGCTAAAAGTCCATGTAACAAAAGACATTTAGTAGAAAACATTCCAGTCCAGTTCAGCATACAGGCTAGACTAAGTAACTGTATGAAGATCATAAATCCAACATTGTTCTCACTGAAGAAGCAGCCAGTCAAGGTCGCCGTCACGCGCAGAAGATGAAACTGCTCCAACACTGCACAACAAAAATCTGCAAAAACATGGCAAAACATCCAACAGTGCTGAATCAAGGGAGCATTATTTTGACCTTTAAAAATCTGACTTTTATGCTCTATTAAATGGCTCCTTCAAGATCGAAGAGTCTTGCCTATGTACATCAAAGAGCATGGACAGATCAAAACATAAACACTGGTTATAGTACAATCACTAGAAAAATGCAAAAAAATGGTCCGAGGACCAGGCAGTTGTAAAAGATTCCCATAACAGAGTTTATTTATTTATTTTATTTATTTATTTGGTAAACATTTATAAGCCGCCACTTCCAGCGATCAGCAGCGGACCATGGTGTAAATACAGGGAGTAACTTATTCAATCAAAGATACAGTATGATTTGAGGGAAGGGTACACCAGAATCACAAAGAATTTCAAATATACATTACATTTTGATCATCCAGGTGTGAGTAACAAAAATGAGCTACAATCACATAGAATTACAAATATACATGTTGATTGCAGAACTGACAAAATTGGCATGCAGAAAGACCAGAGCTTACTTGTTAGTCTGTTTTTTCGCCTGCAATGTCTTTGTTGTCCTTTATCTGAGTTTTGGGTTCAAGCTCGTCTGATGACACAACGTTTCTTGAATCGGAGATATCCATCAACTTGTATTCAGACAACCTATTTAAGAGCCCATTTTTCTGATCGTGATGCCTTGTTGAATGTTGAAAGTCTGTGTGTACTTCCCTTTTCATTCGGATCTGTCAGATTTGTCGTATTATTCAGTGTTGGTGGTTTTTATTGCAACATCATGACGTTTTTAGGGATTCCCCTCCCCTGTTCTCTTATCGTCGAGGGTGGTATCTAAGAAACATTTTACTTACTTTCACCGGAAGTACATACAGGTCTTTCTGCATGCCAGTGTTGTCGGTTCTTCAATCAACTCTGTTGTGGGAATCCCTTTACAGTTGCCCATTCCTTGGACCGTTTTTTTTTTTTGCATTTTTTGGCGATTGTACTTTGACCGGTGTTGGGTATGTTTTGATCTGTCTGTGTTCTTTGATGTACATGAGCAAGACTCTTTGATCTTGGAGGATCCGTTTAACAGAGCCTAAAAGTTGTTTTTTAAAGGTCAAGATGATACTCCCTTGATTCAGCATTGTCGGGAGTTTCGCCATTGCAGATCTTCACTGTGCAGTGTTTGAGCAGGCTCGTCTATCTGCTCATGGCGGTGCTCTTGACTGACTGCTTTTTCAGTGAGAACAATGCTGGATTTATGATCTTCATACAGTTACTCTGTCTGGCCTGAATACTGAACTGGAATAGAATGTTTTCTACTAAGTGTCTTTTGTTGCATGGACATTTAGCAAGACGTGTCTGATGTGGTTTCCCTCTTCCCCTTTGGCAGCCACTCCATTTAGATATATGAAGATTTATCATTTATACTCTGTATATGGAGCATGATTTGTCTTTAAGATGATGTCATCCTTTGCACTTTTTCAGCACCTCACATTTGGCATTTATTGGCACTTGTTTAGTTAGTTGTGAATGTCTGTTTTCAGCGGCTAGACTGTGTGGTGTCTCCTGACGCAAGCTCATTGTCGAGCTGAAACATCGATGTCGAGCAAGGCTACACAGTTTCTTTTGGCCATCTTTGTTTCCTTTGCTAATTGATTCAGTTTAGGAGATTAGCCACTTTTGAAATCGAAAGTTTTGGATTTGAGCCAAGTATTGCTATGCAGGTGCCTTGTAAAAGTTAAGTGGCTCCTTCGTTTTTGTTTTTGATGGTATGTTTTTCTAAATTTTGAATGCATTCTTTTTAGTGCAATGTGAAAATTGTGAGAAAATAAAAAATTGTAGTTTGTTGGAAAGTGGAGTCAAATGATGAGGCTTGGGCGATCATAGATCCAAGGTTAGGGGTCTGTATTGATGTCCGTGGATGCCTCCATTTTCCCTTCATCATTTTATATAATTTTTTGAAGTGTGATTTTGATTTAGACCCGGCTCTTTGTTTTTTGTGATTAGTTTAGGGGTCTGCCTACACATCTTTGTTTATTTGTGCAATATATTGGACATTAATATATAATATAATATAATATACATACATGCAGAATCTTGGAATAGTGCAGAAGATGTGAAAGAGAAAGGTCTTTTGGGCCAATTTTCACATTGCCCACATTTGTACTGTGGTGTATACAGAGTGTGCCTGTGTGCATTTGCAACCTATGCACATTTTCCTTAACTTGACTAACCCCCCCTCGCCCCCCAACAACTTCCCCTCCTAATGCAGCTAAAGTCTGCATGTTGTGAAACACCCATGCATTATTAGATAGGTAAAGGGTGAGCAAGTTTCCGATGGCCCTTTTACCTGGGTAAATTGATAGCCTGGTAAATGGCATTTGAAAACTACCTTCCCAGTGTATTAAGAGTCCTGGTTAGGGACATTGCTCAGTGTGTTCAGTGAGAGATGGTACAAAGCCTAGCTTCTCCTATTGCTGACTGTCGTAGCCTAGCATACAAAAACAATTCTGATGGAGAAAAGTTCTCTTGCTGCCTGTCTCAGGCACTCGGCCCACAGTTCCTGCCCTTGCCTCTTTCTTGTCTTCCTGTCTGCACTTTTAGCTTGCTTCCTGATCGAGTTACACCTGGCTCTGCTGCGGTATTTTGGAATTGGCAGAGTTGCCTTTTCTTCTGCAGTTTTTCTGTCCAAGATGCTGACCTTTACCTTCCATGGGAAGAAAAAAAGGATAGATAAATGGCTTGAACTACTACTACTACTACTACTACTTCTTATGCATATTTATGTAGTGATATTAGACATGAGTAGCACTTTGCAGATACGAATTTAATTCCACCCAATGCAATAAGATCTGAGTGGATTACAACATAGTCATTAAATACAGCATAAAATATACAATACGTAATAATACATACAGAGCCACATTATATCCCCAAAACATTGTAGACACTGATATAATTTAATAGTGTGTATATGAGAGTCTATGGAACTTATCTTCTCTGGGAACAAACAGGAAGTCAGCCCTCACATATGGGTGACATCGTCGCTGACAGAACTTCATGGAAGCATCTCCCCAACTTTCAAAGAAAACCTTAGGGAGATGCACCACTCATGTGTGGTCCCCATCCCGCCCAAGGGGTATCATCTTGCCTCCTTTTTTCAGTAGAGCCCTCTAGACATTTGTCCAGTTTTCCCCGGAAAAATTGTGATATTTTTATTTTTGTTACATATTATCTGGTTTGCGTACCGGTTCCTCCTGCCCCCGAGCCAGCTCACCTCTGCATCGCTCCTCAGGTTCATTCATTTGGGTTTTTTTCTCTTTTTTTCATTGAGGTGTCCCTCGAACGGCATTCACACCCTTTTTCAAATGAAAGCCTCGTACCCCAGCCGGGTGGCGGGGACCCCCTTTTTCTGATGGCCTCCGGTGGCTTCAAGAAGTGCAATCGGTGTGGCAAAATGTCTCTCACCGACCTGCATGACTGCTCCCTCTGGTGCCTCAACCCGGAACATAACGACTCAGATTGCAGACTCTGCAGAACTATGACTTCAGAGGCCTTAAAGAGTCGTCATCAGCAGCAGGAAAATTTTTTCCAGAAGTCTGACTCCACACCGGAGTCTCCGGTGACTCCACATTCCAGGGCCCCCTCCGATACCTCGGTGCTCCGTGAAGTCCAAGCCTCTTCAGAGTCCCGTGGCCACTGTTCCTCAGAGTGGAAATCACTGGAGGTGGAACGCAAGAAGACGAAACCCTTGAAGAATGCCTCAGAGGATGGGTCTGGAAAGAAGGGGAAATCCCACTCCAGGTTCTGCAGTCTCAGCTGTGAGTTGGAGTCAGAGAGGGAGCGGCCTCGCAAGCTGCTCCACAAGGAGTCATTGGCACCCACCGACTGGCCCTCGACAGTGCCAATACCAGGCCTGAATTCCTCAGTACCCGTGTCAAAGACTGCGGAGCCAACTGGTATGGAGACCAGGATGGTGGCCTTAGAGAGCAGTATCTCTGCCCTTCTGGCCATGCAGCGGGCATTTATGTCCGGTTCATCTGCCCCGATGATGGGACCCTTGACATCGAGGGCTTCCCCAGAGAGCTGGTCCTCAAGTGCTACTTTCCTCGAGAGAGTTCCTGGCACCGGATGAGGTCCCGGCCCCTTTCCTCCAGGCATCAGTCCTCCCCAGTGAGCACCTGTGGTTCCGACTTCAGATCCTCCGGAGGTCGCAGACCACCTGGCATGGACATCAACTGAGGTGAATCGCATGGCATCAGACTCACTCTCCAGGAACAAGCAGGAAGTCAGTCCTCACATATGGGTGACATCAGCGCAGATGGAGCAATTCCCTAGCTTTCAGAGAAAGCCTTTGGGATTGCATCGCTCATGCATGGTCCCCTTCCCGCCCAAGGGTGCCATCTTGCTCAGTCTCCCTTTTTCCGCGGAGCCCAACGGACATTGTCCCTAATTCCTCGTGGAAAAAGTGTGTCAAAACTTGGAGAAATTTTGGAACTTTGACCGGTTTGACGCCGGTTCCCCTTCCCGCCTTTGGCTCGGTACACCGGTATCAAGTCCAGGCAATTTTTTGCGTTTTTGTCCTTAGAGACTAGCATTCACGCTCTTTTTTATTTTCACTGGCAGCCCAGTCCTTTGACCTTGCAGGGGCCCTTTTCCCCCCGATGGCTGCCAATGGGTTTAAAAAGTGTGATCGGTGTAAGAAGTTAATGTCCCTCACCGACACACATGACTGCTGTCCCCTATGCCTCGGGCCTGACCATGACCCGAAGGTCTGTGGCCCGTGTGGGGAAAATGTCCTCTAAGGCACTTCGAAGTAGGCAGCACCAGCGTGAAAGGATTTTCTTGGAGTCCGCATACCCCCGGATCCAGACCTCATCAGAAGCCTTGACGTCTCGGGAGCTGTCTGAACCCTGTTGTCCTCGTGGACTCCCCTCCAAGGGAGCCGGCGTTGTGCCTGACAACAGGGCCCGAGCCGGAGGCGGCGGAGTCTTCTGCTCATTCTCAGGATGACGGCCCTGGAGCGCAGCATGTCTGCCTTCATGGAGCAGCAGTGGGCGCTGATAGCCAGTCTCACCGGTCCATTCACCCTGACCACCAGGACCTCGACGTCCAAGTCGACCCCGGAGGCTGAGCTTATTCTCAAGACTCTTCGGACTCGAGTCAATCCTCGGCCGAGGTCTCCCTTGACCTCCCGCTTGGGACCGAGGTCGTCGACGCCGGTGCTCTTGGTGTCGGGGGCGGTCGGAGCCAAAGCCCTCATGGCTGGAGCCCCTCGATTCATCCTAGGAGGGATCGGCATGGGAGACGGAAGATGAGGAGTCCCCTGACACCCATTGGACCCGGTATGTCCCATCGGACTCACCGGGTTCGGAGCCTCGGAGAAGGTCCCCTCCAGAGGATACCCGGTTCTCGGACTTCGTCAGCGACATGGCCAAGACTTTGGCATTCCCGGCGGATACTGAGGAGGAGCCTCGAGCTGAAGAGCTCAATGCTCTCCAGTATGACTTTCCCCCGAGGGAAGCCCTTACTGTGCCGGTTCCTCCGATGCTGGAACGGCTGATGCTCCACATGTGGGAGTCACTGGCCTCGATGCCGGTTCTAAGCAAGCGGGTCAATTCCATCTTTCGAGTCCGCAAGAGCCCTGGGTTCCAAAAGGCACAGCTGCCGCACAACTCCATGGTTGTGGAATTGGCCATGCATAGGCTCAAGAGCCAGAAAATGCACTCCTTGGTGCCTCCTGGCCGGGAGGCCCGGAACCTGGATGCCCTCGCAGAAAATGCTTCCAGGGCTTGATGCTTTCATGCCGTGTCCAAACCTACCAGCTTTATATGGGCATGTACTTGAGGGACCTGGCAAAGGAGATTGCCGGGTTCTCAGCTGGCCTCTCTGAGGCACCCTTGCAGTGTTTCAATGCCTTGTCCACCAGGATTCGGGAGTGCTCGAAGTTCATATCTCGAGTGGCCTATGATGGCTTCGAGGCTTCGGCCCGAGTAGCCGCGGCCGACGTCGGTGCACGCCACCAGGCCTGGCTAATGCCATCGGATCTGGAGCCATGGGTTCAGGACAAGTTGGTAGATGTCTCTTGCCGAGGTGACAACCTCTTTGGCAAACCCATGACTGAGAAGGCTGCTGAGCTCGAGTCCAAGTACTTGACCCGGACAAGACTCTCAAAGAAGACTTCTGCCCCTTCCAAGAAGAAGGGCTCTGGTAAAAAGCCCTTTTTCCCCGAGGAAGGGTACTTCAGGCCACTCCAACATGGGCAGCAGGCCAAGGGAACAGGGGCATGGCCCGCGTAAGTAGAAGGCCCCCAGGTCCCGGCTCCTACCTAGCTGGGTGGGGGTTTTTGACTCCCAATGCATAGTCTCTCTTCCGCCAGTGGTAAGGTCATGCACAGGGGGCAGGCTAACCCTGTACGCTCATAGGAGGCCAGCCATCACCTCGGATATCTGGATCCTGCAAATAGTCCAGAGGGGCTATATGCTTCACTTCAGCCAGTTACCACCCCCTTCTTTCCAGGGGAGCCTCTCAGACCCCCTCTTCACAGGGACCTCCTCTTGCAGGAGCTGGCAGGTCTTCTAGAGGTTCAGGCGTTGCAACCGGTGCCCCACCACCTGCAGGGCAAAGGCTTCTACTCCAGGTATTTTCTCATACCAAAGAGAACAGAAGGCCTCAGACCCATCCTCGACCTACGAAACTTAAACAAGTTCCTGGTGAGGGAGAAGTTCAAGATGCTTTCCCTTGGAATGTTACTGCCTTACCTCCACCAGGGAGATTGGCTATGCTCCTTAGACCTGAAGGATGCCTACACACACATACTCATACATCCAGACCACAGACAATATCTGAGATTTGTAGTGGAAGGAAAACATTTCCAAAACAGGGTTCTACCCTTTGGCCTAGCCTCTGCTCCCAAAGTGTTTACAAAATGCCTGGCTGTAGTGGCGGCCTTCCTCAGAAGTCAGGGAATCTTTGTCTTCCCTTACCTGGACGACTGGCTCATCAGGGGCCAGTTGCCTCAGGAGGCCCAACAGGCCACTTCTTGCACTATCAACCTGTTGCAATGCCTAGGCTTTGTCATAAACCACGCAAAGTCTACTTTGCTCCCCACTCAATACTTAGAGTTCATAGGAGCAAGATTGGACACCCTTCAGGCGAAGGCTTACCTGCTGTAGGACAGGGCACAGAGGCTGCTAGCACTGACACAGCAGTTCAGGCACAGGTCTCGGGTTTCAGCGAGACACTTCTTATGCCTCCTGGGCCACATGGCCTCCACGGTACATGTGACACCGAATGCCCGTCTCCACATGAGAACAGCTCAGCGGTGCCTCAGAGATCAGTGGACACAAGCTACCGGCAGCCTCAGAGACAGGATAACAGTATCCAGGCGACTGGTGAAGTCATTGCAGTGGTGGAGTTAACACATCTGTAACAGGTGTTCTCCAGGGACAGCAGGAATCAGCCCTCACAATCCTCCCTCCTCCCCATGGAGTTATTTTTTTCTTTTTCTGCTTCATTAAGCTATGTCATCATACTGAGGTAAGATGGCACCTTTGGGCAGGAAGGTGACCACGCATGCACGGTGTAACTCCCAAAGTCTTTCTTTGACAGCTGGGGAGTGGATCCGTACATGCTCCGTCGGCGTCAACATCACCTATATGTGAGGACTGATTCCTGCTATCCCCAGAGAACACCTGTTACAGGTGAGTAACTACGCTTTTCCATCGCGTTCACTAGCTTCAGCTGCTTTCCTGTCACTCATCCCCTTTCCACATCCAGTCCTTTTCTTATGCCTTACCTCTTAGCCAGGCTCCCATTCCCTTTTTCTCCCCCATTTCATTCTTCCACCTTACCCAGTCCTTGAGGCCCTGCTTATACTTCCGCAACCCAGCCAGTTTTAGAATGTCTCTTCTGGTCTCCTACCCAGTCCAAGCCTGTCTGAGACCCTGTTCTCTTGCGTACCCAAACATCCTTTGCCATTTATTTAGTTGGTTATTTTTCTATACCGTCATTTGATAGTCAAAACTGTTTACATGGAACTTTACAACAAAAAATATATTACATTTAACTGGTAACAGGCTAATAGTATAGGAACAGCTTAGATATATATTACAACCTTTTGCATTAATTTTAACTGATAATGAATTTAAAGTAGAGGACAAAATTAGATTTGTTTACAACTTCATAATACATGTAATGTGGTCATTGAGAGCAGGCAGGTTTAATACCAGATTAAGAACTTATTCATAGAGTTTCAAACAGAACATTAACTGAGATTAGAGTAGTGCTTCAACAGGTAGTCCATTAGATTATGTTGTGTTTCTCTTTACATAGTAACATAGTAAATGACGGCAGATAAAGACCAGTATGGTCCATCTAGTCTGCCCAGCAATATGACAGGAGTAGGTGCACCCCTTCCCATGTCTTTTAGGGAGTAGGTGCACCCCTACCCATGTCTTTGCTTAGTGGTGCACCCACCAGGAGCAGGTGCACCCCTCCCCATGTCTTCACCCCTCCCCATATCTTTGTTTCTTTGTTTGTTTAGGGGTGAACACATCGCTCCTCCCCCCCATCGCTCCATGTAGGACCCCCCTATTTGTTGAGAAATTAGATGGTTCAGTTTATTTTGATTTAATCTTTGTAGAATATTATGAGCTCAGGGATGGATTGTATTCTTTCTGCGTTCCATAATCCTGGACTGAGAAAGAACAGATGCAGGCATATTGGCTACTTTGTGCTTTCTCTTTTGGTATGTTAACATGTTTTGCATGCCCTGTCTTCCAGCTCTGTTATTTTGTGTGGTGTGTATTATGTGTGTTAAGCATGTGGATGCTAGGTTGTTTATTATCTTGAATGTCATTAGTAGAACTTTTGTATTTGATTCTACTAGATAACGGAAGCCAGTGCAGACGCTTCAGTATTGGTGTAACATGTCATATCATTTTGCTCCTTGTATGATCCTGCCTGCCGTGTGTTGCGCCATTTGTAGTGGATGTAGGGCGTATTTTGGTACTCCCGTTTCTAGATGCTTGCAGTAATCAAAGTGTGGGGAGATTACTGCTTGGAAAACTATGCAGAAGTAAAGTGGCCCTTGCCTTTTCTCCTCCTCATCCTCTTGCCTCCTTCCTTCTCCTGTATTCACTGCCTTTCCTCCTTATCAAAGCATCCATATCTCTGCTCCTCCTTCTCCACTTTCCCCTGCATATGCCCTTGCTTCTTTTGCCTTCTCTCCCCCCCCTCCCCACAGAATCTGCCATCCTCGTTTCCCTTCTCCCAATCTCAGTATCAGCCCCCTTCTGCTCCCTGGTATCTTGTTTAATCCTAGACACAATGGCAGGAGTTTGTTCATTTACTACTGGTGTTGTGCCTTTCCCCAGCTTCCATTGCCACTGGCAGGTCTGAAATGTGAAAAGAAGTACTTCTGTCCCTCATTACAATATAGGAAGTGTCTCGTCTGGTGTTTCAAACCTGCCATGCAACTGGTAGCAGTGGAAACTGAGGAATGGCAGAGCGGTGGGCGCAAAAGAATAAGTTCCTGCTGCCTTAACTAGTCCTGGGTGGAGATAGATGGTCACGGGGAGGACTGTGAGCAGCAGGTTGCAGTAGTCTAATTCAGGGCACAACAAATGCCAGTTTGCCATGACGACCAGAATTTTGCATCTGGTGCCTGGGATTTACTCCCCCCTCTCCCCTCCCAAATCGCAATGGCTATGATCACGGGGCTGATTGGGCAGACAGCTTGCTTTGGCCCTGTGATGCCACCATCCCCTAATCTTCTGCCCACAAGGATCTGATCTCCTGCGGGCAGAAGAGAAAGAGAATAGCTGCAATTGCAGCCCCAATGCAAGCTGTCTGCCTTCAAGAATTTTCTTTCCTTCAGCAGATCAATGCGGTTGAGTCTATTCCATCACTGCTACTATTTCTTTCCCACCTTCTGGCTTAATCAATGCCAGCTTACCCACTGGCACATTCCCCCTCCTCCCCCTTCCAGAAATATGCTTTCATTAAACTGTTACTTAAAGATTATAAACTCAATCCAGATCTTCTAGCTAGTTGTCATCCTATTTCAAATCTCCCATTCCCAAATAAGGTGACAGAAAATGTGGTTTTTCATCACCTAAACTCTTTGAGGGAGTTAATATTCTATATCCTAAGCAGTCAGGCTTCAGGCCATTTCAGAGTACAGAATCAATGCTGGTTACTTTATATAATGAGATCTTGATGGTGGGAAAAAGGTCCATTTAACATAACAGGATATTTCTACCACGTTTGATTTGTTGGATCAACATCTCTTGTTGGAAAGATTGTCTATCATTGATCTTATTGACTCAGTATTAGACTAGTTTCAGTCCTATTTATCTCAGCATACTTTTAAAGTCATGACTGCAGCTGGAATTATATCCCCCGTCTTTGCTCTTCACTGTGGTGTTCCTCAGGGTTCTATATTGTCTCCTATCTGTTTAATAATGTCATTGCTTGCTAGCAACTCTAATTCAGGACTTTAATTTTGGGTTGCATATTTATGCCGATGATATTCAAATTATTATGTCATGACAACTGAGACGTTCTTTGGTTACTGGTTCCCTCACTAAGATCTCTAAATGGTTTCTTTCTTGTCTGAATGTTTATAAGTCCTCTGCTATTTGGTTCACTAAAGATAACTCCTCCTGCGACTATCTCCCCATGATGGCCAATACCTGTATTCTTATGAAGGACTCCATCACTTCCCTGGGGTTTGTCATAGATAAAGATCTGTCTTTTCATTCACATTAATCTCCTCTCTAGTTAGAAAATTGTTTTATGTTCATAGATTGGTCAGATCCTAAAAGCCTATATTAGATATTAATTTGTTACAGTTGTTTATTCATTCTGTAGTTCTTAGCCATTAGGATTATTGCAATTCTCTTTTAGCCAGTATTCCTCAATATTTGATTAAACATTTGCAACTTTTATATAAAATACGGCCATAAAGCTAATTCATAATGTAGGCCAGTTTGAATACGCCACGCCATTGGTTGCCCATTTGTAGTCATGTTAAATTTAAGATTTTGATGTTGGTTAACCGGGCTTTTTACACAGGTTTTCCTCTCTAGCACCACTCCTAATTCCTTTCAATCCTAGTTGCTGTCTTCGCTCATCCTAGGCCAATCTTCTGGTAGTCCCTTCTTACAAACAGCTTAGGTATGAATGGATTAGAGTACCTACTTTGCCCTGTAATGCCCCCACTCTCTGGAATTTACTGCCTCCTGATATTCATTTTGAAAGTTCCTAAAAGAAATTTAAGAAGTTGCTGAAAACTTGACTCTTTGAAAGAACGTAGGCTGCTTACCTGTAATGCAAGTCTGCCTCCCCCTCCCCCTCAACGTTTGCAGTTTTTATCTGTTTCTACTGGAATGATTTTGTTGTGCTATTCACTTCTAATGTCCTGTTAATGCATTTTCTTACTGTAAACCACTATGATGCCAATTTTTGTGTGTTTAGCAGTATAATACATTTTTACAAATAAATACTACTAATTTATATAGCGCTGTACAAATACACATAAAAAAGACAGTCCCTGCTCCACAGAACAGAGGAGTGGAGGACTAGCCTAGTGGTTAGAGCACTGGCTTGGTAACCAAGAGACCAGGGTTCAATTCCACTGCCTGATAGGGAGGCCGCTGACTCATGATGCTGGACGAGTGGAGCTGTACACAGCAGCTCCTCTTCTGCATACATGGTGATGACCACATGGTTCTCTCAACTCAACCAGTGTGCATTTTTAGCCTTCATCTTTTGAATTTCTCCTTTTTGGTATTTATGAATTGATTATTGTTTATATACATTTTATTATAGTTGTCATTTATTCGATTTTATGATATTTTTATTTCTCATCATATTTCTAATCTACATGTACTTTTATCATATACACTATTTTATTATATTGTATTGATGCTTTTACATGGTTTTCATTTGGTCTTTCTGTACATTTTCATAATGTTTTATTTTTACCCATATATTTATTATTATACAAATTATTACGGTTTTACGTTGTGGTCAATATACAAGGTTCCTTATGTTTTCATTTTTTCATGTTCTATTTGTTATATTTTCTTATTCATGCTTTTAATTCTTGTTTTTGATATTATTTATTTCTTTTAGTTATTATATGTATCCTTTGAGGAGCTATTATTAAATTGTGTTTGATATTTTTATAGTTTATGGCATGCCTCACCCCTGAAGAAGTACCTTACGAAACACGGCCTGTGTTGGGTTTGGCCCCCCTGCATTATATAAGGGCCAATAAAAAGTTGTGAGTTTTAAATACTGTTCAAGTCTTGGTACTGTTTTTTGCACATATTCACGTGGCAGTGTGCTGTTCTCTTCCTGGTGACCTAGCGTACCCTATCCTCTTGAGTGGCAGACTGCATCACTCTCGCTTATGAGCCTCTCCCTGGAGCACAAGATCACAGCGCATCATGTGAGGGTGATGGCTACGCCAGTGACCCACCTCCATTCTGTGCCAGTTACAGAAATTTGCAGAACCACCACTTGGTCATCAATTCACACGTTTGCAGCACACTACTGCTTGGAAAATGAATCCCACAGGGACAATGCCTTTGGTCAGGCAGTGCTGCATAATATTCTTGGAGTGTAGTCAACTCCTGCCCTCCAACCCTCTGTGTTCAGGCTACTGGAGTAATAGTGTTGCTGCACCGTAGGGTCTTGCAGAGTCTCTGTGGGGACTCACCTTCTGCAACTCACGGCCACCTTACCGGGCGCCAGTAGTACTGTCGTGGTTCAGTCCTCGGCAGCCTAGAGCTAGGGAGTCTCATATGTGAGGACTGACTTCTTCTTGTTCCTGGAGAAGGCGTAGTTACTCACCTGTAACAGGTGTTCTCTGGGAACAGCGGGAATCAGTCCTCACAACCCTCCCTCCTACCCTTGGAGTTGCCATCTTTTTGTTTTTTGCCTGACTGCTGTCTTAGCTATATCATCTGACTGAGCAAGATGGCATCCTTATGCGAGAAGGGACCATGCATGCGTGGTAGCATTCCCAAAGGCTTTCTTTGAAAGCTGGGGAAATGCTCTGTGCGGGCTCCATTGGGCCAACGTTACCCATATGTGAGGACTGATTCCTGCTGTTCCTGGAGAACACTTGTTACAGGTGAGTAACTATGCTTTTGGAAATGGACAGTCCTGTCCACCTGAACAAAAGCTACACCAATTCCTAGACATAACACAGTATGAAGGCTGTTTTCGTCACCTGGTCTGGAAGCCTCTAGCCCTCTCAGCTTGGAAATTAATAAGTCCCTTGTATCGGCCTTTGGCATAAGCAGCCAATTCAGGGCATTTTTAATAGCTGCCAAAAATCTACTAGACGCACCTATGACGTCAAATGGAAAAAATGTTATATCTGATGTGCCGATAAGGGTCATGCCTTGATCTTCAAACTTCATCTATAAGAGTATATCTCAATGCCCTGTCAATTTACCATGACTCAGTAGAGAACCCAATTATCCTTTCCCATTTTATGAAGTGCCTTCTTCATGTCGGTCCATTTCTACCGAAGTCCTCTCTCCCTGGGAATTGAACTTGGTATTTTCTGTTGTCATTAAGTTCCTCTTTGAGCGTCTGGAATCTGCTTCACTCAGACTTCTTATGTGGAAAGTATTCTTCCTAGTAGTTATCACTTCAGCTAGAAGAGTAAAGCTTTAGTGACCTATGAGTCTTTCACATGTTCCATCACCATATAAGGTCATACTTCAGATGCCTTCCAAGTTCTTTCCTAAAGTGGTTTTCCTTTGTCTCAACAAGGAAATAGGTCTAACCAGTTATTGTCCAAAGCCTTATTTTGAAGCCTTGTGAAAAGAACCAAATCTCTAGCCAAGACTGCTGAGCTTTTTATCTTCTTTGATTCTAATAAACCTGGATTTGCTGTTACCAAAAGTTCTTTAGCAAACTGATGGGCTTCATGCATACAGTTTTGCTATGAACAAGCAAATGTTCCATTCCACTCCAAAGTTGAGCCTCATCAGATCAGAGCTATTACAGGAACAGTGGCTCTCATAAAATCTCCCTCAGTAGAGGCAGTATGTAAAGCGGTGACATGGTCTTCCCTACATACCTTTGCTGCTCATTACTGCCTGGACAAAGAAAGAGAGACAGTGCTTTTGGTCAAACAGTACTTTGTCCTCTTCCCTTTTATCTTGTTAACTCTCACAATTGACTATGCGGGCTGCTCTAAAGAATAACTTAAATGGCATACAAAAAGAGCAGCCCTAAGCTTGAGGGTCACCCACTTGTGTGCCTAAGTCAGTCCTGCTTATTGACCGAAAAAGCAATGTTGCTTATCTGTAACAGGTTTTTTTGTCGACAACAGGATTGATAAGGCACACAATCCCCTACCTCCATGAGAGTTGCATTTCCTTGAGCTTCATAATCGGCTGATTAGTGAACTGCTGCATGCATGCATAGAGGGGTGGCACATATTCAGAACTGAGCTGAGGAGCCGTAGATCCATCCCAGCACATTGGATAATGTCAGCCGCATGTGTGCCTTATCAGTCCTGCTGTCTATAAAAGAAACCTCTTATAGGTAAGCAACACTGCTATATCTGTCCCAGATGCAGAAAAACACCTGATTCTAATTAGAAGATTAATTGCACTAAAGAAACTAGTGGTTCACTTACTCTTTCACACACCTAATTCAAAATTAGTTCTGAATTAGTTTTATTGTTCCTACTTTGTGCATTATTATGTCTCAAGAAACATGCCTTGTTTAATTTATACCTTTTTTATTGCCTAGAAAAAGACTGGTTTCAATTAAACAGTATCCTGGTAAGGATTTGTAATTCTCATTATACCTAAGGTTCATAAACTTTTTTCTAAGTGCTCTGTATTGCTGCTGCCCATGCGCTCCTGCTCTTCAGAATTTTAACACATGCAATTCCTTTGAAATAGATTTGCCTTTTCTTCAACTTTGTATCTAATATACAAGGGAAAGATATGACTTGATGCTTTTTCTTTTGGGGGTTTCATCCGCTGCTGGAAAATTAGGGATCTCGTTCCTTGCTATGCTCCTGGTAGTGTTTTTATGTCAGTTAATGTGCCTACCAACAGAGAGATAAAGTACCAGTAGGAGATAACATTCAGCATTACTCAGGACAAAGAGATGCTACTGTCCCATCATAAGTGTTTCCATAGGAACAGTGCCGTGATCCCACATACCATTATATAACTGTATAGAAGGGGGGCGGACAAGTCTTGCATACTAATTGATCACTAAGGTCTCAGTACTGGAATAGCACTGTGTTGCAGGGCTGGAGTGAGATGCATCGGTAGAACTGTGTGTATTTGTGTGCAATGTCAGAGGTTTCCAAATTGGAATAGCAGGAGATGCTGCAAGCAGAATGGAGCTTCTTTGTAAATAGCAGGCAAGATTATGCTGCCAGAGGTGCTGTCCATCTCCACGCTCCCTGTGTAGTCGTGAGAAAGCATGCTGTATTCCAGCCCTGTTTGTGTATTTTCTGTGATAATTCCTGCAGTAGGCCTACGTGAGCTACATTATTACAGAAGACTTGAGTGCAGCCAAGCATAGCTTTGTAAATAATTAATCCCTTGCCATGTGTCGGCATGCAGCCTGGCTAGTTAGCACACCTCTTCTCTTGATAGTGCTGATGGGGAAAGTGCTGCATGGCTGGAGGTGCTGTCCTTGTGCTGACCCTGCATAACTGGAAGCACTGTCCTTCCACTGTTGATACTATAGACAGTGCTAAGGTATTAAGGACCACAAGACATATTTTCTAAGTTTATCTGGCCTGCCTGTACTTGATGTAGTATTTCAGAGCCTATCCAATCTCAGGTTTAATGTTCACATTCTAGAATCAAATGATTCTCCATCCTTTTCCAAAGTTTTGGGAATTTTTACTGTTTTTGCCTTCACCCCTTGGGAGGCCATTCCATGTATCTCCAGGAACAAGCAGGAATGTAGTTCTCACATATGGGTATCGTCGGTTCCGACGGAGCCTGCACGGGAACACTCCCCAGAGTCCAATAAGAACGCTTTTGGGAGCATCCCTCAGCACATGCGCGCTGCCTTCCCGCCTTTCCAACTGTCCCTCTTCAGTTCTTCATTTTCTGCAGAGCCAACAGGACCTATTCCCTGTCACCGCAGAAAATTCCGTCTTTAAAATTCTTTCTTGTGGTCGCTTTTGCCTACCGCACGACACCTACCGATACCGCCGGTTCTTTTCTTTTCTTTTCTTATATAAAAAAAAACAACCTTAAACTTAAACTGTTTCTTTTCAGAAACTTTCCTTTTTGCTGCTAGGCGCCATTTTGGGCATTAGGCCCCATTTTTTCCTAAATCATGGAAAAGCCAACTAGTGGTTTTAAGAAATGTACTAAGTGTGGCGGTACCATTTCCGTCACTGACACCAATGATTGGTGCCTAAAATGTTTAGGACCTGATCATTCTCCAACTGAATGTCTCTCCTGCATGGGGATGACCAAAAGAGGAAGACAGAACCGGGCCGCAAAGCTTGGTATATCCTCTTTTCTTCAGTTGCCAAATCCATTGCATCGACATCGTCAAGGGCCTCTTCTTTCTCCCATGGATCTCAGGTAACTAAACACAAAAGCCGGTCCTCAAAGGGTAGCTCTCCTGCTAAGCATCGAGAGACCATTAGCATTGCCCTTGAGGGAACCACACTGGCAAAACAGCCCCGGCGGGAGGCTTCGGCTTCCAAAGCATCGATGGGGCTTCAGGATGTTCTCGAGGCCTCAACCTTGCAAGAACTACCTGTGCCATGCTCAGGGGTTCCGGCTGTTCTTACTGGTACCGACACCCAGGCATCGGCAGCGTCAATAGACCAGAAGTTTCTTGCTATCAAACGCAGTATCGCAGCTCTTCTGCCAGCTGCGGTACCGGTGGTCCCAAGGGCACCGGTGCCGACATCGACTCCGATGCTGGTACCGACAGTACCAGCTCCGGTGGGAACTCTTCCCATGCCAACTCTAGCTGGAGTGCATAAAGCGGTACTGGGTCACCTCAGTGCCGACTTCGATCAGTAGTGGGATTGTGCTTTGCAAGAGTATCGGAGTCAGGAATACTTCGATTCCTCTGATTCCAAAGACTCTGACAATTCTGCTGGCATTAGAGGCTTTCTCCTAGAAGATCCTTCTTCTCCCCAACGCAGAATGTCACCTCCAGAGGACATGTCATTTCAGGATTTCATCCGTGATATGGCCAAAGGGCTTTCAATCACAGTAGCTCCTGAAGACGAACCCAGAGCAAAGGAATTGGAAATCCTAAAGCTCCTAAGGAGGCAGCTACCCTACCTATCCATGAAATTCTGCATACCTTGCTCAGAATGTGGGAGACACCTCTGGCTACTTCTCCTCACTCTAGGAGACTTGATACTATGTATCGAGTTCTGCCATGTCCTGGATTTCAGAAAACTCAGCTGCCACACCATTCAATGGTAGTGGAATCAGCCATGCGTAGGATGAAAAGTGCAGAGAGGCATGCATCCAATCCTCCAGGTCGTGAATGCAGGACTCTGGATGCTTTTGGACGCAGAACCTTTCATGCTTCCATGCTTTCAGCTAGGATCAGTTCATATATCCTATATATGGGAATGTTCCTTAAGGACGTCACAGGAGACTTGGAACTTATGAGCCCATTTCTCCCAGATGATAAGAGACGAGATTTTCTTGCTCTACTTAAGCATGCTCAAAATGTCTCCAAGTTTGTCAATCGTGCAGCCTTTGACTGCTTCGAATGCATCAGCAGAACGTCTGCTATTGCCATTGGTGCACGACAGATTGCCTGGCTACAGGCATCAGACTTGGGTACAGGACAAGTTAGGCAACATTCCTTGCACGGGGGAGAATCTCTTCGGCAAGAACTGGCAGGAAAAGGCTAACGAGTTAGATGCTGACAATTCTACTTTAGATAGATTGTCAAAGTCTACAGCCATTCCAGCCAAAAGGAAGCCTTATAAAAAACCCTCTTTTAGCAAAAAGAGGAAGTTTTATCCTTCCTATACCCACCAGACTCAGACTCCAGGTCAGGTTGCCCAAAAGGGACAAACTAGACAACAAAAGAAACCAAAAGGCCCGAGAGCCCAACCAGCTCTCCAGGTTCAGCCCCCTCAAGGGCTTTGATTCCTTCCTAGAGAGCTTTGCCTTCCTGCCTTTGAGGGGTCCCCAACCCCTCAATATTCCAGACAGGTTATGCCACTTTCTCAACAGATGGCATCAGATAACAGCAGAAGATTGGACTTTGTCCATTGTGGGAGAGGGGTACAAACTTCATTTTCACAGCATACCCCCTCCTACACTTCTAAAGCCATTCAATTCACAAACCTCTGCAGACATCCTGCTAGATCACGAGGTCTCCACACTTCTTGCCCAAGGGACAATAGAGGAAGTACCCATTTTTCAACAGGGGACAGGGTTCTACTCCCCCTATTTTCTTATTCCAAAGAAAACAGGGGGACACAGACCCATTCTAGACCTCTGAGAATTGAACAAATATCTGTTTCGAGAGAAATTCAAAATGATTTCTCTAGGAACTCTTCTGCCATACCTTCAAAGCCAGGACTGGCTTTGCTCTCTAGACTTAAAAGATGCATACACTCACATTCTCATCTATCCAGATCACAGGAAATTTTTACGTTTCCTTTTCAAGGGAAGACATTTCCAGTACAGGGTTCTTCCTTTTGGTCTGACTTCAGCACCAAGGGTGTTCACGAAATGCATGACAGTAGTAGCAGCATTTCTACGAACCCTGGGGATTTTTGTCTTCCCTTACTTAGAAGACTGGCTCATTTGAGCCTCCACAGTTGCAGAGGCCAGCACTGCACTGTCCCATACAATGCGAATCCTCCAATACTTGGGAGTGGAAATAAACTTCCCGAAGTCTCAACTAGTTCCTTCCCAATGCCTAGAATTCATAGGAGCCTGTCTGGATACCAGACAGGCAAGGGCTTTCCTTCCACAAGCCCAGTGTCTCCGCATTATGCAGCTAGCTTCCCAAGCAGCAGGCAAATCCTCCCTCACTGCTCGGGAGCTACTGCAGTTACTGGGACATATGGCATCCACAGTTCATGTAGTCCCATATGCTCGCCTCCACATGCGAGCAGCTCAGGTGGACCCTCTTCACACAGTCGGACAAAATAACAATCTCTCAATGACTAATTTTGTCCCTCCAATGGTGGCAATCATTAGAAAATCTGACAGTGGGGTCTCCTTTCCATCAACCCCTCTTTCAGGCCACCTTAACAACAGATGCATCACAGGTGGGTTGGGGAGCACACCTGAATCATCTCTGTACCCAGGGCACCTGGACTCCACAGGAGGTTGGTTTACACATAAACCTCCTGGAATTAAGAGAAATTTATATAGCTCTTTGAGTGTTCCATGCCCAGCTCAGCTACAAGACAGTCGTAGTCCAGATGGACAATCAGGTAACCATGTTCTATGTGAACAAGCAGGGCGGGACAGGCTCTCTGTCGTTATGCAACGAAGCTTTACAACTATGGGCCCTCGCCAGAGAGCATCAAATTCACCTTCTAGTGGTATATCTTCCAGGCATTCAAAACCTTCGGGCAGACAAACTGTCGAGTACTGCTACCTTACGAGTGGTCACTCCACTTAGATCAGGTGGCAAAGATATTTCATCTCTGGGGCACGCCAGACATAGACCTCTTTGCAAGCCCACTGAATGCCAGACTTCCCCAGTTCTGTTCCAGGATTCCGGCATACAACTGTCAGGCAAGGGATGCCTTCCTCCTTCACTGTGGTCTGGACTTCCTTTATGCCTTCCCACCCATTCCCCTCATCCCCAAAACACTCTTCAAGCTTCAGAGAGACAGGGGTCGCATGATCCTCATAGCACCACGATGGCCACGCCAAACGTGGTATTCCCTGCTTCTGCATCTCTCTCAAGCTGCACCTCTGGAGTTAGAGCATGCTCCAGATCTCCTGTCCCAGGAGGACGGGACGCTATGACACCCAAATCCCCAGTCCCTGCACCTCACAGCCTGGTTGCTGAAGGCTTAGATTTCCAGAATCTCAACCTGTCCCAGCAGGTAAAAGATATCCTTCAGGCTTCTAGGAAACTTTCCACAAGAAGATCTTATGCCTTCAAGTGGAAACGTTTTACTATATGGTGCTCCAAGAGGGGATTAAACCCCCTGATCATACCCTTAGAATCAATACTAGAGTATCTCCTTCACTTATCAAATTCTGGGTTAAAGACCAATTTGGTAAGAGTCCATCTTAGTACAATTGCAGCTTCTTATAAGCCTCTAAATGGACAACCAATTTCCTCTCATCCACTCCTATCAAGATTTATGAGAAGCCTTTTATTAACTAAACCTCCCATCAAGCCACCACCGATCGCATGGGATCTAAATCTAGTTCTCGGGCAGCTCATGAAGCCGCCTTTTGAACCTTTGGCCACTACAGCCCTTATGTTTTTAACTTGGAAGGTCATCTTCCTAATTGCAATCACCTCTGCCCGTCGCATTAGTGAATTGCAAGCTTTAGTGGCTGATCCTCCTTGCACTAGATTTCATCATAATAAGGTTATTCTTCGAAGTCACCCACACTTTATGCCAAAGGTGGTTTCGCCTTTTCATTTAAACCAATCAATTTATCTTCCTGTATTTTTTCCGAGGCCTCACGCCTCTAATGCAGAAAGAAACCTTCATACTTTGGATTGTAAAAGGGCCTTAGCCTTTTACATATAAAGAACACAGCAACATAGAAAGTCCTCACAATGTTTTATAGCTTTTGACCCTAGTCATTTGGGACTTCCAGTCTCCAAAAGAACTTTATCTAAATGGATTGCCCAATGCATATCCTTTACTTATGAGAGTAAGGGTCTTCCTCTTCATGACCATGTCACAGCTCACAATGTGAGAGCCATGGCAGCTTCTATGGGTAATCTCCACTCTGTGTCTATTGATGACATTTGTCGAGCAGCCACCTGGGCTTCGGTACACACCTTCACAGCCCACTACTGCCTAGATAAAGCCTCCCATCGGGATGCCTTCTTTGGCCAAGCTGTTCTTCAAAATCTCTTTCAAACTTAAACCAGCTCCTACCCACCAACCCTGGTAGGATCCCAGAGATCCATGGGAGGAAGGATTCTCACCTTCGACGGTGGCACCTTCCTGGGGCTATCTCCCCGGCATCTTCAGCTAGGAAGTCCCCCATATGTGAGGACTGCATTCCTGCTTGTTCCTGGAGATAGCGTAGTTACTCACCTGTAACAGGTGATCTCCGGGAACAGCAGGAATTTAGTCCTCACAACCCACCCACCTCCCCTAGGCGTTGTCTCTTTCTCTCTCTTTGTCTCTTTCCTCTCTCTCCCTCTATCCTTTCACTCAGCTACAAACTTAACTGAAGAGGGACAGTTGGAAAGGCGGGAAGGCATGTGCTGAGGGATGCTCCCAAAAGTGTTCTTATTGGATGCTGGGGAGCATTCCCGCACAGGCTCCGTCTGTACCGACGATACCCATATGTGAGGACTAAATTCCTGCTGTTCCCGGAGATCACCTGTTACAGGTGAATAACTATGCTATCTGCTACCTTTTCTGAGAGAGCCCAGGATCGACTTTCTGTACCCAGCACAGACAGTCAGAATTACACTCCTTCCATCTGCCCTGCATCTATCTTCAGCCTCTTTCTCCCTCTTCCTGCCACCTGCCCTGTGCCTTTCATCCAGCTTCTGTGAGACAACAAAATCATGAATATTACTTATTATCCAAAAATTCTCATCACTAACTATCTTTAAAATTTTCATTAATTTTTGTCGGACTTTAAAACTGAAAGCCGCTATTAATCAGTTGCCATCATTTAACTGCAGTCCTTTTATTATGAAAGCCTTAAAAAAAACTGAAGAGCTTTTCTTTTTATCATATCACTTTAAGATGTTATCAAGCTGGACTGGTATACATTGATTTGATTGGAGCAATGAAGGGGGAGTAAGATCTTTGCAGAAACACCGCGGCCATTTAAATGGAGGAGCTGAGATATCCCTGTAATAGTAAAAAAAAGCCGTAACTGCACAAGATGTGAAGTATGCTATAGATCTCCTTTGCAAGAATAGAACTGCAGGAGGAGTATTTTGTTATTGAGCAGATCCAGGAGACTGAAAAATATTAACTTCAAGGGAAGAGCATTTATATACCAGCCAAAGGGTTGTTTTGTGCTAGAATTTTCAACATAGTACTATCGCCCTGATGCAGAAGATTTTGCTTCGAAATACAGTAGTGTGGTCCATACCATAGATTAGTTTTGGCAAAAAGATAGTGTTAGATTACTGATCACAGAATTTATGGACTGTGACATCATTGATAACATCTTAAAGTGATATGATAGAAAGAAAAGCTCTTCAGTTTTTTAAGGCTTTCACAATAAAAGGACTGTAGTTAAATGATGGCAGCTGATTAATAGCGGCTTTCAGTTTTTAAAGTCCGACAAAAATTAAAGAAAAATTTAAAGATAGTGATGAGAATTTTAGGATTGTTGTTTCACAGTATGTGGAATTTAAAATCCTGATTGAAGTTTCATCTAGCTTCAGCATTTCTCTCGTCCTCCACCTGCCCTGCCATCCAGATTCAGCATCCCTTTCCCCTCATCTGCCCTGTGTCTAGCTGTAGCATCTCTTCCCCCGCCTGTCTTGCATCCAGCTGCAGAATCTCTCCCCGTCTGCCTTGCATCCAACTGCAGAATCTCCCCCTCCTGCCTTGCATCCAACTGCAAAATCTCCCCCTCCTGCCTTGCATCCAGCTGCAGACCCTCCTGCCTTGCATCCAGCTGCAGAATCTCTCCCCATCTGCCTTGCATCCAGCTGCAGAATCTCCCCCTCCTGCCTTGCATCCAGCTGCAGAATCTCCCCCTCCTGCCTTGCATCCAGCTGCAGAATCTCTCCCCGTCTGCCTTACATCCAGCTGCAGAATCTCCCCCTCCTGCCTTGCATCCAGCTGCAGAATCTCCCCCTCCTGCCTTGCATCCAGCTGCAGAATCTCTCCCCCCACCTGCATTGCATCCAACTGCAGAATCTCTCCCCTGCCTGCCTTGCATCCAGCTGCAGAATCTGTCCCCCCACCTGCCTTGCATCCAGCTGCAGAATCTCCCCCTCCTGCCTTGCATCCAGCTGCAGAATCTCCCCCTCCTGCCTTGCATCCAACTGCAGAATCTCCCCCTCCTGCCTTGCATCCAACTGCAGAATCTCCCCCTCCTGCCTTGCATCCAGCTGCAGAATCTCTCCCCTGCCTGCATTGCATCCAACTGCAGAATCTCTCCCCTGCCTGCCTTGCATCCAGCTTCAGAATCTCCCCCTCCTGCCTTGCATCCAACTGCAGAATCTGCCCCTCCTGCCTTGCATCCAACTGCAGAATCTCCCCCTCCTGCCTTGCATCCAGCTGCAGACCCTCCTGCCTTGCATCCAGCTGCGGAATCTCTCCCCTGCCTGCCTTGCATCCAGCTGCAGAATCTCTCCCCTGCCTGCCTTGCATCCAGCTGCAGAATCTCTCCCCTGCCTGCCTTGCGTCCAGCTGCAGAATCTCTCCCCTACCTGCCTTGCGTCCAGCTGCAGAATCTCTCCCCTGCCTGCCTTGCGTCCAGCTGCAGAATCTCTCCACTGCCTGCCTTGCATCCAGCTGCAGAATCTCTCCCCTGCCCGCCTTGCATCCAGCTACAGAATCTCTCCCCTGCCTGCCTTGCATCCAGCTGCAGAATCTCTCCCCTGCCTGCCTTGCATCCAGCTGCAGAATCTCTCCCCTGCCTGCCTTGCATCTAGCTGCAGAATCTCTCCCCTGCCTGCCTTGCATCCAGCTGCAGAATCTCTCCCCTGCCTGCCCTGCGTCCAGCTGCAGAATCTCTCCCCTGCCTGCCTTGCGTCCAGCTGCAGAATCTCTCCCCTACCTGCCTTGCGTCCAGCTGCAGAATCTCTCCCCTGCCTGCCTTGCGTCCAGCTGCAGAATCTCTCCCCTGCCTGCCTTGCGTCCAGCTGCAAAATCTCTCCACTGCCTGCCTTGCGTCCAGCTGCAGAATCTCTTCCCTGCCTGCCTTGCATCCATCTTCAGAATCTCTCCCCTGCCTGCCTTGCATCCAGCTGCAGAATCTCCCCTGCCTGCCTTGCATCCAGCTGCAGAATCTCCCCTCCTGCCTTGCATCCATCTGCAGAATCTCCCCTCCTGCCTTGCATCCATCTGCAGAATCTCCCCTCCTGCCTTGCATCCAGCTGCAGAATCTCTCCCCTGCCTGCCCTGCATCCAGCTGCAGAATCTCTCCCCTGCCTGCCCTGCATCCAGCTGCAGAATCTCTCCCCTGCCTGCCTTGCATCCAGCTGCAGCATCTCTCCCCTGCCTGCCCTGCGTCCATCTGCAGCATCTTTAATCTCCAGGAACAAGCAGGAATAAGTCTCCACATATGGGTATTGTCGGTACCGACGGAGCCTGCACGGGAACGCTCCCCAGCGTCCAAAAAGAAAGCTTTTGGGAGCATCCCACAGCGCCTGCGCGCTGCCTTCCCGCCTTTCCCAACCGCCTCTCTCCAGTTCTTCTTTTCCGCGGAGCCAGCAGGTCGTGTTCCTGTCACCGCTGAAGAAGTTCTTTATTTTTCTTTATTTCTTTGGTCGCGCGTCTGCCTTCTTCGACGTCGGACCGGTACCGCCGGTCTTTTCTTCTTTCTTCTTTTAAAAACAAAAAAACAAAACACCGTTTCCCACTTCTGTGCATTTTTTCCTTTTGGGCCTTAGGCCTAGAAAAATTTTCCTCATGGAAAAGCCTGCTTCCGGGTTTAAAAATTGCACGAAGTGCAGCGGTACTCTTTCTATCACCGACACCCATGACTGGTGTCTAAAATGTTTGGGCCCTGACCACTCCATCACCGATTGTGAGTCCTGTTCCATGATGTCTAAAAGAGGTCAACAGAATAGAGCGGCCAAGCTCAGTACCCTGTTTCCCTCTGATGCAGCTTCGGTGGCATCGACATCTTCCAGAGCTTCTTCTTCCTCCCATGGATCTCAGGTAACCAAATATAAGTCCAGCCGGTCCTCGAAGGATAGATCTCCCTCTAAGTATCGAGATGCCTCCAGGCTTGCTCTCGAGGATCCCGCACTGGCAAAATTACCCCGGCGGGAAGCTCCGGCTTCCAAAGCTTTATTTATGGGGTCACAGGTTGACATCGATGGCGTGGCCTCGACCGATCACCTGTTGCCATGTTCTGGGGTACCGGTGGTTTCCACTGGTACCGACATCCAGACATTGGTTGCGTCGATGGATCAGAATATTCTGACCATGCAGCATGCCATTACGGCATTCATACAAGCTGCGACACCTCCGGTACCGCAACAAACTCCGTTGTCGGTACCGGTTTCGGCACCGGCACCGATATCGGTTCCAGTGCCGGTACCGATTGCATCGACATCGGCTTCGGTGTCGACTGCAGCGGTACCCTGTTCTGTGATGCCTATCGGTACCGAATCGGTACCGATCACTCCCGATGTCGATACCACTCGGTACGCGTATCGGGCTCTGCAAGAGCATCCAGACAGGCGATACTTCAATTCCTCCGAAGACTCTGATGAATCAGAGGCTTCTGTCGAAGCATCGGTACTCCTTCCTCAGGAGCCCTCTTCTCCAAAAAGAAGAATGTCTCCTCCAGAAGACTTGTCTTTTCAAGACTTCATTAGGGAAG
Source organism: Ichthyophis bannanicus (assembly GCA_033557465.1). Taxonomy (NCBI): domain Eukaryota; kingdom Metazoa; phylum Chordata; class Amphibia; order Gymnophiona; family Ichthyophiidae; genus Ichthyophis; species Ichthyophis bannanicus. The sequence continues at coordinate 749,967,555 of CM066032.1, forward strand.
TGGCCAGGGGCTTCTCCATTTCAGTGGCCCCTGAACCAGAGCCTAGAGCCAAGAAATTGGATATTTTACAATATCCTAAGGCTCCTAAAGAGGCAGCTACTTTACCAATTCATGAGATCCTTTATGATCACATGTTGGGCAAATGGGAGACAACTCTCACTACCTCCCCTCATTCTCGCAGGTTGGACACCATGTACCGTGTTCCTCCTTGCCCTGGCTTTCATAAGACTCAGCTTCCTCACCACTCTGTTGTGGTGGAGTCTGCCATGAAGAAGATAAAGAGTGCAAAAAGACACTCATCTAATCCTCCAGGAAGAGAATGCAGAACCTTGGATGCTTTTGGCCGGAGAATTTTCCAGGCCAATATGCTTACTGCCAGAATCAACTCCTAGTCTCTATATGGGGATGTTTCTAAAGGAAGTTACAGATCATCTGCAAACTTTATCTCCTTTTATCTCAGAAGATAAAAGGGAGGAGTTTCTCACCTGGCTTAAACATGCCCAGGATGTTTCCAAATTTTCCAACCGTGCAGCCTTTGACTCTTTTGAGTGTGCCAGCAGAGCCTCGGCTATTGCCATAGGTGCACACAGAGTTGCTTGGTTGCAAGCTTCTGATTTGGAACCCTGGGTCCAGGATGGATTAGGAAATCTTCCTTGTACAGGTGAAAACCTTTTTGGCAAGGATTGGCAAGCAAAGGCCACTCAGATGGATGCTGAGAATTCTGCCTTAGATAGACTTTCAAAGTCTACTTCTGCTCCTGTTAGAAAAAGGTTATTCAAAAAGGCTTTCTTTCCCAAAAAGGGGAAATATTATCCTGTTTATGGTCAGCAGGCATCTTCTGCAGGTCGTTTTGCTGCAAAGTGTCAGCAACAACATAAACAAGCCAAGCCTAAGGCTGCAAGGACTGCTACGGCCCAACAGCCTCAGCCTCCTCAGGGCCTTTGACTCACATCTAGAGAACTTAGCCTTTCTGGCTCTAGAAGAACCAGAGCCTCTCACCATTCCAGGAAGGTTAGCCCACTTTGCTCCCAGATGGGAACAAGTCACAGCAGAGCAATGGACCCTCTCCATCATAAGGGAGGGATACAAGCTTCATTTCTTAAACCTTCCTCCCCACACCATGGTGAGACAGTTCAATTCTCCAACATCTCTCCTCGACCTTCTGGGTCAGGAGATTGCTACCCTTCTTGCCCAAAGGGCAATAGAAGAAGTACCCCTTCTTCAACAGGGCTCAGGGTTCTACTCCCCCTATTTTCTTATCCCAAAGAAAACAGGGGGCTACAGACCCATATTAGATCTCAGAGAATTGAACAAGTTTCTATGCAAGGAGAAATTCAAGATGATTTCTCTCGGTGCTCTCCTTCCATACCTTCAGAGTCAGGATTGGCTTTGTTCTCTAGATCTCAAGGATGCGTACACCCATATCCTCATCCATCCAACACACAGAAGGTTCCTTCGGTTCCTTTATCAAGGAAAGCACTACCAATACAGAGTGCTTCCTTTCGGTCTGGCCTCTGCTCCAAGAGTGTTCACAAAATACATGGCAGTAGTAGCTGCATTTCTACGCACTCTAGGAATATTTGTATTCCCATATCTGGACGACTGGCTCATCCGAGCTCTGTCCCAGTCAGAGGCCCAGACTTCCCTAGCCTGCACAAGGCGTGTTCTTCAGTATCTGGGACTTGTAATAAACATCCCAAAATCCCATCTCACCCCTACTCAGTCATTAGAGTTCATAGGGGCCTTCCTGGATACCACAATTGCAAGGGCCTATCTTCCCCAGGCCCGTTGCCTACACTTGGTGCAGTTAGCCTCACAAATTCAGTTAAAGTCCCATTTAACTGTTCGAGAAATGTTACAACTCTTAAGCCACCTGGCATCCACCGTGCATGTGGTTCCTTATGCTCGCCTTCACATGAGGGCAGCTCAGTGGACTCTGTCCACCCAATGGACCCAGGCATCAGGGTGCCTGTCAGACAAGATAGCAACCTCCAGTCGCCTTTTCTGGTCTCTCCAGTGGTGGAAGTCCACTCAAAATCTGTTGCTGGGGTCCCCCTTTCAACAGTCACTACCCCAAGCAACCCTTACAACAGATGCCCCTCCAAGGGGTTGGGGAGCTCATCTACAAGATCTCTCCACCCAGGGCATCTGGTCTCCACAAGAGACATCTCTACATATCAACCTCTTGGAGCTCAGAGCAATTCTTCTAGCTCTCAGAGTCTTCCACATCCTACTAAGCTACAGGACAGTCCTCATTCACACGGACAACCAAGTAGCCATGTTCTACCTGAACAAGCAGGGCGGGACTGGCTCTCTGTCGCTTTGCAACGAAGCTTTGAGATTGTGGGCCTTTGCCAGAGAGCATCAAATTCATCTCATGGCAGTGTATCTTCCAGGGGTTCAAAACTCTTGGGCAGACAGACTCAGTCGAGTTCTGCTTCCACACGAATGGTCCCTCCATGGGGACCAGATAGCCAGGATCTTCCGAATTTGGGGAACCCCGGACATAGACCTGTTTGCAAGTCCGTGGAATGCCAAACTTCCCCGGTTCTGTTCCAGGATTCTGTGTCAGGGAGTTCAGGCCAGGGATTTATTTATTTTATTTATTTAACATCTTTTATATACCGCGCTATTTGTTGTCAGTGCGGTTTACATATAACAAAGTTTGCACATTCGGAGGACAGTTGTGTGCTTACATTATAACAGGAAACTTAAACTTGGAACAACAGGGTAAAACTGTAACTATGTACAAAACATATTAGATTCTTTAGTATTCACAAGGAGGGCTAAGGCAAGACCGCAGAGAACCTGAGGCGGAATTGCCTATGAGGGAATTGGGAGTGGAGATTGAGAGTTTTTGGGTTTAGGAGTGCTGAAGTTTGTGTTTAGGAGTGCTGAAGTTTGGGTTTAGGAGTGCTGAAGTGAAGAAGGAAAATGTGGTGCTTGATTGCCTTGCGGAATTGAGTGAGGTCTTTAATTGCTCTTATTTCAGGTGGGAGGTCATTCCAGCATTTAGGTGCATAGAAGGCAAAGGTCCTTTTCTTGGTTGTCTGGGTGCATTTGATGGACTCTTTGGGAATGATCAGGGTGTTGTCCGTTATTGACCTTCTCATTCTGTTTTTTGGATTGAAGGAGATGAGATCATTGAGGGATGTGGGGGCAAGGATGTTGATGATCTTAAAAGTGATGAGGAGGATTTTATAGGTTAACCTGCAATGAATTGGTAGCCAGTGGAGTTCCATGAGAATCGGGGTGATATGGTCTGATCTTGATAGACCACAGAGCACCCTAGCAGCCGCATTCATAGCGAGTTGCAGCGGATTAATGTTTTTTGGGAGTCCGTATAAGACGACGTTTGCATAATCAAAGTGAGGTAGTGTGAGGGCCTGGAAAATGGTCCGGAAGTTGTTATGAGGTAGCATGGGTCTGAGGTGCCTTAGCGTTCTGATTTTATTGTAGACAGATCTGGTGGTGGTCCGTATGTGTTCCTTAAAGTCAAAATGTTGATCCAGAGTAATGCCTAGGTAGCGAATAGATGGTTTACTAGGGAGTTCTGCATCTCTTACTCTTAGGGAGGATGGAGGGGAGAATTCTTTGTTTCTTGATATGAACAGAACTTCATTGCCTTCCTCCTTCATTGGGGGCAAGACTTCCTCTATGCCTTTCCACCCATTCCCCTAATTCCCAAGACACTCTTCAAACTTCAGAGAGACAAGGGGTCTATGATCCTCATAGCACCACATTGGCCACGCCAAGTGTGGTACCCTCTACTTCTGCATCTCTCTCAAGCTCCCTCCCTGAACTTGGGATGTGCTCCAGACCTCCTGTCTGAGGAGGAGGGAACGTTGTGGCACCCAAATCCCCAGTCTCTTCATCTCAGAGCCTGGTTGCTGAAGGCCTAGACCTTCAAGATTTGCATCTTTCTCAGCAGGTGAAGGATATCCTTCATGCTTCCAGAAAGCCTTCCACTAGACGTTCCTATGCTTTTAAATGGAAAAGGTTTACCATTTGGTGTGCACAGAAGGGTCTTAACCCCCTTGCAATACCTCTGAATTCTTTACTAGAGTATTTGCTGCATTTATCCCATGCAGGCCTTAAAACAAATTCAGTAAGAGTCCATTTGAGTGCTATTGCAGCATCCCTTAAGCCTCTCAATGGACAGCCTATTTCCTCTCATCCTCTTATTGCAAGATTCATGAGAGGCCTTCTTTTAACTAAACCTCCCATTAGACCACCTCCAGTGCAATGTTCCCTCTAATTTTCTGTAGGCTGTGTGCGCATAAAATATCAGCTGTGTGCAGCTTTTGAAGGAAAGTTAAATTTTTGTGCGCCACATAATGACACTCGGAGTTATATACTTTAAAATTTAACTACACGTCAGAATACAGTATGTACACCACATTGATTTTAATCAAATTAAATGAAAATAGATGATTATTAAATGAAGCAGGAAATTTCTAGTAATTACATTCATAACTTTTAAATTTTAAGACGTCTGTGTTTTCTATCAGAATCAGAGCCATAATTTTTGTGCGCTCTGTTGTAAAGTATGTGTGCTCGCTCTGTGAGGTGTGTGTGCGCGCACACGCGCACAGCTTAGAGGGAACAGTGCTCCAGTGGCATGGGACTTGAATTTGGTTCTTGGCCAGCTTATGAAGCCACCCTTTGAGCCCTTAGCCACTACCTCCTTGAAATTTCTTTCCTGGAAGGTTACTTTTCTCATTGCAGTCACCTCAGCTCGCCGCATCAGTGAGCTGCAAGCCTTGGTGGCTAATCCTCCTTATACAAGATTCCATCATGACAAGGTAGTCCTCAGGACTAATCCACACTTTATGCCTAAAGTGGTCTCACCTTTTCATCTGAACCAGGAGGTGTATTTACCTGTCTTTTTTCCAGGACCTCATGCATCAAGTGCAGAAAGGAATCTCCATACCCTGGATTGTAAGAGAGCGCTTGCTTTTTACTTACAAAGGACACAGCAACATAGAAAGTCCTCTCAACTCTTTGTTGCTTTTGATCCCTTTCATTTGGGACCTCCAGTCTCTAAGAGAACTCTGTCCATTTGGATTGCTCAGTGTATTTCTTTTGCCTACCAGAGTAAGAACCTTTCTCTGGAGGGCCATGTCACAGCTCACAATGTGAGGGCCATGGCAGCCTCTATGGCTCATCTGAACTCTGTGTCCATCGACCAAATCTGTCGAGCGGCCACCTGGGCCTCGGTTCATACCTTTACAGCCCATTACTGTTTGGACAAGGACTCCCGCCGGGATGCCTTGTTTGGTCAGGCTGTTCTCAAACACCTGTTCTATACCTAATCAACTCCTACCCCCCATCCCTGGTTGGATGCCCGAGATCCATAGGGGTAGGTAGAGCCCTTCTCAGGGACTCACAACCTTGGAGATCTCCCTGGCATCTCTAGCTGGTGAGTTCCCATATGTGAAGACTCATTCCTGCTTGTTTCTGGAGATAGCACAGTTACTTACCTGTAACAGGTGATCTCTGGGAACAGCAGGAATAAGTCTTCACAACCCACCCACCTCCCCTAGGAGTTGTAGCTCTCTATCTATCTTTCCTTTCCTCTCTCTTTGTCTCAGCTTAAAATTCGAACTGGAGAGAGGCGGTTGGGAAAGGCGGGAAGGCAGTGCGCAGGCGCTGTGGGATGCTCCCAAAAGCTTTCTTATTGGACGCTGGGGAGCGTTCCCGCGCAGGCTCCGTCGGTACCGACGATACCCATATGTGAAGACTTATTTCTGCTGTTCCCAGAGGTCACCTGTTACAGGTAAGTAACTGTGCTTTCTCCCTGCCCTGTGTCCATCTGCAGCATCTTTATTCTCCCTGCCCCTGACTACTTACTACTGCTACTTATTATTTGTATAGCGCTACAACGCTTACACAGTACTATGCATATAGATGTAAGACACAGTCCCTGCTTGTCAGAGCTTACAACCTAATCAAGACAAAGAACATCAGAAAAGTGGGGACTAGAGTATGGTAAGATTCACATAATTAGTGGAAAAAGAGTGAGGAGCATTGGGATCCAAAAGCAGCTTTGAAGAGGTGGATTTTTAGCCTGGATTTGAATAGGGCTAGAGAAGGATCCTGGTGTATTGACTTAAGTAGCTTGTTCTAGACATATGAAGCAGCAAGGTAGAATGAACAAAGTCTGGAAGTAGCCGTTTCAGAGAAGGGCACAGATAAAAGGGATCTGCCAGTGGAGTGGAGTTCCCGAGGAGGGGCGTAGAGTGGCTGCCTTGTGTCTATCTGCAGTATGCATCTTTCTCCCCATCTCTCCCTCTCCCCCTTGTCCATTGTTTCACCCCCTTTCCTGCATCTCACCCCCTCTCCCTTCTTTTCCTGCATCCAGCATATTGCCCCTGATCTCCCCTTCCCTCTGCGCTCCTCCCAAATGGTCAGCCCTGCAGGTCAGCAACTGGGACTCTGTGGGAAAGAAAGAAAAGCCACAATTGAGAACTCATTACATGGGCAGTCTCTCTGTACTCTTGCGTGGCTGGGGTAGCACTTGGCAGCAGAGTTCTTCCTACTCCCAGAATCACTGCGGCAGGGTGGTGTGGAAGTGAGTCAGGCACAGTTGAGGAGCAGTCTGTGGCTCCACAGCAGATGGGCCACAGCACCAGCACAGCAGCAACTCCTACTCCTCCTGTCCTTCAGCAGCTGCCCTTGCTCTCACAGCACTCTGTGGCAGACAGTCTGGGGGATGGACCTGGGGGTGGGGGTGTAGAGGGCAGGGCACAGCAGGTTGGTAGACTTATGGAGAAGCACAGCAGTGCTGCATAACTGCTCAAAGCCCCGCCCACTGCCAATCTCATTGCCCCAATGCCTCCTGATGACCAGGGCAGTTGCCCCAGTTGTGTCCCGCAAACCCCCCCCCCACCCCCCCATTCCCATCTTAGCTTTCTTTGAAGAAATATTTGCAAATGTTACATCTGGGTTTTGCCTGCTGTGAAACTCATATTATGATCTTTTGAACTTCCTTTCTACTAAAAAATTTTGCTGCTTTTGCAGAGAGAGTTTAATTATCAGGCAGACTAAGCGGTCACCAAAGGCAGCAGCTTCTGGGGGGCAGAAAATAGCAGCTGCAGTAAAAACAACACAGTAAATCTTAACAGACACAAAAATGGAGAGGGGGGGGTGTATGTATTAGGAATGTATATTTTGGATTCGTTTTGGGGTCTAAAAATTTAATGTTCATGCAAGTAGCATGTGTGTACTACATATTACCTACAAATTAAAACATGCACAATAGATTTGTGCCTACAACAAAAGCTGTAGCATACATAGTAGTCATGCAGGTACAACAAATATTTTTTAAAAACCCTTTGGGTCATTTTTGTTTAAAACAAAGGTTTTTTGGCCATACACATGTCTTTGTATTACTCCTGGGGAATTCTGCACAAGGCAGCTAGACAGTGAGGCAGCACCGGGCACTCAAGTACTACTACTACTATTACACCGAACATTTGTATGACGCTACAAAATGTACGCAGCGCTGCACAGACACATGTAAAAGATGGTCCCTGCTCATCAGAGCTTACAAATCTAATCAAGACAGACAACACAGTAACTCCTAGACATGGGACACATCTAGGGGGAATGGGAAGGAAACACAAAAGAGATCAGGTGAGTCAAGATCTGAAAGTGGCAGTGAAGAGGTGAGTTTTTAGCCTGGATTTGAAAAGGGTCAGGTAGTTTTGTTCCAGGCATAAGGAGCAGCAAGGCGAAAGGAGCAAAGTCTGGAGTTAGCAATAGAAGAGAAGGGCACAGATAGAAGTGGTTTGCCAGAAGAGCGGAGTTCCCGAGGAAGGGTGTAGGGAGATATAAGAGGAAAGGTAGTGAGGAGCTGCAGAGTGAATGCACTTATAGGTCAGCAGGAGAAGTTTGAACTGGATGCAGAAACGGATAGGGAACCAATGAAGTGACTTGAGAAGAGGCTGGCGGAAGATTAGCCGCACAGCAGAGTATTGAACAGATTGAAGAGGAGAGAGATGACTCGGAGGGAGACCAGCAAGGAGTAGGTTACAATAGTCTAGATGGGAGGTGACTAAGGAGTGGTTAAGTGTCTTAGTAGTATGTTCAGAAAGGAATGGGCAAATTTTGTTGATGTTGTAGAGAAAGAAACTGCAGGTTTTAGCTATCAGTTGGATGTGTGTGGAGAAGGAGAGAGAGGAGTCAGACGACCCCAAGGTTGCGAGCTGAGGAGTAAAGAGTTATCCACAGAGACTGAGAAAGGAGGAAGGGGAGAGGAGGGTTTAGGGGGAAAAAATAATCAGTTTTGGCCACGTTCAATTTCAAGTGGCGGTGAGACATCCAAGCAGCAATGTCAGACAGGCAAGCAGAGATCCTGGCCTGGATTGCCAGAGAGATCTCAGGTATAGAGAGGTAGATCTGAGAGTCATCAGTGTAAAGATGGTATTGAAAGCTCAAGTGCCCGATCCTGCCTTACTATTAGCGGCAACACAGCTGCAGGAGCACTTCCATTTGCTTCTGCGGCTGTGCTAGAGTCAGCAGCGCATTTTGAAAGGTGCGCAGAAGGTACACTTCCTGTGTACCTTCTAAAATGCACCGGTGACTCTAGCACAGCTATGGGAGCAAATGGAAGTGCTCCTGCAGCTTTGTTGCTGCGATCGGGAATTGAGGGGGCTGTCCGGGTTCAGGAAAGGGCTTCTGGTGAGTCGGGGGGCTGGCTGGAGGAGGGGGGGGGCAGAAAGGGCTGCTGGTGAGTGGGAGGGTTGCTGGCAGCAGGAAGAAGGGCTGCTGTGAGCGGGGGGGTTGTTGGGGTAGGAGGAGGGTTGCTGGCGGCAGAAAGAAGGGCTGCTGTGAGCGGGGAGGTTGCTGGGGTAGGAGAAGGGTTGCTGGTGAGCAGGAGGGTTGCTGGCAGCAGAAAGAAGGGCTGTGAGCGGGGGGGTTGTTGGGGTAGGAGAAGGGCTGCTGGTGAGCAGGAGAGTTGCTGGCGGCAGGAAGAAGGGCTGCTGTGAGCGGGGGGGGGGGGGTTGCTTGGGTAGGAGAAGGGCTGCTGCTGAGCGGGGTTTCGCTGGAGGCTAGAGATGGGCTGCTGGTGAATCAGAGGGGTTCCTGGGAACTGGAGATGGACTGGTGGTGAGTCGGGGGGCTGCTGGGGCTGGAGATGGGCTGCTTGTGAATTGGGGGGATGCTGGGGACTGGAGATGGGTTGCTGGTGAGTTAGGGGCGTTGCTGGAGGTGGGCTGCTTGTGAGTCAAGGGGATTGCTGCGGGCTGGATGTTAGAGGGAGAGAAAATAGGGGAGACAAGGATGGGATTGGAACAGAACTGTGAATGGAGAAAAAGGGCTAAGGATGAAAAAAGCAGGGGAAATTTCAGGTTTAGAGGAGACGTTAAGATTTATGATAGGGGAATTCTGTGCAAAAATGTACTAATAAAACATGCAAAATTTTAAAATGCACGCAGAATTTTCAAATATTTTGCACATAATTACCACAGGTATATTGTGTGCATGTATGCACACCCCCTCCCCCCCAAAACACACACAGACCCACACTCTACATATGAAGACATTTCCAAAAACTATTTACCCAGGTAGGTGGGCTATTAGAAAATTGCCCACACGCCCTGTGAATGTATGAATATATATGTGTGCATAGATACATTTGAAGAGAGACAGAGCAAATGTTATTACAGTATTTAAAAGTGTGATGTCCAGTTATCAGGATCATTCTGGGAGGGGTGGTGTTGGGGTGATCTAATTATCAAACATTTAGAGGTTGGGAGGATCTGTAGACTGAAAGTTAATTGAGGGCAGGGATACAAGGCCGAAAATTCACCTAATACATTTGCACCTGCCCTTTATTTGTTTCGTTTATGTGTTGGCCACCGATATTCAATGGTGGTGGCCAACACTTTTAAAAGGCTGGCCGTTGCCATGTTAACTTTAATGCAGATTTTCAATGCCAAAGTCATATCCATCCACTGGTATTGAATATCCAGGTTACCTTGTTAACAATTTAGATAACTAGTTATCTGTGATAGCCGCTTATTGATTGAATATCTTTAACAGGGTAAGGCCAGCCTTTTGGTTTCCGAACTTTCTCCATGGACAAGCAGGATTCGTCAGCCACACCTGGTGACGTCCTCTGACGGCGCCATAGGCTGAAGTGCTCTCCAGAAAGGCAAGCCCTTCTGAGTATGTGCAGGTAGCTCTACCCACTGGCCTGCACCTAGCCGGCCCAGTCTTTCTTCTTCATTTTCAGCTCTCCAAGGAATTGAACAAACAAATATAGAAGAAAACACTTGAATCAAACCAGGATTGGAAAGAATTGCAGCCATCATGACAAAACCAGCAAAACTGGGGTTTAAAAAATGCACAAGATGTAGTAAGATGATGAATAGCAGCAATGCACATGAACTGTGCGTGTGGTGCTTGGGAGCCATCCACCAGGTCCAGGACTGCCAACATTGCTCCTGGTTGTCTCCTTGGGTCTGCAAATCCAGAAGCCATGTGCTCAAGAACTTCCTTGCGGCCACCCCGCTTACCTCCCCGGAAGACCAGTGCAGCCACGTGCAGCAGAGACTACCTACAGCTCAGGATGTGCCCCCAGGGGCCTCCATTCCCAGCCACAGCTCTCCCTGCTGCCCAGCAGACTCCTCTTGCACTCCCCCTCAAAGTTTCGGCCATCCCTGGACAGCCAGACACCTTCCCTGGGAGCCGGCATCTTCTCCAGGAAGCAGCGTCACTCCGGGAAAGCTGCATCGGTGCCAAGCTCCACCCCGCACCATCTGATTGGCCAGTGCAATAGCAGCAAGGGGAGCCCTGATCGACATCACTGTGCCAAGGGGGGGCTCCCCGGCTGCACTACAGCGCCGGAAAAGACTTGTACAAACCCAAGAGATTACAGCGATCACTGCACCATACCTCCCAGGGACGCAGAAGTCATGAATGGGGGAGAGAGAAGAGCACGCTGCAGGTTCCCGAAGTGACTCTGCTTCCTGGAGAAGATGGCGGCTCCCAGGGAAGGTGTCCGGGGATGGCTGCAGCTTCGACGGGAAGTGCAAGAGGAGTGTGCTGGGCAGCGGAGAGAACTGTGCTCCCAGTCTTTGTGTCCTCTCCAACAACGTAGCCGGGGATGGAGGCACCTGGGGGCATATCCTGGGCCGTAGGTAGTCCCTGCTGCACGTGACTGCACTGGTCTTCCGGGGAGGTAAGCGGGGTGGCCGCAAGGAAGTCCTTGAGCACATGTCTTCTGGATTTGCGGGTCTGGGGAGACTTCCGGGAGTAATATTGGCAGTCCTGGACCTGGTAGCTGGCTCTCAAGCACTGCACGCACAGCTCGTGTGCTTTGGTGCTATTCATCATCTTACTACATCTTGTGCATTTTTTAAACCCTGGTTTTGCTGGTTTTGTCATCATCTCAATAGCAAAAAGTCAAAACATGAAAAAGGGCCCAGGAAACAGCAATCCAAAAACCCAAAACAAAACTCAAAAACCAAAAGTACACAAATGGTAACTTATTTTATTGTCAGAAGCCACCGGCAAGAGATGGGGAGGAGGAAAAGCTCCCCACTCAGTGACGGTAGAGACCTTTTATATTAAATAACAAAAACAGAATGTAAGCAGTGTAAATCACTTATCTGATAACTTGGTGAAAGGGCCGCAAAAATCCAAGAAGCGACATGCATGTTTCGAGCCCGAAAGGCCCTGTATCAAGCTGTTTTTGAAAATGTACACGCCCCCCTTGATACAGGGCCTTTCGGGCTCGAAACATGCATGTCGCTTCTTGGATTTTTGCGGCCCTTTCACCAAGTTATCAGATAAGTGATTTACACTGCTTACATTCTGTTTTTGTTATTTAATATAAAAGGTCTCTACCGTCGCTGAGTGGGGAGCTTTTCCTCCTCCCCATCTCTTGCCGGTGGCTTCTGACAGTCAGTGAACTCCAGGTTCTTATGGCTGAAATCCCTTGCACCAGGTTCTATAGGAACAGGGTGGTCCTCCGTACCCACCCCAAGTTCCTGCCGAAGGTTGTCTCGGATTTTCATCTCAATCATGAGATAGTCTTACTGACCTTCTTCCCGAGACCCCATGCCGACCAGGCATCGGCGGTTTTACATACAGTCGACTGCAAGAGGGCTATTGCCTTCTATCTGCAGTGCACCCAGCCTCATCGCAAGTCTGGCTGGCTTTTCGTGACCTATGATCCCAATCACCTGGGGCAAGCAGTCACAAAGTGCACCCTCTCCATTTGGATGGTGGACTGCTTTGCCTTCGCCCACGCGAAGGCGGATGCCCTGCTGGATCGGCGGGTCACTGCACACAGTGTCCGAGCCAAGGCAGCTTTGGTGGCTTTGTTGCGCTCAGTGCCGCTATCAGACATCTGCTGGGCTGCGACCTGGGCTTCAGCGAACACTTTCGCCTCGCACTGCTGCCTGGAGAGGGAGTCCCACTGGGACAGCGCCTTCGGCCAGGCTGTACTCTGTAATCTGTTCGGGGTATAAGCAACTCCTGCCCTCCAACCCTTCTCGACAGCTACCGAGGGTTTCGCCCTGGGGACCCAAAGAATCGGGCTCCTTCGCGCCTTGACTTCTGCTTAGGACCTCGCGGAGGTGTTTTTGGTTACAGGTTTTGTAGCCTGTAGCTGGGGAGTCCCATAAGTGAGGACTGACTTCCTGCTTGTTCCTGGAGAAAGCGTAGCTACTCACCTGTAACAGGTGTTCTCCAGGGACAGCAGGAATCAGTCCTCACTACCCTCCCACCTCCCCTGATGAGTTGCTGGATTTTTATCATTCCCTTGCCATCTGCTTGGTAGGGTTCGAGCTAAGGGACCTGACTGAAGAGGTTGGCACCCTTGGGGGGAAGAGGACCACGCATGCATGGCAGCAATCCCAAAGGCTTTCTTTGAAAGCTGGGGAATTGCTCCACGTGGGCTCCGTCGGTGCCGACGTCAACCTTAAGTGAGGACTGATTCCTGCTGTCCCTGGAGAACACCTGTTACTGGTGAGTAACTATGCTTTTTTTGACCAAGAACATTTGAAAATCCTAGCTTTTGTACTTCTCTCAGGGCTAGATTATTGTAGCTCCCTCTGTCATGGCCTACCACCAAATCCATAGATTACAACTACTGCAAAATGCTGCTGCCAGGCATATAACTGGCATAAAAAATGACCACATATTGTAATACTGACTCTGAAGACTCTACTGGCTCCTACTTACTTTGAGTGAATTAAAAACAAAAACAACAACCCTTCTAATGGTTCATAAAGTTCTTTGTATAGGTCAGCCTCTGTTTCTTTCAGATCTTCTCATTCCTTGTCACTCATTGCACCCTACAAGATCTGAATACACTAATCAACTTTGTCTTCCCCCTCCCTCCAAAATTCATGGGACGACAACTAGGCAAACTGCTTTCTCTTAACTTTGCACTGGCTCAATGGAAACATTATCTGTGCTTTCATTCTTTTTCTATTCTTGTATCTTCTTATTTTACTTTTAGTATGACTATTGTATTTCCTTTTCTTTAGAGGCAGTATAGCAAAAACTCAAACTAAACTAAAGAGGTGCCCTTTCCATTGACAACAGAAGCCTCATGAAGTACAGAGAGGCCCCAAATACTACAGCTGCAGTTACTATTTGTGTCCTGCTTAAGTACTAGCAATTCTGTATTTGGCAAAATTCACTTATCATGCAACCTGTCATCGAAACATTGGATATGAAATACAAGGTTCAATCAACTGCAGGTTTCAGCAAGGGCCAACTTTCCCACTTCGCTATTGTAGTTAAAGCAGCTAAAAGGGAAGCTAAAATGTGTAGGGAGTTTTCCAGTACTCCTCCTAGTAAAGATCTATATCTTTTAGACTACTTTGGCAAGAAAGTATTTCAAGATGACATGCTTTCTGCCTGTATAGTAACTCACCAGCTTCATATGTTCGAGAACATTCAGCAGTTTTTCACCCAGTCGTTTGCCACGTTCCCCAGACTCAACTACCTGCCATATTAGCAGAAGCATAAGATTGCGGTACCCATCTCATATGCAGGACTGTGTACCAAGCTAACAATGTGCCCTGTGCAAATGTTGAACCTGATGCCCCCCACCCTCCCACCCAGCTGCATGCAGGAACTCACTTTTGTTGGGCTTCCTGGAATCCCAGTGATGACATTAGTGCCTCTTCTGTACTTGCGTCTTGTGTGCACCATTCGCACAGGCCTTTATATGGCCCTGCTCATAAATATACCAAAAAGAAAGACCTAGTTCCCTTAAGGTTCTAACAAACATAATCTAAAATTTCCAATTTTTTTTTTGGACCTTGTCTGTGTGAGGACTTAATCCCTACATCAGACTGTGTCTATTTTAATCATTTTGTGCAGTAAAATGTGCTCAATCAAAAACAGGCATTTATCTTGTAGTCTGTCCAATCTTTAAGCAGGCACGATCTCCACAAGTCATGAGAAGGTAAACACGGGGTATGACACAGCATTGCCTTTCGGGTCTGTCTTATTCCAGAGACCCTGCATCAGGCATGCATCCTATCCAAGCTCCGAAGATCATGAAAGCACAACCCTCAAAGTAGAACCTTCTTTATTTAAAAAAAAAAAAATGGCATCTGATGTCACCATCCTGCTGATTACTGCTAGGGCCAATGGGAAGGCGAAGGCAACAATGCAGACGCCTGCCCAATGAGCCCCATTCATAAAAGGCTGTACCAATCAAGCTTCAGGTTTAAACCAAAGGGAAAGACTGAATTTAAAGAAAAAATCCATCTCTGTTCATGCAGCTGAAGAGAAGCCTCACAATCCCTGCCCCTAGGGAATGGAGGGAACCAATCCAGTATGCGCCATTTAAACTGGGAAAAAGAATGGTTAAATCGTGTACTGTGATGGACCATAGGGGCTGACAGCGTCTTAGTGTGAAAACGAGATGTGTGTGAAAATGAGACGCATGTTCAGATAGGTGCTTTTTAAAGGAGCGAATGGTACGTGTCTCATATCTGAGATCACAAGGACATATAATAAGATAAACCACAAAGTCTGTATTACAGGTTGTGTAATGGCGTGCATACCATTCCTTATGGGACACAGTGTCTAACCATGATTTGCCTATCAGAGTCCTTTGGGTTTAAACCTGGAGCTTGATTGGTACAGCCTTTTATGAATGGGGCTCATTGGGGAGGCATCTGCATTGTTGCCTTTGTCTTCCCATTCATCCTGGCAGTAATCAGCAGGATGGTGACATCAGACACCATTTTTTTCAATAAAGAAGGTTCTACTGTGAGGGTTGTGCTTTCACAATCTTCGGAGCTTGGATGGGGATGTATGCCTGATGCAGGAACTCTGGAATATGACAGACCCAAAACGCAGTGCTATGTTATACCCAATGTTATTTTCCTTCTCATGACTTGTGGAGATCGTGCCTGCTTAAAGATTGGACGGACTAAAGATAAGTGCCTGTTTTTGATTGAGCACATTTTGCTGCACAAAATGATTAAAATGGACACGGTCTGATGTAACATAGTAGATGACGGCAGATAAAGACCAGCATGGTCCATCTAGTCTGCCTAGGAATATGGCAAGAGTAGGTGCAGGCCACACCTCTCCATGTCTTTGTTTAGGGGTGAACCCACCTTTCCATGTAGGACACCCCTATTTGTTGAGATGTTAGATGGTTCAGAAGTTATATGTTTCAGTTTATTTTGTTTTTATCCTGTTACTGTAAAGGGATCCACTGTGTTTGTCCCATGCCGTTTTGAATTCCGTCACCGTGTTTGCCCCCACCACTTCCATCGGGAGGGCATTCCAAGCATCTATCACCCTTTCAGTGAAAAAATATTTCCTGACAATACCTTTCAATTTACCACCTTGCAGCTTCATGTTATGCCCTCTCGTTTTACAGCTTCCCTGTCTTTGGAAGAGGTTTGTTTGTTCATTTCTCTTTAAGTATTTGAAGGTCTGAATCATATCTCCCCTGTCCCTCCTCTCCTCCAAAGTGTACATATTTAGGTCTTCAAGTCTCTTCTCATAAGGCTTCTGTCACAGGCTCCGAATCATTTTGGTCGCCTTCCTCTGAACAGTTTCCAGTCTTTTTACATCTTTTGCAAGATATGGTCTCCAAAACTGAACACAGTATTCCAAGTGAGGCCTCACCAGTGACTTGTACAGTGGCATAAGTACCTCTTCCTTTCTGCTGGTAATCCCTCTTTGTATGCAGCCCAACATCCTCCTGGCTTTTACCGCCGCCTTGTTGCAGTTTTGCCACCTTGAGATCATCAGAGATAATCACACCAAGGTCTTTCTCCTGAACCATGCACACCAACCTCTCGCCCCCCCATCACGTACATTTCCCTTGGATTTCTGCTACCCAAGTGCATGACAATGCACTTTTTCGCATTAAATCGTAGTTGCCAAGCATTAGACCATTCTTCCAGCTTTTGTAGATCTTTCCTCATGTTAACCACTCCCTCAGGGGAGTCCACTCTGCAAATATTTGTATCATCTGCAAAAAGACAGACTTTTCCATTCAGTCCTTCAGCAATATCATTCACAAATACATTGAACAGTGCCAGGCCCAGGACCGAACCCTGGGGCACCCCGCTAATCACCTTCCTTTCATCCAAGTGAGCTCCATGTACCATCACCTTCTGTCGTCTGTCGGTCAACCAATTTCTAATCCAGTTTACCATCTTGGGACCCATCCCCAAGCTACTGAGTTTGACAAGCCTCCTATGAGGAACAGTATCAAAGGCTTTGCTGAAATCCAGGTAGATGGCATCCATCGCATGCCCCTGATCTAGTTCCTTGGTCACCCAGTCAAAAAACTCAATCAGATTTGTTTGGCAAGACCGTCCTTCGGTAAAACCATGTTGTCTCGGATCTTGCAACCTGTAGGTTTTGAGAAAGTTCACTATTCGCTCTTTCAGGAGTGCCTCCATTACTTTTCCCGTCACTGAGGTAAGGCTCATGGGCCTGTAGTTTGACACTTCTTCCCTGTCAACACTTTTGTGTAGAGGTACAACATCAGTCATTCTCCAGTCCTGAGGAACCTTTCTTGTTTCCAAGAATCTGTTGAAGACATCCTTTAACGGTCCTGCAAGAATCTCTCTGAGCTCTTTCAGTATCCTGGGATGTATCCCATCCGGTCCCATGGCTTTGTCCACTTTCAGTTTAGCAAGTTTTTCTAACACCTCATCTTCTGTGAATGGTGTGGTATCTACTTCATTCCCATTTTTATATTTGGGAGTCACAGCCGGTCCATCTTCAGGATTTTCTTTAGTAAAAACAGAGCAGAAGTATTTGTTTAGCAATTTTGCTTTTTCAATGTCACTTTCCACGAGTCCTTTCCCAGCACTTCTGAGTCCTGCAATTCCAACTCTGATCTTCTTCCTTTCCAGAATATACCTGAAGAAAGTTTTGTCGCCACCCTTAACATCTTTAGCCATCTTTTCCTCTGCCTTTGATTTTGCTTTCCTTATTTCTCTTTTTGACTCTTTGAGTTTGATCCTGTATTCATTTCTGTGTTCTTCTGTTTGCAAGCTTTTGAATTTTGCGAAAGCTGTGTTTTTTGCCTTTATTTAAGCAGCCACCTTTTTGGAAAACCAAATAGGTTTCCTTCTCCTCTTGTTTTTATTTACTTTTCTTACATATTTATCTGTTGCCCCTTTTATTGCCATCTTTAGTTTAGCCCATTGCAGTTCCACTTCCCTTATCTCCTTCTACCCCGTCATCTCCTCCTTTAGGTACTCGGCCATTTTATTGAAGTCAGTGTTTTTGAAGTTCAGGACTTTGAGCTTGCTATGATTGGCCTCTACCATGGCTTTTATCTCAAACCACACCGTGTGATGATCACTGTTGCTCACAGGAGCACTCACGTGGATATTCGACACGCTATCACCATTGGTGAGCACTAAATCCAGTGTTGAGCTTTCCCTGGTTGGTTCCATCACCATTTGTCTAAGTAATGCATCTTGGAGAGCATCCACAATTTTTCTGCTTCTTTCCAGATGTGCAGGAGTAATCCAATCCACATCAGGTAGATTAAAGTCACCCAATATGATCACTTCCCCCTTTGTGGCTATCTTAGCAATATCTATAATCAATTCGTTATCTCTCTCTCTCTCTTCAATTTGAGTCGGAGGTCTGTAGACTACAGCAGTATGGATGACAGTGCCATCTCCTCTTTCCAATGCAATCCAGAGCGCTTCTTCTTTTCCCCATGTCCCCTGCATGTCAGTAGCTTTAATATTGCTTTTGACATACAAGGCTACTCATCCTTCTTTTCCATTTTCTCTGTCTCTTCTGAATAGATTATAGCCAGCTATGGCTATATCCCAATCATGCGATTCATTAAACCATGTTTCTGTAATGGCTACAATGTCCAAATCCATTTCCACCATTAGGGCTTCCAGGTCTGGAATTTTGTTGGCTAAGCTTTGAGCGTTTGTGCTGATTGCTTTCCAGCATTTACCTGGCTTGTGTGTATTTTGCATTGATTTTGTTCTGCCCACTTCTTCCCACTTGTTTTTGATGTGTGGTTTAAAAGTGTGTCTGTTTCTGATGATGTTCTGCTTTTGTAGGGGGTGGCTTGCAGATCTTCCACATCCGTCACCCCCTTTACCTAGTTTAAATGCATATCCTCATACTGCCTGAATTTTTCACTTAGGATTCTTTTCCTTGCGACCGAGAGATGTAGTCCATCAGCACAGTATAGTCTCTTGTTGGTCCATCTGTTTCCCCAGTCGCCAATAAATCTGAATCCTTCTTGTTTGCACCAGGTCTGGAGCCATTTATTAAAGCTGTTAATGCGATGCAGCCTTTTTGTCCCCTTACCAAGAAGAGATAGAACTTCTGAGAATGCAACAGTGTTAATAATGGGCTTGAGTTTCTCTCCCAGAGATTGGAAGTCCTTTTGGACTGTAGAGGCACTGTTTCTAGCTAGGTCATTTGTGCCCAAGTGGATAACAACATCAAGTTTGGAGTGTTCACTTTTTTCGCTAAGTACTTCAACAACTTGGTTTGTATTCCTGCTGGCTGAAGAGCCTGGTAGGCACATGACTATCTTCTCTCCTTTGAACTGTGTTCCCAAGTTGGTGCCTCTAATGATAGAATCTCCAAGTAGTAGTAGTTTTTTGTTTGGTGAGGTTTTCTTCATATTTGGTGCTTTAGCAGGAGATTGGGCATTGTCTGACTCATTTAAGGGCCCTTCAGTTTCTTTGGATTGGGCATCCTCATTAGTCAAGGCAGAGAAGGCATTGTGCAGGGATATCTCTTGATGTGTAGGATGTCTCTGCGTTACTGGTCGCAATCTTCTGGAACCCACTGTGATCCATTTGTTCCTGGGGTGTTTGATTCTTTATGGGAGCGGAGGTGGACTTTGTTCAGTTTGTATCCTAGAAGAGGTGTGCTTCATTGCAGCCACTTCCTCCCTCAGTAGAGTCACTTCTTTATGCATGGCAGCTAGGTCTTTCCTTAGTAGAGTCAGTTCTTCATGCATGGCAGCTGACTTGAGGCACATAGGACAAGCTCTTAGGCTCCAAATGATTCATCTTGGAATGGAACTACCGCAGATATTACACTGAATACACGACATGTTTATTAAGCAGTCCCAGAAGAGGAGGAAGAAGAAGAAAAGATGTAGAAGATGTGGGCTTTAACCCAAGTTGGGAAGGACAGATAGCACGTATGTGACCACTTTATAGGCAATGTAGCCCCTGGGGTGGGTGGGGTGAGGGGTAGGGTGGATGGGAACCTAAGTGCCTCTGGCCAGTAGGATGTTCCTGAATTGTGGGCACACACAATGGAGTAGGTAAGGGAACCCACCAATAAGGACAAGGAGATAAATAAATATGGGGAGACAAACAGACAGACCAATAGAACTCACAATTTGGCAGCAAATTCAGCAAAAATCACCTTTCCAGAGAGGTCTGGGGAGCACTGCTCTTCTCAAGGAACAGAAGGCAATCTGAGCAAGCAGCACATGTGCAGGAAATGGAGGTCTACACAATACCTTAGCAGGGGGGAGGGGTAGTCCCTCAGGTAGACTAAGAGGAAAAAAGTTTAAACACTGCAGCAATGGAGTAGGTAAGGGAACCCACCAATAAGGACAAGGAGATAAATAAATATGGGGAGACAGACAGACCAATAGAACTCACAATTTGGCAGCAAATTCAGCAAAAATCACCTTTCCAGAGAGCTCTGGGGAGCACTGCTCTTCTCAAAGAACAGATGTAGGGATTAAGTCCTCACACAGACAAATGGTCCAACAAAAAATTGGAATTTTTAGATTTAGTTAGAACCTTAATGGGAATAGATCTTTCTTTTTGGTATCGTCTTAGGGTCCTGACCTTTCTCTTTAGTCCTTTGAGATACTGTGGTGTGGAATTAATTTTTGACTGCTCATATTGTCACGGAGACCCTGAGTAGAGCCTCTGTGGACCCAATAGGCCAATGCCTAGGGTATTGTGGTTTTAATAAACTGCTTCTCTCCTTTAAACAGAGTCAGTCAGTCAAGTGATTAAAGCAAAAATTAGGGTTTTATTCCCTTTCCCGGACAGAAAACATTCTTTGCAAAAGCACACAGGACTTAAACAGCAACTGAACGAAAATAGCTAGAACATCTCTTCTTCTTTCCTTGTTCACGTCACAAGGTCACATTGGCTGAAGTTAACACAAAGAGGTTATGTCATCTGATAGACAAATCGTGCAGTCCATTGGCTCAGGGTCTGTACAACTGTTAACACTCTCCCTCTGCATTAAGCCTGGACCACTCCCAATATTCTCCGTATCACATTCCTTACATGTGCTGGAGCATGGCTTATTCTCTTGTGGCTGATAAACCCCTTTTCTTCCAAGGTACTTATCAAAGTCAGGGTTATAGAAACCTGGTATAGATAAGGTCTCTTTCTGGTTTGCCTCTCTTGGCTCTCTTAGTAGGAAGTCTGAGTATCTTTCTGAGTTAAAACCCTGCTCAGGGCTGTGCCCATTAAAACTTCCAGCCTCTTCTCTATAAAAATAAGGCTTCAAGCTTGTTAACTTCAGGCTTTGAAGTCAGCCTTGGGCTTTCTTTCCCCTGGCCCAGTTCCTCAAGCTTGAGCTAGGTTCCTCCGTGGCTCATGCAATCCCTCAGAGACACTGCCCCACTTCCTGCTTGTGTGGGAATCCTCCCTAGGACTGTCGTTCCAGAGACCAGCTGCTCTACTGCTCCCTTGGTCTCTCCTGGAACTTCCTCTGAGAGCTTTGGGTCCTCCAAGACCTCCCCTGGAACTGGAACTTCCTCTGGGACTCTCAGCTCTTCTCCAAGTCTTTCTCTCGTACTCCTTGCTCTTGCTGTTCTGACCATCCCTTCCTGGTTCTGACCAGGAACTTATATACCTCCTCTCTCTGCACGTTACGTCAGATTCTGAGGCCAGGTGATCCTGATGAGTTTCTCTAATTCTACCTGCGTCACTACTAGAGAAGGGAAACTTCATTTTAAACCCTTTCTGCTTTACTTGTGCTGACGGCACTGGCTGCTCAGCTGTTTTCACATACGCTGAGTCTTCCTGTCCAGCCAAGTTTGAGGTAAGCTCTTCCTTTTTACTAGCCCCTACAGGCTTTCTATAGTCTACTGCATCACAATATATATGGCATATGATGTTTTTAAAACCTCTTTTAGAGTTTCTGCTTTTACCATTGCCATTGGGCACTTAGCTTGGTTGTGCACACATTCGGATTATATGAGGACGTTCACACCAAATTGGCAGATGATCCTTGCACTGGAGATTCATTATTTGGAGAGAAAGTGAAAACGAGAGTGGACGTTATAAGGGATCACTGCTCTGCCCTTCATTTTTCTGCTGTTCTACATCAGGCTCAACCTTCAGAGGCACCACTTTCAACCAATACTGCAAAAGCTTTTACTACTGTGCAAAGAATTTGTATCCTTATCAAAAACAATCTCAGCAGATGCAGTGTCCTGTTTTTATCAAGCCAAGACCAGAGAGAGGATCCAGTGAAAGCAAGCTACATCCACTCAGTCAAAGTAGCAGTTGTCTTTTGACTATGCCCATCTATCACAGCCAGAACCCCTGCACAATGTGCAGCCTGTCCTGCCTTGGAGGACCAGGTTAATTTCTTCCTTTCATCCTGGGAGAAGACCGCTACAGATTCCTGGGTTCTAAATATAGTCATACTGGGTTATTCAGTTTGGCCTCCAGATTGGCCTTTGTGCTGGACTCACTTACACTTTACCCATTCCAAATTCTTATAAAAAGTTGTCTGTCTCCAGCTTTAGTCCAACACCATAGAACTGGTCCCACCACAGGAAAGGAATCAAAGCTTCTACTTTAGGTACTTCCTCTTCCAAAGAAGACTGGAGGTTACATCCCATCCTAGATCTGAGATCTCAACCTTTTTCTTCACAAAGAGAAATTCAAAATGAATATTCTTTCTTCCATTCTACCGCTCGTAAAGGAGGGACCAGCTGTGCATTCTAGATCTCAAAAATGCTTACACACGTATAGTGATCCATCCCCATTATAGAAGGTATCTTCATTTCATTCTTCAGATAGGCCATTTTCAGTACAGGGTCTTTCCTTTTGTGACTTACTGTTAGCTTCCAAAGTATTCACAGAATGCTTTGTAGCGGTAGCCGCCCACTTCCCACACCTTGATTGACTTCTAGCGACTGCTTTGAAGAACCTTACTCCAGCCCTCGGAAACGAGACAGTACACCTAATTTAGAGGCTGGATTTCATTAACTTTTGGATGTTCACCTTGCCTCCCTATGAAACCATTTCATTTATAGGCATTAATCTGGACACAATCCAGGCAAAAGCCTTTTATGCCAGAGGACAGATTATGCACTATCATTTCACATGTGCGCAACATACAGGTCTTGCCTGTGGTTATAGTCGGGGCTTGCTTAAAAAATGTTGGGCCCCATGACTTCAACAAACTATGTAGGGTCTTTCATCACTGAAGATAATATGATCTTAGTGGGACTTCAGATTACAATGTAGCCAGTGATTCCAACCTCTTTCAGACATCCTTTGTCCCTCCATGCCTTTTCAAACTGCTACAGTGATGGACAGCCAAGGATAGTCTTGCAACAGGTGTTCCCTTTGCTCCAATGCATTACTGGTTTGTCCTAACCACAGATGTATTGAATGTAGGACGGGGAACTTACATGAATGTTCACTGCATACAAGGAGCTTGGTCAAAGTCAGAAAAACTTCTTATCAGCTACTTGGAGATCTGAGCAATTTACTATGCCCTTTGAATCTATCTTCATCTTTTTGGTTTTAATTCAGACAGATAACCAAGTGGCTATATTTCAGGTCAACAAACAAGGAGGACTAGGATCCCTTCATCTCTATCAAGAAGCAACAAAGATTTGGGACTTTGTTCTAGCCAATTGCATCCAAATTCAAGTGTCCAGAATTCAGAACAATGGAGCCAACAAGCTCAGCAGAGTACTGGGGCTTCAGGACTGGTCCTTAGATACTGCAGTCATGCAGACCATCTTCTAGGATTGGGGAACCCCACAGATCAACTTCTTTTACTAGCAACAAGAGCACACAGCTGCCTCCCTATTACTCGATTCTCCCATTCTCCAACTGTCTAGCCTCAAATGTACTGGCTATTCCCTGGGCTCTCCTTTATGCATAACCTCTGATTTTGCTCATAACAAGCCCCCCTGGAAATCAAGCTTTTTGCCTCCTTGAATTTTTTTTGCATAATTTCTCAGATTCTATTAACTTTCTTGTATTTGCTTCCTGTATGAGGATCTTACTGAATAACCCTTTGAAATTAACATTTTTAAAAACTTGGACTGATAGCATGGAAAATTACAGTTACAGGGTATTAAGGAAAAATTCCCTACTTAGATGGCTATTCAGTTTTAGTGATGTCTAATTCTGCCCTTCTACCAAAGGTTTATCTGAAGGTATGTTGGAAATTCAGGTAGGCCATTTGTCACCAGAAGGTCTGTCAAAGGCATTTACATTTCTTGTCTCTGTGTAATAACGTCTCCTAATCTATTCCTTTGAGGGGATCTCACACCAAAAGATGTCTTCTCTTTTACTGGGATGCTTGTACTTCAAACCAGTACCATGAATGATTTGTAGAATGGCATCATGTAGAGGATCCATTTCTGACTCAGTTGCTATCTACCATAACCTTTCTGTGCCTCATTTTTGGGATCTTTTTTGTGAGAGTAGAAAGAGACTGTATGGACTCTGCTCACCTCAAGGTGAAATTAGTCAGAATTAAAGGGGCCTCTCTCCATATTCAGCTTCCATCTTTAAGACAGAAATATGGACACGCAGGCGGTAATTTTGCATGCAATATGTGCTTTCGAATCATTGCTGACTCCTGGTGAGATAATTTTATAAAGTCATTAATGTGTGCATGTGGCAGTTCACAATTGTTAATGGTCTCTTATAAAATATTAACCGGTGTAAAAGTGTACATGTACGCTTAAAGTTGTGGGGTAAGTGTGGCTTGGAGTATGGTTTGAGTAGAGCATGGTCAGAGTTTGTAAGTATGTGTGTTGATTATACAATATCTTAATTGTCTCCAGTCTTTTTACATCCAGTTTTGGAGACCATATCTTGCAAAGGATGTAAAAAGACTGGAGACTGTTCAGAGAAAGGCGACCAAAATGATTTGGAGCCTGCGTCAGAAGCCTTATGAGAAGAGACTTGAAGACCTAAATATGTATACCTTGGAGGAAAGGAGGCACAGGGGAGATATGATTCAGACCTTTAAATACTTAAAGAGAAATGATGAACAAACAAACCTCTTCCAGAGACGGGGAACCTGTAAAACTAGAGGGCATAACATGAAACTGCAAGGGGGTAAATTGAAAGGCAATGTCAGGAAATATTTTTTCACTGAAAGGGTGGTGGATGCTTGGAATGCCCTCCCGATGGAAGTGGTAGGGGCGAACACGGTGACGGAATTCAAAAAGGCATGGGACAAACACAGAGGATCCCTTTACAGAAATAGGAAAAAAACCCCAAAATAAACGGTACCATCTAACTTCCGAACCATCTAACTTCCGAACCATATAACGTCTCAACAAATAGGGGTGTCCTATATGGAGTGGTGGGTTTACCCCTGAACAAGGATATGGAGAGGGGTGGCCTGCGCGGAGCGACAGGTGCACCTACTCTTGCCATCTCACTGGGCAGACTGGATGGACCATGCTGGTCTTTATCTGCCGTCAACTACTATGTTACTATGTAATTTGCAAGGTATTATATAGTCAACACACAAACTTTCTGTATATTCATTTATAACAATAAGTAGATACCTTCTTGTCATTATAAAATAGGCTTGTTTTGGCTGCCTTGACCTAGATACCGTGTTATAAAATCACCTTCAGATAGAGCAACAGAACAGCCTTCAGAAGGTATCTCTAGAAACTTCTGTCCCACAGTTATTACACTGAGCCACTCCCACTGCTTTTATTTCTGTTCCAATAAGACATATCTAATTTTTCTAAACTTTCTTACTGACTACCATTTGTTACCACTACCATTTCTTAGTGATATAGCAGAAGGGCTGTCGGGTAAGGTTTGCTTCTTTGCGGATGATACCAAAATCTGCAATAGAGTAGACACCCAGGAAGGTGTAGGTAACATGAGGAGAGATCTAGCTAAGCTTGAAGAATGGTCTAGACTTTGGCAGCTGGGATTTAATGTTAAAAAATGTAAGGTCATGCATTTGGGCTGCAGCAATCCAAAGGAGCAATATAGTATAGGGGGTGAAGTACTTTTGTCCACTAAAGAAGAGCGGGACCTAGGCGAGGTTGTGTCTGATGATCTTAAAGTAGCTAAACAGGTAGAAAAGGCGACGGCAAAAGCTAGAAGGATGCTTGGGTGCATACGGAGAGGAATGGCTAGCAGAAAAAAGGAGGTGATAGTGCTTCTGTATAAGTCTTTGGTGCGACCTCATTTGGAGTATAGTGTGCAATTCTGGAGACCGCACCTTCAAAAGGATGTAAACAGAATGGAGTTGGTGCAGAGGGTGGCTACTAAAATGGTTAGTGGTCTTCATTATAAAGCATATGAGGGCAGACTTAAGGATCTTTTGCTACGAATGTACTTGAAAAAGTCTTTATTTCGTGTTTTTGCTTCCGTAGCAAGTTTCTTCTCAAATTCCCGCTTTGCCTGCCTTATCAATGCTTTGCATTTAACTTGCCAGTGCATGTGCTGTTTCCAGTTTTCATCATTTGGCTCTTTTTTCCACTTCCTGAAGGTTGCTTTTTTGGCAGCAACAGCCTCTCTGACCTCACCTTTAAACCATGCTGGCAGTTTTTTGGACTTTCTTCCACTTTTCCTAATGCGTGGAATACAGCTGGTCTGGGCTTCGAGGATAGTATTTTTAAATAACACCCAAGCTTGCTGTAAGTCTTTAACCTTTGGAACCGCTCCTTTTAGTTTTTTCCTAACTATATTCCTCATTCTATCATAGTCTCCCTTTTGAAAGTTAAAAGGTAGTACTGTGGATGCCTTTACTATCTGTCCTCCACTAATTAAATCAAACATGATCATACTATGATCACTATTGCCAAGTGGTCCCAACACCCTTATTTCTTGCACCAGATCTGGCGTTCCACTAAGGACTAGGTCCAGTATGGCTTCCCCTCTGGTCGGTTCATGAACCAGCTGCTCCAAGAAGCAGTCATTTATTCCATCTAGAAACTTTATCTCTTTAGTTTGTCCTGCTGTGACACTGACCCAGTCGATACCGGGGTAATTGAAATCACCCATAATTACTACTCTGTTGTGACTTTTGTTAGCTTCCTTGATTTCTTTGAGCATTTCATCATCCATTTGTTCATTCTGGCCAGGCGGTCGTAGTATACTCCAACTGCCATCTCCTTCCCCTTCATAAATGGAATTTCAATCCATAGAGATTCTACAGCAAATTTTGTTCCCTGGAAAACTTTAATCCTTTCTGACTCAATGCCCTCTCTAACATAGAGCGCAACCCCTCCACCAATTTGATCAGCTCTATCATTACGATATAGTGTGTATCCAGGTATCACAGTGTCCCACTGGTTATCCTCCTTCCACCATGTCTCTGAGAGTGCAATCATATCTAACCTCTCATTTAGTGCTATATATTCTAACTCTCCCATCTTATTGTTTAGACTTCTAGCATTGGCATACAAGCATTTTAGAGACTGTATTTTATTCATATTAATCTGGCTATTGGTAGGCAGGGGTAATTTGGAATCTTTATGCTCTGTCTGCTCCTTACTCAAGGGCATTTGGGCTACTATACTCCCTTTTGGAACCTCACTGCTTTTGGTAGTATCCTTCAAGGATACCTTTGTCCGAACCATGCACTCCTGGGTGACTGTCGGCTTTCCCCTAATTTCTAGTTTAAAAGCTTCTCTATCTCTTTTTTAAAGGTTAATGCCAGCAGTCTGGTCCCATCCTGATTAAGGTGAAGCCCATCCCTTCGGAAGAGCCCCCCTTTCCCCAGAATGTTCCCCAGTTCCTAACAAATCCAAAACCCTCATCTTTGCACCATTGTCTCATCCACGCATTGAGACTCCTGAGCTCTGCCTGTCTTTTGGGTCCTGCACGTGGAACAGGAAGCATTTTGGAGAACGCTATCCTGGAAGTTCTGAATTTCAACTTCCTACCTAAAAGCTTAAATTTAGCCTCCAGATCTTCCCTACCACATTTTCCTATGTCATTGGTACCAACATGTACCAAGACGGCAGACTCCTCCCCAGCACTATCTATGATCCTATCTAGGCGGTGCGTGAGGTCCGTTACCTTCGCACCAGGCAGGCATGTTACCAGGCGATCCTCATGTCCACCAGCCACCCAGCTATCTACATTCCTAATGATTGAATCACCAACTATAACAGCTGTCCTGACCCTCCCCTCATGGGGACATGGCCCTGGAGAAACGTCCTCGGTGCGAGAGGGTTTTACATCACTTTTTTTTTTTTTTTTTTAAATTTTATTTTATATTTATGAAATTTTACAAAATAAACAAGAAAGTTACAAAAACATTCTTGAAGAAAACAGGTAGATATCTCAAAGAAACAACCATACACCAAAAACAAACAAAGCAAATCCTGATGAATTAAGAGATATCCTCCACACTAGCCCACTATAGAGGGGGGGAAAAATCCACATCCATATAATAATACCCAAAACTGTAAAGAAACTGGAAGCAACTGTCTAACTATGGCAAATAAATCTATGAGAGATCTAATGAAGGCTTCTGTGGGAACTCCATACGCCTGGCACTAATGAAGGCAGTAAGTTGGGAAGGTTTGTAAAAAATATAAGAAAACGATTTATATTTCACCAAACATTTACATGGATGCTTTAGAAAAAACAAACCCCCCAACTGAAGAATACCAGGACGCAACAATAGAAACTCCTTACGACGTAACCCTTTAAATAAGGAAGTCAGCGGCTCGGGTGGACCGGGAATTGAAGGTTGGCGAGA
The DNA here is from genome assembly GCA_033557465.1 of Ichthyophis bannanicus. NCBI lineage: Eukaryota > Metazoa > Chordata > Amphibia > Gymnophiona > Ichthyophiidae > Ichthyophis > Ichthyophis bannanicus. The sequence goes on from CM066032.1 coordinate 749,995,995, forward strand.
GTGTGAGGCTGTGATTCTTGGGCAGCATAAGTCAACAGCTGCAGTAAAAGAGGTGCCGATTATGGAAGGACCAGTTGATCTGGAGTCTACGACTGTGGGTGGTGTTCCAACGCAAGAGGCAAAAGTGGATGTAGGACATTTGGATTCTGTTCTGGGACAAACATTTACCCTGCAACGTCCAGAGACCTTTACTTTAGAGTCAATCTGGCAGGCAATCTTCTCTTTAGGTGTGGCTTTAGTACCACGGGTAACTTCTGTTGAGAAGAAAGAGAACGATCTTGATCTCAGTATGGAGGGTTTGGAACAAAAAGTTGAGGCCCTACAACCAGAGGTGGTTGATTTACGTCGGAAGGTGGAAACCTTGGAAGAACAAGCGGATGCTTTTCGAAAGAACTTTTTGTCTACACAAGTGAGGTTGGAGCAATTGGACAATCTTTCCAGGATAAATAATCTTCGGATAATTAATTTTCCAAGAGTGATTTCTATATCTCCTAGAGAAATGTTTCGGTTATATTTAGTTGAGGTTTTGGGTGTATCCCCTGAGTTGATCCCCCCTTTGGTTAGAGTGTATTATCTGCCTAAATTAACCTCGGGAGAGGCTATGGTGGGGGGTCGCCTGGAACAAGAAAATGTTCTTAATTTAACTGAGTTTCTTGAGAACTCTGTGCAAGAGAATCCAACTCCCTCTACATTGTTAGTTACTTTTGCTCTGTTATCTGATAGAGAATGGCTCTTGAAGCTTTTTTTCAAGAAAAGAAATCTTTTATTTAAAGGGTTTTACATCACTTTAATCCTTTGTGATTCAATGCCCTCTCTAACATAGAGCGCAACCCCTCCACCAATTTGATCAGCTCTATCATTATGATATAGTTTGTACCCAGGTATCAGTGTCCCACTGATTGTCCTCCTTCCACCATGTCTTATGCACGGGACTTACACCAGTCAAAGCAAAGGGAATACAACAACCTCATCAATCAAAAGAAGAGAGAATACTACACAAACCTGATTCTCAAATCCACCAATAAACTGAGAGAGCTATTTGAAATAGTAAAAACCCTCACCAACAAACCTAATCCTGAGAAATCTGATCTAATAGATCCACAGACCTTGGCAGACTACCTCCAGGCCAAATTCACTGCCTCCCCCCCAGAGGACCGTGAGCAATACCCACAAGCTACCACCACCCAACTGAATCTGGGACAAGTTCAGCATCCTGTCGACAGATCAGATCTCACATATCATCGCATCACTCATCACTAGCACCACCCCCACAGATCCATGCCCTGTGATCTGGATCAAAGCAGTCAAAGAGGATCTTATCCAAATCATCCGCAACATGGTGCACAACTCCCTTACCCTAGGAATCATGCCTAGCACACTAAAGCTAGCGACAATACACCAATCCCGAAAAAAATCCCCACTAAGTAAAACCAATCCAGCTGCCTACAGACCTATCTCAAGCTTCCCCATCCTGTCAAAGGTTATCGAAAAGGTGGTACAACATCAACTCAAGGATCACATCGACAACCATGCCCCTCTGGACCCTAATCAACACGGCCTCCGCCCAAACCACGGTGTCGAAATCCTACTGATATACCTCTTTGTCAACCTGATCCAAGCTATTGACAATATCATAAGAGGCGTCATCATGATTTTCATAGACATCTCCTCAGCTTTTGACACTGTCGACCACAGAACTCTTCAGTCAAGACTACAGGAAATTGGCCTAGACGGCACCACCTTGAATTGGTTCTCATACCTCACAGACAGACACCTCCAAGTCAAATGCAGTTCAGCCACCTCCCGGCCACTGAGAGCCACCCAGGGAGTGTCGCAATGCTCCTCCCTCTCTGCCCTGTTATTCAACCTGTACATACAACCTATCTGCTCCATCATCAAGAATCACAAGATACAATACACCTTCTATGCATATGACATTATGATATTCACCCCTATCAACCTTGACAACCCAGACTACTGCAGCATAGCCAACTGTCTTCAACAAATGGCAAGCTGGCTTCTAGAAAACAACCTGACCATAAATTACAGCAAGACAGAAGCGCTAATCATCACCAGAAACTCCACCTTCACCCCCTCTCCCACCATCAAGCTGAACGACATTACAATACCAATAAAGCCCGAAGTAAAGTACCTCGGAGTGATTCTCGACAAGGACCTGAACCTACAGTCATACATCGCCATAACCACCAGGAACGCATACCTTAAAATGAGAACCATCAGACGCCTCAAGCCATTTCTCTCACAGGATCACTTCCGCACCGTCTGTCAAGCATTAATCACTCCCATTTTAGACTACTGCAACCCCATTTACCTTGGGTTCTCAAAACAAGCACTCCGGCCATTACATATGGCACAGAACACTGCTGCCCTCATAATAACTGGTTCCTCAAGGCACGATCACATCACCCTCATTCTCAACCACCTCCACTGGCTCCCAGTCAGCTCCCGCATCCGATACAAGGCTCTACTAAACATATTCAAAATCAAACAGAACCTCTCAGCAAACAGTCTGCAACCCCTCATCAGATCTGACCCAGGCACCAGACCCAGGAGAAGAGGCACCTCAGACATCATCATCACCTCCAGAACATTCGCTAAAACAAGACAAGATACTTCAAGAAGAGCGCTATTCCTGGCTACGTCCGTGCTCTGGAACTCACTCCCCGATGACCTGAGATCAACTGTGGACCTCAAGGACTTCAGAAAGATGCTCAAAACAACGCTCTTCATAGAACACTATAAGGACATCACATGACCTGGCCAATGGCCACTCAGTCTGCCTCCCCCTCTCTTCCAGACTCCCTCAGCCTCCCCCCTCCCCCCATGCAACTTGTATATAGTTCCTTGTAAATAGCTCACAATGTATCTAACTCACCATGAAATCACTTATACATTACACACACATAAGATGTTGATTCAATCACTGCATGCCCACTCCCACGCGATTTGTTTGAAGTGTAAACTGCTTTGATTTCACGATAAAGCAGAATATAAATCCTTTTAAATAAATAAATAAAAATAAAATGTCTCTGAGATACCAATCATATCTAACTTCTCATTTAGTGCTATATACTCTAACTCTCCCACCTTATTTTTTAGACTTCTAGAATTTGCATAGAAGCATTTTAGAGACTGTATTTTATTCATATTAATCTGGTTATCGGTAGGCAGGGGTAAGCTCTGTCTGCTCTGTACTCAAGGGCATTTGGGCTACCTTTGTCTTTATTGGAACCACTCTGCTGATGTGCCCTAACTTCGTTTTTTTGGTAGTATCCTCAGCCTGCTTTTTTGGTCCTGCACATGGAACGGGAAGCATTTTGGAGAACGCTACCCTGGAAGTTCTGGATTTCAACTTCCTATGTCATTGGTACCGACATGTACCAAGACAGCAGACTTCTCCCCAGCACTATCTAAGACCTTGTCTAGATGGCATTGTCTAGATGGCGCATGAGTTCCGCTACCTTCGCACCAGGCAAGCATGTTACCAGGCAATCCTCACGCCCACCAGCCACCCAGCTATCTACATGCCTAATGATCGAATCACCAACTATAATGGCTGTCCTAACCCTTCCCTCATGGGCACATGGCCCTGGAGAAACTTCCTCGGTGCGAGAGGGTTTTACATCACCTGGAGGACAGGTCCTAGCTATAGGATCATTTCCTGCCACACCAGGGTGATACTCTCCTGTCACGTGACTTCTCTCCTACATGGCAACAGGGATGCTGCCAGACTGGAGGTGGGACTTCAGGACTACATCCCTGTAGGTCTTGTCTATGTACCAAGGGGAGCATCTACAGGTGCCCTGCCATCGTGCCCTCTGCTCATTGGGCCCTGTGGGTGGGGTCGATGGACTGATGGCACTGGGGTGCTCAGAGACTCATTTTGAAGGCTCTAGCAGGCCAAGGTGGAACAGTCTTCCAGCTTATCAGCTCTGGCAGCCCGGCTGCCAGTGGGCAGATTTTGCAACCCCACTGGTTTCCTCCTGATGAGCTGAGCCGGGCCAGAGATGTTGGCCATTTCTAGCAAATCCTGTGCTACAGTTTGCCCCCTAGCCAGCATGTACGTTGCCTGCTGCAGGTCTCGAACTGATCCCTTCTGTCTCGTTGGGTGCTAAATGTAGGAATCTTCCAAGATCGCCTGCTAGAGTCACTGACTGGAGCCCTTCTGCCTTGTCAGGCTGGAGTTACCTCTACCGTCCTGCCGCCTTCGGCTCCATATCCACTGTAAAAGAGGATCAGGCCTGCTGTGGGGCTGGCTTCCCGCATGTTGGGCCAGAGCACATGGCCGGTAGGCAGAGGGACTGTGTGATTTGCCAAATGCAACTGGCATGATCTGGAAAGCAAGTAGTAAATGGAAAATTAGAAGAAAGATTTAAAATCATTAGAAGAAAGTTTTTAATTAATTTATATGTTTAATAATCAGATAGAAAACTGAGAGCAGAAGCATCCGTCCACATGGCTGGGCGGATAGAATAGACTGAGGTGGAAAGCGAGTGGGCACTGGGCATTGTAGTAGGATGGGTGGAACATGTTCAAAAAGGTCTTCAGACTCTTCTGAGCTATTGGAGAGCTATTCTGTCCATGGTGCCATCAGATGACATCACCCATATGTGGCTGACTTATCCTGCTTGTTCATGGAGAAACCTTACCACCCCGTCTCTAAGATGAATATATACAAGATAAAGAGGAGTGTGTTTGGGGGGTGGGGGACTGTGAGCAATTACATGCAATTATATTACTGCTAAAACTCCATGAAATCCATTCCCTAAAGCTTCAGATTGAAAACAAGCAGATTTTAAAACAACTCCCTAGCTCTTACAGACCAATATAGTAAAAGGGAAACAAAGGCCAGAAAATCATAAGCCTCAAACCCCTAGCTCCCCTGCCTCTCATTAGCAGGGTAGTTCTTCTATACTCCCCCATCCTGAACTGCTACAGGGAGGAGTAGCCTCTGATAAGAGCAGTGGGCTGAAAATCAGGGAAGCCAGGTTTCAAATCCTGCTACTGCTCCTTGTGGCCTTGAGCAAGTCACTTAACCCCTCCATTGCCTCAGGTACAAACTTTTATTGTAATTCGTCTGAGGACAGGAAAATTAACCACATTCTCCGGAAAAAAGCAGGAAGTCAGTCTTTACATATGGGTGATAGCGCCAACAGAGCCCACATGGCAACCTCTACCCAGCTTTCATAGAAAGTCTTTGGGAGTTGTTTTTTTTTATGCTTCCTTTTTTATTCGGTTCTCGAATAGATTCCTTCTCCAATTGCGTACCAGTACCCTTCTCGCCTTCCAGATCTGCTTGTCTCGTCGCAGTTTTTCTTGGGTTTCCACTTTTTCCCTTCTTTGTTTCTTGGTGCGTGACTTTTTGCTCCCTTTCTGGATGGGCCAAGAGAATTTGACCTCGTGGGGCCATATTACCTGCCATGGTGTCAGTCAGTGGCTTCAAGCATTGTGACCGTTGTGCACATATGTCACACACAGATCCGCCTGATTGTTGTTTTTGGTGCCTCGGGCAGGATCATGATGCCTTGGCTTGTGGTCTCTGCCAGCAGATGACCTCCAAGGCCCTCCGAGGCTGTAAGAAGCAGCACAAGTCGATTTTTCATAAGACTGACTCAGCCTCCAGAGTCGTCCGTGGGACTAATGCTCTCGAGGGCCCCAATGGATGCCTCGGCCTTGCATGGTGACTGTGCTTCCTTGGAGCCTCGAGATCATGGGGCATCGAGCTGGAGCTCCCTCAGGGAGGGGCACCCCTCGAACAACCGGCCATCATCGATGGCCTTGTTGGCTGACGAGTCTAGGATTGTGGGAAAGTACCATTGCCCCTGGCCTCGGAGCCCTTGATGCAAGGCAGAGGGTGATGGCCAGGAGCGTCCTTTGAAACTGCCTCAGTGGGAGAAAACGCCATCAAAGACTAATCTATTATGTTTTTTTGAAGGTGTGAATAAACAGGTAGACAAAGGTGAGTCAGTTGATATATAGTGTATCTGGACTTTCAGAAAGCCTTTGACAAGGTCCCTCATCAGAGACTTTTGGCAAAACTAAAGAGTCATGGGATAGGAGGCAGTGTACTATTGTGGATCAAGAACTGATAGAAAGCAGAGGGTAGAGCTAAATGGCCAATTTTCCCAAAGGAGAAAGGTGAATAGTGGTGTACCCCAGGGATCTGTGCTGGGTCGGCTGCTTTTTGACATATTCATAAATGACCTGGAAAAGGGAATAACGAGTGAGGTTATTAAATTTGCAGATGACACAGAACTATTTAAAGTTGTTAAAACTCATGAGGATTGTGGAAAATTGCAAGAGGATCTTGATAAATTGGAAGACTGGGCATCAAAATGGCAAATGAAATGTAATGTGGACAAGTGCAAAGTTATGCACCTAGGGAAGAGCAACCCAAACTATGGTTACATTTATTTTATTTATTTATTTATTTATTTATTTTCATTTCTTATATACCGCACTATTTGCGATCAGCGCGGTTTACATAAAACAAATAGTATCCGACAATAAACAAAAGTCAGGTCATTACATTGAACAGGAACAAGTAACTTGGATAACCGGGAAAACTATATACATATGCGTAGTGTTGAATAGGTAACTATACATGTCAGATGGAGTTATTGGGTACTGATCATAATTGGTGGCTGGGGTTCAGGTTCGGGGCAGTCAGTGAGGTGTTTGATAAAGAGAAAGTGTTTTAAGGCCTTCCTGAACTGGCTCAAATTGGAGGTTGCTCTGATGTGTGGTGGTAGGGAGTTCCAGAGACTTGGGGCGCATAGTCTAAAGGCTCTGTTCGATGTTGCCCTGGAGCATTTTGTCATGTCTCTCGGTATCACTAGCATGTTGGCTACTGCGGTTCTTCTTAGCCTGTTGGGTGTGGGTGGTTGGATGAGGTCACATAGTGAAGAGGAGGAGAGCCCCTTGATGGCCTTGAATGTCATCACTAAGGTCTTGAAGCTGATCCTGGCTTGAATGGGGAGCCAGTGTAGCTTCTTCAGGAGGGGTGTGATATGCTCTCTTCTTGGCGCTTCGAGGAGAATTCGCGCTGCACTGTTCATGGCAAGTTGCAGGGGATGTAAGGTGGTCTGAGGGAGTCCTTGTAGGATGGCGTTTGAGTAATCAAAATGAGGAAGGATGAGGGCTTGGTAGATGGTACGGAAGTCGCTTGGTTCGAGTAGGGGGTGTAAGTGTCTGAGGGATCTAATCTTGAAGTAGACCACTCTTACAATTTGGGCTATGTGTTGCTTCATGTTGAGGTTCTGATCTAATGTGACTCCGAGATACCGTATAGCTGATTTTACTTGCAACTCGGCATTGTCCACTTCCAGGTGGCTGGGTGGTGTAAACTCGGGATTTCTGGAGATGAACAGGACCTCCGTTTTCTTATGTTGGATGCGCAGATTTTGAGAGAGGAGCCATTCGGATATACATGATGCAAAGTTCCACATTAGGAGCCACCACCCAGGAAAAAGATTTAGGCGTCATTGTGGACAACATGTTAAAACCCTCCGCCCAGTGTGCAGCGGCAGCCAGGAGAGCAAATGGAATGCTGGGTATCATAAGGAAAGGAATGGAAAATAGAACAAAGGATATTATAATGCCTCTGTATCGTTTCATGGTGCGACCGCACCTTGAGTGTTGTGTGCAATTCTGGTCGCCGTATCTTGGAAGGGATATAGTGTTATTGGAAAAGGTTCAGAGAAGAGCCACCAAGATGGTAAAGGGGATGGAAGGATACCCCTATGAAGAAAGGCTAAAAAGGTTAGGGCTCTTTAACCTGGAAAAGAGACGGCTGAGGGGAGATATGATAGAAGTCTATAAATTAATTAACGGAGTGGAACAGGTAAACGTAGATCGATTGTTTGTTATCAGAATATAGAAAGACTAAGGGGACATGCAATGAAGCTAGAGGGTCAACTATTTAAGACAAATAAGAGAAAATATTTTTTCACTCAACATGTAATCAAACTGGAATTTGTTACCGGAGGATGTGGTGGGGGCTGTTAGTGTGGATGGGTTTAGAAAGGGTTTGGACAAGTTCCTGGAGGAAAGGTCCATGAACCATTGTTAAAAAGGGACCCGGGATATCAGTGCTTGACCCAATACAAGCATTGTGGAACCTGTGTCTTTTGGGGAAACTGCTAGGTATGACCTAGATTGGCCACTGTTGGAAACAGGATACTGGGCTTGAAGAACCTTGGTCTGACCCAGTATGGCATATCTTATGTAAAGACTGGGGATCGGTCTCAGTCCTCCGAGACCATCCTCGTTGAGGGCACCTCCTCGACTGTGCTGGCTCTGGGCCCAAGGTCCTCTGTATCGGCGACTGTGCAGCCTTCTAGCTTTGAGGCCAGGATGGCAGCCTTGGAACACAGCTTTTCTGCCTTCATAGCCTAACAGCGGGCTCTGATACCCGGCCCCTCCGGGTTATCATTCCTGGCCACCGGTCCCTCCACAGTGAGGGAGTCCCCAGAGGTGGAGCCACTGGCCTCGAGATACACCTCAGCCCTGGCCCCGGTCCTGGTCCTGGTCCCACTCAGGGCCAAGGACTTCCCTGCACAATGCATCTGACTTGGGGCGTTGGGGGCCCCGTGCCTTCTGGGCTGGGGCGTGAGCTCAATGCTCGAAGGACACTCAAGATTTCCCCCAACACTGGGTCGGAATAGGAGACCGAGGACGACGAGTCCCCAGATACTTGACTCCACAGGGATGTACCCTCAGACCCTTCCCCTCCTGAAGCTTGGCGCCGGTCCCCACCCGAAGACCTGGCCTTTCTGGACTTCATCTGGAATATGGTGAAGTCCCTTGCCTTTACTACTGAGTCCGAGGAGCAGTCTCAGCCAGAGGACTTTGAAATCCTCCAGTACGAGGCTCTCCCTAAGGAGGCACTTGCGGTGCCCATTCCCCCCATCCTGGAATAGCTGCTCTTCCATTTGTGGGAGACCCCAGCCTCAGTGCCTATTGTGAGTAAGTGGCTGGACTCGATGTACCGAGTCTGCCGGAGCCCTGACTTCCAAAAAGCTCAACTGCCCCACAACTGGTGGTGGAGTCAGTCATGCGTAGGCTCGCGCCATGATGCCCTGGGCAGGAAGTGCTTCCAGAGCTCGATGCTTATCAGCCGGATCCTGGCCTTCCAGCTGTACTTGGACATGTACTTGCGGGACATGGCGAGAGAAATCGTCAGGTTCTTGGCTGGTCTCTCTGAGGGACCTCTTAAGCAATTCCAGACCCTGACCTCCATAATCAAAGAGTGCTCCAAACTTATGACTCGGCAGCCTATGACTGCTTAGAGTCAGCAGCTAGAGTAGCCGCAGTGGGCATTAGTGCCTGCCACCAGGCCTGGCTACAGTCTTCCGAGTTGGTTGATGTCCCTTGCTGGGGAGAGAACCTCTTCAGCAAGCCAATGATGGACAGTTACGCCGAGCTGGATTCAGAGTTCATGACCAGGACCAGGCTCTCTAAAAAAAAAAAAAAAAAAAAAGCTGCTGATCCTTCCTGAAGGAAGGCTTCAAGTAAAAAGCCCCTGTACCCTAAGAAGAGGAAGGCTTATGGAAACTACCCTCAATATTTGGCCTTCCCAGCTCCCCAACAGGGCCAACAAACCAAGGGACCAGGGCACAGCCTTCATAAGCCTAAGACCCCCAAGCCCCAGACTGCACCTCCAGCACAACCTGGAGGAGGCTTTTGACTCCTTGGGCATAGCCTCTCTTCTCCCAGGAGGTCCTGTCCCACAGCATACATGGGGGGGCATCTGGTATTTTATGCTGACCGGTGGTCTACCATCGGCACCAATGCATGGGCCCTACAGGTAGTGAAGGAGGGTTACATCCTCCGCCCCGAACAGACGCCCCTGCTGGTTTTTTTCTGGGAGAGCCCCCTATGACTCCCCCTGACTGGGGCCTGCTTCAGCAGGAACTCACAGGTCTTCTATCAAGCAGGGTAGTGGAACCTGTTATCTCCACCTCAGGGTCAAGGGGTTCTACTCCTCCTACTTTCTGGTAGCCAAAAGGACTGGAGGGTTTTGGCCAATTCTAAACCAGCAGAACCTCAACCAGTTCCTGGTGAGGGAGAAGTTCAAAATGCTGTCCCTTGGGACATTGCTGCTATACCTCCGGCAAGCAGATTGACTATGCTCCTTGGATCTAAAGGATGCGTATATGCACATCCTCATCCATCCCCTTCACAGGCAGTACCTCCGCTTCATGGTAGGGAGGCTGCCACTATCAGTACAGGGTTCTACCCTTCGGTCTGGCCTCTGCCCCAAGGGTATTCACCAAATGCCTAGCGGTGGTTGCCGTCGCCTTGCATCTTCAGGGGATATTCTTCTTCCCCTACCTGGATAACTGTCTCATCAAAGGCAGCACCATCACCGAAACTCATCAGGTGACGGCCCACACCATGCTTATCAGGTGACAGCCCACACCATCCTCATTCTCGAGCACCTGGGGTTTGTCATAAACTACCCAAAGTCCCATCTCCGTCCAGCACAATGCCTGGAGTTCATAGGGGCATTGCTGGACACCATCCAGGCCAGAACCTTCCTCCCTCTGGATAGGGCCCAGTGCTTCAAAGCATTTGCAAGCAACGTCCAGGATCGCCCCTTGGCATCTGCCCGCCTTCTGCTTCGCCTCCTAGGGCACATGGCGTCCACAGTACATGTCACTCCAGATGCCCGCCTACTATGTGGCCAGCTCAGTGGTCTCTACATTCCCAGTGGTCTCGTGACAGGATGCCTGCGGGTCAGAGTGATGGTGACCCATCCTCTGGCTGACTCCCTTTACTGGTGGCAACAGCTCCAGCACCTACAGGCTGGGATGCCCTTCCAGGCCCCAACCCCCCAGAGGATACTTACCATGGATGCCTCCAAACTGAGCTAGGGAGCCCATTGTGACAATCTCTGTACTCAGGGAAGTTGGTTGCAGGCAGAGAGCCTCTAGCAGATCAACTTCCTGGAGCTCCGAGCCATAGTGCTAGCCCTCCGGGCTTTTTACCACCACCTATGGCATTAAGTGGTACTAAACCAGACCAGCAACCAGATGGCAATGTTCTATATCAACAAGCAGGGAGGTACAGAATTGTCTCTCCTGTGTCAGGTGAGCCTTTGTTCTTTCACCAGCAAGAATGGGATGCTCCTGCAGGCAATCTATCTCCTGGGTCAGTACAATGTCCTGGTAGACCTACTCAGCTGGGTCCTCCAACTGCATGAGTGGCAGCTGGACCCCCGTGTGGCCAACCGGCTCTTCCATCTCTCAGGGCTCCCGCAGATGGACCTCTTCTCCAGCCCAGCCAGTGCTCATCTGCCCCTCTTCTGCTCCAGACAACCACATCCCTCGCGGGTGGCGGCAGATGTGTTCCTCATTTCGTCAATGGGGAGTCTCCTCTGTGCCTTCCTGTCCATGATGCTGATTGCCAAGACCCTATTCAAGGTTTAGCTCGACAGAGCTACCTTGATACTGGTAGCCCCTCAGTGGGCCAGGCAGCTGTGGTTCTCCCTGCTCCTCTGTCTGTCCTAGGCATCCCAAGTTCCATTGGGGTGCATCCCGGGCCTGTGCTCGCAGGAGGGCGGCACTCTCCTGTACCCCAATCTGGGGTCCCTGACTCTTGATGGCCTCTGAGAGAGGTGGAGGAGGTCCTCCTGGCTCCCTGCAAAACTTCCATCTGGCAGACCTACGCCTTCAAGTGGCGGAGATTCTCTGTGTGGTACGCAGAGAAGCAGATCAACCCCTTCTCCTGTTCGGTCCAGCTGGTGCTGCAGTACTTGTGTCACCTGTCCCAGGCAGGGCTGAAGTCCAACTCCGTTAGAGTACACCTTAGCGCACTCTCGGCACACCACCATCTTGTCAAGGGCAAGCCCCTCTCCGCTCATCCCCTCGTGACTCGCTTCCTAAGGGGCCTACTACTCTCAAGACCACCCATCCACCCCCTAGCGGTGGAGTGGGATCTTAACATGGTTCTCTAAAAAAAACGTATAACTCCACCTTTCGAGCCTCTCAGCTCTTGCCACCTTAATTATCTCTCCTGGAAGATGGTCTTCCTTGTGGCGCTCACCTCTGCTCACAGGGTTAGTGAGCTTCAGGCTCTGGTGCCCCATCCACCTTTTACAAAGTTCCACAAGAACAGAGTTGTGCTCTGCATGCACCCCAAGTTCTAAGTGGTGTCTCCATTCCACCTCCACCAAGAGGTGGTGCTCTTCACCTTCTTCCCACAGCCTCACACTAACATGGCAGAGGCTGCTCTCCACACTCTGGACCGTAAGTGGAACCTGGCCTACTATCTGGAGCATACTCAGGCCCACTCACAGCTCTTCATTTCCTAAAACGCAAATCTGCTGGGAACAGAGGTCTTTAAGCATACCCTGTCCATTTGGGTGGTGGACTGTGTTGCCTTCGCCTATGAGAAGGCCGGTGTCTCTCTGGAGTGCTGTATCATGGTACACAGCACTCTCTGTGTTGCCTTCGCCTATGAGCAGGCTGGTGTCTCGCTGGAGTGCTGTATCATGGTACACAGCGGGCCATGGCAGCCTCTGTGGTGAACCTGTGCTCTATTTCCTTTTGGAGATCTGCCTTTGCAGCTTATTACTGCCTGGAGAGGGAGTTCCACCGGGAAGCACCTTTGGCCAGGCAGTACACCTTTATTTGGGCTATAAAGCAACTCCTGCCCTTCGGTGTGTTCAGGCTACCGGAGAACAGGTTCCTCGTTTGACAATCGGAGCTATTCATGGATCTGCTATTCCTTGACACTGTTGCTGCTTCTCACGGGCCACCTTTTTATGGTCACTTGTGACTTTTACAGGTTTTTTTGGTAGCCTGTAGTTGGGAGTCCCATATGTGAGGACTGACTTCCTGCTTGTTCCCAGGGAAAGCATAGTTATCACCTGTAACAGTTGTTCTCCGGGGACAGCAGGAATCAGTCTTCATAACCCTCCCTACTCCCTATAGAGTTGCTTTTCTTTTTTGCTGTCTTGAGCTATGTTGTCATACTGAGGCAAGATGGCACCCTCTGGCAGGAAGGGGACCACGCATGCGTGTTGCATCTCCCAAAGGCTTTCTTTGAAAACTGGGGAGAGATTACTGCATGGGTTCTGTCAGTGCTGACGTCGCCCATATGTGAGGACTGATTCCTGCTGTCCCCAGAGAACACCTGTTACAGGTGAGTAACTACACTGTACCTGCATATAACTTGTCTCTAACTACTATTGGAAAGGTATGAGCTAAATACAGATTTTAAAAAAGACATTAAAGAGCACCAAGGAAGAGGACCACAAGTTTTAAATTATTTAGGTGAGAGTAGGTTAAAACATCTTTTAACAAAAGCACAATTAGTAGCACACATGGCCTCTGTGATCCATGTGCAAGGGGATGAAAGAGGGGAAGAGATGTGTTAAAGGGGTCATCAGCCCCTCCACATAGTCCATGTCTTTCAGCAGATTATGTTGCAGAGATATTGAGTCTGTCACTTTGTCCTCTTTCCTAGATGTTTCAGCAGTACATGGGCCATCAGATCGCAGCAGTATTGGCAGTGTCCTCCGAGATCTGGTGAAGCCAGGGGATGAGAACCTGCGGGAGATGAACAAGAAACTGCAGAACATGCTGGAGGAACAGCTGACCAAGAATATGCATCTGCAAAAGGTGAGGGGAGGGGCACTGTGGTTATGTACCTGCAGAAGATGAATGGTGATGTGGATAATGTACCTCTTCATGCTTTTCTCTCTTCCTTTTCATCCGGTCTGCATTCTGTTTCTCTCTCTGCTTCTGTCACTAATGCCTGCCTGCCTGTCTCTTTCTCTCTCTCTGCTCTACAACTGCAGAAGCCTGTTCCCAGTGGGAGGAACAGAGGGGCAGAGCACAAGGGCCATTGTTATCCATTGGAAATTGTTATTCATTATGGAGCTGTTCTTGTGGAACTGATTTATTTCCAGTTAATAGGTTTGAGTCTTGCTGACACTGCAGATATGGGATTGGGCCTTGCTGTAGGAAACATCAATGTCTTTCTCAACCAATTTCCTTTCCCAAAACACAAGAGCAAGTTGCACCATATCACTAGTGAAATTGTACAAGGAGTGATTCTTGTAAGGGCTTTGCTTTTAATGTGCTTCATTTATTTTACTTTTTCGTACAGTTTAAATAGTGAAAAAAGATATAAACAGGATGGAATCTGTGCAAAGGGCAGCTACTAAAATAGTCAGTGGTTTCTGTCATAAAGTAAATGCGGACAGACTTAAAGATCTCAATATGTATATGTTGGAGGAAAGGCAGAAGAGGGGAGATATGATAGAGAAATTTAAATTCCTCTGTAACATAAATTTATAGGAGTAGGGCCTTTTCCTTTAGTTGTTTTAAATTTTATATTTGTAAGTTTTCCTTACATATCAGCAGCATAAATTTTCTTTACAGAAATGAGGCTATCATAAAAAAGGCACTATAAACTTCTAAGAAGCAAAAAAAAATTGAACTGTCATATTAGCCCACATGTTTTCTAGAGACATGTTACATAATTGGAGTAAGAACCAAGAAATACATATCAAATTATATTAGGAATTAAAGCAGAATAAGGCAAACAGTGCCACAAACCTCTCTTCTAAACAGTATGTATCATCCTACCAAAGATGACATAACCAGAGGCAGCCCAAGGGTTCTTGCTGCCCTTGGCAGGCCCAATGTGCCACCCCCCACTGCACCCCCTTCCGCTGTCCGCCCTCAACATCCAGCCTCTTACCTGGGGTGGATGGGCGGCATGGCAATCTCCTTTTTGAAGCCACGGCATACCTTAAAGCGAATGTGTGCACTCATGGCATGTTGCCCCTACCCCCTCCAACGCAACTTCAGAGGGGGCAGGAGTAACAGGACATAAGTGTGTGCACACATGTGCTTTAAAGCCAGCTGCAGCCTCAGAGAGGTGATCATTGTGCTGCCCATCAACCCCAGGTGAGAGGCTGGAAGTCGGGGTGGCGCAGTGATGGCATGCAGTGCGGTGAAAGCAGCATATCTGGACTGTCTAGGGCTGAGCCGCCACTTAGAAGAAGAGGCAAGCACCGTGCCACCTATTAGAGTCTAGTGGATGGGATGGCCCTGGGTGTAACAACTGATCTCCAGGAACAAGCAGGAATGAGTCTTCACATATGGGGGGGTTCGTCGGCGCTGACGGAGCCCGCACGGGAATGCTCCCCAGCATCCAATCAGAAGCCGAACCAATCCTCGACATGGCTGGACCACCCCTGGTCTGTGTCTCCGCTCTCGCAGAGAAACCCCTGGGTCTGTCAGGTTACGGTGGACAGGAGTCCCACTGACCCATGGCGATCCCCGGCTCCGCTCCCTGCACTCTTCGGAGCGGCGGAGGGCATTGGGTTTTTTTTATATAGGCTGGAGATGACCCCCACGGTCACGCCGTGGCTATAGGGTTTTCTATCCTCCTGCCCTCCCTGTGGTACGGAGGACACGTTTTTTTGCGTGGCTGTCAGGTGGACGCCTCAGGGGCCTACGTACTCCTGATGTGCTCCTCCCCAACTGATCTGGCGGTCACGCAACCATACTGCTACTCTCGCCAATCTGCCCTGCACCACGCATATCGGCCCATCACTTTGGATGGCCCTTCCCCCGCCACCTTCCAGGTGGGCGCCCTCCTGTGGATCAAGAGCCGGTCCGAGTTGGCAGTATCGTTCTCACGTGTGCATACCGGTTTAGTAACCTGGGTGGGCGCTCCCGGGCCCACCTATAGCCCGATATATATCCAATAACAGGTATAGATGTATATCGGTACAGGTGGGCGCTTTTGGGAAATGTTAAAGCGCCCTGTGTCTTACCGACTATCTCCCAATTGTCGGTACTGACGTTTTGTTATTTCTTACGGGGTCCGGCCGGCCCGCTTGCCTGCATTCTGCGGCTCGGGTGCTCGGACCGGTTATGCTTAAACTTGCTGTGAAGTCAACAGCCCCTTGGTTTACGCCTCCTTGTCTGGAGGTTTTCGAACCCAATGTCTTCTTATCCCTTGCCGGCTAGGGTAGACAGTGTACCCCTCGGTATCCCGGGGTACACTCCTGTTCTTCTCCGGGCTGGGTTCTCCCAGATCAGTCAGTCTTCTGCTTAGTCCTCCGGATTGGGGACTCTGCTCCTACTGGAGTTCTCAGCTTCTCTTAGAGCTCCTCGTGAAGACCTGCCGTCTTTCTGGTGCCGGTTGACACCTGCATCTCCAGCCCACCCGGACTGGGAACTTCGTCCTCTCTGCAGTGAAGTTCCCTTGAAGACTTCGCTACTGCATCTACAGTACCCGTCGCAGCTCTGCCTTCTACAATCCAGTAGGTAAGCTCTAGATTGTGCTAGATCATTAACGGTTTAATGATATTTGACGTGGTTTTGAAGACTCCCCTGTAGTCTTCGGTTGCTGTGCCTTGGCAACTCTTCTCAACTCCTACCCTCCATCCCTCAGGGGATGCCGGGGATCCAGGTTGGGCGATGCCGCCCTGTCCAGGGGCGCACATTCTGGGATCTCCTCTGGCACCCTCAGCTAGGGAGTCCCCATATGTGAAGACTCATTCCTGCTTGTTCCTGGAGATAGCACAGTTACTTACCTGTAACAGGTGATCTCCGGAACAGCAGGAATTAGTCTTCACAACCCACCCACCTCCCCTAGGAGTTGTAGCTCTCTCTCTCTCTCTCTCTCTCTCTTCCTTCCTCTCCTCTCCTTCTGTCTCAGCTATTAAACGCAACTGGGGAGAGGCAGTGGGAAGGGTGGGAAGCTACAGCGCAGGCGCGAGGGATAATCCCAAAAGCCTTCTGATTGGATGCTGGGGAGCATTCCCGTGCGGGCTCCGTCGGCGCCGACGAACCCCCCCATATGTGAAGACTAATTCCTGCTGTTCCGGAGATCACCTGTTACAGGTAAGTAACTGTGCTTTTTTGCAGAAATAAATACTGTCAAATGGGCAGGATCATATAAAGTATACCTATTGCTTTGATGCACCAAACATTTAAAGAGGTATCGCAAACGAAAAGTTGCACCTAAGTGCAAAACCTAGGTCCTCAGCAATAGGGATTGCTTACTCTTTTTCTGGGTGGTCTTGGCCACATCATGAAACATTCTTATTTTACAAATGAGAAACAGAACATCTCCAACTTTAAAGAACATTTTTAAGAGCCATTCACAGTCCGAATTCAGTATTAATTGGACCATTGATGTACACACCGGTGGGGCTTCCTCTAATGATTGCTCAAGAAGATCTGTGACATTAAGAACATCAAAGCCAGCCCCCTTCTGCAAGCCTGAGTTAGAGGTAGCTTTGCCTTGAGGAACATAATAAATTGTCAGTATTGGTGGCATAGAGAATTATGGCACCTTCATAATCCCCATAAGATATTTCTTGAACAAGTCATAAGGAGAAGCAGTTGTCAGTGTAGGAGAATTAAGCAAACAAATATTTCTACACCAGTCAGCGTTTCCTAAGTTCTCAATTTTCAATTGCAAAGCCAAATTATCCTTTATTATTAATACAGCATTGTGCATGTCCAAAGCCTGTAATCTCTCATCCTGACTCGATTTCTTTTGCAAGGGTTTTTAAATCAAATTGACATTGAGATGCCTTAGCAGAAAACTGGGTAGTATATTGAGTCAAAATCTGGAAGGTGGACCTCTTTCAATTGAAAGAAAGTGCTGAAATGAGGGCTCCTAGGATGAAGATGAAAGGGGATGGACTCAAGAGTAATCTAAGGAAATATTCCTTTACAGAAAGGGTGCTAATGCATGGAAGCCTCCCAGTGGAGGTGGTGGAGACAAGGGCTGTATATGAATTCAAGAAAGTATCGGGCAAGCATAGAAAATCTCTAAGGGAGAGGAGAAAATTGTAGAGCTTAGTAGTTGGTATGAATGGTCAGAATGGATAGACCAAATGGTCTTCATTTTTCTGTGTTTCTGTGTAGCTTTGTGGCTCTGAGATTAGGAGATTCTTACAAAGACGAAGTAATTTTTGTATCACAAATCACTTTATCTCCCTGTGCCTCAGTTTGAATCCTGTCTTGCTGGTAACTTTCTAAAGGATAATTCTTTTAATGAGCTATTTTCCCATGCTTAGAACGTCACTGTGAGACACCTTTTTGCAAGGCCTATCCCTCTAGCTATGCTACTTTGTGGCACCGCAGGCTGCAAGATGGGTTCCTGTCCTGCACTGTGCAAACGCCCAGGAGACTTTGGCCAGGCTATTTCTGAATGTGGCCATTGATTTTTTTTTTAATGTTTGGTCATTTGTTTGTATTTTCTTAAGTGAAACCAAATACTGTTGCTATATGTGGAGTCAGTACTCTCTAGAAATTTCTGAAAAGATATTTTTACACTGATTGGAGGAAGGAAGCAAAGGATGATAGAATGTGGTAGAGAGACCAAAGGAGACAGAGAGGGATCCCAACAGGGTGTTGTGGCTCTGGTGAAAAAGGTTATCTGTCTGAGTGCAGGCTTTAATTTCAGTCTCCTGGAGAAAAAAGGGGGAGACTGCAGGGGAAAGCAGCAACTTTGCTGAGACTGGCGATAAGATTAGCATCTGTCCCCTCAGGTAGCAATTAGCCTCACACAGGTCTGGCTATACATGAACAAGGCGAACAAAAAAGTATATAGCCTTCAATGCCCCATCTCTAGCAAACACCAAGACACCTCTCTCTTTTTCATGCTCAAGAAACTTTATTTGCATGATGAGGAGCTGGGTCGCTAGGAGAGTCAGCATTGACTTGACGGCACACATCGCATTGCTTAGATTTGAACATGAATAGCTAAATCAATTTGCAAAGTGGTATAAAAAATGACCACAGGCATTCTTGCAGAAGATATTTTGGTAGCTTCAGAGTGTGGCCACCGGTTCTGTTCAGTGCCCACATTGACAACTGACATCTATGATGGGCACAGAAACTCCATTGATGGCTGCATCTGAGAAACATTCAATTATAGTACAGTAGAGAAGAGAAATACAAACGACAATTCACAGATTCCAGTGGTGCTCAGTCTTGTCACTGGTCAAATTATGTTTCTAGCCCTTTGCAAGTTACCATATTTTGCTACTGTATCTCCAGGAACAAGCAGGAATGCAGTCGTCACATATGGTCAGCACCAACGGAGCCTGCAATGCTCCCCAGCGTCCAAGAGGAAAACCTTTGGGAGGACTCCACTGCGCTTGCGTGCCTGCCTTCCCAACAGTTCTCCTCAGTTCTTAATTTTCTGCAGAGCCAGCAGGACGCATTGTTCCTGTCACTGCTGAAAATCTTTTCTTCTTTTGGTATAGCATCAGGCTTTTGCCTTCCTGTCGACACTGGTTCTGTCAAATCAGACACTGGTCCCGATAAATCTTTCGTTCTCCAGGACCAAGCAGGAATCAGTCCTCACATATGGGTGTCATCGGCGCTGATGAAGCCCCAGCGGAGCATGTCCCCAGCTTTCTATGAAAGCCTTTGGGAATGCAGGCACGCATGCGCGGTTCCCTTCCTGAAGCCCACCAGACGTGTGTCCAGTTTTCCCGGTTAAAATTAGATTTTTCAGTGATTTTTGCTATTTTTTCTCCCGGTTCGACACCGGTTCCCCTCCCGCCGGGTTCGGTACACCGGTATCGAGCCCGACTCTTCTTTTTCGGTTTTTGCCCTTCATGGCTGGCGTTTGCGCCCTTTTTCCCTTTTTTCCCTGGAAGGCCGTTCCTTTGACCTCGCGGGGACTCTTTTTTCCCCGATGGCTTCCAGCGGTTTTAAGAAGTGTGATCGGTGTAAGAAACTAATGTCTCTCACCGACACACACGACTGCTGCCTTCGGTGCCTCGGCCCCGACCACGATCCTAAGTCGTGCGGGGCCTGTGGAAAGATGTCTTCCAAGGCACTACAAAGTCGCCAGCAGCAAAAGGAAAGGCTTTTCTCGGACTCAGCCTCCGGCTGGGTCTGGACCTCGTCTGAGGCCTCGACATCTCGGGATTCCGATCCCGAGTGCCGTCGAAGCTCCTCGGACAGGGGGTCCCCCGACCGGGAACGCAAGAGGAAGAAACGGCTCGTGAGGGCATCGTTGGAGGAGGTCCCTGGCTCCTCGAGGGCCAGGTCTAAGACCCCCGACCGTCGCCCTGGGCCCGTGGAACCGGAGAAGCCTGCCAAAGTTCCTCGTGTGGAGCCAGAGTCTGCTGGACACGTAAGCCCCGTAGTCCTCGTGGACTCTCCTCCCAGGGAGCCGACGTCGGGCCCGGCGCCGCCGGGGCCCGAGTCGGTGGCTGCTGCGTCTCCCGAGCTGGGTCTCAGGATGACAGCCTTGGAGAGCAGATTGTCTGCCTTCATAGAGCAGCAGCGGGCACTGATGGCCAGCCTGTCTGGTGCATCTGCCCCGACCACCGGGACATCGACATCGAAGTCGACCCCGGAGACCGAGCCGATACTCGAGTCCATCGTGGCTCGGAGTCGACCTCGGTCGCAGTCTCCCTCGACCTCCCTTTGGGACCGAGGGCGTCGACGCTGGTGCCTCCGGCGTCGGGGCGGGTGCTCCAGGGTCCCCCAGGGTCAGACCCCGACTCTTCCTCGGACGAGTCGGCTTGGGAGACGGAGGACGAGGAGTCTCCTGATACCTTTAAGACTCGGTGCGTCCCTTCGGACTCACCGCAGTCTGAGCCCCGGAGTAGGTCCCCCCCGGAGGACACCCGGTTCTCGGAGTTCGTCCGGGATATGGCCACTGCCTTGGCTATTCCGGCGGACCCCGAGGAAGAGCCTCGAACTGAAGAGCTCGAGGCGCTACAGTATGACTCTCCTCCGAAGGAGGCCTTTACTGTCCCGGTTCCTCCGATGCTGGAACGGCTCCTCTTCCGTATGTGGGAGGCACCGGCCTCGGCGCCGGTTCTTAGCAAGCAAGTCGATTCGATCTATCGACTCTGGAAGAGCCCTGGTTTTCAGAAGGCACAGCTACCACACCATTCCATGGTTGTGGAATCGGCCATGCATTGTCTGAAGAGCCAGAAGATGCACTCCGCGGTGCCTCCTGGCAGGGAGGCCCGAAACCTCGATGGCGTCGGTAGAAAGTGCTTCCAGGGCTCGATGCTTGCTTGCCGTGTCCAGTCCTACCAGCTGTACATGGGCATGTACTTGCGGGATCTGACCAAGGAGTTGGTCGGGTTCTCTGCTGGTCTCTCTGGGGAACCCTTGCAGAGATTTAAGTCCTTGTCCTCGGGGATTTGGGACTGCTCGAAATTCATGTCCCGCGCCGCCTATGATGGCTTCGAGGCTTCGGCCCGAGTCGCGGCAGCTGGCATCGCGGCTCAACGCCAGGCATGGCTGCAGTCATCAGACCTCGAGCCATGGGTTCAGGACAAGTTGGTCGATGTCCCTTGCCAAGGTGAAAACCTTTTTGGCAAGCCCATGACCGAGAAGGCCGCTCAGCTCAAGACCGAGCACCTCACACGGACAAGGCTGTTGAGGAAGACCTCTGCCCCTTCTTATAAAAAGAAGGGCTCGGGTAAAAAGCCCTTTTATCCGAGGAAGGGCACTGCCTACAAAAACAGTACCCGCAATATCAGGCTGCCCAAGCTGCCCCCCAGGGTCAGCAAGCCAAGGGCCAGGGTAATGGGCCCCATAGGCAGAGGACCCCCAAGCCTCAGGCCCCTGCTACCACTCAGCAGGGTGGGGGCTTTTGACTCCTTGAGCGTAGCCTCTCCTCCACTGCTCTCCCAACCCTGCACAGGAGGTTGTCTCGCCCTCTTTGCCCACCAGTGGCCCCTTATTACCGGGGACAGTTGGGTGCTGGAGATAGTCCACAAGGGCTATGCCCTCCATTTTCCCCAACTGCCTCCTCCATACTTCCCAGGAGAGCCTCCCAGGCCTCCCCTGCACACAGACCTTCTCCTTCAGGAGCTTCAAGGTCTGTTGGTGGACAGAGTGGTGGAGCCTGTGCCTCCCCACTTGCAAGGTCACGGATTCTACTCCAGGTATTTCCTGGTGCCCAAAAGAACCGGTGGCCTTCGACCCATTCTGGACCTCAGGAACCTCAACAAGTTCCTGGTGAAGGAAAAGTTCAAGATGCTTACACTTGGAACCCTTCTGCCCTACCTCCAGCAGGGAGATTGGCTATGCTCCTTATATCTAAAGGATGCGTACACTCACATCCTCATTCATCCAGACCACAGAAAGTACCTCAGGTTCATTGTGGGAGGAAACCATTATCAGTACAGAGTGCTGCCTTTCGGCCTCACCTCCGCCCCCAGAATCTTCACAAAGTGCCTAGCAGTGGTGGAGGCCTACCTGAGAAATCAGGGAATCTTTATCTTCCCCTATCTAGACGACTGGCTCATCAGGGGTCAGACATGTCAGGAGACCAATCAAGCCACCCTCAGGACTATTGCTCTTCTACAACGCCTGGCATTTGTCATAAACTTTGCAAAGTCCACTTTGCTCCCCTCCCAGAACTTAGAGTTCATAGGAGCAAGGCTGGACTCTCTGCTGGCAAAGGCTTTCTTGCCAGCAGACAGGGCCCAAAGGTTGATGGACTTGGCAAATTACTCAGCAGGTCCCTGGTCTCCGCCAGACTCTGCCTGAGGCTTCTAGGCCACATGGCTTCGACAGTACATGTGACCCCCAAAGCCAGGCTCCATATGAGGCCTGCACAGTGGTGCCTTCGGACTCAGTGGTCACAGGCCACAGGCAGCCTCAGAGACAGAATAAGGGTGTCCAGACCATTTCTGCCCTCCCTCAACTGGTGGCTGCACCCACCCAATCTACTGAAAGGGGGGTGCCTTTTCAGATTCCAGGGTACACAGTAGTGATGACTACAGATGCCTCCCTGCAAGGCTGGGGAGCTCATTGTCTGGGCAGGTGCACCCAGGGACCCTGGTCTCCCTGGGAAGCTGCACAGCAGATCAATCTCCTCGAACTCAGAGCTATTCGATTGGCACTCAAAGCTTTCACTCTTTCCCTGGCTCACCAGTCTGTCCTGATTCAGACAGACAACCAAGTTGCCATGTTTTATGTGAACAAACAGGGCGGAACTGGGTCCAGGCTCCTTTGTCGGGAGGCTCAGGACCTTTGTTCTTTTGCCCTCAAGCACAACATGCTCCTCAAGGCTGTGTACCTTCCAGGCCAGGACAACTACCTGGCAGACAGATTAAGCAAAATACTGCAGCCCCATGAGTGGCAGCTGCATCCTTTAGTGGTTCAGAAGATCTTCCTGAAATGGGGTCTCCCTTTGATAGATCTCTTTGCCAGCCCAACGAACAAGCAACTGCCAAAGTTCTGCTCCAGGCAACCGCATCCTCTGCGGATAGCAGCAGATGCTTTTCTGATATCCTGGTCTCGGGGCCTCCTCTATGCGTTTCCTCCCACACCCTTGGTGGCCCGAACTCTCTTCAAGATTCTTCAGGACAAGGCCTCAGTCCTGCTGGTGGCTCCCAGGTGGCCAAGACAGCCTTGGTTTCCTCTTCTACTTCAACTGGCGGTGGCTCCTCCACTACATCTGGGGTTGCAACCCGACCTTCTCTCACAGGAGCAGGGTTCCCTTCTGCACCCCAATCTCAAAGCTCTCAATTTGATGGCCTGGAGGCTGCAAGGGTAATCTTGGCTCCCTGGGGCCTGCCTCAGGAGGTTGAGGAGGTTGTCCTCGCCTCTAGGAAACAGTCCACTAGGAAAATCTATATGCTCAAATGGAAGAGGTTTTCTGTGTGGTGTCAGCTACGTACAGAAGATCCTTTCTCCTGTACTGTGCCTGTAGTCCTTCAGTACTTAATGCACTTGTCAAATCAAGGTCTTAAATCCAATTCTGTTCGGGTCCACCTCTCAGCTCTAGCAGCTCACCACTAGCTGGTGGAGGGACATTCTCTGGCTGGTCACCCTTTGGTGTCTCGCTTTCTTAGGGGCTTGCTTTTGCTCAAGCCTCCTATCTGTCCTCCTGCCCCTGAGTGGGAGCTGAATGTGGTCTTGCAGCAACTGACTCGCCCACCTTTTGAGCCAATGGCTACTTGTCCACTACGCTTCCTCTCCTGGAAGACACTTCCTGATAGCTCTTACCTCGGCTAGGCGAGTAAGTGAGCTTCAGGCCCTGGTCTGTGATAGGCCTTACACCAGGATTTATAGGAACAGGGTAGTCCTTAGGACTCATCCAAAGTTCCTCCCTAAGGTTGTCTCCTCTTTCCACCTCAACCAGGAGGTGGTTCTTCCAACATTATTCCCTAGGCCTCATGCAAGCCAGGCTGAAGCAGTCCTGCATACCTTGGACTGTAGGAGGGCCTTATCCTTCTACCTTGACCGTACGCAGGGGCATAGAAGGACTACCCAGCTCTTTGTCTCCTTTGACCCCAATAAATTGGGGTTGGCTGTGTCCAAGCGTACCTTGTCCATCTGGGTGGCTGACTGTATCACCTGGGCTTACAAGGCGGCTGACCTTCCTTTGCAGGGTAGGGTTACGGCCCACCGAGTTAGGGCAATGGCTGCCTCAGTGGCTCATCTCCGCTCTGTGCCCTTGGTAGACATCTGCAGGGCTGCAACTTGGTCTTCAAGCCAGACATTTGCAGCCCATTACTGCCTGGAGAGGGAGTTCTTTTGGCCAAGCAGTAGTCCGGAATCTCTTTGAGGTTTAGGCAACTCCTGCCCTCCTGCCCTCTGTTGGGCTATCGGTGGAGGTTGTGTCCTTGAAAAACCTTTCTTTGCTGCTGAGACTAGAGGGAGTTCTCTTGTTCAGCCTGGGTTCCTTGGTAGCCCAGAGCTGGGGAGTCTCCCATATGTGAGGACTGACTTCCTGCTTGGTCCTGGAGAAAGAGTAGTTACTCACCTGTAACAGGTGTTCTCCAGGAGCAGCAGGAATCAGTCCTCACAACCCTCCCTCCTCCCCTTGGAGTTGCAGTTGTACATAGTTTATTTTTCATTTTTGTGTGCTGTTCTTAGCTATGTCATTTGACTGAGGTAAGATGGCACCTTTAGGCGGGAAGGGAACCGCGCATGCGTACCTGCATTCCCAAAGGCTTTCATAGAAAGCTGGGGAAATGCTCCTCTGGGGCTTCATCGGCACCGATGACACCCATATGTGAGGACTGATTCCTGCTGCTCCTGGAGAACACCTGTTACAGGTGAGTAACTACTCTTTCTCCTTTATTTTTTTATTTTCTTCACAGTTTTCACTGCCTTACTAGGCCACGAGACCTCTGTAGTCTTTTCTTCAACTCAGACGATTTTTTGAAGGCATGGACAAACCAGTCACTGATCTTAAGAAATGTACCAAGGGTACCGGTACAATTTCAGTCATTGACAAACATGACTGTTGTTTAAAATGTTTGGGCCCTGACTATCAGCCCAACTCTTGTCTTTTATGTGAGCAAATGACAAAGAGAGGTCTCAAAAACCAACCCAGCAAGTACACATCACTGTTCGCCTTGGACTCTGTTTCAGTAGTTTCAACTTCATCAAGGGCATTGGCTTCCTCTCAAGGATCTCAGGTTTCTTCTAAGTCCAAATGCAAAAGTTAGTCACAATCTCTGGCCGCGCCCAAATCATCGACATTGAGAACCGATACAGAGGCCAGAGAAAATAAGCATCAAGACTCCCCTCGAGGTATTTCCGATGCTGACTGGCCAGCCAAACAGCTCCAGGAGGAGGATCTTTCCCCCAAAGCACAAGTGGGGCTCCAGGACGCTCCCGAGGCATCGACCTCTGGAGAGCTACCAGTGCCATGTTCTGGGATGGTGGCACACAGCCCCATAGGTGACCACCTAGATATTGGTAATTTCTCTGAATCAGGGCATGCTGGCTCTCGAAAGGAGTTTGGCAGCACTCCTAGCAGCCTCTGTCCTGACAACATTGAGAGTTCCAGGAGTGCAGGCTCCGGTACCGGGCCTATAGCCAAGCCTTCCAGGGCCGCTGCCAGCCCTTGAAATGGCATAGTTTGTACCCTCATTGGAACTGATCAATACTCCTGGTATCCAACAGACTCTTGGTTCCAATACCTCAGAGTATCGACATTGACCTTCGAAGTTCATGAAGCATCAAGGTCAATCCAAGGATCGCAGATTTATTGATTTCTTACCAGACTCAGATTCTAGTTCTTCAGAATCTGACACGGGCTCATTCAGTTCCCGAGAGTTTCCAGACATCCCTTCTGAGCCTTCACCCTCTCAAGAGCAGTGTCGATCCTTTCAGGACTTCATCCAGGATATGGCAGCAGTGTTCACCATTACAGTAACCTCAGAGAAAAAACTGAGGTCAGAGGAATTGTAGATACTTCAATACCCTCCAACACCCACAGAGGCCGCTACATTATGGGTGTATAGTATCCTGCAGGATCTAATGCGCCGCATGTGGGAGGCCCCGCTCACGGTTCCGCCTATCAGCAAGAGACTCAATACCATGTACCAAGTACCATAGTGCCCAGGTCTTCAAAAGCCTCAGCTCCCATACCACTCAATGGTGGTGAAATCGGCGATGCGCAGAATTAAGAGCTCTAAGAACCATTCATCCATGTCACCTGGCAGAGATTCGAGGACACTCGATGCCTTTGGACAAAAATACTTCCAGGCATGCATGTAGCCTCCAGAATAAACTCTTACATGCTATTCATAGACATTTTCTGAAGGATGTCACCAGGAATCTGGAAAATTTCACTTCTCTTCTTCCTGAGGATAAGAGGGGGGTACCTTACAGATACTCATCAAGCAAAGCCAGAACACTTTCACGTTTCTCGCCAGAGCCTCTTTCGATGCCTTCAAATCAACAAGCAGAGCTTCAGCAGTCTGCACTGGGGCTGATAGGATGGCCTGGTTACAGGCATCCAACCTTGAACAATGGGTTCAAGATAGCTTAGCCAAAATCCAGTGTATTGGGGAAAACATTTTTGGCAAAGAATGGAGAGAAACTGATGATCTCACCCTAAAACACTTTTCTAGGAAAATGGCTGATCCTTCCAAAACAAAAGCCCTTCCCAAAAAATAATTTTATGCTAAAAAGAAAAGATACTATCCTTCTTACCTGCCTTCTGCTGCCTATCAACAACAATTTCCACAGCAGAAACAGCAGAGCCCTGGCCAACCCAGGAAGCCAAAGACTCCTAAACCTCAACCAGGCACATAGCCACAACCTGCGCCTGGTTTTTGACTCTTTCCTAGAGAGTATTGCCAATCTGCCTCTGGATGGTCCCCAGCCCCTCCACTTAGTGGGCAGACTTTGCCATTATGCCCACAGGCGGCACCTCGTAACCCCTTTGGACAATCTGGAGTGTCCACTGCTCTGATGTTATCAGCTTCACAGGGGATTATCCCACACAACCTCTTCAAAGCACTCTCTTAAGAGAAGAGGTGACCACCCTGTTGTCCCAGGGTGCCACAGAAAGAGTTCCTCCCTCTCCGGAAAAAATGGACTTCTACTCTCCATATTTTCTCATTCCAAAGAAAATAGGAGGCTTCAAGCCCATCTGAGACCTAACCAAGTTTTTGATTCAAGAAAAATTCAAAATGATTTCCCTAGGATATCTTCTACTATATCTCCAGAGACACGATTGACTCTGTTCTCTAGACCTCAAAAAGGCATACACACATATACTGATACATCCTGCAGACAGTATTTGCGCTTCATGTTTCAGGGAAACCATTATCGATACAGGGTTCTTCCCTTTGATCCAGTCTTTGCCCCAAGGATCTTCACCAAATGTATGGTAGTAGTCGCTGCCTATCTATGCCCCTTGGGCATATTCGTCTTCCCTTAGTTAGATGACTGTCTGATCAGGGGAGATTCCCCTCAAGAAGTAAGAATCTCCCTTCATTGCATCATCACAGTGCTCCAACACCTGGGCTTTGTCATAAACTTCCCAAAGTCTCACCTCGCTCCAACCCAACGATTGGAGTTCATAGGCCTGTTCTTACATACCCAACAGGCCCGGACTTTCTTTCTTCAGGATCACTGTGCCCACCTCATCGAGCTGGCAGAGCAACTGCAAAAGCAGACCTATGTCACAGCTCGAGAGATGCTACGGCTCTTGGTTCACATGACCTCTATTGTCCATGTGGTCCCCTATGCTCAATTGCACATGTGACAAGCACAGTGGACTCTGACTTCCCAATGAACACAAGCGAAGGGCTGACTCAGAGGCAAGATCCACATCACCCCTCAACTGATCAAATCCCTTCAGTGGTGGTGTTCCCTTCAAAACCTACTTGTCGGGTCACCTTTTCAGATGCCTCCACCTCAATGCACCCTGATGACAGATGCTTTCAAGCTGGGTTGGGGAGCACCTCTGAACGACTTAACCACACAGGGTCGGTGGATACAACAGGAATCTGCCATGCAGGGCCCTCTGTGAGGAAGCGCTTCACCTATGGTCCTTTGCCATCTCACACCGCATTCACCTCAGAATGGTGTACCTCCTGGGCAAACTCGATGTCCTTGTGGACAGGCTAAGCCATATCATTCATCCACCTGAATGTATCGGGCTCAGATCTTCCAGATGTGGGGAATTCCACTCATAGATCTTTTTGCCACTCTGCAAAACACACAGCTTCCTCTCCTGCTCCAGGGTTCAGTCACTGCACCGCCAGACCCCCAGATGCCTTCCTCCTTCATTGGGGACAGGGACTGCTCTACGCATTCCCTTCCATTTTCTTGATACCCAAAATGCTGTTCAAGCTACAGGCCAACAGCAGTTCGAAGAGTCTCATAGCCCCATTTTGGCCCTGTCAACCGTGGTTTCCTCTGGTGCAGACTCAGCCACTCAACCTAGGATGTGCACCCGACCTTGTCTCTCAGGACAACGGGATGCTCCTCCATCCCAACATCCACTCCCTATGCTTGACAGCATGGCTGCTGAAGGCCTGGTACTTGTTAACCTCGACCTTCACAGAACATCAAGGATATACTCCTTGCATCACGCAAAGACTCTACCAGATGGTCTGATGTATTCAAGTGGCATAGTTTGCACTTGGTACTTCCCAAAGGGCATGGACCCCTTTTTGTGCTCTGTGGAGTTCCTTTTACAATATCTCCTCCACCTATCCTTAACAGGCCTTAAAACTAACTCCGTCAGAGTGCACCTTAGTACCATTGTGGCTCATCACGAACCACTACAGGGATAGCCTATTTCTTCACATCCCTTAGTAGCATGCTTCTTGCGGGATCTCTTGCTGTTCAAACCATCCATTAAGTCACCTCCGGTGGCCTCTGATCTCAATGTGGTTCTTATGCAACTACTAAAGCCTGAAGATTCTATCATGGGAGGTAATCTTCCTCATTGCCCTCATCTCAGATTGCTGCATTAGTGAACTGCAAGCTCTGGTGACGGACCCGCCCTGTACCCGGTTCCATCATAACAAGATAGTTCTGCAGCTCTATCTGCATTTCCTTCCAAAAGATACTCTTTTCCTTCCATCTGAACCAGTCGGTAATCCTACCGATCTTCTTCCCTAGACCACTTTAGACTACAAGTGAGTGCTGGCTTACTACTTAAGTAGAACAAAGGATCACAGAAGATTTTCTCAATTATTTATCTCTTTTGATCTTAGTCACCTTGGCCTTCCATTGACAAAACGGACTCTTATCTAATTTCAGTTTGTTCAATGTAAACCTCACTGATGCAGAATAGCGCGGTATATAAGAGAATGTAAATAAATAAAATAAATAAATAAATAAATATCTAGATGGATAGCAGATTGCATATGCACAGGCAGTACGCTCATTGGAGGATCATGTCATTGCTCATAATGTATGAGCTATGGCAATCTCCATAGCCAGTCTCCATTCAGTATCCATTCAGGAGATCTGCCAGCCACTACCTGGTCCTCCATACATACTTTTGCTGCCCACTATTGTCTCGACAGAGACTCCTGTCCAGGATGCTGTCTTTGGCCAAGCTGTACTCCAGCACTTCTTTGGGGCTTAAACTTGACTCCTACCTTACGTCCCGGGCTTCTACAAGAAACCAGACTTTCTTTGGGGGGGGGGGGGGGGTTGCTTCTGGAATAGAGTCCAAGGTCCACAACTCTTCCAGACTCTTTGGCCTCCGGGAATTGCACTGCTCTACTCCCATACCTGTCTGGTTCCAGGGAGCTAGTGAGTCCCATATGTGAAAACTGCATTTCTGCTTATTCCTGGAAATACTGTAGTTACTCACCTGTAACAGGTGATCTCCGGGTAGAGCAGGAATCGGTCTTCACAACCCACCCTCCTCTCCTAGGAGTTGTAGGATCTTTGTTTTATTCTTCTTCTCAGCTACAAACTCAACTGAGGAGAGGAGTTGGGAAGGCAAGCACACAGGCATAGTGGAGTGCTCCCAAAAGCTTTCCTATTGGACGCTGGGGAGTGTTCCCACGTTGGCTCCATCGGTGCCGACATCACCCATATGTGAAGATTGATTCCTGCTGTTCCCAGAGATCACCTGTTACAGGTGAGTAACTTTGCTTTCTCTTCTCTGCCCCAGAATCATATGGAGATTTTCTTGCTCATGCCATTGTAGGAGTCTTACTTTCTCTGTCATCTTTAGGAAATGCATTTTTGGGCTCATATTTGTGAAGGAAGGCAGTTGACAAGTATAAAAGTGATCAGGGACAATATTAAGTCCACAATGGTCAGCATTTTTTAAAATGCCAGCTGTTGCCAGTAAAATTATATAGATAATTCAGAGCCAGTATTTAGATAGGGGTTGGTGCTGAATATCTGGATACTGTGGAGAAGGGCCAGCACTGTCCAGATAGTGGCAGTTTTCATCTGTTGTCTGGACAGCTTATCCAGCTAACATTTAGAACAGCTTTTTTTTGCTGTCCTAAGTTAACCGGATGGTGGTGCTGAAAGGTGAAATTTTCCTTATGGTTAATTTCCTTTCCTGGAGTCAGGCTAGACTAGTCCATACAAGTGGGTTAAGTCCTCCTGCCAGCAGTTGTCAAGACAGAGAAAGTAATGAGAGCCAATCAGAGCTGTGACCTCACTGCTAGTATATACATAGTAACATAGTAAATAACGGCAGATAAAGACCAGTATGGTCCATCTAGTCTGCCCAGTAAGATGGCAAGAGTAGGTGCACCTGCCGCTCTGTGCAGGTCACCCCTCCCCCATGTCTTTGTTTAGGGGTGAACCCACCACTCCGTGTAGGACACCCCTGTTTATTGAGAAATTATATAGTTGTTTATTTTAATTTTATCCTATTGCTGTAAAGGCATTCACTGTGTCTGTCCCATGCCATTTTGAATTCTGTCACTGTATTTGTCCCCACCACTTCCATCGGGAGGGCATTCCAAGCATCCCACCACCTTTTCTGTGAAAAAGTATTTCCTGACATTGCCTTTCAATTTACCCCCTTGCAGCTTCATGTTATGCCCTCTAGTTTTGCAGCTTCCCCATCTTTGGAAGAGGTTGGTTTGTTCTTTAATTCTCTTTAAGTATTTAAAGGTCTGAATCATATCTCTCCTATCCTTCCTCTCCTCCAGAGTGTACATATTTAGGTCTTTAAATCTCTTCTCATAAGGCTTCTGATGCAGGCTCCAAATCATTTTTTACATCCTTTGTGAGATATGGTCTCCAAAACGGAACACAGTATTCCAAGTGAGGCCTCACCATTGACTTATACAGTGGCATTAGTACATGTTCCTTTCTGCTGGTAATACCTCTTTGTATGCAAGCCAATATCCTCATGGCTCTTGCCACTGCCTTGTCGCACTGTTTCGCCACTTTGAGATCCTCAGAAATCACACCAAGGTCCTTCTCCTGGTCCGTGCACACCAACCTCTCACCCCCTATCTCGTACATTTCCCTTGGATTTCTGCTTCCCAAGTGCATGCCACTGCACTTCCTCACATTAAATTTTAACTGCCAAGCATTAGACCAGTCTTCCAGCTTTTGTAGATCTTTCCTCATGTTATCCACTCCCTCAGGGGAGTCCACTCTATTGCAAATTTTCGTGTCATCTGCAAAAAGACAGACTTTTCCATTCAGTCCTTAAGTAATATCACTCACAAATACATTGAACAGTGCCGGGCCCAGGACCGAACCCTGAACCCACACCAGAGACCCCGGCTCTGCCAGAGAAAAACTTATCAGAAAATGCCGAGCATAGACACTATCAAAACTGTCCAAAATGTGGAACTATACACAAAACTAGCGTTGAGAACACTGCTTGCTGCTGATAACACAACGTAAAGACTGCAGAGGTGGGTGCTGGACTGGTCTAGCCAGACTCCAGGAAAGAAAATTTTACAGTAAAGAAAATTTCACCTTCCAGATCGTCCAGCTAGACCAATCCAGACAAGTGGGATGTACCCAAGCTAATCCCCCTCTGGGCAGGATGAGAGTGCAGCAGAGAGCACCTGTGACCCAAAATAAGCTGCTATACATGCCTGTACATCCAGACAATAGTGGCGTGCAAATGTAACCCATGATGACCACGTCGCTGCTCAACAGATATCTAGGGGAGACATAAAAGCAGATTCCGCCTATGAAATGGCCTGCACATGGGTAGAGTGCGCTTTAAGCCCTAGTGTGAAAGGCCAACTTCACAGCCTATAGGCTGTCGTAACTGTCTCCCAGATCCAGTGGCCAAGAGTCACCTTGGTGGCCGCGTGACCCTTCCGAGATCCGGAATAAAGGACGAAAAGGTGATCAGATAGGCAGAAAGGATTAGTGACCTTGAGATAGTGTAAGAAAACCCGCCTAGCATCGAAGCGCAGATTCTGGTCTCCACCTGCACATTGCTCTGGCGAAAATGCCAGATGGAAAATTACCTGATGAACATGGAAGGTGGAAAGCACCTTCAGCAAGAAGGAAGGGATGGTCCTTAGAGAGTGACCCCTTCTGGGGAGAAGGACAAGTAAGGATCACGACAAGACAAGGCTGCAATTCCGATATGCACCTTGCGGAAGAGATGACAACCAGAAAGACTGTCTTTAGGGTGAGATCCTTGAGCATAGCTTGCTTGAGGGGCTCGAAGGGCGCCCGCATCAAGACACGGAGGACGCGTCCCAGATCCAGGAGGGCACTAGTGGATGGACCGGCGGCTGCACGGTCCAGGCCCCGTGAAGTTATCGTCAGACATCCCTGTGAGTTGTCAAGGGTTTTCCCGCTACAGGTCCCCGAAAAGCTGCCAGTGCGGCCACCTGCACACGCAGGGAATTCCATGCCAGGCCCTTGAGCAAACCCTCCTGCAGAAACTCCAGAATCATAGGAATGAGGACCTGCCACGGTAAAAGATGACAACCCTCACACCAAGAGGAAAACCAAAGACAGACTCTGGCGTAAGCCAAGGAGGTAGACGACCACCAGACCTTGAGCAAGATAGAAATGACCGCTGCAGAGTAGCCTTGATGCTCTAGGTGCCTCCTTACAAGGGTCACGCTGTAAGCAAGAAGGGAGAGGTGTCCTCCATGAGGACAGACCCCTGACGGAGTAGTCCCCACCATGTTCCCAAGGGGAGAGGCGAGTCGGCGAGGAGCCGTACCAGATCGGCATATCGGGGACGACAAGGCCAATCGGGAGCCACCAGAATGAGGAGATGTGGGTGCCGCTCGATCCGGCACAGTAGACGAGGAAGCATCGTCCATGGTGGAAAAACATACAGGAGGACATTGGAGGGCCACTCCTGGACTAGCGCATCTATCCTGCTAGATGTTGGCTCCTGACGGCGACTGAAGAACCGGGGAACCTTAGAATTATTCTGAGTTGCCATGAGATTCATGTCTGGTGTTCCCCAGCTCTGGACTATGCGGTTGAAGGCCTCCAGGCTCAGCACCCACTCCCCGGGGTCGATGAGGTGACGATTGAGATAGGCCTCGACATTCTGTTCCCCCGCTTTGTGTTGGGCTGAAAGAGCCTGTAGGTGCCTCTCCGCCCAGGGGAACAGGAGGGACATCTCTCGCCCCACTTCACGGCACTTTGTGTCATCCTGGCGATTGATAGTCGATGGCTGTGGCATTGTCAGAGAGGACTCTTACTGACTGACTGTGTGACAGGCTTTTGAACTTCAGGAGAGCTAGCCGGATAGCCCGCACTGCTAGCCATTTGATAGCCCAGTGGGCCTCCCTTGCCGACCATAAGCCCTGAGCCGTCTGTCCGAGGCAATGGACTCCCCAGCCCATGAGGCTGGCCTCGATGGTTAGGAGTGTCCAAGAAAGGGACTCGAAAGGCATTCCCTTCAGTAGGTTCCGTCTGTCTAGCCACCAGTGGAGACAGATGGACCTTGGCAGGAAGCAGCAGTGGAATCCGATAACTCTGTGATGCAGGAAACCAATGGGAAAGAAGGGTCCGCTGGAGGGGGATGCTTGTGCGCTCAGGCCCAAGGTACCAGGTCCAAGGTCGCCGCCATCACTTCGAGCAGCTGTAGTTAATCCCAGGCCGTGAGAATTTCCAACCGGAGGAAATGGCGCAGCTGCTGCCCTAGCTTGGTGCAGCGTGCCTGAGTAAGGAAAATCCTGCGGGCACAAGTGTCAAATCTTGTCCCAAGGAACTCGAGTGTGTGAGAGGGCAGAAAACAGCTTTTGCTGTGATTGATTACCCAGCCCAGCTGTTCAAGAAGCTGGATAACCCTCCATAATGCAGCTTGCATTTTGAAAAGACTTGCCGCAAATAAGCCAGTCATCGAGATAGAGATGAATGTAAATCCCTTCTCTGTGCAGAGCCGCTGCTACGATGACCATCACTTTGGAGAAGGTCCGTGGAGCGTTCATGAGGCCGAATGGCTGGGCTGCGAACTCATAATGAGTCCCTAGAAAGGCAAAATGGAGGAACTGTTGATCTGGGCGAATAGGAATGTGCAGATAAACCTCGGCGAGGTCTAGGGAGGCAAGAAATTTGCCAGCACGGACCGCCTGAATGACAGACCTGAGGGTCTCCAAGCAGAAACGTGGAAGCCGAAGACAATAGTTGACATCTTGCAGATCCAAAATGGGTCGGAAGGCACTGTCCTTCTTGGGCACAACGAAAGATGGAATAACGGCCGTGACTGTGGTCCCTGGGCGGAACCGGGACAATGGCACGCAACTGAGTGAGATGCCGCTTGGTATTGCGAACAGCTGCTTACTTTCGAGGTGCCCTGCAGGGTGAAATGATGAAGGATGGGCCTTGCATAATTGAGGACATAGCCGTGCTGAACGATATCCAGGACCTACCGGTCTGTGGTGATAAGGGCCCATTCATGGTAAACGTACTGCAGGTGACTTCCCACTTGCACCAGTTCGGAATGGGCTCCCGTCCCATCAACGGGAGGGTCGGGCAGTGGCCTTGCTGCCCACATTAGTGGTTTGAGAGTAGCTCTGGACCGATGAATGAATTGGACCGATTAGAAGGGGCAGAGTATTGTCTCCCAGGGCAGTACTTTGAATTGTGGAACCTTGGGCAATTTAAATCCCCAGAGGGGTTTCTCTTGGACAAATTTCTGGGTTTATCCTCGGGAAAATGCTACAGCTTTGCCTCGCTGAGGTCCTTTACCAGCTTTTCCAAGTCAGCACCAAAAAGCAAGTCGCCCTTAAAAGGGAGCCTAGCCAGGCGGCCCTTAGAAGCCACATCGGCTGACCAGTTGAGGAGCCAAAGCCAATGGTGGGCAATGGTGACTGTTGCAATGCTCCGAGCGGAAAGGCGCGAAGCAGGTCATAAAAGGCATCCGCTAGGAAGGCTGCCAATGACTCCAGACAAATGGAGGCATTGTCCTCAGGTAAAAGCTGAATCAAACGAAGAATAGCTCGTGTACCTAAGCTGCCACATTCTTGTAGGACGAGAGACGTGGTGGAAAAGCTGTCTTGAGAAGACTTTCTTGTGCTCCTGGAGATCCCTGAGAGCAGTGCCCCCTTCAACCGGGATAGTGGTACGCTTTGTCACGGTTGTGATCAACGCATCCACTTGTCCAAATCCGTGGAGGACCAGGAGTAAATCTGTCCCAAATGATGAACCTGCTTCAAAGGGGTGTCAGGAGACTCCCACTCTGCCACCACCATCTGCTGAAGTTCTGCTGGAAAGGGAAAGGTTCGTGCTGGTCGCTTAATTCCTGCTACGATGGGATCTATGGTGGAGGGAGGCTGTTGGGGTTCAGGACATTCTGGGATATGAAGCTCTTTAACAATCTGGGCATTGAGACCCGGAATCTTGTCTCTTCAACAGAGATGCACCACCTTGGATTGAGAATCCTCAAGAGGTGAGAGCTCTCCCTGCTCAGCTTCTGAATGAGAGGACCCGATTGGAGAAAGAGCCCCCAATTTGTCCCCCTCCATTGAGCCGTCCTCATCCCACCTGGACTCCGTGAGGTCTCTAAGAGCCGTATCTCTGCAACGCCGCTTGTGGCCCCTGCTGAGAGAGAAGACCCTGACTGAGAAGAGGGCTGAACCTGCCTTCCCTCCCAGAGATTCCAAGCATGCTGGAAGAACATAGAAAGAGAAGCAGCAGGAATCGCAGCGATAGAAGGAATTGGAGATAGCTGAGACATTTCGGCAGTGAGGACGATATGGCCAGGCACATCAAAATAGCGCCCACTGCAACTAACGCTCCCGCTCAAGAAAATGGTGCAAAAGAGAGAGTGCCACCAGAGGAATTCATGCGTCTGTGGGGAGCAGGCCAGAGACGCAAGTGACTCAGGTGCAGCAGCCCCGGTGCCGCTGAAAAGGTGACGAACCATGTTGTCACCGGCAGCGGGGAAACTGCTAACTGCTTTTCCTCAGCGTCTTCGCCCATCGGGGGAATTGGGCTGGGGGGGGGGGGGGAGAGACCCAGCAGCCTGCAGTAGAGCCTGCAGCATGCAAGGCAGATTAAGTAAAGAAATGAGAACTAAGAATCAGCTGTATTTGATTACTCTACAAAAAAAAAATAACTACAGAAAAAAATAAAGGCAAGAGTCCTAGGGTCTCCCAAAGGGTCCTCTTGATCCAAAGTCCCCCTTCAAGCTGCATTGGCTTCTCTTAGCCAGAAGCTAGCCAAAAGTTGATCCTGCAGGTTGGGTGTCTCCTACACTCCTGGGATCATTTGGCCCAAACTATCAGATTAGCATCGGAGCATGTTGGGGGCATTCTGGGACAGAGATTGACAGTAACCGGGTAGCGACAATATTAGACCGCTACCCAGTTAGCGATCCGTGCCTAAAACTAGGTGAGCTTTTTATGTACTTGTTCGTTTGAGTTCCATCCCTGCTACAGCACCAGGAATTGCCTATACCATAATAGTCGGAACGAGGTGAGCTACACAAGCCATGATCCTAACAGTATATCTCCAAGAACAAGCAGGAATGCAATCTTCATATATGGGTGAAGGTCACCGACAGAGCCCATGCAGGAACGCTCCCTAGTGTCCAATAAGAGAACTTTTGGGAGCAGTCCATTGCGCCTGCACCTCTGCCTTCCCACCTCCTCTCCTCAGTTCTTGGTTTTCCGCGGAGCCATCAAGTCATTTCTTTCCTGTCACTGCTGAAAAACATATAATTCTCTGGGAACAAGCAGAAAGTCAGTCCTCTCATATGGGTTACGCTGACGGAGCCCCCACGGAAGCATCTCCCCAGCTTTCAAAGAAAGCCTTTGGGAGATACCACCATGCATGCATGGTCCACTTTCCGTCCAAGAGTGCCATCTTACTCAGTCAACACCGACTCCTGGGCACTTCAGGTCGTCAGGGAAGGTTACCTCCTTCACCTGGGCTAGACGCCTGGTAGGCTGTCACCTATATATGAAGATTCCTTTCCAGGAGAGCTCCCTCAGACTCCCCTACACCAGGCCCTCTACTGTAGGAACTTGCAGGTCTTCTCAGGGACAGGGCCACGGAGCCTGTACCAAACCACCTAAAAGGAAAGGGCTTCTACTGCAGGTACTTTCTGGTCCCAAAAAGAACAGGAGGCCTAAGGCCCATCCTGATCTTGAGAAACCTGAACAAACTCCTAGTGCTGGAGAAGTTCAAAATGCTCTCCCTTGGAATATTTCTGCCCTACCTTCAACAGGGAGATTGGCTATGCTCCTTGGATCTAAAAAATGCTTATAACCACATCCTTATCACCCCAACCACAAGCAGTACCTAAGGTTCATAGTCGGGGTGACCACTGCCAGTACCAGGGTACTACCCTTCGGCTTTGCCTCCGCACCAAGAGTCTTCAGCAAATGCCTGGTGGTGGTGACAGCCTACCTCCGTCTCCAAGGGACCTTCGTCTTCCCATACCTGGATGACTGGGTAGTAAAAGGGTACACAGTCTCAGAGGTGCAATGGGCCATGGCCCGCGCCATCAAGGTCCTACAACATCTGGGGCTTGTGATAGACTACCCTAAATCCCACCTCACTCCAACACAGGACCTGGAGTTCATAGGGGCTCTTCTGGACATCCTCCAGGCCAGGGCCTTCCTCCCCCTGAACAGGGTGGATTGCCTCAGGGCCCTGGCTACTGAGGTGCAGCCCCATCATGCAGTGTCAGCACGGTCCATGCTGTGCCTACTAGGCCACAGTCCATGTGGTCCCCAACGCCCGCCTCCACATGCGGGCAGCTCAGTGGTGCCTCCGCTCACAGTGGACTCAAGCCACAGGCAGGCTCCGGGACAGGGTCTCTGTATCGCATTAACTAGCAGAGTCACTCGATTGGAGGCAGGACGCACAGCACCTGCAGAAGGGCATGCCCTTTCAACACCGAAACCCCCAGAGGGTCCTCACTACAGATGCTTCCCTACAGGGCAGGGGTGCCCACTGCGAGGAACTGCGCACACAGGGCAACTGGTCTCTGGAGGAGAGCCAGCAGCAGATCAACCTGCTGGAGCTCTGGGCAATTTTTCTAGCTATCAAGGCCTTTCACCACTGCCTGCAGAACCAGTCAGTGCTAGTCCAAATGGACAACCAGGTTGCAATGTTCTATTTGAACAAGCAGGGGGGCACAGGGTCCCGGCACCTCTGCCAGGAGGCAATAGCCTCTACTCGAATGTGACTAGCCAGGGAATGCTCCTCAGGACAGAATATTTTCCAGGCCAAGACAGTGCCCTGGCAGACAGGCTAAGTGGGGTCCTCCAGCCACATGAGTGGCACCTAGACCCCAGGTTGGGGCGGTGGCTATTCCAACTTTGGGGAACCCCAAGTTTGGACCTCTTTGCCAGCCCAGCCAATGCCCAGCTGCCTCGCTTCTGCTGTCCCCAAATGCACCTGTCCTGGATAGTCTGACGCCTTCTTCATCTCGTAGTCAGAGGGCCTTCTGTATGCCTTCCCTCCCACGCCACTAATCGCCCAGACCCTCTTCAAGGTCCTGTTGTAGTTGATATGGAAGGACAGACTAGATAGACCATGTGGTCTTTTTCTGTCATCATTTTTCTATGTTTCTATCCATATGGATAGCAAACTGCATCTCTTTTGCCTGTGCTCAGGCAGGACTCTCCTTAGAGGATCACCTAAATGCTTATAACGTTCGGGCAATGGTAGTCAATCTCCATTCAGTAAGCATTGAGGAGATCTGTCGGGCAGCCATCTGGTCCTCAGTACACATCTTCATGGCCCATTATTGTCTCAACAGAGATTCCTACTGGGATGCTGTCTTTGGCCAGGCTGTTCTCCAGCACCTTTTTGGGACTTACTCAACTCGTACCCTCCATTCCGGACTTCTGAGGATACCAGACTACCTTTGCAGAACCATGCCTCATGAAACTGAGTCCGATGGCCATCAAATGTTTCATTCTGTTTGGCTACTACATTTCTACTAGGGGATCACTCCATTCTCTCCCCCCCCCCCCCCCCAGTCATACCAGCCTGATTCCTGGGAGCTAGTGAGTCCCATATGTGAAGACTGCATTTCTGCTTGTTCCTGGAGATAGCGTAGTAACTCAGCTGTAACAGGTGATCTCCGGGAACAGCAGGAATCGGTCTTCACAACCTGCTGCCCTCCCCTAGGATTTGTAGGGCATTTTCTGTTTTTTTTCTCTATTTCTCAGCTACAAACTCAACTGAGGAAAGGAGTTGGGAAGGCATAGGTGCAGGCGCAGTGGACTACTCCCAAAAGCTTTCCTATTGGACACTGGGGAACGTTCCCACTTGGACGCTGTCGGTGACGTTTACCTATATGTGAAGACTAATTTCTGCTATTACCGGAGATCACCTTTTACAGGTGAGTAACTACGCTTTCCCTACCACCCAGAAATGCAGTCTAGAAGCAAGCTATCTCCCCATAGGGATTCCAGTGTGGCAAAGACGGCTCCTGTCTGCCCGTGGGAAATTGGATCCCTGTGGGCCGAGTGGAAGGGAAGCCAGTAGGCTGCCCACAAGGATCCTATCTCCTGCAGGCAGAAGAGAACAACTGAGCAGGGCTTGTAAATTAAAAAAAATAAATTTAAAGTTAGACAGTGGGGGGAGGGGGGAGGGGGGGAGGGGGAGGGTGTGTGAAGCTGTAAAAACATAAAGGGCCAGTAACTTCAAATTAAGGAAGAAGGATTGGGGGGAAGGTGGAATGGAGGACAGGGGAGTGCGAGTGCTATGGGGAAGGGAGAAGGGGAACCAAAGGGTGGAGTTAAGGTGGAGTTTGAGTGGAGGTTGGGGCCCCAAAACAAATAGGTGTTCCACTGCCCCTGGCCTACACGCAGTGGGCGTATAGGTTTATGACATTCTGTCCTCATGTGTATCATTGCACAATTTTATAAAAAGCCTTTTCTCTGTGTAAAACAGGCTCTACTTGTGGAAAACCTTTTATAAAAACACCGCCATTGTCTGTTCAGTTTTGTATTTTTACAGGATTGCTGTGAGAGGAGTAGTGTGAGGCAATCATGATTGTTGAGTTTAATTATAAAAATCTCAGTGAATACCAGGGACCTATAAATAAATTAAAGAAGGGGGAGGCAACTGGAAAGGCTGAAAGTTTGCCTAGGATGCCTAATAAACATACACTGAGTCTGAATAGAGTTCTTCTTAGTTGTGTCATGCTGCTGGAAGAGATTGTATCAGTAATGCGTTGAGTTCTTTCCTGTCTCAATGTTAACCCACATACAAAGCCCCAGAGCATTCCCTGCTTATCGTTAACTGATTCATGGGAACCAAAGTAAGGATCAGCTATCGGAGAATCCTGCAACTGTGAGAAATGCAATACTCAACTTCAGGCAGGTACATTTCTGGTATCTGGGCTTTTGTTTCTCAGACCGGAGTGGTCCTCCTGGTGTCTACAACCAGGGGGAACACCAGTGCTGCTCTCAGAGATTGAGATCAACTTGTTTTCTATCTGCTATCCTTCCGCTTCCCTCATTGAGAGTGAGAAGAGAAGGCTCTGGGGTAAGGGCATGAATAACAGCAGGGATGCCTCTTTCCCATCTCTTAGAGTCCCTCAGCAGTATAGGGTTGTCTAAGGTTGGGGGGGTGCTGAGTGGGGAAGGAGCGCAGTGGCTGCAACTCACATAAGATGGACATGAGTGGATGCTAAGGAAGAGGAGGGCAAGACAAAGGAGAATGGAAACGAGAGAATGCTTGCAGAGGTTTGCAACAAGTGTTGTCATTTCATATTGCACCTACTTATGTAGCCATCCTTCACTTTCCCCCACTCCAATCCCTCTGCTCTGGCATTTGAGAGGAAGGGAGTGTGCAGTGCCTCATGTTCAAAGCCTTTTTGTTTTTTTTTCTCTTCTGTTTCACTCTCACGGAAGGAAATAAAGAACATCACCAGTGGGGGGGTCTTCTGTCTTTATTTCCAAATCATCCTGCTAGACCAGACTAGCAGATGATGGAGACAGAAAAAATAGCAGCTTTGTGACACCATTGGTAGATAACCTCGAACCCCTAGGGGTCTCTTTCTCTAGCAGATGGTGGACTTCAGCTTAGCTCTTTCCAAACTCTGTGAGAATCCCTGTTAGTATAGCTTCTCCCTTTAGGACACTTCTCCCTTTAGGACACTTTTTTCCAATCTCCCTGTTTGTCTTGCCAGAGGTGCTCATGGTCAAGAGGACCATTGGAGCACCTCTGAAGGGAAGTGCTCCTGCTCAGGAGGAGCAGTTCAGCTGTACAGACCTTCAGAAACAGCTGTCACCCTTTGTTTAGCTACCAGCCTCCCCTTTTTTATTTTTTGCTACGTGGTGTTAAAGCTTCCTAACAAAAAAAAAAACACATAAAGCCAGTCAGGCTATAGATCACTGCAGACTGCAGTTTCAGTGGCTTCTGACTTCAGCTTGGACGTCGCACACTGAGTTCCCTTCCTCCCACCCCTCTCTCCCTTCCATTTTGGGTTGTAGTTTATCGGGTCTTGTCTTCCGCTGCACCTCTCCTCTTTGGCCCAAAGCGTGCATTCTTCATTTTCCCACTGCCGCCATTTTCAGCTCGTCAACAAAGAGGGGAACGGCTTTCTCCTCTTGTTTGCTGCCTGCTTGGACTGTCTGTTATTTGGCCATGGTTTCTCGCAGCGGGGAGAATTTCTTGCAGCAGTAAATTCTCTGCAGACTATTGTAACCCAGAGAGGTTCTGGCGACGCAGCTCCCCTAAGTCTGCAACTGAGCTTCTCACAGGCGGCTTCCCGCTTCTTTTGGGAGCGCAGCCACCATTTTCTTTAGTGAGAAACACTCTGTATTGGGGTTTTGAATTCGGGGCCTGTTTGCAGCAGTTTCTCATCCCTTTGGAGGGGGGATGGTTGGGCTTTTTCCTTCATAATTCCCTCTTCTCTTCAAAGATGTTTGGCATGCAGCAGGAATCACCATCATTTGGATCAAAATTTCTTTTCTGCTTGTGCTTCAGATCAGGGAGGGCCTTCTTCAGTGGCGGGGCTAGAATCCGCTGACTCCCTCACTCCTAATCCTTTGGGACTCTGCATAGCAGCCTTGCAGGGATCTTCAATTCCTTTTTGTTCTGCGGAGACCCTCCTGTGCTTATTCCAGAGCATGGGCACTCGCTCCCCCAGCAGTCTTCGGAGTCTCACTCTCATCAAGATCCTCAGCAGCATCAGTTGGCAACTCATGCATCTGTTTTGTCAGGCCTGGGATTTGTGGTACTCTGGATCCATATTGACTTTTCCAGATGCCACAGCCCAACCTTCTAAGAAATGCACAAGGCCTGCTCTGGATATACTGGGCAAGGACCAATCCAAGAATATCTCTGGTCCCTTGGGAGATTGGCACTTTGTTAGAGAGGACCTGTCTGAGGAGCAGTCTCTCAGTAATGACTCGGAATGTGAAGATTGAGAGCTCTTGCTTCCAAAGGGATGATCCTGAGGACCGCAAGGAGGGTGCATATGTGCAGTTATTCCGCAAAGAGGAGCTCCCAGCCTTAATCTCACAAATTATTTAATCTCTTCACCTTTCTGGATCACAGTCTCAGCTGGCTCTGGATCCCACCAAACCTCAGGTGGATCCTATTATTGTGAGGATTAGAAAACAGTCTTCAGCTTTTCCCTTTCCCTTGGAACTTCAGCAAATGGTTTCCTTGGAATAGGATTCTCCTGATGCTTCCTTGTGTTCAGCACGGCGCCTTAGCCTCTTCTGTCTTTGGTCCCCTGAGGATCTGGATAAATGGTTGTGGTTTCCAAAAGCGTATGCTTTCATGACTGCGGTTACTAAGAATACAACCATCCCTGTGGAAGGGGGTGCAGCACTTCGAGATCAGAATGACTGGAAAGTAGAAGGTCTCTTAAAGA
Source organism: Ichthyophis bannanicus (assembly GCA_033557465.1). Lineage (NCBI taxonomy): Eukaryota > Metazoa > Chordata > Amphibia > Gymnophiona > Ichthyophiidae > Ichthyophis > Ichthyophis bannanicus. The sequence goes on from CM066032.1 coordinate 750,039,477, forward strand.
CACCTTTTTCTTCCTCTTCTTTGGCACTGCAAGCATCAGTCTGTAGGGGCTTAGCGGCTCGCGCTCTGTTGCGCTGGCTCCAGCTTTTGCCTGAAAACTCTACTTTGATCTTTTTGGAAACTGTTACTGCTTATGTGGTGGATGCCTTTTATGACCTGCTCTGGTTAGCTGCTCAATCAGTTGCTGCATTTACCATTACGAGATGGTGGCTTTGGCTCACCATTGGAACGCAGATGCTGCTTCCAAGTCTCGGCTTGCCAAACTTCCCTTCAAGGGTAAGCTTCTCTTCGGGGAAGATCTGGACACGCTCATAAAGGATTTGGGGGATGTTAAACCTCAACAGTTACTGGAGGATAGACCCAAATCCAGTTCTCGGTGTCCCTCCATGCAGTCGTCTTCTTCTTCCTTATCCAGAGTGTGCTTTAGGGATTCTTAGTGTTACCGCCCTGAGAAGACTGTGTCTACTTCCACAAAATTGGGTTCCAGGCCACAGTCTTTTCGAAGGACTCGGGCTCATATGAGACCACTTCAGTGCTCCCTGCTGTCTCACTGGTCTCCATGCACTCAAGATTACCAAGTCTGTCTCCCTCTTCTTTCTGAGGTGCACTGCAGTCTCCAGTGGTGGCTCTATCTCCAACACTTGCTGTGGGGCATCTCCTTGGAGGTTCCTCATTCGACACCGTTGACTTCCGACACCAGCCTGGTCAGCTGGGGAGTATGTCAGACAACACAAGGGACTTGTTTGAGAAGGGAAGCCACATGGGCAATCAATTGCCTCAAAACACGTGCGGTGCATCTCGCTCTGTGACATTTCTGGCCTTTTCTCCGAGATTGGGCACTTTAGGTGCTATCGGACAATGCCACGACTGTGGCTTATCTCAACAGGCAAGGGGGGACCAAGTGCCTGGTGGTGATTTGGAAGTTGGTCCTTCTGTTCCCATGGGAGGAGCATAACCTCCGGGTGCTCTCGGCACAGCATATCTCAGGTGTGGAGAACATTCAAGCAGATTTCCTCAGTTGCCGTGTGTTAGACCCCAGTGAGTTGGAACTAGACAGTGGGGGTGACCAACTCTGAATCTGATGGCTACATCCTTCAATCCCAAGATGAACACCACCTTCAATCACCGGAGGGAGCCAGTATCTCAGGACCTAAATGCCTTTGTCCAGCCCTGGCCCCTAGCTCAGCTCCTCTAATCTTTCCACTCTGGCCTTTGTTCGGTCATGTCATGCGTCGGATAGAGTCCTCACTTCGGCTGGATAATCTTGGTGGTGCCGGATTGGCCACGTTGTCCTTGGTATGCCAACCTAGTTTGTTTACTGATGGCAGCCCCCCTCCCACTCAGGTCACGCAAAGGGCTTCTTCAAAAAGATCCGATTGTCATGGATGATCCTGCTCACTTACGGGCCTGGCTCTTGAACAGCATTGTTTAGCCTACAAAGGTTACTCGCTTTTGGTAGTAGCTACCTTGCTACAGGTGCATCGACCCTCAATGTCTCAGGCATATGCCAGTGTCTGATGCCTTTTTACTTCCTGATGCTGCCAGAGGTCCTTGTTGCCATGGAAGGTGCAGGTGTTGGATGTCCTCTTGTCTTCAGGATGGCTTTTATCAAGGACTTGCAATGCATTCCCTGAAGGGTACTAATTGCAGCCTTTACTGGCTTAAGGGGTATGATTTATGGGTGGTCCTTTGCCTCTCACCTTGTTTCTCCGCGCTCTCGCATGCACACCTTTCGAGCCCTTACATAGGACCACTCTCAAGGATCCTGATACTCAAGAAGGTTTTTCTTGTTGCAATTACCTTAGTTCGGTGTCTCTTGGAGCTTCAGGCTCTCCTATGCTGGGATCCCTTTCTGTTCTTTTCTCCAGAAGGATTTGCTCTTCAGAAGGTTCCTTCCTTCTTGCCGAAGATTCTCTCTGCTTTTCATGTCAGTCAATCTCCTTGTTTTGAAGGAGCAGTGTTCTAGCCGAGATAAGGACCTTCATTTTCTGGATGTAAGCAGGGCCTTACACCACTATTTCAGTGCTAACAATGTATTTCATCTTATAGACTGATTGTTTGTCCCGTTTTCCGGGCCACACAAGGGGGCAGTGTCCTCTTAGGCTACTGTCGCATGATGGATTGAACAGATCATTGAGTCTGCCTAAATCTTGCATGATAAGCCTGTTCCTGAGGGGATTAGGGCCCACTCCTCGGGCTCAAGAGGTTTCTTGGGCGGAAAGGTCACGTGTGGCCCCATTTGATATTTGTAGGGTGGTGACCTGGTCCTCCTTGTCTACTTTTGCCTGGCAGTATCACTTGGATTTTACAAGCCAGGGAAGCAGCTCGCTTCAGAGCCACCATTTTGGCAGCGGCTATTTCTTCCCGCCCTAGGATGGAGTAGCTTTGGTACTTCCCACTAGTCTGGACTGGTCTAGCAGGATAATTTGAAAGGAGAAATTTCACTTACCATTAATTTCCTTTCCTGGAATCCTGCTAGACCAGTCCAGGACCCACCCCTCACTCTCTGTTCTGGGAACTAGCCCTGCTGACGCTTAAGCTGTGATTCTGGATGTCTGTTCTTTGACTGGTCTATACCTCGACAGCCTTGCATCATCGTATATAGTTTCCTGTATATAGTTTCCTTCATACTCAATCTCTTTTTTTTCTTGGCTGATTTGCCGCCTTGTTGACCTGTTTTTGAAGTCTGTACTGAAGCTGACCCCTAGGGGTTCTGGGTTATCTACCAATGGTGATGTCACAAAGCTTCTAGTTTTTTCTCTGACTCCATTATCTGCTGGCAGGGGAACATAGCTCACTAGTTTGGATTGGCAGGCAGGATTCCAGGAAAGGAAATTAATGGTAAGTAAAGTTTCTCCATATCATTGTATCAAACTTTGCAGAGAATAATGAACATCCTCAGGCCTTTATTCTATGCAGTGTGTGATTACAGTGAGTGAGGTGGGATAGAAGAACAGCCCCAGACACTGTCCCTTCTATCACTGTGTCACACTCTGCAGGGCATAAAGCCCCAGGCTCTTTTTCATTTTAACAGAGGTTATTTATTATTTTGTCAGAAATGTATCAATTACACAGTCTTATTATCCCAGTATAAGAAAGCATTGCATAAGGTTTCGGCATACAATTATATTTCTTTTGTCAGCTAGATGAATTATCTTAATAAATACTTTTTTCCTATGTTGAAATCATTTGATATGTAGCCCAACTTAAAAAAAACAACAACAAAAAAAACGTAACACAAAGGATGCCTCATGTAAATTTAAGCTCAAGAAGTGGACATCACCACCTTAGTATGTCCAAATTCTCCCATAAATGTTTGAGAAATGGTTCCCTGGTTTTGTAGAAGTTTCCCATTTTATTCTTTAGCTTGGCCATGATCAAGTCTGGTATGTATGTCCTACAGTTTTGAAGATAATCACGTGAAAAACACAAAACCAGTCCAGTGCGTGATTATTGTAGAAAAGACAAATTTTGTTCTCACTTATGGCCTGTTACCACCCGACACAGGCCGTGTTTCATTGCCCTTCGTCAGGGGTGGAACAGGTAAAAACACTAACCCTCCATTGCCTCAGAAGAAAGGCCTGGCAATCTACTTCCGGTGACACTGCCAAGAAAACCCAGGAGCTTCTGGATCGCCAGGAGTCAGGACTGACTCGAAGGCACACATTGCATTGCATTGTTGAGTATTGAGAACACATCAACTTGTGACCAATACGAAACAAACGACTTGTAAAAACAAGATAAAACGTCATCTTCGTACCAATGGTTCAGATGCTATGCTAGCTGTACGAAGGTGCCGTTTGATCTTGTTTTTACAAGTGGTTTGTTTCGTATTGGTCACAAGTTGATGTGTCCTCAGTACTCAACACTGAGTGTTTTTACTAGTTCCACCCCTAACGAAGGGTAACGAAACACGGCCTGTGTCAGGTGGTAACAGGCCATAAGTGAGAACAAAGTTTGTCTTTTCTACAATAATCACGCACTGGACTGGTTTTTTGTTTGTTTTTTTTCTACAGTTTTGAAGGCCACACGTACACAGATGTGCAACGTCTTAGACTTTTATAGCCAGAGAGAGCAAGCATGTTTCTTTCCCTTCTACACTGCTTCATTATGGCTGTAGCATAGAACAAAGGCAACCTGTTACTGGTAGCCCTATGTTTGACTGCCTCTTTTATTTTCCAGGATCTGGAAGTCCTGTCCCAGGAAATCGTCCGCCTCAGCAAGGAGTGCATTCCTTCCATGGACAAGAGCCCAGATCCTGTGTCCACCAGCTGAGATTGGCTGGCTGCTCTTCTGCCTTCTGCTCAAGAGGGTGGTCAGCGGACTTCAGTGTGTACACTGACTTTTCATGTGTGCGTGCATGCTCACAGCTGACTGTACCTGGACTTTTTATGTAAATTATCCATGCTTCACTGAGGCCATGCCTACTGCCTCACATTGTAGTTGTGGAAAGAATTAGCACCTTTCATATTGTCCTGCTTGACCAGTCAATACAAGTGGGTTGTAATCCCCTACCAGCAGATTCGTAGAGACAAAGAACTAATGAAAAGCCCAGGTTTCATGACATCACTCCTATGCCTCTGTTTACCCCAGCCACCAGAGGTCCCTTCAGTATTTCTTTGTCTCCAGCAGATGGTGGATGGATTTTGTCTTCTCTATAGAAAATCTGAGGATTAAGAGGAAGAGAGATCGATTAAACGCTTGTGAACAACCACCTTGAGTACCGAAAGGTGACTCACACTTTAGTGTAATGTGGGAGGCTGCACTAGACTATGGTCTTTTTGGTAGCCATAAAAGGAGGGAGAATTGGTCCAGCTCAAGAGCCTGTTGAGCAGTCACAGTTTGGAAGGATCTGGAAGAGTGCAGCAGTCTCACACAACCTCAGCACCCCCTCCCTCCTCTGTCCCTCCCCTGCATTTTCCTGAAGATCATAGAAGACTCTCAGAGGGATCTGCCTGTCAGTCACCTTAAACAGAGTGCTGCAAAGTCAGCCAGTGAAACAGTTTCAGGAAAGTAGAGCTGAGCCTGGCACAGATTCTCTGCCTGGTGCTCTCAGGGGGTGAGTACCAAGGCTTGACCTCATCATTGTCCTTGTTGGGGGCTCCAGATTCAGTCATCTTGGGATGCAATTCAGGGCGGACCACCGGTGACTGTTGGCACAATGTGGGTGTTTCCTGCTGTTTTCTACATGTATTAGTAAATTTTGCGTGTCTGATGGTCACGCAGTCCTAACATGCATTCCGCCCAAGCGGCTCCAATGTGCGCTCCTTCCCTAACACCTGTAACGCACGTAACGTAAAAGTTCAGTTAATGCACGCTTGTGTGCTGACACAGCCTTGGCACACATTGTAGTGATACTTGCCCTAACACTCTGTCTTTTTCCAGGAAACATTGTTTGACCTGTGGCAAACAAGTTAGCTCATTCCTGGATTTTGGACTCTGCTTTTCCTGCATGGCAGCTCCTGAGTCAACCCTGGAGGGCCTGCTTTTCCCTTCTCAGCCAGGAGATGCAGTTAGTCTGACCTTGTCTGCCTCAGGGTGGTAGGTGATGGATGGCACTATGAGTAAGGATATTCAGCCGGCCAGAGGATCCAGTGACCATACTGTGAGCCGCTCATCGTCCTCTAGGGGTTCTGTGGTGGCTGTGCCCCTTGTGTTGAGGAGTCATGTCTGAAAGGAGAGCGTCCAGATTCTGGATTGTTCTTTCCAGAATTCTTTTCCCTTTTGCAACAGGCCTGGTCCTTCTGACATGGAAATTGAGACCCTGCAGCCTCTGGGTATCCCCGGATGCAGTCTTGTGCAGGGCAGGCCGAAAGTGGAAGCGTTGTTCAATTACCTTTGGCTAAGCATCCCTGGTGAGGGGTGCCCCCTGGAGATGGAGAACAGTAGGAGCTATCCGAGATGTTTGACTGATTCAAATGGCTTGGTACTAGACTCTGATGTGGATGAGGAAGTGCTCTCACCTTCAGAAGATTATGCAGAGGCTGGCATGATCCACCTATTCCAGAAGGAGGATCTCGCGGCATTGATTGCCAGGGTTTGATCTGCCTTGAACTTGATGGATGCTTCTGGAGCCAATTGGACACTCGTTACTTCAAAGGGTGTGAAAATCCACTACTGTCTTCCCGTTCCCGGTTGTGATCAAGGATACAATCCGGTTAGTGTGGGACTCTCCTGACTTTCTGCCTGAAGGGTTAAGGGTGTGTAAGAAGATCTATGCTCTCCTGGAGGAGGAGTGTGTTGAGTGGTTTGGCATTCCCAAGGTGGATGTGCAGCTCATGGCGGTTATTGAATGGAACACCATTCCTGTGGAAGGCGAGCTGGCCTTAAAGGCTTTTCTGGACCATAAAATGGATTCCATACTGAGGAGCCAGTTCACTGTGTCGACATCTATTCTTCATCTGGCAGTATGTACCAGTCTGATGTCTCAAGCCCTGCTTCAGTGGATTCGGTCTCTTCCTCCATTTGATACTACCTCTCTTTTGGAGTCTGTTACGGTCTTCCTTTCTGATGCCATATATGGCCTGGTATGTTTAGCAGCCAGGGATGGTGTCCTCATGATGGTGTCACCACATTGGATTTGACTCCAGCACTGGACAGTGATCACATCCTCCAAAGTCCGGTTGGCCCAACTGGCTTTTAAGGGGAAGCTTCTGTTTGGAGCTGAATTGGACGAGTTGGTGAAGGACTGGGTGAGACAAAATCTTACTGCTTTCTGGAAGACAGATCCAAGGGACCTCTGAAGTGGGCTGGTGCCCCTTTCTCATTAGCCTCTGTCCGTCCACTGAGGGCACGCTGGTTGGATTCCCGGGGCTCTCGTCATTACCGATCTGGAAAACCTTTCTTCCCCTCTGCTTCTGGGCCTCGATATTATTCTTATTCCTTTTGTGGAGCACATGGGCCCAGGGACTCTGTCCCCTCCAGAGGAGGACCCTCCAAGGCTGAGCTGTGCAATGAAGGTTTGGGGGCCCATTCCCTGGTGGTTCTGGTTGGAGGCAGGTTTCACTTTTTCTTTCAGGAATGGGCCCAGGTTACCAAGGATCACGGGGTGCTAGACACCATTTAGTTTGGCTATGTCCTGGAAGCAAAGAGACAATTCTGTATGCTTTCATCATTTCCCCTTGTGGGTTTGCAGTCAAAAGTGCTGCTGTGTGGACCACCTTGAACAAGTTACTTTGCTTAAGGTGGTCTTGTCCATCCCCCCCAAATGAGAGGGGCAAGGGCAGATACTCCATCTATTTCATGGTGCCAAAAAAGGACAGTTCCTTCTGACCCATTGTGGACCTTGAGGGGGGTCAATGAGCACTTGTGCGTCCTGTGCTTCCATATGGAATCCTTGTGCTCCATGATTCAAGCAGTATGCTGAGGGGAGCTTTTGGCTTCTCCAGATCTGGCCGAGGCATATTTTCATATCCTGATCCGAGTGGATCAACAGAAGTATCTGCATTTTTCCATGCTTGGCGGCAACTGATAGTGAGAGCCCTCCCTTTCGGGCTGTCCAACGCCCCACGGACATTCTCCAAGGTCATGGTGGTGGCAGCTGTGGTGCCAAGGGATCTGTGTCCATTCCTATCTGAATGGCTGACTCATCAGAGTCCTTTCCATTTCAGAAGCGTCTTGGGTGGCATCCCGAATGGTGTCTTTTTTAGAAAGCCTTGGCTGGGTAATAATCAGGGAAAGAACCAACTATTACCTTCCCAGCCCCTGGAGTTTCTGGGAGCACGTTTCAGAATTTGAGTGGGCAGAGTTTCCCTGCCAGAGGAGAAAGTCAAGACTTTATTGCCTGGTGCTTTTCTGTGCACAACTGGCTCCCAGAGTCTGGGATTATTTTTAGCTCCTTGGATTGGATCTTTGCCTGGTGGATGTCCAGAGGGCACTCCTCTGGTAACTGGAGGTTATGAATTCATTTCATAAGTCTGACTATCTTTTTGTGCTGTTTGCCAGCCCCGGCCTGTGCAAGGATGAAGCGATTGGCAAGTTGACTTTGGGGTGCTGGATTAAGGAGGCAATTGCCTCGGTGTATCTGTTGCACAACCAGCCGGTTCCAGATGGTTGCGTGCCCATTCTTCCTGAGCACAAGCATCCTTGTGGGCAGAGTGGAGCTCGGTAGTCCCTGCAGACATTTGTTTGGTAGCAGTGTGGGCATCACTTTCCACTTTTGTCAAGCATTACCACTTGGATGTCCATGTGTGGGAGGACACAGTCTTTGGCTCAAGAGTTTTGCGAGCTGCTGTGGATTCTTCCCGCCCAGTGGAGTTGTAGCTTTGGTACACCCCACTTGTCTGGACTGGTCTAGCAGGGCGATATGGAAAGTGACATTTTACATACCAATTAATGTCCTTTCCTTGAGTCCTGCTAGACCAATCCAGGGCCTGCCCCTGAAACTGTATTTGTAATGTTCTTCTGCGGTACCCTTGGGTCTGCTATGATTTTTATACTTTGCAGGTTCATCTTCTACTGACAGCCTTCCTTTACATAGTTTATGCTTTCCTGTACATAGTTCTCTACTGTTGATTACTCATTGTTGCCCACAATTGAGCTAGTGTGAGGCTTGCCATGTTTCTCCCATGTGTGTTGGGATGAATACTGAAGGGACCTCTGGTGGCTGAGGCAAATAGAGGCATGGAAATGATGTCTTTGAAACCTGGGCTTTTCATTGGCTTTGTCTCCACCAATCTGCTGGTAGGAGGAACACAACCCACTTGTCTGGATTGGTCTAGCAGGACTCGAGGAAAGGACATTAATTGGTAAGTAAAATGTCACTTTCCTTCCCCCGGTCATACTCCTTAGGCTGCTTTACCCCACTGTTACTTAAACCCTTGTGTTTTTTTGAGGAACATCATTCCATTTCACCTGCCTCATCCATGTGGCATATTATGTCACACACACAAACTAATCATTCCAGCTTTGTTTTGCTTGCATTTTTTGTGTTTATCTCTTCTTCCTTAATCATGTGAATTGTGCAAATATAAAGCAATGCAAAGTCTATAGTGGTAGGTATCCCGTGCTGCTCCAGTGTCCACACACAACTATATTTAAGTAAAAGAATAAAGATGGGTGACAGGGTGGGATCTTTCAGTGGCCTGGCACGCTTTCTCCCACTTTCAGTCCTTCAGGTGGAAGCATCCCTCAGCTGTATCTTAACTGTTACTCCTCCTTTGGCAGGAAAAACCTGGAGCAGGGTTCCTGATGCACACTGGCAGTACCTCTGCTACCTGTAGGTATTGCGGTGTCACTGGGCATGCACATTTCTTCAGTACGAATGAGATGAGCACTGGAACGGCAAATGATGGCACCTTAGCACTCATCTTTCTGACTGAAGTTCAACTGCTGTCTTGTTTATTTTGGGAGGATGGGGTTATTGGGGGAGAGGGAACTGTGGTGCTGCTAGAAAGTGGTTATAAAACAATTTTACTTTAGTACTGGACCATTTTCCTTTGTCCCAGGCAGTGGGGCAGGTGAAAGAACTATATCACATTTCTCAGGGCTGCATCAGCTTATTGTGGACCCATAGGAGATGGGATCAGTATCATCTGACAATTTCTTTTTGGGGAGATTTTTGGAATTTTCTGTAACCCTAGTTTCTCAGCTGCTTGGTGGGGGAGAGACTTCAATAGATATGTCATTACAGACTATACTATATGACTGGACCAGTACATCAACCCCGACCTTTCTCTGAAGAGAGTGTGTAATTGGAGCCTGACTGTGGCATGCTTAAGAGTGCCTTCTCGTGGTGGATGCACACCTCTTGAAGAAGCAGCAGCAGCAGCAGCAAACGCTATGAAGTCTCTGATTCGGCTTTTACCAGTGGGAAGCATCTTTTGATACAACAGGTAGCCATGAAAAGGTCCTCAGAAACAGCTTCTGTAGCCACCTGCAAAAAGTGCTGTGTATCTCCTTCTCCATCCTGTAGTACAGTGGTTCTCAACCCAGTCCTCTGGGACCCCCAGGCCAATCAGGTTTTCAGAATATCCACAATAAATATGCATGAGAGATCTGCATGTACTACATCCATTGTATGCATATTCATTGTGGATACCCTGAAAAACTGACTGGCCTGGGGGTCCTGGAGGACCAGGTTGAGAACCACTGCTCTAGGGGCTGTCAAGTTTCTTTGCCTTATACATTCCTACAGCCCTAGACTTCACTTTCTGCTTCTCGGTTTTCTCAGTGGGCTTTCCTTGGTTTCTAAAAATGCAAGAAGAGGGGATCTGCCCCAGCATAAAGGAAGATAGAACCAACGTCTATCCTTCTGGAAGCAATTTGCATTTGCCTTGAGTTGTGGCAGGACATGCTTGATCCCTAAGGCTTGTCCAGTCCTCTTTATTCACTCTCCTTGAGTCTGCCTCTGGCTGCTGTCTTTCCTCTGTAAAGCAAAATAAAGAGAGGCCTACAGGAATAATTCACAAGAAGGGGATGTTCGACATATGTTGGAGTTTGGGGATATGGTGGTCTTATTTTTGTATGCTGGGAGCCACCTCTTCTGTCCTTTAGGGGAAAGAAGGGGCCCTTAGAGACAGGTGAGAGGAGGTGATGGGTCTGCATGTTAGATGTGGGATGTTATTTAATGTAACTGTTATTGTAAAATGATGTATGTATTGTTATGGAAGAAAATTATTCATCTTTTTTGGGGCTGGGCATCCTAGTCTTTTATTTGCACTGTTGGTTCTGCATTCTGTATTCTCAGCTTGTCATATACAGACATATTCCCCACTGATCACATAAGTTTCACTGCATTTAATGTTACACTTAGACCTTATTCACTAAAGACTTTTTCCTGTGGCTACAAAATAGGGAAAAATCCTTTTTTTGAATAAAGCGAATACTATTGATTATGTGTATGTATAATTATACATATAGAAAATACAATACATACACATGTATTGGCTTTATTCAAAAAGGATTTATTCCTCTTCTCTCATTGTGAGTGTATATGTACACATACATACATGTCTGTATGTTTATGTACATATATATATTGCTTTCCATTTAGTGCAGGAAACCGTCCCTCCATGTTGCTGTCTAGGCGGGTATAAGACAAATACACAAGGTCACAGACTGACAGATCCGAGGACAGATCCATTGACATATAAGGAGACAGTCTGCCTTGCATGTCCAATGAGCTATTACCTGCCAGCTGCCCCATCCCATATTCAAAGCACTTACACAGCATTTCAAGGTTATAGTGAGATAGATGCGGGTGAGTAGCTTACCATGAACCAAAAAAGCCACAGTCTAGGGAAGTGCTACTGTCCCGGGGTCTCTTTGTGAAAGCATAACTTCATTGTCACCACAACTCAACCAGTGGCCAAATGCCAATTGTTTGGATTTAAGGTTTAATTCTTTCCAAAGCTGAACTCAAGCCAAGTTGAATTCATGTACAGTAGTTAGAGTGTAAGCCCTCCGGTGCAGAAAACACTTCTTGAGCCAATGGAAGATAAAGGGACTTGTCCAAGCTCAGAGAAACTGCATCTGATTCCTGACTCTTCTAGTTTTTAGCCTGCTGCTCTAACCACTCAGCTACTTTTCTCTGGGCAGCAGTGAACAGCTAGTTCCTATGTTTCTTTATGTTTCACTGTAATACAGCACTCCCTCATCCACTTCTGGTATAATGCTGGAAAAGTATGTACACACTGGTGTCTTTCTTGCCATCCTCTTGTAAAAGAAAATTTAGAATTTTTAGACTGTAACAGAGCTCTGTGCTTTGTATGTAATTTAAGGATGTTCTCTTTGGGGGGGGGGGGGGGGAGAAGAATGATCTGGATAAAAGGCAGAAGCAACCAAAAAAAAAAAAGGTGTGTTTGCAGAGCTCTGTGTGGGACTCCATACTAGAGTAGCAAGGAGGTGCTGCAGAGCAGAAGTAAGGTGCACAAGTATAGCTGTGTAGAGAGATCTCACTAACAGACTATCAGTGAGGGAGAGGCACTGGTAAGCTGTATAAGGGGATTGGTACTAGACTAGCAGAGGGTGCCACAGGGAAGGCTTGAGGCAGATGCAGGAGGATCATGCCAGTAATTTTTAATGTTTGACTGACTGGGCGTTTAAGGCAGCAGTGCTCAAACTAGTCCTCGGGCCCTTAGAACCAATATTTGTGATATCTCATGTGTAGGAATTATTAGAGAGAGTCTGAAGACCCCACAGGCTGAGGGTGGGCTTGAGGATTGATCTGAAGACCACTGAGTTATGTGGCTGTATGATTCTCTAGAATAGTTGCAGTGTAAACCTGCAGCTTTCTTGCGTAGTTTGCTGTGAAAGTGATTGGATGCAGCTAGATGGGATGTTGCCCAGAACAAATATAGCAGGTGCAGAAGGGAGAAATAAAATTGACAACATGCTTGGGTTTTCTCTTTATGTGCTGTTTGATCGATGGGCTCCATACCCAGGGGACACCTGGCTCTGAAGTGGTGGGGATGGGAAAGTACAGTGAGGAATCCTGACCACTGTCTATTTATAACAGCAATGCTTTAGATTAGTAAAGGAAAGCTGAGCATACCAAGAACGTGTGCATTTTCTGTATCTCTCTTGCTTTCCAAATCAATGTATGACCTTGGCCATTATCTGGAACATTAGAATCAGCATAATCCAAAATAGCCTCAGATAACATGCTGACTTTTCCTCTTCCAACCTCTCCCTCTCCTGAGAGTGGGGGGATGCATAATAAACAAGGCTTTTAGTTAGTCCTGATGCAGTGAGCAGAGCCGATTTGTTGCATAGAATTTGTCTCCTACCACACAATAGAGGTCTTTTGCCATCCTGTCCTCCTTTCATAGCCATTACTGAACTCCCCTACTCCTGATGCCTTTGGTCAGTGCAGTTCTCTCTCCCTCTCCCCCCCCCCCCCCCCTGCTTTACTGAGGTCATTCATGGCTTCCCTTCATCACCTAGTGCAACCCTTTGGCTGTCCTTAAAGTTATGGTGCACTTTTCTTCTGGCTGCCACTATGATCACAACTATGGCCTTTCCTCCTCCACCATTACCAGAAATGGTTCTTTTTAACATCTTGTAGTCAGTAGCAGCAAAAAAAAAAGATTTTTGCTGGTTTTAACAGCTTCACCAATAGGAGAACAACTGTGTAGCCACAGAGTGATGGTAGCAGGTGCATGTACTGGGGAAGAGAGCTGTAGACACAGCACATATGAGAAAACGGGAACAGAGAAGATGAATGGTAGGAGGTAGAAAGGAACCTCATGAAGGTTAAGGAGAGGTGATGGAAGGGTGAGTGATGAAGAAAAGTGGGAGAGGAAAAGGGGAGCTGATCCTCAAAAGAAGAGACTGAAGTAGATGCCAAATTCAGGAAAGGGCAAGAGATTGAAGAGAAAGTCTCTCTTCAGTCTCTTCTCCCAGGGAAAGGTAATGAGAAAAGCAGGTTTGGGAGGGACAGATGTGAGACCATACAGAAGGGGAAAGAAGAAAACAAACGAAAACTATAAGAAAATAGAAAGGAGAGATTAAGGGTAAATAAAAATGAATTAAAAAGGAACAGTGATTCCGGCACGTACTAAAAACCTTTGGACGTTGCTAATTTATGTGAATTGCTACAGAACTTTCATGCTGCAACATCTGAACCTTGAGCTGCCATGTAACACAGTAATCCTGGTTACAATTGGGGTCCCTCTTCCATAGTGCTGATTTGGCACATTTTGCACGAATTGTCTAATCCTAATTGAATCACAAAAAAACAGGGGTCTGTGTTCCTCCTAAACTCTGCCCCTTCTTACCCACTCAGCACTAGCAGGGGGTAGAGAAATGGAGGTGGTGCCATAAATGCATCTTTTTCCTGTTCTGCAGGGAGTTTGGGTGTTTGTAAGGCTATTTAGGATTCAGGAGTGAGACGTGAGGACAGGGTAAAGGCCAAATGTGGCCCCTGCAGCAAGCTTTTCTTGTCCCTAGATACAATCTGGACCCAGAATAAGCTTTTGGTTTTTTATGGGGGAAGGAAGAGTGTTCCATCCATGAACTTCATCCTACCAGTCTCCGTAGTCCGTCGTCCTCTATTCCTTCCTAGCTTTCTTGGTGCAGAGATCCCCCCCCCCCCTTCACTCTGGAAAAGCGGCAAAGGACTTGGGGAAAGGAAATGCACCCCACTGTTGGTGATGTGGGACTGGGGGTATGTGATGGATCCCTGCACCAGGAATGGTTGAGTTCTTTTGGCTCTTGTTTGTGGGGAGGTGTATCATGTTCCAGAGCTACAAGACAGGGAGAAGGGGGGGGGGGGGGAGTAAGAGAGACGAGAGGGAAGGCAAGAAGCGAGTTGAATCTGAGAAAAGGGAAAGTAAGCAGGAAAGAGTGGAGAGAGATCGGGCCTCACACACCTCCTACTCCCCCAAGAGGCAAATGCTTGGTAAAGGTGGGGAGGAGTAGCGAATCATGTCTGAAAATGCAAGAAATAGATTCCCTTCCCTTTCTCCTTACTCTCTTTCCAGCTCAGCAGACTCTTAAGGGTGACCCCCACCCTCGTTCAGATTTCTCCATGATCTGAAATGCCCTATATGGACTTTCATGTCAAAAGTTTAGGTGCCCCTGGTATGTGGACAGAAAGGAGAAGAGATCTTGCCATCCTCAGTCCAGATCCTTCTGTCTCTTATCCTGTCTCACCATAGCCTAATCCTGGAATTTCCTTCACTTCACCTTGAATCTCTGCGTATCTTTGTTTCTTCTCCTATTTCCATCCCTCCACATCCCAATTCTTTGTCCCTCTCCTTATTTATATTCCTCATTCCCTTCTCTTTTCCTCTCAATTTCAGATTCGGGGAACTTGATTGTCCAAAGTAATACAGAGTGAATGAAAAATAAGAGAAAAGGGGAAAAATGTATGAAACTAAAAATAAAAAAAAAAAGAAATTACAATGCACAGAAAAGATAAGGACAATTCCTGAGTTTTGATGTTAGTCCATATTGTTTCTGGTCAGCTTATGTTTTTGGCCTGGTAGAAGTATACAACGAATTTTGATCCTGGGCTGTTTTTTCTACTCAGCTTATTTTTCTCTTTCAGTTTTGGAAAATGTTATCTCACAATCCCTAGTCCTCACCTGCTCCTTTTCATCTCTGTCCTCCCCCAGCCTTCTCTATCATCAGTCTGTTCTCCTTCATATCCTTGGTTCTCTCTCCATCTCTAGACCCTTTTCCTGCTTCCCACCTCTAGTCCCCTTTACCCTTCCCCACTCCCTTCTCTCAATCCCAGGTCCTCTGTTCCTCTTCTCCCATCTTGAGTTATTATATTCCTCTCCCTCTATCTTCTATCCCCCACACCACTACCCAAGCTCCTTTTTTTGGGACCAAATAAGAAGCAAATTTTAAACATACACAAGAATGCTCAAAATTAAGATTTATGAAAATATACCACAATTGCTGATTACTTTCAGAATCTTTGCCACAGACTTGCAGGGGCTGAGTTAGTGACCACAGTCTAGGAATATTAGGTACAATGATTTCAGTACCAATGACAGCGATCCATTAACATTACTGTGTTGTGTAAGAACACATCAGGCAAGTACAGTACCTTGGACAGCTATATATTTTGTAGGCATGTTCTAGGTTGATTTGTTTCCCCAAGGAAAGGATTATGAAACTGGGTGGAGGGGTAAAGCCATAACTTAAGTTTAGAGGCATATTTATTAAAGTTTGATAATGGTTAATGCAATGTTTACTGTGTACTAATCGCACCAGGCTGTAAGTTTGGTACTGTAGTTAAAACCCATGCTAGCCACATAGTAGGCAATGGGGTGGAGAGTGGGCATTGATGGCACATTGGGGATAGCACAGGCATCAGTGTGTGCTAACCATGAATGTTGCAGTGAGCACAGGTGCACTTACAGCCTGTTCAGTGGATGGAGGTTAAGTGTATCTGCATTAAGTTTACTTGCAGTTTAGCACACTGAGATGCATCTCCCTGTCGTAACTGCCAGGGGACAAACTGAGTACATTTCTCCCCCCCCCCCCCCCTCCCCATAGCAGGGTCTACTTCATCTCCTGTGCTAAGCTTTGGGGCTTAATTCACACTAGAATAGCGTATTTTAGTAAACATGCTCCTTAGTGCAGTAGTCTTCAAATAGAAGGCAGGGGATACTTGAATGGTGAATGCTAATACAATTGCAGCCACAGCAGTCTTACAAGGGAGGAGAGATCTGACAGGGAAACTATACACAGGGTGGCTGTGGACAGCGATGAAAATTGTGATATGCCACCTGGCCCAGGTGAAGGGATTACAGGATCTCAGGTAGAGATGCAACCACGGCCATGCTCTAGTGCTAGGGTCAGAACAAATTCCAGCCCCTTGGGGGTGATAGATGAATACATCTTTATTCTATGGCAGTGGGCTTGTATGCTGAGAAATATTTATAATAGCTGTTATAAACATTTTATTAATAAGAGAAACAACTTGTGGTCCCCAGTGTGCCCTTACTTTGAAAGTGATCCTTGTTACAGGAACAGCTTCTTTGTAAGCTTTTTCATCTAGCCCAAAATAAACTTGCATTGGAAGAATCCACGCTAACTGTTCTTCATGCATTAAACATGGCCATAAATGCTTTGTCATTAACAATACCGGCACTTGGTAAGGTCTTCTCATGGAATCTCTCATTAAGGTTTTCTTACTAGTGCACTTTGCATGTCCATTTCCTAATGACTTATTTAAAACGGAGATCCATCTACCACTAATGTCAGAAGTTTGGATAGGGGTCAGGCTCTTCATTTTGAAACCTGAAAATGTGGAAAGGTTTTTGGTGATACGATAGATTGGCATGAATCTGTAAGCCTCCTCTCTGTGGACTGCTATACAGAGAGTTTCAAAGACTGACCTTTTAAGTGCTCTCCTATTACAATAGAAGGTATGAGGAAGCTGTTCTTAATAACTGGTCATAAATTTAGGAAATGATAGTCATTGATATCTGTACAATCTGCTACAGAAAGACAAGAAACCCTTAAACTTTATTTGTTGGCCAAAGTCAGTTGTAGAAAAAAGGCTCTGCTATAACATCACTATGCCTTTTTTTTTTATAGAATGAAACCATGAAGTAATCCTAAAAACATATTTTTACCACATTAGGATGGCTTGTCTCCTTTGTAGAGTAAATTATTAATTTTAAATTAAAGACATATATTTTGGAGAAATGACTAAAAAAGAACAATTATTCCTCTGAACAATTCTAGGGAGGGAATGGAATAAACTCATTACCTCTCAAACTCCTAATATAATTTAACAGCTGCACACATCAGAGAATACTTGCAACCTGGATTTTTATGGATAAAAGTTGTAATTAACAAAAAAGAAAAAAAATAATTGCTGCATTTCATGAGACATACAATGGAATGATAGCTAAAATGAGATTAATGACCAAATCATCTTGTAAGAATGAAACACCAAAATAGTAGCTAATATCAAACACAAGCTTACAGAAGCCTGGTATAAATATCTAGAACTAGAAATTCCAGGTACTATGGAAGCAAATCTATACAGTAATAAGGGATGAACAATGAGGCATGTTTACTAAATCATGCTACCAGTTAACGTGGGTGTGTAGTGGCAAACTTTACTACATACCAAAAATCCCATAACTATCCAAATAGCATGGGCTGAGGCAGAGACTGGATGGTTCAGCATGCACATCAAGTTTAATATGGGTGTGTCTAGTGCACTCAGCAATTTTGCACAGGGGCACCTACATCCACCTCAATGGGTGGCATTAAATACACTCATATTGTTCATGCCAATTGGAATGAGCATAGGGTGGGGCACAAAATCCACACTAGCTACATAGGAAAATGCTGGGCATGCCTCCATTTTTGAACATGGGTCCAATGCCACCCATGCACTCATTTTTGGGGTGGAACACAGTAAGCACACCCGTTTTAGTAAACTTTGCTGTTCTGATGTCTTCTGCAAGAGAACATACAACTCGTTTTGCTGAAAAATAGCTTAGCTTCCTATATGGAACCTGGCCTTATAAAATCACTGTTTCTGCTTTTGTTTGGTTCACAAAACATGAAAAAAAAAAGTAATAACTGTGAACATGATAATATAGAATAAACATTGGGTTATGCTGTGTATACAATTTTATTCCTAACATATTATGAAGTTGCAGCATCCCTCTTTTGTTTTTCAAACTTTGTACCAAAAGATACCTTACATTATTTACAAGGCATATAAACTTGTCTGTGTACCAATGCTTTTAAAACCCATAGAAAAGTTGAACATGGCTAGCACTTTGGCTCAGGCAGTAAGGACCCTTTTCTTGATGCCCAAGTTAGGTGTTGTGCTGTTTGTGTGAACCTGGGCTGATGATGTTGCGGAGGCAGTGCTCATAACTCCATGGGGAGGGGATCATTTTTCTAAAGCATTTCCTGCATGTAAAGCATGTTTTGCGTGCATAAGAGGTGGGCACAGAAAGAGTGCACACAGCCTGCACATAGGCATTCCTAGGCAATCCTGCTGTATGCATGTATTTTATAAAATGCACAAGAGTGCAGTGCACACACATATGCACCTTTGGAGCAGGTGTAAATTTGTGCATTACTGGGGGTCACTTAGGACCCTTATAGGTATCTCTTCCAGCTTTACCATTGGCACCCAATTAGAAAATTATCCCCCTCCCCCATCAAATTCAGGGCCTACAGATGGAGCCCTGGCATATGGTCATTAGCTAAAGCCTGTCATTAAATGCTCATAAACCTTGACAAACGCAATATTCAGTGGTGCTAACCATTTAGTACCACTGAATATCCCCACCGACTACCCTGAAAATAGTTAGTTTTTGGGTAGAGCTGGGGCAGTCCTGTCAATATTCAGCCACTAACTAGATAGGATAGTTCAATGACTGATTTAACTTGATGCAGTTCTTGCTATCCAGTTGGTGGCTGACTATCACTATCACTAACCTGTTTAGCCAATGCTCTGGGCGGCAACACTGGATATTCATCGCCAGACCCCAAGTATCTTCCATCATTGAATATTCGATTTTAACTTTAAATGCTGGCACTTAAAAATTGCTGGCCGCAAAATTTGAATGCAGACCCTTAAATGTATTCCCGGTCTTGTACTGGAATATAGGTATATATATATATATATATTAATTCTCATTGACTTTTGTTCAGTTTTGCCAAGGCTTTAGAAGAGTGGGGGGGGGGGGGTAATTGTGCTTCACCTTCCAGTATTTGAAATGACTTTTAAAATGTACTTTCAGGAGCTTGGTTTCATAATTAGCTGCTCTTATGCATGTAATCTTCTAGAATATGGCTCCTTATATGTATAAATGGCAAAAATTGGCACTTAGACATGTGACCTCTGGTGCTTGCATGTACAAGGTGCTGACTGAGGCTGCGCTTTTATAAACATGTATTTTTATAAAATGCTTGTTTCTACTGCACATTCAGGGAAATACATGTACTTTCCATATTCCTATCAGTATTTTACAAAAGGAATTGCACAAACCAGATTGCTTCTATTTCGGGACAATTAAGAATGTGCAACCAGGTGGCAAACAGAAATGGTGAGAATTTATTGGTTGTGACTTAGAGTGCTCCAAAACACGAGTAGCAGTTCCATATTAGGGTGTACAACTTACCTGGTCTAAAATGTTTGGAGATCCCTGAACATGGGCTACACACAGCATCAGTGCTACCATTCAGTGAACTAGGCGGTCACCTAGAGCGCTGGCCCGCCGGGGGGTGCCCATTGCCACCACTGTTGCCCCTCAATGGGACCTACAGCGCCGGCAATGGATTGAAACAGCCCTGAGGCTCTTACCTGCAAATGTTGGCGCTGTAGGGCTGTCTGCTTCTGCCCCCTCTGATGGCCAATTTCCCGTTTACATGGGGGGTTCCATGATGAGGCACCTCATCTCCTTGTGCTGGCCCTGGCTACACAGACATTTCTCCGTGGTAACTTGTTCCCTGGGGACCCGAGATTTGGACTGAACAGAAGCATGCTACTGCCCAATTGCTTTTAAATGGCAAGACCTGTAATGACACTAAGAATTATGGACACAACGTCCCTCCTCTTTTCTCTGACTAGAGCAGAGGTTCCCAACTCCAGTCCTGGAGGGCCAACCACCATCCAGGTTTTCAGGCTGCCCCTAAAGAATATGCATGAGATACATTTGCATACAATAGGGACAGTGCATGCAAATGCACCTCATGCATATTTATTAGGGACAGCCTGAAAACCTGAATGGTGTTTGGCCCTCCAGGACTGGAGTTGGGAACCTCTGGACTAGAGAGTTTGAATCTGTGTTTTTAGAGAATTTCACTTCCAAATTAATTCTAATGTGTCTGCTATATTTCTTTGTATGTCTGTAGGAACTATATACATAAAAAGATATTTGTCTGTGTCTACCCCCCCCCCCCCCCCCATAAACCTTTGAAACATTCATCCAGTTTCATTAAACTGTCTGCCTCTGCTGATACTGTGACCTGGCGTACACTTTTCAGGTGGCACCCAGTGCACCTGACACTTAGGGGCCCTTTTACTAAATCCTAGTAAAGCTATGCATAAGTGCAAAGCCTCTATTTCAGCTGCCTGGGGACCAAGCAGGAAACAGTCCCCACTTATGCATGATGTCACCAGCAGAGCCTGTACAGTAACTCTCCCCAGCTTTCTAAAAAAGCTTTTGGAAGATGAACCATGCATGGATGCCTTTCTGCCCAAGGGAGCCATCTTACCTCAGTCTTTGTTTTTCTGTGGAACCCTTCAGACATCCGTCTGCACCCCGGAAAAATTTGTTTGTGGAATCGGTATTTTTTTGCCATTCTCATGCTTTTCTTTTTTTGGTATGTGTACTCTTGCCTTCCTATGATCCCAGTGCCGTGTTGGGTTTTTTTTTCCTTGGGTCCTGCTTTTTTTTCTCTTCTCTTTTCCACTGGTGTGTGGGTTTTTCCTCGTGCCCCCCCTGATTAAGACAGTAGAGTTTGAGCTTGCTGGTGTCATTTTCCTAGCTATGTCCTCAATCAGTGGTTTTAAAAGTGCAGCAGTTGTGGTTGGACAATGTCCATCATGGACCGCCGAAACTGCTGCTTTCAGTACCTTGGGACTCACCACGATGCCTTTATTTGCCCGCTCTGCCTCCAGATGACGAGCAAGGGCCGTAAGAACCGTGAAAGGCAGTGAGGTGCTGTTTGGCCACAAGGCTTCAGTATCAGCATCAGCATTGGGATCGATGCCCTTAGAGGCATGGAGGTGTTGACCTCCCATGGTGACCAGACTCTCAGAGCCCCAAGGTTGCGGGGCATCGGACCGACATCACTGAGCACCATTCCTGAAAGAATTGGACTTCTTCCAAGCCATCATCAAGGGGTTTTGCTGGTTCTGTGGGTAAGACCCACGGTCATTGGCATCGCAGCCCTTGACGCGAGGGCTGGTAGCAGCCTTCTTAGCTGCCCCAGTGGGAGGAGACTTCCACATCCTCCGAAGACTGGAATCGAGCTGTCGAACTGATCACCATCTGGGAGTCTCTTCTGGTGGAACTGGAGTCAGGCCCAATTTCCTCGGTGTTGGCTGCAGGAGCTCCTCTCGTGGAAGAGAGGTTGGTGACTGGAGCATAGCCTGGCTGCCATACTGGCTCAGTAGAGGGCATCGGTACTGGTATCCTCTAGTTCCTCAGGGCCAGCGACAGGCCCCTCCATTGCTTGTGCCTCACCTGCAGAGGTCCAGCTGATACTGGAGCAGCATTCCTTACTGATTGATTTCCAGGACCACTCTCGGTCCCTGTTGCGGAACTGAGAGTCTCCGCCAAGTGCATAGGGTTTGGAGCACTGGACACCATCGTCTCCACCACCAGGGCATCGGTGTGATTCCTGCCAATCTTTTGACTTCCTCTCTGATTCCAACTCAAAGTGGGAGACAGAGGATGAGTCCCCGGACATGGCATGGTACAGAGATGTCTTCTTGGACCCTTTGCCACTGCTGAAGTGCCATCAGTGTCCTCTTGAGAACCTCTTTCTTAGACTTTGACAGATGGAGAAGGCATTGTCCTTCACCATCAAGGCGTCTCAGGCAGAGGACCTTGAGATCCTGCAATATCCTTCCTTGCCCAAGGAGGCTAGCACAGTCCTGGTGCCACCAGTCCTCGAGTGCCTCTTGTTCAGGATGTGGAAGACCCTGGTTACAGTGCCCATAGTGAGCAGACATCTCGATTCAATGTATCGAATCTGCAAGAACCCAGTCTTCAAAATGAGACAGCTGCCCCACAATTCCATGGTAGTGGACTCAGCCCTGCACCATATTAAGAGCCAGAAGACACACTCCTCCATGCCTCCTGGCCTGCATCATGGATGGCTTTGATAGGAAATGTTACCAGGGCTAAATGCTTGTGGCCCATATCCAGGCGTACCAGTTGTACATGGGCATGTATCTGAGAGACCTGGAAGGGGAGCTTGCCGGGTTCTCAGCTGGGCTTTGACAACCATCTCCATCACTTCAAGAACCTGTTTTCCACAGTGAAGGAGTGCTCCAAGTACATTACTGGTGCGGCCTATGGCTGCTTCAAGTCTATGGCTGCTAAGGGTATTAGTGCCTGCTGCCTGGCATGACTACAGACCTCTGATTTGGAGCAGTGGGTTCAGGACAAGTTGATTGATGCCCTGTACTGAGGGGACAACCTCTTTGGCAAGCCTATGATGGAGAAGGCCGCTGAGCTGGAGACTGAGTTGCTCACCAGAACCAGGCTCACTAGGAAGACCGCTGACCCTTCCCGGCAGCTGGCTTCTGGGGAAAAGTCCTTCTACCTTAAGAAGAAGAAGGCCTACGAGGGTTACTCACAGTATTCACCCTACCCAGCTCCCCTACAGGGGCAGTGGGCCAGGGATAGGGCCCTTGTAGACTCAAGGCCCCCAAGCCCCAGCCAGTGCCACAGCCACAGGTGGGGGGGGGGGGGGACTGTTCCCAACAGTGCTAATTGCTGCATTAATGGTGCTTGCATGCTACAGTGCTCTCCATGCCCCAGCTCCATCCCCTAACCTACAGATTCTCAACCTTAGTGCACGAGTGCCACTTAATGTGCATTTTAGTGGTCAGTAGCTGGCATGTGAATGTGTTAGCGTTCACTGAGGCCAGTTACCACACACTAAAACGCACGTTAACTGGTACTGATGCTTAGTAAAAGGGTCCTTTAGAATCCCTGGGATCTATATTTAAAAGCATTTATTCAAGTAGAAGCACCTGTACCCAGCTACTCAGCAGCACTATTCAGACTGTGCCGCTGAATATCTTTAAAGACTGCCCTGCCTCAGCACTACCCAGATAGTGCTAGGATGGCCTGGGGGTGGAGTCAGGGCAGAGGTCTTTTATCCGGATAGCAGTGATTTTCAGCACAGCACTGTTATCTGGCTAACTCAGAACAGCAAAAAGCTTCTTAAGGGCTATCTAGATAAGCTGTCTGCATAGCAGTTCACTGGCGTTTCACTGTACTATCTGGATATTCAGGATTGGCTACTATCTAGATACTGCTGCTGCTGAATTTTTCCATGGTGGCTGACTTAAAAAAAAATGCTGACTGCTACAGGCTCAATATTACCCCACCTAGTTCTTATTTTCTCTTAAAGAGAAACGAGTCAATCCAAGTCAGATGAAATCTCAGGAAGGTCAGAACACACTGTGATGTCACTGAGCATTTTCTAAGCTGCCTGCTATTGGTTAATTTTTGTACCAAAGAAGGAAGTTAGGCAACATGAAATGTTCATGCATTTTGTTCATTAAAATTATGGCATTAAAGAGAAAATCATTACCTTCTACAGCAGAGGCCTTTCTTTGGGGCATGCAGAATTAGCAGGTTATCTGGTTCCATGTGTGACATTTTAAGCCAGTCTGGGATTACTGACTCTCATCCTGATGGATTCTGGGACCTGTAGGCACTGATTTTTACCATTTGAATCAGTGCTACAGGTCCCACAATGCATCAGAATGAGATCGTCAAAAATCTCAGACTGGCTTAAAATATCACTCATGGAACCAGGTAACTTGGCAACTCTGGGAATGCCTGTTTAGAAAATAAATGGTTAATATTTATTTTGGGGGTAGCCAGAAAGTCAGTTTCAACCAAATGAAAGAAGTTGTTGGTGTCAGATATAGATGACTGATTTGAAAAGTTGTGGACTATCACGTGAAAGGAAAAGTAGCATGAGCAAAAAGTGAAAAGTCCTTATTGCTGGGATGTTTCAAAAACATTTGTGGACATTGTAGGAAGGAATTTAAAAGACTGAAAATATTTTTATTTGTTCATCCCATTTAGATAACGCAAATTAAAGAGAAATGGATTTAAGTGCTCACCAATGGTATTTAAAAGATCATTTTGATTTATTTCTTTTCCTTGAGTAATTTCTGATGTGATGTTCATTTTTAAACAAATGTAAAATTTAAAGATGCTGGCCATATTTAGTTTTGTCTTATTTTGTTCGGAAGTTGCAATAAACATAAAATTATATCCTTTATCTCTTAAAAAGGAAAAGACACCATGTCTGTGTGTCCGCTGTTACAGTACTTTTGTGAAAATGGTGGATATGCAGTGTTACTGTACCAGTGATTTAAAATGCAGGGATTGGGTTAGTCCCTTCCATCAGCCAGGAGGGGGTACATAAGTTGTCATGGACCTGGGGTGGGAATTCCCACCTCTGATCACAGGAGGAAAGGGGAGAGTAAATCGGTCACAGCAGGCCTGAAAATCCCTGACAGAAGGGGTGGAGAGGGGAAGAGAATCAATTACGTTGGGCCCAGATATTCCCTTCTCTGAGCTAAGGCCAAAAATAAAGAAAGCAAAAAGAAAGGATCTGAAAGACAATCTTCATTACTTCAATATACTATACTATCAAAATGGAGACAAATAAACCACATTTCCAGTGTCTGCACTACTATTAGGTGTCAGCCTGGGGTGGTAGACTATCTCCCCCTGCACCCTTCCTCCTACCATCACTGCTGCCACTCCCATCACCCTACCTCTATGGAAGACCAAAAAATAGAGCTTTGAAGGCGGCAGCAGAGCAACAGAAAATTCTTCAGTGCTATCCATGATGAGCCTTTCTGCATTTGTGCACATGCATGTCAAAGCCTTCCATGTCCTCCTGCCCCATGTTGAAGTGGGCAGGAAGCGGCAGGTCTTGATTATGCATATGTGTGCACACATACACACAGATGCTGAAGGGACAACACTGATAGCAGCATTAAACAACTTCCCTGCTGTTGTGCCAGAGCTACACTGCTGCCCTGCCCCCCCCCCCCCCCAATTTTTTTGGCCTTCTGCAGAGCTGGATGGTGGAGGTGGCAGCAGCAGTGATGATGGGGAAAGGGAAGAGGGGAAAGATGCTGAACACTTTGGGGAGTAAGAAAGATGGGAGACATGCTGGATACCTTGGAGGAGATAGAAAGGAGAGATATCGGACACCTTGGGGGGGGGGGGGGGGTAGGGAAGGGGAGATGCTGGTGACCTGGGTGGGGATTGGGAAGGGGAAATATTGGATTATCTGTGAACAAGCAGGAAATAAGCCCTCCCGTATGGGTGATGTCACCAATGGAGCCCCACATGGAACGCTCCCCAGTTTCCAAAGGAAGCCTTTGGTAGGTACACTGTACATGTATGTCTACCTTCCTGCCTGCCATGGCACCATACTCTCTAGTCTCCTTTTTTCTGCAGAGCCCCTAGGATGTGTTCCTGCATTATAGAAAACCAGCTTGTTTTTCTGGCCCTCATGGGCTATTTTTTTGTGTTTTCCTTGCCGCCTGTCGTCGGCTCAGTTGTTCTCACCAACTTAGGTTTCCTTTTTTGTTTTCTCACCTTTAGTGACTTTTCCCCCTTCAGGGTTGTTTTCCCACAAACAGCAGCTCTCCAGTTTAACTTGGCCATGGTGGTATTTTTCAGCATTTCTAAGCCAACTAGTGGCTTTAAAATATGCACGTGTGGCAAGACCATCTCAGCCACCAAATTCCACAGCTGGTGCTTACAATGCCTTGGATCTGATCATCAGCCAGCATCCTGTCAGCTTTGCTTGCAGATGATGGTATGAAGACTGGAAGGTCGGGAAAAACAGGAGTCCCTCTTCAGCATCCTCAGCCCTGATCTTGTCGTCAATGCCTTCCAAGGTTTCTGAGGCATCCAAGGGCCTGAGCAGCAAGAGCAGACTCTGATGAGATCCCATCAACGTCAAAGGGCAAAAACCGGGAGAAAGTCTGGGTGCACTGTTGTCACAGCCCTCCTCCATGTAATGCAGCCAAGTTCACTGTCCGGGGTGATTTCTCCTGCCAGGCAGAGTCGACCCTCATTGCCCAGGAGGGCAGCTGGATATCTCCCGATGCACTAATCATTGTGGAGTCCCTGCCCGAGGTGTTGACACTGGTGTCCATGATCGTGGCATGGGCCCCCTTGCAGGTGATGGTTCTGGAGGCATGCCTTCAAGCTCTCGAAGCTCACCTGGTGGCAGTTGTAGCCTTGCAAAATGCAGACTTTGCGGTGCTGAGAACATCATCGTTGCACTCCATTCAGTCTCTTCTGGAGACCCATGCCCTTCCCACCGAGGTAAGGATATCAGAATCAACATTAGGTCCCAGGGTGATCTACTTGTCCAACATGTCAGAATCTGATACCCAGGGGCACTGGGTGACCCAGAGGCTACTGGCATCAATCCCCTCCTGCGCTAAGGTGCATGCAGGAGGAAGAGGAGGAGGCCCGGTGCTACTTCAACTTCCTCTCAGAATCCAAATTGAAATGGGAGTCTGAGGAAACAACAGCTTCATAACTCTGGTCCCCGGACCTCCCATCCAAACCATTGCCCTCCCCCCCCCGTCCCGTGATGCAAGTCACCCCCGGAGGACATATCCTTCCAGGACTTTGTCAGGGAATTGGAAGAGGAACCGAGGGAGGAAGAGCTGCTCCAGTACCCCTTGGTCTCCAGGGAAGTAGTGACTTTTCCCATGCAACATGTCCTGCAAAGATTGTGGCTGTGGGAAACCCCTCTCACTGTTTCCCATCATCAGCTGGAGATGACTCCCTGTACCAGATCAAGAAGACCCCAGGCTTTGAAAAGCTTCAGTTATCACACAGTTCCATCATGATTGAGTTGGCCTTGAAGCAGGCTAAAAGCACTAAGACTCATTCTTTGGTGCCCCTGGGCCATGAGGCTCAAACCCTGGACTCCTTTGGGAGAAAATGCTATCAGAATTCCATGCTGGTTGCCAGGATCCTGTCATACCAGACCTATATGAGCATGTTCCTCAAAGATGATATGCTGGATCTGGAGGACTCAAGTGAGAGCCTTTCTACTGGAAGTCTGCATGTAGCGGCTCATCAAAGTGGTGGGCAATGTGCAGTACCAGTGCCACACAACAGCCTGAAAATCCTTGGTCACGTGGATGCCACTGTGCATGTCAGCACTCAGGCCCTCTCTTCATGAAACAGGCCTAGTGGACCCTGAGCACACAATGGAAGCAAGCGATGGGCTGCCTTCAGAACAGGGTCATGGTCACCGTGCCCCTGGGGTGATCCCTTGATTGGTGGCTAGAGCTGGGGAATCTGCTGAAAGGCCTTCCATTTCAAGCGGCAGTTTCCCACAAGACAACAGATGTATCCAAGTTTGGCTGGGGGGCGCACCTGGACAGTCTGCGGACCCAGGACCTGTGGTCTGAGCAGGACAGCCTGCTTCAGATCAACTTTCTCAAGCTCCAGGCAATGGCAAATGCCCTCCGCAGCTTCTGAGTGCACCTGGTCAATCAGGTGATCTTGATCCAAATGGACAACCAGGTAGCGATGTTTTACATGAACAGGCAAGAAGGCACAGGCTCATTTCTCCTATGTTGGGAGGCTGCTCGACTGTGAAGGTTCACCCTGCTCCATGGCATGGACCTCCAGGCAACTTACCTGCCTGGTGAGCTCAACGGTCTGGTGGACCAGCTCAGCCAGGTGCTTCAACCGCACAAGTGGACCTTCAAAAGGGTGGTGGTGAACCGAATCTTTCAGGAGTGGGGCACTCCAGTGGTGGACCTCTTCGTCATGGCACACAATGCCCAGTTGGCTTGGTTCCACTCTTGAAGGCTGGCCAGCAACTGCCTGGCCTCTAACACCTTCCTTCTCCACTGGGGGGAGGCTTGCTGTATGCTTACCCCCCAATACCACTCATGGTGAAAACCCTCCTGAAGCTGCAGGCCAACAAGGGCTCCATGATCCTCATCACTCCCCTACTGACCTCAGCAGCCATGGTTCCCATGGCTGCTGCAGCTCTTGCAGAAGGTGCCGCTCCACCCCATACCTTACTTCACAGGAGGGTGAAACCTTGTGCACACCAATGTCTGCTCATTGGCCCTCACAGCATGGATGCTGAGTTGGGTAATCTTCTCCGCGCTCAATCTTCCAGAGGTTATTACCAGCATCCTTATGGCATCCCACAAGGCCTCGACACACAAAGCATGTGTGCTAAAGTGGTGAAGCTTTGCCGCTTGTTACATGGGCAGGGCACTGGACCCCTTCTCATGCACCATGGATCAGTAGCTGGAGAACTTCTGCACACTCTGCCTCCAGCCTGAAGTCCAATTCAATACAAGTTCACCTCATAATGATAGGCTTCTCCCTGGAGCCACAGTGATATGCCCCTATCTCAGCCCAGTCTCTTGTGGTTCGATCCATCAGTGATCTACTCCTCTTGAAGCCCCTGCTCAAACCCTCTACTTGCCCAGCTGATGCGGGCCCCATTCAAACTGCTGGACTCATGCCCCTTGGAATTCCTGATATGGAAGGTCCTCTTTCTGGTGCAGTAATGTCAGAACGATGCATCAGCAAGCTCCAGGTTCTGGTCACTCACCCTCCATATGCCAGGTTTAACCAGAATAGGGTGGTACTCTACATGCACCCTCACTTTCTGCTAAAGAGATGGTCTCTGTGTTCCACCTCAACCAGTTGATAGTCTTACTGACTTTCTTCCCCTGGCCTCATACTAACTGGGGAGAGGCACTGTTGCATATGTTGGATTGCAAGCAAGCACTGGCCTTCTTCGTGGAGCGCACTGCGAGTCCACTCAGCTGTTCATGTCCTTTGACCTAGTAAGCTGGGCATGGCTGTCTTGAAGCATACGCTATCCCTGAGTTGAGGGTTATGTCACAGCTCACAATGTCCATGCAATGGCTGCATCATTGCCAACCTTCACTGTTTCTACAGAGGAAATCTGCAGAGCTGCAACATGGTCTTCAATCCGTACCTTTGTGGCCCATTACTGTCTGGATGGGGATAGCAATTTTAGCCGGGCCATGCGTTGGTATCTCTTTGGGTCTTAGAGTCAACTCCTGCCCACCAGCTCTTCTGTCTGTCTAGACTGTTTGCTGAGGATGCTGAATCAGATGAGTCCCTCTGTGGGACTACCTTACTGTTCTTTCTGGATTCTCCAGTTTTGTTGCCCCTGTTGAGCTGTTGATCTCTTTGTGTTCCGGTAGCTTGGGAGCCTTATATGTGTGAGGACTTACTTCCTGCTTCTTCATGGAGAAAGCATAGTTACTCACCTGAAGCAGTGTTCTCCATGAACAGGAATAAGGACTCACAAACCTCCTACCTCCCTAGGGAGTTGCCTTTTGCCTCCTGCTATGTTGTAGCTTGTTAATAGACTGGAGAAGATAGCAGGCAGGCAGACAGGAAGGCAGCCTCCCAAGGCTTCCTTTGGAAACTGGGGAGCATTCCATGCAGGACTCTGTTGGTGATATCACCCATATGTGGGGACTTCTTCTTGCTGTTCACAGAAAACACCTGCTACAGGTGAGTAACTATGCTCTATGGGTGGGGATTGGGATGAGGATGGGGACAGGGTCAGGGTGGGGGCACTTGACTGATGTTTTACCTAGAGTGTTGGATACCCTTGGGCCAGCCCTGAAAATTTGAAAACTATGAAAAAGGGGGGGGGGGGGGGAAAGACCATTCATAACAGTCCCAGGGATTCTCTCCCCATCCTGGCCTGTTTTGGATCATTCAGAATTTCTAATACAGATGCAGGTGATGAGGAGCTGTACTTCTCTGCAGACCTGCAAGGATGATGTAGGCACACTGTACTGTGATGCCATCCACTGAATCTAGTGTGCCAAAAGTCTAGTCTAGTTCAAGAGAAGCCTTCTGAGGTTTCCCCTGAGCAGCCAGAGCTCCAAAGTCTAGATGCATGGATGAGACAATGGTGCAGGGAAGAGGGCTTTAAATCTGTTATGGACAGGGCAACATTGTGGGGAAGAGGGCACCTTTTATAATAGGATGGGCTCCACATTAACCAAGGTGGAACCAGGCTGCTGGCATTAACCTTTAAAAAGGAACTTGAGCAGCTTTTACACTAGTTAATGGGGGAAGCCAACAGTCGCTCAGGAGCGTGTGGTTTAGAATGATGTGTCCTTGAAGGATATTATCAAAACAGGGAAATTAGGGCATTATGATAGAGAGGTTGCAATAATGTAAAAGTAGTCCAGATGCCTTTAAGTAAAGAGCAGACAGAGTTGAGTAGTCTAAATTATCCCATCATCTTTGAAGCATATAGAACAAAAAAATACTTTCAAATATTTTTATGCAAATGCTAGAAGTTTAAAAAATTATATGGGAGTGTTAGAATATATAGCACTGAATGAAGAGGCACATATAATTGTCATCTCAGAGACCTGGTGGAAGGAGGATAACCAATGGGATATTGTGACACTAAGGTACAAATTATATTGCTAGGATAAGGTAGATCAAATTGGTGGCGGTTTGGCACTCTGTGGTAAAGAGGGCATTGAGTTAAACGGGATAACTTCTGCAGAGACAGAATTTATGGCATAAGGATATAGCAAAAGAAAAATCTTCAAAGTAAATCTCTAAAGCAGGAGGCAAAATCCAGTTACTGTTTTACATAGAGCTGTAGACCAGACAAACTTTGGGCCAGTTGGAAAACAGGAACAAAGAACACCCACAATATGAAAGTTTTATTTTTATAAAATTTATTTTTAGGGCAATTGTGTTAATTAAAGAATCTGCTGCTGTTGCCTGAATGAAAAATATTGCTGAAATTTGGTCAATTTGTTTTTATCAGCTCAGATAGTCAACTGAGCAAGAAAATTTGGGGTTCATAGCCAAATTCTACCTTGCAACTTTCCCTTATCTATCTTCCAATACTTTTGTATCTTTGGAAGTGCTACCACATATGATAGAATCTTCCTACTTATCCACAATCATGCCAACATAAATCTGTACCAAGTTTCCCAATTTTGAATAACCAGACAGGGGCAAAGTACATCCTACAGAGCACTATATATCCATTTTCCACCAAACCCATGCATATAAATATACTTACTGTGACCTGGTAAAACTCTTGCCAACAACCTGACCCCAATATTTCCCCAAGGTCCCTCTCCCAAGCTTTAATGTAAGCTTGCTTAAAGCCCAGATATTGGGATTACATACTATGTAATTCAGACATCTCAGCCTTACACCTCATCTGCTTGCTATAAAATATCTCAAAGGGAATCAAGTGCCACTAAATTTCCCCATAATTTCAGACCCCATATATATTGACATACATGATTATATTGATATCTGTCTCTCACATGAAGACTAAATTAATCCCTTAAAACATCAAAAGCCACTAATTTATTATCATTAAGAAATTAACCCCAACATATCATTCCCCTTCTATACTTTCTACTGTACACATTTCCTCCATCCCTTGGGGAAATATTACATTAGCCCTTATGGGTTCCAATCTTGTGACCTTCTCCTTAAGGAACCTCCACTGCACATGATCCAAAATACCCAGAGTGTGTAATATAGATGGATGTTTTAAACTTTCATTTTTACCTATTCCATCCTGATAGCTAAATATAAGAGCCCAAATCAAGATCCTCCAAAATAGCCTGCTCTCTCTCTCAACCTGTTTCAATCTATGAGAATCCTATGCCAATCCGAGGTGTGCAATCAAATTTCAATCGCGTTTCAATTTTATTTGATAGACTGCCTATTAAACTAGTACCTAAGCAGTTTAAAATTCATAAAAATGTTTTAAAAAAGATAAACTAAGTTACTAATAAAAACAAATGTGTATGTGGTCACCTTTCAGAGCTAATTATACTGCAAAGTAACTATGTATCACTTGCTCCACTTCTTACCAAGAGATTGTGTCTTCTTAGTCATCTGGTGGTCTGTGCTTGAATACCTATGTGTTTATAAAGATCTGTCTTATGGCAACCAGGTCTCAGACTTACACGGAGCCAATTTCTGGTTTTGTTCTATCATTTAAACCCAGTGCTCACTTTTGCATCAATGACCTCATACTGTTGCTCAAATTACATCATGTTGAAATTGTTTGCTATGTCTTTCCTATATCTTGCTAAAGTTCCATAACAGTATTCAAGAACAATATGTAACTTGTTTCACTCTATTTTTAAGGTAGTGCTTATCTTATTTAGTAGTTCCCAACGCCAAACTTCAGCGCCGTCGCGTTTCACTTTGCAAGCGTTTCTTCAAGGGATTATTGTCTATTCACGTCTTCTTTGCACTCCTCATGTCCCCAACCAATTTACCGAGTTGGGCTTGAGCCTCTTTCTGTTACTAAGATGCTGTTGGCATTTTAAATCCGGGCACCCTACTGTATTTCTGAAATTCATCAACCAATGAAGGTAGAAAAAGACATTGGGTTTATGACTGTAAACATAATATCATCTGCAAATAAGGCAAGTATGTATAACACACTCTCCACTTCAATTCCATGGGCAACCCTATTCGTTCTAATAGCCTCAAAGAGCTGTTC
Source organism: Ichthyophis bannanicus (assembly GCA_033557465.1). NCBI lineage: Eukaryota > Metazoa > Chordata > Amphibia > Gymnophiona > Ichthyophiidae > Ichthyophis > Ichthyophis bannanicus. Next base: position 750,072,185 of record CM066032.1, read on the forward strand.
CATTGTCAAAGCAAATAATAAGGGTGACAAAAACCATCTGATAAATTTAGGTCCAATGCCTACTTTTTCTAACACTTCCCAGATATACTGTAAGTCCAACATAACCTATCAAATGCCTTTTCAGCATTCATCATCCACCACCAACAGTGCCTAGCTTGTGCCTGGTCCCTGCAGACCACTCATATAAGGGTTAAGAGGCGCCTTTTGTTGTCACTTGCCAGTCTACCTAACACGAAACCTGACTGATCCTTATGAGTAAAACATGGGCCCAATACCTGCAACGAAAGGCCAGGATTTTAACTAATTTGACATCTGAATTTAAAAAGGAAATGGATCTATAAGACCCACAGGCCACTGGGTCCTTCCTAGATTTAGATATGACCATGATACCTAAAATCCACATGGATGGAGGAAGTTGTTCACCTTTAACCACCTCCATCAGAAGCTCTCTACATTTTTTATAAAACTGTGCACGAAACCCATTCAAGCCCAATGTTTTACCCAGTTTTAGAGCTTTGATAGCCTTCTTGGCCTCCAACTTTGATATTTTTTCATCCACTAGGCTCTTCCCTTTGAGAATTAGCCTATGCAAATCAATAGCTTTCAGGTATTCACTAATATTTTCCTCTTGGATGACATCATCAAATGAATATAGCACACCATAAAATTGCAGATTACACCAGCCCGCTCCACAGAGGCAAAAGGGAGCAGGAAGGTGAGCTCCACCCCGCTCCTCATCACCACTACTAACCAGCAGCCAGCAGGCACTTTAAAAACAGAGGGCCCTTAGGTGCAGGCTAAGGCAGTAAACTATCCCATTCTCCACCCACCCATTTAAGACCAAGGAAACGTTCTCTCTATCCAAAGAAAGCTGAACTGCAGTAAGTAATCGCACCAACAGAAACCAAACACTACCAGCACCCAAGCTGATCATGCCACCCCTATACACAACATACTACTCACTATTACTCCAATACTCAATGATTTAATAACTTTTACACCCCTCCCCACACACATCTCCCCTCAACCATCCCATATACAAACCAACAGAAAACCAATACCCACACATCAAACATCACAATACACCATGCCTCATAAAAACACCATGACAACAACCACATCCAAACATACTTGACCGCCTCATTAACAGTACAAGCAATACGATGCACACTAATAAACTCCCTCTGTAAGGAACAAAATACCCATTATAAAAGACCTCTTCACAATGCATCAGCTGGATATACTTTGCATGATGGAATCCTTGCTCACAGACACGGTGCTTATGAATCAGCTCCTACCAGATAGAGTCTCCCTCTTCCTCTATCCTCAAACTGCTCGAAGGGGAGGGGGTATTAATTATAATACAATCCCAGTTCCACTTCTGCTACCTCTCCATGGAAAGCTCTGACAAAGCAGACATCCTGACCATAACAATCTGCCTCATCTACAGACCCCCAACCATTACCATCTCTGACCTATCCAGCCTCATTGGCAAATTTCTAGAACACACCAGAGCAGCAAAAGACCTCCTCATCCTAGGTGATTTCAACCTCTCCTCAATACAATCCAAACATGCTACAGCCTTCCTACATGGCATGACAGCCATGGATCTCAGCCAGATCATTCAATCCCCTCCACACAAAAAAGACAATACCCTCGACCTGATCTTTACCAACACACAAAGAATACATACAAACTCACCATACACAATACTTCTCCAAGCTATGCCCTGGTCAGACCACAGCCATATTACCTTTCTTCTCCCATTCAACACCCCAATAAAACACTCCACCCACCCACAAAAAACAGATGATTCAAATGCTTCCATAAGGAATCCTTCCTAAAGAGCATCTTACCGCAGCTAGAAAATAACAAAATGGGCCCCCATACACTCATAACACACTGGAACGCCATCAGCAAAAGAACAGCAATGTCCACTTCAAAAACAACCTCCACAACAAATATGAAAACCAGAGCACCATGGTACACTCCTGACCTCTGGAAGCTTAAAACTCAACTCCGAAGATTGGAAAGAAAATGGAGATAAACCACCCTCTCATTGCACAAACACCTCTATATGACCTTGATGACGAACTACCACAATATCACTGACAATGCAAAATGGACCTATCACACAAAACTAATCACCAGCTCATTAAATAGACCAAGAGATTTATTTGACATCATCAAGCAACACACAGAACCAGCGTTTAATGCATCCTCTGACATCACCATAAGTCATCAAACACTAGCAAGCCACTACAAACAACTCCACCCCAGCCTAACCCCATGCCCGCAACCAATCCCCCCCCCCCCCCCGCACCTCCTGGTCAACCTTTGCCTCCGTCAGTGAGGATAACATCATAACCATAATCTCGGCACTCAACACCACAACATCCCCCCTTGATCCATGTCCGGTCAGCTGGATCAGATCAATCAAACAAGAACTCAGCCCCATTATCACAAAACACACCCAATCCATACTTCAACAAGGAAACATGCCAGAGTGTCTGAAACTTCTCCATATGTCCCAGCCTCAAATTACCCAACCTCAATCTGATGGACCTAGCATCCTACAGACCAATTGCCAGTCTCCCACTCATAGCAAAAGTCATTGAGAAAGCAGTTCAGCAACAGCTCCAGGACTGTACATATTGATAAAAAATAACTCCCTCGACCCCCAGCAACATGGCTTTCATTCACTTCACAGAGTAGAAACTCTGATGGTCTCACTCATGAACATACTGATAAAAGGAACCCAAGACAAGACATAGGGTCACATCATGACATTCCTTGACACTCCGCTGCATTACCGTAAGCCACGACATCCTCCTCCAATGCCTTCAAGCTGCTGGAATTCACAATACCGTATTGCAATGGTTCAAATTCTACCTCATCAATAGGCAACAGCATATAAAAATTGGACACAACATATTCCTCCCATACCGACAGACATAAGGTATACCACAAGGATCCACCGTATCTCCACTGCTCTTCAACATCTACCTTCAGTCACTCTGCCAAATCATCAGAGCCCACAACATCAACTTCCACATCTATGCAGATGACATCATGCTTTACGAACCATTCAACCAGAGTCACCCCACCAACACAAACCTCATACACTGCTTCAAAGATGTCTTGCAATGGCTAGAAAACAACAACCTAACCATCAACTTCAAAACAACCAAAGCACTTTTTCTCACAAAAGGCACCAACATCACTCCTCCAGAATCCCATCACCCTAAACAACATCAAAATAAAGGTACAACCCAAAAATCAAGTATCTTGGGATCACGCTAGATCAACACCTCTCCCTCAAATTATAAATACAAAATGCCATAAAAGTGGTCTACTACAAAATCAGAACGCTCCAGCGACTATGTCCACTCTTTAAACCACCAAACTTCCACTCTGCATGCCAAGCCCTAATCCTTCCACATACAAATTACTGCAACTCTATTTACCAAGGCCTTCCGCACTCCACTCTACTCCCCTTCCAAACAGCCATGCACACCGCAGCACACCCCCTTATGGGAACTTCAAGATATGACCATATTACACTCACTCTGGAACTGCTCAACTGGCTTCCACTATCCAGCTGGATCAAGTACAATATGCTCTTACTAATCCACAAAGCTATCAACAGCAACCTTGCATCACATCTACGGACACTGCTCCACACCACGCAACACAACGTGCAAGAAGACAATCCACCAAGAACACCTTAATTATCCCCCACAGAAGAAAAAAATCATCCCAACAAACATGTGCATGATCCTTTGAACTGTATGCATCATCAGCATGGAATGCACTCCCAGACTCATTAAGAACCATCACGGACCTACCAACATTCCGAAAACACCTGAAAACTCACCTGTTTATGGAACACTTTGGCCCCCCTATCTAACCCCTCTCCCCCATCAAGACCCAACAACATTCATGGACAGCAATAAAATGAACACCAAAGTTTGTACCCCAGGCTGTTCATAAGTTCACCATCTTGTAAATAACGAGCAATGTTAGAAGCATTTACTTAACTGTACATAAATTAATTGTTATCTTTACATAAGTTTAATTGTTTCAATGTAATCCTTTATCAGTTGTTCAATGTGAGCCACCTTGACCATGGTGAGAGGCGGTATATAAACCTTGCTAATAAATAAATAAATAAATATATAACTTAACAATTTGATTGCGCGTAGCTCTCACCCTAAGCTTCTGGGCTAACAATTACCCACTTTATTTTCAAATTCAAAAAACTCCCTCCTAAGTAGATTCAATTGAAAGACAGTCTCCTCAACTCCTAACTCCTTAAGCGATGCCCTAGCTTCCTCTGGTTTCTTATAAACCCTCCTGCCAGGCTGCTGTTGTGTTTACCTTACACAGGTCCCTGATTATCAATTGTAGCACCTGCTCCTTTTTCCCCTCTCTCTTTTCTTATGGGTGATTTTTTAACTTAAAATACCCCTGGCCAAATTGACACATGATGTTGCTCCCTAATTTATTTATTTAGTTGTATTTAGATCACATCTTTTCCAGTGGTAGTTCAAGGCGAGTTACATTCAGGTACATAGATGGTTTGTTAGTGATTCCTGAGTATTTTCAACTGATGGATTGTTATAACACTAAATGGAGCCCTAAGATGATAATGAAAGCGATGAAGAAAGACAAAGTCGGCCTACTGAGGACAAGATGGCCGTTGGGCTTGATCCTGGTTCAGACCTTGCAGTCAACAATGCCTTGATTTCGGACTTGACAGAGCAATGGTACAGGCCTTTGCCAGTAGATTTGAGAATATTTATGGATAGTTAGACATGGTTAGCTAGGCAATTGGTGAATTAGGCTGTTAGCTGACAGAGGCAGAGCAGTACATCTCTATTGCCAAGTAGGATGTACATAAGATGGCACATGAGGCAAACAACTTCCAGGAAGCCCTCACATCTTGTGAAGAAAAGTTAGATGATCTCAAAAACTGGTTGCGATACAGTAATCTGCATTTTGTTAGAATGCCAGAGTTTATCACCGACAACAATCTCTGTGAGACATTGGAGAGAATGCTGCCTTTGGGAGAGCATCTAGGTGCAATACAGATCAAAACAGCCCATTGATTAGGCCAGAAGACCTATGGAACAGTGGCCCCACATCGTCATTGTCAAACTTCTAAACTATGCCCAGAATGAGGCCTTACACTGAAATATAAACAGAAAAAAAGACTTTACCTTCCAGAACAGAAACATTATGATGTTCCAAGATGATTTCATTAAGGCAGCCACAAGTGGAAAGCGTTTTCGTCAGTATATTGCAAGCTCTGTGAACAATAGGTGAAATTCACAGTGAAGTACTCAACCATGCTAAAGATCAGCCAGGAGGTGCATACCCATGTGTTTAAGACTCCAATCAAAGTCAAAGATTTTTGGAGGTAAGCTTATTAAGGGCTGAATGTGTTTTGGGTTTAAGTTTACTGACTGAACTGACTGCTGTAATGACAGTACTATTTCCATTTACCTTATCTGTTAAACAAGCTGTTTTATCCTATTTGTCAGTTAGCCTTAATTGGCATAAGAGCCTGAGGGTCTTCTTGGAAAACTCCAGAAACTGTGTATATTGTTGTCTGCTATGCTCCCATTACTAGGTTTTTTTTTAGACTCAATGATCTATGTGGTTGTTGGAAATGAATGGCTTCCAGTTAATATTGACTTGTTGGCTAATGGTTAGTGTACTCAACGGTATGGAACCGAACACGTGGGACACTTTGTGGCCATTGGCTGAAGATCTGTATATATCTGGATAAGACCGCTTCATAGCCCAGGAGCAGTTGTTTGCATAAATAGTACATTTTCATTGTTGGAAATTGCTCTGGTCCCATCTATTGAGCAGTAGTCAGAGAACCCCTGTGAGACTGTAAAATCATATGCTTTTATCTCTTCTGAAGACTGCTTTGAAACTCTTGCTACCCATTTTAACAATTGTGGCCATCTGGACTACAAGTGGACTCAATGTAGTAACTGCCTTCTGTTGATTAAGGGAGCATGTTCTGCTGGAATAGGAGTGTGTGCAGATGATAGAGAGGCTGGCTAGATAGTATGCATGGGGGTGGATGCTGGGGTGGCTCCTATGCATTGATGACTTCTTTCTATATGAATGAGAGAAGCATGCATAGTGTTATGTATGACAGATGGATAAATGGTGATATGCAATAGGGAGAAGTGGGAAGGTGGTGGGGAAAGGGTATGGGGAGTTAAAGGATTGGATGGAGGAGCATGGCTACAATGGAGTGAATGTGTTGTATGAGGTAGTGTAAATTTTGAATCTTGGGGTCTAGGATGGGAACCCTAACATAAGAAAGAATATTTCTCCGGGAACAAGCAGGAAGTCAATCTTCACATATGGGTGACGTCGGCATTGATGGAGCCCATGCGGAGTCTCGCCTTTGAGAGTTAGACCATGTATGTGCAGTCACCTTCCCGCCCAAAGATGCCATTTTACTTCAGTCTTATTTTTTTCAGTGGAGTCCTGCAGACATCCTGTCTGTCGTTCCCAATAAAAATTGATTTTTTTCTAGCCCTCTCTTAGTGTTTTTGCTTCTCTTTGTGCCTTTTGGTTCCCAATCACCTTCTCACCTCCCGAGTCCACTCTTGCCTCGGCGTCACATTTTTCTCTGGTCCTTTTTTTCTTTTTTAGTGCACGGGTCTTTTCTGAAGCCCTCCCTGATCGAGTTGTCTAAGTTTGACCTCGTGGGTGCCGTCTTCCCCGCTATGTCTTCAGTCAGCGGATTTAAGCAATGTGGCAAGTACCCCATACCATGTCTATTATGGACCGCCACAGTTGCCATATCAAGTGCCTCAGTGCAGATCACAATGACTCCACTTGCTCAATCTGCCTGCAGATGTTGAGCAAGAGCCAAAGCAATTGTGAAAAGCAGCGGGGGGGGGGGGGGGAAGCGGGAACCTTTTGGCTTGAAGGCCTCCACCATGGTGACGGCATCTAGTTTGCAATCGCTGCCCTCGGAGACTGCATTGTGCATATGTGCTTGATCTGAGCCCCAAGGTTGCAGAGCCTCGGACCCAGGGTCATCCTTGGAGGACGTCCCCCATGGGTCCAAGACATCATCCAAGTCAGTCGAAGTCCGATCCTAGAGCCAGGGGTAAGGCCTCCGGTTCCCGGCCCCAGAGTCCTTGACCTGACTCCAAGGGCGATGGCCGGGAGCAGCCCACGAAGCTGCGCCAGCAGGAGGAGACTCCCACAGCATTGGAGGATCAAGCTCGGTCCTCCAACATGATCACCATTGGTGATTCCCCTTTGAGGGAGCTGGCTTCGGGCTCAATGCTTTGAGGCCCGAACCGGTCGCTGTGGAGCATGCTGGCATTAAAGCCAGGATGGCGACCTTGGATCACAACCTGGCTGCCTTCCTCGAGACGCAATGAGGCTCAATGCCTGGAGCCTCTGGGTCAACAGTGCCAACATCAGGACACTCCACTGTGAGGATCTGCTTGGAGCACATCCAGCTGGTGCTGGAACAATTCTCAACTTGCTCAGAGCTGCATTGGTCTTCCTCCCACTTAAAGCATAACTCGCCCTTGAGCACCTCAGGGTTGACTCATTGGGCATCTTACTCTCCCTCGGCACCGTCAGCTCACTGCACCGATGACTATTTGGGCTTCAAGGTCTCGTCTGGCTCCGAGTTGGGCTGGGAGACCGACAATGAGTCACCCGACACCATGTTACACAGTGATGTCCCCTCTCAGGTGCACCCTCAGGTCTCCACCTGAGGGTGCACCTGAACTGTCTCCCTCTCAGGTGCACCGGAGGTCTCCACCTGAGCACCTCACATTCCTCGAGTTTGTCCAGGGGATGTCAAAGGCCCTGGCCTTCGTGGCAGAGCCAGAGGACAAGCCTCATGCTGAGGACGGAGATCCTCCAGTATGAGGCCCCATCCTCAAACACTTGCTGTGCAAGATATGGGAGAGCCTGGTGATGGTGCCAATAGTGATCCAGTGACTCGATTCCCAGTATTGAGTTGGTAAGAGCCCAGGCTATATGAAGACACAGTTGCCTCACAACTCCATGGTGGTGAAGTCGGCCATGCGTCGTATAAAGAGTCAGAAGGCGCACTCCTCAGTGCCCCCTGGTCAGGAGGCCCAAAACTTGGACAAGTTTGACCGAAAGTGCTACGAGGGCTCGATGCTCATGGCGTGCATCCAGTCTTACCAGCTGTAAATGAGCATGTACCTGAGGGACCTGGTGAAGGAGCTCACTGGTGTCTTAGCTGGGCTGGCAGGTGAATTTCTTGAGTGCTTCCAGACCCTTGTCTCCTCAGTCAAGAAATGCTCCAAATTCCAGACGAGCAGTATGAAGGCTCCGAATCCATGGATAGTGTGGCTGCAGTGAGCATTAGTGCCCGCTGCCTGGCTTGGCTATAGTCCTCAGACTTGGAGCAATGGGTTCAGGACAAATTGGCCGATGTCCCCTGCCGAATAGAGAACCTCATCGGTAAACCCATGACTGACAAAGTGGCTGAGTTGGGGTCAGAGTTTATGATCAGAACTAGGCTGTCCCGGAAGACTGCTGACCCTTCCTGCTGAAAGGCTTCAGGGAAAAAGCTCTTCCCACCTGAAGGCGAAAAAGGCTTATGGAAAATAACCCCAATTTCTGGTCTATCAGACTCCCCAACAGGGTCAGCAGGCCAAGAGCCAGGGACACAGTCCTCGTAAGCAGAAAGCACCCCAACTGCAGCCTGAAGGGAGGCTTTTGACTCCTTGGGTATTACCCTTCTTTCCTCCGAGGACCAGAGCCCAAGGCACACGGGAGGACCTCTGGTCTACTTCGCTCACCTCTGGCTGGGCATCACCACTGATGCCTGGGTGCTGCAGATGATACGAGAAGGTTACCTTCTGCATTTTGACCAGACACTTCTTCCCTTCTTCCCAGGGGAACTTCCCATGACCTCCCTGCATAGAGAGCTCCTGCAGAAGGAACTCGGGTCCCTGCTCGGGGATCAGGTGGTAGAACTAGTCCCTTGGCCCCTCTGAGGCATGGGGTTCTACTCCCGGTACTTCCTCATCCCAAAAAAGACAGGGGGCTTCTGGCCCATCCTGGATCTGTGGAATCTAAACTGCTTTCTGGTCAAGGAGAAGTTCAAGATGCTATCCCTTGGAACATTGCTGCTCTACCTCCAGCAGGGAGATTGTCTATGCTCTTTGGATCTCAAAGATGCCTATACTCACATCCTGATCCACCCCAGTACTGTCAGTACCTCCGCTTTGTCATCAGAAGCTGACACTACCAATACAGGGTACACCCCTTTGGCCTCTCCTCGGCCCCCTGGGTGTTCACCAAGTGCCTGGCGGTAGTCGCCGCTGACCTCCGCTTGCTGGGAGTCTGTCTTCCCCTATCTGGACAACTAGCTCCTGAAGGGCAGCTCGCCAGAGGAGGTACATCATGCCACCCTCCGCACCATCTGAGTGAAGAAGCATCTGGGGTTCGTGATTAACTTCCCAAAGTCACATCTGCTACCGATCCAGTGCCTGGAGTTCATAGGAGCCCTTCTGGACTCAACCCAGGCCAGTGCCTTCCTCCCTCTGGATCAGGCGCAGTGTCTAGCAACCCTAGCAAAAGAGATACAGGGTCACTCATCGGCATCCACCGTCTCCTGCTGTGTCTATTGGGGCACATAGCCTTAACAGTTCACGTAACCCCACAGGCCCATCTCAGCTCTCAATGGACTCAGACCATGGGCCAACTAGAGGATTGGGTCCAGATCACCCAGCCTCTCGCAGCCTCTTTCACCTGGTAACAGAACCAACAGAATCTCATGGCTGGCCTACCCTTCCAGGCCCTGTGGCCCAACATGTTCTGATCATGGATGCTTCCAAGCTCGGCTGGCGAGCCCACTGTGATGGTTTTCAGTCATAAGGCTCCTGGACTCGGGAGGAAAGTGCCCTCCAGATCAACCACCTGGAACTCGGAACTGTGCCAAATGCCCTTCGGGTGTTCCAGGCCTACCTAGTGGGCCAAGTTGTCCTCGTTCAGATGGACAACCAAATAGCAATGTTTTACATCAACATGCAAGGGGGAACGGCTCGTACCTCCTCTGCTGGGAGGTGGTCCGCCTCTAGACCTTCACTGTGGAGAAGGGCATGATCCTCCGGGCGGTCTACGAGTAGGACAATCTGCTCGCAGATCGACTTAGCAGAGTCCTTCAGCCCCATGAGTCACACCTCAACCCAGTGATGGCCATCTCCATCTTTCAACATTGGGAGACTCCGACATTGAACCACTTCTCCAGCCCTGAGAATGCACAGTTGCCACGCTTCTACTCCTGAAGGCTGACCCCGGAGCTGGTGGCGGCAGACACCTTTCTCCTGCCTTGGTCCAGGAGCCTGCTGTATGCATCCCCACCTACTCCTCTGGTCCCCAAGACCTTGTTCATGGTTCATTCAGATGAGGCCTCAGTAATTCTTATTGCTCCTCGGTGGCCCCAGCAACCATGATTCCCTCTGCTCTTGTAGCTGTCACAGGTGGCCTTGATGTCCTGGGCCATGCCCCGGACTTGTTCTCTCAGGAGGAAGGGACTTTTCTCCATCTCAACCTCCAGTTCTTCACCCTGACAGCATGGATGCTGAACAGCTAACCCCAGCATACCTCCACCTCTCTCAGGACGTGGAGGACATCCTACTGGCATTGGCCTTTTACTGGCCCATTGTCGCTCGTCACAACTGTTCATCTCCTATGACAGCAACAGGTTCAGGGTTGCGGTCTCTAAGTGTACCATGTCTACCTGGGTGGCAGACTGCATCTCTATGAGCAGGCTGGATTCTCTCTGGAGCGTCATATTACTGCACATAATGTGCATGCCGTGGCAGTCTCGGTGGCTCACCTGCACTCTGTTCCCCTGCAGGACATCTGCTGGGCCACTACCTGGTCTTTGTTCCATACCTTCACAGCGCATTACTGCATGGAGGAGAGCTCATGGCATGATAGCGCCTTCAGCCAGGCTCTTCATCACCTCTTTGGGGAATAGTTCAACTTCTTCTCTCCGGCCCTTTGTGTTCAAGCTACCGGAGGGGTGATTCCAGTGTCAATGTTGGGGATGCATCACTGGACTTCAAGCCATTCAGCGCTCCTTGCTGCCCTTCACGGTTCACCTTTTGGATTGCCCATGGCTCCTACAGGTTTATTCAGTAGCCTATAGCTTGGGAGTCACATATGTGAGGACTGACTTCCTGCTTGTTCCCAGAGAAAGCATAGTTATTCATCTGTAACAAGTGTTCTCTGGGGATAGCAGGAATCAGTCCTCACAACCCTCCCTCTTCTCCGTGGAGGAGTTTTTCTTTTTCATGCTTGATTAAGCTATGTCATCATTTTGAGGTAAGGTGGAACCTTTGGGTGGGAAGGTGACCGCACATGCCTAAATCCCAAAGGTTTTCTTTTAAAGTTGAGGAGTGACTCTGTGCAGGCTCCATCGATGCTGACATCACCCATATGTGAGGACTGATTCCTGCTGTCCCCGGGGAATACCTATTACAGGTATTCTTTATGCTTTATCTTGGGAAGTGTTATTGAAGGATATGTCTGCAAAGTAAGTCAGTGTCTACCTTCCAGTGTGTTTCCTGGAATGTGAGGAGGATTAATTCTCTGATTAGAGATTATACGATACTACAGGTGCTACAGCATTATAAAGCACGAGTGGGTCTTCTCCAGGAGACTCACTTGGATGATGTTGAGGAGATAAATTAAAAAGGAGGTTAGTGAGTGAAGTATTTGCTGCATCATCAGAAACCCGCAGGGCAGGGATAGCTATCCTCATTAGCAGATCTCTGCCCCTGAAGGTAATAACTTTAAAAAAGCCTGGAGATAAGTTTATCCTACTGGATGTATGTATTATGAGATTTTTTTGGGACTCCATCTATGGGCCTAATACCAATGATCATAATTTTGTTTGTAATTTGATAAAAAGGCAATTGGAATTTACTTGCTTCTCCATGGACAAGGAAGAATGAAGTCCTCATGTTTGGGTGACATCACCGATGGAACGCCGCATGGGAACGCTCTCAAGCTTCAATTGGAAGCTTTTGGGAGTCTCCACTGAATCTGTGCCTGTTTTTCTGCCTGCCATTGCACCAGATTCTCCATTCTTCATTTTCCATGGAGCCCCACAGACGTGCTTTCATTGTCTGCCAGTAAAAGTTCCTTTTTTTCCCCCTCTGGGAGTCATTTTCACTTGCTTATCCTTTCCGTCTGCCATCAGTAATGTTGGATCTTTCAATCATAGTCCAGTTCTGGTGGCTTTTATTTTTTTATTTTCTTTGTTCCTGCAACCTGGCTGGCACCATCGAGCTGTTTCATTTTTGCCATGGCCATTTCCCAGACATGACTCAGAAGCCAGCCAGCAGGTTCAAAAAATGCACCTAGTGTGCCAGGACCATCTCGGTCGCTGACAAGCACACAACTGGTGCCTCCAGTGTCCGGTCTCAATCACCAGTCCTCTTCTTGCAATATGTGTTTGCAGATGACAAGGAGAGGCCTGAAGGGTCAAGAGAAGCAGAGAAAATCCCTCTTTGGCCAGAGGTCTGATTCAGTCGGTCCCTAAGGCTTCATCAGTCCTTAAGATTCCTCTATTGTCTGCCGATGGCATATTGACATTGAGAGGTTCCCGGGCTCAATCGGAGCCAAGGGCCCACAGTGGCCCAGAGTATCATCCTTCGGGCAGTCTCTGCCTGGAATCGAAGAAGGACTCGTCCTCAATTCCATCAACGTCGAAGGGGGACCCTTCCGAGCACTAGGCTAAACCTCACGTGCATCAGCATTGGAGCCCTTCCTGATGTGATGTCAAGAGCGATGACCACAAATGGCCTGCCAAGGTGCCCTGGTGAGAGGAATCACACTCCAGTGTTTTGGAGGGGCACCGACCATCTCCTAATGCCTGAGGCGATACCCCTGCAGGGATGCTAGGGACAGGGGTCAAAGGGCTCAGGCCCTGAAGTCTTTGGAATCGGCAGCCATGAAGGAACACCTCTGGGCCCTCAAGGCCCATATGGCAGCAATGCTGGAAAAATAGCTGGCTGGTGCTTTGGTGCCCATGGCATTGTTATCGCACGATGTGCAGCCGATTCTTGAGATACATGCATTGCCCACAGAGGCTTTGACATTGACGTTTCAGAGATCTGATGCCATTCCCTAGCAGAGCCATTTCTCGAGTATATCGGGAACCGAAATCCTGATGAAACCTCAGAAATACTCAACACCTCATCAATCCCATCGATGCTCCCACTCCCCTTGAAGTTGGAGGGAGCTCCAGGCAGAGTCTCAGGGGTACTTTGACTTCCTCTTGGAGTAAGATTGATGGCTTGGTGACCAATATGGAATTAGAGGCCCTGTCAGAGAGCAGGTCTCCTGAGCTTCCATTGGACCCTTCCCCTTTGCGCGAATGATAGAAGTCTCCTCCAGAGGACAGATCCTTCTAGGATTTTGTGAGGCATATGGCCAAGGCCATCCCATTTTCACTGGAGCCCAGGGTGGAGGAGCTAGAGATCCTCTAGTACCCCTCGGCCCCTAAGGAGGCAGTAATGGTGCCGGTGCACCGAATCCCACAGAAGCTGCAAATGAGGATTTGGGAGAATCTCCCTCATGGTGCTCGCTGTCAGCAGGAGGCTGGACTCGATGTACTGGATTCAAAAGGCCCCCCGGGTTTGAAAAGCCTCAGCTTGGTGGTGGAGTCTACCCTAAAGAGAATTAAGAGCACTAAGATTCTTCCTTGATGCCCCCGGGCAGGGAGACTCAGATGTTGGACTCCTTCGGAAGGAGGTGTTTTCAGAGCGCCATGCTAGCAGCCAAAGTTCTCTCTTACCAGCTATATATGAGCATGTTCTTGAAGGACATCATGCTTGATCTCGCCAAATTGGGCCCATTCGTTCCCACAGAGAAATTGGACCACTATTGTGCCCGAATGGGCAACAGTAAGGACTGTTCAAAGTTCATGGTCCAGGTGACCTATAATGCCTTTGTGTCAGCCTGCAGGGTGGCAGCGGTGGCCATTAGGGCACGTCAGCTTGCCTGGCTCCAATCTTCTGACTTGGAACAGTCAGCACAAAATAAGCTGGCAGACATCCCATGCCAGGAAAAGAACTTCTTTGGAGAGCAATTAGAGGAGAAATCTGGCAATATAGAGAATCAGAATATTACCCTCGCCAGGCTCTTGAGGAAAATATCCAACCTCTCTCGCAAGAGGTATCGGGGGTGGGTGGGGGGTCAGAAAAATTCCTACTACCAGCATAAGCACAGGTATTTCGCTAGTCCTCAAAACTCTCAGCAAAAGGTGCAGGCTCCTCACCCGCAGTGCAGAGAGAAACCTCAAAAGGCTCAGCCTGCTCTGCAACCCAAGCTGGGGGTGGGATTTTGACTGGTTCCTTCAGAGCATAGCCAATCTGCCAGTGACCACAGAAGGAAATCCTCCGGTAGAGGGACGGCTCATTCTTTTTGCCTACAGGTGGCCCTCATAACTTCGGACTTCTGGGTGCTGCAAACAGTCCAAAGCAGCTACATGTTGCACTTTGCCGAGATACCACCCAATTCCACCCCGAGAGCTTGTCCTCTCGACCCTCTTCATCTCCACTTCTTGCAAGGAGAAATTTCTGCCCTTCTGGCCAATATCACCATCAAGCCTGTACCTTTGGAAAGGTTTGGGTGGGCGGTTTTACTCCAGGTACTTCCTGGCCCCCAAGAAGATGGGGGGGGGGGGAGGTTTTGGCCCATCCTGGACCTCAGAAACCTCACCTTCCTGATGTGAGAAAAATTCAAGATGGTCTTCCTGGGAACCCTGCTCCTTTATCTTCAAAGAGATGATTGGCTATGCTCCCTGGATCTCAAAGATGCATATACTCACATACTGCTCCATCCTGCCATACTGATCCATCCTGCTCACAGGAAATATTTTCAATTTGTCCTGGGAGAACAGCACTTCTAGTACTGAGTACTACCCTTCGGATTGGCCTCGGCTCCCCAAGTCTTCATGAAGTGCCTCACAAGGCAAGGTGGCAGCCTATCTCAGGTGCTTGGGGCCTTATCTGGATGACTGGCTTATAAAAAGCACCACTCCAGATGGCATCCAGCACTCTCCACAGTTGACCATTCAGGTGCTCAAGCTCTTTGGGTTTGTGGTCAACTACTCAAAGTCCCACTTTCATCCTGCCCAGCATCTGGAGTTCATAAGGGTTCTTCTCGACACGACTCAAGCATGGATCTTTCTCCTGCTGGACCGTCTTCAGTGGTTGATGGCTGTTGTCTGCAAAACCTAATGGAAGCATCAAATAATGGCTCGAGGAATGCTGACTGTCCTTGGTCACATGGTCTCCATGGTGCACGTCACTCCTTTGACTCGTTTGATGAGACAAGCTCAATGGACTTTCATTACCCAGTGGAAACAGGTCATAGGCTGCCTCTGGAACTGGGTGGTGGTCACTATACCTCTGGTCCAGTCTCTGCACTGGTGGTTGGATCCTCAGAATCTGCTCAAGGGTCTCCCCTTTCAGAAGGCACCTCCCCAGAAGACACTGATGAAAGACACGTCCAAGCTGGGTTTGGGTGCATGTCTGGATGGCCTTCGCATGCAAGGTGTCTCTGAACAGGAGAGTCTTCATCAGATCAATTTCTTGGACTTATGGGCCATAGTGAACACCCTCAAGGCCTTCCAGGTTCATCTAGCCAACCAGATTGTTCTGATTCAGACCAAAAATCAAGTGGCAATTTACTACATAAACAAGCAGGGGGGCACAGGTTTGTACCTCCTGTGTTGGGAGGCATTCCAGCTGTGGAAGTTTGCCATTGCTCATGGTATAGAATGAAGAGCTACCTATCTGCCCGGGGAGCAGAATTCCTTAACAAACCAGCTGAGCTATGGTTCTCCAGCCGCACAAGTGGATTCTGAACAGGAAAGTCACAGCCTGGATTTTTCAGAAGTGGCGTAGCCCCTTGATAGATCTGTTTGCAACTCTGCACGATGCCCAAGTGGATTGCTCCAGGGTTGCCTGGCACAGCAGGCTGGCACCAGATGCTTTCCTTCTGCACTGGGGGAAGGGCCTGCAATAGGTGTATCCTCTCATATCTCTCATAGCCAAGATCCTGCTGAAACTCCAGACAGATAGGGGTATGATCAGTGGTGGACCTACATTTTTGGGGCCCTGAGGCTTGAACTGTTATGGGGGCCCCCTTTGCAACCAGAATTAGAAGACCACTGTTATCTTCTTCAGTGGAATTGTTCCATGACAGATCGCCACAATTTTTAAAAAAATTAACCACTAAATCTCAGAACATTTTTTTCAATTACGGTTAGCCTACATAATACTTTAATAACTTTTTCATTTTTATTTTAACTATTATTTTGTATTACCTTGCACTATATTATTAATACTGGGCCCAATTTTGAGTTAGGCAGGCTATGCGCCACATCGGCACATAGCCTGCCCACTGATCCCCTTAACCCGGATTTTCACTTCCACTATGGAGGAAGTGAAAATCCAGGTTATGTTGGATGCATCTGTAGCCGCTAAGGCTAAATGGGTAGCAGTGATTTTAGATGCTACCCGCTTAGCCCCTGTGCCTTAAAGATAGGTGAGGAAAAAACTTGCCTATCTTTACGGTGCAGAGGGCTAAGCGGGTAGCTTTGAAAACTGCTGCTATCCATTTAGCCCTTTCCTCCGCTCCAAAACACCCCTAACATGCTCCCATGCTAACCTCATAGCATCTGGGCGCATTAGGGATTATTTGGGATTTTCAAAGGGCATTACCCGTGTAGGTGCCTTTTGAAAATCCCGGATAAGGCATTTACACAGGTAACTAGGACAGTTATTTGTGTAAATGACTTCGAAAATCGGCCTCTTTATTATTTTTTAAAAGCCTTCTCATACAGTAGACCCCAAATTTTTAAGCAATGTGGACTAAAGTCGTTTCTGCTTAAGCTTCATTAGTTTCACAGTAGCTCCGCCCCTGGATCCTCATCGCACCATATTTGCCCAGGCAGCCATGGTTCTCCCTTCTGCTTCAACTCTCCCGGTGAGAGTCCCTGCGGTTAGGCTCTGCTCCAGACCTTGTCTCACAGAAAGAAGAGAGGCTGCTCCACCCCAACATCTGGTCCTTGGCCCTCACTTCATGGATATTGAGCGGCTAGTCCTGTCAGAGCTAGTCCTGCCCGACGATGTGATGGAGGTTCTATTGGCCTCTAGGAGGGCTGCAATGAGAAGCAGGGCCGGCCCGTCCATTGAGCGAGAATGTAATTCTCACAGGGCCCCCGCGTGAACCACATTCTCACTCAATGGATGGCTGCAGAGGAAGCCGGGAAAGCCCTCATGAGGCCCCGGCTCCCTCTGCACAGCCCGTCAGCATGAAGAGCCTTTTCCTTCACACTGGCAGCTGTTTCAATGAAGCCACGAATGCTGGGAGAGGTTAAAGGGCATTCGTGGCTTCATTGAAACAGTCGCCAGCATGAAGGTAAAGGCTCTTCACACTGGTGGGCTATGCAGAGGGAGCTGGGGCCTCACACAGGCTTCCCCGGCTTCCTCTGCAGCCCCTTAGACAGCGCAGGGCTCTTCGGAGAGGGGGGGCAGCTCGGACTCGATGGGCTGTGATGGGGGAGAACTGACTGGAAATGGGCTGTGATCGGGGAGAAACAGACTGCAATTGGGCTGTGATGGGGGGAGGACTGCAAGTGGTCTGTGATGGGGGAAACGGACTGGAAATGGACTGTGATGTGGGGGGGGGGAAACGGACTGCAAGTGGGCTGTGATGGTGGGGGAGGGGGGAAACAGACTGGAAATGGGCTGTGATGGTGGTGGGGGGGGGGGAACGGACTGGACATGGGCTGTGATGTGTGTGGGGGGGAAACAGACTGCAATTGGGCTGTGATGGGGGAGGACTGCAAGTGGGCTGTGATGGTGGGGGGGAAACAGACTGGAAATGGGCTGTGATGGGGGGGAACGGACTGCAATTGGGCTGTGATGGTGGGAGGAGAACGGACTGGAAATGGGCTGTGATGGTGGTGGGGGGGGGGAAACGGACTGCAAATGGGCTGTGATGGGGGGATGGATGAAATGGGCTGTGATGGGGGGAAACGTGGACTGCAAATGGGCTGATGGGGCTGGAATAGGATGAAGTGGGCTGACGAGGGGGCTAGGATTGGAAATTGGCTGATGGGGGAGCTTGGAGTAGAATTGGCTGATGGGGGACTGGAATGGAACTGGAAAGAAGCATATGGGAGGCTAGGACTGGAAATGGGCTGATGAGGAGCTGAAATAGGACTAGAAATGGGCTCATGGGTGGAACGTGGACTGCAAATGGGTGATGGGCTGGAATAGGACTGGAAGTGGGCTGATGGGAGTTGGAATAGGGCTGGAAATGGGCTGATGGGGGAGCTTGGACTGGAAATGGGCTGATGTGGAAGCTTGGGAGACTGGGACTAGAAGGGGGCAGATGCTGGGTGGGTCTAGAACTATAAGGGAGCTGATTTTGGGGGAGGACTAGAAAGGGATGAGGAATGAGAATGGAGAGGGGAAAAGATTTGTATTTATTTACATTCTCTTATATACCACGCTATTCTGCATCAGTGCGGTTTACATTGAACAAACTGAAATTACATTGAACAGGGCATTATAACTTGGAGATAACTATTTTACAGGGAACATGGGCTATGGAGGGTTAAGTGACTTGCCCAAGACTACAAGGAGCACCTGTGGGACTAGAAACCCCAGTCCTTCTGGCCCAAGGTTGCTGTCCTCTAGTGGGATTTGAACCCCTGACCTTCCAGCCTGAAGTACCTTGCCCCAACCACTTGGCCACTCCTCCACTCCAAGATATTTTGTGTGGGAGGGAAGAAAGGTCTACGATGGGCCAGGTATTGGAAGAGTAAGTGGAGATTGAGAATGGAAGGTTGAAATTTGAGTGGATGATAAAGGAATAAGGAAAGAAATGGAGGAAAGAGCAAAGGGGGAAAGAGCAGTATGTTAAAGCAGATATAGAGAAAAAATTTGGAAAAAAATCTTAGAGAAGAAAGGACAAAGGGATAGCTTGCAGAAGACACAAAGAAACCAGAAGAAAGTGACTGGAGCAATTGCAACTGAAAAAGAAAATGCACAAGCAACAAAAGGTAGAAAAATACTTTTTTATTTTGAATTTATTAACTGGAATATATCAGCTCTGGGAAATGTGCATCGTTAACGTCTTTTGTGTTTTGTTTAGTACAACAGGAAATTAATTTATAGTTTTATTTCTCCAGTGTTGTTGTACATCCCAAGTTTGGCTTTTGGGGTTCCCAGTTTAGTTATTGTCTTCCTATTTCTAAATTGTGATCCCTTGTTCTTTGGTGACAGTCTATGTTCTGCATTTTAACCAAGCTGAGGTATTCTGTTCATGTAGTTTCTATTTGAATGTGTCACTTGTTCTCTTTCCCCAGTAGGAGATGCATTGGTTTAATATTTGCAGTGTTGCCTTTTGATAGGTAGGGTTTGGTGCTTTGTGAGTCCTGGCAGAGCTGTTATGATATGGTGGATTTGCTATGAGTTCTAAATGGTCAGTGTTTATAGTACTTCCTAATGTGCATGGCGGTTGACACTGGAATAAAGTAACATAGAAATCTGTTAGTCTTTCTTTATCCAGACACTCATTAAGAAGCATGTTTACTGAAATTGCATGTTAACATTATGCAAATGAGGCTGCCTATGCAAATGAGGCCCCACAATTAATCTCCGCACATGGCCCCGCACCCCCCTTGGGCCGCCCCTGATGAGAAGGTCTTATGATTTCAAGTGGAGGAGGTTCACTTCCTGGTTCACTCACCGGGTGCTAAACCTCTTTTATTACTCCATCAACAGGCTGCTCGAGTACCTCCTGCACCTCTCGGAGTTGGGTCTCAAGTCCAACTTAGTCAGGGTTTATCTCAGCACATTTGAACATAAGAACATAACATGAGAACATAAGATATGCCATACTGGGTCAGACCAAAGTCCATCAAACCCAGTATCCTGTTTCCAACAGTGGCCAATCCAGGTCACAAGTATCTGGCAGGTTCCCAAAAAGGTACATAGGTTCCACAATGCTTGTCCCAGGGTAAGTGGTGGATTTCCCGAGTCCTCTTTAATAATGGCTTGTGGACCTTTCCTCCAGGAACTTGTCCAAATCTTTTTTAAACCCAGCTACACTAACAGCTTTTACTATGTCCTCCAGTAATGAATTCCAAAGTTTGATTACACATTGAGTGAAAAAATATTTTCTCTTATTACTTTTAAATTGGTTACATTGTAGCTTCATTGCATGTTCCCTAGTTTTCTACTTTTTGATGTTGTAAACAACTGATCTACTTTTACCTGTTCCACTGCATTCATGAATTTATAGACCTCTATCATATCTCCCCTCAGTCATCTCTTTTCCAAGTTAAACAGCTCTAACCTTTTAAGCCTTTCCTCATAGGGATATCTATCCATCTCCTTTACCATTTTGGTGGCTCTTCTCTGTACCTTTTCTAATTCTGCTATATCCTTTTTAAAATATGGTGACCAGAATTGCACACAATATTCAAGGTGTGGTTGCACCATTGAAGGATACAGAGGCACTAGAATATTCTTGGCTTTATTCTCCATTCCTTTCCTTATCATACCTAGCATTCTATTTGTTTTCTTGGCCACCTCTGCACACTGGGCGGAGAGTTTCAACGTATTATCCACGATGACGTCTCAATCTTTTTCCTGGGTGGTGGTTCCTAGTGTGGAACCTTGCATCGTGTCACTGTAGTTTGGGTTGTTCTTTCCTAGGTACATAACTTTATACTTGTCCACATTAATTTTCATCTGCCATTTGGACATCCAGTCTTCCAATTTATGAAGGTCCTCTTGCAATGTTTCACAATCCTCTTGAGTTTTAAGAACTTTGAATAGTTTCTGTCATCTGCAAATTTGATCACCTCACTTGTTATTTCCATTTCCAGGTAATTGATGTTAAAAAGCAGAGGACCCAGCACAGATCCCTGGGGTACTTCACTATTCACCTTTCTCCACTGAGAAAATTGACCATTTAGCCCTGCTGTCTGCTTTCTATCTTTTAACCATTTCCTGATCCAAAGTAGTACATTGCCTCCTATCCCATGTCTTTTTTATTTCGCCAAGAGTCTCTCATGACGGACCATATCAAAGGCTTTCTGAAAATCCAGTTGCACTATATTGACTGGTTCACCTTTGTCTACTTGTTTATTCATACCTTCAAAAAATATAACAAATTAGTAAGACAAGACTTTCCTTTGCTAAATCTATGTTGACTTTCTCCCATTAAACCATTGCATCTAGGAAAGAACAACCCAAACTATGGTTACACGATGCAAGTTTCCACATTGGGAACAACCACCCAGGAAAAAGATTTAGGCGTCATCATGGATAACATGTTAAAACCCTCCTCCCAATGTGCAGCGGCGGCCAAGAGAGCAAATAGAATGCTAGGTATCATAAAGAAAGGAATGGAAAATAAAATAAAGGATATTATAATGCCTCTGTATCATTCCATGGTGCAACCGCACCTTGAATATTGTGTGCAATTCTGTTCATCGTATCTTAAAAAAGATATAGCGTTATTAGAAAAGGTACAGAGAAGAGCCACCAAAATGGTAAAGGGGATGGAAGATTACTCTTATGAAGAGACTAAAAAGGTTAGGGCTCTTCAACCTGAATGAACTCAAATGGGAAAAAAAAGCCCTGAACTCTTCCTAGGTTCCTGAGTTCATTAGCATTACAGCAGGACCCTGCATCCACTATCTTTCTCTATTCAGCAGCTGTTCAGGAAAGCAGTCTAATGTCCTGCACAGCAATGAAGCAAAACAAAAGTTATGAGGCTTTTTCAAACTAAGGCAAGCAGTATATTTATTTTTAAGTATTTAGCTGATGCCTTTCCAATGGTAGTTCAAGGCGTGTTACATTCGGGTACGTAGGTATTTTACTGTCCCCAGAGGGCTTACACTCTAAGTTTGTACTTGAGGCAAAGGAGGATTAAGTGACTTGTCCAAGGTCACAAGGAGCATCAGTGAGAATACAACCCAGATCACTTGTAACGATTAGGCAGCTATCCCATTCCATTCTGGCGAGTAGTGCTCCACTAGCACAAATCTCACGGGCTTCCCAAGCAAAGTAAGTAAAACACTTTGGTTCTCTTTTCCTTGCTCAAACATCTTTCTGAACACAAGCATAAGAATAGCAGGGGAACAATGGCACAGACCTTTCCCCCTCAACAATTCAAACACAGTACCATGGCATGCTAATCGCTCCGTAAATCACAGCAGGCTCCAAGCTGTTCTCATAGCCCTGGAGAAGGCTGCAAACCTGGCTCATTCCACTTCCATTGCATCTCCAAGAATCTCTGGCTTAGTGACTTGTTCTGGATTGACAGTTTTCATCTGTTCCTCCAGTTCCTCTACTCCGGGCTGGCTAGGAGAAGGTAGGATACCTGATTCTGTTGCTTCTCCCCTCCTGGTCTGCAGGCTTTATTTTCTCCATTGACAAAGAGGCTGAGTCAGCCACGCCTAGATGTCATCCACAGGAACTGGATTAGCTCTTCCATAACTCAAAGGAATCCTTTTTGGATTTTTTGGAGGTTTTTTGGGGAGGGGGGATTCCCCTGAGCTTGACCCCCCTCTTCCCTTCCTGCCTCAGTTTTTTTCTATCTGCCTTGCAGGATGGATGGATTTTCAGCTCTCCATATCAAACTTTACTTTCTTACCTCCAAGATGGAAAAAGCGGGCTGCAAGAAATGCCCTCACTGCGCCAGGAAGATGAACCCTAATGACCCACATGATCAGTGCCTCTGATGCCTGGGCACCTTTCATCATGTGGACTCCTGCATCCACTGCTGCAGGATATCCCCCAGAATACGTAAGCGCCACTGGAATGCCCTCCAAGAGCTGATGATGGACTGCCCACCTCATGAGAACAGTCATAAGGAGGACCAGGCCCAGACTGCTCCCCTGGAAAGAAAAAGGAGCAAGCTGTCAAAATAGGGGACTGATAGAGCCCCCAGTGGCAGAAGAACAGCAGCTCACTGGCGCACCACATGGAGAGGAAGGCCGGGTACCGGGACCACTATATTATGTCCACTGCTCCTGCTGCACTTCCCCCCACGGTGGCAGATGCCCTCCCTGAGCCTCAGGAACCCCTCTGACACAGCCACACACCCTGCAGGATGGAGCCAGCAGCCATGCGATCTCTGTTCACCGGTGCCTCAGCAGCGCTGGCCTAGACAGTACCAGGCGCCCCTCGGAAGTTTGCATAGGCATAGGGGAAGCGGGGGATCGGCACAGGGAACGCGATCTCATTCTCCTCTCTGCTGAAGCCAGTGAGTGGGAACAGCACCATTCTCATCAACACCAATGCCATAGTGTCGCCCACAGTCGTCATTGCTGATGTCATAGCTCTGCCCCATAGGGGCATCACTACAACACAGAACACGCTTGCAGTCCCTCTCCTTCTCCTCCTCTTCACCGGAGCCAAAGAAAAAGAAACGGCTGACAAAAAGCAAGCACAGCAGAAGCCCGGCATGAAGCAGCTCAGTTGACAGGGACTCCCAGCCACATAGAGCACAATTTGAGGCACCCCTCACCACAGCCAGGAGCAACATGGAAGATGTACTGCAAAGCTCAGCACAACAGCAAAGCATGCTAGAGCTTTGGTTCAAACTGATGGTACAACAACTTCTCAATGCACAGCTGCTGCAACCAGCATCACAACTACAACCAGCAGGGCAACCTCACCAACTGATCACTTACAGCACACCACCACAAGCAACCGACATACAACCTGCCACATCCCTGGAGTACCACTTGGACAAGGAAGATGAAATCTTCGTCTGACAAGTGGGACTTGGCCATCTCCAATAAAACCTCACCACAGCCATCGCTGGGGATCTCTTCGGAGGCCATACCATCTCTGCAACCTCCAGCCTCACCCCTGGAAGATCTCACCTTATTTATTTATTTATTTTATTTAGCATACATTTGTATACCGCTACTTCCAGCAATCAGTAGCGGTTTGATTACAGATATGAATTTGTCGAATCATGACAGAAATTTTGCGGTATACACACATTGATTTGGAGGGGGAAGCACAGCACACGGGGAGAGGTCATATGTAGAGGAGTCAGACATTACATATTTACATAAACTGCAACCATGTTTCATTGGGTGGTATCATTTATACCCCTGGGATTATATCAGATTGTATTGACACTGGAAAAGATGTGTCTTGAGTTTCTTTCTGAATTCCATAAGGTCTTTAATAGCTCTTAGCTCTGGTGGAAGTTGGTTCCAGAGGGACGGGGCCGAGTAGGAGTATGCTCGTTGGCTAGTAGTGGCAGTTACAGATCTGATATCAGGGGGAACGTGGAGTATATTTGAGTGGATTGTTCGCCTGCTTCTGTTGGGTGGTTGCGTGCTGATAAGGGTGGAGAGAAAGGATGGCGCT
The DNA here is from genome assembly GCA_033557465.1 of Ichthyophis bannanicus. Taxonomy (NCBI): domain Eukaryota; kingdom Metazoa; phylum Chordata; class Amphibia; order Gymnophiona; family Ichthyophiidae; genus Ichthyophis; species Ichthyophis bannanicus. Next base: position 750,096,664 of record CM066032.1, read on the forward strand.
ATGTTATGTATAAGCTTGAAGGTGGTTATTAGTGTTTTATATTTTATATGGGCTGCAATGGGGAGCCAGTATAGCTCGATTAATACAGGGGTAATGTGATCAGTAAGGTTTTTTTTCATGATGACCCTAGCCGCTACATTTTGGGCCATTTGGAGAATGTTGAGGGTTTTCTTTGGAAGGCCCTGTAGGATGGCATTGCAGTAGTTGAAGTGTGGCATAATTAGAGCTTGTGCAACAGATCTGAAATCGTCAGGTTCAATGATGCTCCGTAGGGGTTGTAGGACTCTAAGTTTGTGGAAAACGGCCTTGTTGGTTTTGTGGAGGTGCTTTTCCATCTTTAGATTGCTGTCAAGTGTTACACCCAGATATTTTATTTCAGTCTTCGTGTTGTATGTATTGTTACATAGGGTGACTGACGCAGGAGGGTCAAAGTTTGGTTTTCTTGAGATATACATGACTTCAGTTTTCTTATGGTTGATCGCCATGTTGTTTTGCTGTATCCAATTTAACATCTCGGTGAGGCATGTTTCAAGCTGAGTATAGTTAGGGTTCTCGGTGTCCAACTGTGTGTAGAGCGTAATATCATCCGCATAAATGTGGTAGTTGATATTGTGTTGTTGGAGAATATTACAGAGGGGTCGCATATAGACATTGAAAAATAGTGCCGAGAGAGCGGAGCCCTGAGGTATGCCTTGCGTTTGCGGGAAAGCTTCTGCTTCTTCGCCATTGAAATGAACCTGTGGCATTCTGTTGGTTATGTAAGAAGAGAACCACCTACCTTAGATTCCTGCAGAAACTCTCCACACAGCTGGGATTCTTAACAAAGGACATGTCCAACCCCAGGAATGAGGTTCTAGGGCTCCTAAAATATCTTGATGTGCCAAAAAACATGGTGGCTGTACTAGTGCACTAAGTACTCCAGAACTGTAAAGAAAAGATCTGGCAAACCCCTGCGAGGGCACCTACTGCAACCAAGAGACTATTGTAAAATACCAAGTTCAATCGGCACCAGGCTTTGAAAAATCACATTTAGTGCATCAGACCCTAGTGATCGAGTCAGCAATGAAGAGATCCAAAAGCTCATATTAGCATTCCAACACACCACCGGGTATGGACCAGAAGATCCTGGATCGCAATGGGAAAAAAGTTTTCCAGGGGGCCATGTTAAGCACAAAAATCGACATACACCAATTCCAGATGTCCTCTACTATGACACCCTACTGGCCAAAGCCAAGGACACCCTAGCTTCCATAACCCCAGAGGCTAAGAATCTAATGACACCCATCTTACAGGACATCGCAGAGTGTGAAAAGCACCTTATTCGATCATCGTTTGACACCTTCAAGACTGCCTCGTGCACAGCGGGATCAGCCATCGCCGCTAGACACCAGACATGGCTGAGAGCATCTGGCCTCTGTGAAGACATCCATGAATGCATAGCAAACACCCCATGCATGGGGGAGAACTGTTTGGCAGCAAGGTGAAAGAGACGGTTGAAGGCATAAAGGATACTACCCTTCAGACCTTATCAAGCAAAGGACTGAACTGACAATGGACTACAAAGCCTTCATGTAGGTACAGCTTCTACTCCCAGGGCCAAACAAATTACCAGAAACCTCAGCGCTACCAAGGCTCCTATCAGCAAAAGCCATGCCACAGGGAAAGGAAGCCACAGAAGCCACACACCATGCTGGCAGCCAAGGCCTCACCATATTTTTGGCCATTCAGCAACAAGAAACATGCCAGTGGGGGATGCCTATCATGCTTTGCAAAGGCATGGATGACCATCACCATTGACTGCTGGGTCCTCAACATCATCCGTCAAGGTTTTCGCATCCACTTCCAGGACAGATCTACCTTCAGACACCCCCCCTCCCCCCCACACACAAAGGCAGTGGGGAGGATGCCACGCCTCCATGAGGAGATTCACATGAGGAGAGAAGGGAGATGGGCTTACATGAGAATTGGCCCCTGCATGAGAAGACCCTTCCCCAGTAGAAGAATGAACCTGTTGTCCTGCTGGAGATGCACCAAGTCCATGTCCGATTATATCTTGGCTACTCAGGGATGACCAGGACAACCAATCTGAGATGGGCCAGGTGTGGCAGGGAAGTGAGTCAGGAGAGATATAGAAACGATGAACTGCCTGCACAAGAGCTGCTCACAAATCAAACTTTTCCTCTTTTCCCAAATAGGAAACTGTCAGACATAGCTTTTCAGATAATCCAAGCCCTCTAGCTAGGGAAATGAATATACTGCAGTTCTTATGACAGAAGTGGTCAGCTGCAGAGAATGAGTCATCAGTTTCTGAGGAGACCAAGGGAAGGGTGTGGCAGGGCCTTACCCTTGGGTGAACATAAAGTGAGGATACCTACAGTAACAGGGGTTCTCTGTGAACAGCAAGATGAGTCAGCCATGCCCAGGTGTCATCCGCAGGGACCAGATTATCTCTCCCATAGCTCAGAGGAATCCTTTCGGATTTTTTTGGAGGGATTCTCCTGATCCTGATCCCTCCCCTTCCAGTCCCAGTCTTTCCCAAGCCTAGCAGGCTCATCTGAAGGGGATGGGGGGGGGTGGATTTGCGTGGTTGACTCATTCTGCTGTCCATGGAGACCCTTTGTAATCTCACTTTCTCCATGGACAAGCAGGCTGAGTCATCCATGTCTAGGTGACTCCTAAGCTACATGTGGTGGGGTCTTGGCAGAGTGCTTCTGCCATGCCCTTCCCTCTCCAATCCAGGGGAATGCTATGGTAGGATGAGGCTGCATGGTGCTTTGCATTATAGAGTGGACAGAGAAGCAGGTGAGAATTTAACATGGTGCATCTTTTATTGAACAATCTAACTTGCAAAAACAACAACAATTTCTGTGTCTCGTTTTTTTGTGTTTTATTTGGTCCATTTATGTCGGTACATCCTGTGGATTTGCCGTCTGTAGAACCACTCGTCCAAAGGGAGCGGTGGTGTGGATTGGCCAGTCAAGGCAGAAGTGCTTGGTGAAGGAAGCAGCTGATGTGGCAGCATTTCAGATTTCCATGGGTGATGAGGCGTGCAAGTGTGCCAGCGTGTTGCCATTGCTCTTAGTTGATGAGTTCTCACACTCCCTGCTGGTTGCATGTCTGCTTGGATATAGCAGAACACTACACAGTCGGATAGTCATCAAGATAGCATGCATTTTGTAACTGGTGGGCCCAGTCTGTTAAGGTCATAGGCTACAAACAGCTGCAACGCCTTCCTGGTGGGCTTTGTTCTGTCAATGTAGGTCCGCAGAGTGCGAGTGCAGTCCAGCATGTATAGGCGACACTCTTCCAGTGTGGCATGAGATTCTGGGTAGAAGCTGGGGAGTACAATGCCTTGGTTGATGTGGAAGGCCGACACGTCTTTCAGGAGAAACTTTGGATGTGTTCTGAGTATAGTTCGGTCATGCTGGTGTTGAGTATAAGGAGAGTAGTATACTAAGGCCTGAAGCTCGCTGACACATCACACCAAGGTGATTGCGACCAGGAAAAGGGTCTCCCACATGAGAAACTTTAGGTGGGACCCTTCAAGGGGTATGAACAGTGGACTCGCTAACTGCTGGAGGATGATGTTGAGGTCCGATTCTGGGGTTGGTAGTTTCATGGAAGGTAGTTGAGGCCTCTCATGAATCTTGTGGCCAGTGGGTGTACAGATATGGGCTTCCTTTCCTCCCTATCGTGGTATGCCACTATGGTGCTCAGGCAGGTCCTGATGGAGGCCGTTTTTAACCCCACTTGTGAGAGGCCAAAGAGGTAGCGTAGCAGTGCTGGAATGGGGCATGTGAATGGATTGAACTGGTCAGTGTTACACGATGCTCTGAACCTTTCCCATTTTGTGGCATAGGAATGTCTGGTGGCTGGGCATCTGACCACTAGGAGGATTTCCATGACCCCCTACGATAGGTGGAGCAGTATCAGGGTGGCTCTTTCAACATCCATGTGGTCAGGACCAGGGCTTCCAAGTTGAGGTGTAATGTGTGTCCCTTGTCCTGCTTGATGAGGTCTGGTAAGGTGCTAGATGCAGGTGCGGTTGAAATGATAGTTGTTTGCAGGTATGGGAACCATGTTTGTCTTGGCCAGTAGGGTGCTATGAAGATCACTGTCACCTTGTTCTGCATGATCTTCTTAAGAGCCTGGCTATGAGTGAAGTGGGCAGGTAGGTATAGCAGAATTGTGGTCCCCGGTGTAGCAAGAATGCATCCGAGACTATCCTGTGGGAAAAGGGTTGTCTGGAGCAAAACCTCAGACACGTCCCATTGTTCTCAGAGGCGAAGAGGTCCACCACTGGGTTTCCCCATTGCCAGAATAGAGAAGTAATGCAGCACTTTAGTGACCACTCGTACAGTGCAAGTTGCCTGTTTAGGGAGTCCGCTAGTGTATTGTTGTCTCCTGGAAGGTATGCGGCTTGAAGGTGGGCCCCCAGCGAAATTGCAAAAACCCAGAACCAGTTGGCTTCTCTGCAAAGGGTGCGCAAGCCCTTGCCCCCTTGCTTGTTGATGTAGAACATGACAACTTAGTTGTCTATCTGGACGTGGATGGCCTTCTCTCTGATCCAGGAGTGGAAGTTCCACAAGGAATTTCCTATTGCTCTGAGCTTGAGGAGGTTGATGTGGTGTCATGTTTCAAAGGGTGACCACACACCCCTGGTGTGGAGGTGTAATAAGTGTGCCCCTACCCACGAATTAATTCATTTGTGGTCAGGGTGATCTGCACCTGGGGTCATAGTGGCCTGTCCATACTCAGATTCTCTTGAGATCTCCACCATCCAAGGGTTCTTCGGGTGGCCTGGTCTATTGGGATCTTTTGATGTAGGGGTTGGGCATGTTGGTTCTAGGACTTCCATAGGTGCCACTGGAGCTGGCACATGTAAAGCCTTGCATGTGGGATGATCTTCACTGCTATCGCCAGAGGTCCAAGTTGAGGTTGTGCTTGCTGCTGAGATTCTGCGGGCTAGTGTGATGATTTTGCCTATCTGGTATGGTGGGAGGAAGACCATGGCGTGTGTGGTATGGATGTCAGCTCCGATGAACTCAAGTGTTTGGGTGGGATCCAATTGTGACTTGCCGGCGTTAATGAGAAAACTGAGGGTGCAGAGAGAGGCCATGGTTTGGATCACCACCAGGGCCTCTAGCTTCAATGGGGCCACAATGAGCCAGTCATTGAGGTAGGGGAACACTCAGATCCCTTTTTTTCAGAGATACGTTGCTGCTGCCATCACACACTTTGTGAAGACTCTTGGTGCAGAGGAGAGGCCGAAGGGGAGGGTCCACTTTTGGTAGTGTTGGTCATTCACCAAGAAGCACAAGTGCTTCTTTTGTGACAGGTGGAGTGGAATGTGTGTGTATGCATCTTGAAGGTCCAGTGACACAAGCCAGTCATTCTTCTGGATCAGGGGAAGAATGGTCCTCAGCGAGTGCATTCATAATTTTTTTCTGTAAAAGCACTTTTTGAATTAGTGAAGGTTGAGGACTGGACACCATCCCCCTGACATTTTGGGGTGAGGAAATAGCGTGAGTAGAAGCCATGGACAATCTGTGAGCGAGGGATGAGTTCTATGGCTCTGCAGATTGATGAGGGTTATTTCAGTTCACTTGAGCATCAATTTTTAGAGAATTTGTTCTTAGATACACTTCTTCTGTGAGGGTTAGTTTACTAAAGTTCTAGTTTTAAAGTTCTCATTCATCATTGCTTTGTTACAGAAATACTGGAGAACATACATGATACCTATTATAGGCCAGAGTTCAGAGCTCTATACTTTGTCTCCATCTGCTGGCTAATGGGCACAGTCCATGTCTTACAAACTGGTCTGGTTGGACTTGAAGAAAGAAAATTAAGACCAAATTTCTTCTTACAAATTTAACCACAGCAGAACTAAAATGATCATCTGCCACAAATAATAACATAATCCTTGTCCTTTACTTGAGCAAGTGCATATATCACCTCTTCTGCTGCAATCTGACTAAACATTTCCCATAGGGCGAAAACAAACCCACTATTTCCACCTCAAGAGAATCTTCGATAAATCCCACAACACTGGCCACCTTTGATCTACTGGCAGACATCTTATCTTTAAAAAAAAGTATCAAAATTCTCTGCTCTCACCTTCGTAACTTTATGTGAAATCAATGATTTCATCATCTTTAAAAGCTCCCTAGGGTGACTGTTAGCAATTTTAAGTTTGTCAACTAAAAAAGCCTGCTGTGCATTTCACACCAACGCTTTCTAGCGTTGAAGTGCCTCATAATATAAATTTCTCTTGGTAGAGCTTGTTTGTTCCCACCACCTATGTTCCACCCTCTTTTCTTCCCTTTTGTTCTTGAAACGGCTTTGATGAAAACCAAGCAGTTGGCTTCACTCTGTCTACAAGTCTCTTGACTACCTTCAAAGGGGCAGGCCATCCATGATTTTATCCAAAGAATCCCACCAATTGTTAGCTGACTTATTAGATGCAAATGATATTGCCAACTGATTTTCCTACCATGTATAAGGAAATCTTTTAATTCAAACTTGCCTGCACAAGGGTCTTCTCAGAAGAAAGCCTTGTCTTAACCCTTATTATTCACATTAAAGAAAAAACTAATAAATAATGATCAGACCAAGGCACTGCTGTATTCTCTAATCTAGCAAGAGCCCTTGAGTAATCATTAAGTGAATGAACAAAGGCCAGATCCAGCATGTGTCTGACTGTATGAGTTGATCTCATTACAATTTGGCTAAACCCTAAAGCTGACATGGAAGACAGGAAAAATTCCAACTATAGATGATGACTAATTAACATGAAGACTGAAATCACCACCCACTATCAAAAATTTCAAATCCACTGGCATTGTGATAACCAGCTCTACTAAATAAAACACAGCATGTTAACCGCATTAACCGTTAGGAGGTAATTTTACAAAGTCTTTCCTGTGTGTATGGGGCCCCATACGCCATGCAAATAACAGCTGGTCTGGGCTTCCAAGATAGTATTTTTAAACAACACCCATGCTTGATGTAAATCCATAACCTTTGCAGCTGCTTCTTTTAGTTTTTCTTAACTATTTTCCTAATTTTATCATAGTCTCTCTTTTGAAAGTTAAAAGGTAGAGCTGTGGATTTCCTTGCCACCCTTCCTCCATTTATTAAATTAAACACGATCATGCTATGATCACTATTGCCAACAGCCCCAACACTCTTATCTCTTGCACCAGATCTTGTATTCCACTAAGGACTAGGTCCAAAATGACTTCCCCTCTGGTATGTTCTTGAACCAGCTGCTCTAAGAAGCAGTAATTTATTTCATCTGTAAACTTTATCTCCGTAGCATGTCCTGCCATGATACTGACCCAGTCGATAATGGGGTAATTGAAATCAACCATTATTATTACTGTACTGTAACTTTTGTTAGCTTCCCTGATTTCTTTGAGCATTTCATGATCCATTTGTTCACTCTGGCCAGGTGGTCGATAGTACACCCCCACTGCCATCGCCTTCCCCTTCTTACATGGAATTTCAATCCATAGAGATTCTGCAGTGAATTTTGTTTTCTGCAAAACTTTAATCCTTTGTGACTCAATGCTCTCTCTAACATAGAGTGCAACCCCACCACCAATTTGATCAGCTCTATCAGTACCTGGCAAGTTCCCAAAAGTATACAGATTCCATGCTGCTTGTCCAATGGGTAAGCAGTGGATTTCCCTAGTCCTCTTTAATAATATTTAATGGACTTTTCCTCCAGAAACTTTTCCAAACCTCTTTTAAATGCAGTTTGTCATGAGGCTGGAGCTAGAAAAGAAACAGTGTTGAAAAAAACTCCTGATTTTCATGGAACTCAGAAAAGGCAGAGAGCGCAGTTCCAGCGCAGCTCAGCCAGAGGGCGCATGAACAATTACACAGTACCTGAAGCAACGTGCTCTAGCATTGATCACATTAATAACAAGCAGTTTCACCTGTCCTCAAACTCAGAAGGTGCAAACCAGAAATCTCTTTATAAAGGAAACCAGATGATCAGTGAAACAGAAACAGGAGGAGGCAAGAGCAAGTGCTGGTAAAGTGGCAAGAGCGAGGTCAGAAGGACCGGCAGCAGGACCAGTGAGAGAAGCCTGGAAGAGGAAGGCTTCCATGTGCAGCCAACTCAAGGAGACAGAATCCAAAAGAGGTATTCTCAAAGGGATAAAGTCCAGAGAGGCCAAAGGTATTGGAACGGAGTCCAAAGCCAAGCAAACCAAAGAAGCAGCTTGCCTGATGAAAGCAACTCTCCTAGCCCAAGTAAGTCTCCTATGCTAAACCAGAAAGGCACAAGGAAAGGAGATTCCTTCTACAGTGATACTTTTGCCAAGAAACACAGAGAGTGGAAATCCACGTCAGGTTTTCCTGGTAACTCTGATTGTAGAGCAGTGCACAGAACAGCTTGTCAGCCTGAGAAGCTACGTCGCAAGCTGAGTCCTGGGTGTGACAGCCTACAGAAGCCAAGGTATGAAAAGCCTTTCATTATAAGGGAAAGTTTAAGTGATGAAAACCTTATGGAAATAGATAAGCCTCAGAAAGTTAGAAGAAGTAAAGCTAACCTTTTAAAAGTACTTCCCAACAGTGTGATAAGGAAGTTGTATGAGAAACAGAAGAACCCCTGTGAGGAGTTAACAGATACTGAAGACAGTCATAGCATTGAAGAAGGTAGTGACCCAGAATCAATGGACTGTGATTGTGAAACCAGTGTTCCCATTCCTCAGAGTGAACCAATGGAATGTAACTTTTGTTCAAGAGCTAGCTTGATTGCCTTGCTAGATGTATAGAGAAAAGAGAACTCTGCATATGGTGAAGTTGATAACCATTTGTTTCCTGATGTTAATTTCTATTGATTTGAAAGAAGCCTTAACCCAGATAAACAGTTAATTGTGAAGCCTACAACCCTTAACTGTTTATTTAACGGTGGAACCTTTTTGTTAGCGGAAAGAATTACCTTCATTTTCTTTTGTGTCTTATTGAACCTAAGCGTTGACCGGGGAAATAAAGCCTTATTACCCTACACTTTGGCGTAGATTGTTCTTTATAAGGAGTTCTGCACTACAAGGACCAGAAGCCTCCTGGTCCTTCAGCTCCACCACTCCTTAAAATAAATTAAATGTCACCGGACTCCCTTATTTCCTACGCCAGTAGGGGCGCCTAGGGACAAGTTACACTAACAGCTTTTACTACATCCTCTGGTAACGAATTGCAGATTTTGCTTACGTGTTGAGTGAAAAAATATTTTCTTCAATTAGTCTTAAATGTGCTACTTTGTAACTTCATTGCATGTCCCCTAATCTTTCTAGTTTTTGAAGGGGTAAACAACTAATCTACATTTACCTGTTCCACTCCATTGATAATTTTATAGACCTCTATCATATCTCCCCTGAGCCATCTCTTTTCCAAGTTGAAGAGTCCTAACCTTTTAAGCCTTTCCTCATAGGAGTATCTTTCCATCCCCTTTGTCATTTTAGTGGCTCTTCTCTGTACCTTTTCTAATAACGCTATATCCTTTTTAAGATATGGTGACCAGAAGAGCACACAATATTCAAGATGTGGTCGCACCATGGAGCAAAACAGAGGCATTATAATATCCTTGGTTTTATTCTCCATTCCTTTCTTTATGATTCCTAGCATTCTTTTTGGACAGAGGGTTTCAGCATATCATCCTTTTCCGGGGCGATGATTCCTAATGTGGAACTTTGCATCATATAACTGTAGTTTAGGTTGTTCTTCCCTAACTGCATAACTTTCACTTGGCCACATTAAATGCCATCTGCCATTTGGACGCCCGGTCTCCCAATTTATCAAGGTCCTCTTGCAATTGTTTACAATCCTCTTGTGTTTTAAGAACTTCGAATTATTTGGCGTCATCTGCAGATTTGATCATCTCACTTGTTGTTCCCATTTCCAGGTGATTTATAAATATGTTAAAAAGAAGCAGGCCCAGCACAGATCCCTGGGGTACTCCACTATTCACCTTTCACCATTGAGAAAATTGCCCATTTAACCTTACTCTCTATTTTCTATCTTTCAACCCTCACAGGCTGTGGCATGGAAGAAGCAAGAGCATCCAGAGCAGAGGAGAGTGCAGAGTTATAGGAAGCTACTGCCTCATCAACAGACTCCGATAACACAGTGCAGGAAAGAGGTGATGAGACAGTAGTGGAAAGAGCCCATGGGTTGATATCATGAAAATTCCTAAAGAGGTTGGAGGAGTAGGCGAGACTGAGGGGGGGGGGGGGGGGAGAGGTGATGAAGAGTGAAACTTAGCTGGTGATGGTCAGATAAAGGAAGAGCTGAGGTACAGAGATCTGTGGCAATGCTGGTGAGAAGGAGCAGTAGAGCACAGTTGGAGGTTGAATGAGGTGGTAAGGGGAAGGAGCTTTAAAGCATGAGGGTCAGAGGGGTTATCAACACGAATGTTAAAATCCCCAAGAAGAAGGGAGGAGGAAGATGAATCCAGAAAGAAGGAAAGCCACAAGTCAAAGTCGCGAGAAAGGTAGAAGTGGACTTGTCAGGAGATTGATAAATGACAACTATCCGGAGAGGTAGTGCAATGAAAAGATGGCTGGAGTGAACTTTAAAGGAGAAAAAGGTGTGAGACGGGCTGAAGCAGGGGTTGAAATTGGCAGGAATGAGAGAGTAGAAACTCAATATCACCATCACAGCCAATGGAAGGAGGTGTATGGGAGAAGTGGTAGCTGTCAAGACAGAGGGCAGTGATTGAAGCCGACTCTCTAGGAAGAAGCCAGGTCTCAGTTAGAGCAAGAAGATGGAGATATTAGAGATAAAGAGATCATGAATAAAGAAAGCTTATTTGAGATGACGTGTGCATTCCACTAGGCACATGAGAGAGGCGGGGAAAAGGAGAGGAATATGAATAAGATTTGAAGAGCTGCATGCGGATCTGCTTTGAGAGTGTGAACAAAAATCTATGGGGGCCAGGGTTGGGATTGATATCCCCAGATGAGAGAAGGAGAAGGAGCAGGAGAGTGCGGGGCAGAGAGGTGGCAGCATGGTGGTAACAAGGGTAAGGATCTTTCAGAGAGAAAGGAGATGGCTGAATGAGAGGATCAAAAATGGTGAAGTTCAAGAGTGGATGATAGTGTAGATAACAAGATGGCAGGAGATGTGAGGATAGTAAAGAAGGAATGCTAAAGGAGAGGATTTGAAGTCATTGGTTTGAGAAGGCAGGAGAGGAGCAAGAAACAGCCAGCAGAGGATAGCAGCGGGCTGAACAATATTAGAAAAAATTCAGATAAGATACAAAACACACTAAAAATGATAACTAAATATATCTATATCTATAGACAAAGAGGCTCAAAACTCATAACAAGCAGGGAGACGATTGGACTCTCTATTCAAATCGTCTCACTGCAGGAGGAGAGCATGCACAACCTCCAGAGTTATCATATTTAGGGCATCATGTTCTCTTTTGCTCTTGTACATATCAATTGAAGAACTGTTTTGTTTTTTTCTTTGATTTTAGTTTTGTCTTTTTTTTTTAATTTATATTTTAAATTGGCAACGCATGTACCAACTAGCATAATGGATTGCACTTTTTGTTGATACTCTAAAAATCCAACACAGTAGCGTGTTAATGTTAAGATTTCCTAACCCCTCCTGACATGTTTGCCTATTTTCTAAATTAATGGTTAACCCTACTAAGCAGGAGATGTTTCCAATTACACTGAATCCTGAGGTGCCATGTGTGTAGTTTCTTAGGGGGGGGATTAAAACTAAGGGACAGGGAGATAAAGCGACTCCCTCAAGGTTGCATAGAGAGACTAGTTCAGAATCTTCAGTAGAGAGCGTCTCTGGAGCAGGAAGAGGTCGTAAAGAGAATAGTACAGAAGCTTCAGGAGTAGAGAACATCTCTGGCGCAGGAAGAGGTCGTACAGAGAATAGTACAGAACCTTCAGGAGTAGAGAACATCTCTGGCGCAGGAAGAGGTCGTACCGAGAATAGTTCAGAATCTTCAGGAGTAGAGAACGTCTCTGGCACAGGAAGAGATCATGGTAAACCTATGCATGGTCCCACTGCAGTAGGAAATCAATCACAGAAATTAATTAAAAAGTTAAAGGAGCTAACTCTGGTTATGTTGACCCATGTTAATATAAAATACGTAGATAATGTACTACTACTTATGACACAAGATGTATATTTAAATTGAGAGGGCTTAGAAAGAGAGGCTGCCAAAAACTGAAAGACAGAAGCATTCTACCAGAGGAAAAGCTGCAAAATGCAACTGATGAAAATTTAATTGCCATAATCAAAGCAAAGTAGTATGTAAGCGATAACCTCTTAAAGCAAGAGCTGCTGTAGAAAGAGATAGATGAAATCCAGACAAGAACAGCAGACGGAAGGCTAGTGCAGAGAGAGAACGAGGAGAACCCAAAAGAAGGTATCAAAACAGGCAGAATAATTACATAGTAACATAGTAAAGACCAGTATGGTCCATCTAGTCTGCCCAGCAATATGACAGGAGTAGGTGCACCCCTTCCCATGTCTTTGTTTAGGGGTGCTGGGAGTAGGTGCACCCCTTCTCGTGTCTTTGTTTAGGGGTGCACCCACCAGGAGCAGGTGCACCCCTCCCCATGTCTTCACCCCTCCCCATATCTTTGTTTAGGGGTGAACCTACCGCTCCTCCCCCCATCGCTCCATGTAGGACACCCCTATTTGTTGAGAAATTAGATGGTTCCATTTATTTTGATTTAGACTTGTTGCTGTAAATTAAAAATCATAACAAGTTAAGCACCACTAAAACAAGGATGTAACACAGGCGGGTAAGAGTAATGTAAGGCAGGCCAGGAAGCCAAGTAAAAGAGAGAAAGACCAGGAGATGAAAGAGTTGGTGGCTGAGGTTTTGGCCTATGTGGAGGGGGTACATATGCTGAGGTCCAAGAAAGGGGAACACTACCAAAGCTGAATCTGACACTAGGAATAACCTAGTGGTTAGAGCAGTGACTTGGTGACCAAAGAGACCAGTGTTCAAATCCCGGTGACACTCCTGGTGGCCTTGGGCAAATCACTTAAATCCCCATTGCCTCAAGTACAAACTTAGATTGTTAGCAGAACAGGGAAATACCTACTGTACCTGATTGTAACTCACCTTGAACTATTACTGTAAGACATGAATTAAATGTTAAATAATAATAGAGCATGATAAGTAATATTAATAAGGATATACCCTGAATAAGGGACCATTTATAATATAAAGGCAATTAATCAGATACAGTATAATGCAGCAAACATCATTGAGAGAGTCCTACTAACAAGGACAAAAGGCCAGAAGAAAAGGAAAAAGATAATGCAACCTGGTGGTCAAAAAATAGAAAAAAACATATCGGGGGGTCAGGTCCACAGCGGTGACATTGAGCTGTGGGGTTTTTTTTAAGGAGAAGAAAAGTTGGAGGCTTTGCAGCTCTTGGGAGGGCTGCGAGAGGTGGCTGAGTCAGCAGAAATGTTTTGATTTGTGCAAGAGCAGGAGCAGTTGCCAGGAAGGTGCTGCTCAGGGATGGAAGCTGGCGGCTACAAGAATTTTTTTGTAGGAGTCATGGAGAGACTACAGCATGGTCCTGGGGTGAGCCATGTTCCCAGAATCTATCTGGGAATTGGCCTGAGTGCCGTGGGGGTTCTGGGCCTGCGATCGGGGAGCCGCGGGTGTAGCGGCTGTCCCGGATCACAGGGGGGAAGTGTTTGTTGGCATCGAGGGAAGCTGTGGGTGTAGCAGCTGTGGGATGCTGGCAGGGGGACTCAAGAGCACCAGAATTAGGGCTTAAATGGCCCTTATTTAGAATTTGGCCACCGGGGAGGAGGCAGGTGGGCAGGAGACCTTGGAACTGGGTCCAGTTGGTGCCAGAAAAGGGATCTGGTGGTGTCAGGGAAGGCACCAGACTGTCAGAGGGCCTGTTGAAGCTTTGGGCCTTTTTAGGCCACATTAATAGGAAGTGGAGCCAGCCTTAATGGAACAAGGTTCCTCAGAAATGGCCAAAAATGGCTGAAAATAATAAATTAAATATTTTAAAATCAATTAAAAAAAAAATACTTACAAAGCAAGCATATAAGCAACCCTTAGTGTTAGTTAACATAATATTAAATGACACAAAAGAGACCAAAGAGAAAATAATGAAACAAACCACTATCACACAGCCCACTAAATGGGGAGATATATCAAGGAAACAATATACATACAAGGAAAAAAAAGAGCCAAATGGCTCTAAAAAACAAACACAGCCATTAAATTATGCCCTCCAATCTCCTCTCAAATTATTTGTCTTGTCCCTCCTTACCATCTAAAAAAAACACCAATTGTGAAGAATCCAAAAATACATATCGAGATCCCTGAAACGTAACTAAACATTTACAGGGGTACTGAAGACAAAACGTAGCCCCAGGGGCCAACGCTCTAGGCTTCAGAGCCAAAAAGGCCTGTCTCCTAAGCTGTGTAGCCCTGCTGACATCTGGAAATAATTGAACTTTAGCGCCACAGAACATTGCTACCTTATTTTTAAAGTAACTCTCAAATACAGCAATTTTATCCTGTTCAGAAATAAAGGTTACAACTAGAGTAGCTCAGGACGCTATCGTATCCTGTGAATCCTCCAGGAATCTGGTCAAATCAAGGTCAGGATGATCCTGAAGTGAGTCAAACTCACCAGAGGGGCCACTAAAGATTTTCTGTCCTGTTAAATAATACAATTTAGAGATGAGAATGGAGTCGGCAGAAGCCAACCCCAGAACCTCTCTAAAGTACGTCCGTAGCAAAGTCTCAGATGAAAAGCAAATGGCAAACAGGAAAATTTAACAAACGAATATTTTTAACTCGAAACATGTTTTTATATAATTCCATTTTATGATGCATAATTAAGCTATCCTTAATACCAGAAGAATTGACAGCTTGAAGAGATAGACACTGACTTTCACATTTAGAAACCTGATTGAGCAAACCCCCCACCTTATCTTCAACTAAACTCAGCTTTGTAGTGATCTCCAAAGAGAAAGTACAAAGCTGAGAAACCGTGGGCACAAGTGTATTCTCTATTTGTGTCAGTACCCTCCAGATATCCGCCAAGGTAACCTGATCCTCGGGTACATCCTTAGCGTCACAAGGGGTAGAAAACCAAGAAACAAGTTTCAGCTTTCCATCCGGCTCTACCAGCATATTTTGCTGAAACTGAACCCCCACAGCGTCAAGAATAGGTGGAGAGGAACAAAATGGAGGAGAAGGTGGAGAACGGTCCGGAGAACTCAGGGATGCCCCAGGGGACTGAAGAACCAAAAAGTCAGAGTCTGCAGGCAAATTACATCCAGCCGTTACCTTAAGATGTCGATCCATAGGGCCAATAACTGGCTCATTGAGAGCTGTAGAAACCACTTTCTTCTTCCGCTTACCCATGGAGTTATCCTAATACACTGCAGATTCCTGCTCCTGCACCTCCTGCGGTACTCCAAGGGACTCCCAATGGGCCGAAAATGCCCCTTGTATCTTGCCCCTTGGATCGCACCCACTACAAGCGCCTACAGCAGCGCCTAACGGAAGCAATCTTTAAGGAGGCCCCCGATGATGTCGGGGCCGCCCAGACAGGAGCCTGCCGCCTCCGGTCTCCTCCTCTGTGCACTCACGCTCTCCCCAATAATAAATTAATTTTAAAGATTTTTAGAGGTGCAAGAGGGGAGAAGGTGGTCTAGAGAACCCTAAAAAATGTCTGTTATTTTTGAAAGCTCATTTTAGCCACGATTAGCAGCAGAAGTCAAAAGGGATGTGGCCTACATCGGGAATAGCCCGATATAAAAATCATTAAAATGTAAAGTTTTAAACTTGTAAAAGGTCTTTGGGATATGTATGGAGGTCAGGGAATAAATAAAAATGATTTTTATAAAGATTAAAGCTAGTTTAAAGCAGTGTTTTGCTCTGGTTGAAAAAGTGAAGCCAAAATGTTTAAAAAGTATTAAACATGGTTGAAATGTTGAGCTAATGTGATTTCCATGTATATTTGGAATAAAGATTGTGAAAAAATGTTATATTTAAGTATAAAAGTAAGTTTAAAACTGTCTAAATGCCAGGATGTCGAGGAGAGGGAGCAGTGATTTCCAATAACAACAGTGTTGCAAAGAGGCACAGCTGAGGAGCTGTTAGATGACACAGTTTGTGAAAATCCACTCAGAATTATCCCAACACGGTGATGAATTAAATCAGATATAAAAATAATCACAAAGAAATCCCTCAAAAAATGTAAACATAAATATATTTTTTTGTCGGAGCATACTGGGGGAGGAAAGAACTTATATCTATCCACTCCAGGCGGTGAACTCCATTTTAATCATTTAGGTAAACTCAAAGCAGTCACTTAACTTAGTATCAGTGAAGATATGTCGAAGCTCAATCCGTAGTCAGGCACCAGCAACAAAGCACGATGTGCACGTTTCGGGGTCGATTCCCTGTATCAAGTGCTGATTTCATGTGCTGCCAACTGTCGTCAAACACCGGATGCTAAAACATCTTATTTTTCAAGGAACCAGTTCATTACAATTGGCCGGGTTGTTCTATAACTCCAACGAGAACCACCAATCATAGAAGGGGAACCCCACTGAAATCGGGGAAACCCTACTACGTGTTGGATGACCTCACATCAGGCTGAGCCAGTCAATCTCCCTATTCAACCCAGAAGGGTGGACCGAATTTAGCCGGTAAATCCAATGCTGTTCCTGCCATTGCAAGCGGGCTAGCCGGTCTCCCCCCTCTGGGATCCTGAGGTACATGATCAATTATAGACCATTTCAAGTCCATAAATGTATGTTTAAATAACAGACAGTGCTCCACAACTGGTGCTGTAAGAACCTGTTGTCGTAACCGTGACGCATGTTCATGTAATCTCACTTTGATCAGACGGGAAGTTCTACCAACATATATCAGTGCACATGGGCATTGTAATATGTATACAACAAAGGTGGAACAGCAGATAGTGAGCCACCTCCGCTCAAACGAATAACCTGTGCCAGGATGAGTCCAGGTCAGCCCTGATAGAGTTGTGGAACAGTGTATACAAGAATTACACGGAAAATGTCCCCGATCATCCAAAGCAAGGACAGATGATCTGTCAAATGGGGAGGTGGATCTGACCAGCAAATCTCTTAGATTAGAGCCTCTAGAAAACGCTATCATTAGAGATTTATGAAAACATGTGTGTAAGCCCAATATCGGCCAATGTTTTTTAAGTATTTGGACAATGTCCATGCTGAGTTGCATAAAGGGAAGGGTGCCAACAATAACATCAGGGGCTTCAGTAGATGTGGATGTTGTTGAACCTCCATCCAGAAGCTACTTGCGATGAATGTGAGAGGCCCGACAGTATGCCCTATCCACCACTTTACTGGGATATCCCCTCACAAGTAATTGTCATTTGAGATCAGCTGCATGGACTTTAAAATCGGCGGTGGTGGAACATAACCGCCGTAATCTCAGAAATTGTCCAAACGGGAGTCCCCTACGTAAGGGGCCTGGATGAAAACTTTGGTAACGTAGCAAGCTGTTTCTCTGTACACTTTTCCTGAATAGAGTGGTTTTCAGTGTGGCCCCATCCTTAAAGATCAGCAAGTCCAAAAATTTGATTTTATCAAAATCAATATGGGCCGTAAAAGAAATGTTACATTTCAAAGTGTTTAGCCAGGATACAAACTCATGAAGTTCAGATAAAGTGGACGACCATAGGAAAAATATGCCATCGAGGAAACATTTCCAAAAAGGAATATGTTCAAATGATGGGGAATTATATAAGAATTGTTTCTCTAAATCCGCTAGATACAAGGTGGCCACAGAAGGGGCCACTGTTGTCCCCATTGTGATGCCAAAAATTTGTTGGTAAAATTTACCTTCTGATAAAAAATAATTCCTCGTCAGAACTAACTTCATCAGATCTAGCAAAAAAGCGTGAGGAAGACATGAGGGAGCCTATGTGAACAGAGATGACAGAAGGGACAGGACTTCGATCTGATCAATATTAGTATATAGGGCAGCGACATTTAAAGTGACTAAATAGAAATCACATGATGAACTTGGTATAGTGGCCAATTGTTGTAAGAAGTGAGTCGAATCACGTATGAAAGATCTTACCAAAGTTGCTTCCTTTTGTAGAAAGGCATCGCAAAATTTAGACAGTGGTTCTAAAACAGAACCCTGACATGATACTATGGGCCTGCCAGGGGGCAAAACCAGAGTTTTATGTATTTTCGGTACCATATAAATAATTGGAACTTTCAGATGAAGTGTAAACAAAAAATTGTGTTCCTTCTGAGTGATCTAATCATAAGTTAAACCCATAGATACCAAAGATTTAATCTCAGCCTGTAATTGCTGAGTGGGATCCTCCTTAAGAACCATATAAGTACGGGTGTCCAAAAGATGCGCCCTAAGAGTTTGACAATAATCAGTTGTAGACTGAAGGACAATCGCCCCCCCCCCCCTTTATCCGCATTACGTATAGTAATCGTTGGGTCCTCCCTCAGTTGTTTCAAACAACTCCTGCTGGTACTATCCAAATTAGAAAAACATGACAGTGGAGACCTTTCCAAATGCTGAAGATCATTCAAAACAAGAGTCTGAAAAGTGACTATGGAGGGGTCTGCCAATTCAGGTGGTACACACCGGGAAGGTGGTTTAACCACAGACACATCCGGAGTAGTTACTTTGTCACTGAAAAAATGTATGATTCTGAACTTTTGAAAAAACTTACAAAGACACACTCGCACAGTTTGTGAAAAAGCATGTCTGCTGTCAGAGAGTGGAAATGATTTGAGTAAAATCCTCAAATGAGACCCACAGAAAAATTATATACAAATAATTTATGAAAGTGGGGAATTAGGTGTTTTTTTAGGGGAACCTTGGGTTTATTTAATCATGGCATCAGCAGTAGTAAGGACACTAATAGAATGATGGCGGGAATGTCAGTGATAAGGGAATGTGAGCGTCAGTTGGAGCTTGGATAGAATGAGTGTAGATTCACATTGGTGTGTCTGGCAGCAGGATCCTGTTTTTGAATGCTTTGGTTAAAGGACTGGATGTCTGAGAGAAAGTGAGAGTATTTGAGAAGAGCCTGAATGAGAGAGAGAGAGTGATTTTGGTGATGTTTGGTTTTGCTAGGAAGTGACTGGAGAGATTTAATTTAAGGGGAAAGAAAGGTGAGAGAGAATATGAAGGGACTAGAGGAGGAAAATATTTAGTAGTTCAAAGGCTAGAAGTAAGAAAAATTAGATTTTATATAAATTTTTGAGTTTTAACTGTAAGAAGGTTAGAGCCAGAACCTTTAAAAATAGTCTGCGCTAACATGGAGGGTAATACTTAGGAGTACATGTTAAAATTGTAAAACCCCATTAAAGGGGTAATTTGGGTAGATTTAAGGAAAATCAGAGATATACTTACCTGGGTTTGTGAGGTTAGAGGTTGAGAGAGTAAGAGTAAGAGAGATGTTTGAAAGGTGTTGGATATGCAAAGGAAGGAAGGGAAAGAGAGAGAGTGAGAGAATTTTATCTATGAATGAGAGTGAGAAGAAGTGATAAGTGAAAGAAAGGGTGACTGAAGTGGATAGTGAGGAGAGTAAATGGGATATGATCAGAGACAGGAAAGCACAGCAAACTTGCCGAATTATAATTTATTCCTGAATTGGGACTTTTCCCCTTGGAGTAGAAAGATTAGGACAAGATTCTTTCTGGGAGGTTTAGGGGATGAGTATCGTGGAGGATTAGGTTTAGCATAGCGCTATATAAATGCTAAATAATAGTAGTAGTAGTAGGGTAGGACAAAGTGGTGCTGAAGACCAGCTGCACATTGGAGAAAGAATTGAAGTTCTGTAATTCCAGAGCTGATGATGCCGACCCACTAAGGAAGGATCTGAAGACATTGGGCTCCAATGTGGAAGACAACCAGATAAATACAGACCTTGTGCACTTACGCAAACTGAATATTTGAGCTCAAATATATATAGTTAGCCAGAGCCTAGTAAAGCTCTAGGAGACTCTGATGCAAAGAAACACTCATTTGAAAAAAAACACTGTTTATTCATTACAAAGAAAGAAAGGTTGTTTAGAAACCCGTTTCTTCGAAACTTTCATTTCATGAACAATGGCAACAAATGTAGACATATGTTACACATTTAAATACTTGCCTGAATTGTAAAAGACCCTTAGAGTAATAATAAAATTTCTTGTATAAACATCTAACACGCCAGGGCCTGATCCTTTAGTTATATGTTTTTTTTATCCTACCTATTGTTCTCCAAAACTCTTCAAGAGTGGGGTATTCTAGCAAGTCTTAGGGGTCTGTTTACTAAGCGGTGCTAGCGGCTTCCATGTGAAATCGGAGCTACAGCCCCATTGAATAAAGGGGCCGAGGCTCCGATTTTGTGCGGAAGCCGCTAGCGCCCCTTAGTAAATAGACCCCTTAGTGTTCATGCACCAGCTGCCCTCTGTAGAGACAAATAATATCATCACCTCTGCCTAACCGTGTAACAATAAAATAAAGGGGAAACAACTGTTATATTGCCTCCAGAGACGGCAGTGGCCTGCAGTAATAACCCCTCCTTGTAAAAACATATAGAGGAAAAAATACATTTACTGTGTGCTGAGGTGTCACTGATAAATGAGTAACGCAATGGACTGAGGATACCAGAATAATGGGAAAAATCCAAAAGCTCAAACTGAAGTATACTGTACTGAGAGAAGATCTCGATTTCATAAACTCCAATAACAAATTGAATGAAAGCAACAGCAGCAAAAACACGAAAGCTCTGAAAATAAAATAAAAAGGAGAGATGCCAAAATAAATTATTCAGACAGAACCCAAAGTGGTTCTACAGGGAATTGGAGAAGTGTTTAATGTGGTTAAAACACCGCCAACCAAAGCTGAAACAGAAACATTCTAGAGAAGTTTAAATGAAGATCCAATGGAGAAAAGATGCAGAACAGTAAGCCAACATAGAGAAGATCATGAGAAAAGCAAACTTCAAAACTATAAAAAGGCCTGAAGCGATAACTAAAGAATTGGAAACTAGGCTATCAAGAGCCCCAAACTGTAAGAACCCTGTTCTTGATGGAATGCCCAGCTTTTGGCTTAAATGTTTAACATCCCCCCACCAAGATTTGACAAACTGCAAAAATCAATTGTTCAGACAGCCAGAATTAATATCACAATGGTTAACAGAAAGAACACTTCTCCTTTCAAAAGAAAACCCAGCTAACATCCCTAAAAACTCCTAGCCAACAATTTGCTTACCTACAAGGTACAAATTGTTCGCTGCAATAGATGCAATAAATGCTAATAATATTATAACAGTAGAACAAAGGGACAATAAAAGAGGAGCACATGGAACCAAAGACTAGATGATGCTGAATGAACATACTGACGAGGCCACGGGCAGGGTCCCGGCGGCCGAACCTAACCGGGCGCGCGGCCGGTGCGAGGATCCTGCGCGCGGCCAAGTTGGCTTGCGTTCATTGGCTCCCGGCGGTTGCTGCCGTGCGGGAGCCAATCCGATTGAAGCATCCAGCGTGGTGGGGAGTTTGGGCTTGGCGGGCAGCCTCCGCGTGGTCATTCTCAGCGGAGGCTGCCCGGGGTGCCAGCGTTTCCTGCTCTCTCCCTGGTGAGTGTGTTCGGTTGATGCCAAGGGTATTGAACTTTGCCTGTTGCTGATGCTGCTATTTGGGGAGTCCCAGTTTGTCACGGAACAATCCGGTTTTGCTTGGTTTGTGTCTGGGGGTTTTTTATGCCGTGCGTGCTCGGCGGCTGCGGCGGGGGTCGGGAGGTGGAGCAGGGGGGGGAGACGGGGGGCTGCCTGCGGGCCCCCTTGCGCAGACTTCCGTCCTCATGCCCGGCATAGCCCTTGCCGCGCTGTCCTTGGGGCTTCCGTGCGGGGACGTCACCGTCCCGGGGCTTTCGGCGGCGTGAGCGGTTCGTGGCCGGGCGGGTGGAGACGGTGAGCAGCAGGGACCTGATGGGAGCGGGGTGGGCAGCTCCTTAATGCCCCCGGTCTGGCCGGCAGCTTGGACGGAGCGGCGGCTCTGCAGTGGGGTCGGGAGGAATGCCGGGGGGGTGGGGGGGCGTGTGTGGGGGAGGGCAGCGTGCTGGCTTCGGGGTGAAGGCCGCTGCACACTGGGGCAGTGGTTTGGGCCTGTTCCCCACGATTGCTGCGGTGGCATGCCGTCACTTCGCGGATCCCGGGGTCGATTGCAGCGTCCAGGTCAGTCTTTGTGCACAGGGCCCAGTCAGTCAGGGTATCTCATGTACTGTGGAAAGTGTCTCCAGAGAGATATGGAGCGGGCGGGGGGCTGGTTGTGGGCGTTCAGGGCCCCTATCGGTGCTGCCCTCGGGCGGGGGAAGGGGGGGCATGGGGGGGTGCCGTGCACTGGACCCCCTTCACGGGGGGGTGCCGTGCACTGGACCCCCTTCACGGGGGGCTTGTTGGGTTCGCGGTGCCTCGCTCCGAAGGTGGGGTGGTCGGGGGGCGGCTGTGGGGGGTTAGGTGGCGAATGCTGGGGGGGGGGGAGCGAGAGGAGCTCGGGCAAATGGGGGGTATGCAGCTGGGTTGGGGGCCGTGCGGTATGGGGACACCTTGCTATTGTTGTGGGGAGTGGGTGGAGGCTTGTGGGGACTGGGCATGGGGAGCCCGGGAGTGGAGGGGGCTTTGTCGGGATTTAGTGGGACCAGTGAGGGGTGGGCCTCGGCCACTTGCTTGGTTTCCGGCGGTTCCCCTCCGTCCTCCCCCCCCCTGTTTTTGCTTATGTTTCCACAGGAGCCGGTGCCGAGGGCGCTGAAGCGGGCGCAGAGACGGGTGCTGCCGAGGCTGCATCCAGTGGTCGGCGCAGGAGACGGCGACGGCTGGCGGGGCGCTCCAACGGCGGTATGACAGTCCTGCTGCGGTGGATGCGGAGCGTTGCGAGTGGGGTGAGTGATTGGGCCCTCCGGGCGCGGGATGGCCGGTTGGAATCTCCAGGACAGGGGGGGGGGGTTTCGGCGAGGGAGCAGGCGATGTCATGGCTCGGTGTCGGCCCCCCTCCTCGTGTTTTCGTCGACCAGTTTGTGGCGAGCGACGTTCGGGGGGGTGACGGGAATGGGGGCGGAGGATGCGCCGGTGGGGCAGGATGCGTGGGTGGCGCGCGGGGGGTGGAGTGGGCTCGATCCTTTGGCTCCGCTCAATTTGGGATCCTATGGGCATGAGTGGATTCTGTTGTGAGGCGGGCGTGTGCGGATCCCGTTGGGTGGGGGGCATATGCGGCTTCTGTTGGGAGGCGTTCCGGCCCCGTGGAGTGTGGGCGGGACTAGGCTGGGCTGTTCATGGTCGGGATGGCGGGGGTCTGGAGAGGTCATGGGGCACCCGTGTTCAATGTTCCCTCTAATTTTCTGTAGGCTGTGTGCGCCTGAAATATCCGCTGGGTACAGCTTTTGAGGGACGGTTAATTTGTTGTGCGACACATAATGACACTTGGAGTCATATACTTTAAAATTTGACTACACGTCAGAATGCAGTATGTACACCACATTGATTTTAATCAAATTACATGAACAGAGACGATTACTAACTGCTGCTGGCAATTGCTAGTAATTACAATCATAATTTTAAATTTTTGGACGTCGGTGTGGTTTGCTATCAGACTCAGAGCCGTAATTTGGTGCGCTCCGTTGTACAGTTTGTGCGCTAGGTCAGCAAGGTGTATGCGGGCGCACCCGCGCTTAGCTTAAAGGGAACAGTGCATGTGATATATTTCCTTCTGGTTCGCCCATTTGTCTGCGTGGGTGGCGTGGCAGGGGGGGGCTGGGCGATGGAGGCAGTGGGGGGCGATTTGTTCTTTTCTGGCTTTCGGGCGGCCAGGTGGTACATGGGGGTGAAGGGGGGGCGGTGTCTACGGTGGTGGTGCACTGCGCCCCCCCCCCCACCGTTTTTTCTGTTGTTTGTCGGCGGGTTCTGGCGCTTCTGCGGGGTTGGGGGCGGAGGAGCTTCCGTGGGGGGGTATGATTCCCGGGCTCGTCGGCAACTGCGGGCGGATGTGGGTGTATGTTGCGATGGTGACTTCAGTGGTGTCCGGGGCGGCGGGATCGGGTTCTCCTGGGGGGTTCGGTTTCTGTGCATCGTTGGCTTGGACGGTGGAGATGGTGCCAGAAGCGGGTTGGGCTGCATTGCGGGCCCGGTTGGGATTGCCGCATTGGGGGACACGGTTGGGTTTGCCTTGCCTTTCGACTGTTGTTGGTGCCTTCAGTTGTGTTCCTTGTGGGGCTTCTGTTTTCAAGGGGCGTCTTACTTTGACATCTGCGGGCCCGGGGCGGCTCAGTCTCTGGTGTGTGCTTTGGCTGTTCAGTACCTTCCTGAGGTGGTTGCGGCAGTGGTGCATTAGTGGTTGTTTGCTGTTTGAGGGGCGTCGTCGACGGGGAAGGGCCAGGGAATGTGCCTTGGTTTCCGGGGACGAGAATCATGTCCAGGTGCGGTTTAGAATCGGTGGAGGTGGCTGCTCACCTGTGGCAGAAAGGGGGTCTGCTGGAGGTTGCCGGTTTGGGGTTGGGTGGTTACTAGGTTTGCCCTCCAGTGTGACTTTGCGGGGGGCTGCAGGCGTTGCTGGGCTTGTTGCTTTTGCATGCCGTGCGATACCGCTGGACAAGGTATTCGGGGCGGTTGGCTGTTGCCCGTGGGGGAGGGGGGTAGCTTCTACACCGTTCGATTGGGGTCGCAGATTTGTGGGGTTGCTTTGCGGTTCGGCAGTCGTTGTTCGGCTGAGCGCGGCGGGACATCGGTCTTGATGGGGGGGGGCAGTGCCCGTGTGGGGTTGCAGCTTACTCGGGTACGGCAGGGGGGGTTATGAAAGGGCGTGTACTCGGGTGGGGCCTGGGGGCGCGGGAGGCTGGCCCCAGTCTTGGCGGGTAGGGAGTTTGACTGCCGATATCTCCTTGCGAGGGGCGGTTTCTGGAAAAGGGGGGGGGGTTGTGGGAGTTAAGGGCGGCTTTCCTCCGCTGTCGTGAGGTGTTAGGGTGGTGCGGTAATGCGGCTGTGGGCAGGGAGTCCACGGTTACTGCCACCGGAGTTTGCCACCAGCGGGAGTAAGGACGGGTGTGGTGTGGGCGTCGCTGCCATGGACTGTGTCCAGTGGCGGAGGAGGCTGGACGTATCCGTTGGGGTGGGGACGGGATTGCTGCTCCTCTTTCTCATTGTTCCGGGGAGCGGTTTGGGTTTTGCTCAGGAGTTGACGGGCAGGGATCATGGGTCCCGGGGACGTTCTGGAGCACTGGCACGGGTGACTGGCTTAGTTGTTGCAGGGTCGGTATTCTTGGGCCTGTGGCTGGGGCGGTCAGCCGGATGGGGACTGGGTAGTCTCATTCTGGTCGTGCTCGGGGGCACCCGGGGGGGGCACTGCTTAGTGGATACATATGGTTGGATGACGGGTGGGGGGGTTTGCCATACCGGTAGTGCTTTTTGAGGTTGGACGGTTCCCAATTTACGGGGGGGGGGGGGCGGGTGTGGAGGCCTTCCCCTAGCCTTTCGCAGGGCTTTTCATATGGGGGTTGCCGGCAGATTTGGTTGGGCCTGAGTGCGGGGGTGGGCTTCACCGGCCCCGCGTTGGGGAGTCTGGGTGGTTCGGGCTGATTTGGCGAGTGTCAGGCTGGCCAGTGGGGGGACGATCGGGGGTGCATGGTCGGGGGATGTCGGCTGGGTGATGTGCCCGGGGCTGATGTGCGGGGATGCTGGTGGGTCCTCCCCAGGCGGGCTAGGGCTTCTTTTTGGGTGAGCGGGTGTTGACCCGTTTGGGACGGGGGATCTGGTGCCCGAGGTGGTCGGGCTGGCGCTGCGTGTGGTGGGGTGCAGAGCCTATGCATGCCCGTTTCCCTCTGTTTGCTGTGGGGTGGCTGCACAGGTCATATGGCACGCGGGCAGCGGGCGCTGTCGGGTGCCTAAGGGTCCTGTGCGGCTATAAGGGGGGTGGGGGGGTTGTGGGATTTCATTGTTCATTTCTTTTGCAGGTGGAGGTATGTCGCCTGCGGAATGCAGGGAATTTGTCACTACTTTGCCCAAGGTGCAGGCGGTCATGGCGAGGTGGTGGACCGCCAATTGCGGATGGACCTGGTGGTGGTGGCTGTATCATGGCTGGGCAAGCGTGCCGCGGTGGGTCGCTGCGGCTTCCTTTGCTGCTGCGCCGCCTGCAGTGTGGGTGGCTCTGACCTGGTTCTGGGTCCTGCCGGCACCTGATCAGAGCGGCGTGGGGGGATTTGGTGGGGTTCTGCAGCTGTTTCTGGGTGTAATTCTGATGGGGTTTGTCATTGTGCAGGGGCCTGTCGGATGGAGCCTAACAGTCCTCCACTGATGGGGTTGCGGGGTTGGCTGACTGGGGGTACTGGACAATGCACCCGAGGCTTTATGAGGGTGCTGGGGGGGCAGTGCTCACCAGTCGGGATGGTGTTGCTCCTTTACGACTGGCGGGAGGCCTTGGATTATGTGTTGGTTGGAATGCTCACTGGTCGCAGCTTGGCATTGGGGGGGGGGGGGCGGCACAGGAACTAGGTTGTTACCTGTGCCGGTGGCGGGATCCCGGAGGTTTCCGGGGTCCGGAGCCTCAGGCTACACTTGGGCGGGGGCGGGGTGCCCCTGACCCGGTCAAACCCTGGACGACTTTTGCTATTAGCATGGCGAAGTCGGGGGGAAGGGTTAGGTAACTTGCCGGGGTGGCAAGTTATGGCGTTAGCGGTGGCAAGGCACTTTGCTAAGGTATGGCTGGTGCGGGCCGGATGCCGCTAAGCGATGGAGAAGGTGTAGCATGTTGGCATAATTGTGAAATTGTTAAAAGGTTAATAAAGCTGCGACCAGTTATGTTCCACAAACTGTTGGTGTGGTGTCTTTTGTGGGTTGGAGGTTGGGGATAATGGGGGAGGGAGGAAATGGACCCGAAGCACCAGGTCCGCCTGCCTCGGTTACTGACGAGGCCGCGGGCAGGGTCCCGGCGGCCGACCCTAACCGGGCGCGCGGCCGGTGCGAGGATCCTGTGCGCGGCCAAGTTGGCTTGCGTTCATTGGCTCCCGGCGGTTGCTGCCGCGCGGGAGCCAATCCGATTGAAGCATCCAGCGTGGTGGGGAGTTTGGGCTTGGCGGGCAGCCTCCGCGTGGTCATTCTCAGCGGAGGCTGCCCGGGGTGGTGCCAGCGCCCCGCCCACCCTCCCAGGCCTGTTGGGGGGGGTTGGGCTTTGGGGGGGTGGCAGCTTGGGGGGGGGCGGCGGTATCCCGGTGGTTTCCGGGGTCCGGCGCCTCCGGCTACACTGGGGCGGGGGCGGGGTGCCCCTGACCCGGTCAAACCCTGGACGACTTTTGCTATTAGCATGGCGAAGTCGGGGGGAAGGGTTAGGTAACATGCCGGGGTGGCAAGTTATGGCGTTAGCGGTGGCAAGGCACTTTGCTAAGGTATGGCTGGTGCGGGCCGGGTGCCGCTAAGCGATGGAGAAGGTGTAGCATGTTGGCATAATTGTGAAATTGTTAAAAGGTTAATAAAGCTGCGACCAGTTATGTTCCACAAACTGTTGGTGTGGTGTCTTTTGTGGGTTGGAGGTTGGGGATAATGGGGGAGGGAGGAAATGGACCCGAAGCACCAGGTCCGCCTGCCTCGGTTATTATTTCCAGCTTTAAGAAAATCAGAAACCTGAAGGAGGGATGAGATAGGACTTACCGCTGCTGATGGGGAATGTGGATGTGAATACTGGCTTGCTGGGAAATAGATTCTGTGCTTTAACACCTAGAGAGAAGAGAGATTGTAGGTTCAATTGCTTAATTCTGGGTGTGTTTCTAAAGCCGGTAGAGAATTTAGATTAAAACATGTGCTTGATATCCACCCACCATGCCCAGACACGTTGTTTGATTTATAGGCTGATACCTCAATTAAGAGTACACGAGAGTGGCTGAATCTTTGGGATGTGTTTAAGAGTGGTGCAGCTTGGGGGTTTGTGGGTAAAGTTGTTGTGTGGAAAATAGCACTTTTCTAAGCTTGTATTGTGATTATATGCAAAACAGCACTTTTCTAAGCCTGTACTGTTTATGATATTTGTTAGTAAAAGTATATAACAAAAAAAAGAAGAGGACATGGGGGAAATTCATAAGAAGAGCCAATTAGAAATCTTCATCAACAAGTGAACCCTGCACTTATCAATAGATTAATCATAATCCCTTTGCAGGTTATTGATGAACACACATAAAATGCACTAAAAAAAGGACTTTATATTAGCTTAAGCATTTTGATTCCATTAGGAACTTTAACTAACTCAACAATATTAAGATGCAGGCAGCAGTTCAGCAGCAAAATGGAGTCCACCTTCTTGTTAACAGATTGTTTAGAAAGAAGGGTTTCCCACATTCTCATCTCTATAACCATTAGGATTTTGTGAATGAGTATTATTACTCCTTTGTATGGAGTGCCACATCTACAAGGGTTGCTCAGAAAGTAATGCCCCACATGTTTTTTCTCAGTCCAGAATGAAGATAGAGGTGTGAAATTGAAAGGGTAGTAACTTGGAACTTCAAAGGACACATGTGTGTAATTTTACAGTCGTCCGACAAATACCGAGGCGGTAGTGATCCTTCAAATGGCGTCTGTGAGTGACACACGGTACAAACAACGAGCTGTAATTGAATTCTTGGTGGAGGAGAAAGAAAGTCCTGCCTCAGCCACCAGTCCAGATCGACGCATCACGAGTCGGGAATTGTCCATACAGCTTTCTGTCAGTAGAGGTAGTGCAATGGCAATTATTGATTCTTTGGGATATTCAAAGGTGTGTGCAAGATGGGTTCCGCGAAGTCTCACAACCAAACACAAACGCCAAAGGAAAGACATCTGCTCTGATTTGTTGGAGCATTTTGAAGCTGAGGGGGAGGCCTTTATCCCAAAGAGTCAATAATTGCCATTGCACTACCTCTACTGACGGAAAGCTGTACAGACAATTCCCGACTCGTGATGCGCCGATCCGCACGAATAATGTCATCAGCGCGCTGCAACTTGTCTGGACTGGTGGCTGAAGCAGGACACCCAGACTGCGGCCGATCTTCCAGTGCCGTTTTACCACTTCCTGAAGCCTTTACTCTCTTCACCCATCATCCAACGGTGCTTCTATCTACCACAGAACTTCCATACACAGCACACAACCGTTTGTGAATGTTTCTCACACTTTCTTTCTCCTCCACCAAGAATTCAGTTACAGCTTGTTGTTTGTACTGTGTGTCACTCACAGATGCCATTTGAAGGATCACTTTTTTTTTTTTAAGTGCCATCAAGTCAGTGTTGATTCATAGTGACCCAGCTACCTCTGGGGTTTCTTGGCAATGTATCACCGGAAGTAGATTGCCAGCCTTTTCTTCCGAGGCAATGGAGGGTAAAGTGACTTGCCCAAGGTCACAAGGAGTGCAGGTGGGAATTGAACTCTTGATCTTCTGGGTTTGAGGCAGTTGCTCTAACCACTAGGCTACTCCTCCACTTGGATCACTACTGCCTTGCTATTTGTCGGTCAACTGTAAAATTACACACGTGTCCTTTGAAGTTCCAAGTTATTACCCTTTCAATTTCATACCTCTATCTTCATTCTGGACTGAGAAAAAACATGTGGGGCATTACTTTCTGAGCAACCCTCATATGATTATACTGTGTAACAAATTTTTACTTTTTTCTTGTTCCTGGGTAATAAGTGCTATTTTCCGAAATGGCAATTATGGCCCCCAAGCATTGCTTTTGGGACCAGGAGAGTGATATTTTTGAAAATTACCTATTTTGCAGGACATTCTAGATAGATTTAGTGCAAAGTAAACTTGGAATACCTTTTGGAAAATTCTAGAACTCTCTAGAGCTTGCCAGAACTTTGCAAAACCTTTGGAACTTTTATATAACTTTTGAGAACTTTTAATAAAAGCCTTTTGATGACTGTTACAACATCATTTCCGCCTCTTGTCTATATAAACAATGGATTTGCACAGCGTGAACACAGTCGTTCAGCAGCCTCCTTACCGAATAGAAACCTTGGAGCGAGCAACAATAACACGTGTCTTAAGCTCACCAGTTTTATTTCATTCTAGCTTCTTAAGGCATCAAGAGGCTGTAAGCATCCAGCAGACGCATTTTGCTATGTCTATGATGATTTTATGAAGACAAGAGCGAAAAAGTACTCCATAAAAGCATCTGCCAAGATGTGTGACGCTTATAAGGCATATTTTGGCATGCCTGTTGGGGATCAGGACAAACACTGGGTGCCTCATTTCACTTGCGAGCACTGCAAGAAAACTCTGGAAGGTAAGATGGACAATTGATGCTGGCTTAGACTGTGGCATTTTATATTATAAAATCTTTATTGTTACTGAATTTTTACATAATTTATATATATATATTGATAATCATTAATTAAAATTAATTTTATCAATATATATATATATATATATATATATATATATATATATATAATATATATATATATATATATATATATACAGGGTGGCCCAAAAACAGTGAGAACATCTCATAGCATATAGGTTATTTAAAAATTCAAAAAGATAGATGTAAACGATTGACAGATTTAAAAAAAAAAAGATGGCAACTGGAAATTGTTGAAATAAAGACGTTATATAGCTAAAAAAGGTAAATAAGTAAACTATTTAAGCTTTTAATTTACAAGATGTTCTCACTTTTTTTGGGCCACCCTGTAATTATTTTTTATTTTCACATTTTCATTTTTTCTTTGGCAGGATGGTACAGAGGGGAAAAGAGAGTCATGAAGTTCGCTATCTCAAGAATTTGGCGGGAACCCACTGACCACTTGCTACTTTTGCATGGTGGATCTTTCCAAACATCGGACTGGCAAGAATGCTTCTTCTGTCATGTATTCGAGCATTCTTTCATCCATTGCCCTGGTGCCACACTGCCCAGAGATCCCTGTACCCTCTCCTCCGCAGAGAAAGCAGCTGTCTTCAGAAGAAAACAGCAATTCACAAAATGAAGAAGATGTTGCAGATCTAGATTACAATATCAGAGGTGGAGCTGAGGAGAGAAACCCTTACTACCCGAACCAAAATGACATCAACCACTTGGTCAGAGTTCTTGGTCTCACTAAGTCCAATGCCGAGCTTTTGACGTCCAGATTCAAGCAGTGGAACTTGTTAGATGAAAGTGTGCAAGTCACAGGTCAGAGGAAGCGTCACCACACTTTTTCTAGCTTCTTCACTAGTCAAGTTGGGCTCTGCTTTTGCCACAATGTGACTGGTCTGTTCGACAGTATCGGAATTGTATTTAACCCGAAGGAGTGGCGCCTGTTCATTGACAGCTCTTCCAGGAGCCTCAAAACCGTGCTGCTATTTAATGGGAACAAGTATCCAACTCTTCCCCTAGGGTGATGGAGGAAGGGACATCTTAATTCTAGGTTTGAACAACAAGGTAGGGAAGAGGAGTTATTACCCTAATCCCCTCCCCATCCATGAAAGCAAAAACATTACTTCCAAGCAGACAAATTGACAGAGAAATAGAAACAGTGCTGTATTTCCCTGGTACTGGGCAAAATATAAAGACAATGTATATAAATTCTAAAAGCTGACATACTTACATCACTAAATTGAAAATAACATTTTGTTTCTACCCCATCTGTCCCCATTGCTGGAATTGGGGACAGGAGGCTACCAAACAGGTGGGAATTGGGGGGGGGGGGGGACACAGCTCTAAAATTGGGGGCAGTCCCCAAAAATCAGGGACATCTGATAACCTTACAGGAAGGGCAAAGGAGATATAAAAGGCTAGTGGGAACAGACGTGAGGCTGAGGGGGGAGGGGTTCAGAAAGAATAGTGAAGATAAGCTAGGGGTCCTAAACCTTTTAGAGGTTAATGAAGGGTTTACCCAAACAAAAAGACTAGGAACCTCATCACAGTATTTATGGTGCTGTCTAATTCTGGGTAGGTCTTTGTTGATGGTGTTATGGAATGGTAAATTTGCTTTATAGGTCTGGTGATTTTTGTAGAGTTTTGTATTATTTCACAAAATGCCTGGTACTGGAGAGGGTTTATGTTGCTGTTACTGAGATGAAACCAGACTCTTTTTTTTCTATGGTGAATTTTATGGGGACCAATCATACAACAATAATGGGGATTAGTGAGATCAATATCACAACCAACAACAAATCACTGAAATAGCATGCTGAACCTAATAAAGGGGAAAAGGACAGAGGCAAGATGGCAGATCATAGCGGCTGTGCACGGTGAGCTCCATGTATCTGGGATCTGACTCACCCCACCACTCCAATGCTGAAGCGGCAGGGCAAGAACCCGATCCACCCATTGGGGTCGGATCCAGGAGAAAGGGGTCAGCTTATCCTGGATTAGCTAGAGGTTCACCCAATTTTGGAGTCTCCTGCCATTATGGACCGCTCTGGTAGTTTTCTTCTGGAGAGGAGCACAGTAGGGGTGTCTCTCAGTCCCAAAGAGAGAGTCTTTCCCTGTCAATCCAGAAGTGCTCTTGTGGGGGCCAAGTTCTCCTGACTGGAAGCCTAGGTGCTATGCTGGAACCCAGAGATTCAATGGGCTTCCCATTTGCACATTCTTCCCCCAGTGTTACTGGCAAGAAGCAGCAGAAGGGAGGTAAGCTGGCTAACCACCTACAGGTGGGGGGGGGGGGGGGGGAGGGAAGAGTCCTAGTTCACTTGTCGGTGGGGCCAACTCTCCAGTAACCTTGTCAGTGCTTTGGGACTCCATTAGAATGCTGGATGCTTTCCTGAACAGTAATATTTGTGCAAAGGTTGATTCCTTAGTAGAGCTCGCTTCTGCTCTGAAGGCTGGGATTGGCCAACCAGCTGCTAAATTGGAGCAACTAGGACAGCAGGTTGGGGCTGATAAAGATGCTCATGTTAAGGAGAGTTCGGTGATGTGGAGGAAGCTGGAATATCTTGAAAAACAGAATCAGAGGAAGAACTTGAGATTTTTGGGCTTCCCTCAGTCCCTATGCTGGGCCCGGTCGATATGGTGAAGAAATATTTGGTGGATATTCTGGGCTGTGCATTGGTCAATCTGGTGGGGGGGGGGGGGGGAAAGAGGAGAGTCTGGTGGTGACAGGAAGGTAGAGTTGTCAGCAATTCCACCTGTATTCCATGGTGAAAATAGACAAATTTTTGGCTCAACAGGAAGATGCTCCAAAATGCATATTGATAGGATGTTTATCCGGAGCTTGGACTGCCTGTCGACACAATAATTTGGAGGAGTATCTGTCTGAGCTCCTCCCCCCTCCCTTTTTTTTTAACCTTTTATTTATAAGTATTAAAAAAAAAAGGTACAGGCAATATCCACAAGAATAAAGAAAGACAAAAGAAAGTTACTGAAAGCAATTTCAATGTAACCTCTTCATCCACAAAAAAAGAGCAAGAAGGGTAATTACCCAAGAAAATATACAACAATCAAAGTAGAGACTGAGGAGTATGGCAAGAAAAGGTCTACCTCTTATGCGTCCAGAGCTGTTTGGACACACAAGAGGCAGACCTTTTCTTGCCTTCTCCAATAAGGGGGAGAACTGAATAAAAGCTGTTTGGACACATAAGAGGTGGACTGGGGTGAAGGTTGAAAAGCAGCAGGTAGATAGCGTAAAAAGGAGGATTGAGAGCTGGTTAGTAAGAAGTGAAATATGGGTGGACAGAGACATAAAAGGAAGAAAGCTAAAAGGGGAAAGAAAATCACTATCCAAGAAGGAAAGAAGTGAAGAAAACAAAAGGAGAAACAAATGGCAGATAGACTATTTATTTATTTACATTCTCTTATATACTGCGCTATTCTGCATCAGTGCGGTTTACATTGAACAAACTGAAATTACATTGAACAGGGCATTATAACTTGGAGATAACTATTTTACAGGGAACATGGGCTATGGAGGGTTAAGTGGCTTGCCCAAGACCACAAGGAGCACCTGTGGGACTAGAAACCCCAGTCCTTCCGGCCCAAGGTTGCTGTCCTCTAGTGGGATTTGAACCCCTGACCTTCTGGCCTGAAGTACCTTGCCCCAACCACTCCTCCACTCCAAGAATATTGGAGTAGAGATTATAGAAAGAAAACGAAGAGAAGACAGGAAAGAGAAGCCTCAGAGTGGGCCAGCATGATCAGAGAATAAAAAGGTCAAAGAAGGTAGAAAAAATAATTTAATTTTCATTTTAGTGATTGGACTTTGTGCCGTCTTTATATTTAATGCAGAATGCGGTGATGGGAAGTGCATTTCTTTTATTTCTCTGGTGTTGCTCTGCATGCGGAGTCTGACTTCTTGGGGTTTCAGTTTAATTTTTGTCTACATATTTTTATTTTTACTTTAGGTTGTGGTCACTTATTCTATACTTGGTGAAGATCTGTGTTCCGAGTGTGTGACCTAGGCCAGGCATTCTGTTAACATGGAGTTTGTATGTAGGGATCTGTATTGTAGTAATTGAACTTGTTCAGCTTTTCCAATAGGTGTATGGATGTTCTAGGGCCTGCTACAGTATCTATACTGCAACGTTTTTCTGGGTAGGTGCCTTGTATTGAGTTTTGGAAGTTTATGCTGATGTGGTATGGTATATTTGGCCTTGTAGATCTTCAGAGACTTTTGTATGGTGTTATATTAGTTCACAGTATGCCTGGTACTGGAGAATGTTTGTTAAATAAATATTGAGTTCTGCTGGTGAATATCCCTACATCTGTTGTGCAACCATTGTTGAGGGAGAGTTTTCTGCTTTTCAAGCTTATATATATATATATATATATATATATATATATTTATAAGCTTGAACCATAACACAGTTTATAACACAGTTTATAACACAATAAAATCAGTTCTAATTTTATAATCTGCTGTTATAAACTGTACTGTGTTTCTCACATTTTCTTTTAGTTCCTCGGTGTGAACATCTTGCATTTCCTTTGGTTTTTGTAGAATATATATTTAAATTAACACCATGCTGGTCCAGTGTGCTGCAGTTTCAGGAGTTATGTTGGGGTTGTCAAGCCCTCCTTCTTTATGTTGGAGTGGCAAAGCGGGACAGATCCATGCAGGCCTGGGATTGACCATCTTCCAGGCAGGGGACAGGTAGTTTTGCTTTTCTGAAGAAATGGAATTGGGAAATGGAAACTACAGGTCCATGTCTGCAAAAAGGTAAATTCCAGGCCTGGATCAACCCTACTGGGCAAATCTGGAGTCAGTTGGCAAGCCTAAATTGTGTATGTTTCTACTAGAGGTGGGGAAGGGGGATTGTGCTTTGCTGGGATCGCCAAACCCCTTTTATGCATATGTAGTGGTGACATCTGGTTTTGTGCAGGGTTGTCAAGCTCCCTTTTCATTAGGGTTGCCATCCTGGTACCAGATCCACAAAGCAGGATGGATCCATGCAGGCTGGGATTGACCACCTTCCAGGCAGGGGACAGGTAGTTTTGCTTTTCTGAAGAAATGGAATCGGGAAATGCAAACTACAGGTCCATGCCTGCAAAAAGGTAAATTCCAGGTCTGGATCGACCCTGTTGGGCAAATATGGGGCCAGTTGGCAAGCCTATATTTTGCTTTTGTAAGATTAGAGTTCTCATGACTATTGATTAGAACATTTGATGTTCTGGAAGCTATTTATTACTGTTGCTTCTCTAAGGCATGAATAGTAGATTGATTTCCCCCACATTATGAAATCATCTTTTTGATTTGGTTGGGTCTCCAACTGGAGTTTTGAGGAAGCCCTGCCCCCTGCTCTGGGGAGGGGGGGGGGGTGCCATTTCATCCCTCACTTCAGGCAGCAGATTGCCTTGAGCCACCCCTGACTGGTGCTAATGGTTAAAAAGGAGATCTTGAAGAAAAAGACAGTTGCTTGCTTAGAAGTGCATGGTTCAGAGTAAGGTATCTTCAAAAGATACTGGCAAAACACCAAAGTTAGAATATCTCTATAGAGTGGTTATGGTAAAGGCTGATGTAGCCCAGGTGCATTTAAATAAAAAAGCAAAGATAAATGATTCCAAATTATCACCATCAACTGCTAGACAGACTGGCGGCCATTCTGATTGGCATTAGCAGAGCTCCCAGCACTTTGATCCCCATTGTGCAGGGAACTCTGTTCATGGGCAGTAAAGGACGGACCAGGGGAAGAATCAAGGCAGGGAATGGGCTTAACTCCGACCCTTTATGTTTAGGGCTGATTCCGAGGTCAGCCCTGTATGTCCAGGGTCAGCGGGTTGGACAGGGGACTTATTCTACCTCGGAGTTGGAATAAGTCCCCCTAGATGGAGGACAATGAGAGGCCTGGGCCCAGAAACCAAGGTGAGAGAGTACAGAGGGATACCCACGTC
Organism: Ichthyophis bannanicus; assembly: GCA_033557465.1. NCBI lineage: Eukaryota > Metazoa > Chordata > Amphibia > Gymnophiona > Ichthyophiidae > Ichthyophis > Ichthyophis bannanicus. Next base: position 750,132,972 of record CM066032.1, read on the forward strand.
CCGACCCTGGCCACGGCAGGGCTGATTGGGAGTTGGGCAGAGGGAAAGGGTGAAGCCAGGATCTGCTGGGGATCGCATGGAGCTGTGGTGCCATGGCAACATGCAGGGGCCTCGCTGAGCTAGTCAGGGATGTGGCTGGACTCCAGAGTGTCTGAATCAGGGCACGTCCCGGATGTCTAGCTACTAGACACCGCGGGAGCAGAATCGGATGCATCTCCAGGCCATCCAAATTTCTGGGCATCTGGATGTCCCAGACGTGTACCTTCAGAATGGGCCTCACAGTGAACAAAAATAAAAAGCACTATTTAAAATGTATTTACAGAAATGCCAGAAATCTTAAAAGATTGGAGAGATAGAATATATAGCACTAAATAAAGACATAGACATAAAGGATATCTCAGAGACCTAATGGAAGGAGACAATTCAATGGGACATTGATATAAATTCTATCAAAGTGCTAGGATATATCAAACTGGTGAAGGGGTGGGGTTATATGTTAAGAAAGGCATAGTCAAACAGGATAAAAATCCCGCAGGAAAAAAAATGCAGTGTGAAATCTTTATGGCTAGAAATTCTATGTGTAATGAGAGAGTATAATGCTGGGGTACACTGCTGTTGACTTTGACAGGTTGAAAAGACAGACAATGAAATGCTAACAAAAATTAGGAAAACTAACAAATTTGGTAACACAATAATGTGATATTTCAGCAGGGCCAATGTTAGACATGCAGAAAATGGTGAGGAGGGCCTAATGCTCACCTAATATTCTTCAGTTTGAGGCAGACTTAGGACCTCCTGTGGCGTAGGGACCCAGGGTAATTGCCCTGTTTACCAACCCCTAACTAAATTTCAGTTATCCAAAATATTAACTGGGTAAATTTCTCATCAGGAAAAGCTAGTTTCTACATGCCATAAACGACTGCTTTATAGAACAGCTGGTCCTGGAATGAACAAAAGGGGAATTACATCAGATCTAGTCCTTAATGGAACATAGGACCTGGTACAAATATAAACATAGAAACATGACAGCAGCAAAAGACCACATGGCCTATCTAGTCTGCCCTTTCATATCAATTACAATAGTCTCCTTTTTACCTTTAGAGATCCTCTGTGTTTGACCCATACTTTTTTGAATTCAGATACTATCCTCATGTCCACCAACTCCACCTGGAGACTATTCCACACATCTACAATTCTTTTCATAAAGAAATCTTTCTGCATATTACTCTTGAGTCTATCCCCTTTCACTCTCATCTATGGGTAATGGTTGTGGGATCCTTGGCAGCCTACTTCACAGCGCCCTCTCCCTCACCACACTCACAACCCCATACCAGTCCTACAGAGCTTCAGGAGGAGATGGTCGGGCACTTCCTGCTAAGCAGCAGCAGAAACCAAAGTCCCCCTGCACCCTCACTTACTCTATGTTTCACTCCAGCACACCAAAAACCCCAGCAGGAGGAATGCCCTCAGCCTAGCAACCTGAAATGCGCCCTTATAAACGCCTGTTCAGTGCGGAAGAAATGGCCTGTCATCACTGACCTGATAACCTGCCACAACCTAGACATCCTACTGGTCACTGAGACATGGCTGACCAACGCCGATACGGTCATCATGAACCAACTTATCCCACCCAACTTCTCAATCCACACCTGCCACAGAGCTGACCGGAGGGGGGGGGAGGTGCATGCACCCTTACAAGAACAGAGCTTCAATTTCAGCAGACCTCCGCCAGCAGCACCACAAACCTTGACATCATCTCCATAACCAACAGGCACAACTCCATCAACCTAATCTACAGATCCCCATCCACCTCCCCAGACGAACTCTCAACTATAATCGACCTGGCCTGCAATACCATGAACCCACACACACCAAACTGGATCATGGGAGACTTCAATCTTTCTGCCCTCCCAGAGGCCCACTCCAGTGCCTTCCTCGACGCTCTTGATGAGCTGGGCTACGATCAAGTAGTCAACGCGCCCACTCACTCAAAAGGTAACAAACTGGACCTAATTTTTGCACAATGGACGGCCACAGGCCCAAACCACATGCTTGCCCTATCCATCATGCCAGTGCCATGGTCTGACCACAGCTTGCGGAGTTTCGAAATGCCCATACAGCCGGGTCACACCAGCAGCCGCTCTACGGCCGATGCAGGCACAACACCAAAAGCACACTTCCGGCCCTTTGACAAGGAAGAGATCCTCAGAAAAATCCGGCCTCTACTCGACCTCACAGACCCTGACCTCAAGGAAATGCTCTCCGCCTGGAACGAAAGCCTCAGCTCCATCGCCTGCCAAGGAAAAGGAAGGCTGCATCATGGTACTCTCCTGAGTTACGAACATCATTCCGCTATGTAAAGACACTTGAAAGACGATGGCGACGTTCACGCTCCACTGTCAACCAGGGAACTTACACCTTCCATCTGGAAAAACACCATCTGGCAATCTCAGAGAGAATGAAGCAGTACCATGCTGAACTCCTACAGCGCTCCATGAACAAACCCCAGGACTTATTTAACCTGGTGAGATCCCTTACAATAGAACCTTCCCCCACCCAACCGAGCATACCACAGCCACAAGAGTTCGCGGACTACCTCCAGTCGAAAACAATCCAGACTGACAAGACTGTACCACCCACACCCATGTGCAGACTATGCCATCCAACACCTCTAGCCACCTTCTCAACACCATCAGCGAGGGACATCAAGGACACCATTACTGCTATCAAAACCACCACAGCCCCAAATGATCCTTGTCCAGCGTTCTGGATAAAAACACTACACAAAGAGTTCAGCCCCTTTCTGGCCAAACTCATAGACCTATCATTCTCGACGGGCGCTTTCCCATGAAGCTTGAAACAAACTTCCATTAGACCACTCCTAAAAAAACACCAAACTTGACCCCCAGAAAGTGGATTCTTATAGACCAATTTCAAGCATCCCTCTAATGGCCAAAATAATCGAAAAACTTGTCCATCATCAAATCCAACACCATATTGAGATCACCGCTCCCCTCGACCCAAGCCAACATGGATTCAGAGAACAGCACGGAGTCGAGACACTCCTGACCAGTCTCTTCAGCACACTCTTCACAGGATTGGACAACATAAGACTGGGATACGCTTTAATTTTCCTGGACATTGCTGCAGCTTTCGACTCCATGGACCATGAACTACTTCTAAGGCGGCTCTCAGAGAAGGGGATCCAGGACACAGCCTTAAGCTGGTGCAGATCATACCTCACAGACAGATGGCAACATGTACGCACTGGCCCCAAGACCTCCAATCCGTTCCGGCAAGAACAGGGCGTACCGCAGGGCTCTTCGCTCTCAGCACTGTTCTTCAATGTATATATGCAGCCCATCTGTGCACTCGCCGCTCCTTCAATGTCTCATGCCTCGTATATGCGGATGACATGCTGCTCTACATGCCATTTTCAACCGACCATCTGGATTTCTCACCCCTAACCACCTGCTTCGATGCCGTGACTGACTGGCTCCACACACAAAACCTCATAATAAACTTCAAGAAAACTGAGGCTCTATTCATCACCAGGAACCATGCTTCCCCCCCCCCCCCCGTGCCACTAAAGGTGAGAGGCGCTGAGCTTCTAAGCAAACCCACGATCCGCTACCTAGGGGTCATCCTAGACCAACAGTTGTGGCTGTGTCATGCTCGGACATGAAAGCCCACGTAAACAATACTGTCAAAGCAATATACCACAAAATAAGGACAATCCGGCATCTTAGACCCCTGCTGGAGCCGGAGGATTTCCGGACAGTTTACCAAGCATTAGTAATCCCCCACTTCGACTGTGCCAACTGTATTACCAAATTTTACACTTTTCCTTTAACCCTGTCACTCACTAGCTCACTGACTAGGCACAGACACTTTGGTAAATACAATATGCTTTTATTAAATTAAGTCCTTTTAGAATAATAAGGAAAAGTTTAGCATCAATACATCACCGGATATTGTAGCTTCACTCCAGTAGGTCGGGGGACTTGTCAGCGATCACTTGGAGGAATCCGGGAGGCCACCGAAACATGTCTGTCTCATCCCTGGTGAAGTCCCGTTTTCCTGCTGGAAATCCCCCTCCTAAGTACTTTAACTAAATCGTGCCTGCTGCATGCTATTGTAATTCATAGGTTAGCATGGTGCATGCTCAAATCAGGATTGGTTAGGGTTAATGCTGTGCTCGTGATCTACAACTGAAGGGTGTCAGCTGCCTATGAGTCACTCATTCAGTTCTGTCCAGCTAAAGCTGCCTGCTCGCCCAGAGATGTTGACCTAAATTAACCCCAAGCTCAGCTCCATTATCACTTTCCTACATTCTTTCCAATCTCGTCACACTCGTATCACATTCGGTCCTTAATGGAACTGAGCATGGGCATATGACATAACCCGTATCTTCCGGGTTTTACAGAATAGTCGATAGGCGATATAGCAGTTAAAACAGGACAGAAGAGCCACAACTATAATCAAAACCAATACCAGATGAATTAATAAATTTAAAGTGGCCATTGCTGATGGCGAATATCCGAAGAAAATATCATACCAATGGTGAGTAGTTGCAGTAGCAACTGAAGTACCAATATGTACTAATTGATCAGCTACAACAACAGTCTGCACTTGATGTGCAGCAATTGTTTTATTAAACATAGTAATATGATCATGTATAAGTTTCGAGTTATTTAAAATGGTTTGTAATTTGGTCAAGTTGAAATCCCAATTGGGTATCGATAAGGGTTGTATGGACCATATCTCCTGAGTAGTTATATAATGTTCGGAAGTTAGAAGAAAAGTCTCATTATGCCATGTAAGAACCGACACATTTCGTAAACAGCCAATAAAAGGGGTTATCATATCAGGTATAACAGCGTGCGAAGTAACTAGGCAGATCTCTTGAGGGGCTATTTCTACCATCCATTCATAGGTGGATGGCAGAATGTTAAATTTACACACATTCATACTATTTTGTAATAAACAAGGTTCATAAAGGTTTGATTGTAGTTTACAGATTTTTCCCTCTAAGGTTGTATCACAAAGAGAAAGATCATGCGTCTGATTATTGTGGTCAATATAGTCCCCATACAATTCCGGAACCCAATAGTAGGGGGAATCCGGAGGGCCTAATAATAAAGGTAACACAACATATTTACACATAGTAGTAGATGTAGTTACATTGTAGATGATAATATGTCCTACACATGCAGTGTCATTACATCGTACTTTGGGTGCATTTAAGTAAATCCATTCCGTAGTCGGGTTCAATAATTGTTTCCAAATATATTCATTTCCTGTCATTAATTGTGTTTGATAATTCATTTTTTGCATGTATTGCATAGTACTTCATAAAGTACAAGTGGTCCAATTGACAAATTGGGTTATATTTTTATCAACTTGTTGATCAAATTGAGTCAAATTAGCAAACAGATTTATCATATCTGTAGATACACCTGCTTGTATTTGTGCAGGATGCCATAGAGTAGGTAGCCATCTTGCCTGTAATGTTAGGGCATCATTAATCCCTGCCCCAGCATTATGTAAGCGATTAGCTAATGTCTCTATATCAAAACTATTTAAAGTTCCAGTCACAGTTCCAATGCCGCCTAACAATGTATCATACCAAGCTCATTTCACTCGTCTTATGGGACATGGTGGCACAACAGGAAAAATTATTTTTGAATAAATAATCGTTTTTCGTGCTTCTCGTCCCACCATGATACAGGTGGAAGGAACTCTCTTTACATGTCCAGGATTAATTTTAGAAGCCTTCATGTTAACAAATACTATGTAGGATGACCACCATGTACGATTAACAATGGGCGTGGCATTCACGCATACTAATACAGTCATATTGGCTATTGGAAAGTTGTACCGATAAGCCCCTTGGGTTTCGTTGCTGCAATTACGTTGTTGCTGTGCCCAGTCCCAATTAGAGGCAAATACAAATGACGAAGGACGATTGCAACAACTAACATTCACCTCAGAGGTAATATTAATCATCCCAGTTCCTTCGTGTAAGGCGTAGATAGGTCGATAAAGGTTTGTTGTGGACACGGGAGGCCCTGCCCACATATGTCCATCATATGTTATATTGATTATGTGACAACGCTGCCCCCTGTTGCATGTAAAGTTATCTTGTCGACTTTCGGTCGCATTCCGCCATGCCCATTTCCCGAAAGAGGAGTTGCTGGGCACAAGGGGCACTCCTGGAGTCCATGTATCAACGAGGATGACCAAATACCAATACAAAAGGATGCCACGGGTAAGGATCTGGTAAGGAACAAAAAGATATTATTCTCGTAAATAACATTTATCTTCAGGTATATATTCCCAACTTTCTCGCCCAGGACACATTACCAGAAGGATTTTGTCCTTTCCTACTGCAATCACCTCCCCCGGTGATGGCGGTCCTTGGGGATTTTGGATCCATATTTTTGCTCCAACATTAACCATATTGGTTGAACCAAACCCCTTATCCCCCCGTAAGGTAAGTTCGGTAGGGGCATTTCCTTCCTCCACTGGTGCAAAAAATATCGGGATGAGTAATAATTGAGCAATTCGCTCTTAGTAGCCACTACCAAGGGTTGTTTTCCTAAGTTTAATAATAATACTTTGATCTCCCCCAGATAATCAGCATCAATTACTCCTCCTATGGTGATAATTCCGCGTAGGGCAAGACTCGATCCAGTGGCTATCTGGCCATAATGATTCTTAGGAATTTGGCATCCAATTCCAGTGGGTACAGTTCCTACGGTATTTGGGGCAATAATTAAGGTTTCTGTCGAAAATAAATCAAGTCCTGCAGCTAATGGGGAGCTACGATATGGGGCCTGGGCCGCAGGATTGATTTTCCAATAAATAATAGAGTCAATTTGGATTGTCTGTATTTGTAAATTAGGAGTTAACATCCGCATCAAGGGGGTCATGGAATCCGTAATCGGCCTATTGTTAAGCTTTTGCAATGCTTCACTTATATGATCTCTCCACTATCCATATTTGGTAGGATCTGGTATATTTAACTTTCTTAACGCTTCTTTTAATAATCCGTTCATCCTCTCTACCAGGCCAGCTGCCTGTGGATGATAGGGGACATGATAGATCCATTCTATATTGTATTGGGCAGCATAATCCTTTACTTGCTGCCCAGTAAAATGGGTACCATTATCGGTTTGAATTTGCAAAGGCACCCCATAGTATTGAGTAATCATTTCAATGGTTCTTATGGTACTCCATTGAGTAGCAGAACGACAAGGGAAGCCTACCATTAATCCTGAATATGTGTCTACTGCAGTACAAACATACTTACAGCCTCGGCTTTCCGGAAGAGGGCCGATAAAATCCATCTGCCAAATTTGGCCAGGTAGTTGTCCTCGTCCAATGTGCCCCATTACTGTATGTGGAACCGCCCTCTTCTGACTATGTTGACAGATAGGGCATTCCAAAATTACCTGCTTTATAATATCAAGAGTTAAGGGCAGCCCTCGGCTTTGTGCCCACCTGTAGGTGGCTTTTTCTCCCAAATGCTCACTTTTCTGGTGTGCCCAAAGGGCAGTACCCTGGAGCCATGTTTTTCGTTCGTTGTCACTAGGAAGAGAAGCTTCTGAAGCTTCCACCACAGAAACGGAGGCTGCTGCATCTGCTTGAGAATTAAACAAACGTTCAAGTGAGTCAAGGGGCATGTGAGCATCTACATGAAAAACCGTACATTGAGTATTTGTTAGCATGCTTTCTATGTCCTGCCATACCTCTTTTCCCCACAATTCTTTACCATGAATTTACCAGTCATGCCGCTTCAATCCTGGCAGCCATGTGGCTAATCCATTGGCAACTGACCACGAATCTGTATACAAATGGCATTCATTACCTAATTCTTGTTTTAATGCTAAAAATACGGCATATAATTCTGCAAATTGGCTGCTCTTTCCTTCCCTCTCCATAACTATTGTTTTATTGGCAATAGGATTAAACGCTACACTCTTCCAATGTCGCCGGCCACCTATATATTTTGCAGATCCATCAGTGAACCAGGCATGTTTCTTTTGTTTCTCTGTTAATTGGTCATATGCTTTTCCCCATTTAACTGGGGATTCTTCTATTTCCACAGATTTTTGTACAGGTTCTGCAGAGGAAGGGTTTGTCGCCACCTTTTCATGCAGAGTGGCGACCCCAGTCTCACCGGCTTTAGCCCTTTGACTTATATACCATTTCCACTTAATAATTGTTTGTTCTTGAGCATGACCTATGCGATTTGATTTGGGATTAGATAAGACCCACTGCATAATTGGAATTTGGGGTCTAAGTAACACTTCATGTCCTATTGTCAGTTGTTCGGTATCTACTAATGCCCAGTAACAAGCCTGTAGTTGCCGTTCTAGGGGGGTATATTTCTCTCCCACCTCAGGGAGTTTCCTGCTCCAAAATCCTAACGGGACCCATTTCCCCCCTTGTTTTTGCCATAGGGACCAATTACAATATTGATCTTGCACTGACACATGTAATTCCACCTCACCAGGCAGGAGGGGCCATAAATCCACCGCCTTTTGAATAGCCTCCTTGGCTTGTTCAAAACCATTTTGCTGTTCCTCTCCCCATGTATATTCATACTTCTTCCGGGTAACCTTATACAGTGGAGCCAGTAGTTGTCCCAAATGTGGAATATGTTGTCGCCAAAACCCGAATAGCCCAATATATGATTGCGCTTCCACTTTTGTCTTTGGTATAGCAAAGTCTAATATTTTTTGTCTGGCTTTGGGCGTTATTTCCCTATGCCTATGATTCCATTGTATACCCAAAAACTTCACTGTTTGGGACGGGCCCTGTACTTTACTGGGATTAATTTCCCATCCCTTCCCCTTTAAATGTGTCATTAATGAGTTCAATGTTTCAGCTACTTGCTGCTGCTCCGTCTCCCCCTGAATAAGTATATCATCAATATAATGGGAATAACTCACTTCTGGGGGGTATTTATATTCAGCTAAATGTTCTGCCACAATCCTATGGCATATGGTGGGACTATGTAACCATCCCTGTGGTAATCTAGTAAAGGTATATTGCCTCCCCATCCAGCTAAACGCAAATTGGTCCTGTGCCCGTTCTTCAATCGGTATTGTGAAGAACGCATTAGCCAAATCTATCACCGCATACCACTGCCCCTGCCGTGATTGTATCTCTTCTATGAGTGTTACCGTGTCTGGCACAGCTGCAGTAAGAGGAGGAGTTTGTTTATTTAATTCTCTGTAATCTACAGTCATTCGCCAAGATCCATCACTCTTTCTCACCGGCCAGACAGGATTGTTCCACGCCGTAGTAGCAAGGCGTAGAACACCCGCTGTGACTAAATCCCTTATGGTCTCCCCAATTTCTGCATGCCCCCCAGGGATTCGATATTGTTTCATTGCCACCAACTTAATAGGTGGTGGTATATGTACTGGGGGCATTTTCAGCTTCCCTACTGTCACAATGTTCATTTGAACGACTTGATTTTGCTTTACTCCAAAAGCAAATCTTCCTTCCTTTAAATGAAGGGTCATTCCTCATAAAACATCTATCCCAATGATATGTTCAGATATGGGCACTACCAAAACGTAATATTTCCACAATGGTAGGTTCCCTATCTTTAAGGTTACTTTAGTTTGTACTCCCTCAATGACTCTTCCCCCCAGTCCTGAAATCTTTACCCATGGTCCTTTAAATTTACTTGGATTTCCCTGAATCAAGGTAGCCTCCTCCCTGGTATCCACTAAAGCTGGGACCCGCTGTACGTTTCCCCCTTTCCAATGTATTTCCAGCGGGACATAGGGTCGTTCGTCCCGGCGGACCCAAACTGGGGCTTGGCTCCCTCCCTATTCATCAAAATCATAGAGTCCCAAATGTCTCCATCCCATTTATCCAAATCCCATTCGGCAGTGGCAGCCGCCACTGCCTTATAAATTTTTTGCTTATTCACTCTCCCCTTTCGTTTCCTGTACTTATTTTGTGCTACCTTAACTGCAGCTTTCTCTGCCACTCCCTGATAATGGTCGAGCTTATCCTTTAGTAATTTCTGATGACATTCCAATACCACTACCCGACCTTCTGCTTCTATTAATTTTTGCTCAGCTAAATTTGCTCTGCGCTGAGCATCCAGTGCTTGATTATAAATTTTCCTATATGCTGTTAACAACACCCAGGTCTGTCGTCCTAGGGTCCCTACTTCACCCAGTTTATTGGGGAGCCCACTGAGTACTCTTTCCACATTGGCAGGGGTTGCTTCCTTAAACTTATTATCCCAGGACTCTGCTAACCCATTATGTAATAATTTCTGTGCTACCACATCGAAGGGAGCCTCGGTCCAGCCGGGGATCTCTACCGTGGGTAGCTCTTTTGATTTATTTTTTCTATGAAACATTTTTTAGATTAGCTTATGGTTCCTGCCATGCACTGCAAGAACCACCGGCTATCCTGCTCGCAGCGCCAATTATGTATTACCAAATTTTACACTTTTCCTTTAACCCTGTCACTCACTAGCTCACTGACTAGGCACAGACACTTTGGTAAATACAATATGCTTTTATTAAATTAAGTCCTTTTAGAATAATAAGGAAAAGTTTAGCATCAATACATCACCAGATATTGTAGCTTCACTCCAGTAGGTCGGGGGACTTGTCAGCGATCACTTGGAGGAATCCGGGAGGCCACCAAAACATGTCTGTCTCATCCCTGGTGAAGTCCCATTTTCCTGCTGGAAATCCCCCTCCTAAATACTTTAACTAAATCGTGCCTGCTGCATGCTATTGTAATTCATAGGTTAGCATGGTGCATGCTCCAATCAGGATTGGTTAGGGTTAATGCTGTGCTCGTGATCTACAACTGAAGGGTGTCAGCTGCCTATGAGTCACTCATTCAGTTCTGTCCAGCTAAAGCTGCCTGCTCGCCCAGAGATGTTGACCTAATGTAACCCCAAGCTCAGCTCCATTATCACTTTCCTACATTCTTTCCAATCTCGTCACACTCGTATCACACCAACTCAATCCTACAAGGAATCCCAAAAAGCACACTGTACCCGTTGCAGCTCACAATGAATGCAGCCGCCAGAATATTACACGGAGCTGCCAGGAGGGTCTATATAACTCCAATCCTGAAACACCTACATTGGCTGCTGGTCCATTGCAGGCTCGCATTCAAAAGTCTACTAACACTCTGAACATCCCCAGCAAGATCACAAAATGCACACAAGCAACACGAAACAGGGCCTTCGTGTACTACGCACCCACATGCTGGAATGCCCTCCCACCCAACATCTGTTCCATAACCGACCTCACCCAATTCAGAAAGGCTCTGAAACACCACCTTTTTCTCCAGTTTTACTCACATAACGGAGATGCACAACATCCAGCCTCATGCAACCACCAATACAGCACCCTCGATCCAACAGCAACACGCAGTCCCAGTCCCGTCCTTTAACACATCCAGACATCTGATATGCAATTGTATATAGCACACAATGTTGTAAATAGCCACCAAGCAGCCATGTCGCTGCCTGCTCCGCTGGCCCAACTGCTTCGCCTGTACATAGTTACCTGAGTAGCCTGTACATAGTTTCCCCAGTTAGCCAAGTTGTAAACCCTGTTCCTTGTAAGTACAGTGCGGATGCCGCCTGCACTGTACAAATTTGTTTTAACTGTAAACCGAGCTGGTTTCAAAAAGAGCGGTATAGAAAAACTTCAAATAAATAAATAATCATAATGTGATCAAATTTGTTATAATCACTGGAAGGAGTACACTAAGAAAACTACTGCTGTAGCATTTTGATTTTAAAAAGAGAGACTATGATAAAAAGAGGAAATTAGAAAAAATAAAAGGACAATTTGCCAGTGTCAAAACTTTGCATGAAGTGTCAACATTATTTAAAAATACCATTTTGGAAGCCCAGATAAAATGTATTCCATACATGTATGGCAAGTGGTGCAGCTGGGATAATTGTGTCTGTGAATGGGCTTCCTTGTTGTATGGCCAGAGTCCCTAGACTGATTGTGAAAAGAATGATGCCACTGCTACTCTCACGGTAGGCCAGACACTTAATCAAACAAACAAACAAAAAAGCATGGGGAAAGTAACCTGCACTGTGTCACAGATTCTGACCAAGCAACCCTATTAGGCAGACTAGATGGACTATCTGCTGTCATCCGCTATGTTACTATATTTAAAAAGAATGAAGAAAAACAAATGATCATCAGTATGTCAGTATGCTTTAATGCTGAAGTCAAAGAGGCAGTTAAAGGTAAAAGAGAATCTTTCAAACAGTGGAAAGCCAACCCAAAGGAGGAAAATAAGGATGAGAATAAGCATTGGCAGGATTAGATATACAGCAGGTCAAGGGAGAATTTTAAAAAAGCTTGCCGTGGAGGTAAAAACTAATAATACAACTGTTTTTAAGTACATTCAAATCAAAGTGCCGGTGGAGGAGTCAACTGAATCACTAGATGATCAATGGATAAAAGCAGTTCTCAGGAAGGACAAGGAAATAATAAAACTAAGGGGCCCTTTTATTAAAATGCAGTAAGATTTGCGCTTACTGCACTTTAGGATCTAAACCCGATGCCCAGTAAGTGCAAAAGATGTGGGGTAACTGTCAGGGGCCTTCCCAGCCTGTCCCCTGCACGTACTGCTTGTTAAATATACTCGTGCTTATTTATTAGTATCTAGCTCACGCCTTTCCAATAGTAGTTGCGAATGAACATAGCACCTCCTCTTGAGGGGCATTTAATGCACCTGCCCTAACTGCAAAATTGACAAAAAGTGTGCAGAGATGACCATACATTAACCGCAAGGTGCAGTCCTTGCCCACTCTCCACCCAGTCCTTGCCCCAACATGGGCTAAAAAATTAATGTGTGATTTTTACCATGCTGGCTGCTTTCAGCATGTGATAGCTGTTACCGTGGGCGCACACAAACCATTACCAAACACTGAAATGCACATTAACTGCTTAGCGTGCTTTAGTAAAAGGGCCTCTAAATGAATTCTTTGCCAAGGTCTTTACCGAGGAGGATGTTGTGGTCATACCCCCACCAGAAACATTCATTGACGGTGATGATTTGAAACAATTAAAGCTAATCGCCATAAATCTAGAAGATGTAATGAAGCAAATTGACAAACTAAAGCACAAATCACTAAGACTGGAAGGCATTCACTCCAGACTGAAATAACTCAAACATGAAGTTGCTGATGCAGCAGGAGGAATCTGTTAGTGGCGCTGTTGCAGTATCCAGAGAACTTTCCCTGTTTCTTATATATTTCCTTTTGAGAATATGTCTAAGCATGAGAGGAAGTTAAATTCTACAATGCTGAGGCCTCGTTGTAATAAGCCATGTGTTAGAACAGTGTGCTAAGCTTCAGCACACAGCATTCAATTGCAAGAGCTGATAAAATATTTTCTCCGTGGACAATATCCTCACGTATGGTGATGTTACTGATGGAAATCTGTATAGGAACCAGATCTGAGCAACTTCTAGAAGCTTTTGAATACTTGCACCATGCCTGAATGTCTGTTCCCGCCTGCTGCCACCATGCAAGATTTCTTCAGTCTTCTTGTTTCCACAGAGCCCAACAGACATCTTGTGCACTGTCTTTCCAGTTTTTGCATGCTGGTATCTTTCGATATCTTTATCATAATTTCTGTATCTTGTCCTGCTGCTGCGAGCCCTTTTCCACTCAATCGTTTTTTCCTTAGGTAGATGTTTCCACTGCTATAGGCCGTATTTAGGTCGCAGCCATTCTGTTTGGGTATTTTTTTGTCGTCGAATCATTTGATTTTGCTGCAGCTATTTTTCCAGTAAATATCTCTGAAAACTCCCTAGAGGGTTTAAAACATACACCTGGTGCAACAGGACCTCATCTGCCACAGATGCTCATAGATGGTGCTGGCAATGACTGGTGCCTGATCATGAACCCTTCTGTTGTGTTTTGTGTTAACAGATGGTAGCGAGAGTCTCAGAGGCTGAGAGAGCAGCACAAAAGGATTTTTGGTGCAGGTAAGTCTGGTCCATCGACATTGGCATTGGCAGCATTGGTCCCATGGCCCAAGAAGCTGCACTGAATGCTGGGGTGCATCAATATCAAGAGGTCATTGAACACTCTCAGAGCAAAGTATTGATAGAGTCTATTGTAAATGGACATCCTCTGATTCCTGTCCGAGGAAGGGAAGAATTAGCTGTCTTCATCATCGACATCTATGGTCAGAGATACTGAATGCCAGGCAGAGGATGAGGCATGTTGGCATTGACACTCATCGGAGTGTGATATCATGAGCATTGAGCCTTTAACTTCATAATGGCCCCAACGTGGGGATCACTTAGCCTCCTCAGTACCAGAAGGGCTGCGCCAGTCTACCAATACTCTCCAACAAATTCTGCAAACATCGACCGAGTCTACTGCAACCCCTCTACCTTTGACAATTGCTGTCTTCAAGAAGTGTCTTCTTTAGAGTTTTGAGGGATGGATGGGAGGTCTTCTTTACCTGACACAAAGCAGCTGTTTTGACTGCATCAAGGTCAGAGCATCAGGACATTGAGTTGATTCTCAAACCACATCGCTTGTCTGTGGAAAATTTGCTGTCATCAAATCCTCAAAGAGCCTTCACTAGTGACTGCCCAGCTGGTGCGCATCTCAAGTTCATTGGGAGGAGATCGCTCACCGGGGCATCGACAGTCATTGGTGTTCTGATGCTCTGTGTGCATATCTGTAATCCAAAAGGAGCAGAAGTTTGCACAGGAAGAGACCCAGACATTATTGCTCAATGATTCTGTGTCCAAGACAAAGCACTCCTGGGACTCTGAGTATGACTTGGAGTTGTTCTCAGAGAAAAGGTCTCCAGGTATACCTTCAGATCCCTCACTTTCTTACGAGAGAAGACAATCACTTTTGGAGAAGCTGTCCTTCATTGATTTTGTTTTGAAAATGGCTAAGTCCATTTTATTTAAGGTGGAGATGGAGGAGGAACCCAGGACTGAAGCATTAGAAATCCTCCAGTACTGTGATCCCTCAAATGAAGCTGTGACAGTGCCCATTCACAGAATCCTGAAGGATGTGCAATGAGAATGTGGGAGACTCCCCTCTCTGTGCAGCCTGTAAATAAGAAGGTCAACTCAATATACCTAGTCCAGAAGGTTCCTGGATTTGAAAGGCTCCAGTTGCTGCACATTTCCATAATAGTTGAATCCATTCTCAAAAGGGCCAAAACACACTCTTTGGTGCCCTCGGGGAAAGAAGCCCAGATACTGGATTCTTTTTGGAAGACGTTTTATCAGAATGCTAGGCTCACTTCTCATGTAGCGTCCTAACAGGTCTTCATGGGCATACACTTGTAGAACATCATGGGCAATATCCAGGAGTTTCCTGGCCCTGTCAATCCAGAGAAAGCTGAGCAACTCCTGTCCCTAGTGAGCAAAGGGAAAGAGTGTGGAAAATATATAGTCAGGTTTCTTATGATATTTTTGATATGGCATTGAGAGCCATCTCTATTAGCACCAGGAGAAGACAATATCTTACTGGACAAACTAAGTCTTGTGATTCAGCCTCACGAGTCTGGACAGAGACGTGGCTCTTCAGCTCTTTCTGAAATGATGCATCCCCTTGATAAACTTCTTTGCCACGCCCCAAAACAGGCAAACACCTCAGTTCTGTTCCAGATTAGGGGCACATGGCAGACTAGCTTCAGATGCTTCCTCCTTGATTAAATGGAGGGTCTTTTGTATGCGTATCCTCCAATATCGCTCATATCAAGAATTCTCCTGAAACTTGAGAAGGGTGGAGGCACGATGATTTGCATAGCACCTTACTGGCTGAGAAAGCCATGGATTCCACTTCTCTTGGAGCTGTCATTAAAGGAACAAATACATTCGGGCAATTCAGCAACACTAATCACTTAGGATCAGGGAGAATTGTTGCATCCCAAGATCAAATCCCTGGTCCTCATTGTTTTTATATTGAGTGACTGACTGTCCTCTCTGGAGCTGCTGGTTAGCTAATATCCTTTTGGCTTCTAGGAGAGATTTGACTAGGTCATCCACTTTCAGTGAAAGAGGTTTGCTGCCTGATGTGATGGAAAGGCACTAGATCCTTTCTCTTGTCCCACACACAAACTGCTTGAATACCCTCTACATCTTTATCAGAGCCTGTTCTGAAAACTAACTTGGGGTTCACCTTAGTGCAATTGATGCCTACTGCTACCATGTAGAGAGTAAACCCATCTCTTTACAATCTTTATCTTTATCTTTATTAAAACATTTGATCAACCGCTACTGCCGAAGCATAGAGCGGTGTACAATAAAAAAGGTCTACACTGAAAATCATAGAAAAGAACACCATAAAATGAAAGGAAAGCAAGAACAGAGCACACAGCACTAAAAGCAAATAAATAACCAAATAATTTAACATAAAAACTAAAAAACTAAAAGAAACACAAGGTGCAACAACACCAACAAACACACAACAACGGGGAGACAACTTTATGGTCAGGGAGGGGGACTGGCAGGAAGGTCGAAAGCCTGGGTGAACAGATGTGTTTTGAGTAGTGACTTGAATTGAGGATAAGAAGATTCTAATCTGAGGGAAGGTGGTAAAGAATTCCAGAGGAATGGACCGAGAAAGAAAAAGGCGGAATGACGAGTCTGCTCTAACCTGGCTTGTGACGGAGAAGGTAGTGACAAATGGTTAGCGTGGAAAGACCGGAGTTGACGGTAGGGAGTGTGAAGAAAAAACAGATCTGCAAGATACAAAGGATGACCAGTATGAAGAGCACGGTGAATCAGAATCAGAAACTTGTATTGATAGCGAAAACGAAGTGGAAGCCAGTGCAAACGGAGAAGGAGGGGAGTGATATGATCATATGGCCGGGAAAAAGTGATAAGGCGAGCTGCAGTGTTTTGAATAGATTGTAAGCGTTGGAGCTGATATTTAGGGAGGTTAGCTAGAAAGACATTACAATAATCAAGCCTACTAATCACCAAAGCCAGAACCAAAGTGACCAGAGAATCAGGAGAAAAAAGAGAACGAGTAGCCTGAATCTGCCGAAGGGTCACAAAGGACCGCCGAGTGAGTGAAGAAATGTGCTCGTGAAAAGAAAGCGTGGAGTCAAGTATAACCCCCAGGTAACGGAAAGAAGAGACAAGAGGAATAGAAACTGAATCAATCATGGGAGAGACCGTAGGACAGGAACTGCTGAGAGATACCCACATAGCCGTGGATTTTGAGGGGTTTAAGTGGAGAAAGTTCTGCGAGAGCCAAGAAGCAATGTGAGACAGACAATCATTAAGTGGGGTAATATCCAAAGTGAGGGGGGAGACATGGTATAGAATAATAATGTCATCCGCATAGATGTACGGAGACACCGAAAACTGCTGAATAGCAAGAGGCAACGGAGCAAGAAAAATATTAAACAATAGAGGTGATAGGACAGAACCTTGTGGAATACCACAGACAAGAGGGAGAGAGGAAGAAGAGTGCTTACCCGAGTATACAGCGAACGAGCGAGCAGTGAGAAAAGAACGGAACCATTGAAGAACAGAGCCTCGCAACCTAATATCGAAAAGACGGGAAAGAAGCGTCCGGTGATCTATCAGGTCGAAAGCCGCAGAAAGATCCAGAGAAACGAGAAGAGTAAGATCACCACGATCGTGAGCAACGTGAATTTCATTAAGAAGTGCCAAAAGAACAGTTTCAGTGCTATGCCCATGACGAAAATCTGCTTGACGGGGGTGAAGAGTATGTGTAGCCTCAACATGTGAGTTCAGTTGCTCAAAAACAAAACGCTCCAAAAGTTTCGCCAAGAACGGAAGATTGGAAACTGGCCGCCAGTTAGACAAAACAGAAGGCTCTAAGGTGGGCTGTTTCAGAAGGGGACGGACGGCAGCAGATTTCCACAAAGACGGGAAAAGGCCAGAGGACAGACTAGAGTTGATAATAGTAGTAAGAATTGGAACAAGTTGCAGAGAGGGTTCAGATAACCAGAGAGATGGGATGGGGTCTAGCACACAAGTTGTTTTACGAGATTTCAACAGCAACTGTAGAACTTCTGCGGATGTGACCAACTGAAAAGTGGTCCAGGTATGAGCAAGAGCCTGGTTAGGCGAAGAAGGGGGAGGGGATGGCAAAAGATCTGTGAACTGAGTGGGAGACCTCCGGAGGAGGAATCGGGCAGAGGGGATAGAGGTAAGGGAGGGGAAGGAGTCGAGAAAGAGGCTCGCAGCTTATGTATCTTGTCTGAAAAGAAGGTAGCCAGAAGTTGAGGGTCTGGCGGCCGGGATGTTGGACCACCGCGGGAACTGGTAGAGGAAAGCCCTCGAAGGATAGAGAAGAGCTGTTTGGAGGAGTGGGCAGCCTCCGAGATCTGAGCAGAGTAAAAAGCATGTTTTGCTGCCTGGACCGCCACCCGATATGCAGTAGATAACTGGCGAAAATGCAGTAATAATTCGGGAGAGGGGCGGCTAGTCCAATGACGCTGTACCTGGCGGAGCTGAGTCCGCTGCAGGCGCAGCGAAGGATGGTATCACTGTGAGTGCTTGACAAAACGTTGCCTAGGAACGGGACGAAGAGGCGCCACCTCATCAAGCGCGAGTTCCAAAGAGAGGTTTGACAATCAAGGGAGCGTGAAGCAAAGTCCGACGGAAAGAGCACAGAGGCAGAGGGAAAAGCCTGAAGGGTATCGACATACAATGATGACGCAAAGGGGGGGGGGGGGGGGAGAAGAGGGTGCAGAGGCAAGGGTGAACACAGATGAGGAGGAAGATACTGAAAAAAAGTACGCAGAGATGATCGGACCATGGAACAGCCACCAGAGTAGGAGGTGAGATTGTGGGCAACAACGTGGGGGGTGAAAGAACCAAATCTAGAGTGTGACCTGCTACATGGGTGGGACCAAAAACATGCTGGCACAGAGAAGCGTCAGATAGAAGGTTCAAAAAGTCGCGGTCTTTTGATCTGGAAGGGTGATCCACATGGACACCCTTAGTTGTTTACTTCATATGGGGCTTGCTTCTTATGATGCTTCTCTTCAAGCCTTCCACAATATCTTGGGATCTTAGCATGGTCTTAACTCAGCTGATGAAGGCTCCCTTTGTCGCTAAATATCTGTGGACTGAAGTACCTGACCTGGAAGGTCTTGTTTTTGGTAGCAGTAATTTCAGCAAGCAGAGTTAGCAGGCTCCAGGCTCTAGGAACTGAGCCACCCTATACTAGGTTTTACCACAATAGAGTGGTCTCATGTACTCACCCCAAGTTTCTTCCTAAGGTGGTGTCAGAATTCCACCTTATTCAATCAATAGTTTTGGCCTTCTATTTGGAGCAGACTAAAGCCCATAGAAAGTCCATCCAACTTTTTATTTCTTTTGACCCTAGCAAGATGAGGGCAGATGTCAACAAATGTACTCTGTCTAATTGGCTAGCAGATTGCATCTCCTTTACTTAAGTCCAGGCAGTTTCTGACTCTTGTGGGCATGTCATGGCTCACAATGTCAGAGCAATGGTTGCATCAGTAGCCCATCTGAGATCAGCCTCCTTGGAGAGATTTGCCAGTTCTTAACTTGGACTGCTGTTCACATATTCATATCTCAATACTTTTTGGAGAAAGACTCCTAATACAACAGTGAATTCGGTCAATCTGTTTTCTGGAATCTGTTCAGGAAATAGAATTCAACTCTATCCCCTTAGGCACAATTCTTTTCTGTTCATGTCTCCTCTTACAAAACTAAAAAACATACAAAAGAACAATTAGGCCTGTTTATTTATTTATTAGTATTTAGCTCACGCCTTTCCAGTAGCAGTCCAAGGCGAGTTACATTTAGGTACTGTTGATATTTCCCTGCCTCTAGTTCCGACACAGCGTATTATTCCCTTTTTTCTTTTGTGGCAGTCTAGACTACCAGGGGCTGTAAAATCACTGCACTGAAGAAAAGGCCTGACAATCTATTTCTGGTCACACCTTGTCAAGATAACCCCTTGTAGCTAGGGATTCCCATGCAAGAGGACATTATATTGCTTGTTCACAGAGAAAACAAAGTTAATTACCTATAGCTGGTGTTTTCTGTGGACAGCACAATAAGTCCTCACAACCCTTCCATTTTCCATTGGAGTTGAATTCTACATCAACTAGTTCAAAGACTGAGGAGATCTCATGTTGTAGCAGCAGTTGGGAACAGATGCACTGGCACGATGCTTCCATTCCAAAAGCTTCTAGAAGATGCTGGAACTGGTCCTCATGCAGGGCTCTGCAGCAATATCACTTATAAGTGAGCACTTATCTGCTATCCACAGAGAACACCTGCTACAGGCTTGTAACTTTTATTCTCCTAGGGCAAGCAGGATGAGTCAGCCATACCTGGTGACATCATCTGATGGCGCCATGGATACGGAAGTGCTCTCTTTAGAGATCAGAAAGGTGAGCCTTTCTGAGCATGTGCTGGATGTCCATCCCTGGGTCCGCCCCTACCTGTCTCAGTTCCTGTTCTTCTGCCCTGCCAAACGGACAGAATTCCTAGCTCTCCTATATTCAATTACATCATGGATAAAGAAAAACCCATCAAGAAGAACAAAGACACCAAACCGCGTCCAAAAAATGCCCAAAATGCTCTAAGAAGATGAACTCCACTGATGCCCACACTTGTTGCGTGTGCTGCCTAGGGAAGGATCACCGGATGGAAAACTGCCCTCACTGTGCCCGTATGTCCCCCAGGGCCCACCGATCCTGCAGCCATGCATTGCAAGACTTCTTATCCGGTAAAGACTCACCTTCCGATGCTCACACCCCAGTTCTCCCCAGCGCACCCAACAACAGTGAGAGGAAGAGAAAGAAGCATCCCACAGAGACTGAGGCTAGTGACCACATGGCTTCCCCCAAAATGGCTGCTGCCTCAGAGGTCCCCCTGCCTTCAGCTGACGCCCAAGATGTGCCTCCTGAGGCCTCCAGCCTCAGTGCGGCATCAGCGTTGCCTTCACCTGTGCCTGCTGCCCCCCCCCCCCCAGCGAAATCCAGAGCAGTCTCAGCAGCAGGGAAACATGAAGATCGTTGAGGGCTCTCCCTTCCTGATGCTGATCCCCGCGCCACAAGGAAGGCTGATGTCACAATGATGTCAGTAGTGATGTCGGCCATCACCACGCCAGCCCAGATATTCAGTTCAGCCTTCAGCACGATGTGCACTCTCTGCCTCCCCAACACCGGCACCGGCACTGTTTGCAGGGCCACCGACACAGCCTGCACAACCACGTCGCCAGGAGATCTCATAGTACAAGCAGCAGCAACAGCTGGGACACTGGTAAGAGGCACAGATATTGCAGTCAAAGATCCTGTAGCAGTTCTCTCTCCCCTGCTTCATACACGCCCAATGGAAGAGTCAGCGAAGGAAGTACAAGAGGCAGACACCTCTAAAATCTCCAGCAGCATCTCCATTCGACCCAGAGCGCCCTCCCATGGCCCTCATGGAACTGTGGAAGAACTTTTTAAAGCAAAACTATCCCATGCAGCAATCACAGCCTGCATCAAATCTTCAGATGCCGCAAAGATCTCAGACACCACCACCGCGAAGATCACCATCACCGATTGGATTCTCCCCGGAACCCCTTTCCTCTGAGAGTGGGGCAGAGAAAGCAGCCAAATGAATATCTTCGTGCAGCTCCTCCCCTCCAAGCCATGAGAGTCAGACATCAGTAGAGCCCTCTCCAACACTGCCTCTGCCACCGTCACCACCTGAGGGCCTCACGTACCCCAAATTCCTGCAGAAGCTGTCCTTGTGCCTAGCTGTCAACCCCATGGATATTCTGGACCCTAGGAGTGAGGTCCTGGGGCTCCTGAAGTATCTTGATGCTCCCAAATCAGTGGTCTCCATTCCAATCCACCGCCTCCTACTGGACACCCTCAATCCTAACTGGCAGATGCTCGCATCTATCCCAGTCACATCTCGCAGGTTGGAGGCCAAATACCAGGTCCAACCAATACCGAGATTTGACAAGCCCCAACTGCCTCACCAGTCTATCGTGGTGGAGTCCATCCTGAAGCAGGCAAAGAGCTCCTGCATGCACACCAATGCACCACCAGGAAAAGAGCACAAAATCCTGGATGACCACGGGAGGAAGGCATACCAAGCAACCATGCTGAGTGAAAAAATTGCAGTGCAGCAGTTCCAGCAGGTCCTGTACCTTGACACTGTCCTGGACAGTCTTAAGAAGGCCGCGGACAAACTAACCCCGGAATCCAAGGCTACTTTCTCGCCCCTCCTTGGAGACCTGAGTGAGTGCGGCAAGCACCTCATATGCTCCACCTTCGATGCCTTTGATGCCGCCTCAAGAGGAGTTGCTACAGCCATTGCAGCACGACACACAGCCTGAGTCCGGGCCTCCGGCCTGTGTGAGGGCACACACGAGCACCTGGTAGATGCACCCTGCACAGGCGACAACCTTTTCGGAGTGAAAGTGAAAGAGACAGTGCATGTACTACTACATGAAGGAGCACTTCAACACACTTCAGACCCTAACCTCCGATGGTCTCGACAAAGGCTCCAGGTCCAAAAAGTCGCAAGGGTCCCACTACCAAAAGTCCCAACCATCCAGAAGGTATCAGCCACCCCAAAAATGGCAGGCAAAACACTCCAATTACCAACCATACCAGCCAACATATCAACCCTACCACCAGAGGCCTAGCACCAAGGAGTGCAGGCAGCAGAAACAAGCCACATCATCTTCGGGGAAGAGCACCCTGAAATTCTGATGACACCACTCCCTCACGCCTCCTGGTAGGAGGACGCATGACCTTCAAGGAAGTGTGGGGCAGCATTACTACAGACAAGTGGGTGCTGTGGATTATCGACCAAGGCTACCACATTCATTTCATGGCAACCTCACAACAGAGTCCATTCCACACAACCGCACGCCAGTCTGCCTCTGAAATACAGTGTCCCAGGAGATCACGGCCCTACTGGATGGACAGGTGATAGAGCACGTGCCCAAGAATGAGACAAGCCAAGGATTGTACTCCAACTTATTTGTTCCCAAGAAACTGGGTGGAGTGCGCCCGATCCTCAACTTTCGCCGCCTCAACAAATTCATCCGCAAGGAGAATTTCAGGAGCCCCTCATACAGCGGAACGACTGGCTAGCCTCACTGGACCTGCAGGATGCCTACTCCCACATTCCCATCCACCATGCGCACAGGACGTTTCAGCGCTTCCGCATATTGAACAGCCATTACCAGTACAAGGTGCTCCCCTTTGGCCTCTCGCACGTCCCAAGGGTGCTCACCAAATGCATCGTTGTCGCAGCTGCTCACCTCTGAAAGTCCAACATCTGTGTCTTCTCCTACTTGGATGACTAACTGATCTCAGCTCCCTCCCAGCTGGCAGCAGAGGAGGCTGTAGGCAAAACCACCGCACTCCTATCCATCCTTGGCTTACTGGTCAATTTCAAGAAGTCACATCTACAACCAACACAGACCCTAGACTTCATTGGTGCAACACTCTGCACCTGCCAAGCGAAAGCCTTCCTCCCGACAGCCCGAATGGACATCATCACAGTCCTAGTCACGAGATGTGGTATCGGCCAGAGACATGACTGCCATGACATTCCTGCATCTCCTCAGACATATGGCAGCAACCACACATGTCATTTGGCTCACCAGGCACCACATGAGAGGCCTACAGTGGCACCTTCGCCGCCGCTGGAACCAACGAGCGTAGTCCATGTCGGAATGCATAGACATAGACCACAATATATGGGTCTCACTCATCTGGTGGACATGCAAAGCACATCTCACACGCGGCAGACCCTTCACGGATCCTCCACCCGACCTCACCTTCACCACAGATGCCTTCAAGCTAGGGTAGAGAGCCCACCTCTGGCACCTGCACACCCAAGGCACATGGATAGAGCAGGAGTGCAGTCTTCACATCAATCTGCTGGAACTGAGGGCCATCAGATATGCCCTCCAAGCATTTGAATGGTGCCTACACAACAAAGTAGTACTGATCTAAACAGACAACCAAGTCACCATGTTCTACATCAACAAACAGGGCGGCATGGGATCCTTATCTCTCTGCAGAGAAGCACACACCATCTGGAACCTGGCACGATCCAAGAACTTCCACCTCATGGCCACCTGCCTACCTGGTGAAAGCAACCACCTGGAGGACAAGCTCAGCTGCTAGCTGCAGTCTCACGAATGGTCCCTCCACCCAGAGATTGCAGATTCCCTGTTCCGGAGATGGGGCCAACCTCAGATGGACCTCTTTGCACACCCGAACAATGCAAAATGCACAGCATTCTGCTCCAGGCACCCAGAGGAGCAGAGGATGGCAGTGGACGTATTCCATGTACACTGGGGGAGCCACGAGCTACTGTATGCCTACACACCAATGCCTCTCATCTCCAAGGCCCTGCAGAAAATCATGGCTGACAACGCCACAGTGATCCTCATCGTGCCGTACTGGCCGAGGCAGATGTGGTTCCCCTACCTCTAATGCCTCGCCAATGGCCCTCTAGTGCGCCTCCCCATGCACCTGGACCTCATCACTCAGGACGAAGGGAGAACCATGCACCTGAATCTGCCCTCCCTCACACTGACTGCCTGGAAATTGAGAGGTCATGCCTCTCCAACATGAACCTCACAGACGAGGTCTAACAAGTCATTTTGGCCACAGGAACGGCGTCAACCTGATGCTGATATGCATCGAAGTGGAACAGATTTGACACATGGTGCAGGGCAGCCGGGGTCAGCCCCCTCTCCTGCCCCCTGCCCCAGGTACTCCACTACCTATTGTCCCTCATGCAAGCAGACCTGCAGATGTCATCCATCAAGGTTCACCTTGCTGCCATCTCAGCCTTCCATGATCTTCTGGATGGCCAAACCCATCTCTATACCCCCCTTGGTCTCGTTATTCATGAAGGGCCTTGCCAACCTGCTCCCCTGGTGAGGAGACTGGCTCCCTCTTGGGACCTCAACGTGGTGCTGGAACAGCTCACAAGGGACCCCTTAGAGCCGCTGAAAGAGGCCCTGCTAAAGTTTGTCACATGGAAAACACTGTTCCTTGTTGCCATCACATCCGCTAGGAGGTTGAGTGAGCTCCAGGCTATCATCGTGCACACCCCCTACACCATCCTCTACCCAGACCACGCGTTGCTTCAGACCCACCCGAAGTTCCTACCGTAGATGGTCTCACCGTTCCATATTAACCAAGCCATCGAACTCCCCTCCTTCTACTCGGAGCCTCACGCTGCCTCCACACCTTGGACTGTGTGTGCGCACTGCGCATCTACTACTACTACTACTACTACTACACATTTATATAGCGCTACACACGCAGCGCTGTACAGAAATATAAGCAAAAAGACAGTCCCTGCTCGTCAGAGCTTACAATCTAGTCAAGACAACACAGAACAATAGATCGGGAAAACAATTATGGTGACTCGGAGCAATAGTTAATTCAGGATAAAGCAAAGTATGGGGTAAAACAAAGAATTTGAATTAGATCCTCTTTCCACGGGAGGCCAGGAACCGCAGCACACACAGTGGGACGTCTCATGGTATGAGCACAAAAAATAGCCGTGACAAGGCCGATGCCCATCCAAAACCCCAAAAACCCAAAACCGCATCTACCTAGCGCGGATGGCGGCAGCTCACTGGGGAAGCCAACTTTTCATGGCCTTCGACCCCAACAGAACCTGACAACCAGTTACCAAGCGGACTCTGTCTCAATGGATCATCATGTGCATCACCCACTGTTACTCGCAGGCGGGCGCTGACACCCCGGCACACATCCGGGCAAACCAGCTGCAGGCCATGGCAGCCACGCTGGCAGACCTCAGCGCAGTCCCGTTACAATACATTTGCAAGGCAGCGACATGGGCCTTGCCCCACACCTTCCACAGACACTACTGCCTGGAATAACTGACACTAACTGACAGTTCGTTTGGCTGCTCTGTGCTAGAGGCCAGGACCCGGCTGACAGATGGCCCTATTGGTTGACTGTCATAGGGCTATAGTAATTGTCGTATAGGCCCGGTGCCCAGCTTGATTGCTTTGATTACTTGAATTATTGCTGTGACCTTGTTTGATATGATCGTGTTGCTCATTGACAATGCTTTGATTCCCACTGTTCTTTGCTCCCTGCCTATTGCAGCAAGCCACTGCTAACTCCAATAAACACATGTTCAGTTGTAGCCAAATGTGAATGTGTCATTTTTGGGGAAAGGACTCTTGGCCAGACAGGGGCCTTCTTCCTACCACAGCCAGAGACGGCAAGACTGCGCTGGTGGGTCATCAGGTGTGGCTGACTCATCCTGCTTGTCCCAGGAGAAAACGGGGTTACTTACCTATAATGGGAGTTCTCCATGGACTGCAGGATTAGTCAGCCACACAGTCCCTCCTTCCTCCCCTATGGACGATGGCACCCTCGCCACCTAAATGGCCATGTCCCTACCTGGGCAGTGAAATGGACAAAAGCTTGCCATAAACTGAGCCAGGTAGGGGTGGGCCAGGGGTGGAACATCCAGCACATGCTCAGAAAGGCTCACCTTTCTGAGCTGTAAAAAGAGCACTTCCGTATCTATGGCACCGTCAGATGATGTCACCTGACGTGGCTGACTAATCCTGCTGTCCACGGAGAACTCCTGTTACAGGTAAGTAACCCCGTTTTTTCACCAGATGCAGTAAACTAACGATATGCTAAGTACTGTGGCATTAAAAAGTGTGCACTGCCACAGTAATCTGCAGCTGCTTGTTGCATCGGAGTAAAATGTCTCCCTTCCTATCAATGTGTGAGTGGGGATTGGCTCATGAACTGGCAGGAAGAGAGACACTCCACCCCTACCTCCACCTCCTGTCCTCACCTTGCAAAAATTCCCTGGTGGCCTTGTGGGTCCCAAACAATGTTCCTGCTAAGCAGCTTGAAGCTAGGTGGAGTTCTCTTCTGGCATTACTACCGGGGGGGGGGGGGGCTGCAATATGATCATGCTTAGGATCATGAGACACAGGCAGATCCAGACCTGGGCTTCAAGCATGGCGCAGCTACAACTGGTCCCCAATACCGCCCAGCAACATGACACTGGACTACTTGAGCTTGACTATTCATGTGGTCTATTCAGGCCCCTTCTTATGTTATGCCATCAGTGTACTCTTCCTCTTGGTACGCACGTTTCAGCTTGGGCACATTGTCTCAAATGCTTGCCAGCAGGTACTGCTTCAGATTTTAATTTTCTAAGTGCAGGAAGGATTTTTACAACAGTCCTTTCGGAGCGTTAGTGGTGCCTGTCATCAAGCTTCTCAACATACTGCAAATCCACTCCCCGCCAGTGTCCACTCTTCTCTCGCTCAGTCCTGGATGCAGTTTTGGTGGCGATAGCAAGAAAACAGAACAGTTCTAGTCTGACATCTTGGAGTACCGAAGTCGACATCGACCTTCCACGTCCAAGGGTCATCAAGCTTCCAGGGACCGCCAATACTTCAACTTCCTCCTGGACTCAGCCTACACTTCATCTGACTTGAAACAGGAATCGCTCAATTCCCCGGATCTTCCCGATATCCCATCAGACCCATCACCACCTCCCGAGCGGTGCTGGTCCCCTCCAAAAGACATGTCCTTCCAGAACTTCATCCGGGACATGGCAAAAGTTCTTTCCATCACCATAGTATTGGAGAAAGAACCAAGGGCAGAAGAATTGGAAATTCTCCTCCGACGCCCAAAGAAGCAGCTAACCTGCCAGTGCATTGCATCCTCCAGGATCAAATGCTCCGCATGTAGGAGGCCCCACTCATGGTGTCCCCAACCAGTAAGAGGCTTGATACAATTTATTGAGTACCGTAGTCTCCTGATTTTCAGAAAACTCAACTCCCACATCACTCAATGGTAGTGGAATTGGCGATGCACCGAATAAAAAGCTCCAAAAACCACGCTTTGGTTCCATTGGGATGAGAATCGAGAACACTCAATGCTTTTGCAAGATGCTGCTTCCAGGCATGCATGTTAGCATCCAGAATTAACTCCTACATGCTCTACATGGGCATGTTCCTGAAAGACATCAACAGGGATCTGGACGCCTTTACTCCTTTGATTCCACATGACAAGCGGAGTGCTTATCAAAAACTCATCCAAGCATACATCAAAATTTCTCACAAGAGCATCTTTTGATGCCTTCCAAAATGACCAGTAAATCATCCTCTATCTGCAATGGAGCTCACAGGATGGCTTAGCTACAAGCCTCAGACCTAGAACAATAGGTACAGGATAAATTAGCCAACATTCCCTGTACTGGTGGTGAGAATCTATTCGGTGAGGGCTGCAGAGAAAAAGTAGGAGATAGAGACAGATGATCTCACCCTGAAATGTCTCTCCAGAAAAACTGCTGATCCCTCCAAGAAGAAATCTTTTATCAAAAAGCCTTTCTACCCCAAAAAGAAGAAATACTATCCTCCTTATACATCTTCTACTCCTTACAATCCTCAGCAGCCTCCACAAAGGCAACAGGCTCCTTGCCAGCAGAGGAAGCCTAAGGCCGCAAACCTCAGCCACCAGCACAGACTCAAGCTGCGCCTGGATTTGACTCTTTTATGCAGAGCATTGCCAATCTGCCTCTGGGGGGACCCCAGCCCATCGACAGAGCAGGCAGACTTTGCCATTTTGCCCACAGGTGGCACCTCATCACAAAAGAACAATGGACACTCCAAAGGGGTACCAGCTTCGCTACCAAACTTTACCTCTCACCAGCTTCACAGGCGAATACCACTCTCAACCCCTCCAAAGCACTCTACTAACAGAAGAGTTGACCACCTTGTTGGCACAGGGTGCCATGGAAAGAGTTCCTCCTTCAGAAGAACAGATGGGCTTCTACTCCCCTTACTTTCTCATTCGAAAGAAAGCAGGAGGATTCAGATCCATCTTAGATCTCAGGGACCTAAACAAGTTCATGATCCGAGAAAGATTCAAGCTGATTTCTATGGGAACTCTTTTAGTGTACTTCCAGCAACATGATTGGCTTTGCTCTCTCAACTTAAAGGAGGCATACATGCATATACTGATCTATCCATCTCACAGATAGTATCTGCACTTCATATAACAGGGGGACCACTATCAATATTGCATTCTACCCTTCAGCCTCTCCTCTGCCCAAGAGTTTTTACAAAATGTATGGCAGTGGTTGCTGCCTACCTGTGCACCTTGGAGATCTTCTTCTTCCTTTACTTAGATGATTGGTTCATAAGGGGAGAATCCTCTCAGGAAGTAACGAATGCCCTTCACTGTACCATAACAGTGCTCCAACACCTGAGCTTCATCATAAACTTCCAGAAGTCTCATCTTGCTCCAACTCCAAAGTTAGAGTTCATTAGTGCACTTCTTGATACCCATGTTCACTGTAAAATAGTTATCTCCAAGTTATAATGCCCAGTTCAATGTAATTTCAGTTTGTTCAATGTAAACCGCACTGATGCAGAATAGCACGATATATAAGAGAATGTAAATAAATAAATATAGGCCAAGGCCTTCCTTCCTCAGGATTGTTGTTCCTGCCTCATCGAGTTAGCAAGAGGCATGCAACAAAAACACAAGTAACAGCTCGAGAAATGCTATTCCTCCTGGGTCACATGGCCTCCACAGTCCATGTCGTCCCCTATGCTTACTCTCACATGCATCCAGCACAGTGGACACTCTTCTCAGTGGATGCAGGCAAAGGGGCATCCAAGAGACAAAATTTTCATCACCACTCACTTGATCAGGTCATTGCAGTGGTTCTGTCTCCCCTAAAACCTACTTGTCGGGTCACCTTTTCGGATACCTTCACTCCAATGCACACTGACGACAGATGCGCCCAAACTTGGTTGGGGTGCCCATTTGAATGGCCTGATTACTCAGGGGTTGTGGACATCACACAAATCTACTCTACAGATCAATCTCCTAGAGTTACGGACTCTCACAAATTCTCTGCGGGTTTTTCAACATCAACTTTCGGGCCAACCTGTCCTAGTCAGAATAGTCAACCAGGTTGCCATGTTTTATGTGAATAAGCAGGGGGGAACAGGATCACACCCCCTCTGCGATGAAGTGACTCGCCTCTGGACATTTGCCATCTTAAACCACATTCATCTCAGAATGGTGTACCTCCCAGGTAAGCTTAATGTGCTTGCAGACAAACTCGGCCGTATCCTTCATCTGCACGAATGGATGTTGCATCAGGAAATGGCTGCCCACATGTTCCAGACATGGGGTACGCCACTCATGGATCTCTTTGCCACTCCAGAGAACACACAGCTTCCACTCTTCTGTTCCAGGACCCTATCACTACACCAGCAGGCCCTGGATGCCTTCCTTCTCCATTAGGGACAGGGATTACTGTACACATTCCCACCCACACTCCTGATACCCAAAATGCTTTTCAAGCTAGAGACTGACAGGGGCTCGATGATCCTCATAGCTCCCTTTTGGCCTCATCAATCATGGTTTCCTCTGCTTCTTCATCTCACACAGGCTCAACTACTCAACCTGGGATGTGCACCCAACCTCTCCTCCCAGGACAACAGGACACTTCTCCATCCCAGTCCTCATTCCCTGCACCTGACAGCTTGGCTTCTGAAAGGGTAGTGCTTGCTGACCTTGACTTTCCACAGGTGGTCAAGGATATCCTTCTTGCATCCCACAAAGATTCAACTAGACATTCTTATGCCTTCAAATGGTGCAGGTTTGCATCATGGTTCTCCATAAAGGACATTAATCCTTTTGATTGCCCAGTGGAGCTATTGCTCCAATATCTCCTCCACTTATTCCTGTCAGGATTAAAGACTAACCTGGTCAGAGTGCATCTATTTTCTCACACCCATTAGTGGCACGCTTCATGAGGGATCTCCTACTATCAAAACTCCCCATTAACCCACCTCTAGTGGCCTGGGATCTCAATGCCATTTTGGCTCAACTTCTCAAGTCACCCTTTGAGCCTTTGGCCACCACTTATTTATTTATTTATTTACATTTCTTATATACCGCACTATTTGACATCAGCGCGGTTTACATCAAACAAAACATTTCAGTACACAAAAATGTCTGAGTTACATTAAACAGGGTTAACAACTTGGACAACAGGGTAATTTTACAACTCAGGTAAATAAACTTTGATTGTAGTGTAAACTATTTACATCAATAAGTTAGGGCACCGTTGAGACGTAATGGTCAGTTGAGCGTTGAACTTACTAAGTGGGGAATTCAGGGTCAATGGGTGATTCAGAGTTTCTATAACTAACAGTGATGGGTCGTGATTCTGCACTCACTGGGAAGTATATAAGGAATAGGTAATGTTTGAGGGCCTTTCTGAATTGGAGTATGCTGGTAATTGCTCTAATATCAGGTGGCAGCATATTCCAAAGCTTCGGGGCACGGAGACTGAAAGCTCTGTTTGCTGTTGATGAGGTGCTTTTTGTAAGTTCACGGGGAACCAATAGCGTATTTAATGCCATTGATCTTCTTGATCTATTAGAAGAAATGGGTTTGATGAGATCAGTTAATGATGTGGATGAGAGACTATTTACCGCTTTGAAGGTAAGTAGTAATGTCTTGAAAATGATCCTGGCCTGTACAGGAAGCCAGTGTAACTGCTTCAGAAGGGGCGACACATGCTCACTCCTAGATGCCCCATAGAGAATCCTCGCAGCGCTATTCATTGCAAGCTGTAAAGGGTTCAAGGTGGATTGAGGGAGGCCTAGCAAAATGACATTAGCATAGTCAAAGTGGGGCATGATCAGAGCCTGGTAGATGGTACGGAAATCCTCAGGTTCAAGCAGTGGGCGAAGGTGTCTTAGTGATCGGATTTTGTAGTATATGGATCTTACCGTGTTAGCTATATGCGCCTTCATGTCCAGGTTCTGATCGAGTGTAACACCCAGGTAACGTATTTGCTGTTTTGATTGTAGCTCAGCATCTTTCACCTTAAGGAATTGTGGAGGGCTGAAGTTCGGGTTCTTTGACATGAAAAGCACCTCTGTCTTCTTATGTTGAATCCGGAGGTTTTGTGATAGGAGCCATTCCGATATGGCGTCAAAGCAGTTGCTCAGAGGGGACAGGTCCAAATTGTCAATGTTGAAAGGCATATAAAGCAGGACGTCGTCCGCATATATCATGCAACCAACATTGAAAGACCGGATGATCTTGCAAATAGGTTGCATATAAATATTGAACAACAAAGCAGAGAGAGAGGAGCCTTGTGGGACCCCTTGCCATTGGTGGAATGGATCAGACATCACTCCCCCAGCACGAACATGTTGCCATCTTTCGGATAAGTACGATCTGCACCACTCAAGGGCAGTTCCGCCTACTCCTTTCTCCTTCAGCCGTAATAGGAGGAGGTCATGGCTTACAGAGTCAAAAGCAGCGGCTATGTCCAGGAACACAAGTGCGAAACCCTGTCGGATGTTGTTGATACCAGAAATTATGGTATTGAGGAGAGCTGTGAGGAGAGTCTCTACACCATGTGACTCTCTGAAGCCATGTTGGCAAGGATCCAATGGAGCATTGGTATCGATGTGGTCTTGCAATTGACATTGTACCTCCTTTTCTATTAACTTCGCGAGAAAAGGTATACTTGAGATGGGTCTGTAGGAGTCTACCTTTTGAGGATCTAACTTACAGTTTTTCAGGAGAGGTCTGATGGAAGTTTGCTTGAGGGCAGATGGGAATGTACCGGAGTTGAAAGACAGGTTTACTATTTTAGTTATTATTGGGCTGAATTCACAACGAAGATCCCTTATCCAGAAGGCTGGGCAGGGGTCCGTCTGAGCAGTTGTGGAATTGAGAGACATGATCAGATCCTCAATTCGCTTCTTGGTAGGGGTAGAAAACATGGTTAGAGCTGTTTGGCAATCTTGATCTGTGGGGGTTAATTTTAATGGAGGTTTATTTGTTTGTGTAAGCTTGGATTGTAGGTAGGCTGCGAAGTCTTGAGGATGGATCTCGCCTTGCTTTTCAGGGGCTGGCTCTTTAGATAAGGTCTTGACTAGGTTAAACAAATCATGAGGTTTGTTTAGTGCCCGCCTCAAGGTGTCCGTATGGTACCGCTTCATTTTCTCTGAGATGGCCTTGCGGTGGATGGATAGCTGATTGAGGTAGGCTGCCTGGTCTGCTGTTGAGCGAGACCGACGCCAGCGCTTCTCGAGGTTCCGTAGTTGGGATAGTGATCTTCTCAGGTCATCTGTGTACCATGGTGCCGAAGCTCTCTTTCTAGGCAGCCTGTTGAGTGATGGTCGTATTGCAATCGAATTAAGACTGGTGTTCCAGCAGGTGATTAGATCTTCTATTTCTAGGGAGGCCTTGTTACGGAGTGAGCATGTTCCAGCAAGGATGCGATCTCTGTTGAAAGGAAGAAAGCTCCTAGCCAGAGATTTGGGGCTGTTATCCGGAGCATTGTTAGTCATTGAATGTCTGTTGTGCGTAGGGATTTGGAAAAAGATGAGTTTATGATCTGACCACGGTACATCAGTAATAGATATCGCGGCAGTATAAGATTGGGTGTTTAAGGACTGTGGGGCAAAGATAAGATCAAGGGTGTTTCCCTTTACATGGGTAGGTTCATGGATTAGTTGTTGGTATCCCAGGGATTCAAGTGCTTCGAGGAAGGCGGAAGAGTGACTATCTTGGAGAGCTGGCAGGTTAAAATCACCCACAATCCAAGTTGGGATATTAGGATTCTGAATGTTGGATGCCAGATCTATAATGGCTGGAAGGACTTCTGGGGAGGATGAAGGTGCTCTGTATAGAAGGCTTATTGTGCATAATTTGTTGGAGATAGAAACTAACTCGAGGTGGTCGGATCTAGGGGTATCTTTCAGCTGGAACTGAAGGTCTGATCTGGAGAGAATGAGCACGCCCCCTCCTCGCTTGTTTTGTCTGTGGCTGGCAAACACTGAGAAATTTGGTGGAAGAAGTTGGTTAAGTAGCACATTGTCTTCTGCAGAAAGCCACGTTTCAGTAACCATGAGAATATCAAGGTTATGTAGGGAAATAGTATCCACAATCACCGGCCATTTCGTACGAATTGAACGGG
The DNA here is from genome assembly GCA_033557465.1 of Ichthyophis bannanicus. Classification (NCBI taxonomy): domain Eukaryota; kingdom Metazoa; phylum Chordata; class Amphibia; order Gymnophiona; family Ichthyophiidae; genus Ichthyophis; species Ichthyophis bannanicus. The sequence continues at coordinate 750,167,013 of CM066032.1, forward strand.
CATTGATGAGGGCACATTTGAGGCTTTGTGAGTAGAGGCTTTCGTCTTGTTTGGCTTTCGTCGAAAGTTGGAGTGGAATGTATATTAGATGCTGGTGAAGTGCCCGAGAGTTCCCATTATAACTGAACTTAGGTGAACCTGACACTCTTTTTCCATGGCCGTATAGGATTGGGATCTGGTTGCCCTCAAGGGTTAGAGCTTGGGAGAATGAGAGGCAGAAGGAGAAGATTAGGTAACAGCCCGTTAGGGTAATAGGGGAACCCATCTTACTCACTCTGAATGTAGTCGCAGAGACAATGAGATATTACTAGTGAGTGGGAGAGATTTGTGAGAATTCAGTAGGGCTATTTCTCATTGGCAATGAAAACAAGAAAATTCTCTTATTCTGGGTATAGAATGGTTATGGAATACAGATCAATTATTCAAGTAACACAGTTTATACAGGCAAGATTTAACATTAGCAGACTAGACTAATCTAGATAGCATACAGGCTGCCTGCAAGAAGGTAAAGGAAGTATCTATTCAGAGTGAAAACAAAAGCACAATCTATTGCTTTAGGTATAGATTAGTTATTATATGCATCTATAATAGGCCCACAAGTTATTATATGCATATATAATAGCACAAGTAATACAGATTAGGCAGGCAGGATGATATATAGAAGATTAGATTGCGCGGGATGTTTAAAAGGCTGTCTGCAGGAATGCAAAGAGAAGTATCTGTTTAGAGTGGATACAAAGTTAACAGATCACTAAGTATAGTAAAACAGAGTTACCAGCTTGTTGGCAGACAGCATTCATTGATGTTTCAGGTTGAACAGGCTGCTCTTCGCTATTTAGTCAGCTCTTCCGGGGGACCTGAGCAGCTCTTCAGTGAACATTAAACAATTGTAGATGGTGCTGACAGTACCTAGAGAGCTTCCTCAAAGAATTCGGTCACAGACTACGAAACGGCCTGGCAGCGGCTTCCTCTTGTGCTGGCCTGCTGCTCCTCCCCCTCCCACAGCCCCGACTGGGCTGGAGGTGCTTCTCGGGAGGGCCGGATGGCCTGGCGGCTTTTCACTCCCCGATCAGGGGAAGAAGATGGTGGCTCTGTTTTCCCGCCGGCAGCGGCTTCCTCTTGTGCTGGCCTGCTGCTCCTCCCCCTCCCACAGCCCCGACTGGGCTGGAGGTGCTTCTCGGGAGGGCCGGATGGCCTGGCGGCTTTTCACTCCCCGATCAGGGGAAGAAGATGGTGGCTCTGTTTTCCCGCCGGCAGCGGTTGTGTTCACTAAAGTTCCTCTCTTGGAAGGTCATCTTCCTCATTGACCTCACTTTGGCTTGCCAAATCAGTGAGTTACAGACTCTTGTAGTGGATCCTCCCTATACTCATTTCTACCATGACAAAGTGGTTCTCTGTACTGATCTGCACTTCCTTCCAAATGTGGTTTCTCTGTTTCATCTGAACCAATTGGTTATCCTGCCGATCTTCTTTCCCAGACCACATGTGTCTCAGACTGATGCAGTACTGCACATTCTGGATTGAAAGCGAGCACTCGCTTATTATTTGAAAAGAACCAAAGATCACAGGAGATCTTCTCAACTGTTCATTTCCTTCAATCCTAGTCATCTCAGTCTCCCAGTGACCAAACGTACCCTGTCCACATGGATAGCAGATTGCATCTCTTTTGCCTATGCACAGGCAGGACGTTTCTTAGAGGGTCATGTCACTGCTCATAACATAAGGGCTATGGCAACTTCTATAGCTAATCTCCATTCAGTGGGACACTATCTTTGGCCAAGCTGTTCTCCAGCACCTTTTTGAGACTTAAACTCAACTCCTACCCTCTGTTCTGGATTTCTCAAGATACCAGATTTCCATTGCACTCATGAAACCGAGTCCAATGGCCCTCACAAATTTCATATTCTTTGGCTACTGCTTTTTGGGTAGGGGATCACTCTTCTCTCCCCCATTCCAGTCTGGTACCTGGGAGCTAGTGAGTCCCATATGTGAAGACTACATTCCTGCTTGTTCCTGGAGACAGTGTAGTTACTCACCTGTAACAGGTCATCTACGGGAACAGCAAGAATCAGTCTTCACAACCCACCCTCCTCCCCTAGGAGTTTAAAGGTTCTTTGATTTTTTTTTCTTTTCCTCTTTTCTCAGCTACAGACTCAACTTAAGAGAGAAGATGGGAAGGCGGGAAGGCAGATGCACAGGTGTGATGGAGTGCTCCCAAAAGCTTTCCTATTGAACGCTGGGGAGCAGGCTCCGTCGGTGACATTATCCATATGTGAAGACTGATTCCTGCTGTTCCTGGAGATCACCTGTTATAGGTGAGTAACTATGTTTTCTTTCAGGGAGAGCATTCTAGATCACGGGTGTATAGAGTGAGAAAGTTCTTTTGCTGGTGGTCTGATTGCTTTTTGTTTTTCACGCAGGCTCCGTCGGTGACATTATCCATATGTGAAGACTGATTCCTGCTATTCCTGGAGATCACCTGTTATAGATGAGTAACTATGTTTTCTTTCAGAGAGAGCATTCTAGATCACTGGTGTATAGAGTGAGAAAGTTCTTTCTGGTGGTCTGATTGCTTTTTGTTATTTCAGATGGTAAGGTTAGTGTGTTTTGGGTGCATCACCTTCTGCATCTATTGTTTGGTGTTACTTGTATGATGAACTTCAGGTAGACTGATGACATACTGTGAGTTTTTTAAATATATTTAGCAGTACTTTATTCAGCTTGCTAGTAACATAGTAAATGATGGCAGATAAAGACCAGTATGGTCCATCTAGTCTGCCCAGTAAGATGGCAAGAGTAGGTGCACCTGCCACTCTGTGCAGGCCACCCTCCCCCATGTCTTTGTTTAGGGGTGAACCCACCGCTCCGAGTAGAACACCCCTGTTTGTTGAGAGTGGAATCCATTTTAATTATTTCAGTATTGGGGTGATGTGTTCAGCTTTTGATGCTCCAGAGAGGATACGAGCGGCTGTGTTTTGTGCCATTTGCAGTTGATGTATTGTATACTTCAGTATTCCTTGATAAATAGTGTTGCAGAAGTCAAAGTGTGGAAAATTAATGCCTGGAATACTGTGTGGAAGTCATGTCCTTCTAGTAGTGGGCCTAAGTGTTGAAGGGTTCTTATTTTGTTGTATATTGCTCTGGTGGTTTTACTGATGTGTGGTGATAGGTTTAATTGTTGATCTATGGTAATTCCTAGATATTTCACTTCGTGTTTTGCTTCCAATTCTATATCTTTGACTCTTAGGGTCTAGGTTGGGATGAATGCTTTGACTCTGGTGCTGTATAGCGCTTCTGTTTTTTTGTAATTTATCACTATATCTGTGTTCTGTTAGCCACTGCACCATTTCCTCAAAGCAATTTATTATTCGAGCGAGATCTGGTTTTGATGTGTCAAATGATTGGTATATCATGATGTTGTCTGCATAGATGTAGTAGTGTACTTATGCTTCTGTATGATAGCACTGATTAAATAGTAGGGAGGATAATGCAGAGCCTTGTTTGCAAGGAGGAGATTTATTTGGTCCTATCTTTACTTGTTGTTGTCGGTCTGATAGGTATGAGTGGAACCAGTTCAGTGTTGTCATCTCTATTACAGTTTCTTGTAGTCTTGTTAGTAGTAATTTATAATAGACGAAGTGAAATGCAGCTGCTATGTATAAGATGAGTGCAAAACCCTGATTGGGTTTCTCGATACCTTTTAATAAGTCTGTCCATGAATGATATCATAACTGTTTCTATCCCATGGTGTGGTCTTAATCAGCGTTGATGTAGGCCCAGTGAGGCAGTTGCTTTGATGTGGTCCTATAGCTATTGATGTCCTACTTTTTCTGTTATCTTTGCTAAGAAGGGTACACTGGATATAGGTCTGTACGATGCTGGATTTTTTTGTCAGATTAGGGGTTTTTTATTATTGGGCATATGGAGGCCATTTGGAGTTCCATGGGCATGTATCCCTGTGTGAGGGATAGTTGTGTTTGTTTGAATAGTGTGGGGCATAGTTCAGCTCATTGATCCAACTTACTGGCCATGGATCCAGAGGAGATGTGGTTGTGTTCAAGTTGATTATTACGTTTTTGATATTTTTCTGTTGTGAATTCTTTGAAGGACTGCCATGTTGTCTTGGTGGTGGTGTTATTTCTTATTATTGGTGTTTTGGTATTGCTAAAGTTGTATTTCTTTTGGAAGTAGTCAGCTTATATTTATGGGTTAGGAATGTTATCTGTTTTTTCTTGGTTTGGGCCTTTTATTAGGGACTGTACTATACCAAATAGTTCCCTTGGGCGGTTTAAGGAACCCCTGATGAGTTTTATGTGATATTCCTTTTTGTTGATCATATTGTGATATACCTGTAGTTTGGACATGTATTTGTTTGATCATCTAGTAGTTTTGCATGCCGCCATTTGCATTCAATCTTTCTTAGTTCTTTCTTTATGTCTCTTAGTTCTTTAGTGTACCAGATAGCACTTTGTTTGTGTTTTATGTTGTATCTTATTTGTGGTGCAGTGGCCACGTTGCCTATGATTCTGTTCCAGTTAGTTATGAATGTGCTGATGCTGGATGTTTGTTGGTCTAGTTTTGGTATGATTTCCTTGAGAAATGTTTATTTTTGAAAAGAATCTGCCATTTATGATTAGGATGTGGCTATCCATTGTTGAGCATGGTTCATATGGTATATGAAAACTGATTATGTTATGATCACACCAGGGTATAGAAAGTTGGTGAGGTGGTGGAAGGTTTGTGTCATGAGCATCTTTTTGGGGGCAAATATCAGTTCCAACTTGTTTCCTTAGTGCATCTACAGCAGTGATTCTCAACCTTTTTTCTGTTGTGACACATCTGATAGATCGTATTCATGTTCGAGACACACTAAACACTACAGTCGGCGGCTGAGCAAAAAAGAGCCGAAATATCATTTTATGGTAATTAAAAATAATGCAAGAGAAGTCTAAACTATTCTTAACAGATTTTACCTTTTTTGTAAACTGTTATTGAAATCAAAGTTATTACATTTAGTTTTTCACACAAAAATTGTAATCTTCGCTAACTTCATCAATGATAAATTTGTGACAAATGTGCTGCACACAGTTTTAAATATGTGGTTAAATGGTACACAAATTCACACTGAACTTACTGTCAACTTCAAGAATTTCTTTTACCTAATTTTGGAGTCTATACAGAGCAGAACTAAGATGTTTTCCCTTATAGCTTGCCATGCAAAAAATATATGTATATATTTATATTCTGGTATTCTCAGTAACAGTAATACAAAATGTATCCACTGCTACATACTTTGTGAATTAACATAAAACCCTCAAAATTTACTTGGAACCTATGTAGCAACCCTTCTGTATCATAAGAGCACCAATTCTCATAACACATAGAGCAAGAAATGTGCCTTTGAAAAGACAGCACTGCAGATACAGAACACCAACACACCTCCAACTGGAAAAGCCAAATAAGTCCAACGGCTATAGATCCCCCCACAAAAACTACATAGTCAGCAGATTCTCTCACCTCAGTCACACATACAGGACACCGACCTGCCTTCACCAATTACAGAATAAAGGACCAAAATTTAGAAATGGAAATCCCAAGAAACCAAAAAATACAAATGTATTTCCTCTTGTACTGATCAAAATTCAAAGTTGTAAGAAATGCACATTCCCAAAACTAAAACATTCTCCATCACTAAAAATGGAAAATAAATGATCACAGTTGACAGTAGGAGAAAGAGTGTGTGTGTATGGGGAGGGTTTTTTTTCATGAGGCCATTTCCTCCTCTGAGGCCAGCAATGGCAGTGCTCATGGCCATAGAGCAGTGCGTCTCAACCCAATCCTCATGGCACACCTAGGCCCATTGGACTTTCAGGATTCCCACAATGAATATGCATGAGATACATTTACATGTACTGCCTTCATTGTATGCGGATCTATCTCATGCATATTCATTGTGGAAGTCTTGAAAACCCAATGGGCCTAGGTGTGCCATGAGGATTGGGTTGAGACGCACTGCTCTATGGCCATGAGCACTGCCATTGCTGGCCTCAGAGGAGGAAATGGCCTCATGAAAAAAACACACTGGTTGAGAACCACTGATCTAGAGCCTCTAGGAATTAATTTGCTTGTTTTGTTGGCGCTGAGGCAAGGCTAAGTAGAGCCACTACAGGTCCTACTAAAATAAAAATAAAGGACGTTGGTAGTCTCTACAGAGGTTTCCCATGGGGTTTCTTCAAACTGAGTATGGATGGTCCTGTATTAGTACAGATATCATTAAATAAAGGTATTATGCCCTGACACATACGTGAGTTTGTTTAGACATTAATAAAAAATGTATCAGGTCCACTATCAGATTGCAGTAATTTTTGTCTAATTTTAAGTTTGCCTTCTCTAGGCAAACTAATTGAGCAAGTGGTATGTTAGCAGTCTGATACATTTATAGAGGAACATCGGATTCTAGGTGACTGGCAATTTGGATTTCAGAAGCACCATAGTTCAGAGGTATTGCATACATTGCTGCTAGATTCAGTAATATTAAGACTGGAAAATTGCTTTTATACTATTGTTTTTTGAGTTGATTTTGGCTTTTGACACTGTCCACCCATATTGCTAAAGCGGTTGGGCAAAATTGAACTTCGAGGGGAAGTTTTAGAGTGGTTTGCCTCATTTTCAACAGACCATGTGCAACAAGTACCAGTTAAAACTGAGATATCTGATTAGGTGCAATTGGATTCTGGGGTCTTGCAAGACTTGGCGTTATTTTTATCATTATTTAATTTCTATATGGTACCATTATATAAATTGCTTCATAAGCTAGAAATCGAATTTCATCTATATGCAGATGACATTCTATTATTTGCTCCATTTCCTGTTGAAATGAATGTGCAGTCTTCCAAACTGGTAAAGTATTTCCAGCAGATAGCAGCTTGACGCTCATAAAATTCTTTGGAAATTAATTTTAAGAAAACTGAGGCAGTAGTGATTACTACGGATCTTAATTACAATCCGCCAGAGCAACTTGAGCTTGGGGATCAACGAATACCAATTTGACAAGAAGTGCAATAGTTAGATTGTGCTGTATTCTAATTTGACAATGCAACCTCAGACACAGAAAGCCATTTGAACATGTTTTTATAAGATATGCATGGTTTATCAGATATGCACTTTTATCAAGGCATCTGGTTTTGTTGAATAATTCAAATCTTAATTTTACCTCAATCAAATTATTGTAACATGATTTATATAGGACTTCCAGATTCATTTTTTAAATCTCTTCAACTGGCACAAAAGGCGGCCGAAAGAGTTATTATTGGATATAGGAGAAATGACCTTGTAACCCTGTTTTACATGGCCTTCATTAGTTAAATATCATTTACAATTCAAGTGTTTATGCTTGGTGTATAAATCTTTGCACTCACTGGCAAACACATTTGGATAGGTGCATTTGGCTGTATAAACTAGGTTGTACTTTACACTCTAGCCAAAAGGAGAGGTTGCATGTTCCTCCTATGGAGAAGGCCACAAAACATTGTACACGTGAGCAAGCTTTCTCTGTAATAAGTCCAAGACTGTGGGATTTATCACCACAAGCATTATGACAAGAAACCGTTTTTATCCTTTCAAAAAGAGTTGAAAACCCTGTTTTTTAGAAATGCACATAATTAAAATTTAAGAGTTCTGTTTCAATTGTAATGATGACATTATATTTTGGAAAGGGTATTTATGTTGTTTTAAAGCAAATGTTTATTTTTATTTGCTGTCAGTAATTGCTATTGGGTAGATTGTGACCAGCGAATAGCGAGATTGTACATCCGAGTTGGGACTATATTCGGCTGCCAGTGTCCCCGCACGCACAGAGTCATTGCACGGGGAGTGCTGGACGGTGTGGGAGGGGGAGGGCCGGAGGTGGAGAGTGGGCAGAGCGGGGGCAGGCTGCAGCACCCGGACGTACTGGGCCTAAACTGGTCAGGGCCCTGTAAGTCCACTGGGGGCAGTATGTGCGTCCGACCTATTCCACCTCAGAGGTGGAATAAGTCCCGGTTGCGGCAGGCAGTCCCCACATACACACTGAGCAGATGCAGGTGAGTTCCCGCCATCTGATCCTGGCCCTGGCCGACCCCGCCGAGGGTCGGGCAGAGGAGAAACAACATTTGAAGTGCTGTCAGGCCTTGTGTGCTCCTGCTGAGCATCCTGGTGCCATGGCGATGGGATGTCACGGCACTGGCGCACCAGCAGGAGCACTGAGTGATGGAGACAGGCAGCAAGCTGTAGGTCTCCCCGCTCGGCATACTGTGCATGTCAGTCTGTCCAAGCGACCTGATTCTGTAGCCGTGGGAATGTTTACTCCCGCAGATGCAGAATCAGGTACAACTGTGCCCTGTCCATTTTTTGGACGTCCAGACGGGCCGGACGTGCACAGTATGGAATTAGCCTCCGTTTAGATTAGTATGGATAAGCAATTTATAGATACAATAAAGAAAGGGAAAAGAATTGATGATGAAGTTGTATCAGATGTGTTTCTAATAAATGCTGCGTCGAGTGTGACTAGAGGTTTCCTTCCAGCAAGTATACCAGATAGAAATCATGCAGTGTACCCAGCAGCTTCAAATGGTGCTACATTATCAATGAATCTTTCAACAAACCCAGCCAGTCTTCCACTCATATGAGCAGTGTCTTCTCCCTCAGTTAATTCTGTATCTTCAGCTACCAATTTATGAAAAAAGAATCCCTATCAGCTTTCCCCCTGTGAAATCTTTTTATTATTTTTCTCCTTACTTTGTTTAGCCCCATAGGGCTCATGATTTGAAATTCAATTAGCAGATGGTCAGACCAATTAAAAGGTTTAGAAGAGCACAACTCCACCAGTGAACCTCCATTCTCATTGATCATTCTCTAAAGTAGAGGCTATATAGAGATGGGCTTTCTCTATAAGAGACAAGAAGAGAAATAAGGATAGCAAAATCAAAGGCAGAAGAAAAGATGGCTAAAGATGTGAAGTGTGGTGACAAGACTTTTTTCAGGTATATTTGGGAGAGGAGGAAAATCAGAGGTGGAACTGCAGGACTCAAAAGTGCTGGGAACGGATTCGTGGAAAGTGACATTGAAAAAGCGACAATGCTAAATGAATACTTCTGCTCTGTTTTCACTAGAGAAAATCCTGGAGAAGGACCATCTGTGATTGACAAATATATAAATGGGAATGGAGTAGATACCGCACCATTCACAAAAGATGATGTGTTAGAACAGCTTGCAAAATTGAAAGTGGACAAGTCTATGGGACCGGATGGGATACACCCCAGGATACTGAAAGAACTCAGAGGTTCTTGCAGGGCCATTGAAGGCAGGGCTGGCTCGTCCATTGAGCAAGAATGTTTTTTGCACATGGCCCCGCGCAAAAAACATTCTGCTTCAGCCCAGGTAGATTAAAAAAAACAAACAAACCGGCTGCTGCTGCAGCTGTGGCAGCGGCAGAATCAAGCATCCCGCGGGGCCCCCACTGCCCGCCACAGCTCTCCCTGCAGCATCAGCTCTCACAGTGTGGGCTTTTCAGAGCCATGAAGGGAGAATTTCCCTTTCTCGCGGCTCTGTTAAGCCTGCCGGGGCTGATGGGAAACTTCCCATTAGCCCCGGTGGGCTTAACATAGCCGCGAGAGAGAAGCTCTCCCTTCGCGGCTCTGAAAGCCAATGCTGAGGGAGCTGATGCTGCAGGGAGAGCTGTGGCGGGCAGTGGGGGCCCCGCGGGATGCTTGATTCTGCCGCTGCCACAGCTGCAGCAGCAGCCGGTTTGTTTGTTTTTAATCTACCTGGGCTGATGGGGGGAAGGGGGGTTAGGACTAGTAATGGGCTATGGGGGGCTAGGACTGGAAGTGGGCTGATGGGGAGGTTAGGACTAGTAATGTGCTATGGGGGGGCTAAGACTGGAAAAGGGCTGATGGGAGGTTAGGACTGGACATGGGCTGATGGGGGGGGGGGGTTAGAACTGGTAATGGGCTATGGGGGGCTAGGACTGGTAATGGTCTGGGGGTTGCTAGGACTGGAAATGGGCTGAGTGGAAGGGGGGGGGGCTTGAACTGCAAATAGCTGATGGGGTGGGGGGCTTGGAATGGAAATGGGCTGTGAGGGGAGGGAGCTAGGACTGGAAATGGGCCGAGTGGGGGGGGGGGGACTAGGACAGGAAATGGGCTGATGGAGGGGCTAGGATAGGACTGGAAATGGGCTGTTGGGGGTGCTAAGACTGGAAATGGGCTGTGGTGGGGGCTTGGATTGAAATGGACTCATGGAGGGGCTAGAACTGGAAGTAGGCTCATGGGAGGCTTGGATTGGAAATGGGCTAAGTGGAGGGGAGCTAGGATTTGACATGGGCTGATGGTGGGGCTAGGAAAGGACTAGAAATTGGCTGATGGGGGGCTGGGATTGGAAATGAGCTGACGGAGGGACTCAGGACTGGAAATGGATGGAGCTAGGACTGGAAATGGGCTTATGGTGGGGCTAGGATAGGATTGGAAATGGGCTGATGGGGGGCTAGGACTAGAAATGGGCTGATGCGGGGACTAGAAGGGAGCAGATGCTGGGTGGGGCTGGAACTAGAAGGGAGCTGATGTTGGGGGAGGATTAGAATGGGATGGAGCTGGGAGAGTGAAATGGAGAGGTTAAAAATATTTTGTGTGGGAGGGAAAACAAATCTACAATTGGCTGGGTATTGGGAGAGTAAGTTGGGATTTGAGGATGGAGGGGTAAAATTTGAGTGGATGAAATAGGAATGAGGAAAGAGCAAAAGGAGAAAGATTAGTATGTTAAAGCAGATGTAGAGAGAGAATGGAAAAAACACTAGAAGAGAGAAGAAAGGACAAATGGACAGCAGACGATGGAGAGTTAGCAGAAGACACGAAGAAACCAGAAGAAAGTGGCTGGAGCAATTGCAACTGAAAAAGAAATGCACAAAAGGTAGATAAATATCTCTTTATTTTGAATTTATTAACTGGAATATGTCAGCTCTGGGAAATGTGCATCATTAACGTCTGCGCTTTTAGTACATGGGGAAATTAATTTATAGTTTTATTTCTACAGTGTTGTGGTACATTCCAAGTTTGGTTTTTGGGGTTCCCAGTTTAATTATTGTCTTCCTGTTTCTAAATTGTGATTCCTTGTTTGGTGATGGTCTATGTTCTGCATGTGTAACTGAGCTGAGGTATTCTGTTTATGTAATTCCTATTTGATTTTGCCACTTGTTCTCTTTCCCCAGTAGGTCATGTATTGTTATTCTCTGAAATGTATTGGTTTAATATTTGCAGTGTTGCCTTTTGATAGGTAGGGTATGGTGCTTTGTGAGTCCTGTTAGGATATGTCGGGTTTGCTATGGGTTCTAAATGGGCAGTGTTTGTAATAGTTCCTAATGTGCCTGGCAGTTGGCACTGGATTATAGTAATGTAGAAATCGTTTAGTCTTTCTTTATCCATACATTCATTAAGAGGCATGTTTACTAAAAGTTAGTGTATGGTAACATTATGTAAATATTTATGCAAATTAGGCCCCACACCTAGTCTCCGCACATGGCCCTGCACCCCCCTTGGGCCGCCCCTGTTTGAAGGAAGTTTATAATAGATCCTTGGAGAAAGGAGAAGTTCCACAGGACTGGAGAAGGGTTGATGTGGTACCTCTCCACAAAAGTGATAATAGGGAAGTGTCAAACTACAGGCCTGTAAGCCTTACCTCGGTGAAGGGAAAAGTAATGGAGGCAGTCCTGAAAAAGCTAATAGTGGACTTCCTTGAAACCAATAGGCTGCATGATCTGAAGCAACATGGTTTTACCAAAGGACGATCTTGCCAAACAAATCTGATTGAGTTCTTTCACTGGGTGACCAGAGAACTAGATCAAGGGCATGCGATGGATATGATCTACCTAGATTTCAGCAAAGCTTTTGATACTGTTCCTCATAGGAGGCTTATCAATAAACTCAACAGCTTGGGGATGGGTCCCAAGATGGTGAACTGGATTAGAAACTGGTTGACTGACAGACGACAAAAGGTGACGGTAAACAGAATTCACTCGGATGAAAGGAAGGTGATTAGCGGTGTGCCCCAGGGTTCGGTCTTGGGACCGGTACTGTTCAATATATTCGTGAGTGATATTGCCGAAGGGCTGAATGGAAAAGTCTGTTTTTGCAAATGACACCAAAATTTGCAACAGAGTAGACTCCCCTGAGGGAGTGGGGAACATGAGAAAAGATCTACAAAAGCTGGAAGAATGGTCTAATGCTTGGCAGCTAAATATCAAGAAGTGCAGTATCATGGATATGGGAAGCAGCAATCCAAGGGAAATGTATGCGATAGGGGGCGAGAGATTGGTGTGCATGCACCAGGAGAAGGACCTCGGTGTGATTGTTTCTGATGATCTCAAGGTGGCGAAACAGTGTGACAAGGCGGTGGTACAAGTCAGAAGGATGATGGGTTGCATACAGAGAGGAATTACCAGCAGAAAGGAAGAGGTAATAATGCCACTGTACAAGTCACTGGAGAGGCCTCACTTGGAATATTGTCTTCAGTTTTGGAGACCATATCTCACAAAGGATATAAAAAACTGGAAGCGGTTCAGAGGAAGGCCACCAAAATGATTTGGATCCTGCATCAGAAGACTTATGAGAAGATACTTGAAGACTTAAATATGTACACTCTGGAGGAGAGGAGGGACAGAGGAGAAATGATTCAGACCTTTAAATACTTAAAGAGTATTAATGGACAAACAAACCTCTTCCAAAGACAGAGACGCTATAAAACTAGAGGGCATAACATGAAGCTGCAAGGGGGTAAACTGAAAGGCAATATCAGGAAATACTTTTTCACTGAAAGGGTGGTGGATGCTTGGAATGCCCTACCAATGGAAGTGGTGGGGCAAACACAGTGACAGACATCAAAATGGCATGGGACAGACATAGTGGATCCCTTTAGAGCAACAGGATAAAATCAAAATAAGCATAACTATCTCTTATATCTGAACAAATAGGGGTAACCTACATGGAATGGTGGGTATACCCCTAAACAAAGGCATGGGGAGGGGTGACCTGCACAGAGCGGCAGGTACACCTACTCTTGCCGCCTTGCTGGTTAGACTAGAAGGACCATACTGGTCTTTATCTGCCATCATATACTATGTTACTATATTACTATACCAACAGAACTAAGGTGTACCCATATGGAGTTGCTTTTAAACCTGCTTCAGAGAGATGGTGAAGGTATTCAAGCTGATCTTTTGTGTAGGATAGGAAAGGAGGTCCATGGCTTTTCCATCACGCCAGAGAGCAAACCTCTTCCACTTAAAATATTCTAATGGAGTCTGTCCTAGAAGCCAGAAGAGCTTGCAATATGCTGTCAGGCAAATTCAGGGCAACCAAGATGACCCTCTCAACATTGAGACTGTGAGGGTGTGAGGGACCTGATGTTGCGATGCAACATTGTTCTCTGAGCCTTCATGATCAGTAGTGAGAATCTCCCAGTCTGATAGGACTTCTTATGGATAATTCCTGGAGGAGGAGACCAGGCCTTTCTTGGCACATAGGGGCTATGAGAATCATGGATCTCTTCCCCCCACCAGTGCTGGTTGAGTTTTAAGAGAGTCTTCACTATGAGCAATATGGAAGAGACAGGAACAGAAGACCCTCTCACAATGCAGAAGTAAGGCATCTCAAACTAGACTTCCATGTGTTTCTGTCCTAGAACAAAACTGAGGTATTGTCCTCTTTTGAAGTTGCAAAAAGATACATCTTAGGTGCCCAGTTCACAAAAAATTTTCACTATTCCTGAGTCCACAGTCCACTCATGTAGTTGAAGTATTTGACTCAATTTGTCTGCCAGGATATTGTCCTTCTCTGCCAGGTCCATGGCCCTGAGGGCCATCTAATGGTACATGGCCCAGTTCCACATCCTGACTATCTCCCTGCTTGTTGAGGTAATCTAGGGCTACTTGTTTGTCTGTCTGTACTAAAACTATTTTGTTAGCCAATTGTTGTCTGAAAGCCTTTAGCACATTCCCCACAGCCCTCAACTCCAGAAAACTGAGTTAATGAAGGCTCTAATGAGTAGACCAAAGAACTAGTGTGAAAGCCATCTAAATGCACTCCCCAGATCAATTTGAATGCATCTGTGGGGAGGACAATTTGCATGAGTAGAATCTGAAAGGGGATGCCGTTTGCCAGATTGAAATGATCCATCCACCAGAACAAAGAGTTCCATAGAGGTCTGGTTAACCAGAATACATTCTGTAAGCTCTGAGTGGCCTGAGTTCATGGAGTGTATAAAGTCTATTGGATTTGTCTCATTTTGAGATGTGCCAAAGGAGTCACATGCATTATAGAGACCATCTGGCCCAAAAATCTCATCACGTCCCAAGATAATGTCTGCTGACTCACGAGAACCTGCCAAACTCTGGACACGAAGTTGGTAATCCTTTCTGGTGGAAGAAAAGCTCCTGTGAATTCCATTACAGTTGATGGGCTAAAATGTGAGCCGCTGTATGACAAACCCCAGAGACCCCAGCACTTGGATGGTCATAGAAACATGACTGCAGATAAAGATCATACAACCTATCCAGTCTTCCCTTCCATCTCAACTACTACAGTCCCTTTGTTCCCTTTAGAGATCTTCTGTGGTTGTCCCATGCTTCCTTGAATTCAGATACAGTCTCTGGGCCCAATATTCAGCACCAGTGGCTAGCACAATTACTGTGGCTAGCCGCCGGCACTGAACATTAAACATGGATATTCAATGCCAGGGTCATATGCGGCTCTGGCATTGAATATCTGGGGTCGCCGCACAGTCACAGATACTGCAGAAGCTAACTGGGCAGCGGCAATATTGCACCTGGTTAGCTTCCGTGGGTAAAGATAGACCAGTTTTTGCTGCACCTATCTTTACCCACGGGTCACTAACTGGGCAGTGGTGCAATATCATCACTGCCTGGTTAGCAATGGGTGCCAACTCCGTTCTGCCCCCAAACACCCCAATGCTACACAGTTAGCATCGGGGCAGGTAGTGGCGTTACTCAGGGATATTCAACAGCTCTAACTATGTTAGTGCCGCTGACTATCCCTCTAAGTGACATTTACACATTTACAGGTCTGTGAACTGTGTAAATGCCTTTGAACATCGGGCCCCTCGACTCTACCATCTCCACTGAGAGAGTGTTCCATGCATTTAGCACGCTTTCCAAAAAGAAATATTTTCTGAAATTACTCCAGAGTCTGTCTCCTTTCACCTTCTTTCTATTTCCCCTCATTGCATAGCTATCTTTCGGTTGAAAAGGGCTCTCTCTTGTGCATTTATGCCATGGATTTTTGGGCTCCTTCCCAAGATGAGCTCTTGACCAGCCAACTGTTCAGACAGAGGAACACATGCACCCTCAGCATGTGTCGATACAGCTAATATACTGTAGCTAGACATTTTGCAAGTACACATGGAACTTACTCTAGGTGAAGGGGCAGGATGCGATACCGGTGGTGATATTTCCCTATGACAAATATGAGATGCCTCCGGTGACTAGGATGTATCTCTATGTGAGTGTATGCTTTCTTTTGAACCAGGGAACATAACCATTCTCCTTTTTTTAAAGGAATGAAATCAAAGTGTTCAGGAAAATCATCTTTTCCAGAACCAGAAACTTGTTTAAGGCCTTTAGATCTAGGATGGGATAGAATCTCCTGTTTTCTTTCTTTCCAGGAAATATTTGGAGTAAAATTACTAGCCAGCTCCAAGGGAAATGGGCCAGAGAAAGTTGTTGGCCTTCTTTTGGTTTTGGGGTTCTTTTTGTGCCATATGGATTGTTATCATGATGCTGTAGTGGGACTATTACTGGACCTTGGACGCATTTCCCTTCTGTTACAGAATGGAGGTGGTGAAGTGGACTATTAAATAGGTCGTTGGGAAGGGGAAATGTAGATTATTTTGGAATGTTTGAGTGCTAAAATGGTGAATATGCAGAGAGGGGAATGTGTGTGTGAGAGAAACAAGTGGAGGAATGGGGGGAACGTTATGCAGTTGTGATGAGTGGACAAGTGCAAAGTGTTGTACATAAGAAAGAATAACCCAAACTACATATATAGTTAATGCTAGGCACCACATTAGGAGTCCCATCCCAGGAAAAGGATTTAGACATCATGGACAATACACTGAAATCTTCTACTCAATATACAGCAGTGGCCAAAAAGGAAAACACAATGTTAGGAATCATTAGGAAAGGAATAGATGATAAAACAAAGAATATTATAATGCTTCTCTGCCGCTCCGCGGCGCGGCCGCACCTTCAGTATTGTGTGCAGTTTTCCTCTCCACATCTCAAAAACGATACAGTGGCATTAGAAAAAGATAGAGAGAAGGGCAACCAAAATGATAAAAGGGATGGAAAGAGTCCCTTATGAGGATAGGCTGAAGAGGTTAGGGGAAATATGAAAGAGGTCTAAAAGGTCCTGAGTGGAGTGGAATGGGTAAGCCTTACTTGATTGTTTACTCTTTCAAAATGTACAAAGACTCGATTGTTTACTCTTTCAAAATGTACAAAGACTAGGGGATAAACCTTGAAGTTACAAAGTAGTATATTTAAAACAAACGGGAGAAAATATCTTTTCTCGCAACATATAATTAAGCTTTGGAACTCATTGCCAGGCTTAAAAAAGGACTAACCACCAATTAATGTCAGTGTCCTCTGTATATCATCCTGATTTTCAATTTTCTTCATCTACACAGTAATAATCAATGATTAATGGGAAGGAAAAAGATCTCAGTCTGAATAATAAGCCAATCTCACAGCTTCAATATTATACTGTCATTGGTCAAAAAGAGCTTCCCACCAGCCAAGCTTTCTTTTTTCTTTGTTTTTAAATTGTTTAATTTTATCTTCTTATTTTACTGCAAGTGAAATAATATCAAATAATCTTCACTTATCTTATATAAGCCATATTTCATCTATCTGCTCTCATTCCGATCAGTGCAAAGTCTGGTTTGTTTATTGTATTATACATGCTTAAAAAAAGGATTGGAAAAATTACATAAACCATTATTAAAGTAGACCGAAAGAAATCTACCACTTATATCTGGGGATGAGTAATATGGGACTGGCTACCTTTGGAGTAGGCCAGGTACTGTGATCTGGATTAGCCACTGTTGGACATAGGATACTGGGCTTGATGGACCTTTGGTCTGACCCAGTATGGCAGTGCGTATGTTCTTATATGCTCTTATGAGAGTGAGGTTTTGTGGAAGAGATTATGGAGAGGGGAGGATTGGTGTCAGGTGGGTGACATGTCTGGAAGTTGCTTAAGGCCAGAGGATATCAGTACTTAATTGGGTATGTGGATGTAATGGATGGTGGGGTGGGGCGGGGAGGGGGCCCTAGGATGGGCAAGGTAGCCCATTGTTCAAGTAAGGATGAGTGTGTGGGAATGAATGGTAGGATTGTCAAAGTGCTATGATTAGAATGCTCCAGAATACTCATTTAAGTGAATTAGAGCATTGGAAACTGAAGAGATAGTGGGTGGGCCAAGTATTTGCAGCTTCCTCTGGGGAGAAAAAGGTGGATGTGGCCCTGTTTATCCATACAGATGTGTCTTTTGAAGTGGAAAAAGAAGTGAAATATCCAACTAGATGTCTGAGACGCTACAGGAGGAGTGGTTATTGATGATATTTATGCACCTAATATATTGGATCCTGATTTCTATATAAAAATTGCAAATGTGTTGGAGCAATTAGGGGGAGGCCAATACTCCTCGATGGGGATTATAACTCTGTGTTGGCACCATCTTTAGACAGATTGGCTGATATGGTACAGGAGATTGACCATAATTCCAAAAGCTTTAATTAGTTACGGGGAAACAGTGGAGCTGCTTGATGTGTGGAGGGTGTTGCACCTACAGGACTGAGACTATACTCACTTATTAAGAGCTCACAATACATGGTCTCAGATTAATTACAAATTGGTCACTAGTAATTTGTTTGCTTGTATATGCAGAGCAGAGATAGGGCCTTCAGAAGTATGCCAGCACCTGCTTATTTGAGTGCATTTTTGTTGGGGAAGTGAGTGCTTGGGGGAGTTGCCCAAGGAGGTTCCCCGTTTCCCCGTATGGAGATGAGGAATTTTGATGGTATTTGAGTCAGAAGTAAGAGGATTATGTCCACCATAATCATTGGCATATTGACAACTCCACTCTGTTCTGGGGAAGAGCAAAGGGTGCCTTTAGAGGGGAGGTGGTGGCACTTCCAGTGTGATGTTGGAGAGATATGGCTCGGAGAGGCCATGTTTGGAGAAGCAGGTGAGGAAACAGCGACAGTTAGTGTCTAATAATCCTACTGCTCAAGTTAAGGCTAATTTGCTGGCATCTTTGACAGCTTCAGACACCCTAATTCTGAGAGCCCAGAAGTCTTTGCTTTATTATAGACTTGGGGATAAAGCTGGGAGACTGATATCATCTCTGGTGAAGGGATGGAAGGGCCCCAGATATGCGGCTGCAATGAGAGAGAAGGGAGACAGGTTGAACACTGCCACAGAGGAGGAATTTAAGAACTTTTACAGTCAGCTTGACTTGAGGGCATGGAGGAAGGAACGGGGGGGGGGGGGGGGGGAGGGGGATTATCTGTTGCACATAAGATTACGCAGGGTCTCAAGAGAGTAACTGAAATAATTGCCTGCATCATTATTGCAGAAGAGCTCAATTATGGATCTTTTGTTTAGCTTGTATTGTTCACTGTTTTTTTTGCAGATATAGTATCAAGTTTAGATATTTTTTACATAGAGAAAGATATATATTACCCCTGGCGCAGGCAAATGCTAAAGCATGGTCACGTTGGGTTTTATGTGATCACAATATTTAGGTTTTTATATATTCACTTCCTCCCCTACATTCATTTGACACTGATCTTTCTTCTATTCATTTTTCTGCTTCTTTGTCTACTGTTTTCACCCTTCCTCATAAGTCAGTTTTCAATTTCTCTTTTTTATTGCATCTACTTACAGCTGTCTATCTCCCTAGCCCCAACCATCCCATGTCTCATCTTTCTCTCCTTCCCCAGCAACTCACTAACTCCCCCTCTGTCATCACCTACCTCCTATACCCTGTGCCCAGCCTAACCCTCTCTCATCACCTACCTCCTATACACTGTGCCCAGCCTATACCTCTCTCTTCATCTACCTCCTATACCCTGTGCCCAGCCTATCCCTCTCTCTTCACCTACCTCCTATACCCTGTGCCAGCCTATCCCTCTCTCTTCATCTACCTCCTATACCCTGTGCCAGCCTATCCCTCTCTCTTCACCTACCTCCTATACCCTGTGCCAGCCTATACCTCTCTCTTCATCTACCTCCTATACCCTGTGCCCAGCCTAACCCTCTCTCATCACCTACCTCCTATACCCTCTGCCCAGCCTATTCCTCTCTCTTCACCTACCTCCTATACCCTGTGCCCAGCCTAACCCTCTCTCATCACCTACCTCCTATAACCTGTGCCATCCTATACCTCTCTCTTCACCTACCTCCTATACCCTGTGCCCAGCCTATTCCTCTCTCTTCACCTACCTCCTATACCCTGTGCCCAGCCTAACCCTCTCTCTTCACCTACCTCCTATACCCTGTGCCAGCCTATACCTCTCTCTTCACCTACCTCCTATACCCTGTGCCCAGCCTAACCCTCTCTCATCACCTACGTCCTATACCCTGTGCCAGCCTATACCTCTCTCTTCACCTACCTCCTATACCCTCTGCCCAGCCAAACCCTCTCTCATCACCTACCTCCTATACCCTGTGCCAGCCTATACCTCTCTCTTCACCTACCTCCTATACCCTGTGCCCAGCCTAACCCTCTCTCTTCACCTACCTCCTATACCCTGTGCCCAGCCTATCCCTCTCTCTTCACCTACCTCCTATACCCTGTGCCAGCCTATACCTCTCTCTTCATCTACCTCCTATACCCTGTGCCCAGCCTATCCCTCTCTCTTCACCTACCTCCTATACCCTGTGCCAGCCTATACCTCTCTCTTCATCTACCTCCTATACCCTGTGCCCAGCCTAACCCTCTCTCTTCACCTACCTCCCATACCCTGTGCCAGCCTATACCTCTCTCTTCACCTACCTCCTATACCCTCTGCCCAGCCTAACCCTCTCTCTTCACCTACCTCCTATACCCTGTGCCCAGCCTAACCCTCTCTCTTCACCTACCTCCCATACCCTGTGCCAGCCTATACCTCTCTCTTCACCTACCTCCTATACCCTCTGCCCAGCCTAACCCTCTCTCTTCACCTACCTCCTATACCCTGTGCCCAGCCTATTCCTCTTTCTTCACCTACCTCCTATACCCTGTGCCCAGCCTATTCCTCTCTCATCACCTACCTCCTATACCCTGTGCCCAGCCTAACCCTCTCTCTTCACCTACCTCCTATACCCTGTGCCCAGCCTATCCCTCTCTCTTCACCTACCTCCTATACCCTGTGCCAGCGTATACCTCTCTCTTCATCTACCTCCTATACCCTGTGCCCAGCCTATCCCTCTCTCTTCACCTACCTCCTATACCCTGTGCCAGCGTATACCTCTCTCTTCATCTACCTCCTATACCCTGTGCCCAGCCTAACCCTCTCTCTTCACCTACCTCCTATACCCTGTGCCCAGCCTAACCCTCTCTCTTCATCTACCTCCTAAACCCTGTGCCAGCCTATTCCTCTCTCTTCACCTACCTCCTATACCCTGTGCCAGCCTATACCTCTCTCTTCACCTACCTCCTATACCCTCTGCCCAGCCTATTCCTCTCTCTTCACCTACCTCCTATACCCTGTGCCAGCCTATACCTCTCTCTTCATCTACCTCCTATACCCTGTGCCCAGCCTATTCCTCTCTCTTCACCTACCTCCTATACCCTGTGCCCAGCCTATTCCTCTCTCATCACCTACCTCCTATACCCTGTGCCCAGCCTATTCCTCTCTCTTCACCTACCTCCTATACCCTGTGCCCAGCCTATTCCTCTCTCTTCATCTACCTCCTATACCCTGTGCCCAGCCTATCCCTCTCTCTTCACCTACCTCCTATACCCTGTGCCCAGCCTAACCCTCTCTCTTCACCTACCTCCTATACCCTGTGCCCAGCCTATTCCTCTCTCTTCACCTACCTCCTATACCCTGTGCCAGCCTATACCTCTCTCTTCACCTACCTCCTATACCCTCTGCCCAGTCTAACTCTCTCTCTTCACCTACCTCCTATACCCTGTGCCCAGCCTATCCCTCTCTCCTCACCTACCTCCTATACCCTGTGCCCAGCCTATTCCTCTCTCATCACCTACCTCCTATACCCTGTGCCAGCGTATACCTCTCTCTTCATCTACCTCCTATACCCTGTGCCCAGCCTAACCCTCTCTCTTCACCTACCTCCTATACCCTGTGCCAGCCTATTCCTCTCTCTTCACCTACCTCCTATACCCTGTGCCAGCCTATTCCTCTCTCTTCATCTACCTCCTATACCCTGTGCCCAGCCTATACCTCTCTCTTCATCTACCTCCTATACCCTGTGCCCAGCCTAGCCCTCTCTCTTCACCTATCTCCTATACCCTGTGCCCAGCCTATACCTCTCTCTTCATCTACCTCCTATACCCTGTGCCCAGCCTATCCCTCTCTCTTCACCTATCTCCTATACCCTGTGCCCAGCCTATACCTCTCTCTTCATCTACCTCCTATACCCTGTGCCCAGCCTAGCCCTCTCTCTTCATCTACCTCCTATACCCTGTGCCCAGCCTAGCCCTCTCTCTTCATCTACCTCCTATACCCTGTGCCAGCCTATTCCTCTCTCTTCACCTACCTCCTATACCCTGTGCCAGCCTATCCCTCTCTCTTCTATTCTCCCCTGCTCTGCGGCAAGCACTTCCCTTTTCTACTCTCTCTGTCCAGCATCTCTTCCCTTCCACCTGCTCCATGTCCAGAATCTCCCTTTCCCTACCCCCCTTCAGGTGTCCCAGCCTATCTCTTTCCCTTCCCAGGTGTCCCAACATCTTCCCTTTCCTTTCTATCCCCTGCTATGCCCAGCATCTCCTCTTCCCTTCCATACCGCTCCCCATCCTGTTCAGCATCTCTCCCTTCTTCCCTTTGCCTTACAAAGGCTTGTTTCTTCCCTTTGTCTTTTGCAGCTGCCATCCCCTACCTCCAAATCAGCTCCAAAATCAGTATGCATGGTGTAAAGTGCTCAATGCTTTCCACATTCCTCTGTCTCCTACACAAAATTCCTGTATGAAGGGGAGTGCAATGTGACAGGCCTTGAGTGTGCACATGTGCTCAAAGGCCTGCTACCACACTAACAGTTGCTTTTAAGTACTGTGCTGCACTGCTGTACTATTGTTGCTGAACCCCCCCAAATTCTACCATCTGAGGTAGATGCCTACTCTGCCTAGTGGTTGAGCCAGCCCTGCACATAGCTGTAGAGAGGTATCTTTCTTTGGCACAAAGAAGATTAGAGCTCCTGCTGGGAGTAAGACCTGATGAACCTCTACTTCAGATTTTCTTGAAAATATTCATGTAAGGCCTTTAGATCTGCTTTGGACAATGAGTAATGTTTTCTGAATGGGACCTCTGCCCCTAGTTTTGAGCCTATTCAGCAGTCTTAAGGTCAATTTGCAGTCCCCTTCTCAAACACATCCTGAAAATCAGAGTTTCTCAGTAATTGTCCCACCTGCACATTGGTTGCCAAACATCTGAGTACTCCCTTCTGGCTCATTGTCCTTTGGTTATAAATTGGGCAGGAAGTGGAAGTGAAGGTCTGCTGGCATATATTCCATTGGATCTGCAGATAGTGATGCTCCAAGCATGGTAGTTACTTTTTTATTCATATCATTTTAATTATGCGAAGGAATTTTTTAAACAACATGTTGAGACTGGGATTGAGACATCAAGGCTGGGCTGTGCATAATTCCGGTAGTATTTTAGGAAAGTTCTACAAATGTGGAGCCTTTTCTAAAATAGGTATCATAGGTATAAGTCATTTTATAAATCTGCACATGGAAAACAAAATCAGTGGAGGCAGCTGGAAACTTATACATGTAAGCTGATATTTTGCATTTTACACCTGTAAATAGGCATTTTGCAAATCTGTATGTTTAAATGACACCAATTAACTACAGAGGCCACTAGCTTTAATTCATTTTAAATTCGAGGGGAGCAAGGGATTAAAGAGGGTAACTCCCATAATCCCTCCTATAAAGGGCAGGCTGAAACCAGCACTTTTAAAAAAGTTATACATGACAGGGGGCAGCTGTAAATCCTGACATGGACAATTTTGATCATATATCACATTCCCTATATGAAATGGGGAATACATGTGTACATTTTTAACCCACCTAAGCCACACCATGATATGCACTCTTGCAATTTCTATGTATTATGGACATCAGTATTTATATTTAACCCTTTATAGAATTGCCATTTCCATGTGTAAATACTGGATTTTCCAGTTGGAAATTGTGAATCAGGCTTGTAAAATAACCCCCAATACATCACAAGCAGACCTTGCTGAGGAAATAAAAACTGCACTTTCAATGAAAAGATAAATAAGAAACAAGTTCCCCAGTCTTACAATAATGACAGTGTACTTGTCATTAGAACGCAAAACAGGAAGGGGGAGGAGAATCAAACATTGGAAATATCAAAGAAAGGAAAAAAAGATATCAGATGTAAATTAACCCCAGTGCTTAATATCTACATCAGCTCACTGACATCCTCACCACCTGAGACATGGACAGGCCCAGAAATTTTCTTTGAGTCAAAGGAATAAGGAAAATGTAATTAATCCCGCTATACTTCACAAGGTAGATGAATGAAAGACCTCCTCCCCCCCCCCCCAACAAAGATCACAGGTTTTCTTTGTCAATGCAAGAAGTTGCTTCTTTCTCACATGTCACTTAAGCAACATCTGCACAAATCTAGAATAAAGGATTAAGATCCAAAAGTGGCCAGAAAGAGGTGAGTTTTTAGCATGGATTTGAAAAGGGGGAGAGATGAAATAGACTCAGGTAGTTTGTCCCAGGCATAAGGAGCAGCAAGGTGAAAGGATCAAAATCTGGAATTGGCAGTGAAAGAGACGGGCACAGAGAGAAGAGAGCCAGAGGAGGAGGGGTGTAGGGAGAGAGGAAAGGTAGTGAGCAGCAATAGAATGAATGCAGTTATAGGTCAGAAGGAGAAGTTTGTGTTGGATACGGAAATGGAAGGGGAGCCAATGAAGTGATTTATATGAGTATAATGGGACTGGCGGAAGATTAGCTGTGCAGCAGAATTTTGAACAGACTGAAGGGGAGAAAGATGACTCAGAGGAAGACAAACAAGGAGGACGTTGCAATAATCTAAGCAAAAGGCGATTACAGAGTGGATAAATGTTTTAGTAGTGTGTTCAGAAAGGAAAGGGCAAATTTTGCTAATTTTATTTTATTTATTTAGCTGTGCTTATACACCGCTTTTCACTGGGTCAAAGTGGTTTACAGATATATGCTAACAGACACTTTTTATTCCCTTGTCCCTGAAGAGCTCACAGCCGGAGGCAATGGAGGGTTAAGTGGCTTGCCCGAGGCCACAAGGAGTGGCATGGGACTAGAGACCCCAGTGCCTCCGGCCTGAGGTTACTTGCCCCTACATGGGAATTGAATCTCTGGCCCTCCAGCCTGAGGTAACCTGTCCCAACCACTGAGCCACTCCCTGTTAAAGAGAAAGAAATGACAAGTTTTAGCTATCTATTGGCTATGTGAGGAGAAGGAGAGGGAGGAGTCAAAGATGACTCCAAGGTTACGGGCTGAGGAAACAGGAAGCAGAAGAGTGTTATCCACAGAGATAGAAAAAGGAGGAAGGGAGGAGGAGGAGGGTTTAGGGGGAAAATAAGAAGTTCAGTTTTGGCCATGTTCAATTTCAAATGGCGGTGAGACATCCAGGCAGCAACATCAGATAGGCAGGCGACATACAGGCTTGGAGTGTAGAAGAAATATCAGACATAGAGAGATAGATTTGAGAGTCATCAGCATAAAAATGATACTGAAAGCCATGGGAGGAGATGAGAACACCAAGGACTGGGTATAGAGAGAAAAGGAGAGGACCTAGAACAGATCCTTGGGGTACACCAACTGAGGGAGGGATAGCAGTAGAAGAGGAACCACCAGAACAGATGCTGAAAGAGCGCTGGGAGAGATAAGAAGAGACTGAAGACAGTGCAGAGCCTCTGAAACCAAGAGAGGACAATGTATCAAGGAGAAGGTGGTGATCAACAGTATCAAAAGCAGCAGGAAGGTCAAGAAGAATGAGGACTGAGTAAAGGCCTTTGGATTTAGCCAGGAACAAGTCACTGGAGCCTTTGGCAAGGACCATTTCAGTAGATTGTAAGGAGCGAAAGCCAGACACAAGTGGATCCAAGAGGGCTTGAGAGGAGAGAAATTCAAGGCAATGGTGGAGAACTGCACGTTCAAGAATTTTGTAAATGAAGGGAAGAAGTGAGATGGTTGTTAATTAGAGGGACAATTAGGGTCAAGTGAAGGTTTCTTGAGGAGAGATGTGACCAGAGCATGCTTGAAGGCTTCAGGGGAAGTAGCAGTGGAGAACGATAGGTTGAGAATGTGTGTGATGTAAGGAATGACAAAGGAGGAGATGGAATTAAGGAGATGGGAGGGGATAGGATCAGAGGAACAGGTAGTAAGTTTAGTGGAGGAAAGAAGATGAGAGGTTTCCTCATTGGAGATCTTAGAAAAAGAAGAAAGGGTAACAGAGATTGACGGGAAAAGTTAGTATTATCCAGATAGCTGCTGAATATTGATCTGACTGACTGTGGAAATTATCTCACAATTGCTCTGATCCCACATGTCAGCAAGATTCTACTCAAGATCATTTAGTGGAGACTACAGCTGTACCTGGAACAAGATGTGCCTGAAGGGCAAGCAGGGGTCAGGAAAGGGTGGGGAACAACAGACATCATCATGGATGTGAGATGGATCCTTGAAAAGATAAAATAATACCAAAAGAATATCTGTATATGTTTTATTAATTACAGCAAGGCTTTTGATTGTGTAAATCATGAAAAACTCTAACACCTGATAGTTCTCAATTGCAACCTTTACATTGATCAAGAAGCAACAGTTCAAACAGAACAAACAGAATGGTTTAAAAATCAGAAAAGGTGTACAATGAGACTGCATACTTTCCCCCTACCTGGTTAATTTATATGTAGAGCAAATCATCAGAGAAGCAGGACCATATGAAGACAACCGAGGTGTGATGATGTTATTTTTTGATCAAGACTCATCAACAACCTACGCTATGCTGATGATACCACATTACTGGCTGAAAGTGAAGACCGTCTAAAACATCTGCTTATCAAGATCATAAGAACATAAGAAATGCCATACGAGGTCAGACCAAAAGGTCCATCAAGCCCAGTAGCCTGTTTCCAACAGTAGCCAATCCAAATCACAAGTACCTATCAGGTTCCCAAAAAGTAGGGAGATTTCATGATGCTGATCCTAGGATAAGCAGTGGATTTCCTTGTCCAAACCTCTTTTAAACTTGGCTACACAAACAGCTTTTGCTACATCCTCCGGCAATGAATTCAAGAGTTTAATTACATGATGAGTTAACAAATATTTTCTCAGATTAGTCTTAAACGTGCTATATTGTAGCTTCATTGCATGTCCCCTAGTCTTTCTATTTTTTGAAGGAGTAAAAACCAATTTACACACGTGTACCTGTTCCACTTCATTCATTATATTATAGACCTCTATCATATCTCCCTTCAGCCATCACTTTTCCAAGCTGAACAGCCCTAAACTTTTAAGCCTTTCCTCATAGGGATATCCTTCCATCCCCTTTATAATTTTCATCGCTCTTCTCTGTCCCTTTTCTAATTCTGCTATATTCTCTTTTTAGACATGGTGACCAGAACTGCACACAATATTCAAGGTGCAGTTGCATCATGGAACGATACAGAGGCATTATAATATCCTTTGTTTTATTCTCCATTCCTTTCCTTATGATTCCTAGCATTCTATTTGCTTTCTTGTCCACTGCTGCACCCTGGGCTGAGGGTTTCAATGTATTAGCCACGATGACATCTAGATCCTTTTCCTAGGTGGCTATTCCTAATGTGGAACCTTGTATTATGTAAATTTAGCTCAGGTTGTTCTTCCTTAAGGAGGTCATTCCAGAACACGAATACATGTGGCGGGGACGTTTACTGTATGTTCGGAAAACATCTCCGATTGTATTCTGAGACACTGCTGTTGTGCATGTCCACGGCGCTAGCATGGGGATCTCAGAACATGCCCTGAAGGGGTAGAATGGGGGCATGGTCAGCCACGGAAACGTGCATAGCATATTCCAGAAAGGCCAGTGCACATTCTGCAATATCCTCACAGACATCCCTGTTATTTCTGCTGAAACATGGAAGAAGACCAGGACTTAGAAAATATTCTATTGTGCTCTTCGATTCATCCCATGTTGAAGAATGGTTTTGACAAGTATGTGCTGAACTGGTGTGACTGCAGTCTGGAAAACCACAAAATGCAGTTATAAAGAACAGAAAGCAGAGGTGAGGGAATATTGTAAGGTAAAGAAACATTAATAAAAACCCTTACAGAAATATTAAGAAGAGCAATAGTGTTTATTCTGGCTATGCTGAAATGTGCTGTTTGTGCTAAAAGAGCTAATCCAGGGAACCCTAACAAATCCTATGTTCTGAAAACTGGAACTGTTAATATAAGAATAGTATGTGAGTGAGTCTGGAAACAAATCATGTTGGAGTGAGAAAGGAGATCATATGTGTAGTTCTGGGACACCATGCCATTATGATATAGCAGTTATAGGTTTGGTTTGGCAGAATGATGTCTTTTGTAACTGCAAGTGAGAATGTGTGGTTTGGGGATGGAACAGGAGGATCTGGTATGCTACTCTGCAATTCAGGGGGGCCATGAATGACTGGCCGGTGCCTGGACCATATTGATGACTGCAGTGTCACCAGGTGCCAGTGTGATAGGGCAACCATATATCAGCTGTGCCAGGCACTGGAAGACATGACTGATGTTGTGCCAACATCCCCTAGAACAGTGGTTCTCAACCTAGTTCTCTGGGATCCCTAGTCCAGTTGGATTTTCAGGGTATTCATAATGAATATGCATGAGAGAGGTCTGCATGCATTGCTTCCATTGTATGCAGATCTATCTCATGCATATTCATTGTGGATATCCTGAAACCTTGACAGGTCTGGGTGTCCTAGAGGACTGGGTTGAGAACCACTAGCCTAGATTGTGCCATGAGGCCTACATCCTTCCCCAGCCCAGGATCTCTACAAGCTGTGAGAGTGGTGATATATCTGGAGGCTAGCTACCTGGGCATGATGGCACAGGGATCCCCCTCCCATGCTCACACAGGCCTGACTAGGGGAGCATTGTTACACAGCAGACTGTGGGAAGGTAGGCAGAGTTGCCCCACAGATAGCGGATGTATACAGATCGACATACGCCATGATGTTTCAGGTGTAGCTGCTGTGAGAAATGCCAGTACCCAGATATGTGGGAATCAGATACCATAGCCAGAGGGCCATACTACTACTACTGATCATTTGTATAGCACTAAAAGGTGTACACAGTGTTGCACAGACACACGTAAAAGATGGTCCCTGCTCAGCAGAACTTACAATCTAGTCAAGACAGACAACACGGCAGCTGTGGACAGGATACATCTAGGGGGAATGGTAAGGAAACACAAGGGGGATTAGGCAAATCAGATCCTAAAGCGGCAACGAAGAGGTGAACATTCAGCTTGGATTTGAGAAGGGCCAAAGAAGAAGCCTGACGTACAGACTCAGGTAGTTCATTTTATGCATAAGGAGCAGCAAGGTGAAAGGAGCGAAGTCTGAAGTTGGCTTTAGAAGAGAAGGGCACAGACAGAAGCGATCTGCCAGAAGAGCGGAGGTCCCAAGGAGGGGTGTAGGGAGAGATAAGAGAGGAAATGTAGTGTGGAGCTGCAGAATAAGTACACTTATAGGCCTGAGGCATGAAAAGGGCTGCCCAGCAATATTATGCATCCTTTGGGGATCTGCAATGTTAGTTTTGGGGTTTTTGCACTTGGTAAGGGTTCATCCTTAGCAGTTTAAAGCGTGTTTGTAGAGATGACCAAGGCAGGAATCACTGGGGCCATTTTATAATGCCAAGTATCATTTGATGCAAGGTATGTCCTGATATACATGTTCATATTTACATTCTCTAATACCATATTAGGGTGCACTGGGATTACCTAGCAGTTTTCGGGGCATGAAGAGGACTGGTATATGGTCTAGGTTGCAGCAGCAGTCATTTCTCATTGGTATTTATGTCTAGTGTGAATCAGGAAACTACCATCAGTGTGAAGGGCAGCTTAGGAGATGCATGTTTTTACCAAGGAGGCGTGGTGTCCGTGGGTACATTGCGAAGAAGTGCAGAATCTGAAACGTGCAACTTTTCAGAATATGGTGGGCATGGGGACATCGAAAATGTTTACCCGTGTTCCATAATATTGACAGGGGGCGTGTTTCTCCATTATATCGCATGGCCTGTGCCTGCACCCATGTGTGGCCGGCTGAATAGCACATCTAGGTGCAAACGGGGCCTGTTTTCAATTTAGACATGTCCGCGGGCCAGATGTGCATGTTATTGAATCTGCCTCTAAATGTATAACTTTGCACTTGCCCACATTAAATTTCATCTGCCATTTCGATAACCAGTCCCCCAATTTCTCAAGGTCCTCTTGCAGTTTTTTCACAATCCTCTTGTGTTTTAACAACTTTGTGCAAATTGTATCACTTCTCTTGTTGTTCCATTTCCAGGTCATTTATGACTATATTAAAAAGCAGTGGGCCCAGCATCTTTCTCCAATGAAAATATTGGCCATTTTCTATCATTTAAACAGTTCCTGATCCACAATAGTACACTTTCCCCTGTACCATGACTTTTTAATTTCCTCAAGAGTCTCTCATATGGGACCTTGTCAAAGACTTTCTGAAAATCCAGGTATACTATATCAACTGGCTCATCATAAAGCACGAGTATCTATATATTCAGCAATTTTGGGCCCCATATTCTGAAAGGCGGCAAAGACTTCTGAATGAGCCAAAAAACACACACTGAAAGAAAGGCCCGAATCGTCAGTAAGGTGAATGAAATGCAGGCAAACATTGAATATGAGGGGGCACAGGTCTGTGGCAGATGACACACAAATTTGTGTATGTGGCCTGAAGCTAAGCACCCATATTAGAGAAACCCAGGCAATACGCACATGTTTTGAAAATGCCCATGTATGAGGGAACAAGAGGCCTACCCTTGTATCGTGCAATGGCTGACTGTGCGGCAACCTACATAGAGCCTTCTGTTTTCTTTGGCACTTATACGGGTATCAGTGTGAAGCCCATGTAGCATAGAATATGCCCTAGTGATACCCATGTGATAGCAACACCCCCCCCCCAAACACGGTACCAAAAGATCTGTGTTGCAATGCCAGGGTGACTATTGCAGAGTTTCCCATTGGCACACTCCACGAGTAGGAAGCCACCCTCCCCCTCGAGGAGCAGTCATTGACAAAATGGTGAGACGGAGACGTCAGGAGAATTTTAGCAGGGAGGAGGCAGAGGCCCATGGTTCTGAGGTGGGAGGGGGTGCTGTACCCCAGGGGCCATTGCAGGCCAATCTACAACTGGCCACATGCATCTGGAGAGCCATCCAGTTGTGGTTGCATGGGTGAGTAAGTCATGGGTGCTAGGTGATGGGTGGGGGAGGGGCATGGCAGTTGGCAGTCTAGGAGGTAATGGCCCTCAAACCCATAATCCAGGGCTGCCCCTCAAAAGCTATCCATAGTCAAGGGAGAACAGTCACTGAGAGAAGACTGCAATGTCACACAATCCTTCCCATCAGAGTCATGCCCAGGGCTGCCACGATAGCAAACAACCAGCCAGCCACCTACTAAGCAGACCCAATACCTCATCCTAGAGGAGCCCTGCAGCCAAATCAATAGGACAGAGGTTTAAGTCTGGTACAGTGCCACAGAACCAATACAGTGTGCAGAATGTCCGCACTATCAGCTGTTAGTTTTAGCAATACTAACCTCTGCTATGTGGCAGCCCAAAGATACATATGTTAGCTGGAGTAGTGTGTATTCCTGGCACCTGGATGATCCCATGCAAGGAAATTGACATGGGAAGCATAGCAGTGTGTGAGTGTGTCATGGGCTGGGCCAGGCAAGTGGCAAAGGCAGCTCCACAGAGAGGGCAGCCATCACCTGAGAGGCCAAAAGGAGAATGGTGAACAGGGGGTGGCATGAGAAGGCCAAGGATGGTGTGAGGACAAGGGGAGGGTAGCAGCAGTGTAGAGGCAGGTAGCGATATGTGTAGAAAAGAAGGAGAAAGCGATAACTGTGAGGCTGGATGCCTATGTGTATGCACCTCAGCATCGAAGGCCGACTGATATGCCTGCAGAGGGTATTGCAAAGGCAAGGGTGGAGGGATGGGAGACAGCAGTCCAGAAGGTACAGAGGGGGGCAGATGAGGCGGAGGCTGTTGGGTGCTGTGTGCATGTGGGGGGAGGGAGGACACAGGCCCTAGGTGGAATGTTCAGCCAAAAGAGAACCTCCTGATGCCATATATCTCTCCCACAGGGACCTTGGTGTGACGTGGACCCTGGAGATCCTGAAATGCAGGTTTCAGACCATGAGGCACTGGAATCCAGACCTCATCCAGTGCCTCCAACTGCAGCAGGTGAGCCAGGAGTCATCCATGGCACTGAAACCCACAGGACTGAACCACATGCAGACAGCTGGCTACAGCTGTGGTCTGATGTCGCTGCAACATTGCCACAGGCCCACTTCCATCCCCTGAAGGCAGTCCCACCACCAGCAGTCATGCAAGAAACACTGCTCTGTACCACATAAAGCAGCACAGCAACCAATGTACCACATTTTGGCCCTCCTGTGGTGCCATGTGTCACCAGTAACCACCCCAGAGCCGGTAGCACCTAGGGTTGGTCAGCCTGGGCATCCTTACTTAGAAAGTATGGTAAGGCTTTTGTGCATGCACTGCCTCATGGGAGTTGTTTCCACTTACTTTCCAAACAAGAAGCAATTGTAGTTGAGTGGGTTAGGCAAAAGGGACAAGATTTTTATTTCCCCTTCCAGGCGGATCAAATGCAGTTGAAACACAGAACAAAAATAGCCATACACTTCTGGCATAAAGGAAAATACAGGAACTCAGGAAAACAGCTTCTTTTGCTTCAAAACTTCAAACATGCAGCTTAACACAAGCTCAAAGGTAACAGTCTCTTTTATATCAAAAAGACACACTCTGCTTTTCTTCTGCTGTTTGAGACAGCCTTCTAAACAGCCTAGTTAGCAGAGTGAGATTATATGATCAGCTATAGTTAAAGTACAGTCCATTTGTTCCCCTGCTATGTCCTCAATAGCAGGCTCCGTCTGCATCTCTTCACAATCACTATCAGCTGAGTAGGTTTTCACCCTATCATATGGTGTTTCAAAGCACACTCGCCCTCTCTCTTCCCGAGGCTTCCCTTCACAGCACTCTAATGAGCAGGGTGGAGAATTACCGTATATATGGGATTTTATATAAGGAGAGTCCAGCACATCTTGGCACACACATGGAAAACTCTGGCACTTAGTTTCCCCTCTATACCACTTGGGCAGCCTACCTTTTGGCTTTTGAAAAGAGGACCTTCTCAGCACTGCTGGGTCAGCAAAGAATCCAAACACTGGATGTGTTTTCCTGCCTTTTAGCTTCTCCTTCTCCTCAGACATACAAATGTCGTCAGGCCAGCACCTCTCTCTCTCTCTGGAGTTTCAGCGTGCTTCCAAACTAACCTCTCAGGCAATCTTTCAGCTACTGCCCTCTTGGCTGTTGCTTCACGTCTTGTCCTCGTCCCAGTGCTAGTGCACTTCCCTGTGCCTTCCTTCGTGCTCCTCCCGGTGCTTTCTCCTCCGTTCCTCCCGGTACTTGTGCTGGTGCTCCTCCCGGTGCTACTGCTTAAATCTAATGAGCACTTTTTATCTCTCTGCTTCTTAGGGCTCAGCTCCGCCCCTCCCCCAACCAGGTGTTTTTCCTTAACTCCTGATGCCGGGGAACCATTGCAGCAGGGGCGTGTTTTCTCCTCCCATGACTCATTCTGTTTACGTTTCCCTTGGCAACCCTGAGCCATGTGCTCTGCCTGCCTGTCAGCTTGTGAAGCCAATTCCTCTGCTTCATTGAACTCTATGGGGCCAGAAGGGTCTTCTACATAACACATGTTACAGTTTACAGTTTATTAAACTTGATAGACCACCCATCATGAGCATACCTGGGTGGTGTACAATAAAAGAAAGGTAATAGGCAAGGATGACCACAGACCTGGCACAACACAAGTGAGAGGAAGGGTCAGGAGGCCAAGCTTACAACAATGCAGCAACAAGCACTAAGACCACCTTGGGGAGGGCTAGGGGAATAGACTGAGACCGAGCAGGGGAGGTAATCAACTCAAAGGTGCCAGCTGATGCACAGCCAGGGAGCAGTATCCCACGGTCAGCAAAGAGCGACAGAGGGGAAGACCTGGGTAAAAAGATGGGCCTTAAGTTGGGTCTTAGAACGGGAGAAGGAGAGTTGTGTTCGAAGATGGAAGGGGAGGGTGTTCCACAAGACTGAGGCCACAGCTGGAACGCAGAGGAGCGGACTGAGGAAGATCAAATGACACAAAGGCTCGGCACCACCAACAGATTCTGTGAGCCAGAGCAGAGAGAATGGGAAGGAATTTATGAAGTGAGCAGCTGGAAAGAAATGGAGGGTTACCAGAGTA
Source organism: Ichthyophis bannanicus (assembly GCA_033557465.1). Taxonomy (NCBI): domain Eukaryota; kingdom Metazoa; phylum Chordata; class Amphibia; order Gymnophiona; family Ichthyophiidae; genus Ichthyophis; species Ichthyophis bannanicus. The sequence goes on from CM066032.1 coordinate 750,200,840, forward strand.
GAGGGCATGAAAAGTTATAGACAGGAGCTTATAAGAGACACAGTAAGAGACAGGGAGCCAGTGTTCAGAAAGGTAAAGGGGAGTGAAACTGTGATATCTATGAGCACCGTGGAGAAGCCCGAGGGCTAAATTTTGCACCAGTTGTAGGCGACGGAGTTGGTAGCGGGGAAGGCCAGAAAGGAGAGAGTTAGCATAATCCAAGCATGGTATCACCAAAGAAAGTACCAGGAGACGGGTAGAATGAGTGTCAAGAAACTGGAAGCTGGATTGGATCATCTGCAGGAGAGAGAAACATTGCTGAACAGTAGCAGACCTGAGCAGAAAAGGAGAGAAAAGAATCACAATGAACACCCAAGATCTCAAGGAGGTCCAGAAGGGGAATCTGAGAACCATGAATGGTGGGAGCTGCCGGAAGAGAGAGGGGAAGAGCAGTAGAAAAGATAGTGGCTACAGCCTTAGAAGGGTTCAGCTTAAGGCCATGGGAGGCCAACCAGTCAGCAATCTTACCCAGTTTTGAAGAGATGGAAGAGACAACAGTACAGGAGCAAGCAGGCAGGTGAAAGAGAAATTGAATATGGGCATAAATAAGGCCCCACTCGGGGAGTGTGTGAGAAGGAGTTCTGCCCGATTGTGCTCCATGTGCTGTGTGATCTCTCCAGGCACCTGTAGGGCTTGCTTCCACGTGGCGCCTTGCCCCGACGTCACCTGTGGGGCTTAAAAGAAGGAGCGGTTCCTGTTGCAGTCGGGAGTGTGTGAGAAGGAGTTCTGCCCGATTGTGCTCCGCGTGCTGTGTGGTCTCTCCAGGCACCTGTAGGACTTGCTTCCACGCGGCGCCTTGCCCCGACGTCATCTGCAGGATATAAGATCTGTTCCGCACCGTGGTCACGCGGTAGCGGTCGCTTTTTGAAGGGGCGCGATTTAAAGGGGCATGTTTGCTCCTTATGCGCTCCTTCGGCGCTCGAGGTGATCTAGAGGTGGTATTCTTGGTATGGGCAAACGCAGGAAACATCATCTCAACGTGAGTACTGTGAATCCCTCTAAGGTTGTTAAAACTGTTGGTCCTATGGATAAACACGTTGTCTCTGTGAATGTAGAAGGAGTGGATTCTAGTGCTGCCACCAAGTCTTCCCCCCTCCTAGATGGTTCCTTTTTGGGGTTTTCAAACTCTGCCCTGCTTACTGAATTGGACAGCATTGATCCAGCAACATCTTCTCCAATGGCAGAGGTTCAGTCACGGAATGGGGGTGTTTTATCTCCTTCCGTTCCGTTGGAATGTGGCTCTGAACCCTTGGTAGTTCCTCTGCCATGGGTTCTTCAGCTACCGGTGGACTGTGTCACAGTGCATCCTGATGGTATTCCTGGTACTGTGGACATTCAAAATGTTTCGCTTGCTGATGTTTGGTCTGTTCTTTCTCGAATAGAGGCCTCTATTATGTCATTAGCTTCTGTAGCTTCTCAATTCTCTGAATTTTCGAAAGGCTCAGTAGCTAAAATGGCTCAGCATGATTTTCAAATTGCAGCTTTGGATACTAAGGGGCATGTTTACTAAAAGCCGTACAATTGCGTGCCGCACAATAGCGCACGGAAACGCGGCACTCAAACGCTCAGAAACGCTCTTAAACGCCCCGCACAAGTGCGCTTGGGCCCCGCACAATTGCGCGCCGCACTAACGTGCCCCGCAAAAGTACCCGGCCCGCAAATGTCCGATAGAGGCGTGGAAAGGCATTCTGAGGGCGGAGGAAGGCTCCCGAGGGGCGGAGGGACGGGGTCAATGGGTGGAGAGTGGGAGGGGAGAGGCTCCTCGCACAGTATCGGGCCCGAATTTGCATGTAAAAACTACCGCGAGTGAAACACTCGCGGTAGAAAGCATTTAAAGGGAAGAGAAACCATTTCCGTCAGCAATGTACAGGAAAACCGGGGAAACCAGCAAAACGTGAGCAGTGTGATATATGTGCACAGCACAAAAGTGAAAATAAAAATAGAAAATGACCACAACAGAACTATTAAAAATAGTAATTCAGCTGGGGAACAGTTATAGTGATGGGCAAATACAGAAATCACACCCATCAAAGCTCCAGAAAAAAGAAATGACGTTTGGAAGGGTCTACTGAGAGGAGACTCTTCCAAAAAACATTGCCACGTATTGGAGCTTTCCTGGGAGTGTTTGCTATGGTTGCCCATTAATATCACTGTTGCCCAGCGTGGTGATATTTTGTCCCACATTTTCCGTGGTCATTTCCGGGGTTTATGTGCACGTTTGTCACCAGACAGGGTGCATATGCCCACAGTAGAATTGCGTAGAGCAGGGTTTGTGACTCCATCCTGCCAGGCTTACTGCCTCCAGGGGCTGCACTGTCTCTGTGGCCAAAGTGTGGTACAGCGGACAGAGTCATTACCTCTAGGACCAGAGGGCAGAGGTTCAAAACCCAGCTGGGGCACCTGCCAGCCCAGTCCCTATATTTTACCCACCACTAAATAAAGATAGCGCAGACACCCCTGTATGCATGGGGAAAACACCCATATTTTACCCAACACCGCACACACACCACAACAATGGGCATTACCTACAGCCAAGTCCCCCAAATGCAGTCCCATACTGCCACATTGCAATCAGGTCAACTGCTTTTTCTGAGAGAAGTTCATGCCAGCATGTTGGCGGACAAGTACATGTGGTGCAGGGGGCAGTGGCTGCTAACCACAGAAGACAGAGGCCTAGCCATGTGCAGGCTGGCACAGTCCACTGCAACAGACAGGTCCTGCCGGATCCACAGTCATGGACAGTCCAGGGAATCCAACCAATCTGTGGCTACACAGTGGTGCAGTGCACACAGACAGTGCATACAAGAACAGAAGGTCACAGGTTCAAAGCCCAGCTGGGGCTACTGCCAATCCTGCCCACATATTTTTCCCACAACTAAACAGTGATAGTAAGGACACACCTTTCATGGCGGGGACATATGCAATGGTAAGACATCTATCTTTTACCCCACTGAGCACAGACACCATGAACAGGGGCAGTACCTAGAGCAGAATCACCCAAATGCAGTCCTGGTGGGCCACACACCAGTCAGGTTCCATGCTGACACTCATACATATGCCTGTGCTGTATATCTATGCACCACCCCCATGGCATGTACATGTAGCCCATGCATATTCATGAGGGATAGCAGGAAAACCCGAACAGTGTGATGCAAACCTGGACTGGAGTTGGGAATCTGTGCCGTAAAGCAGCAGCCATCAAGGGCAGACACACCCACACCCACAGGCCCCATTGGCCAATGTCTCCTGGAAAGGCAGAACATTGGACCGTGCATGCAGCACCCAAAACGAGCACTTGCATAACTTACCAATGTCACCCTACACCTGAGGTATACGGTACACAGCTCGGAGACGTTTGCTAGGAGCACAGGCAGGCAGTTATCCATACGTTACGTACATACTGCTAGTTGACCCCATCCAAACAATCTGTTAGGTGTTTGCGGGGCATGCTCCAGGCCTGGCCTCTGACGGTGCTTACCACCCTGGGGAGTGACCACCAGCTGTAATGCGTACCATATCCATGCCTTGCCGTGCTCAGGACCGGTTTGGTGGGCAAGGCTACTTACCCCCTCAATCGTAGCACCATGATGGCAGAGGTGTGGAAGTGTGTGTCTGTCTATACAGTGGGTGTTGGCTGCAAGCCCCTTCAACAGCCCGCACTGCCAGCACTGTTGCCAGTATTGGCCAGTCAATGTGCATAATGAGGTGCAAGGTACCATGGGTATAGCCAGGGCAGGGTGGCGTGGCCAGGATGCATCTGCACTGGGCATAGGGCCCTGGCAGGGACATTGGCTGGGATATTGTAGTGTCCGGCCACCACCTACACAGACAGGGTGGCCAAAGCATGTCCTTCTGGGGGATCACGCTCACCCTGACTGTGCAGTGACCACAGCATGGCTAGGCCCCCCCATAGTGCTGTATAGTAGTTCTCTCATGTGATAGATATGGGTTTCTCTTTGGGGCCCAGTCACTGATCTATCTGCTTGCTGTGTATGCAGACAGCCCAGTTCTGGGTGCATGCATCTCCATTGGGAACATGCACTATGGACTAACCAGCAGACTGTTTGTAGCTGGTAAATGTCTTGCTATAATGGCTTGCAGGGTGCAGTGGCTGTTGGCTTGCTGCAGGGGAATATCTGGTGGTGGAGTGCAGCTTACCATACCCTGGGCTTATGTCTGTCTGCTATTGTGTTATGGCTGTGTATGGAGCTGCCTGCCTGGGGGGGGTGGTGGTGTTCCTCAGCAGGACTGGGGTTGATGTTGCCCTCTACTGCCACCTTTGCAGGGAGGTAGAGTGTGGATCCCTTGATGGGGACCATGTTTGCCACTGGGGGGGTGCCTGATGGCGGCAGACAGGGATATCCATGGTGTTTGTGCAGAAACTAGCTATCTTACACATTAACACTGCTTTGGAACGCCCGCTTGGCCTCCAGCAGCCATGGCAGGTGTTGTTGACCTGGTCCTGGCCACCTCATTGCACACTCAGGGTGAGCACAGTACCCGCACGATGTAACGGTGTGTGGCTACTCTGTGCCAGTAAAACACCCGGTCAGTGCCCCCTACTAGGCCAAGGTGCTGTGTGGGTGCACCCGGTCACTTCCCCCAACAGGGCCGAGGTGCTGTGGGGGTGCATTCCCCATCTTGTGTCCATCTGCGGACAGCTAATTTGCATGTGCAGTGCATCATGGGTACGGGTGGCCTAACCCTATCCTGTTGACACCAGCAGACTGTCTGTGAGGTGACGTGTAGGCTATCTGCAGCCAGCCAGGGGCCTGCTTACAGCTATGGAGCTGTAGCGCAATGGTTACATCACTGCCTGTGCAGCCAGAGGTCATGGGTTCAAACCCACAGTGGGGCCCTTTGGTAGGGCTGTCCACAGCTTTATTTTTATTTACTGTACATATGTCTATGCCGGCAAGACCACCCTCAGCTTACTATACCCATTAGGTGCCTCTGAGGGTGCTTCATAGGGCGCCCTGTAGGCCACCTTATGGTTGCCATCCCTATAGGGTGCACTATACATTATCCTGTGTCGCAACATACATGCTGCCCCATAGGGGTCATTCAAGGGTGCCTTGGCGAACAGTGCACTGTAACATGTGCCTTATGGGCCGCCGTATGTTAACATGCTGGGAGAGTGCGTTTGCTAGTAGTGATAACAAAATAAATTTATACAGCCTCCTACAGCATAATACATACTGCCTCAGCAGGCATTTTTCACTGGGCATTGTGAGGTGTTGAACCCCTGATCCCTGCACCATTGGTCAGTGTTGTAACCATTGTGCTGTGGCTCTGTTCCTGTGCTTGTGCATCAGCGCGCCGCCTTGTGCCTATCAGCGCGCCGCCTTCTGCCGCCCAAGGGGACCAGTGCGCCGCCTTCTGCTGCCCAAAAATAACTGTGCGCCGCCTTCTGCCGCCCAAAAATAACTGTGCGCCGCCTTATGCCGTTCCAAATTAATTTGCCTCCTAAAACAATGTTAATCATTACAATTACTGCCTTAGCTGACCTTTGTCGTTGCGCACACTGGGGGATTGAACCCATGGCCCCTGCACCATTGGTCAGTGTCTTCACCATTGTACCACGGCTCTGTTGTTTTGTATACTCAGCAGCGTGCCACTTTGCCTTTCCACGCGCTAATGTCGACCCCCGCACATTAGCGCGACGCACACACATCCGGTTGCTTACTACCGTTTTTTTTCTATTTTCTGCCTGAACCGCCCACTCCTTATATGGCACAGGCACACTAGCACGGCCCCGCACGTTAGGAATGTTTAGTAAACAGACCCCTAAGTGTCAGAAATTAGAAAACCAATGTGTTACTTTGCAAAAATCCTCTTTGTCTTTTATTAAGGATAGCATTACCTTGCATACCCAACAGGAATTGTTGGAAAATTCTTTAAGGGCAATGAATATTCGATGCTTAAATTTTCCTTATACTCGTTTATTGTCCCCTCAGATATTATTTGATAAATACTTAATTGAGGTTCTGGGATATGAAGATAATGCTAAACCGCCTATAAATAAGCTTTACTATCTTCCTATGACTGGGACACCTTCTGGTGGGGTTTCCCCAGGAGTTGTTCCTAAAGTTTTAAAAGATTCATTGGATGTATCTGAGTATATAGAATCTTCTCGTGATGTAATTTCCTCTCGTGCTACTTTGCTTGTATCTTTCGTCTCTGAGGCTGATAAAAATTCTGTTATGCGTCTGTTTTTTGCAAATAAGAATGCTGAATTTTGTGGGGGCAAGGTAAACATTTTTCCTGATGTCTCTTGGCAAACGCAGCTCAGGCGTAGGGCTTTTTTGTCTTTAAAGCCTCGCGTCTTAGCACTTGGTGCATCCTTTTTCTTAAAATTTCCTTGCAAATGTGTGGTTATTTTAGGCGGCACCAAGAATGTTTTCTCAGAGACTTCATCCTTAGAATCGGTCATCATAAATCAGGTTCCTTTGACGTAAAATTGTTGACTAATGCTTCAGTAAGTAAAGTATAAAGAGTTTAGAATAGTTGTGGGCAGTTTTTCCCTCTCAATCTGTTTTTCAATTATATTGTGTATTTTCTGTTTATATTTTTCTTAGTAATGGCCGCTCCCCTGGATGTGGACTATGTTATTTTCTGTATTTTCTTTACAATGTAAAATCTTTTGTTTTATTTTTTAAAATTTATTAATAAAAATATCAATAATAAAAAAAATAAATAAATAAGGCTCCACTCTGACCAGATGACATGGCACACTCAATCAGGCCATGGGTCTGCTATGCACAGGTACTCGAGTTGCCAGTCCTGGAAACAGATACCCGTCTGCCATCCACAAAGGGTTGGAGTGTTGCTATGGTGTACAGAGTGGTACACCAACACTGGCACAATACACATCCCATCTCCATCATACTAGACACACAACTACTGTAAAGGGTCTGCCCAGTGACTGGTGTGCAGTCTGCAAGATCAGAAAATGTACCACACACCCACATCTAAGAGGTAGGGAGTGAGGAGTAGGGCTCCACATGCAGGTCAAATTGTTATGCCCCAAAAATACCCCTGAGAGTTATGACACCCAAGTAGGGCCACCTGGCATGAAGTGCTGCAATCATACATGCCTCAGAAAAATGACAGGGCAGCCAGTGTGCCATCCCTGACAGCAGGGGCAGCTGCAACACCTGTATAGCTCTAAACAGTGCAGTCCAGCGCCAGACTGGAACAAGTCTCCCCTGAAGGGAGCCAGCACTGCAAGGGTCAATGGCCTGAGCCCTTGTGGGATTTTAACCCTATCTCCCTCCCCCTTCCCCCCCAGGTTACATGAAAGCAATGTTGCAAACCCCTGGGCCAAAGCTAGCCTCATCCCAGATACTGGGTGCTGGAGAGGGTGCCCTGACAAAGGACAACAGACGGATATGAGCTAGCTAGAGGGGCACTACAAGCTGCCTTGCTGCTCAAAATAGCCATGAACAGGAGACCATCATGCCATCTGATGCCTTATAGATGTGGGTGCCAAACACAGACCATGCCCTGCCATCCTCCCAGTGGGTGCTGTGGAAGGAGAGATGGCATCCATCTGTCCAAGAAGTGTCTTCAGCAGCAGACTGGCTAACCTACTGAAGAGAGCTTTAAACTAGATTCATTGGGGATGGGTGAAGAAAGCACCATGTAAGTGAAACATTAAATATCTCTGTAGAAACTGGTAAAAGGAGCAACATCTGGAAAGTGGTGTGTATAAACACCCGCAGCATGGGAAATAAGATCCTAGCTGCTCTTTCTTTCATCATTAAATGTACTTAACAGTGCCATTGGCTAGATAGACAGATGGAAGAACAGAGACACTCATTCTGCTTTGTCCAGGTTAGATGCTTGTAAAGATTTGACCCTTTTTGAAAGCTGTGGAGCTGGGTACGCTTTGTTTGAATGGCATCTAATAAACTCTTTAAAACGTAAGGTACCCCAGCCACCTGCTCCATAACACCTTAACCTGTAATACTGGGGTCAATAGGTGCAACCTCTCAGAGAATATTCTCTTAAAACTATGCAGTGCTCCCAAGGTAGGCTTACCTGAAGAGGCCTGGACAACCAAGAGGGCCAGGACTGGCATGGAAAAGAAGCTAGGGTGGAGAGCTGGGCACAGAGCGACAGGAAGACCAAACAACGATTACAGGGAACATGTCCCGGGAGTCTGTTGTCCCGGCACTAGTGTCGCTCCATTGCTCTGTTATGTACTGCTTCTGATCAGGACACACCTTGTGCTGAGCCAAGAGGGCCTTCTGGAGACATCTCATTTCCTGGCAACCAGAAGCTAAAGACCTCAACTCTGGATCTCCAGTGGCTCTTAGATTCCCACTTTCTACTCCCTAATGCTGCTGGTTCAAATCCTGCTGACGGACCTTAACTGCAAATCTTTCTTTCCAACCTTTTTTTCAGTCTATTTTCAGAATTTAATCAAGAAAGAAATGCAAAAGGAAAATACTTAAATTTTAAAAAGAATTACAAGAAGGGGGTTATTTTAGAAGCTCCATTTGTGCTTTGGATGTCTGAAGATGGGCACGTAGATGTCCAAATCACAGAGACATCCCCGGAGTCATTTTAGAAACCTGTTGTATAGAGGTTCCCAGCGCGAGGGCACCCAAGTCACAAAGGGGTATGACGGAAGCGTGACCGGGGCCATTGCAGACAAGTTGGACATGCAGGGAAACGAGGACACTTGTTTTGGGTTTGGCAAACTGATGCACGTCCCCACACGGAGCATAACTTGCATGGACATGCATTCAGAATAGGATAGACGTCCCTGCCCCAAATGTTTGGAGCGGGACATCTATGAGATCACCTGTGCAGCTATTTCAGGGACATCCAAGTTGCTAGAATTGCGCCGAAATGTGAACATCCCTGGCTTTTCTTTGGGACATTTTGCCCTGAATGCCCCAGATTTCACCTAGACGTCCTTTCTAAAATGACACTTTAAAAGATCTAAGTCCTACTGAGTTCACCTTTACAGGCGATTCCAAGACAAAAAGCAAAGAAGTAATTGAGGCTCTTCCTCTTGGAGCCAAAAAAACCCCAAAACAAACATAAGGGAATGAACAATTTACCCTTACTAGCGACTTCAGAGTTTCATTGGGCTCTGAAAGTAGTGATGTATGTATGGGAGGAGAAGAGGTTCATGGCACCCTCCAAGAGGAGCTGACAGGGAAGAGGATGTTTATCAAAACTCACGTTTTATGTTTGGTACTGGATCTTTCTTGTCTGCTCTTTCCTAAGGGCAAGCACCCAGGCACCAGAAAGTGGATCTTTAGCATCCAAGCAGGACTAGAACTAGGGAGACCAAAGACCTATAGGATTAATATTACAGAGCTGGAATTGCTTCACAATAATTCTGTTGAGGGACAAAACAAGATGAGAGGCTGTCTGAGGACTATGTTAGGTAGGGAGTGAAGTACTGGATTATCAAATGTCCATCTCAGCCTGACCAGGAGGATTTGGGTTCTTTCCACTACAGAGAACTTGGTGAGTCCCTCTGATTGCCAAGAATGAGAGTCTGTGCCATTTTGTCGTTGAGGCCCATGTTTGGAATTGTACCAGGTAACCCCTAACTCATTTTGTTTTGTTTTTCTGCTGCTTGTTCAATCAACACGAATTCAACCAGTAAAGGCAAATGTCATTATTGAATGACTCAAGCAGTGGGTGTCTGGGTTTTATTGAGAGTTTACTGGTCAGGGCTTTTGTGTTTGGAATATGAGATGCAAGATAGTCTCATGAGCTCCCTCCAAGACCCCATGTCAACAAGAAAAGAAGCACCGCGGTTACTAAGAAAATAGATAAATCGGACAATAATTCAGAATGCATATTTTATATACCACAGCTAAGACAGATCAGAAAAACAGAATACTAATATTAAACACATTTGTCTCTCAAAATGTTAGCAAGTTATCCAGGGGTTTAAAACCCCCCAAACTAAATATCTAGCTACGTAAGAGTTTGCTCAGTGGCTCAATTCTTCATGGTGCAAGAGTTCCTTGGTTAATACGCTGGTGTAGCGAACCATTCAGAAGCAAAGGTGAGCAGATTTTCTCTGAGGCAGGACTGATTTATGCTAGTTAGGATCCAAAATGACTTCCGACTACTCCAATAGCTCTGTCTCCAACTGGTCTGACTCTGACTTTATTTACAAGTAAAGCTGTTGCACAGGCATATTTTGATGTACCCAGGTTTTATCTGTGCTGAGCATAGTGGGCTCCACTTCAGTATACCATTTCACAGTTCACAGATTTCACAATTGCCTCCTCCTTGAAACCTTGCTCCTAGTAGGAGTTTAACCTGGAGCTTTGAAATCATGGGTCTCAATCCAGCAGACAAATCGTGGGTTTACCTTACTAAAACTTCAGCTACGCTATTCAAAGTAATGCGTCAGAATGTCTTCTCCCCAGCTTACCAAAGGAAAGGATAATTGACTTGTTCTCTACTGAATGTGTCCTTTTCTTAGAATGAGGGAATCCTGCCTGCTCCAGAGGTACCATATAGAAAATGGTTCACATTCTCCTTAAAGAGAGAGGGTGTGTTTTCTTCATTGTTTCAACTGTCCTTACTCAATGGAAACTATCACAGGCGGGGTTACATAGTCTCCCCAGGAACTCCGGATTTCACCAGTCCTTTGTCATTCTCTCACCGCCACACCTCCTGAGGATTTTACGTCTTGGAGCCTCACTCACTGCTGCTTCATTCGTCTGCTCAGTTGGGACACGCTCGCTCTAGACCAGCTCACAATATTTCTTGGGTCACTACCACTAGGATTCAAAACACAGGGGTTTTGCTCTATCTCTGGCACAGATGCACTTTGTGATGCCCAGAGGAGAGAGACTGCAATGCTGGGTATAAGGAAATAGAGTAAGGGGGATTCTATGTTGGAGCCACCCCCGCTACCCAAAGAGGAGCTCTATGATGGAACTGTCACTGTGCTGTAACTGCCACCACCAAAAAGGTGTAGAGTGGACAGATATGGACACCAATTTCAGTTTTCGCCCAGGGCTTTGGTAAGCTTATAAATGGCTCTATTTGTTTGCTCCTTCCATTTTGTCCCCCTTCACAGGTCACCCTACCAGCACTCAGCAAGTCTGATGTAGTAACCGTATGTTCTGCACCCATCAGGATGCCGGCTAAGCCCTTGGCTTCAGAAGTCACCCTCGCATCACCACTAAGTCCAGTTCTGGCAGGCATTATGAGCTCCATGCAGGAGGCTGTGGCCCCTGAGAATGACACCAGCACTCGTTCTAGGAGTAGGGTACAGACGTCACGACAGATGCCAGAGAGAGTGCTCTATGCATCGCTGCCTCACTTTGGAGTAGCTATCCCTGCAACTTATTAACCATGAGAGATGGAATCCTGACTCATCTCTTGGGTCTGTCCTTGATGCAAGGTACCAAAGAGGCACAGTTCAGCACTACTGCCAATGTGCTTAGCCTCTTCGTCCACATATTGAACCCATGAGGCAAGCTGGGCTTAAACTTGCCTACGGGGTAGGCGTAGAGCCTATCCTGGAACTGAAGTGCTTGAAGTGCTATCCTGGAGCAGATATCATAACTAGAAGCATTGCAGTTCTTCTTAGAAGAGATGCAGCATAGTTTTGTGATGGTCAGTGAACAATATCTTTTGTGTGAATGTGGGACAGAATTTGAAGCTGCTGCTGCTCTGACATGCTGTGAAAAAACATCAATGCAAAATCAAAAGACGAACACGTGGCATTTGCAAAAAACACAGAGACCTGCCCGACACCCTGATTCATGCTGAAAATGGGGAGGGGACTCAGGGGAGGAATCTGTTTGGGAGAACATCAGAAAAGAAAAGAAACTTGCAAAAAAAGTAATTAAAAACCTGGCTATGGAGTTCAGAAGTTAAAAAAATAATTTCTAACCAAGTAGAAGCCTAACCTAGTGTTTAGAGCAGTGGGCTAAGAACCAGGGAGGTCAATCTGCTGCTGTGCTGCAAGATCTTGGGTTTAACTCTCCTCTCCCTCAGGTACAAACTTAGTTCGTAAGCCCTCTGGAGAAAGGGAAATGCCCACTGTATCCAAATATAATTTGCTTTGAGCTACTCCTGAAAAAGGCATGAGCTAAATCCAATATCCCATCTCACCCCATCCCCGGAAGAAATTACTAAAAACAACGAAGGCAAAACCCACTGGGCTTGCTGGAATATATTTGGCTAGGCCACTGGAAACATGGAGAGAGTAGATATGGGGCCACTAAAGTGCTATACGGACTTTAGTCTTTATCAGGAAGGATTAGACATGTTGCTTTGGTTGGTGCTGGCTATGCATGGTCACATGACCTGCTTGGTGACCTTGTCTTCACGGAAAGTGGCTTCCTTGAGGTCAATGACCAGCAAACATTAGAGCTGGCACCCCCTCCTCTATTTGCTGGAGTCTCCTGCAGTCATTTTAGCTCTGGAGTCAATATCCTTTTCCTTGCTTTGCCTAAATGCATTTACTTAAGAAAGCCTTGCAAGGCCAGCACAGGAAGTTACCATACTTATCCGTGTCCTCCATCGGGCGAGGGGTTGCTGCTCTTTGCTTCTGTGATCTTGCCCCGTTTTAGGGGAGGTAGGAGCAGTTTGGGGGCTAATGCCAAGGAGTCTAGGAAGTCCTGGAGCGGAGGTGGGAAGAGGAGGAGGATGGAGAGGTAAACTGCTGCTGTCAGGTGAAGGCTTGTGATGACTGGCTGTTCCTGATGCTCGGCTTAGCTATCGATCCTGAGTAAAGTGCTGGTCGTTTCCTTCGTGCTGATTCAACCTTTGTGGTGTTTGTGCTTAGCGGGACAGAATTCTACTGGGGAGAAGCCGCTGCAGGGCCCTGGAGGAACACGGACTCGATTACACGCGCGCAAATAATGGCTCCTAAACACCCCCCCCCCCCCCACATACACCCATCATATGTGAAGGTGCAAACATACATGCCTGACGAAGACATACACACAGATATGTCTGGGAAAGCGACCTGCTGCATCAGGATGAGTCAGGGTGCTGGCAATCCAGCTGACCATCCTGTTGAGCCCAGAAGAGCAGCTACAGCGCTCCTCTTACACCATAAGAGGCATCCTCCTAAGGAGCGACGAGAGAGACGCATGCTAGACACCAGCTAACCATGGGAAGAGGGGAGGGAGGAGGCAACCTGCACAGAGGGACAATTATACCCCTAACTAACTTACCGAGCAGGCTGGATGGGCTGCTATGTGCTGTCATTTCGTTTTTACTAAAATACATATTTATCGTTATACCCTGTGTAATTCTTAGGGAATATCCAGTGCCTGCAGCCTGTTCAGTGCTGCCTGAGAGCTATTTCCTTGCAGCATCTAGTGCTGACAGCGTGCGTGTTGCTCTATAAATTGAAGAGCAGAGAGAAGTGGGAATTCTTGCTTTTTAAAACGAGAGAGGTTTTGGTTCTGGAAAACACAAGTAAAGCGGCAGACTGCGGGAGGCACCGTGCTGGAAGGGACTTGCAAAGCCTCCCCTGCACTGCCAACCTTTCCCTCCTGTCCCGGAGAGAGCTTGAAATATCGACATCGCATTCCTTCACTGGGAGCCGGAGGAGAGGAGAGGAGACCTCCTCCCTCTGCAGCTTCACGCTCAGCGAGAGACCGCAGGAGGGAAGGAGAGTGAGCAAAGGCTGCACTGAGCTCCCTCCCCCCGCGGCTTGTGCGTGTGCAGCGATCCTCTTACACGCACGGGAGTGTCTCCCCTTCGCTTGCCTGGTTCCGCAGCCCTGGACCGAGCCCAGGATGCGAGGGGGAAGCGAGGGCTGAAGAAGACTGCAGAAAGGACCCTGGCGCTGCTCTCCGAGGCAGAGGCGTGTGTGCGGCTGGCTGCAGGGCTCTGGGCGTCCGGATATTCTGCGGCGCCTCGGACACGCTCTGGCCGTGCAGGTTAGCGCGGATTTCTCCGGGGCTCCGGCGCCCGCCCTGCATGATGGCTCTCTCTCTCTCTCCTTAGTGGCAGTCGGGAATTAGGGCCCCGGAGACCCGTGCCTGGCTCCCCCACCCCCACCCCGGCAGGGTACAGGGCTGGGGACTCCCCGGAGAGATGAGGCGTGCGGGCAAAGTTTGTCCCAGACAGGTCCGGGGCTCCCTGCGCGTTCCCTCTCCTGTCCGGCTCTTCCTTTCCACTTGACTAAATAAATGCCCTAGCTCAGACTGGCAAGAGCACAGTCTTACTTTGAAGTTTTGGGGTGTGAAGGGATCGTGGTTAAAGTTAGTTTTCTGATGTTTTCTCGATCAGGATTTTAAAAAATGTGACTGTGCTGAGAAAGTGTGTCAGGGTTTGGATGCTGCGGGTGCATGTTACAGTTCGCTTGCTGGGTGTTTTTAGAAAGTGTGCCGGGCTTTGCCAGGATCTGTGGGAAATGGTGTCAGTGCTGGTACTGGGACTGGCAGGGTCTGGGTGCTTGGTTAATGTGTTGGAGGTGGGAAGAAGTGTGAGGGCTTCTGTGTTACATGTGAAGGTGTGTCGGGGTCTAACAGGATTTGTTTTGGGTTGTCAGGGTGTGTGTTCAGGTATTGGGTAGCATGGAAGGGTCTAGGTGTGCTTAGGAATGATCAGGGTTGGTGCAGCTGAGTCCTTGTAGCAGGATTTCTGATGGGGTGCCCGGAACTGAGGACGCTGTTGCACCTCATTTCACTCAGGAAACACCCCTGGCAGAAAGGGTCAGAGAACTCCAAGCAAAAGCATTAACCCTGCTGCCTTCCTTGATTTATTTTCCTCGCAGTACAGATGCGGATGTCAGAGGAGAGCATAAAGTTGAATGGAGGAAGAAGGCGGCTTTTGCAGTGGTTCTGGGGTGCGGTGGGGTGGGAAATATTAACCCCTTTACACCTCTTCTCTTTTCTGTCTTCCCCTTGCAGTGCTGCCGCTAATCGTCCATTAGCAAGAGCCTTGCTCCATGTAGGAGCCGTAATTGAAAGCACTCAAGCATTTCTGAGGAAATGAAGATAAAAAGAGCAGGAAAGGGGGAGAAGGCTGCTCCATGCAATTAAGGTTGAAAGAAGAGAGCGGGGAATTAAACAGAAACCACCTCTCATGGCCTTGGAAACTTTCATGGAAACCTGCTCCGGGACCCTCTGCGTGCCAACTCTGTCTGCGTGGGCTAGTAGGCTTCTGAAACCCTTATCCAGAGAATTAGTCTTGGCTACTTAAATGACCTAGATGGGAGCACTTCCCTTGTCCTGGCAATCAGAGATTCTCCAGAGCTGAGGACAGCCCCTGTATCCCCTGCGTTAGTCCATTCAGGGGCTAGGTCTCTGTGGAAGTTCAAATCTGCATGGAACAGGATATATTTTTGTCCTGTCTGATCAGGTTTATTGTTGGGGGAGATTTGCGGGAGGGAAACTTGGGTTGTTTGGAAAGGGGATGAGAAAAGCATAGGTTTTCCCCTCCATTTTCCTTGGATCCATTTGAGGTGGCATCTGAGATTTGATGGTAAAAGGCCTCTACAAACCTCTCTAGAGTCCTGGCCAGCCCAGACTCTATTCACTGAACACAATTATGGCAGCTGGAGTGGCCACCTGGCTACCTTTTGCCCAGGCAGCAGCCGTGGGCTGGCTCCCACTGGCCAAAAGGCCCATGCCAGATCCCCCAAGTAACAGAAAACAGCGAAAGAACGATGAGATTTTGGTGGTGAATGTCAGTGGGAAGAAATTCCAGACCTGGAAGAACACTTTGGACCGCTACCCGGACACTTTGCTGGGCAGTTCAGAAAAGGAATTCTTCTTCAATGAAGACACTCAGGAGTATTTTTTTGACCGGGATCCTGAAATGTTCCGGCATATTCTCAACTTCTATCGGACTGGCAAGCTCCATTACCCGCGACATGAGTGCATCCAAGCTTTTGACGAGGAGCTGTCTTTTTACGGCATCATCCCGGAGATTATTGGTGATTGCTGTCTGGAGGAGTACCGCGATAGGAAGAAGGAGAATGCAGAGAGGGTGGCAGAGGACACCGAGGCTGAGATGGCCACTGATGTCCCCCTGCCCCCAGATAGCACCATTCGTCAGAAGCTCTGGAGGGCTTTTGAGAACCCACACACCAGCACCATGGCGCTGGTCTTTTATTATGTCACTGGCTTTTTCATTGCTGTCTCTGTCATCGCCAATGTGGTGGAGACAGTGCCATGTCAGCCCTTGCCTGGGAGCATCAAGGACATTCCTTGTGGGATAAAGTACGGCCGGGCCTTCTTCTGTATGGACACAGCTTGCGTTCTCATCTTCACTTTTGAATATCTCATGAGACTCTTTGCTGCTCCGAGCCGCTGCAAGTTTATGAGGAGTGTCATGAGCATCATTGACGTGGTGGCCATCATGCCCTACTACATTGGGTTGGTCATGCCTGATAAAGATGATGTAAGTGGGGCTTTTGTTACCCTCAGGGTCTTCCGGGTCTTCCGGATTTTCAAGTTTTCTCGGCACTCACAGGGGCTGCGAATCCTGGGCTACACATTGAAGAGCTGTGCATCTGAGTTGGGATTTTTGCTCTTCTCCCTCACCATGGCGATCATCATCTTTGCTACTGTTATGTTCTATGCTGAAAAGGGCACCAGTAAGACCAACTTTACCAGCATCCCGGCTGCCTTCTGGTACACCATTGTCACCATGACCACACTCGGGTAAGTCTCCTGAATTTGCTGAGATTCTTCTCTTGATTTTTTCTTCTGACCGTGCATCTTTCCTGTCATTATCTGTCTATCTTCCTTTTGCGGTGCGTGTCTATGTTTGTATCTTCCTTCCCCTATTTGTCTCTTCATTTGCTTTTTTGTCTCCTTCTTCCCTTTTCTTATCTTCTTTTCCTTTCTCCAGTCCGCCTAATCCTCTCCCTGTTTACATCTCTTTTTTCCAGTTTCTATTTCTCTTCTCCCCTATGTCTTTCTTTGTGCTGGTCTCTCCTCTGGACCCGTCTGTCTCTTCTGTTCTATCTCTATTTCTTTTATTTTCATTTGTTTCTTCCCTTCTGTGCCTGTCTCATTTAGTCCCAGTAAGTCATCTCCATTTGATGCATTTTATGTCTTCTGTTGATAGATTCCAGCATACACTGGGAAACCCTATTACAGAGAACAATTGCAACTGACAGCTAACCCCATGTGTCAGCACAGAGCACATCTCACTAATCTATGTCAGAAAACAACATAAGAAATTCTTATCTGATGGAATAAAAACAATCATATGCATTTCTCTACCTTCTGCCTTACTGTACCATGTAACAGGGGGAAAAGCACATCCCCGGGCTTTTCTGTCCTTTCCAACCCAGAGCATCACGCACTGCAAGGAATAAGGAAAATCCCCAGGCATTTCCATCCCTTCTATCTGACGTTATCTATCACACACTGCAGGAAATAAAGAGTATCCCCAGGCATGAGGGCGGTATGCTAATGCAATGCGTGCCTTCGAGTCAATGCTGACTCCTGGCGAACCAGCAGCTCCTGGGTTTTCATGGCAGTGTGACCAGATATAGATTGTCAGGCCTTTCTTCTGCGGCAGTAGAGGGTTAAGTGACTTGCCCAAGGTCATAAGGAGCGCCAGTGGGAACTGAACCCCGGTCTCTTGGTTCCCAAGGCAGTGCTGCAGCCACTGCATTAGCGAGCTAGAAATGCGCTCTGCGCGACTCGTGAAGCTGCCCCCACCCCCTAGCGACATGTAGGAACTTGCTCTTATTGGGCTTCCCGGAACCCCTAGTGATAACGTTGGCACAATGTCCATACTTGTGTCCTTTGCAGCTGCATTGTTCACCTAGCCCTTGCCGCGATCCTGCCAGCGGGGCCGCTGCTATCATTAGGCAAACTAGATGGTCACCTAGAACATAAAACTTTGGAGAGTGGCCCATTCCTGTCATTACTACGACTGCCACACTTCCTTGGGACCTGCAGCCATGGCAGTGACAAGAAAACATCAAAGCAGCGCTCCCCGGAGGCTCTGCAGCACTCCGTGCCACTGCTCTGTTCTGAAAGGCCAGCGGGCGCCGCTCCCTCCGATGCACAATTCCTCTTTGCATGGGGCAGAACCCGCTGGCCAGAGCACAGCACCGACGTGCAGGGGTTCAGGGACTCTGGTAAGTGCTGTGCCAGAGAAATGGAGAGGAGGGGGGAAGCAGGAATGAGAAATCACCTAGGGCACTTCATATCCTTGCAGCAGCCCAGCCTTGCAGGGAATAAGGTTTATCGCTTTAGATCTTCTCTGAAGGCAACAGTTAAGTAGCTTCACCTGTGAGTGATGTCACCTTGACAGCACCAACTAGAATGCTGTTTCCAGAAGTTTCTAAACTAATCTTAGTGCTTTCATAGCATTTCTCATGTAGATCATTGCTGTCGTTAAGCTAATGTCACAACTGGATCAAAGTTCTCAGGGGACACTGGGGACAATAGACCTAGGCCATGTGTGCTCACCTCCAACAGCCCCCTCCCCTTCAGCTTGAGCCCCCTGCTTCTCTGAGGCTGCCATGCTTTGAAGCACTAGCATGAGGACATAGGTGGAAACTAGACCCCCCAGATCCTCCGGATACCCTGATTACCACCTTAACTGGTATTTGCCCAGGGAATCCAGTTTTAATGTATTTCGACTAAGCAGGAGAAGCCAGAGCATAAAAATAAGCGAAACTTCCCAAATCTGCTGCACTAGAATGCAATGAGGAGCTGGTTTCGTTTGCAGCATTGAAGGAGTCAAGTTAGACCTGGAGGATCCCAGGGAGGCAGCTCGGATCCGACTTTACCCCCTACACTGCTGCAAAAGAAACTTGCCAGCAGCTGCACATTAGCACCGCCAGAGGCTTTTCCCCAGTAGATATATCCACTGCGTTCCTCCATCCATTAGTCAGATCAGCGATCCAGATCCCCCGGATCCTCCGGATCTAGTTTAACTCCTTCATTGCTTCTATATGGAGGAGCTAGACAGAGGTAGGGAATACGCTGCAATACAAACCTCCAACTCTGCTAGTGTACAGCCACTACCGTAAGAGCCAAGAGGTGGGTCCAGAGCCAGGTGCCCCACATCTGACTTCCTTCCTTCGCTGCTGTAAAGGAAACTATCTCGTGGCTGCACTTTAGCCTCTCTCCCCAGAGGCTTCTGTTGCAACAACTCACTCTCCAGACACCCATGGAGAAAGCTGGTGCTGAAGTCACGTGCTGTTAGCTCTCTACGCCTCTTTGCAGCGCACTGATAGAGTGCAGCTTCAGCGCCGGCGTGCAGAAAGGGCACATATGCAAATTAGCCACATGTAGCCATATGTAAATATGTTGATCAAGTTGTAAATAGTTTCTCCCCCTGTTTACCTCAATTTTAATTATAATGTATCATGTTCATGTTCTGAGTTTAATGTAAACCGCTTTGATTTAAGGATAAGGCGGTATAAAAAACAGGTTAAATAAAATAAATAAATAAAAATGTTAAACTTGGCACAAATGGCAGCATTAAACTGGGAGAGCAAGCCAAACACATGCGCACAGAAGTCGGTGCAAGTTTAGTATGCTCTCCCAGAGAAACAGGGGCATCGTGTGGCTAATTTGCATATACACCCCAAAGGTATTTTGATGGCATTGGGGGCTTTCCCCAATGCCTCCCAAACTTGCGCCGACTTCTGTGCCTGGTGGTCCAGCGGTCCTGATCCTCTCATCTGCCCAACTAAAATAACCCTGGTAACCCAGTGGCCCTGAAACCCCCAACACCCTCCCAGTACCTTCACAAAGGAGTGGGAGCACTGCCTACACACTCCTGCTACTGTGCCACCATCTTGAAAAATGGCAGTGCCTGACCCCACGTGGTGCATCCTGGGATGCACTGGGTGGGGTCAGATTGCCATATAAGGCATTTTCTATCTTATATGTCAGTCTGACCCCGCTCCATGCATCCCATGATGCACTGCACAGGACCAGGCATCACCATTTTTTAAATTAATGAATGGAGTGGAACGGGTAAACGTAGATCGATTGTTTATGTTATCAGAATATAGAAAGACTAGGGGACATGCAATGAAGCTACAGGGTAAGCTATTTAAGACTAATAAAAGAAAATATTTTTTCACTCAATGTGTAATCAAACTCTGGAATTTGTTGCCGGAGGATGTAGTAAACACAATAAATGCGGTCTCGTTTAGCAGAGGGTTTTGGATAACCAAAGACTAGAAAGTATATATCCCTCCAAATACACCAAGAGATATATGGATTAAAGTGTATCACTATCAACTGTGACCATTCTTGTAATCACAGAAGAGTATTAGAACCCGGGGTCTCAGACCGTAACAGCAACTTCCTGGGCTTTTAGCTCCTATAAGGAAGACGTTGCTCCTTTGCATCAATGACCTCTCCGGTTCAAAAGATTTATACGATAATCTTAATATCTCTTGAGTTTTGTTAAAGTTGTAACTTCTCAATTAATGTTCACATTCATTTGTGGCTTGATCTCAAAAAATTGTAGAAAAATCTTTAAGTAAATGTGCTTATCTCAGAACAAGAAAGACGTCTTTCTTGTTCTGAGATAAGCACATTTATTTAAAGATTTTTCTACAATTTTTTGAGATTAAGCCACAAATGAGTGTGAACATTAATTGAGAAGTTACAACTTTAACAAAACTCAAGAGATATTAAGATTATCGTATAAATCTTCTGAACCGGAGAGGTCATTGATGCAAAGGAGCAACGTCTTCCTTATAGGAGCTAAAAGCCCAGGAAGTTGCTGTTACGGTCTGAGACCCTGGGTTCTAATACTCTTCTGTGATTAAAAGAATGGTCACAGTTGATAGTGATACACTTTAATCCATATATCTCTTGATGTATTTGGAGGGATATATACTTTCTAGTCTTTGGAGGATGTAGTAAAGGCTGTTAGTGTAGCTGAGTTTTAAAAAGGTTTGGACAAGTTCCTGGAGGAAAGGTCCATAGCCCATTATTAAAAGGGACCCGGGATATCACTGCTTGACCCAGTACAAGCATTGTGGAACCTGTGTCTTTTGGGGATACTGCTAGGTACATATGACCTAGATTGGCCACTGTTGGAAACAGGATACTGGGCTTGATGGACCTTGGTCTGACCCAGTATGGCATATCTTATGTTATGTTCTTATGTTAAGATGGTGGTGCAGGAGCAGGTGGGCAGCGCTCAAGTTATGCTCTATCGGTGTGCTGCAAAGAGGAATACAGAGCTGATAGCGCACGACTTCAGCGCTTGTTTTCTGTATCAGCCCAAATATTAGCATGCCATTTTAACACATGCAGCTCATTTGCCTATAATTTAAATATTCTTGTCATTAATTGTGCGCTGGCTTTTCCTTTACTGTTTACACGTGTGTCTGTCTATTTTCAGTATTTGGCTATGGCAGTAATTATGCCTAAAAGTGTCATTATCTGTGCTTAAAGAACATGCTAGTTTTCTGCATCAGCCCATTTGTTTGCAACTAGGTAAAAGCTGGATCCTTCACATGTCTATTTATGGTGGAATACCCAAAATCCAGGGGATCCAGTTTATACCCAGTCCCTGAGCTCAAAGTGTGCCCCACAGAGAGTAGACACCAGTCACCAGATAGGAAGAGGAGGCAGCAGAAGAGCCTGGTCACAGAGCAATGTGGGTAGACACAACAGGGCAGCCTCATAGCACGAGAACCAAAGCAAAGCCGCAGAGAGATGACAAAGCAGGTGACGAGCCAAGCAGGCAGAAAAGGTTTGTTTTCAGAAGGCCAGCAGAGGTTAGATACTAAAGATCAACAGACAAATAAGGCCCTCAGGAACTTGTACGTGAGACCTATCCAAAGGTAAGGCAGAATGGGAGTTCCTAGGTTTAAATAAGGATGGGGGGGGGGCAATCAGAGAAGATGCATTCCTCGAGAGTCAATCAGAGGCATCATCAGTAGCAGCATAAAAGGCCGGAAGAGGCTGCAGCTCTCTTCTTATGTGAGGAAAGTCTCCTAAGAGGTGAGTATGTGACAGCTATTGAGCTCATCTCCAAAAAGGGAGGAGGAACGGTTTGTATAATTGATAAAGTACTGTATGGTCTTCAGAGAGCACTTTTTACAAGTAAGCTATTTCCCTTTCTCTGAAGACAAGTAATTCACATTAGTCACATTTATGGCATGCCCTAGTTAAAGGGTGGCTTCAACCAAAATAGGATGAAAACAACAAAAACATTACAAACAGGGTGGTGCAGCTGTTTTTGGCAGGTTTGAACTCCATTTTGTTTTCTAGTAACAGAATAAAAGAGCACCCTAAATCATAAATATAGTGCCTAAGGGACTGGAGTTGAGCTGCAACCCTTGAAAGACTCTCGATGATCCTTTTCTAAACCTTGTGTAATACTGGGAATCATTATCTAACTAGTACTGGGATGTGAACGTGTGGACTGTACTCCACTTCACAGCCATACCTATTTGTTCAGTAGAAGCTGAGCTGAGGTGGCCACTCATGGAGCCATGGCCCTGGTGAGTATTGATGTGTCATAAGGTCGAGTCTGCTTGGACATAAATGAAAGATAGACGAGTACAATATTGCTGTCTAATTTAGATAGGGTTATCTTCAACTCAGCAATTCCAGGTTTGTTTGGGTGAAAAGAAATGAAAAGGTGGATGAACTTATTTTTTTTTGTATTTCAGATAGAAATAATGGCTTTCTTGTACAGTAGTCTATATAGGTTTTCTATACTGCCTTCTCTTAAAATCAAAGCGGTTTACAGTGTAACATGCGGTTTTTACATAAAACAATGGGAGAGGGGGCATGCATGAGATTGGTTCAACTATTTACAGAATGAGCTATTTATATTATAGTACATAAAGAGTATTAGTTGTATGGGCAGGAGGGGTAGGCTGGGGTAAGAGGGGAGATAGGGCGGGGGGTAGGAGGAAATCACTATCTTGGGTAAGGGCTTGTGTTCATTTTGTTATGAAATGTCTCCAAAATGATCCACATAGAGAGTTGTTTTCAACTTCTTCCGCAAATCCTTGAGGTGGCTCTTAGAGAGTCTGTGAGGGCGTTTCATAGCGCAGGGGCAGCCAGAGAGAAAGCTCGTCCGGATGTGGATTGTTTGGATTTGGCGTATGCACTGGGGGTAGTGATGGTGTCAGAAGTGAAGCACCTTCTGGGTCTCGAGCAGTTGTTCATATTAATGAGGTTCTTTAATACATCTGCCAAGATGGATTGCTTGATTTTGAAAATGTTTAAAGCAGATTTATGTTTGATACGGGAGGAGCCAATGAAGGTGGTTCATGAGGGGGGGGGGGTGATGTGGTCATATTTAGATGAGCCAGTTATAATATGGGCAACGGTATTCTGTAACATCTGTAGGGGGCGGAGTACGTGTTTGGGTAGGCCTAGGTATATGGGGTTGCAGTAGTCCAAGATGGGCGTGATTATAGCCTGGAGCACGTTGCGGAAGTGATCTAGGCTGAGTAGTGGTTTGAGCCGTCTGATGATACTCAATTTGTGATAGGCACTCTTGGTTGTCTTGTTTATGTGCATACAGGTTCAATTCCCGGTCCAGGGTGACTCCAAGGTATTTCACTTCTGTTTTGATGGGTATGGTGTGGTTTTTGAGCTGGATTGAGTATGGTGGAGTGAATCCTGGGTTTTGTGTGACCAGGAGGGCTTCAGTCTTGGTGTAGTTGATGTTTAGGTTGTTTTGGGTTAGCCAACTTATCATTTCTTCTAAGCAATCTGTCAATTTCGAGTAGTCTGGGTTGTCAAGGTTGATTGGAGAGTAGATCATTATGTCATCTGCATATAGGGTGTAGTGAACCTTGTGCCTTTTAATGATTGTGCAGATGGGCTGAATGTATAGGTTAAATAAAAATGAAGACAGGGAGGATTCCATAGTGTGAAGAGCTCATTCACTTGTGTATGTGTATGGCCTTGGGGAAAGTATTAGAAGAGCAATTGACTGGTTAAAATGGAAGTTTGATACCACCTTAGGCACAAAATTAGAATGCATGAGAGCACTATCCTATTGTGATGAAATTTGGTATAAGGTAGCTACATTGCTAAGGCGTAGAGCTTTCAAATTCTGTGGTATGACGTGGCCACCATCAAAATTAAGACCTCCAAGTCAGGTATGTTTATTAGCTGTATTAAATCCACACTGAGGAAGTCACGTGAAGTGGTGAGCCAGAGCTAGATGTACTCTTTCGGGCTCCGGGGCTCCTTCTGTTTCATTCCTTACCTGAAAGAGGTATGGGAGGTTATAATTTCTGCCACCTGTGGAGTTAGGCTTGCTGGCTTCAATGGTGTCTGAGAATTGCCCATACCTGCATGAATGGCATCTAAACAAACACAAAGAAAAGCGGCCAGGCCTGACTGACAAAGCCGTTGTCACACTCCTGGGCCAATTTTTCTTCCATTACATCTTCGGAACTTATCAAGCTTCTGTCCACCACTCGTAAAACCACTTGCCCACTAGATCCCATACTGTCCACCTGGCTCTCTGAACCTTTCCCTGATCTATTTCTGCCACTTCTTACTATCATTAACTCCAGTCTTTCGTCCGGATCCTTTCCTCACTCATGGAAGTCTGCCCTGGTCCGCCCCCTCTTAAAGAATTCCTCCCTAGACTCATCTATACCAGCAAATTACCAACCTGTATCTAATCTTCCATACGCTTCTAAACTCTTAGAAAAAACTGTCTTCTCCTAACTTTCCCATTATCTTGGCTCAACACACTTTCTTCACCCCTGACAGTCTGGCTTTCGGCCTGGTCATAGCATTGAAACCACTATCACTGCTGTTATGAACGAAATTCACTCCTCCCATGATCGTGGTGATATCACGGTGGCGGTATCTCTAGATCTTTCGGCCGCCTTTGACTTCGTAGATCACGCTCTTCTGCTCTCCAGATTACAGGACGCAGGTCTTTGGGGAACCGTGTACCATTGGTTCCACTCTTTCCTATACTCTCGGTCGTTTGCTGTCACTTCTGTCTCCTCTACCACAGATAATTTCCCTCTCACTTGCGGTGTCCCACAGGGCTTGATACAGGCCCCCCTTTTGTTCAACATATTTTTGGCCCTATTAGCGTTGCTGATTCAACAATCAGGCATTTCAGGATATTATTACGCTGATGATATTTTCGTTATGTATCATACGTCTTCTTCCCACCCAGACATCACTCCTCTCAATAACTGTTTATCCCTGGTCTCCTCATGGCTTTCTTCAAACTGTCTCATCCTCAATATTTCTAAGACTGCAGCTATCTGGTTCTCCCATAGTTCCGCCACTCCGCCGCTCGTTCCTTCCTTTTCAGGCACCCCAATTTCCTTAGTCTCTAAGCTTCGCTATTTAGGCATCCTTTTCGACAGCAACCTTACCTTCAGTGATCACATCTCCAGGGTCTCTTAACATTCTTTCTTCTGTCTCAGGCAGATTCGTGCCATCAGGCCATTATTATCCTCTCAGGCCCTCACTACTCTCCTCCTTTCTCTGATCATCACCAGATTAGATTTTTGCAATTCCATATATACCGGCATCCCTCAATATCAACGTCGTTGGCTACAGTTATTGCAAAACACCGCAGCTCGGATGATCCTACATGCTTCTTCCCGTGATCACATCACTCCAATCTTACAACATCTCCATTGGTTACCATTAAATTTCCATATTCAGTTCAAAATTCTTATCTTGGTACACCAGGCTATTTATCTCCATAGACCTCAATATCTGTCCGATCTATTAACTTTTCATACTCCCACCCGTAGTCTCCGGTCTGTCCATGTTAATCGTCTGCACCTTCCCTCTCCCTCACAGGCTCACCTTCAATCCACCAGACAGTCAACGTTTTTCTACCTTGGTCCTTCCCTATGGAACTCCCTGCCTACCACCCTCCGACTAGAAGAGTCTTATTCTAATTTCCGCTCTCTCCTTAAAACTCATCTCTTCTCTTCTGCTTTTAACCTTCCTCCCTGATCCTTAATCTCTTTCGTTTCTTATGTTATTCAACCCTGTTTCTACTTTCTTTTCCTTTTCCTTTTTCTTTTCTTTCCTTTTCTTTAGTTTATTATAATTTCTTTTCCGTTTCTGATTTACTCTTTATTTATTATTGTAAACCGCCCCAATGTAATGGGGCGGTATATCAAATGTTAATAAACAATAAACAACAATAAGATGGCATCCCTGTCTAGCCCCCACAGATTTGAAAGGCTGCAAAAGTGGTCATGAGGCCTTTGCAGAAGTATCTGTAGTGGTCATGCAGCCCTTGGAAAATATATTTGAGGCAGTGTGTGGAAAATTGGAGGCAATATCTGCAGTTCTGGAAGACTTTTGAATTCAGGAGGCATTGGTCGAACAAAAATTCAAATACAGCCACTGCAGTAGTGCAAGACTTGAAATGGGTAGTACAGTACTGTGAAGCCAGGATTGATGACCTGGAAACAGGTCTCGGAGGAATAACCTGCTTCTATGCTTACCTGACATACTTCAAGATGCAGAGTTGCACAGTTTTCTAGAGCTGCGGTTGTTACAGTAACTGGGAGCATATGGAGTCTCAGGCCAAATATGTGACAGAATGGGCAGAGTGGGGTCATCGTGTCGGACTGATGACAGTCCTTGAGAAGTGGGGGCATGACTTTTGAATTTCATGTAGAGTCCATATTGCATGCACCCCAACAGCTGAAATGCTGAAATATGACAAAGTTAGAATCTTTTTCTTTGAGGACTATTTGACTGCTGTTGCAGCTAAGACGGACATTTACAACCACATGCACTAAACTATTTGAAAGGAGAGTGTGATTTGTATTGTAGTTTCCAGCCCACTTAAAAGTGCTGCATGCAGGGAAGCTCCTAATGTTTGAGACCCCAAAAGTTGCCAATCAGTTGCTAGTGGGCCTCGGCAGAGAAACAGGCCTTGCTCAACCTTCTTGAGTAAGGGAGATGTTTAATGCTGGACTCTACTCTTTTAAGTCAGCAGATGCAACGAATGATCAAACTAAGTGAGAGACAAAAGGAAAAAGAAGCCAGAATTGACTGTCGATGCTGTATTGTGATAACTAAGATTGCTAAGTTTGTTGGGACATTTGCCTTTTTCTTTTTCTTTTCTATGAATATGTAAAGAGGCCCCTGGTAGGTATAGAGGTAAGAGGTTGCCTCATGCACAGCACTGTTTTCAATTTTTTGTCCTGTTATTAACAACAACAACAACTTGGGGGTTCCTGGTGGGGAGTTGAGCCTTTAAGATCTGTGGGGACATAGCAGACCTTATAACAACTGACTCCTGTGACTCCTTTCACAAGTGCCAGACATCACTGACTAGAATAAGGGTGCCAGGTATGATTGATTGGCCATTTTATGGTTCAGCATGCTCAGTGATGACCTGCTGAGGGACACTGCGCTTGGCAAGTTCTAACTTTAATGTGGATTTTTTTAAGTCTCCATATGGTGTTGAATGTGGAGGAGTAGTCTAGTGGTTAGAGCAACTGCTTAGTACCCAAAAGTTCAAGGGTTTGATTCCCACTGGCACTCCTTGTGACTTTGGGCAAGTCACTTTACCCTCCATTGCCTCAGAAGAAAAGGCTGGCAATCTACTTCCAGTGATACATTGCCAAGGAAACCCAGAGGTAGCTGGGTCAACACTGACTTGATGGCACTTAAAAAAATGGTGTTGAATAGGGCAGAGCCTGTATATGCTTTGGGCATGCCTGGTTTAATTTAATGAGAACTGTTTTAGGCAGTTTATTTCCTCACAGGGGGGTTCTCGATTAAATATTTTATTTTATATTGAGTAGTTTTGGGATGACCAGGATGTGTTTTGCTAAAGGAGTGATGGAGAGGCCCCAACACATTCAAGTGATGATGGAAGGGTTACAGAGGATTTGTTAAGGGAGATATATGGAAAGGGAAGGCTGGGAGGGCAGGAGGGTAATTTGGGCTATGGGAGGGTTTGGGGAAAGGGCTCAGGTGTGTGTGGGGGGTGGAGGAATGTATGTGGATGTGTGGAAGAAGGGGGACCCTAGGCTGGGGGCCAGTCCTCACATAGGGAGTGGTTTGAGGAGGAATATTGTGTGGTCTGGAATAATGGTGGGTAAATGCATGAAGTGCATCATGGAATGTGTGAGGACTGGGATCTCCAGTTAAGTGTTATAACATTTTAAGATTGTTAAAGAGGCATAACACCATTATAGTGATGCTTCAGAAACCCCCAAGTGGATCAGGTGAAGCATACCAAATTGAGAAGATGGTGGATGGGACAGGTTTTTGTGATGAGGCGAAGTCAGGGATAGCAATGTTGAATTATGACGTAGCATTTGAACTTGAAATAAGGGACCTCCTGGGCTAATACCTCATAATCATAGGGAAATTGCTCAGGAAACTATTACCCTGTGCAGCCTCTAAACGCCAAACAGCTTCATACTCTCACCCAGGTTGGAGGTTGGCATGTTGGGAGGTGGCTTCAACATGGTTCTAGATGTTAAGTTAGACAGGCTGGGAGGACAGGAGCAGGGGGAAGATCGTGCCTCCAAGGAGTTTCAACAATTCTGTGACATTTCCTCTTGGGCTTCTGCAGCTAGTAGGATGATCTTTGCAGTTTTCTGGGTCATGCTGCGTCTTCATAACGGGAACAGACGTTTTAGCCACCGTACTGTGGCTTTCCCACCAATCCAGTTTGAGGGTTACATAAAAGAACAGACATCCACTGCTTAACCACTTCACCCTGGAGAAAGCCACAGCATAGTGGCTGAAACATCGGTTCCAGCTATGAAGACGCGTGTGACCTGGAAACGGCAAGGAGCAATTCTGTGAAATGGTGGCATTGCACCCGCAGGAACGAGACTATACCCATATCTCCTGAGTGCATGGAATGGGTTGTGTGATTATCTGCTGGCTACTAGTAGTGCCTTTGAGATCGGAACCATAGGAGTTTCAGACCATGCTTTGATCTGGGTTGACTTGCATTGGATGGGAGTGGACCAGGGACATCTGCAGCACAGCTTTCCACAACAGTTATATGGAGATGAAGAATTTGTTCAATATGTGAGGCAGAAATGGGCAGAATATGAACATAGGGCCACAAAGAAAATTCAGTGCTGTTCTGGAAAGCTGCAAAAACAGTTCTACAAAGTGACATAGGGCCCGATTTTCATATAGGCAGGCTGTGCACCGTGCCAACCCCCTTAACTTGGATTTTCACTTCCGTGGTGACGGAAATGAAAATTCAGGTTGGCTGGACATGCCGGCAGCCACTGAGGCTAAGCGGGTAGCAGCGATTTTCGATGCTACCCAGTTAGCCCCAGTAGCCTCAAAGATAGGCAAGGAAAACCCTTGCTTATCTTTAAGATGCCGAGGGCTAACCGGGTAGTATCAAAAATCGCTGCTACTCGCATAGCCCTTTCCTCCACTTCCTCTCTGCCCCTGACATGCCCCGATGCTAACCGCATAGCATTGGGGCGCATAAGGGAGAAGCCTTCAAAAATTCCCTGTTAAGGCATTTACATGGGTTACTAGGGCAGTTACCCATGTAAATGCCTTCAAAAATCGGGCTCATAATTGCTTTTGAGGTGGGCAGATGGCATGCACTGAATTGTGCTGTCTTGCAGTTGCAGCGTCAGGTGCATGGTTTGCATTAGTTGGATGTACAGCAGTCACGTTAAGGCAGATTTGACTGCTGCACTGGTAGCATTGAATATACTTCTTCACCAGAGAGCCCATAAGTCTATATTGTGTTATATGCTAAAATTATACCAGTATGGAGACAGGATGGAAAAGTTGATGTTCTTTCATGTGACAGGCTGGAGTGGACCCTGCTGCATTGTGGAGACTGGAAAGCAATTCAGAGGATTTTATAGCAAACCTTAAGCCAAAGACTCAGAGGAAAGGAGTGCTAAGGAATACTTGAGTCAGATAATACTCCCCAAGTTAACTAAAGAGCATAGAGAACTTTAAAAGCTGCTATAACAGCAGAAGAGGTGCAACAGGTCATAAATCAGTCAGTGCTGCATAAGACACCAGGTCCTGATGGATATGGTAGTGAAATGTATAAGATCTTAAATGATAAGATTAACCTCCCTCTTAGTACAGTCTGTGAGCAATTGGTTGCCTCTGGTCCTTCTCTTGGATGGGCAAAATCACGCATTGATTCCCAAACCCTGAGCCCTGGGGATACTGCAATCCTACAGACTTGTACCTCTACTAAATTTTGATCATAAAATATTAGCAAAACCTTTGGCACATCGCTTGACGGGGAAGAAGCCTGAATTAGTGTGGGAAAGACAGGTGGGCTTTTTTCGAGGTCGATATCCAGTGCTTAACATATGTAAACAGGGCCGGCCTGTCCACTAGGCAGGCTAAGTGGCCACCTAGGGTGGCAGATCTCTGTAGGCACTAAGCCATGTGCTTTGGCACACATGGCCTGCCACTTCTGACCCCCTCCAACAGGAAATTGTGTCGGAAGGGGGTCAGAAGCAGCAGGCCATATGTGCCAAAGCAGATGGCTTGCTGCTGCTGCACCATGCTGAGCTGCCCCTCCCCCACACCACCAACGTAATTGGCAGCAGAGTGGGCGACGGCTTGGTGTGAGGGGGGGAGGCACGGCCAAGGCTTTTGCTTGGAGTGGCAGAAACCCTTGAGCTGAACCTGTATGTAGACTCCTGACTTTTGTGGAGTTTAGTCTGTGGAGGGGAACCACTTCCATTTTGGTTATTTTTAATGCTGAAACAGCATTTGATTGGGTGGGTTGGACCTATTTGATGAGTTGGGAAATTATATAGGGAGTGGAGTTAAGGGGTGGGGTTATAAAATAGCAATCTTTGCTGATTTATTGGAGCCAGAGGTATCATTACTGAATCTGTTAGCGTCATTTCAGATTCTTAGCTCATACTCTGGTCTTAAGCTAAACTTTCACAAATCGGAAGCACTTGCTCTAGTTGACTTAATCAGGCAAAGTTGGTGGAGGGTTTTCCCTCTTTGTTGGGCAGAAGGGGCTTTCTGGTATTTGGGAGTACAGATCCTGAGCAACCTGTCAGAATTGTGTAGGATCATTGTGGGAACAATCTTATTTTTTGAAAGAGAAACTGAATAAGTGAACTGCACACCCCTTGTCTTTTAGGTAGAATGGGCTTGTTTAAAATGACGCGGTTTCCAAAATCGCTATACATTCTACAGGTACTTCCCATTCATCTTCTTGGTTGACTTGAGGCAATACTCTGGTCCTTCCTTTGGAAAAAGAAGAAAGCCAAAATCCAATTGGAGCTGTTGAAGAGACCCTAGAATTGGGGAAGGGGGTATAGGTTTTCCGAATGTAAAAAAATATAACACCTTTATGACAGGTTCTACAGTATATATCTTTGGTATAGGAAAAATCTTTTTTTTCATCTCTTGGACCCTAAATTTGTATTGCAGGCTAAGAGGAGTTCCTTGCTGTTTGAGGTGCAGCATAGTGTAATAGTAGAGCCATTGAGATATGGATGGACATACAATATTTGTGACTCCATTAGAATCACCCATTTGAGATTTCAAACTAGGGAGGCACAATCATGCTTTGAACCATTGGGAGGAGAAGGGCTGGGAGATTAAGCAGGGGTTTTGAATTGAGAAGGACATTTTGCTATTTTGTCATCTCCAAGAGGATTATGGTTTGGGCTCCCTGATGTAGATAAGACACTATTGCTGGCATTCTGACAAGTGAATACCGGGTTTGGACATCCGGGATGGACGTCCAATTCATGCTCTGCACCGAGACATGATTCTGATGCCAGCACTCCCCACACTTTCACAGCGGTTTTTCGGGAAGCTCTGGATGGGGGTGGGAGGGGACAGAGCAGAGGCAGAGTTGGGGTGTGGCCAGCTGCTGGGACGTACATGGCCTATTCAGGACAGGCCCCAGTATGTCCACTGGCACACAGCTGCACACCCAGCTTAATCCACAACAATGGTGGAATAAGTCTTGGGCGCCCTCCCCACATTGTGCACCACACAGCCCTGCAACACAGTCCCATTGCCACGCTGTGCCCCTGCTGTCAGGATCAAGCCCACAGAGGTCACCGGTGAAGGCCGGACAGTGGGCTGCAGGGGCAGATGTATGCCACGGCATTCCATGCCGTCCTGTGAATGGCTCATTGCCATGGTGCCTGGACGCCACTGCTCACTCGCACCAGCAGTGGCATTGGGACGGGCAGTTCCCTGTATGTCGATCTGCCATCATGGGTACGTCCGGGCCTGCAGCAGCAGAATTGGGTACATCTCCAGCACCTTCCAGGTTTTGGCTGAGCAATGCGGCCGGACGTGCCAGAATCAGAGTCTGCCTGCACGAGGGTGATTTTGAATGCGTGGCATGGAAAGTTGTGTTGCTGTCTTCCAGGATTTACACGTGTGCTTTGCCTAGGCGCTATCTTGTAAACGGGCACTTAAGTCCTTATCATACATACATTCCAGTGGGCCGCACAGGGGGCAGTGCTTGGGCGGAGTGACACATTCTCGGCTGACACCTCCGATTCTATAGGCCTCCCCTCCCCCCGCTCTCTGAGAGAATGGAAGTTCCTGTTTCAACCTTTACTCCATGGGCAGGAGGATTTGCAAAATCTAAATTACTCT
Organism: Ichthyophis bannanicus; assembly: GCA_033557465.1. Classification (NCBI taxonomy): domain Eukaryota; kingdom Metazoa; phylum Chordata; class Amphibia; order Gymnophiona; family Ichthyophiidae; genus Ichthyophis; species Ichthyophis bannanicus. The sequence goes on from CM066032.1 coordinate 750,233,374, forward strand.
CTCTGCCACTGGATAGCTTCCAAAAGCCATTTACATTAAATCCGCTAGTGATGGACAATAAAAGGAGGAAGGGAGATAATGCTTAGTAATCATCCTTGTGGGAGAGCTCCCCTTATGCGTCCATCCATAGTAAGCTCTCTAGTGCCCTCCAGTGGGCTCTTGGATTCTATGATGGTCCCTTGGAACTATTTTGCCTTGACTCTGTACATCGGTGCTCAAAGCCCATTGCTCAGCAAGAGCAGTAAAACTGAGACTTGTCTCAATCCTTTGGTCTAGCCTGAGGCCTCAGCACAATGTCTTCTTTGATAACTCCTTGTTTTCAGCAGACAGTGCAATTCTGTGGTCCTTTTTGCTTTGACAGCTTTGGCACCAGTTCAGTGGAACTAGACGTTTCCTTCTGCTCAAGGTGAAAAAGTATTTTCCTATGTGAATCATGATGGCCCTTGAGGCATCTTTGCTGAGATTCTGCAGTTATCACCACAACTGGATCTCATACAGGAAATTCAATTTCACCACAGTGACCAAAATCTATTCCTGCAGACAATTATGTTTCACTAATCCTCAAACACTTAGCAAAATATTTTTTTTGTCAGACTTCATTCCAATGAAGCTGCAAACATTCAGCTACATATACTTCTGATAGTCCATTTTAATTTTATTATATGTATAATTGTCTCAATACTTTAAAATAATAGATAAGCCCATAAATTTGTCATATTAGATCATTTAACTGCCGACCACGGCTGCTGCATTTCGAAGAAGGTTATGCATCGGAAGAAACGGACTCTGGTGGAGGAGACAATGGGCATGAATATGGTCTGCACATTTGTACACCCCTATTTTATAATGTAAAACATGCATGTGTTTTATTTTATAAAATAGGGCCTAACTAGATGGACCATACTGGTCTTTATCTGCCATCACATACTATGTTAGTATGTCCACACATCGCAACATGTGAAACCTGCAGGAGTGCTTACAAAAGAACCCTCTACATACAGACCCTTAGAGCCTGGTGCCATCACTGAAGATTTGGTCACAAAGATAAGAACATAAGATATGCCATACTGGGTCAGACCAAGGTCCATCGAGCCCAGTATCCTGTTTCCAGCAGTGGCCAATCTAGGTCATACGTACCTAGCAGTTTCCCCAAAAGACAGGTCCCACAATGCTTGTAGTTGGTCAAGCAGTGATATCCTGTGTCCCTTTTTAATACTGGTTTATGGACCTTTCCTCCAGGAACTTGTCCAAACCTTTTTTAAACCCAGCTACACTAACAGCTTTTACTACATCCTCCGGTAACAAATTCCAGAGTTTGATTACACGTTGAGTGAAAAGATGGCTGTTTTTTATGAAATAGATGTGAGAGAGACCAATGGTCTCCTATTTATATAAGGCTCTCACCAAAGGCTCATGTTGTGAAACATTGGCTATTGGTCTGGGGGCTGGGCAACTGGTTCAGGCAGTTGCATGGACCCCAGCATTGACGACATGTAACATGTTAAGAGAAACCCAATATTTCTACTACATGCCCACTTTTTACAACTGCAGTTGTATTGAGCTCAAATGGAAGAGACTGATCAGTATGTTAAATGCACTAAGTTATTATGTACTTTAAGTCACCAATGGTGTGTATGTCCAAAGGTGCAATCCTTTCAGGAGAAGGGCGCATACTGGAACAGCAGCGCGATCTGAGTGCACATGAGTGTTTGTTTGACTCAGAATTTTGACTGTGAAAAGGCAATTTGAATATCTATGGGTGCAGAAAGCATGCTTATTGGGGAAGTGGTGTATACTTGCTAGATGGAGGGCGCAGTGGAGGAATGTCACCCTTCAGCAGGCAAAGATGGAATATAATCTGTCAAGGGGCTTGGAGAAGCAAATGAACGTCCACATGGTAATATTGGATCATAGTTGAACTTTCTTTCTCCACAATTTGTTCAGGTGAAGGCATGGTGAATGTACCTGAAAGTATGGTATATGGAAGAACTGAGCTCAGAATAGTAAGGGTGCAGGGGAGGGGGGAACCTGAACCAGCCGTCTATCAAGAGGGAGTAACTTGGGAGGGGGGGGTTGGATAAATCTATATTAGGGACAAAGGGGGTCAATTCAAGGGAAGGAGGGGTAAGAGATGAGATTGTGGGCAAAGTAGGAATGATGTGTTTGTATAGGACATCAAAGCCTCGGTATATGTTGTCTTTGCATTTATTAGTAATGATTTACACATTAAGGAGGGAGGAATAGGGGATGAAAATATGAAGATATTTACAAAATTGTTATGTTTTGATAGAGCTGGTTCTGTATGTAGCAGACAACTACGTACTAGCATGTTTTGGAATAAAAGATTTGAGCAAAAGCCACCCCGAGGTCCCATAGCACAGTGGGAGGCTTGAAAGGAAGTTCAAATGATCCATGCCCTACAAGAATTTTATAACTAATGGTTATACAGGAAACAGCACTACCATGTATCCCAAAGGAATTGGTCTTGAGTCCGAACCCTCACATATTTTGTTTATTTTGAAAAATGTGTTTTCTGCTAGTTAAAAAAAGCAATGTTCTCCTGGCACATTATACTATATAGGTAAAAGGTATTTAAACAGTTTGTGTGGGGCATGAAAAGAATGTAGAGCCTTGCCCTCACATCAGATTGTGGATCTTTTCTATTTGCGTCCTAAGACCGTGTAGTAGACTGTAGGAAGTAATTGCTTGGCTCTCAACTTTCAGGCTGTAAGAGTCAGGTTTCAGTAGTTCAGATGAAGTAATAGTCCCTATTTCTGTCATATTAAAGTTGGAAAATATCCAGCTTGATCAATTTCCTGGAGGATAAATTCAGAAGAATCAAACAAAAACTGTCTAGATCATGAAGAGAAGTAGGAATCATAATTCTTGCCTTTTCTGATTTTTATTAAATTTTTGCTAGGACAGATATCAGGGGACATCTGCTTCATTTGGAGCAGGATACCAGCACCTTTCCGTCGGGATCTCTTGTCAATAGATTGAACTTGAGAACTCCCTGTCAAGAGAAGAGGCTGTTTGCAACACTTTGATCAAGGCACCATTCATGGGAGTCCATTGGGTGATTCAGACTCTCTGCCAGAATATTTTTGTTTCCTGATTTACAGTATAGTTTGTAGTGATGTCCCTATTGAGATGGCGAAGAGCTATAACTTGATACCTGACGGAAGAGAAAGTGTTCTTCTTCTTCTTACTCTCTCATGGAAAGGAGAGTCACTAGAGGTGTGCTGCAGGGATTAGAGGAAACTCGGCAACGTATACGTGTAAGTGCAGCCATTTTCCATTTACACATCTCAATCTTGGTACTTAAGCGCGCATGTGAGACATTTTGCAAACTTAGATGTGTAGCTGCTGCTAGTTAACTACAGCGGACACTATCTTTAACTCATTTCAATTTGGAGGGAGAAACAAATTGGGGATTATTAAGGAAGATACCCCACTTCATCCCTCCTGTAAAGGGCTGGCCGACATGCATATCTTATAAAAAAAAAGAAGAAAGAAACCTACTTGTGTCAGGAAGTTGGTGTACCTCCAGACCTGGAGAATTTGACTTGTGCATTCAGTATATGAAATGGGAATATACGTGTAGATTTTTGTCCCACCCAGACCCCGATATACCCACTAGAAACTTCCATGTACTAAGGACATCCATGTATAACGTGGACCCTTTCTAAAATGATTATTCACACGTGGATGCAATTTACACATGTAAAGGCTGATTATACTGTGCAAATCATGCAAAGAGCTTCTAAAACAACCCTCTTAACCCTTTCCAGGCCCAGCCCAAAACTCTCGGGATCCAAAATTCTGACTAAATATTCCTATCAAATGGTATATAATACATGACCATAGCAGAAGGAAAATCACTATTAGAACATATTGAATAAGACGGGTACAATTTTCCTGAAATATGCAAACATTAACCCGGCTGCAGAATGTGGATTAAAAATTTAAACCTGGCCTTGAAAGGGTTAATGGCTGAGTGCTACCGCTTAGACACATAAGTTGGACATTTAAGTGGCACCACCCCTAGAATGCCCCAAATCCTGTCCCCCTTTCAGACAGATAATTTTGGATGTGTAACGATTTATATGTCTAAAAATGATCTGTTCAGCCCCCAGGAATTTTTTGTAAAGCACTTAGGTGGTTGGTGTGGATTGAGGAGTAGCCTAGTGCTTAGAGCAGCAGTCTAGGAACCAAGAGAACAGAGTCCATGTCCCACTGGCACTCCTTGTGACCTTGGGCAAGTCACTTTACCCTCTCTTGCCATGGAAGAAAAGGCTGGCAATCTACTTCCAGTCAGTCCTTATCAAGAAAACCCAGAGGCTGCTGGGTCACCAGGAGTCAGCATTGACTTGACAGCACTTTAAAAAAAAGTGGTTGGTGCTGCCAATAACAGTATAGGTACTTTTTATAATTGACTTCTTCAAAGCTTAATGGATTGCCCTTCTCCAGAAAGCCGATGACTGCTCTCTTTTTCCTGAAGAGATTGCAGCTCTTAGTGTGTAATCCATCCATATGGTCTCCCCAGCTCAGGTTGAGGGTTAAAACAATCAAATGAATTTGGAAGGGCATCTCCATGGCCAGACTGGAATGGGAAAGCCACTAGATTGGGAGTCCTTGAACATTTCTGGTACACTGATTCTGCTGTGACTTTAAGGCTCATTGGACATACCTCAAATGAAGATGTACCATGGAGAGTGCATTTACTGTTGAGGCCCTGAGTCTTAACACATTCCAGGATATTGTTTGCTGATGCTGTTTCACTTCTCCACTACAGACATGCTAATGGGCGTTAGTGTGCCTCTCTGCTGCCACACCCATAGCAATATAGTGGGCTGTGGTGGTAGTGCACACTAAGGGGTATGTTTACTAAACTGGACTAACGGTTAACCCGGGCTATCTGTCACTAGGTCCCATATTATTCAATGGGACCTAGATGCAGATAGCCCGGGTTAACCATTAGCCCGGTTTAGTAAACATACCCCTAAGTGTTAATAAACAGGAGGTCTGAGATTCTGCTGGCCTGACTCACGTCTAGTAGAGCCACTATGAATTGCAATTGATGTGTTGGGCTCAGTTTGGATTTGGGATAATAGATGATGAACCCGATTTCGCAAGGAAGCCGCTAGCGCTGCTTAGTAAACAGACCCCTAGTAATTACAATACCTGAATGATGTTTAGTATGGATCTCTTTGCCTCTTCTTGAGAGGTGCCCTCGATCAACCAAGCAGGGAAATATCTGAACCTACAGTTTGTGTGAAAGCATAACTACAAGAAATTTTGTGAACATGATGGGGCTGCAGAAATGCCAAAGATGGATCGGAGTAAAAATTTTCAAGCGGTGTGACCATGGCATTAATCTGGAAAGATTTGTCATGTTGCTTAGCAAATGAATGTAGCAACATACAATGATGTATAGATTTCTTTTGTGCTTCTGAAATGACCTACTACTACTGTTCTATAGCTCTATTAGATGTATGTAACACTGTACAAAAATGCAAGAGTCCCTGCTCCACAGCACTCACCATCTATTCAGGGACAGGACAATTGAGAGATTAGGGAATTTCATTTATTATGGAGCATGATTAAAAAAAAACATGAGTATAAACAAGAAATAAGGGTTAGAATTTAAAAGCAGCCACAAAAAGGTGGGCTTTTAACTTGAATTTGAACAGGACCAGAGGCGGAGCATGACATAGCTATTCAAAGTCTATTCCAAACATACAGCGCAGCAAGGCAGAAGGAAAAGGCTGCAGTTGAGAGTGGAGGAGAAGAGCACAGATAAGTGACTTGCTTGATGAGTTGTCGGAGGGGTGTAGGAAGAGAGGAGACGAGGAGGAGTTACAGAACGAGTGTTCTTGTAGGTTAGTAAGAGAAGTTTGAAGTATACACAGAAAGGGTAGGGAGCCAATGAAGTGACTTGAGAAGAGGGGATACGACACTGGCCGAAGATTAGCCAAGCAGCAGAATTTTGAATAGATTGAGAGGAGCAGGATGCAGTAGTCTAAGGAGGAGGTGATGAGTGTGGATTAGGGTTGCCAACCGGCCGGTTTTCAGCCGGCCTGGCCGGTTTTTCCATGGCCAGGCCGGCTGCCGGCACAGATGTAAAACCGGCCATTGAAAAGCCGGTTTTTTGCTCTGGCCGCAAGATCGGGAGTGGCCAGAGCAAAAAACTGGCTTTTGTGCCGAAGTCCGCGGCGCGAACGCGATTCCCCATAGCAGTGCAGCCGCTGCTTCTGCTTTGTACAGAGCAGCGGCTGCAATACACTTACTTTGAAAACTAAAGATAAACTGTGTAAGGAGTCCTCCGGTCATCGCAGAGCCCGAGGAAGTGATGTCATGGGGGCGGGCTCCTCGCAGGTTGTCTTTCCTTTTAAAATTAACTTTAGTTGCAATAAAGTTAATTTGAAAAGGAAAGACAACCTGTGAGGAGCCCGCCCCCATGACATCACTTCCTTGGGCTCTGCGATGACCGGAGGGCTCCTTACACAGTTTGTCTTTACTTTTCAATGTAAGTGTATTGCAGCCGCTGCCCTGTACAAAGCAGAAGCAGCGGCTTGGGGGGAGGGGGGGTGATGGTGTGAGTGAACCAGCAGGGGAGGGGGGGTGATGGTGTGAGTGAACCAGCAAGGGGGGGGGGTGGTGTGAGTGAACCAGCAAGGGGGGGGGGTGGTGATGGTGTGAGTGAACCAGCAGGGGAGGGGGGGTGATGGTTTGAGTGAACCAGCAAGGGGGGGGGGGGTGGTGAGAGTGAACCAGGAAGGGGGGGTGGTGTGAGTGAACCACCAGTGGAGGGGGGGGGTTGGTGTGAGTGAACCAGCAGGGGAGGGGGGTGAGTGAGTAACCCAGCAGGAGGGGTGAGTAAGTGACAGGGGGGTGGGTGAGTGAACCAGCAGTGGAGGGGAGGGATGGTGTGAGTGAACCAGCAGTGGAGGGGGGTGTGGTGTGAGTGAACCAGCAGGGGAGGGGGGTTGGTGTGAGTGAACCAGCAGGGGAGGGGGTGAGTGAGTGACAGGGGGGTGGGTGAGTGAACTAGCAGGGAGGGGAGGGGAGGGGAGGGGAGGGGGGGTGAGTGAGTGAACCAGCAGGGGAGGGGGGGTGAGTGAGTCAGCAGGGGGGTGGGTGAGTGAGTGAACCAGCACTGAGGAGAGGGGGGGTGAGTGAACCAGCACTGAGGGGGGTGTGACTGAATCCTCGGTAATTTTTGTGGGTGGAGCTGGGGGCAGGGCAGGGGTGGGACTGGGGGTGGAGAATGGGTGGAGCATGGCGAGCCACAGGTGTCGGGTTTTTCTCGGTGAAAAAGTTGGCAACCCCAGTGTGGATACATGTTTTAAGAATGTGTTCAGGAAAGAAGGGCCAAGTTTTGGTGACATTACAGATAGATAAATAACAGGTTTTAGCAGTCTGTTGGATATTTGTAAAGAGAGGAGTCAAATGACCCCCCCCCCCCCCCAAGATTCTGAGCTGTAAAGACAGGGAGGATGATAGTGTTGTCCAGAGAAATAGATAAAGGAGGAAGGGGAGAGAAGTTTAGGTGGAAGGGATAAGAAGCTCTTGCTTGACTATGTTCGCTTTTAGATGCAGTGGGACTTTCACACAGCAGTGTCACACAAGCAGGCAGAGATCTGGGCCTGGATTCCTGGTGAACGTTTGGGGGCAGAGGTAGATCTGAGAGTTATCAATGTAGATATGGTACTGAAAATGTGAAATGTAGAGGGCAAGAGCCAGATTGGAGTGAATCAATGTTTTGAGATGAAAGAAGGTCAACACAGCAGGGGTAAACAGCACGTTCCAGTAGGAGGGAGATGGGACAACAAATTGGAAGAGCAGGTAGGGTCCAGTGAAGGTTTCTTGAGGAGTGGTGGAATCAGAATGTTTGACGGCATCAGGAACAGTTGCAATGGAAATGGACAGGCTAAGGATAATACAGGTGGAACCTACAAGATGCTATCCAAGTGCTGGACTAGGTAGGTCTGGTAAGGTGCTATGTTTATTTATTTATTTGTTACATTTCTATACCACCCCTTCCAGAGATCAGGGGCGGCTTACAAGGAACTTAAGAAACAAGTACATGGAACAAGAATAAACGTTTTACAGCTAACTTGATTTGTGGGTAGGGTCAGTGAGTTGGCGGTTACAATTTTTTAGGAACTATGTATAACTTGGCTATATACAGGAATTTTCATGCTCACATTTGTTTTGCACTGCCCTTAGCTTGTTTGGGTGAGCTGTCTCTGTGGTGTGTGTGTGTTTGGATGTGAGTTTTCTGTTCTGTAGTGCATGGTAAAGAGGTGGGATTTTAGGTGCTTTCTGAAATCTTTGAGGTCTTTTGTTGCACGGATGTGTAGTGGGAGGGAGTTCCAGATGTTGGGTGTAGCATAGGAGAATGCTCTGGAGCTGGTGGTTTGCTTTGTTTTGCGGATGGAAGGTGGGATTGTTAAAGAGTGAGTGGCATTCTCCCTGCATGTTCTTTTGTTTGTTGGGGTGAGGAGGAGGGTTAAGAGAAAAGAGGGAGCAACATTGTTAATGAGTTTGAATGATGTTACAAGTAGTTTGTATCTGATCCGGCTTTCTATTGGGAGCCAGTGTAGGGTATATAGGAGGGGTGTGACATGGTCAGTTAGTCTGGCTTTGCAGGTGATCTTGGCTGTGATAGTTTGCATTCGTTGGAGTATGTGTAGACTCTGTGTCGGTAGACCCTGCAACAGGCTGTTGCAGTAGTCGAAGTGTGGGCTGATGATGGATTGAATGACCGCTCTGAAGTCGTTATCTTCAAGGAGAGGTCTTAGTTGTATGGATTTTAATTTGTAGAGGATTGTTCTGGCTGTTTGTTTCAGGTGGGGTACCATGCTGAGGGAGGTATCTAGGATTACACCGAAGTATTTAACTTCTTGTTTGACTGGGATTGTGGTGTTGTTGATGGTGATGGCCTGGGGTAGGGTTTAGTCTTGGTTTCTTGTGATGTGCAGCACTTCTGTCTTTTTGTAGTTTAGCCTGGGGTTGTTGGATTTCAGCCAGGAGTCAGCTTCCTTAATGCATTCATCCAGGTTGTTGTAGTTAGGGTTATTTACATCTATGGGGAGCGACAACATGATGTCGTCCACATAGATGTAGTAGTGGATGCTGTGGTTTTGGAATGTGTGGGTGATAGGTTGAAGGTACAGGTTGAAAAGGAGGGCAGAGAGGGCAGAACCTTGTGGTATGCCTTGTTCTTGTGGAAAGGTGTTTGCGTTTTTTTATCCTATTTGGATCTTGAGCTTGCGGTCTGAGATGTATGATTTAAACCAGAGAAGGACTAGGCTGCCCAGGCCAAGATATTCGAGTCTTGCAATGAGGATTTTGAGGTTTATATTGTCAAATGCTGAGGCGACATCTAAAAAGACCAGGAGGAATACACGGTTGGGAGTGTCTATGCCTCTGATCAGATTGCTGGTTAGGGCTAGGAGCAAGGTTTCAACCCCATGATGTGGGCGAAATCCATATTGGTGGGTATCTAAGGGGGCGTTGGTTTCTAGGAAATCTTGTAGTTGGTTGAGGATGGCTTTTTCAATTAGTATGGCAACAAATGGGATGCTTGCTATCAGCCTGTATGAGCTAGGCTTGTTTCTGTTTGCAGTCTTGTTTTTTAGTACTGGGTGAATGGAGGATATTTTTAGGTTGGCGGGCGTTACTCCTTGGAGCAGGGACTGGTTTACTAGTTGGAGGAGATATGGGGCGAGTTCGGTTTTGGTGTTTTTGATCCATGATACGAGGCATGGGTGCAGGGGGGAGGTGGTTGTGTTGATGTTAGATATTATCTTTAGGAGCTGTTCTTGGCCCAACGTGGTGAATGTGGTCCAGGCGTCGGGGATTTTAAGGGGGCTTGGGTAGGGGGGGGGGGTGAGGTTGTGGTTTTTGTTTTTTAGTTTGTCAGCAAAGTAATTGGTTAGTGTGGAGGGTTCTATGCTGCATATGTTAGATTCATTTTGGTCATCTCTGGTTAGGGACCAGACAATGGTAAACAGTTCCCTTGGCTGGTTTAAGGCATGGTTTATGATTTTGGTGTGGTGTCCTTTTTTGGTCTTGTTTATTGTGTCCTTATATGTTGAGAGTAGGTTGAGATATTGGAGTTTGTTTTTTTGTGTTTGTGATGAGCGCCATTTCTTTTCGAGTTTTCCTTAGTTGTCTCTTAAGTTTTAGGAGCTCTGGGGTGTACCATTTCTCCGAGCGCTTGGGTGCGTGGCTCATATGGCTGATGGGGGAGACTGCTGCTTTGTGTATGGAGCTGTTCCAGATGTTCAGTGAGGAGGTAAGTTCTGCGTTGGCCGTTGATAGTTGGGGGATGAAGTTGTGGAGGAATGTGTTTTTGTTGAATTGGGTGAAGCGTTTGGTGGGTGGCTGGGTATTTGGTATGTCAGAACTCAGTCGAGGGGTGAGTGGGACATTGAAGGTTACAAGGTAGTGATCTGACCAGGGGACTGCATTTATGGATGTGGGGGGGGGAGTGTTGTGGGTGTGTTGGGAAATTAGGGCAGGGAGGAAGACAAGGTCTAAGGTGTTTCCCTTGTTGTGGGTAGGTGCAGTTGTGATTTGTCTGAAGCCCAGGTCGGTCATTGAATCTAGAAAGGATGCTGCTTGGGCAGGTTGAGTGAGGGGAGGTTTAAGTCCCCTAGGATGATGTGGGGTTTGTTGTGGGGGGTCAGGCTTGCTGACTCTAAGATGTGGGCCAGATTGTTATGGTCGGGTGTTGGTGGTCTATAGATAAGGCTGATGGAGAAATTTCTGTTTTGGACTTTAAGAATGTCAATGCCATCAATGTTGGTGGCTAGAGAGAGTGTGGCTTTGTGTTCTGACTTACACAATATGAGCACGCCGCCTCCTCTCTTGTAGTCCCTGGTGCAGTTGTATAGGTCATAGTTCTGCACTTTTAGTGTGTTTGCTAGGATGTTGTCTGTGGGGGAGAGCCAGGTCTCGGTTATACAGAGGAGCTATGTGGGCTGAGGGAGAGCATCCTGGTCATTCCTTCTTCCAAACAATCCTATACTCACATCCCAGGGACTACTGAGGCATCTGTCTGAGGTTTCTTGTCATATTCCCGGGTGGATTTGACCACCACAGATTGATTTGGCAGCTGAGGCCAATCAAATCCTGTAGCTATCTAGAGATATTATTTAATGTTTGTTTTCTTACCGCCTAGGAATATTTTTATTTAGACAGATTTGTATTCCACCTTATCCTTCAATCAAGGTGGTCACATCACATCACAATTAGAGAGTTACATTTAACATTAGGGTATTTGTCAACATTTAGACAGAACAATTACTTAACACCATTTAGACAGTACAATTGAAGGGTAACATTTAACAAGAGGGTGTTTAATAACATATATATTAATCTTGAGTGTGTAGGTAGGATGAGTGCGTGTCTAGTTGGCGGAGGTGGTTGTGTATCTGTTTGGGTATGGGCTGTTGTCTAAATGTCCGTATGATTCTTTAATTAAGAATGTTTTGAGGTCTTTGCGGAAGTCTGTGATGTCATCCATTGCCCTCAGGCTCGTTGGGAGGGAGTTCCATAGTGTGGATGCCAGTAGTGATGGAGCTCTTTTTGAAGTTGTTTGCTTAGTTTTGTGATAGCCTGCAGGTGTGCCAATCATGTTGTCGTTATTGGTTCTTCTTGGTCTATTGTTGATATCTCTTGTTATAACGTCTTGGAGTACGTCTGCTGAGAGATGGTGAACGATTTTGAAGATGATCATGAGTGTTTTGTATTTAGCTCTTGCCAGCATTGGGAGCCAGTGTAGTTGTTGTAAGACAGGGGTGATGTGTTCTGTCCTTGGAGTGTCTGTAATGATGCGTGCTGTGTTGTTTTGCATCATCTGTAGTGGGTGTAGTGTCTGCTGAGGGAGGCCTTGGTATAGTGAGTTTCCATAGTCAAGCAGTGGTGTGATGAGTGCTTGGCACACTGTGCGGAAGTGGTCCTGACAGAGTATTGGTTTGATTTGTCTGATGGTCCTCAAATGTTGGTAGGCCTTGTTTGCGGTTTTGGTGATGTGGGATTTCAGGTTCAGCGCTCTGTCCAATGTGATGCCTAGATACTTAACTTCTTCTTTGACTACTATATGTTTGTCTAAGATGCTGATAGTTTGTGGAGGTATGAAGGTGGGGTTCCTGGTGACAAACATTGCCTCGGTTTTATCATAGTTGACCATTAGGTTGTTGGCTATGAGCCAGTCATTCATGTCTTCGAGGCATTTGGTTATTGTGGTATTTAGTGCTAGTAGGTTGATTGGAGCGTATATCATGATGTCATCAGCATAAATGTGATAGTGTAGTTTATAGTGCTTGATGATGTTGCATATGGGCTGGATGTAGATGTTAAAGAGCATTGACGATAGGGCTGAGCCTTGTGGTATTCCTTGCATGACTGGGAATTGTAGTGATTTCTTTTGGTCGCATTTGACTTGTTGTGTTCGCCCTTCCAAGTATGATGTGAACCAATTCAGGGTGTTCTTACATAGTCCTATCTGTTGTAAGCAATGCAGTAGCTTAGTGTGGGACACAGTGTCGAAGGCCGCAGAAATATCCATAAACACTAGCAAGAAGACGTTTTTTATGTTGTCAATGCCTCTTAGGAGATTGTCAAAGAGGGAGGTGAGTAGAGTTTCCACGCCATGTTGGGGCTTGAATCCATGCTGATGGATGTCTAGTGGGGCGTTTATGTCAATATGGTCTTGAAGTTTTCTTTGCACTGCCTTTTTTGTAAAAGCAGCTTTGCCTGTTTACTGTTGTTCCATGGAAACCGCAACTGATCAATGGAAGGTGCGGTATATAAAAACTCGCTAATTAAATTAAAATTAAATTAATTAAAATTCTATGATTTTAGCAAGGAATGGCAGGCTGGAGATGGGACAGTATGATTTTGGTTCGGATGGGCTCAGATTGCTATTTTTGAGTATTGGTCGTATCATTGCATGCTTTAGAGGTTGCGGCATGTATCCTTGTTGGAGTGATTCTTTGACGATTTTTTGAATGTGATGGGAGAATTGGCTTTTTGTGATGGGAGAATTGGCTTTTTGTGATGGGAGAATTGGCTTTTTTGGGCATGGGTCTGATGGTGAAGTTGTTGTGTTTAGTTCAGATATAATGTCTTCTACTTGCTGCTTTGTTGGTATGCTGAAGCTCTCCCATGGTTTTTTTATCTTGTAATCGTTTGTTTGTGGTATATTGGAGCATGTTTGGTTAGTGTTTTTAGACATCATGTAATATGCATATTTTTGTGGGTCAAGGTGGTGTGTACTTTGTTGTGTGTCATCCTTGGTGAGTTTTTGGATGATGCTAAAGAGTTCTCTTGGTCTATTAGTAGATTTCATGATTAGGTTGGTATGGTGCTGCTGTCTATGCTCATTTATTAGATTATTATATTCCAGTTGCTTGTCTCTGCATTGGGTTAGGAGGTTGTGTGATTTGTTCCGTCTCCATTTTCTTTACAGTCTTTTGAGTGTGCGCTTTGCAATTCTTATTTCATTTGAGTAACATGGGGCATTGGATCTCTTGTGTGTTTGTGGTTCTGTGCACGCTGGGGCAGTTGCTGCGTTAGATATGATAGTGTTCCATTGTTCTATGTTTAGGTCAAGGGTGTCGTATTCTTATTTAATTTGTGGAGTGATTTTGTTTATGAATGAGTCTTTGTCGAATGTTTTAAACCGTCTGGTTGCTCTTTCATCTTCTTTGCGTTGGGTGGGTTTATTCAGGGTCATGGTGAATTCAATCACATGGTGGTCTGACCAAGGTACTGGTGTGATTGTTGGTTTTGTGGTCTTGTTCTTTCCACTAATTGTACTGGCATAAAGACCATGTCTGAGGTTGTACCATGCTGATGCATTGGGGCGGTGATCGTCTGGCAATATTTTAATGACTCCATGGCTTTTATGAACGTTGCGGTCTCTCTGGTTGGTGCAGATGTTAGGTTGTTGTCTCCTAGTGCCACGAGGCGTTTGTGTCTTCTGCTATGTGCTATGTGCGCATATTGTTTCGATTAGTGTGTAGAGGTGTTCGGTTGTGGTTCCAGGTGGTCTGTATGTGAGGGTGATGCTTAGGTACTTATTGGCTATAGTGAGTGTGTTGGATTCAAATGTGTTAGTGGTGGCGATTGTTTTGAATCTGTATTCTTTTCTGGTAAGTATTAGTACTCCTCCTCCTCTCTTTTGTTCTCTGATGCAGTTAAACGCCGAACATCCTGTTGGAGTTACTTGGTTTAATATGACTTGATCTGAGTCGTCTAGCCAAGTCTCGGTGATGCATATTATATCCAGCTTCTTGTCGTGGATGAGGTCAAGGATAGTATTTGATTTGTTCCTGATAGATCTGTCGTTTAGTAAGGCACACCTGATTTTTGTGGTTATGATTGGGTTAGTGTATTTATTATTTGAATGATGCGCGGGTGTTATATGTGTGGCATTGTGTGTTTTGTGAGCTGTATGTTTAGGTTGCTGGCGTTCTTTGGATAGGTGTGATGATGTGCATCTGGGTTGGGTGGTATGTAGGTTGATCAGTGGGATTTGCTCGTTGAGTCTGATGCCCTGTGTGCAGGGAGCGAACATGTGGAGGAGTGTGAGGTAGGCCATGAGGTAGTGGGTAGTGGAGTGCATTTTGTTATATGTATTTTGTATTTTACTGACCTGGGTTCAACGAGTTGAATATATAGTGTGGAGTTTTCCACATTTTCTTATGTACATCCTTATAGAGAGAGGACACCATGATTTCTTAAAAACCAATGCTACTGCTCATTCTTAGGGGGGGGGGGGTCCACCATGGCCAACAAAAGATTCCAACAAAGGGCACAAGGCTCCAGAACCATGTACAGAATATGCCTATATATATCTTTATCCAAGAACCATGCAAAGGGCATCTGAATGTGTTAACCATACTTAGGTAGCTAGAGCCCTGTAACCCACAATACAGGTAAAACCATATCAGCATCACTTGCCATAGTTTCTCCACAGAGTTCCTTTAACATATTCCCCAGCACATGCAGGAGATCATATGTATGAGTGTAATTGTCAGTGGTCACCTGCATACGTGCCAGGTAGAGCAGGCCAGAATACACGTTCAGCTTTTTCAAAGGCTCCCATAAGACCAGGAATTGTTTCCTATGTTTCACTGTGCCTCATTGAAGATCTGGAAAAATCATAAGGCTTTGACCTTCATATTTCAGTGATGCGAGTAATTTGGTCTTACATAGTATATTCCCGCATTTGCTGGTAATGTAAGATTTTAAGAACCATTTGGTAGGATACGTGGCATCATTATCATATGATAGGGCCCTCTGGACTTGCTTGAATTCCAAAGGAAGGTCAAAATGTAAGTTGCCAAAAACAAGAAAAAAACCAACAAGGCTCTATAAAAAGAGAAAAAAATGAGAAAAAAACAGAAGCAAACAACAGAAAAACCAGACACAAAATGAGAGTATCCAAAAAACACCACGTAAGCAGAAACAAAAACTAATATTATAGAGGAAAAAAGACCTCAGCTTCCCCCTTCATACAATATAAAGGAGTTTAGAAAAAAATTAAAAACTCACTTATTCACTTTACACTACACTACACTACCTAATCAGAATACACAAAGAGACACAGGTTAACAACCATACTACATAACAAATAACGACATAACTACATAATACTTAACCATACCACATACACATACAGATGAAGAATCTCACAATCTTATAATTATGTGCTTAGTCACATTTAAAATAATTTAAGCATTTAAAATGATCATCTCACCCCCTCATATAATTGAACCATGATATAATTTGTAAGTACCTACAATGTAAATATGTTATAATATTTTATTGTTCAAACGTTATATTGTTACTTGTAAATAGTTCACTTGTTCTATGTAAAACGACTAGGTATGCACTATCACATACCATATAATTTACTGTTCCTTGTAAACCGCACTTGATACTTGGGAAAGAGCGGTATAGAAATAACTGTTAAATAAATAAATAAATAACAGGGAGGATGGCCTAGTCAAACGGCAAAGAGAACATGAGATAATATCTGCCTAAACGACTATGCCCAAAGAAACATCAGCGGTCAAAAAAACCTCTATAACAAAGGGATTGAGTCAAACACTACCAAAAGTTCAGTGTAGTTCCCATATACAAAAACTTGCTTAAGTGCGAAAACAGGATTAATCAAAACATTGCTTGGTATAAAACAGGATTAATTATAGCAACCCAATGCCATCACGGGAGTACACGCTCGGGAAAACATAAATAGCTATAGGAGATATCAAAAGAACTTAGCTTAAGTGTTGACATAGCTCAGCATAGTAAGTGTAGCAAAACCAAAGCAGCATTCAGAGCAATAACCTGGAGCCCCGACACCAGGTGTTTCGCCTAGATGGCTTCTTCAGGGAGCTCTATGAAGATGTTAATCCTGGGAGGAAAAAAACCCAATGTGAAACTCTCATTGTCCGGTCAAATATAAGCTAGAAAAACAACAAAGAAAATAAAATAAAGAAAACCAAACCAGGAAAAGAATAAGCTAAAATGAAAACACCAATACTGATCCTGCCATTAGAACTGCCAGCATGTGAGAACAAAAAAACGCTTTGCTTTCGCACTATAAAGGGGAGTCTCGAATGGCGTCAGGAAATCCCTGGTGCCGCGGCAGGCAAAAAACAGTAGAGGTAATTTTCAGCTCAAAGAACCAAAAATGCAGATAGAAGGAAAAAAAAACAGAAAAAAAAACACCTAACCCATCCTTACAAATGCAAATGCAATGTGTGCCTTCGAGTCACTCCTGGTGACCCAGAAGCTCCTGGGTTTTCTTGGCAGTGTCACCAGAAGTAGATTGCCAGGCCTTTCTTCCGAGGCAGTGGAGGGTTAAGTGACTTGCCCAAGGCCACAAGGAGTGCTAGTGGGAATCGAACCCTGGTTGCTTGGTTACCAAGCCAGTGTTCTAACCACTAGGCTACTCCTCCACTCATCCTTACAAACATCAAAATCAAAAACAGGCTTTCCATTCAGTAAAGTCATTTAAACCTGCTGGTGTCAGAGTGTTCAAATGAAAGATTCAGTGCTGTTCCAGACATATCAAAGTTTTATCCCAATTGCCCACATAGATTGAAGGTACACATTGTGTGATCACTAGACATTTAAGATCCTCAAACGTGTGTTGAAACAATTGACAATGTTTTACTAGAGGCACCGCCTCAATTTGATGCCGAAGTTTACTTTGATGTTCTATTAAACGCACACATAAAGTTCATCGCATCTTCCCCACATATCCTAAACCACAAGGGCATAAGATGAAATAAATAACTCCTGTGCTGTTACATGTAGTGGTATGATACAGATGGTATGTTCAATGATTATATTGAAAAGCTTGACACGTCTCCATCATGAAGTACACTGAACAGGTACCACAACTACTATGGCCAGGAACTGAAAGGCACCATTGTATTGAGGCAATATAAGCTGAAGGGCTTAAGATGTCTCTCAGATTCTGATTCCTTGTATACACTGATCGTATTCAAAACTGTTGTAAACCAGGAATAAGGCGAATAATCTTAGAATGATGATGTATAATTTTGGAGAGCCTATAGCTCTATGATTAAAACGAGAAACATAATGAACTAGGCCAATATCTGTAGATGTAGACCATTCACGAGGGGTAAGTAACCATGCACAATCATTATATTGAGCTTGATTACAAGCTTGTCAAATCAAATGAAGGAAATATCCTCGAGCAAGAAAGGCATCTTCAAGGGATTGTGAACATAACTTGTACTCAGGTATCGTAGAACAATTCTGACATTAACGAAGAAGCTGGGCTAATGGCAAACTGTTCTTAAGCTGTTGAGGATGTGCACTTGAAAAATGAAGAAAGGCCATACGATGAGTAGGTTTACAATAGACCGTAGAAACCAAACAGTCATCCTGACGTAACAAGGAAACATCCAAAAAAGAAATAGATGTCGTACTATATTCCAAAGAAAAATTAATGTTCTCATCACAATTGTTAAGTCAGTGATGAAACAACAACAGTTCTTCAACATAACCGGTCCACAATTAAAAAACATCATCAATGCATCTAACCCATAAACGAATATGGGTTTGAAAGGGCCCATCAACCAACTATAGTTTCTCAAAATGAGCCATATGTAAATTGGCAATTGAGGGAGCCATTGTGGCCCCCATAGCAACCCCTCTTGTTTGCTGAAAAAACTCCCCATTAAAGCAGAAAAAAATCTTAGTCATCGCTAATGTCAGAAGTTAAATAATAAATGCAATTTTCGAAACACTCAGATCTTGACGAGCTACGAGATTTTCATGTACAACTTCAATAGCAGCAGTTTGATGGATGCTACATATTGCTGCTATTGAAGATGTATATGAAAGTGCCAAAATCACCTTCACACACTGCTTTAAATAAGCAATATTTGCTGAATTGGTTGCCACTTTATTTTTGATCATCTCCATACAGGCAGCCAGTGAAGAGACCCGATCTTTCATTTCCGCAAGTTCCTATTTCACCTTCATCTGTGCTTCTTGGTCCTTTCTTAGCTTTTACTTGAAGCACTTCCTGTGATCTATCTAGATTTCAGCAAAGCCTTTGATACTGTTCCTTATAGGAGGCTTATCAATAAATTCAACATCTTGGGGATGGGTCGCAAGTTGGTGAACTGGATTAGAAATTGGTTGACTGACAGACAACAGAAGGTGACGGTAAACGGAACTCATTCAGATGAAAGGAAGGCAATGTGTCCCAGGGTTTGGTCCTGGGACCGATACTGTTCAATGTATTTGTGAGTGATATTGTTGAAGGACTGAATTGAAAAGTTTGCCTTTTTGCAGATGACATGAACATTTTGCAACAGAGTGGACTCCCCCAAGGGTGTGGATAACATGAGGAAAGATCTACGAAAGCTGGAAGAATGGTCTAATGCTTGGCAGTTAAGATTTAATGTGAAGAAATGCAGTGTCATGCACTTGGGAAGCAGAAATCCAAGGGAATTGTAAGCGATAGAGGGTGAGAGGTTGGTGTGCACAGACCAGGAGAAGGACCTCGGAGTGATTGTTTCTGAGGATATCAAGGTGGCGAAACAGTGTGACAAGGCGGTAGCAAAAGCCAGAAGGATGCTGGGTTGCATACAGAGAGGAATTACCAGCAGAAAGAAAGAGGTACTAATGCCACTGTACAAGTCTCTGGTAAGGCCTCACTTGGAATATTGTGTTCAGTTTTGGAGACCATATCTCAGAAAGGACATAAAAAGGCAGGAAATAGTTAAGAGGAAGGCGACCAAAATGATTTGGAGCCTGCATCAGAAGCAGGGGCGGTTCTATCATTAGGCCGAGTGAGGCGGTGGCCTCAGGAGGCTACTGTTTTGGGGGCGGCAAAAATTGCCCCCAAAAAGCCCGCCTCACTCGGCCTGCAAAAAAAAAAAAAAAATGCCGATAGGAAGAGCCGTGGCAGCAGCGGCAGAAGGAAGTGCCCTGCGGCTGCCCCGGCAGAGCCCTCCTCTCTCCCTTCAGCGCTGGCTTTGCAGAGCCACGAAGGGAGAGTTTCCCTTTCTCGTGGCTCTGCTAAGCCCGCCAACGCTAACAGGCAGCGCTGGCTCAGCTTAACAGAGCCACAAGAAAGGGAAACTCTCCCTTCGCAGCTCTGTAAAGCCAGTGGCGCAGAGGGAGAAAGGAGGGCTCTACCGGGGCGGCCACGGGGCACTTCCTTCTGCTGCTGCGGTGGCAGCAGCTTCAGGAGCCAGTTTTTTCAATTTTAATTTCCCCGGGGGGGGGGAGTGGGGGGCTAGGACTGGAAATGGGCTGTTGGGGGGGTGCTAAGACTTGAAGTGGGCTGATGGGGGGGGGTTAGGACTGGGAATGGGCTGGGGGGGGGCTAGGACTGGAAATGTGCTGTGGAGGGGGTGTTAGGACTGGAAGTGGGCTGATGGGGGGTTAGGACTGGTAATGGACTATGGGGGGGCTAGGACTGGAAATGGGCTGATTGGGGGGTTATGACTGGAAGTGGGTTGATGGGGGGGTTAGGACTGGTAATGGGCTATGGGAGGGGGTAGGACATGAAGTGGGCTGATGGGGGCGTTAGGACGTAATGGGCTATTGGGGGCTAGGATTGGAAATGGGCTGATGGGTTGTTAGGACTGGAAGTGGGCTGATGGGGGGGTTAGGACTGGTAATAGGCTATGGGAGGGGGGTAGGATTGGAAGTGGGCTGATGGGGGGTTTAGGACTGGTAATGGGCTATGGGAGGGGGTAGGACTGGAAGTGGGCTGATAGGGGGGTAGGACTGTTAATGGGCTATTGGGGGCTAGGACTGGAAATGGGCTGATCGAGAGGGGGGGCTAGGGCTGGTAATGGGCTATCGGGGGTGACTAGGACTGCAAATGGGCTGATGGGGGGGTTAGAACTGGGCTGATCGGGAGGGGGGCTAGGACAGGAAATGGGCTGATTGGGGGGCTAGGACTGGAAATGGACTTATTGGGTGGGGGGTTAGGACTGGTAATAGGCAGATGGGGGGCTAGCACCGGAAATGAGCTAGGACTGGTAATGGGCTGATTGGGGGGCTAGGACTAGAGTGGGCTGATAAGGGGGGATAGGACTGGAAATGGGCTGGGACTGGAAATGGGCTAATGGGGGAGAGGAGGAGAGTGCTGCTGGCTCTGGAAGAAAACTAGGGGCTAGGGCTACAAATGGGCTGATGCGGGAGGATGGTAGAATAGGACTGGAAGGGAGCAGATAATGAGAGGTTCTGCAGGGGAAGGAGGGGGAGGAAGGGAGCTGACACGGGGGAAGGAGGGGGCTGGAAAGGAGCTGACACCTGGGATGTACTGAAGGGGGACTGGAAGGGAGCTGACACTTGGGGATGGGAGTGGTAGGTGGTTGGGTAATGGGGAGGAGGCTGGAAGGGAGCTGACATGCAAATGGCACTGGAAGGGGGAAGGACAGAGGGTAGGGTGACTGGAAGGGAGCTGAATGGAGGGGTGGCACAGAGTGGACGTGAGCTGATATCTGGGATGGTATTTGGACTAGATGGGGAAGGGGGACTGGAAGGGAATGGAGACCAGTGGCAGTCATGGGAATGCAAAGCGGTTGACATTGGAAGGTACTGGGAGGGGAGGACTGGAAAGGGGGTTGATACTGGGGAGGGTTTCTGGAACTGGAAATGGGCTGATGGAAGGAAGTGAAGAAAACAAAAGAAGAGATAAGAAATGGCAGATGGACCATGGACCATAGACCACAGAAAGAGGGCTAAGAGAAGACAGGAAAACAGAAGCCTCAGATCGGGACCAGCATGATCAGAGAATAAAATGGTTAGACAACAAAGGTAGAAAAAATAATTTTATTTAATTTTAGTGATTGGACTTTGTGCTATTTTTATATTTTACACAGTATTGGGGAACTGCATCTCTTATTTATCTGATGTCGCACTGCATGAGGACTCTGGCTTCTTGGGATTTCAATTTAAATTTTGTCTACATATTTTTATTTTATTTTAGATTGTGGTTGCTTATTCTGTACTTGGTGAGGGTCGATGTTGTGAGTGTGTGACTGAGGTCAGGTGTTCTGTTAACATGGAGTTTGTACATAAAGATCTATACTGGTAGTAATTTGACTTGTTCAGCTTTTCAAATAGATGTATGGATGTTCCAGGGCCCACTGTAGTATTTACAGTGACACTTGTTTTGGATGGGCTCCTTATGTGAGTTTTGGAAGTTTGTGCTGATATGGTATAAGAACATAAGATATGCCATACTGGGTCAGACCAAGGTCCATCAAGCCCAGTATCCTGTTTCCAGCAGTGGCCAATCTAGGTCATACGTACCTAGCAGTTTCCCCAAAAGACACAGGTTCCGCAATGCTTGTACTGGGTCAAGCATTGATATCCTGGGTCCCTTCTTAATAATGGTTTATGGACCTTTCCTCCAGGAACTTGTCCAAACCTTTTTTAAACCCAGCTACACTAACAGCCTTTACTACATCCTCCAGTAACAAATTCCAGAGTTTGATTACACGTTGAGTGAAAAAATATTTTCTTTTATTAGTCTTAAATAGTTTACCCTGTAGCTTCATTGCATGTCCCCTAGTCTTTCTATATTCTGATAACGTAAACAATCGATCTATGTTTACCCGTTCCACTCTGTTCATTAATTTATAGACTTCTATCATATCTCCCCTCAGCCATCTCTTTTCCAGGTTAAAGAGCCCTAACCTTTTTAGCCTTTCTTCATAGGAGTATCCTTCCATCCCCTTTACCATTTTGGTGACTCTTCTCTGAACCTTTTCTAATAACTCTATATCCTTTTTAAGATACGGCGACCAGAATTGCACACAATATTCAAGGTGCGGTCTCACCATGGAACGATATAGAGGCATTATATCATCTTTTGTTTTATTTTCCATTCCTTTCCTTATGATACCTAGCATTTTGTTTGCTCTCTTGGCTGCCGCTACACACTGGGCCGAGGGTTTTAACATGTTATCCACAATGACGCCTAAATCTTTTTCCTGGGTGGTGGTTCCTAATGTGGAACCATGCATTGTGTAACCATAGTTTGGGTTGTTCTTCCCTAGGTGCATAACTTTGCACTTGTCCACATTAAATTTCATCTGCCATTTTGATGCCCAGTCTTCTAATTTATCAAGATCCATTTGCAATTTTCCACAATCCTCTTGGGTTTTAACAACTTTAAATAGTTTTATGTCATCTGCAAATTTGATAACCTCACTCGTTATTCCACTTTCCAGGTCATTTATGAATATGTCAAAGAGCAGCGGACCCATCACAGATCCCTGGGGTAAACCACTATTCACCTTTCTCCATTGGGAAAATTGGCCATTTAGCCCAACCCTCTGCTTTCTATCTTTTAACCAGTTCTTGATCCACAGTAGTACACTGCCTCCTATCCCATGACTCTTTAGTTTTGCCAAAAGTCTTTGATGAGGGATCTTGTCAAAGGCTTTCTGAAAGTCCAGATACACTATATCAACCGACTCACCTTTGTCCACCTGTTTATTCACACTTTCAAAAAAACATAACAGATTAGTAAGACAAGATCTTCCTTGTCTAAAGCCATGTTGGCTGTCTCCCATTAGGCCATGACTATCTACATGCTGAGTAATTTTATTCTTTATGATGGTTTCTACCATTTTTCCTGGTACTGACGTGAGGCTCACCGGTCTGTAGTTTCCCGGATCACCCCTGGAACCCTTTTTAAAAATTGGTGTTACATTGGCGATCCTCCAATCTTCAGGTATTAGAGATGATTTTAATGATAGTTCACAGATTACTAATAGCAGGTCTGCAATCTCATATTTCAGTTCTTTCAACACCCTTGGATGTATACCATCTGGCCCAGGTGATTTGCTACTCTTCAGTTTATCTAGTAGTTGTAATACATTTTATTTATTTATTTATTTATTTACATTCTCTTATATACCGCGCTATTCTGCATCAGTGTGGTTTACATTGAACAAACTGAAATTACATTGAACAGGGCATTATAACTTGGAGATAACTATTTTACAGGGAACATGGGCTATGGAGGGTTAAGTGGCTTGCCCAAGACCACAAGGAGCACCTGTGGGACTAGAAACCCCAGTCCTTCCGGCCCAAGGTTGCTGTCCTCTAGTGGGATTTGAACCCCCGACCTTCCGGCCTGAAGTACCTTGTCCCAACCACTAGGCCACTCCTCCACTCCATACATCTTCCCGATGTATTGATATTTCCTTCAATTCTTCCGCACCTTTAAATACCACTTCAGTCATGGGTAACATCCCTACATCTTCCTCAGTAAAGACCGAAGCAAAGAATGCATTCAGTCTCTCCGCTATCGCCTTGTCGCCTCTTAGTGCCCCTTTAACTCCTCTATCATCTAATGGACCAACTGACTCTCTCACAGGTTTTTTGCTACGAATGTACTTGAAAAGGTCTTTATTTCGTGTTTTTGCTTCCACAGCAAGCTTCTTCTCAAATTCTCCCTTTGCCTGCTTTATCAATGCCTTGCATTTGACTTGCCAGTGCTTGTGCTGTTTCCAGGTTTCGTCGTTTGGCTCTTTTTTCAATTTCCTGAAAGATGCTTTTTTGGCAACAACAGCCTCTCTGACCTCACCTTTAAACCATGCTGGCAGTTTTTTGGACTTCCTTCCACTTTTCTTAAAGCGTGGAATACAGCTGGTCTGGGCTGTCAAGATAGTATTTTTCAACAACACCGAAGCTTGATGTAAGTCTTTAACCTTTGCAACTGCTCCTTTTAGTTTTTTCTTAACTATTTTCCTCATTTTATCATAGTCTCCCTTTCGAAAGTTAAAAGGTAGTACTGTGGATTTCCGTACTATCCCTCCTCCACTAATGAAATCAAAGGCGATCAGGCTATGATCACTATTGCCAAGTGGCCCCAACACCCTTATCTCTTGCACTAGATCTGGTGTTCCACTAAGGACTAGGTCTAATATGGCTTCCCCTCTGGTCAGTTCATGAACCAGCTGCTCCAAGAAGCAGTCATTTATGTCATCTAGGAACTTTATCTCCCTAGCATGCCCTGCCGTGACACTGACCCAGTGTATGGTATGGTAGGTTTGCTCTTTGTTGTACAGTTTTGTATTAGTTCACAATATGCCTGGTACTGGAGAATAGTGGTTGTTGTTGTTAGTGAGATGATCAGAATCAGATTTTATTTTTTAAATATTGAGTTCTGTGGGTAAATGTCCTGGTTCTGCTCTGCACCTACTGTGGATGCAAAATATACGTTGAAAAAGAAAAAGCAAGAATCATAACACAGTTTATAACAACAAAATAAAAATGAGTTATAATTTAGTTTTATAAACTGTGCTGTTGGTTCTTGCTGTCTTTTAGTTCCTTGATGTGCAAACGGGACCGTACCTAGACCTGTGCAAGCGGTGCAGCCGCACAGGGCGGAAAGGCTTGGGGGGCACATTTCGGCTGTCCACTGTTGCTCTGCCGCCACTGGCATTACAATACAGGCAGCCAAAATGTGCCCCCAAGCCTTTTTGCAGCACTTTAAGCAGGTCTGGTACCTCCCTCCTCCGATGCAATGTCAGAGTAGGGAGGGACTGATCTGCTTAAATTGCTGGTGCCTTTCAGATTGGGCGTATGCCCCCCTCCTCCCCCCATACCTCCGTCCAGCGCTACCTGCTCTTTCCCTGCTGCTGGCGCCGCCATGAAAAAAACAGAGGGCGGCAGAGGTGGGTGGAGAAGAGGTGGGTGGCCTCTCAACCTAGATGACCTGATATAAAATTGCCCTCCACATAAGGGGAAAGGGGCGGCAGAACTCCCACCTAGTATTTTGATTTTGACTTGGCAGTTTCCTGCTCCTTTGGGTTTCCAGTTCAATGGGAACCAGTGTGGGGTTCTGGTGCCTTCAGGTGCCTTTATTCACAGTTATCTTATTTTTAGATCCCCTCCCAAACATGGGCCCTAAGTCATTTCATTAGATAGTACCATTGTACAATAACTGGAACTTCCCAGGGAGCCGAAAACCTGGCCTGGAAATCAAACCCCACTGGGCTGCCTTTTACTTAGTATTTCTTACAATGTCCCCTTCCCAGGAGTACTACTGATTAGAACTAATGAGGGGCGGTAGACTAGTACTGAAGTGCAGCTTAGAGGTAAACCAGCAAAGGTCATGGAATGGGGGATGGTGGTGCAGATCACTTAACCTGCAGCTTGACAAGTTTCTTTGGGGAGATAGGTTCATGGTAGAGAATCTTAATGTTACTGCAGTGGGATAAAGAAAGGTGTCATTAGTCTTCATTTGCAGCTAATCGAGGATTTTCCTCCTATTTTTATATCCAACCCCCAACAAAACTGTATGATTCTGGGCTGAAGCTATGCAACTGGGCTCCTTCCAAAACCTTGCAATCATGGGCCCTGAATATGGCCACTAGTGGCATCCGTTACCAATGACCTTGACTCCCTCTTAGGGCTGGGAACACTACCTTTGCAGCCTCCTCAGCTTCAACCAACCCAGACGGCAGAAGACATTGCCTCAGGGATCGAAATGGGGCCTTGCACATGTCATGCACAGTATGTGCTATCTAAGTCACCTTGCTGCATCTTACTAATTAGATTTTGCATTACATTTTTTAAATATTTATTTATTGAATTTTTCATATTACAGCAATAATAATAATACAATCTTGCTAGAAAAAAGAAGCATGCAGGTGAAATAAACAACAATATATCGATAATACCAATATTAACATTATCCTACAACTTCATATATAGCCCACATGTTGAGGGAAGAAGAAAAGGAAACTGAAACCAGAGCAGGAGTACTCTGGAAAACAATAATTATCAAGAAATATTAGAGTCAAGTGGCCACGAAGTACCCTGGATATCCCAAATACTGAGAGGAAGAATTATACCGGGTCTACCACAGAAGAAAGTCTGGCTTTGATAAAAGTACCCAAATCAGTGGGATCAGAAAAAGAATACCGAATAGAATTGAGTATTACCAGACATCTACAAGGAAACCGTAAAAAAAATGCCCTCTCCAATACATAACACTCCTGGTTTATGAAGAAGAAATTGTTTCCGCCGCTTCTGGGTGTCCTTAGTCAAATCAGGAAACATAGATATGATACGACCAAAGAAAGTCTCCGCATGTTTCTTGAAAAATAACTTTAAAAGCCAATCTTTATCAGAGACCAGTGCACACTTCACCAACAAGGTGGAAAAGGTGCAGGATTCCCCATCGGTGTTTTCAAGCAGGCCAGATATATTCAGAATATCAAAGTCCACATTGGACACTGCTACAGGAACCTCCGTATTCTTCTTACCCCGAGGGAGGTAGTATACTTTACTTAATGGTGGTAACAATTCAGATGGGACTTTTAAGATCTCCTTTAGATATTTTTTGAACATATCAAGCGCAGTGATTCCAGGTATCTTTGGAAAATTTAAAACACGAAGATTAGCAGCTCTAGAGGCATTTTCCAATACCTCTAGCTTGTACTTAATAGCCCCATTGTCCTTGCATAAAGAAGAAGATGTTTCTAAGACAATTTCTAGCTGGGTTCCCAAATCATTCAATTGAGTTCTCATACGTTCACAATCAGATACAGTCTGTTCAATTTTATCAGCATTTTTCTGAATACTGACCACATTCTCTTGGACTCGTGCGGATATAGTGGCGGTCTGCGAATGAATCAACGTGGCGAGAGATGCTATGGTCTCCCATATAGATTCCAATGTGAAAATTTGAGGGCGAGCCAGAATAGGTGGACCAAACACCAATGGAGTCGAAACCAATTGAGGTTTCAGCTTTCTCTCTGCGGTAGTAACTCCCATTATATCCACCATTGAATTTTCACCCGAAGCCTCCCCGATATCCTTGGGGGTCAACAGAGCCGAACCACCTGGACTCTCCCCTTCAATGGCGCTGGAAATCTCCCCGTCGGGGGACCGCAGCGACACAGGAACAGGAAGTGGCTCCGAAACAGCTGGGTGAACCAGCAGAGTCCTCTGCACAGGAGAGAGAGAAGTTTCACTGCCCGGCGGAAGCGCCAAAATCTTCTCCATCGACGCGACTAAGCTGGCTCATATCTCCTAACGTTGATCAAGGGAAAGCTGAACAAAACAGTCCATAGGACCTATAACCAGTGCTGAAGGCTTGGAGGGGAGAGCCCTCAACTTCCCCTTGCGTTTAGGCATCTAGCCGAAAGAAGCGCTTCGCGGCCATCTTGGTAAGTCTCCACCCCACCCCTTGCATTACATTTTACAAAATAAATTAGTCTTAGCATTGTTCACTGTTACAATGTGCATGCACATTTTTTAACTGAAAGAAAATAGTCATAAGAATCTTAAACAAATCTATCCTGAGGAAGTCAACTTATCGTAATCAATCATTACCAACTTTTCCTCCTATATTCCCTTCACCCTTTCCGCCCTCCCTTTCCCTATAAAGCTCCACTGGTACATTAAATCCCTATGAACAGCACACATCTTTGTCTTGTCACTAAGTTTTCACATTAAGAATGCTAAAAGGCACATTTGAGAAAGGGCATCTGGTTGTAAAACAGGACATCCAAGTCAAAATATCCGATATGCAGTGGGAGGGGCATCCGAGAAGGTGGTCATGTGCACGAGCCTTGTAAAATGAACTTTTCTCTGCCCTGAAAGACACACATCTCTGCTGCATAATCAAAACAACAGGGATGCGCAGTTATGGGCTAGCCACATGTAGGAAGCCTCCGCATTTTAGAATAGTGGACACATGTACTGTATGTTGCCCTATCACGGAATGTGGCCATGGATCTCTTCCCCTTGCACATCTCAGCCTGCCATTTTGCAAATGGGGATGTTTTGTTGCATGGGTTCCTGGAGAGATGGGTCTTATATACTGGTGGATATCTTTGAAGGAGTGAAGTACTGATAGCGTGAACGGGCATTTCCCTCTTCATTGTACTGTTCCATTTTGAAACGAGCATCTTTATGAATCCTATTCGTGCTCTGTGCCCTGGAGCAGGTATAGCCATGGATGTCTCCGATGGCAATAGCAGACATGCAGCGCTCGTCAGAAATGGAATGCTATATCTTTAGGAAGCCCTCTCTGCCATGCCCCCAGGCACATCCATGGCCGATTTGGGTGTGATCACACCTATACGTGTATCTTTGGGCATTCTCAAATGGTTCCAAGAATGTCTTTATTATTTGCATATCTGCCCTTTTTCAGATATCCAAATCACAAATAGAGCTTCTAAAGAAACCTTTTTCTTTGAAATTCTGTTGGCTTGACCGAACAAGGTGTTCAAATCAGAATCAGATTCCAGATATTCCAAAAAGATCAACGCCTCTTTAAAGGACTTCCTTCACTTTCAGTCACTCCAGCCTCATCATTCTATGGATCACGCTCCTCCGTAACATGAAGCTGGGTGGTTGAAATTGCAGCCACTCGACCTATACGCTTTTTGGCTTTTAATAGTCCTTTGAATATGAAGGTGCTTCTTGCTCAAGGGCTACAAGTAGGTCAGGTTTTCAAGACACCCCAATGAATATACAGAAGATAGATTTGAATGCATGTTTCAGTTCATTTTATTATGTTTATCTCTCACCTATCAATAATGACTAGGTGAGAGACAGAAATACAAACATAGTATAAATCTTAAAGCAGACAGTAAAATGATGCAGACAGCCGAGCATCAAAATGTATAAATACATCAAATCAGGGAACAATGAAATCATATAACCCAGTAGGCTTTCAGTAATTTTTGAACAGTCACATCAGGCTGGGCCAATTATAGAAAACGCTCTTGCAAACCTGGGAAGCAGATGGCATATCTGAAAGGCATAATTGTCCCAAATGCAAAACCACAGATAGGTTCATCTCATTTAAACAGTGTGGTTAATTCTGTTGAAAAGTCAGTATGCAATATGTGATAGACAGAACACATTAACATTTTAAACAAGGATTGCTGTTTAAGCTATAGCCATTGCAAGTCATAAAAGTAGGAAGAAATATGGTCCATTTTCCGCAAATTAAAGATGACTGGACAGCAGCATTTTTCAGTGATTTGTAATGATCTGATCAAAAAAGCAGGCAAGCCAAGATACAAAATGTTGTAGTAGTCAAGATACAGTAATATCAGCATTTGTACCACCATACAGAAATCCTTGTTCATCAAATAATGCTTGAGGACTCTAATCATTTATAACTTTAAAAAAGCTGACTGGATTGCTTTTAAAGTGGGTAAAGTGGAATCTAACAAAATTCCTAAATAACACATCTCAATCTGATCATCAAGAGATAGAAACTGCATATGTATCTTACAATTCAGAGTGGACACAATTATGGCTCAAATGACATTGAATTTCTTTAAGGAGGTATCCATGACATCAGGGGCGGCCCAAGGGGGGTGCGGGGCCATGTGCGGAGACTCGGTGCGGGGCCTCATTTGCATAAGTGGCCTTATTTGCATAAATATTTGCATAATGTTACCATACACTAACTTTTAGTAAACATGTCTCTTAATGAGTGTATGGATAAAGAAAGACTAAAAGATTTCTACATTACTATAATCCAGTGCCAACCGCCAGGCACATTAGGAACTACTACAAACGCTGCCCATTTAGAACCCATAGCAAACCCGCCGTACCCTGACAGCATTACCAGGACTCACAAAGCACCATACCCTACCTATCAAAAGGCAACACTGCAAATATTAAACCAATACATTTCAGAGAATACTGGGGAAAGAGAACAAGTGGCAATGTCAAATAGGAATTACATAAATAGAATACCTCAGCTCAGTTACACATGCAGAACATAGACCATCACCAAACAAGGAATCACAATTTAGAAACAGGAAGGCAATAATTAAACTGGGAACCCCAAAAGCCAAACTTGGAATGTACAACACCACTGTAGAAATAAAACTATAAATTAATTTCCTCTTGTACCAAAGCGCAGACGTTAATGATGCACATTTCCCAGAGCTTTCATATTCCAGTTAGTAAATTCAAAATAAAGAGATATCTTTCTACCTTTTGTGCATTTTTTTCAGTTGCAATTGCTCCAGCCACTTTCTTCTGGTTTCTTCATGTTTTCTGCTAACTGTCCATCGTCTGCTGTCCATTTGTTCTTTCTTCTCTCTTCTAGGTTTTTTTTCCATTCTCTCTCTCTACATCTGCTTTAACATACTAATCTTTCTCCTTTTGCTCTTTCCTCATTCCATCCACACAAATTTTACCCCTCCATCCTCAATCCCCACTTACTCTCCCAATACCCGGCCAATTGTAGATTTTTCATCCCTCCCACACAAAATATATTTTTCCCCTCTCCATTTTACTCTCCCAGCCCCATCCCATTCTAATCCTCCCCCAACATCAGCTCCCTTCTAGTTCCAGTCTCACCCAGCATCCATTCCCTTCTAGTCCCTGCATCAGCCCATTTCCAGTCCTAGCCCCCCAACAATCCATTTCCAGTCCTAGCCCCCCCTCAACCCATTTCCAGTCCTAGCTCCCCCATCCATTTTCAGTCTGAGTCCCTCCATCAGCTCATTTCCAATCCTAGCCCCCATCAGCCCATTTTAGTCATTTCCTAGCCCCACCATCAGCCCATGTCAAATCCTAGCTCCCCTCCACTCAGCCAAATTCCAGTCCAAGCCCCCCATGAGCCTACTTCCAGTTCTAGCCCATGAGTCCATTTCAATTCAAACCCCCACCACAGCCCATTTCCAATCTTAGCTCCCCCCAACAGCCCATTTCCAGTCCTATCCTAGCTGCTCCATCAGCCCATTTTCAGTCCTAGCTCCCTTCCCTCACAGCCCATTTCCATTCCAAGCTCCCGCCCCATCAGCTATTTGCAGTTCAAGCCTCCCCTTCCACTCAGCTCATTTCCAGTCATAGCAACCCCCAACCCATTACCAGTCCTAGCCCCCCATCAACCCACTTCCAGTCCTAACCCCCATCACCCCATTTTCAGTTTAAGCCCCCCTATAACCCATTACCAGTCCTAACCCCCCATCAGCCCACTTCCAGTCATAACCCCATCAGCCCATTTCCAGTCAGCCCCCCATAGCTCATTGCCAGTCCTAACCCCCCATCAGCCCACAGCCCATTACCAGTCCTAACCACATCATCCCAGCTCAAGTCCTAACCCCTCCCCATCAGCCCATTTCCTGTCCTAGCCCCCCATAGCCCATTATCAGTCCTAACCCCCCCATAGCACATTACCAGTCCTAACCCACCATCGCCCCATTTCCAGACACCCCCCCCTTGCCAGTCTTAACACCCCCCCTGCCACTTGCCAGTCTTAACACCCCCCCCCCCTTGCCAGTCTTAACACCCCCCCTTGCCAGTTTTAACACCCCCCCTGCCACTTGCCAGTCTTAACACCCCCCCCCCTTGCCAGTCTTAACACCCCCTTATTGCAAAATTAAAAAAACAAACAAACTGTCTCTGGCTGCTGCTGCTACCACCGCGGCAGCGGCAGAATGGAGTGTCCCGCGGGGCCTCCTCTTCGCGTTGAGCCCCTCTGCAAAGGCTTTCAGATTCGCGAAGGGAGAGCGTCTCCCTCACGTCTCTGTTATGGGAAATTTCCCATTAGCCCCTGCGGGCTTAACAGAGACGCGAGGGAGACGCTCTCCCTTCGCGAATCTGAAAGCCTTTGCAGAGGGGCTCAACGCGAAGAGGAGGCCCCGCGGGACACTCCATTCTGCCGCTGCCGCGGTGGTAGCGGCAGCGGCAGCAGCCAGAGACAGGTTTTTTTTTATTAAGTCATTTTAAAAAAAAGCAGAATGTTCTTTGCGCGGGGCCCCCTGAAACGCGGGGCCCTGTGCAAAAAACATTCTTGCTCAATGGACGGGCCGGCCCTGCATGACATCAACTCTATGCCTACAGGGTCCACTCAAACAACAGCTGGTGAGTCCCTAAGCACCAAAACTAATCCCCCTAATGAACCCTACACACTCCATATCCAATAAGTGCAGTGCCTCCCCACTCACCAAGCACCTCACTCATACTACACATATATTAGCTTCCTAAACAACTGAATCATCACCTAAAGATACTACCTCAAAATATTTACCATCATTACTACCCACACTCACTTCTATACATAGAGCCACCATGCCCAACCTTTCTTCACTTCTCGTTCTACTTCTTCTTGCCACTCTTACAATAGCCCAAACTTATGTTCTCGCCACACCTACCATGATTCCCATCATACAGCACTTATACAACTCCAGATTCCAACTCTTCCTCCACAGACCATGAAGCAGGAACACACATGACCTTATCAGGATTCAGTCAGTCTCCAGACTTACTTGTCCCCCTCCTTATCTACCTGTCAACCAACCACTCAAGTGTGTTTTCATCATTACATGGTCTGCCCGCAACAAATTCCTATCCTGGTTGATTACATTAAGGAAAATCATATTGATATAATGTGTATAATTGAATCTTGACTTGATGAATCCGACAGCGTCCTCTTAAATCAGCCTGCATTCCCATCATACCAGTTCTTTAATCACTCCAGATCGACTAAGAGGGGAGGAGCAAGGGATTATTGCAAGGGATGAGCTCCAATCCAATTCATTATTGCAAGGGATGAGCTCCAATTCAAAACTACCAATTCTAGCTCTGCTGATGACTTGGACATAATCACCATATCTAATATGCACTTATCACTATGCCTTGCATATAAAACCCCAACAGCAGGCACCAGCGATCTCTCACCACTAATGGAGGAAGCTTATACTAGCAATTATTGCAACAAATGGTTCATTCTCCTGGGTGACTTCAACCTACCCACCATGTCTAGCAAGAATTCCATACCTTACCTTCAAGCAAAGGAAGCACTCCAACCTAAGCAGAACAACTCGGACCCAACTCATACTAGGAGAGGAACCTTAGTCCTCATCTTTACACCAGCCTCCCAGCCATACCGACATCTCTCCTCCACTGTTCCCTCTAAGCTGTGCATGTGTGCGCGTGCACACACCTCGCCGAGTGAGCACACATACTTTACAACAGAGGCACAAAAATTATGGTTCTGATAGAAAACACAGACGTTTTAAAATTTAAAAGTTGTGTATTTACGGTTTTCACAAGTTCTACAATATTTTCTAGTGCAATCTTATAGACCTTCAGAATATAAGATCTTTGGTCTTAAACTTTAATTGGCGCATTGAGAAACTTCCACTTCCGACTTTGGCTTGCGACATGCATGAGTAGTCCAATTGTAATCTGTAATTCGAATTGCATCATTCAATTTTTTATTGCATTGAAAACTGAAAGAAGTTAATTTTTAAAATGTTGAAACCGATAGCGATGAGAGGTACAAAACTTAAGAGAACCGCCGGAACTTTTATGCCTGAATGGCTTGAAGAAATTGTTGAAATGGAGACACCGAAATCTCGGGATAAAACATGCGTTCAACTGCGTGAAATATTCACTTACGAAGAGGATAGCGGAGTAGTCTGTTTATACTGCCGGGATGCAAAAACCATCGGAGAGTTTTCGAGTGGCAAATTTTGGGATGATGTGTGGAAACTGGACTTTTTGAAATGACGTCTGTCTAGTAAATCTCATACTGAAAGTGTTAAACTTAGAGCTAAAAATCCAAATTTAAGAGGAGGATTATTTAACTTGTTGCTTGGGAACACCGCTGAAAAAGAGAGAAGGCAAATTAGTAATGAACAGAAGCGTTCTACACCAGAAGAAATTAAAATTCTAATTGATAGTGTTTTGCTGGCTGTTCGGATGAATATTTCCATGCTCTCTTTTCAAGATATTAATGAACACATGTCCAAGTACATAACCATACCTGAAAGCTGGAGAAGCAAAAACTATTTGTTTGAATTTCTTGAAATTATAAACATCAATGTCCAAGATAAGCTCATAGCAGATGTTGCATCAGCAGCATATCATACATGAACTATTGATGAAAGCACAGACATTTCTGTCAACAAATAATACTGTACTTCAAATATCGGCCAGTAAATTCATGTCTGTATAAAACTTCATTTGGTGGGATGCTACAGTTGGAAGCATGTGATGCTGCATCAATAGTCAGTGCACTCCGGGAATTCTATGGGAAATACAAGCTTGACCTTAACAAAATGGTCATGTTTACTTTGGATGGTGCCTCTGTCATGTCAGGCAGAATAAATGGTGTTTCTGCGCAGCTAAAAAAAAAAACGTTTCACATTTAGTGCAGCAGCATTGTGTTGCCCATCGTGAAGATTTGGGGATCTCTGAATCATGGAAGGAAGTAAAGTTGATGAAAGAAGTTGAAACTTTCATGAGAACTCTTTACACAATCTTTTGTCAATTTTCTACTAAAAGGTCACAATTAAAAAAATTAGCAGATGCTTCTGAATGCGAGTCAATTGCTTTTAGACCTCTGAACGAAGTGTGGTGGTTATCTAGACATTTTGCTCTTCAAGCAATTATTCGAAATTATGATCCATTATTAAAATACTTTGAAGAAGAGAAGGATAATGATCCCATTGCAAAGTACTGTTATAAAAAGCAAAACAGCCATCAATTCCATATAACACTGCAAATTTTGAATAATGTTTTATCTGAACTAGCTTCATTAACAATGGCATTTCAAAAACGTGGGCTAACACCACTGGAAGCATATCATCTTGCACAGGGTAAGCTGAACAAAATCCGAATGCAATACTTGGGTGGCACAGTAAAATGGAGTGATAATGTTAAAAATCTTCTCGACAAGATACCTGGAGATGTTTCAGTGGATACTGGTTCCGTACTTATTTTCATTAATATGCTGTGTCTGCATTTAGGGGAAAGATTTCCTGAAAATGAAATTGAGGAATGGTCTGCCTTTGACTTGACAGCAATAGCACAGTGTGATTATGAATTTGGAATTGAAAACGTCCGATCACTCTCCTTAAAGTACAAACAATTTCTTATGGAGGAACATATTGTTATTCAGCAGTACAATGACTTCAAGTTCTTAGTCGCAGAAAAAATCAAAAGCAAACTGATAAACAGTTTTCCGGATATGGTGACTTTGGCATTTCAGAATGCTCACTTTGCAGATTTAGCAAAATTGATGGTGTCATGCAGCGAGGGCTGATGAGAGCCCAGTTGAGAGAAAAGAAGGTGTTTTTCACAGAGGAAAAGACTTATTTATTTATTTTTATTTATTTATTTAGACAGTTTTGTATACCGCCTTATCCTTCAATCAAAGCGGTCAATATTGTAATATTCCCAGGAACCAGCTAGAGGGAGCAAGTGTCTTCAGGGAGACTGAAGAGCCACGCCCAGCTGGTCATGAGGAAATGCTAACCAGCTTCCAATCCTCAAAGGCAGGAGGGCTTCATAAGGGGAGTGTGGAAGACTGGAGAGGAAGGAGAAGAGGCAGAAGGAGCACCAGTAGCCTCGGAGATAGAAGCACCAGTGGAAGCAGCAGCTCTAGCAGAAGCAAGGGGAGAATCACTGGCAGCACCAAGAGAGAGAGGTGGAAGTGGAAACCTGACTACTCTAGTGCTAGAGGATTCCCAGGAGCTGAGGAAGGACCTAAGGAGGTGTCAGCTCAAGCCAAACTGAAAGCTGTTTGCCCTCAGAGGCAAAAGCCCTGCTGTAACTGCAACCCTAAGCCAAACAAGAATCAGCTGGAGAAGCCAAGCCACACTGAGTCAGAAAGCCAGAAGCTGGGCTTGTACAGAGGCAGGCCTTCACCAGGAGAAGGAAGTCAAAGGCTACAGGGTAAGCCTAACCTGCATAGAAAAGGATTTCACCAA
Source organism: Ichthyophis bannanicus (assembly GCA_033557465.1). Classification (NCBI taxonomy): domain Eukaryota; kingdom Metazoa; phylum Chordata; class Amphibia; order Gymnophiona; family Ichthyophiidae; genus Ichthyophis; species Ichthyophis bannanicus. The sequence goes on from CM066032.1 coordinate 750,269,631, forward strand.
GCTGCTGCCTGGGAAAGGCGGGCAGTGGAAGAAAGCCGGTTACTTGAGGATTGCTGCCATACAAGGTATGAGAAATGTATGCCTGATAAGAAAGCGGTGAATGGTAAAAGCTATGATAAAGCTGCTGTAAAGCCTCTAAGGAAAGAGGGTACTTTAAAGCCTAACACAGCAAGTGGCCGACGCCCTAGGCTAGGCCAAGGACATTGGGAGCTGCTACAGAAAATATACAAAACCCCTGAATGTGTTTTACAAGAAACCAGGGATATAGAATCACAGCTTTCTGATACCGTGCCAATGCAAGTGGAACTGACAGGAGATTTGTCTGACCAAGAGATGGACTGTACACTTTGCATTTCTGAAAGTTTAGAGTCACTGCCAGACTTGTGATTGGGTGAATTGCCAGCAGAGCATTCTTTAATTGTTTGAGCACCTCCATTCCTGTGACGTATAACAGTTTTTGCTTTGAACCCTGAGTTTGTTTTCTACCTGAATTAAGGACATTTGCTTTAAAGTTGTAACCCACTATTTAGAACCACTGTGAAAAGGGAAATAAAAACCTTATTAATTCCCACCACTCAGCTTGATTGTTTCATTGGAGATTGGAGCTAAAGCAACTACAAGGACCAAGAGCCATTTGGGCCTTTAGAAGACTCTCAAATCTTAACCTTATATTTTTGTGTCGCACCTGCCCTGGCATCCACTGGCCACCAGGGAAGTGTTGCTGACAATGGATATCGGTGGCACATTTTTGGCTTCTAGTGCAGATTGTGAGCATGGTTTCGATGAACAGTTTAAAAACCAAAATAAGGAATCGCTTACAGTTAGAACATTTGGAAATGCTGATGCGTGTTAAGAGTTATCTTCAAGATGGCGGATCGGTAGACCTTGATAAAATATATTCAGACTGGTTAAATTTGAAAGATCAAAGAGAAAAATTTTGAGAATGAACTGTTAATAGTAAGCTCATTCTCTTCTTCCATACATAAATTATTTACATGAAATAACAATGACTTTCAATAAAAATTACTACAATAAAAGGAACAATCACAGCGAGGGTGAGGAATTTTTTCCTCTGTCCCTTTTGATTGAGAGTTCCGACAAAAAGATAAGTTGGAATTATAGCCTTTCTGGATAGATGCTTCGGGGTTTATTGTTGGAGTTGTTTTGTTTACCCTGAGGGGGTTTTATAGAAGGGACCTTTCAATAAAAATTAACTGAAATAATACCGCATTTGTGATTGTAATTACTAGAAATTTCCGCTTCATTTAGTAATCGTCTATTTTCATTTAATTTGATTAAAATCAATGTGGTGTACATACTGTATTCTGACGTGTAGTCAAATTTTAAAGTATATAACTCCGAGTGTCGTTATGTGGCGCACAAAAATTTAACCTTCCTTCAAAAGCTGCACAGCTGATATTTTATGTGCACACAGCCTACAGAAAATTAGACGGAAGATTGCTCTCCTCAAGATCCAGAACACTCCTGTGCCTTGGTCAGACCATAACATGCTCACCTTCTTCTTACCAAATCTCCCCAGTGCACCCACCCACAAGACCCTCCCCTCACCATGCACAAAGATTTCAGCCATTCGACAGAGACTCCTTCATCAGCAACATCCTGCCTCTATCTCAAATTAATCCAGCTGATCTTGACTCTCTAATTTCCAAATGGAACAATTGCTTATCATCCTATGCAACTTTACCCAACAACCCCTGCCTAGTCAAGAGAACACACCACATCCCATGGTTCACACCTGACCTTAAAAAGCTAAAATATAAACTCAGACAACTAGAGTGCATATGGAGACGCTCCAAGGAACCAGCTTGGATATACTTTGCATATATTACCACTCGCTCACCCTCATTTGGAAGAAGGAATACCACAACAACTTGATATAGTGTATCTGGACTTTCAAAAAGCCTTTGACAAGGTCCCGCATGAGAGACTTTTGGCAAAATTAAAAAGTCATGGGATAGGAGGCAGTGAACTTTTGTGGACCAGGAACTGGCTAAAAGATAGAAAGCAGAGGGTAGGGCTAAAGGGGCGGTTTTCCCAATGGAGAAAGGTGAATAGTGGAGTTACCCCAGGGATCTGTGCTGGGTCCGCTACTTTTTGACATATTCATAAATGACCTGGAAAAGGGAATAACGAATGAGGTTATCAAATTTGCAGATGACACAAAACTATTCAAAGTTGTTAAAACCCATGAGGATTGTGGAAAATTGCAAGAGGATCTTGATAAATTGGAAGACTGGACATCCAAATGGCAGATGTGGACAAGTGCAAAGTTATGCACCTAGGAAAGAACAACGCAAACTATGGTTACACGATGCAAGGTTCCAAATTAGGAACCACCACCCAGGAAAAAGATTTAGGTGTCATCGTGGATAACATGTTAAAACCCTCCACCCAGTGTGCAGCGGCGGCCAAGAGAGCAAATAGAATACTAGGTATCATAAGGAACGGAATAGAGAATAAATCAAAGGATATTATAATGCCTCTGTATCGTTCCATGGTGCAACCGCACCTTGAATATTGTGTGCAGTTCTGGTCACCATACCTTATTTATTTATTTAAGTGTTTTTTTTTATATCGCCCCTTCCAGCGATCAAGGGCGGTTTACAAGGAACAAAACAAGTACATTAAACTTTTTAAAACATAAGCGGATCCAATCATATAACATATTTACAATCAACATTTTTACAAGGAACATATTACATAGAACTATTTTACACTAATTACATACCTATATTAAATGTGTTATTGGGTGGAAGAAAAGAAGGCTGTTCTTTGTGCGTCTGAGAATAAATATGGGCTGCTATAGTTATAGGAGGAGTAATGGGTTGGGGCTAGGAAGTGCGAATCAGAAACTATGTTGGGTAGATCTGGTCATGGTTGCGATTATCTCTAAAATGTTCAATGAGTAACAATGTCTTGATTTCTTTATGGAACAGTTAGAGGTCATTAATAGCTCTTAGTTTATCTGGGAGAGCATTCCATAAGATTGGGGCGAAGTATGAAAATGCTCTATTGCTCATGGATCGGTTTGTGTATCTGTATTGGTTGGGGATTGTAATATTATTTTGAGTACATATTCTTCTCGTTTGCTCAACAGAGGTGTTAAGATGTGATGGTGAAATGTTCTTCAGAGTTTTAAAAGTGGTCAATAGTACTTTATATTTTATTTGGCTTATAATAGGAAGCCAATGTAGCTCATATAGTACAGGAGTGATATTTTCTGCCCTATTTGTCTTGTTTATCAGGCGGGCAGCAACATTTTGGGCTAACTGCAAGGGTTTCAGTGTCTGTTTGGGGAGACCTTGTAAGATACTATTGGAGAAATCAAAATGTGGAAGGAGCATGGCTTGTAAAACTGAACAAAATTCAAAGTTGGATAGTAGTGGTCTAAGGTGTTGTTGGAGTCTTAGTTTATAGTACACTGATTTGGTGATGTTCTTTATATGGGTGAGCATACTGAGAGTCTGATCAAGGGTCACCCCAAGGTATCTCACTTCCTGCTTTACTGTTAAATCAATCTGTTGTAGGGTGATTTTTGGGGGAGATATGAAAGTTTGGTTCCTTAAGATGAATAAAATCTCAGTTTTGTTATAATTTATCTTCAAGTTGTGTAAGTTAAGCCATTTTGTTATTTTAGTTAGGCATACATCTAATAGTCCGAGTTGATAATATCTATGGGAAGATAAATCATAGTATCCTCCGCATAGATATGGTAGTGTAATTGAAAATTCTTGAGGATGGAACATATGGGCTGTAGATAAATGTTAAAAAGTAAAGCAGAAAGGGAAGAACCCTGGGGTATACCCTGCTCTTGTTTGTAATATTGCCTGCAGAGCAACTATAAAACATTATCACAAACCTCAACACTACTACCTCCCCACTCAACCCCTGTCCAGTATCCTGGATCAAAATCACTAAGCACAATCTCATCCCAAACATACTAACCATCGTACCTACATCCTTATCACTGGGCTATATGCTGAAGGCCCTCAAACATGCCTCCATCAGACCTTTAATAAAAAATCTGACAGCTGACCCAACATCACCATCCTCATACAGACCCATCTCTAGTATTCCCTCCTTTGCCAAAATCATCAAAAAAGCAGTGCAACTGCAGACAGAGGACTACCGTGACTCCCACACCCCCCTTGATCAACATCAGCATGGCTTCAAACCATTTCATAATACAGAAACTCTATTGACCTCCCTCCTAGACACCCTAATCAAAGGTACCAAAAAAAAATCACACAAGGCTTCATTCTCATTTTCCTTGACATCACCGCTGCCTTTGACTCAATAAGCCATGAACATCTCTTATAACGTCTCCATGCAATCAGACTTAGAGGAACAATACTACAGTGGTTCCAGTCCTACCTGGACAACCGTTACCAACAGGTCAAAGTATGTAGGATTGAAAAACTCAAGCCCTTTCAAACTACATCAAGGTTTAGCACAAGGCTCTACTTTATCCTCTCTGCTGTTCAACATTTTCATTCAACCACTATGCAAAATAATCTGCAACCATAGCATCCTCTATCATCTGTATGCTGATGATATCTTAATCTACTCACCTTTCTCCATCAATAACCCAGACTACCTCATGATAGGACGATGCCTCAAATCTATCATCCAATGGCTCCACCATCACAACATGTCCATTAATCCCAACAAAACAGAAATCCTCCTTATAACCAAGAGCCTCGCATTCTCTCCCCCACCACAGTAAATCTGACTAGCATAATGCTCCAAGTCAAAGATGAAGTGAAATACCTTGGCATAATACTTGACCAAAAACTAAGCTTCCACACCCACATCAAACAGGTTACAAGGCCTGTATATTTCAAAATGAAAACTGTACAAAATCTCCACCTCCTATTGTATTAGAATGACTTCATGGATGTATGTCAAGCCCTCATCATTCCACTATTCGACTATGCAAACATCATCTACCAAGGGCTCCCAAAAACCACTTTACTCCCCTTACAGCTCATCCAAAATACAGCAGCCAGAATTATCATAGGCACTTCTCAATGATTGTACATAACTCCTGTACTAAAGCAACTCCACTGGCTACTCATCTACATGAGAATCAAATATAAAGCTTCCCTAAACATTTTCAAAATCCTCTACAACCTCTCTGCAGACATCCTTCACGAATCACTCATTCACGAACCACTCAAGAAAAGGACAAGGAGAAAAACTAGCCAAAGCCTATTAACAGTAGCATTCTCGATATCTCAATCCAACCTCATCATCTCTAATAGAGCCTTCACCCTCTACACACCCACTATATGGAACTCCCTCCCCCTGGAGGTACAATCCGGTGAAGTTCGCCGTACAATCTGGTGAAGTTCACCATAGACTGAAAACCCACCTCTTCCTTGAATATTTCGGATCTGACACCTAAATGCTAATACATCTTCCCACCAACCACCAAGGTCTCACCCTAGTTCACTTTGCCCTCTTTCTACTGTTACCCCTTTCATGAGCTAACCATATTATGCCCTATTATAACATATTCCTTGATTATCCACTGCTATTCTCCCTCTGGAAGCATTACTATTGATCACACACAGTGAGGTTACATGTAAAATATTGTTTGATTTAAATGTTAATTCAGACCTGTTATGTTCCATGTAGTGTTAAACTTGCTAAACCTCTTACCTCTATACCGCTGTGACTAGTAGATGCAGTGGTATAAAAAAGTTGCTAAATCAATAAAAATAATTAAATAAAATCATCTCCCAATGAAAAAGGGACAAATAATAAAATATTAGCATAGAATCTAAAAAATATGTTCAGTTGTCACAAAGTATACAGAGGAAATAGATAAAGAAGCCAATAGGGGACATCCCTGGGGTACCCCTCTGCCAGTAGAAAAAGCCTAGAAGCATCTTCAGTCATCAATTCCTGCTGAAACCTGTTCAAAAGGAAAGAACTGAACCAAGCTAATACTGAACTATGCATACCTAGCGCAGTTAACCTAATAGTATATCCGACACTACCAGGTCAAAAGCTGATTGTAAATCAATAAAAATGAAAAGTAAAGCCGATTGGGGCTTGTCAAGCTCCCTTAATAAATAATCAAACAGAAATTAGTACCTAGAAACAGAGAAAATTATGGCAGATAAAGATCATACCACCAATCTAGTCTGCCCTTCTATGTCAACTACTAAGCTCTACAATCTTTTCCTCTCCCTTAGAGATCCTCTTTTCTTTTCCCATCTTTTCTCGAATTCAGATAGTTCTCATCTCCACCTCCACTGAAAGGCTGTTCCATGCATCCACTACGCTTTCCATAAAGAAATATTTCCTTAAGAGTATGTTTACTAAACAGCCGTAGTGGCTTCCGTGCGATATCAGAGCCGCGGCATATCATACGGAAGCCGCTACCACTGCTTAGTAAACATACCCCTTAGATTACTCCTGAGTCTATTCCTTTTCTCCTGCATCATATGACCCCCTTATTCTAGAGCTTCTTTCCAATTGAAACAAGCTCCTATCCTGTGCGTTTATGACACAGAGTATTTAAATATCTCTATCAAATCTCCTCTCTCCCACATAGTGAGATTTTAAGTCTGTCTTCCATATGCTTCATGATGGACAAATTATTATTTTAGTAACCCCTCCTCTGAACGGACTCCATCCTTTTTATATACTTTTGAAGATGCCATCTCCAGAATTATGCAGTGTGCTGCCAATGAGAGCTCACCAGAGACGCTATCACCTTTTTCCTGTTGGCATTCCCCTTCCTTTGTACCCAAGCATCATTCTAGTTTTTGCTGTTGCCTTTTCTACCTATTTGTCCACCTTAATCATTAGATATAATCAACACCAGACATGCACAGACATTTCAACCCCTTCATGCCTTCATTGCTTGCAAATTTCTCATGCATATTTATTAGAGGTATTCCAAAAATCCAACATGTTTGCAGCCTTCAGAGACCATTTATTTATTGCTCACAACTCTCCAGTAGTAGTCCAAGGCAAGATCAGTCAGATACAGTAGATATTTCCTTGTCCCCAGAGAACTTACAATCTGAGTTTGTACCAGAGGCAATAGAGGGTTAAGTGGCTTACCCAAGGTCACAAGGAGTGCCAGTGGGATTCAAAATTGGTCTCTGCCATGCCCCTGGGGATGTGACTATCAATGAAGCACCACTAGTTTCAGACAATGTACTATGGAGGCATCAATAGCAATGCCAAATAAACACAACAGTGTAATTCTATGGATATATGCACCCATAATCCTACATACATATTATAATATTCTCTCCCAAAAAAGTGAAGATCTTCAGGCAGGACTAGACACCATAATTTAAGGTCCCAGGTTCTTTTGACACTTAGTGAAAAATAAGGCTAAATATTTGCTGTTTAAATCCCTCAGGGCAATATTTATTTATTTACATTCTCTTATATACCGCGCTATTCCACATCAGTGCGGTTTACATGGAACAACAAACTTACACATTCAATTGGTTGATCTGTGTTTACAATTAACAGGTACTCAAATTTGGATCCAAACTTGGGTAACTATTTACATCTGTATAATTTAGTACTGCTGCATCATTTGTACTGCCTTGGTTAGCTAGTATATGATAAATGACCAAAAAGGGGCTATCAGGAAAATTTGTAAAATATAGCAAAAACCTCTAACAAAATAGCTGTAATGGGGTCTATAGAGTGTTGCCCATCCTTCTCCAGAGGGATTATCAACAGGCCCCTTTAAGAGAACATGCAGCCCAGAGTTCAGTGCAGTGCCCAGGGAGGGAGAGGTTAAAAGCTCAGCAGGCTGCAGGAGAGAGAGAGGGCTGTGGAACCAGAGGTCCTTTCCAGACAAGCTAGGTGAAGGTAGGAGCTTTAACTGGGACTGCAGGAAGGGCCGGGAGAACAAGGCTATGAAGGTTTAACAGGTGGAGTTAAATAAAGCTGACATTGTTTTTCTGAATGCTGTCTATTCTGTCTTTTAAAGAAAGCCCCCTTTCTCCTGCATGTGACACTACTGCATATGGTGGTAGCTTGGGGTTTTTTTCTACCATGTGACTGGGGCAAACCCAGGTTGCTCCAGGCCTGGGCCTCTGCAGTAAGTCAGAATATTTTTTGTGTGGGCTAAGAGGGTTGGCCTCACATTAGGGAGCTTGAAGAGGCTTAATTAGTGCTGGACAGGCAGGCTTTGTTTTGGCCACTAGAAGCCGCTAAATTTGTTGGAACTGGAATACTGCAGAGCTAACTCAGCAGCAGAAGAGTGAGCAGTGGTTGTTTGTGAGAAAGCAGTGATGCTGTAATGGAGTGGCTTCTCCAGATTCTGGCATAAGGGCAACAGCAACAACAGGATTAACAGCAATAGTGATGTCAGCAGGAGTTTCAATGTGCCCTGCTGGAAGAGCAGCAACAACAGCAGCAGCTTATACAGAATCTTGTTCAGGCGCAGGGGTAGCTACAGAAGAGTTCTCTGGCTCAGTTAACTCAGCTCTACAGAGACTACAACTCCACTTTCCAGTGCAAGCGCTCCTTAAAATGATTGCAGATGAACTGGACTATTCTTTGAACAGACCACCCGCATGGCTGGGTGGCCAGAGGTGACATGGGCCATGTATTTGGGGAAGCTGCTGATGTGCAGTAGTAAGGCTGTATTCCTGGAGGCCAACCCAGATGAGCAAGCTACATATGCCGCTGTCAAGGCCGCCATACTGGAATGGGCTGGCTGCAACCCGGAGGCCTAGCGCCAGCAATTCAGTTAATGAAGAGCCCTTGAAGGTTTCTCTATCGCTTGAAGGATCTCGCATGGAAGTAGCTGCAATTGGAAGGAAGGACCAGGCCTGAGATAACGAACATTGTGATGTTGGTGCAGTTTTTAGAGGGCTTGATCGCCTCGATGAGACAGTGGATATGTCAGCACCGCAAGCTTACACTGGAGAGTGCACTGGAAATTGCAGGGGGGGGGGGGGTACTATGAAGCCCAGCCTGACTGAAGTGGACACTGAGAAGGGAAAGAAGTCACCTGTTAGCACAGGATGACGTAAGGAGAAGCAGGAAAGGATGTTGGCTCCCATGTTCTGAACCCCCAAAGTGACTTCCTAAGCGAGAGCATGGCTCCAGTCATGACCCCTTCACCTGTTTTAGGTGTGGAGTCCAGGGACGCTTTGCTTGGGAATGTCCCCTGGGTATGGAAGAACCCATGGAGGCCAGTCTAACCACCCCTCATACTTGCATTTTTGTGGACAGTCCCCACCCAGGGGCACAGAACTTTGTGATTCCTGTGGAGCTCGAGGGGACCCACTTCCAGGTCTTGATAGACTCCAGAAATGAACAGACCTTTACTGGCTGGAAAACCATAGCCTGGTTTCAAATTGCCTATGCAAAGACAGTAACACTGGCCTGTGTGCAAGGAGACCAGAGGCAGTATCCAACAGTAAGGTCTCACTTAAGACTCCAGCAGGGCAAGCCACGTTTGAGGTCATGGTGCTTCCCTGGCTACCGTATCCAGTAGTGATCAGCCATGACTATCCAAACTTTGGAGCAATATGGGCCTGGCTAACTGTTGGCTCTGCTAAGTCAAACCAGGAAGATTTCCTAGAGATCTTCCCCCTGGAAGACCCAGATCTATATGTCAAGACTCCCAAGCCTGCTAAGTCCCAGAGTCAACATCATCAGGAAAAGAAACAGAATCTTAGGGCAGCTATCAGGGAGGGATCCAGGAAGGGAGAGCCTTGGGAAGACACCCCTGGGGATAGCTCAGGGCTGAGCAGTAGTGACTCAAATACAACTGTCCCCTTCCCAGAGTGGGGGCTGGCGGAAGACCCAGGGAGCTTCAGAAGGGCCCAGAAAGCGGATGAATCCCTTAAACATGCCTGAGAGTGAGCACTGGTAGGTAACAGAGAGTCCCCTGCAAGAACCTTTCCCTGTTTTGTGCTAAAGGGTAATACAGAGTGGCTGAGGGGGCCCTAGAGGGGGAAGCAGTAGAACTGATAATTCCTCGGCCCTGTCCTCAGCAGGTGTTATCGTTGGCCCATAGCCATTTATTAGGAGAACACCTAGGGGTGGAGAAAACACTAAAGCATGTTTTAGCCTGATTTTTTTCTGGCCCATGGTCCATAAACAGGTACAATTATGCCTGTCGTGCCTCACCTGTCAAATTCATAACCCGGTAGAGTCTGACCTGCCCCTCTAGTTCCTATGCCTATCATTGAAACCCCTTTTGAAAGAGTGGCCGTGGACCTAGTAGATCCCTTGGAGCGAACCACCCGAGTTAACAAGTACATTTTAGTCAACTAGACTATGGTACTGCCTACAGGGAGGCCATTGCTCTAAGGAATTTGAAGACTGCCACAATTGCAAATGCCCTCTGGGAAGTATTTTTGCAAGTGGGAATACCCAATGAGATCCTCATAGATCAAGGAATACCCTTTATATTCAAGGTAATGAAGCAAGTGTGTGCCTTGGTGAAGGTCAAGATGCTGCAAACATCAGTATATCAGCCACAGACGGATGGCCTCGTTGAACAATTCAATAAAACTCTGAAACAGATGTTTAAAAAGTTTGTACAGGAGGACAGGAAGAATTGGGACATTCTCCTATGCTATTTGATGTTTGCCATTCATGAGGTACCTCAGAGTTCCATGAGGTTTTCACCTTTTGAGTTGCTCTTCAGAAGATATCCAAGAGGCATATTGGATGTGGTAAGAGAAACCTGGGAAGAAGAACCTCGTGTCGGGCATAATTTGGTGGAGTACGTTATACAAATGCAAGACTGGCTGAGGAAAGCTGGAGAGATAGTCAAACTCAGTCTGGAAAAAGCCCAACCTGAGCAGGCTAGGGGCTACAATCGGGCAGCCATGCACTGCACCTTCCAACTGGGAGACAGCGTTTTAGTCTTGCTGCTCTCATTCGAGAGCAAGTTACTCTGTAAATGGCAGGGGCCATATGAGGTCAAAGAGAAGGTGGGGCCTGTTAACTGCAGGATTGCCCAGCTAGATAAATGGATGAGAGATCTTGAACGGATCTAGTGGTCACCAGACCCGTGTGCTCTGAACCAGTTCTGAGTAGCCTTGACTTCTCTCAACCATTTGTTGTGAAAATCAATGCCTTGAAGGTGGGCCTAGGAGCCATTCTGGCCCAGGAAGTTGGGGTGAAGAATATCCTATCACATTCATCAGCAGGAAACTGCTTCCTCAGGAAAAGCATTATGCAGTGATCGAGAAGGAGGCCTTGGCTGTCAAGTGGGCACTTGAAATCTTCAAATACTACCTGCTTAGTCATCCGTTTATGCTAATAACAGACCACCAACCCCTCAAGTGGCTGGCTTGGTATAAAGAGTCCAATAACCACATTATGTAGTGGTCTTTGAGTCTCCAATTACCAGTTCCAGGTCCACCATAAGGCTGGTCAGACTTGCCTGAACACAGACTTCCTTTCCTGGGTGGGGGTCCCGGGTGAGGCAGGCACTCAGTGGGGTATGGTTGAGCTGAGGGGGAGGGTTTGTGATGGGTCTGTAGAGTATTGCCCATCCCTCTCCAGAGGGATTATCAACAGGCCCCTTTAAGAGAGTTCAGGGCTGGGAGGGCATTGCTTCCAGGGAGAGGTTAAAAACCCAGCAGGCTGAAGGAGGGAAAGAGGCCTGTGGTGCCAGAGGTAATTTCCAGGCAAGCTTTTGAAGGTAGGAGCTTTTTTTTTTTTTAATATGCTTTATTGGACCAATGTCATGCTGCATACAACCAGTATTATTAGACCAAAACAGTCCCAAACAAGACTCAACTTATAATCAAGGTCAATGCTGAATATTCCAACAGTAGTCACAAAACAGAACAGTAATCACAAAGCAAAACAAGACATAACAGTGGTCCCTTTTGTTATCCTTCATAGTACTGTGCCAGCAGAGGGCGACTCTTCTGCCCTTCCCTGTTATTATTGGTCGATTTTTCCTTTATACCCCCTCCAAACCTCCCGCTTCCCCCCTCCTCCTTTCCCCCTCCCCTCTGCTCTCTCTCTCTCCCCCCCCCCACCCCCCCTCCGAGTCAGTGTGGTCATAGGCAGTCCAGGCAATTTTCCCATGCTTTCCAGTATGTCTCCCGCTCCAGAGATCCATTCTCCCTCTTGTCTCTTAGTATCCACTCATCCAAATCTCTCATTCTTATCTTCCATTCAGAAAGGGTCTGGGCCCCTGCCTCTATCCAATGCGCCATGATAACTTTTCAGATGAGCAGGAGTTCTACCTTGGCCAGCTGCTTTCATGCTGCGTCCTGTACCCGTCCATCTAGAGCCGCCCGATCTCCCAGCAAAAGGAGTTTATAGTCCCATTCCAACTGTGCTCCCAAAATCCTCTGCAGCTTTTGGAGCACTCCTGCCTAGTACAGTCGCAGGGTTGGACATTCCAAGAAGAAGTGCATCCACGTTCCCTTTGAACGCTTGCATCTCTGGCAATTGAGGTTATCCCATAAGTGCTTTATGGCCCCCATCTACCGTGTCAAGTAAGCTCTATGCCAGGCATGTCCAACAGGTAGATCGCGATCTACCTGTAGATCACAGAGGGGTCAGAGGTAGATCACCAGCCCCACTTGGCTCCATCTCTCCAGCAGCTCGCCCCGTCGCTAGGAGAGAGCTCGTGCCGGCAGGTCGTCTGCCGAGGACTTGCCGCCACTGCTGATCCTTTGCCTGTCTTTTTTCCCTGCCTGCGGGAATCTTGCCTGCGGGTGTACTGGGGGCACTTGTTGTTTTCATACCAATAGTTTGTGGGTACCCCAGGGGGCCACCGCCCGTGCCTGCGCCCCGCAACGAGGCACCACAGGCCCGGCATCATACCTGGTCTCCTGCCTCTCAGAATCACCCATTCCTGTCCCTGCCCCAACACCCCTTAGAAGTGTATTATATACCGGGCGATATCCATTCACCTGGGCTTTAACTGAATACACTTACCGTATTAGTTGTGTCGTATGCTGGTCATTGGTCGTTTTATAGTTCGCTTTCATTAAACGTTTTCAGACTGACACAACAAAGTGTCAAGAATTTGGTGATTTTGGCAGGCTTTTCCAATTTGGTTCTAACTTGCCTATGCCTTGCCTTCGAATTGGTTCAAACCACTGTTACTTTTGCTTGCCGCTGCAATTTTATTTTGCCCAGCCTTTGCGTTGATTCTACACTGTTTGCAGAATTTATTAAATCGTGTGTGGTGGTATTTGAACTTGTTTGGCGGTATTTGATTTTATCTGGTTTGATGGACAGGTGTTTGAGTTTTTTTGATGATCGTTTGGTGGTATTTGATTATTGGTGCCAGTATGGTGAATTCTTATTTTTACTTTTAGAACTGCATGTGTGGTTTTGGCATCTCCAGTCCTTGTATTGCACATCATCCAGAGGTCTTCAGTTCCTGTTGATCTTTAATACTTTGGGACATGACAGTTTTGGACCAGATTCAGCCAGTGTTTATACTGACTTAGCAGATTTGGTCTTCTTACATCCAGCCACCCCAGTATAATGAAGATGAGTGTTCCAAAGAAGAGCAAAACCTACCACTTTCATGATGAATGGGAAATGGACTACTTCTTCATCATGGTGAAAGACAAGTGGTGTTGTCTAATTTGTAACACCCAAGTATCCTTGCCCAAAAAGGGTAATCTGGATCATCATTATAAGGCTCTGCATAGCAATAAGTTTGATGCTGATTTTCCACCCTAAAGTGAAATTCGTAAACTGAAGCTCAAAGAACTTAAATCAAAATTGGCTACTCAGCAATAGTTGATGGTGATGCCAAGGTCACATTCGGTCAATGCAACCATAGCATCCTTCAAGGTCAGCAACCTGATCGCAAAGAAACGCAAACCTTTCACTGAAGGGGAATTTGTAAAAGATTGTTTTCTTGAAGCAGCTGACAATCTTTTTGAACGATTTAAAAATAAGAAAGAGATCATAGCTGCTATTCAAGATGTACAATTGTCAAGAAACACCATCGTGTGGCGAATAGAAAAGATGTGTGGAGACAGAACTGAACAATTGTTGGAGGATGTTTCAGATTGTGTTGCTTTCTCACTCCAACTGGATGAATCTACAGACATAAGAGACATAGCCCAGTTTCTAGTCTTTATTCAGATGGTTTTTGAAGACTTCAGTGTTAAAGAAGAACTACTTGGAATGATTTCTTTAAAAGGGAGAGGCTTGGTAACTAACAGTAGCTGCCGTTCAGTGGCTGTCCAGAGTGGAGAAATACATGGGAAATGGGAGTACCAAGATGTATAATTGTTGCTCCATCACTCTATATCTCTGTGGGAATATCCAAGGCTCTTCATGCCTGAGGCAGAATATCTATAAATGCCTTCAATGCTGCTAGAGAATCAAAATAAGAAGTTTGGTTCTCATGCTGTACTCTCACCTTCATCGGGTATTGCACTGCAAATCTTATGCCCCGTTGTGCCATCTGCAAGCAATATGGCGCCTTGGCTCAACGACATTCTGCCACAGGTGGGGGTAGTCACTAAATAACAGTAGTTTATGACCCTGATAGTCCAAATGACATTTCTTGTGATAAGTGCATCCTTGTCTGCAAAGTTAAGTATATGGGCAATGACTTCTCGTGGTCTGTCAGCGTTCTCCCACCACGGTACAAACTGATGCACCCGCTCCACCATTATTTGCGTGCCTACCGCTACCATTCCCAGCTGCTGGGGCAGTCATTCCTCTATTATGCCCTTGAGTTCATTCTACTGGCAGGATTCAGGGAGGCCAATCATCTGGATGTTATTCCTCCGTCCCCTGTTTTCCTGGTCATCTAGTTTCACGGTTAGTTCTTTGCAGCTCCTCTCTAGTTGTTCCATTTGCCTCTCCAGGGCCTCCGCTCTGTTCTCCTGCTGCTCTACCCAGACTTACACCAGCTGAAGGCGCTGAATCTGTGACTCGAGGTGGCCGTTAACTTCCTCGAATTAGGTGTGCAGGCGGGAGAGGTGCTCATCTAGCATGGCTGTGAGTGAACGGGTGATCTCCCTGATCGCTTTGTCCTGGAATGTGATGACTGCGAAGGTTTGCTCTCCTGCCATTTTTGGTGCCCTCTCTTTATTAAGTCTAGGGGTTTTACCGGCATTCCCTCGCTCAGGTCTCATCGTTTTCTAAGCCCGGCACGCTTTTCATGCTTACCTCTGTTCGTGTCAGTAGAGGGGCTTCTTTTTTGGTCCAATACTTTCACTGGATTTGCAGGTTTTTTTCTGTTTTCGGAGCACCAATAGCGGATCTCAGTCGGTGGGCATCCGTTCAGACCACATCATCACGTGACCCCTCAAAGGTAGGAGCTTTAACTAGGGCTGGAGGAAGGTTTAGCAGCTGGGTTAGAATAAAGCTGACATTGTTTTCTTGACTGCTGCCATTCTATCTTTTAAATGAAACCTCTTTCCCCCGCACGCCACACTACCACAATGGCATATCAACAAAGTAATATA
Organism: Ichthyophis bannanicus; assembly: GCA_033557465.1. Lineage (NCBI taxonomy): Eukaryota > Metazoa > Chordata > Amphibia > Gymnophiona > Ichthyophiidae > Ichthyophis > Ichthyophis bannanicus. The sequence continues at coordinate 750,285,071 of CM066032.1, forward strand.
GTATATGGTGGCAAAGACCAGCATGGTCCATCTAGTCTGCCAAGTAGGGTGGCTAGAGTACGTGTACCCGCCACTCCGTGCAGTTCACCCCTCTCTATTTGTTGAGGTACAAGAAATAGTTAAGTTTATTTTGAGTTTATCCTCTTGCTATAAAGGAATCCATTGTGTCTGTCCCATGCCATTTTGAATTCTGTCACTGTATTTTTCCCCACCACCTCCATCAGGAGGGCATTCCAAGCATCCACCACCCTTTCAATGAAAAAGTATTTCCTGATGTTGCTTTTAAGTTTACCTCCTTGCAGCTTCATTTTATGCCCACTAATTTTATAGCTTCCCCATCTTTGAAAAAGGTTTGTTTGTTCATTAATACCCTTTAAATATTTAAATGTCTGTATCATATCTCTCTTGTCTCTCCTCTCCTTTAGGGTATACATATTTAGGTCTTCAAGTCTCTTCTCATACGTCTTCTGGTGCCGGCTCCAAATCATTTTGGTTGCCTTCCTCTGAACCGTTTCAAGTCTTTTTATATCCTTTGTGAGATATGGTCTCCAAAACTGAACACAATATTCCAAGTGAGGCCTCACCAATGACTTCTGCAGGGGCATTAGTACCTCCTCCTTTCTGCTGGTTATCCCTCTCTGCAACACAGCATCCTTCTGGCTTTGGCTACCACCTTGTCACATTGTTTCACCATCTTGAGGTTCTCAGAAACAATCAGAGGTCCTTCTTCTGGTCTGTGCACACCAACCTCTCATCCCCTATCGCATACAATTCCTTGGATTTCTGCATTCCAAGTGCGTGACTCTGCACTTCTTCACATTAAATCTTAACTGCCAAGCATTAGACCATTCTTCCAGCTTTTGCAAATCTTTCCTCATGTTGTCCGCTACCTCAGAGTCAACTCTGTTGCAAATTTTCATGTCATCTGCAAAAAAGCAGACTTTTCTCTTCAATTCTTCAACAATATCACTCACAAATATATTGAATACCAGTCCCAGGACCAATCTCTGGGGCACGCCACTACCTACCTTCCATTCTTCTGAGTGAGTTCCATTTATCATCACCTTCTGTTGTCTGTCAGTCAACCAATTTCTGATCCAGTTCACCACCTTGGGATCCAATCCCAGGCTGCTCAGTTTATTGATAAGCCTATTATGAGGAACAGTATCAAAGGCTTTGCTGAAATCTAGGTAGATCACATCAATCGCATGCCCTTGATCTAGTTCTCTGGTCACCGAATCAAAGAACTCAATCAAATTTGTTTAGCATGATCATCCTTTCGTAAAACCATGTTTCCTCGGATCATGCAACCTATTAGTTTCTAGAAAGTCCACTATACTCTTTTTCAGGAGCGCCTCCATTATTTTTCTTATCACCGAGATAAGGCTTACTGGCCTATAGTTTGTCACCTCTTCCCTATTACCACTTTTGTGAAGAGGTACCACATCAGCCCTTCTTCAGTCCTGCGGAACCTCTCCCATCTCCAAGGATCTATTAAAAACATCCTTTAAAGGCCCTGCCAAAACTTCTTTGAGCTCTTTCAATATCCTGGGATGTATCCCATCTGGTCCCATGACCTTGTCCACGTTCAGTTTTTCAAGCTGTTAAAACACATCCTCTTCTCTGAGTGGTGTGGTCTCTACTCCATTCCATTTGTATATTTGTCAATCATCCAGGATTTTCTTTAGAATACAGAAAAGAAGTATTTGTTTAGCATTTTTACTTTTTTAATGTCTCTTTCAACGAATCTGACCTCGGCACTTTTGAGGCTTACAGTTCCAACTCTGATCTTCCTCTTTTCCCAAATATACCTGAAAAAAGTGTTGTCTCCATGCTTAACATCTTTAGCTAACATTTCTTCTGCCTTTGCTTTTACTAACCTTATTTCTTTCTTTGTCTCTTTTAGCTTTATCCTGTATTCATTTCTGTTTTCCTCTGTTTGTGATCTTCAGAATTTTGTGAAAGCTGTGGTTTTTGCCTTTATTTGTGCAGCCACTTCTTTGGAGATCCATATAGGTTTCCTTTTCCTCTTGTTTTTATTTACTTTCTTTGCATATATATCCATTCCCTCTTTCATTGCCTCTTTTACTTTAGCCCACTGAAATTCCACTTCCTTTATCTCCTCCCCCCTGCCAACTCCTCTTTCAGGCACTTTGCCATGTTACTGAAGTCAGTGTTTTTGACTTTGTGTGCTGTGATTGGACTCTGCCTTGGTTTTTACCTCAAACCATGCCACGTGATGATCAAAAATTGATCACTCACACCGTGATCAAAAAATCGATATACTCTCACTCTCTTCGGCTGCATCGGGACACCTCCAAGCTCCAGCCCATCACTTATCAGCTATCTCAGGCCTACAGAGATCCACACGGCACGGCAAGCTCAAGCGCGGTGGTAAGCTCCACCCCCCAATCTGATGCTGATCAATTGCGCCGGCCACAGACTTAAATCCTGCATACTGCCGACACACCTGTGCCTGCCAAACCCATGCCTAAGGGTCTCACCAAAGGGCCCTTAGGCATGGCCCTTAGAGTGGCCTGAACTGAACTGATATCTCATTGCCAAACAACCTGCAGTTCCCCTGATGCCAGCTCTTCAAAGCGTGAGTGTTGCATTCAGCACTGTCTTGCTCCACCACTCTCCCTAAGTCAGCCCCAGCCTTCTTCCGCTCTCCTGCTCACTGCTAAGGACATTGAGTTCTCTAAACCCGCTGTAACTAACCAGCAAAACATACCAGAGCTTCAGGATGTTCCACAAAACCGCCATACACGCTGTCTTACTACTAACGCTTCTATCGCTGCTCCTGCCCCCAGCTACATCAGCATATAAGTACGCCATTCCAATTCTTCACACAGCACAAGATATCCAACATCAGTCTCATACCTCCATAACCCACAGATCAACCAAGCAGACTCATTGAGGCCAATATCACCTCATAACTGGAAAGCACACACAAACAGAAGCACCCCTGTTCAACCATTAAATGCTCACAACAAGATTCATATCATGCCGACCACATACGAGACAATGATATAGATTTAGGGCCCGATATTTAGGGCCCTGCCTGCTAACCTCTAAACCCAGATATTCAATGCCGCAGCAACGGCATTGAATATCCAGGTTTGGCATCGAGTAGAGTCACCCGCAGTGCCTAACCAGGTAGCGGCAATATTGGACCGCTACCCGATTGACATCCGTGGCTAGAACTAGGCAAGCTTAGTTTTAGGTTCAGATCGCTAACCGGGTAGCAGTCCAATATTGCTACTACCCGGTTACTGGCAATCTCTGCCCCCGCTCAGCCCTGGAATACCCCCAACATGCCCCGATGCTAACTGGATAACATCGGGCTCCTATGGGACATATATTCAATGGCACTAACTGTGTAGGTGCCGTTGAATATTCCCGTTTAAGGCATTTGCACGGTTCACTAGGCTGTAAACCGTGTAAATGCCTTTCGAATATCGGGTCCTTAATGTTTATCACCGAATCCTGGTTCTCTACAACTGACAATGTCCTACTCAATCAACTTTTACCCCCCATCATTTCAGCTAACCCAGAGCAGGAAAAAGAAGAGGGGAAGTTTTAATCTTTGCGACGGAACAAACTAAATCTCTCCATGCTCTCATCTTGCTCCATAGAAACTTTGGACCTCCTTGGTTTCAAATAAGGATATTTCTATTTGTCTAACCTACAAAGCCCCAACTCCCAGAGTAGATGACTTATCAAGTTTGCTTGAAGCATGTGCACACACCTCACAAGGAGAACCTTTCCTCCTTTTAGGAGGCCTAAACCTTACTTCCACTTTTTCCAAACATACTCTCTCCTTCCTCATGCCATGGAAGCTTTCCAGCTTCATCAAATTATCACCTGTCATGAGGTAGCGCTGTCAGAGCCCATGGAAATAGGGAACTCTGAGCAAAACATAGCTGACAGCTCAGATATACACGTGGAAAAAGGTTACCATAGGCAACAGGTACAAGCTGTATCACGAGGTGTAAGGGAACGCCCAAACACGAGGCTAGCTCGGAACTCATTAGGGAATGAGGGGCAGCTGGGTGGAGGCGGAGCCCAAACAAACACCACGAGAAAGGCAGTTAAAAATCACTCACCTGAGAGTAGTGGGAGAATGTTCGGAGAGAGAGCTGCTGGGAAAGACACATTGAGTGAGAGAGCTGCTGGGGAGAGAAGCCAAAGGAACATTTGGAGAGAAGCCTCACCAGGGAAACACAGAGCTGTGGAATCCAGGAGGGACTGCTTTGAGGAGCAGGGCAGAGCTATCCAGTATCCCCGGGAACCTTGCTACAGAGGGAGCAGAGGTGGTAATCCGGTGGCCAGGCTGAGGAGAGCCAAGTTACCCAGCACAAGGTACCAAGCAGGGGATAGTTTTTACCCTGAGGAAACTTTTATACTGGGAAAGCAGCTAGCAGAGAAACACAGTGAAAAGCTTTCATACAGACGGAGCTCGGCTCGGCTGAGAAACCAGGAAGAGAGAGTGCCAGAGGGTAGGCGTATTGACCCTAATAGAAGAGGTCTAGAATACAAAGAACTACCTTGCACTTACCAGGAACTGTGTAGCACTCCTGACGGTGTTTATAGTGAATGTGGTAATTACCCATTCCCCTCTAGTTCAGTGGAGGAGGGGAATGCTTTGAGTTACAGGGAGGAACTTTGCAATCACAACGGAAGCTTTACTCCAAGGGAAACTTATTCCGATAGTGAAGAGATGCAATATGAGCCTTATGAGGAATCCTTGAATGGCAGTGATATGGATTGTACGTATACCATGGCTGATGCCATATCCTCCCTATGCTGGAGTGCTGTGAAAACTGTTTATAAAAGAAAACAGGAAGAAGGTGTTTTCATGTGAAAAGGTCTGTTTTCTTTTTCCTTCTGTTTGTTACAAAAGCTGAAGTTAAGCCAAGTTTTGTTACAGCATTTCTTTAATTTGATGCCAGATGAATGGTCTGTTTTTCCTTTGTTTCAAATGCTAAAGATCCAATCCCGGACGGGGAATAAAATCCTGTATTATAACCTTACACTTGGTCTGCAACTACAATTCTTTGACTGGTGTTTAGAACCACAGGTTCCAGAAGGCATTTCAAAGCCTTCTCACAATACTCTATAGCTACTAGAGTACTACTCCACTGAATTACCTACGCCGCTGGCCTCTGGGGACGTTGGTGGGTGACACACCGAACCCACCCATGCAAAAGGTTCCTCCCTAGACCTTATCTTTGCTCCCACACAGCTATCCAGCTCCTTACTCCCCACTTACATCTCTTCTGTCCCTTGGTCTGACCATGCTATGATATCCTTAACCCTACCACTAGGGTTCCAGAACTCCATAGCCCCACCCCAACTCTCTAGCAAATGTTGCTTCAAATCATTTGACAAGCAATCATTCTTAGATGTTTTATCACACCTTGATCTCAACAAACATCACTTAGAAAGCATGATACACATCTGGAACAACACCTTGACCAACGCTGCAACCATTCCACCACAAAAGAACAACATCACCACCCCCAACTGAACCCACGCACCCTGGTACTCACATCACACCAAAAACCTCAAACGGGAGCTTAATTGAATTTAAAGAAGATGGAGAAGATCAAAGGATGGTTTCCTTAAAGGTGAATACTCAACCAAACAGAAAGAATACTCCACACACATATAACTGCAAAAAAGAATACTGTTCTAATGTAATAAAGAAACCCCTCAACCGCCCCAGGGAACTCTTCACAATAGTCTCCTCCCTCACAAAGGATCCCACCGAAGTGACTTCATCCAATACCAATTCAAGCATATCCCCACAAGCAATAGCAGACTACCTCAACAGCAGACAATCCCAGAAAACTCACAGCCACAACAACCCCCACAACTCAACCATGACACCACCCCAGGTTCACATTTGAGAAACCTTCAAAACATTGTCAACACAAAAACTTACTGATATCATCCTTGATATCAACACCACCACCTCACTGCTAGACCCCCCCCCCCCCCCTAGATCTTGGATCAAGATACTCAGAGAGGAACTCTCTCTTAATCCAAAGAATTGTTCACACCAGAGGTGTGTGAGTGCCTATATGCTATTGGAGCTGATATTGCACCACCTTTTCTGTTACCATAGCTAGGAAGGGGATGCTTACAATGTGTCTGTAGGAGCTTGGCAAGGAATGGTTGAGTGATGGTTTCTTGAGAATTGGCCTTATTGTGTTCTGCTTTAGGTAAGGTGGAGAAAGAGGTAACATAGTGTGAGAAAGAGGTAACATAGTATATGATGGCAGATAAAGACTAATATGGTCCATCTAGTCTGCCCAGCAAGGTGGCAAGAGTAGGTGCACTTGCCGCTCTGTGCAGGTCACCCCTCCCCATGCCTTTGTTTAGAGGTGTACCCACCACTCTGTGTAGGTCACCCCTATTTGTTTAGAACATAGCATATAGGCACTAACACACCCCTGGACCCCCAACAACACAGCTTCCGACCCCTTCACAGTGTTGACACCCTCCTACCGTTCCTCTTCGATACACTAATTAAGGGGGATTGAAAAGTCACAGCAAGGATTTGTAATGGTATTCCTTGACATCATCGCCACCTTTGACTCTATTTGCCATCAAAAGCTTTTATCAAGACTCAGGGAAATAGGTCTGTACAACACTACACTGAATTTTTATTTATTTATTTTATTTATTTATTTATTTATTTACATTTCTTATATACCGCACTATTTGCGATCAGCGCGGTTTACATAAAACAAACAGTATCCGACAATAAACAAGAGTCAGGTCATTACACATCATATCTCTCTGACTGGCAACAACAAGTTAAAATTAGAACACATCTCTCAGCTCCTTTCAAGATACAGCAAGGTTTTCCCTAAGGCTCTGCCCTGTCTGCCTTGCTCTTTAACATATGTATCCAACCCATTTGTGATATCTTCAGACAGTTCAAGGTCTACTTCCACATATATGCTGACGACATCATGTTCTTCAGCCCCATCCACAAATGAGCCCCTGATTACTGAATCATCTCTGCCTGCCTCTCAGCCATTACTGATGGTCTAGCAAACCTAAAACTGGTAGTAAAAACAGCAAATCTGAAATGCTTATAATAACAAGGGACCCTCACTTTATCCCACCACCCAAGTTAACAACACACAGATCCCAGTAAAAGCTGATCCCAGTAAAAGCTGACGTCAAATATTTGGGTGTCACTCTGGACTAAGGCCTAAACATGCTGTCACATATAAAGAAAATAGCCAATATGGCGTACCTCAAGATACGCTCTCTTAAAAACCTATGCCCGCTGCTTGAGCACAATGACTTCAGAATGGTGTTTCAGGCTATCATCATACCCCATCTTTACTATGGCAACATTCTTTATCAAGGATTACCAAAGTATTCGCTGTACCCAATGCAAATGGCGCAAAACACCACAGCTAGAGTAATCGCCAGGATCTCCAGATCTCAACACATAACACCTATTCTTAAAAACCTCCATGGGCTACCAATACCACCAAGAACAAAATCAAGGTCGTCACCACAATATTTAAGATACTTCACCATCAATCAACACCTTGCCTTGAGTTCCTTATCAACAAACCACCAGTAACGAGAGCCAGAAGTCGTGCAAGTCAGAACATGCTATCAGTCCCACCACTTATGACAAAATGTACACATCACACCAGCAATACAGCCTTTACCCTTTTTGCCCCTTGAATTTGTAACTCATTACCAGAGCCCATTAGATCAGCTCTGACCTTACAAGTACTGAAAAAGAAGCTAAAGAATCTCCTCTTCATCGAACATTATGGGTCAGACACAATCACCTAAGAACGAACCTCCAAGACTCCACAACCATGCTAGAAAAATTAACTTCCAGTGTTTCCTCCCAAGTTAAGTTACCCTCCCTTAAGTTCATGTTAATCTCTATACCTAAATAAGGTTTGCTGTTTGCCCGCCCCCCCAAGTTATTGTACCCCCCCTTAAGTTCCATGTAAATCTCTGACCACAGCTCACCTGTGCTAGTCAGTCTGTGTTCTCTGCAAACTGCATTGATTCCTAGAAAAACGGTATATAAAAACTATTAAATAAATAAATAAATATTTCTTAAAACAACAACAACAAATGCACAGGAAAAGTGGAAAAATGGTGTGCATTTTGGTTTTATCCACTCCCTAAATATCACAGGTGTGGGCTCCAATTCTTACGATATGCAATCAAAACACACCTAAAAACATTCTTTTTAATCAAATGTTTCTTCAGAAAGTCTCAATATCTTAACGATATTCATAACAAATGTACTTAGCTGCAATGAATAGAGTTCAAAAGAAATAAATTTGACCATGAAGAACTCCTGAAACTCTGATATCGGCCGCATGTTGCTAGAGGCTTCATCAGGGAGAAACCAAGGGGTGCAAACCAAACATCTTTTAAATGGCTACCTGCAGAGGAAAACAATTATTTGCTGCAATCTGAAGAAGCCAGAGAACAATGAGCAGCACCTATGGGAGAGAAGCAAACACGAACACGCAGCAGCTGATTTTAGAAACAGCAGTGAATTGAAGGCTGGTCAATCTGAAACCATTTTTACCAAAGTGGCAAAAACTACCTGCAAACACGAACAACATAAAACAAGTGGGAGTAGTACTAGATTAAACAAGTCCAACATTTATTAAGACAATCAAGTCAACTGAGCAGACCTTACATGCCTGAGTGTCGGCGGGGTGTCTTCATCAAGGGTTATAGATAAAAATATAGAAACATAGAAACATAGAAATATGACGACAGAAAAAGACCACATGGCCTATCTAGTCTGTCCTTCCATAACAACTACAACAGTCCCCTTTTTACCTTTAGAGATCCTTTGTGTTTGTCCCATGCTTTTTTGAATTCAGTTACTGTCCTCATCTCTACCACCTCCACTGGGAGACTATTCCTCGGATCCACTACTCTATCCGTAAAGAAATATTTCCGCATATCACTCCTGAATCTATCTGCCTTCACCCTCATCCCATGTCCCCTTGTAGCAGAACTTGCTTTCAATTGAAAGAGGCTCTCTCCCTGAACATTTATGCCACGGAGGTATTTAAACATCTCAATCATATCACCTCTATCCCGCCTTTCCTCTAAGGTGTACATATTAAGATCCTTCAGTCTGTCCTCATATGCTTTATAATGAAGACCACTAATCATTTTAGTAGCCACCCTCTGCACTGACTCCATCCTGTTCACATTCTTTTGAAGGTGTGGTCTCCAGAATTGCACACTATACTCCAAATGAGGTCGCACCAAAGACTTATACAGAGGCATTATCACCTCCTTTTTTCTGCTAGCCATTCCTCTCCGTATGCACCCAAGCATCCTTCTAGCTTTTGCCATCACCTTTTCTACCTGTTTAGCTACTTTAAGATCATCAGACACAACCACGCCTAGGTCCCACTCTTCTTTAGTGGACAAAAGTACTTCACCCCCTATACCAGTGATGGCTAACCTTTTTGAGCCCGAGTGCCCAAACTGCCGCACAAAACCAAAGAATTTCCTCAAAGTGCCAGCACGTCATTTGCATAAGTGGTCTTATTTGCATAAATATTTGCATAATGTTACCATACACTAACTTTTAGTAAACATGTCTCTTAATGAGTGTATGGATAAAGAAAGACTAAAAGATTTCTACATTACTATAATCCAGTGCCAACCGCCAGGCACATTAGGAACTACTACAAACGCAGCCCATTTAGAACCCATAGCAAACCCGCCGTATCCTGACAGCATTACCAGGACTCACAAAGCACCATACCCTACCTATCAAAAGGCAACACTGCAAATATTAAACCAATACATTTCAGTGAATACTGGGGAAAGAGAACAAGTGGCAACGTCAAATAGGAATTTCCTCTTGTACCAAACAAAGCGCAGATGTTAATGATGCACATTTCCCAGAGCTGACATATTCCAGTTAATAAATTCAAAATAAAGAGATATCTTTCTACCTTTTGTGCATTTTTTTTCAGTTGCAATTGGTCCAGCCATTTTCTTCTGGTTTCTTCATGTTTTCTGCTAACTCTCCATCGTCTGCTGTCCATTTGTCCTTTCTTCTCTCTTCTAGTTTTTTTTTCCATTCTCTCTCTCTCTACATCTGCTTTAACATACTAATCTTTCTCCTTTTGCTCTTTCCTCATTCCTATTTCATCCACACAAATTTTACCCCTCCATCCTCAATCCCCAATTACTCTCCCAATACCTGGCCAATTGTAGATTTTTCATCCCTCCTACACAAAATATTTTTCCCCTCTCCATTTTACTCTCCCAGCCCCATCCCATTCTAATCCTCCCCCAACATCAGCTCCCTTCTAGTTCCAGTCTCACCCAGCATCCATTCCCTTCTTCAAGCCCCCCACTTCCCCTCAGCCCATTTCCATTCCAAGCCCCGTCCGCATCAGCTATTTGCATTTCAAGCCCCCCACTTCCCCTCAGCCCATTTCCATTCCAAGCCCCATCCCCAACAGCTATTTGCAGTTCAAGCCCCTTCCACTCAGCCCATTTCCAGTCCTAGCAACCCCCCAAACCCATTACCAGTCCTAGCCCCCCATAGCCCACTCCCACTGCTAATCCTACAAGACCATGTCCAGTCCTAACCTCCCCATCAGCCCACTCCCAGTCCTAATCCCCCATCACTCAATTTTTAGTTTAAGCCCCCCCAGCGCCTATCACCACTCCTAACCCCCCCAGCGCCCATCACAACTCCTTTCACCACCAGCCCAGCGCTCATCACCACTCCTAACCACCCAAGCCAGCCCAGTGCCCATCACCACTCCTAACCCCCCCAGCCAGCCCAGTGTCCATCACCACTCCTAACCCCCCCAGCCCAGCCCATCACTACTCCTAAACCCCCCACCCCAGCCCATCACTACTCCTAACACCCCCCAGCCCAGCCCAGCCCAGCCCATCACTACTCCTAACCCCCCCCAGCCCAGCCCAGCCCATCACCACTCCTAACCCCCCCGCCAGCCCATCACCACTCCTATCCCCCCACCGCCCAGCCGAGCCCATCACCACTCCTAACCCCCCCTCCAGCCCATCACCACTCCTAACCCCCCCAGCCCAGCCCAGCCCAGCCCATCACCACTCCTAACCCCCCCCAGCCCAGCCCAGCCCAGCCCAGCCCATCACCACTCCTAACCCCCACCCCCCCAGCCCAGCCCAGCCCAGGGAAAATTAAAAAAAAAAGAAAACCTGTCTACTGCCGCTGTCGGGGCCGCCGCGGCAGAATCGAGCGTGCCGCGGGGCCCCCCTGTACCCACCCGGCAGAGCCGGCCCTCCCCGTAGCAGCTCTCTCTTTGGGGCTGCAGTCAGACGCACCGGATTGCCGAGCGCGAGGGAAGAGTTCCCTCGCTGCTCTGTTAAGCACGCGGTGGCTGATGGGAATTTCCCATCAGCCCCCGCGGGCTTAACGGAGTCGCGAAAGGGAAACTCTTCCCTTCGCGCTCTGCAAGCCGGCGCGTCTGACTGTAGCTCCAAAGAGAGAGCTGCTACGGGGAGGGCAGGATCTGCCGGGTACAGGGGGGCCCCGCGGCACGCTCGATTCTGCCGCGGCGGCCCCGACAGCGGCAGCAGACAGGGTTTTTTTTTTTTTCAATTGCGGACCTTCCCGCGTGCCAGCTGCAAGGCCTTCGCGTGCCACAGCTGGCACGCGTGCCATAGGTTCGCCATCGCTGCACTATACTATATTGCTCCCTTGGATTGTTGCAGCCCAAATGCATGACCTTACATTTTTTAACATTAAATCCCAGCTGCCAAATTCTAGACCATTCTTCAAGCTTAGCTAGATCCCTCCTCATGTTATCTACCCCTTCCTGGGTGTCTACTCTATTGCAGATTTTGGTATCATCTGCAAAGAGGCAAACCTTACCTGAAAGCCCTTCCGCTATATCACTAACAAAGATGTTAAAAAGAATCGGAACAAGGACAGATCCCTGGGGCACACCACTGATAACATCCTTCTCCTCAGAGTGAGCTCCATTTACTTGTACTCTTTGTTGCCTCCCACCCAACCAATTTCTAACCCAAGCAGTAACTTTAGCGTCCATCCCTAGAGTGCTCAGTTTGTTTATAAGTCGCCTGTGAGGAACAGTGTCAAAGGCTTTACTGAAATCTAAATACACCACATCTAGGGCTCTCCCTCGGTCCAACTCCCTGGTCACCCAGTCAAAGAAATTAATCAGATTTGTCTGACAAGACCTGCCTCTGGTGAATCCATGCTGCCTTGGATCCTGTAATCCGCTGGACTCCCGAAACCTCACTATTTTCTCTTTCAGCAGCGTTTCCAATAATTTACTCACCACCGAAGTTAAACTAACCGGCCTGTAGTTTTCAACCACATCCTTATTTCCGCTTTTGTGTAAAGGCACCACATGAGCCTCTCTCCAGTCCTTTGGCACCACTCCCGACTCCAACGAGGCATTGAAAAGGTCAGTCAGTGGAGCTGCTAGAACGTCCCCAAGTTCCCTCAGTATTCTCGGGTGTATCCCATCCGGTCCCATCGCTTTGTCTACTTTAAGTTGAGATAGTTTCTCACGAACACAGTCTTTTGAAAATTGTTCAAGATGTCCTTTGCTTCTGTTCCTATTTGTGGGTGTTTTCTGAGGTCCTGCTCCTGGTTCTTCATCTGTGAACACAGAACAAAAATATTTGTTAAGCAATTCCGCTTTATCCTTATCAGCTTCTACATATTCCCCCCTGCACCCTTGAGTCTGACAATACCACTCTTGCCCTTCCTCTTCTCACTAATATATCTGAAAAATGTCTTATCCCCCCCATTTTATTGCATTGGCTATTTCCTCCTCCTTTTTAATCTTTGCCTTCTTGACTACTTTGCTAGCTTCTCTAAGTTTTTCCAAATACAGAGGCCTGTCTTCCTCTCTCTGTGATCTCTTGTATTTCATGAAGGCCTCCCTCTTTTTCTTCACTTTTTCAGCTACTTCTTTCAAAAACCATAGCGGTCTCCTTTTACTTTTACCTTTATTTACCATTTTAACAAAAAGGTTGGTTGCCCTTAAAATATCCCCTTTCAGTTTTTCCCACTGTTTTTCTACATCCCTCAGCTGTTCCCATCCAACTAACGACTCCCTGAGGTATTGGCCCATCTTCGCAAAGTTAGTTTTCCTAAAGTCTAAGATCCTCACCTTTGAATGGATTCTAACAGCCCTAGTCCTAATACTGAACCACACCATCTGGTGATCACTGGATGCAAAATGATCTCCCACTACAACATCAGAAACACTTTCACCATTGGTAAGCACCAAGTCCAGTATGGCCCCTTCACGTGTGGGGTCTGTTACCAATTGCCTGAATAGTTCTCCCTGTAGAGAATCCAGGATCTCCTTACTTCTAGATGATACTGCAGCAGGAATGTGCCAATCAACATCTGGCATATTAAAATCTCCTATCAGTAGCACTTCCCCTTTCCTAGCAATGCTGCGCATGTCTTCAATTAACTCTCTGTCCACCTCTTCCTCTTGTGAGGGAGGTCTGTATATCACACCAATGTAAATAGATTTCTCTTTCCCTCTTTCTAGTTTAACCCACAATGCCTCCCCTCTCCCTTTTAATATATGTTTCAATATCCAACCAACCGTTATTAAGAGCAACATGTTTTTTGACAGCTTGGTGTATTTTCTGGTATGAAAATGGCTTTTTTAGCCCCTCTTTTTATCCATTAAGGTGACTATTCTGAAGACTTGGTGGTCGGCTATTAAAAAATGTTTTCATCCATTCCCCGATGAAGGTGTCCTACCGAAGCGTGGCCACATAGGGTCGGTTCAGTTTACTTCATTGCCTTCATTTTGGATTTGTTTTATTTGTTACTACTCCCGCTTGTTTTGTGCTGTATGTCCATTTTCACCAAGTACTATGCCCGTGACAGAAAAGAATCTAGGTAAGCAGGGGATGCTTAAAGAAATTGCTGGCATTTTGAGCACATTGAGTTTCTTTGATCTTTTTAACATTTGCCGCAGAATAGTGCGTCAGACAAACTTGCACAGGGCAAAAGAATATGTGATGCATCAATTTAAAACTGATCTCACTGAACTCACATTCTCTTTGATGTGATGTGTCGTGTCCTATTATAGCAATTCAGAAAGTGCTCCATGCTAAGACCCTTTAACCCTCAAGTTGCTGTTTTGCAGGATGTTGTGCTAATACCTTGCTGGATGTATTTGTTAGAAATATGTAACTTTCAGAGATAGAAACAAGAATATTTTAGCCAGTTCATTAAAGGGGTAATGATCCAAATTCCCAGTGTTGCTGCTGCACCAATAATCCAATCACTTTGACTGTTACCGAATAAACATTTACCCATGGGTAATGTTCCTGCGTTCTGTGGTTAATTTTTTAAAAACAGAAACCCATGTATGTTTCTCTCCAGCAACACCACCTGCTTTTATCCACACATGGGTTGTGTAATATTCAAACCCCCTACTTCCATGCCTTTGAACATTACCTTCTCTATATTAATCTAATATAGTGAACCATTATAGGATTGAACTTTTGGAGAAAAGCATCAGCACACAGAAGGCTGCTCACTAAAGCGTGGCCACTGAGGCTAACCTTAGCACGGGCTACTGTGCACAGTAATTGCTGCTGTCTTGTTATATTTATTGGGGCCAGTTCACTAATCCATGCATGCTAACTCATGGCAACGTTGGCACGACCCATATTAGCACTAGCACAGGTCCCTTTTGTGTATTTGTAGTTTGGTTTTATTTATGTATCAATTTATTAGGCTTTATGAAGACATTCACCCAAGGTCATTTCCAACAGGTGCATGGAAATAGACAACTTCCATTGTAGTAGAAACATAACAATAGCAAAATGGCCCCATGTAAGCATAATAGACAATTAGAACAGTGTGAGGCACTTGGGACACATAAATATATTTAAGCACTCTTGTAATTCCTAAGAGGAGCATACCTTCTGGGCAATGCTTGAAACGGAATCTGACATGCTCAGTCCCTAAAACTGCCCATTTATCAAAATACCTGGATTCATTGCCCACTACTGTGAGGAAGAGGGAACTCTTT
This sequence comes from Ichthyophis bannanicus, assembly GCA_033557465.1. Taxonomy (NCBI): domain Eukaryota; kingdom Metazoa; phylum Chordata; class Amphibia; order Gymnophiona; family Ichthyophiidae; genus Ichthyophis; species Ichthyophis bannanicus. The sequence continues at coordinate 750,300,154 of CM066032.1, forward strand.
GGGGATATTCTAAGTCTTTTCCTGAAAGTCTTCCATGGTCAGCGCTCAGTTTGAATTACATAGCTATCTATGATGGTGTGTGATTGCTAATATTCATGCATGAAATATGAAAAAGCTAATAGCTTCATCTACTCTCTCTATTTCCAAAATTGTACATGACGTGAGTTGGTCATATGCATGTTATAGTAAACACACATGAAAGCCCATTCTAAGGGTATGTTAATATCAGAACTGAGACATGACAATTAAAATATGCCAAATTCCATCAGTGTTTTGCGGGACGGGGGCAGTGTGTGTGTGTGTGGGGGGGGGGGGTTTGAGGTGCACACTCTGGTAGTCATGCTTCCAGACCTAGGTGCTGCATTTCCCATATCTGGATCTATTGGGGCTGGAGTTTGGGGGCCTGTGCTTAAAGTTCCATTACTTTCTATGGTGACTGAGTCTGGGAATGCAATGGGGAATGTTTCTTGAAAGTGAGGTGGTGAGGAGGAGGTTTCTGGTCAGACATCTCAGGTAGCCATGCTCCAGGACCGGGGGACTTTAGTTTGTGTATCTGGGTCTCTTGGGGGCAGAGCTGGGGGGCCAGAGGTTCCTTCATTGTGTCCTCAGTCAGTGATTCACAGAAAGAGGTGTGTGGGAAAGGGATGGGGGGTTGTGGGGTGATATGGCTCTGAAAAAGCCAGGGATCTGGGTCGGCCAAATGGTTACCTCTTTGTTGGCCTCTGGGGATGTGCAGGAGGGTCCTCACCCCCCCCCCCCCCGTTGCCTTCCATGGGGCCCTCCATTTCTATGGAGGGAGGTGGAGTGGGGTGGGATCTGCTGCTACTGTGTTGGATGGGGTGAGATGGGCTCACAGGGGTGGAAGGAGGGTGAGAGGATATCTGTTGGTGGTGGGGTGAGTGGTGGGACTGCAGGGGAGGTACCCTTGGCTTCCTCCCTCCTCACAGGGTTGGAGGAGACTGGTGAAAGTATCTGGGCCCTCTCCCCTATAGCCCAGATGTTGGGTCTGGCTCCTGAGGCCATGGTGGAGATTGCTCCTGCCCCTCTGCCTCCCCGGGCTCCTGAAGGGGGGCCCAGGAGGAGGACGGGTGGTGGTGTCCGCTCCAGAGTGGCTGCTGGGGGGAAAAGGTCTGGTGGGGAGTAAACTCTTCTGGCAGCATTGGGGGTTCCTTGGGGGGTCACCAATGGTAGGTCCTTTGCAGACGCCCTGCAGAGTACTGGAGGAAGGTCGGTGGGTTTGGTGATGGTGGGTTTGGAGGTGAGAAAGGACTTGGGGTGGGATGAGAGGTTCATCAGGGATGAAGAGTGAGTCCCGGTACTGAAATATAGTCCAGTTCCAGTGGGTCAGGGAGGGTTCCCCTCCTGCTTGTGAGGTAGTTCTACAGATGCTTCTGGGGCTGGGATTTCTCCGAGAGGACCTTTATGCTTTCATCCATCTGGCCTCTTCTGTCGAGTATGATGCTAGTTTTCATCTCCGAAGGGGGATGGAGGTCTGGGAGAAATTCCAAGGGCAGAAGGGGAAAGGGGAGTGGACGAATTTTCGCGTTCTGCCTGTGACACAGCAGGGGGTAGTGCCCATTACGCTCTTAATGTGTAATGAATCCTTGCCAATTCAGGACCTGGTTTTCTGGATCTAATTTCTCAACAAACAGGGGTGTCCTACACGGAGCGGGGGTTCACTCCTAAACAAAGACATGGGGAGGAGTGACCTGCACGGAGCGGCAGGTGCACCTACTCTTGCCATCTTACTGGGCAGACTAGATGGACCGTACTGGTCTTTATCTGCCATCATTTACTATGTTACTATTTGGTATGCAGACCTTTTCACAGCTCTGTCCAAGGTTTTGGACCCTCTGGGTGTGGGATGGTTCATGGAAAGGTAGTCTCCGTTTGTATCAGGAGGGAAACGTGGTGCAGTATGTCCCATCCGCAGGCTTTACTGGTTGCGATCGGTTTCTGTGCCACTATCCTGGGCAGCTGCAGGAATGTCACTGGTGTGGGTCATTCAGGCACTTCAGTATGTTGTGCCCCTTCAGGGTGTGGCAGTTGAGAGCATGCAACTCCATTCAGTGCAATATCTATGGGGAGTTGGGTCACCTCTTCAGCTGCTGTCCCTCTGCGTACCACAATGGGGCATGGAGTGGACCTTCATCCCTGCCTTGGGAGATAGCAGTTCAGCTGGTGAGGTCTCTGACCCCTATGGACCACTCCTGTGGGCCCCCCTGTGCAGACCTCTGCGCCTGAGGAGGAGGTTTCAAAGGTTTGGGGGGAGGTGTCAGGGCTTGGGGGGTCTGGGATTCCAGGTGTAGGGTCTTCAGGGCAGGGGATAATGGAAGGGGATGGGTGGACTACAGTCCCAGGGAAGAAGTCCCGCTCCAAAAAGAAGCATCCCCCCCTCTGTGGAGGAGGGGGAAGTAGTTCTGGATTTGAACCGCTTCTCCTTTTTGGGGCTGGAGGAGGATGAGGCTTCTGGTGAGGAGGGGCTGCCAATAGAGGCAAGTGTGCCAGTGAAGGAGTCTAGGGGTGGTTGGAGAGGGCTCTGTTTCTCTCCCCCATCCCCGTAAGCAGACCACCAAGCACTCCCATTGCTGCCAGCGGTCTCTGTAGCTGGTGGTGGTGTTAGAGTGACTGCAAGAGGAGGGAATGGGCCAGGATTCCCCTTCCGAGGCTCCTCTCCAGATTGGCCTGTGAATGCTGTTTCTTCATCTGCACCCCCGTCTTTGGGGAGGTTGCGTGTGTGTCTATGTCTTTGTCTGGAAAGGGGGATGGGTCTGTGTCGGAGGTGGGTCTGTATCGGGGGGGACTTGTGGTTTTGGTGGTGGACACTGTGGAGGCCAGTCCTCCTGATCGTGGGTTGGTCTCCGCTGCTCTGTCCAGAAATGAACCGGTCACTATGACAGCTTTTCCCGGTTGTCCCAGTGACCCTAGTACCTCTTGGGCCGATCAGATGGAGGCGGCTGAGCTTTGTGAGATTGTTAAGATATCCCCGGAGGGGATGGTGTCCTTTGGGGTCTCTAAGTAGGAGGGTGGAGATACTGGGGAGCATCTCAGGAAGAGGAAGGAGGATCTGCACTTGGTTTCTTAATGGTTGCTTCTGCTGCGTTCTCGTGTGCCACTCTCAATGTGGCCAGCATTTTGAGTAACCGGCTCAGTTTTTGGCATACGACTTTTTGTCCACAAGTGGGTTCGATACTGCTTTCTTGCAAGAGACCAGCCTCACCTCCCTTGCTAGCCTACATAAGACAAAGCAGGATTGGAGTTAGGGTCCTTCTTATTGGTCTCTTGCGGCTGAGCCCTATGCAGGGGCTGCTGCTTTGTTCAGTTCATTTGCATTCCAAGTGCAGTACGTGTGGAAATTGGAGCAGAGACAGAGTCTCTTCCTGGATAGCTCCTATGGAATCCTCTGATTTTGTTTCCTGGTGGTTTATGGTCCCCAGTTTAAGTATGCTCAGTAGTCCTTGTTTCAGGCTATCCAGCCATACTTATGCACCTCATATTTGGTGATCCTTGCCGATGATTTTAACACCACCACACAAGGGCAGAATTGAGGGGGTGACTGTTTTCCAGCTGGTTATGATGGCCTTTTTTTGGCCGAAATGACCCAAGCAGCAGGACTGGAGGATTGCTACTTTCATTGCTTTCCTCTCTCTCAGGATATTTCACCTACTACTACTGGGGGTCCTGTTGAAGCCGCATTGATCATATCTATGTGAGTTGCCGGGTGGAGTGTTCCCCTCCGCATTTGCAGGCAGTGGAATTCTCGGACCCTTAGGTCCTATCTGTCTCCTTCAATGACTCTTCAAACTTCAGCAAGGGCCTTGGTCTCTGGAGACTGAATGTGGGCCCGTTGTCCTATTCAGCTGTGGTTCAGGAGTTTGGAGGGTTTCTCGCAGATCAGGAGCCCTTGTTGTGTGCCTTTTCATCTCGAGGGGCATGGTGGGAGAGATTAAGGGCCGGGTCCGGAGGTTTTTCTTCTCCAAGGATGCCTCCTTGGTGCTGTCCAGGTATATCTCTTACTCTGGTCTCCAGAGGGAACTGGTGTCCCAAGGAAGTGTGCAGGGTTCAGACCTGACTCTGCAGCCTGCAGTATGATTGCTATGCTTCTCTTTGCTTTGAGCGCATCTATGGTAAGGTGCGGTCTCCAGATCCTCTTCAGAATTGCCAGGAGAGGGTCAAGCAAAGGGAGATAGTAGCCCTGTGGAACTCTGGGAGCACCCTGCACACCTCCAAGGAGGCCATTTTGAGACTGGTTGTGGACTATTTCTCTGATCTTTTTGAAGACCACCCGGTGGATTTTGATTATCTGGGTTTCTCCTCAGAGTATTTGGATGTGGTACAGATGCAGTTGGATGCTCTGGCTGCTCCTCTGCAGCACGTGGCAGTGGATCAGGTGATTCGTGGCCTGGCTGGGGGAAAGGTGCCTGGGCCTGAAGGACTTCCTGTGGAGTTTTATCAGAGCTTTTTGTCTTGGCTGGCCCCCTTTTTGACCTTCCTGTTTCAGGAGATCATGGAGGAGGGAGTCTTCCCCGGTCATTCTGGAAGTCGGTTCTCCTGCTGCTGTCCAAGGGGAAGGATGACAACTCCCTGGACCAGTGGCAGCCACTTTCTCTCTTGAACATGGACCGGAAGATCTTAGTCAAATGTTTGGCCAATCGATTGGTGGAGGTGACAGGTACAGTCCTGTCACCTTCCCAGTTTTATTCCATTCGGGGAAGAGGAGTTCTGGATGCTGCTGTGTTGGTCTGGGAGTTGGTGGAGCAGGGGCAGCGGGACCACTGGTTGGTTTCCCTGGATCAGTCAAAAGCCTTCAATGAAGAGAGCCAACCATAGCTGTGGATGGTGCTCCTCTTCTATGGACTTCTTGCAGCATTTGTGACCTTTCTGCAGTTTTTTTTACTGGGGGGGGGGAGCTTACCATTTGTGAATTGGTGGCTCAGATGACCTTTTTGGGTCATCTCAGGGGTATGGCAGGGGCGCCCTTTGAGTCCCCTGCTGTATGCCTTCTCAGTTGAGCCCCTCCTGAGGAATCTGTCCTCAGCTGGGCTATGGAGTTTGGGGGCTCCTGATTCTCCACCTGAATGAGATGTGGCCTATGCCACCGATGTCTCAGTTTATTTGGTCGAAACCAGGGAGATGGCTGTGTTACAGAAAGCCCTAGGGGAGTACTCAGCAGTATTCCTGTCTGTTATTAACCACAGCAAGTGCCAAACACTGTGATTGGGACCTGCCGGGTCCACCCACCGTCCTGCGCAAACTTTCCTCCTCCTCAGGCTGAGGTCCGTATCCTCACTCACCTTCGGTTTGGAAAATTGTGTGCTGGAAACTGGGATAGGCACCTGGAGGGTGCACAGTAGTGGGTGCAGCACTGGAAGGGGTGGAGGTGCACCCTTGAGGAGAAGGTTCATCTCCTTAAGGTGTTGCCTGTGTCTTAGTATGCATCTGTGTCCTCCGTCTTTTTTCCATTTTTATGGGGGGAACCACCTGAACCTGGTCCAGTGCAACATTGCTTGTCTGGCAAGGGCTCAGGGCAGTTTGAGGATGGTGCACCTGACTGTTTTCTTTTCTGTCTTGTGTTTACATTTTCACCTGAGGAGATTGTGTGAGGGGGGTCCTAGTGGCTGTCCTCCTTTTGAGCCTGGTTTCTGTGATTTTAGGCACAGTGGGAGGGGACATCCGTGGTACCTGTGGTAGGCAGAGAGAATGTGGTGGCCTCACCCTATGTGTTGTTGATGGTAGAGCTCATCCGTCATGGGGGGGGGGGGGGTGACTGTTGCTCTGGTCCGGTCCCTGGACCACTAAAGGTTGTACTGGATGATGCTTGCCACATTCTTTTCACTGAGGCTGACTGTGAGGGATTGCCCCACACCAGTGTATCAGCAGGGACTTTGGCTTCTGACTGCACGTAACTGCCCAAGAAATTCCGGGATCTGGCATGGTTGTCATTCTGTGGTTGCCTGTATGTCAGGGCTAACCTGAAATACAGCTGCCCATGGGCAGAATGTGGAGGGCAGTTGGAAACAATGGACCATTTCCTGACACAGTGCTCATTTAACACCTGGGCCTGTCGTCGCATCTCCTCTGCTGTCCGCATCCATTGCCTTTCCCACTTGTCATACACAGAATGGGTCTATGGGGTCCGTGCCTTTCCCTCAAGACAGGACCCTGAGACCCTGTTTATTATCACTGCCATTGTTTGGTACTAGTTTGGCATTGTTTGGCAGGCCAGGTGTCAGGTTTCTGTGTGGGCAAAGGCCCTACTCCTTGACTTGATGGTGTGGGACATTTTGGAGGAAATGTCTCACTTGGCAGAATGCAAAAGGGGGATGTATGCGATCCACCACTGGGAGAGCTTTTGGCACCATCTCACCCTCCATCCCCCTTGAGACTCTAGGTTGGATAATTTCCCTCTGCTCTCTTTTCCTTTCCCTCCCTTTGGGTTTGTGATTTTTGTTTGATGCGTTTGTACTGTATTTTTTTATTTATGTGATTTTGCTCTTGCATATGGATTGTTGATATTGTAATGTATTTTGTTTTAGTTTTTTGGTGGAATTTATGTGTGTCTTTGTTGCTTGTTGAATAAACTTGACATTTCCATCTCCAATAGAGTATATTAAAATTGCTGCAGTTAAAAAGCTCGTAGTTAGATCTTGGGATTGAGCTGGCAGTTCGCTGTGAGGCAAGCTACTGCCTGTCCCAGTCCCTGCCTCTTGGCGCTTTCTCAATGCTCTTGACTGAGTGTCCTCGGGGCCTGAAGTGTTTACTTTGAAAAAATTAGAGTGTTCTAAGCAGACCGGTTGCCTGACTACTTCAGCTAGGAATAATGAAATAGGACTATGCTTTGTGAGAGATAGTGAGTGATAGCTACCTCATATGACCCTATTAGGCGGCTGCCTAGGGTGTTAAGATTTAAGTTGCCTTTGATACAAAAAGAGTCTTGTAGTCAAGCGGTAAGGCAAAAATAATATTAGGGCTTTATTCCCTGCCCTGATGGGATATTCCTGGGATACAACAAACAATATGAAACAAAAGAACTGTTGCACAGAAAAATATCTTCTTTCCTTCAGGCACCATCAGCTGGTTGCTTTGCACACGTTCAACATAAAGATACAATATCGTCAGATAAACAAATTGTACAATCCATGGGCACAGGGTCAGAATTATAGCTGCTGTTCTCCCACTGCATTAACTCAGAGTCACTTACGATTGCATATGGGTCACACTCTTCACAGCTGCTGTCTTCCTTAAAACTCTCCTGTGAGTCATGGGCTAGCTTTTCTAGAAAGGGCTCTTTAAATCCAGGGCTCTGAACGCCTGGTATATTAAAAGCTTCCTTCTGGCTTTCCCTTCTTCTCCACGCTGGTGGAATTACTGTATAACTTTCAGTATCAAAGTTACTTCTGGTGCCATGCCCTTGCCTTTCAAACCAAACAGAACTTCTTGCCTTTTCTTTAGCAAAACTAGGTTCCCACCTCTTAGCTGTGGCTCTGTCTCTTATATCTGGGCTTCTGGCTGCTCTCTCCTGGGCTCTCCAACTACCAGGAATCCTAGCAGGGTCCTGGGCACGGTGCTGGTTGTTTCCTGCTCTGCTGCCACACCTACTGCTTCCTTCCCTCAGTGGATTTCCTCCAGCATGACGTGTGTTCACTGGATGCTGGCTTAGTCCTCCCAGGTCGCTGCCCCTACTGGCCTTCCCTGGTTCTACCCTGCAGCTTTTATCCTTGTTCTCTTTGCATGCTGCCTGGGTTTCTGAGAACAGGTGTTCCTGATTAGCCTTCCTGCTTCTAGCTACGTCAGGACTAGTGCAAGGACATTTTACTCTAATGCCTTTTTGCTTTTCTTGTGCTGAGTTTGTTTGCTGCTCAGCTAATTCTACATGTGCTGAGTTTGTCTGCTGCTCAGCTAATTCTGAGGTAAGTTCCTTACTTTCCCCTAACTTCATGGGCTCTGTACCGTCTGCTGTGTCACATATCCCCCCCCCTTAAGATATTACGGGATGGGGAACGGCCGTTCTCACAGCACGGAATCCTAGATAAAGCATCGGCGTTCTGATGCAATTTGCCCGCCCTATGCTGTACAGAAAAATTGAACGCCTGCAATGCCAAATGCCAGCGTGTGAGGCGAGCGTTCTGATTCCGCATAGTACCCAACCATTTTAAAGGGGCACGATCAGTTATCAGTATAAAGTGACAGCCTGTAAGATAGAACCTAAGTGCCTCAATCGCCCACTTAATGGCCAGGCATTCCCTTTCCACGGTTGAGTAGTTGCCTTCTGCCCTGGACAACTTCCTACTCAGATACATGACGGGGTGTTCTGCACCCTCAAATTCTTGGGAGAGGACTGCTCCCAACCCTGACTCTGAGGCATCTGTTTGTAAGATAAAAGGCCGCTTGAAATCTACTCCATATAGCACCGGGGCCTGACATAGTTTTCTCTTTAACAGTGCGAATGCCCCCTCCGCTTCCGGTGTCCACTTCAAATTATTGGGAGCGTTTTTCCTTAACATATTGGTTAGGACAGTACTGTCTTCTGCGAACCGGGGTAGGAACCGCCGGTAATAACCTATAAGCCCTAAGAAACTTCAGAGTTGTTTCTTATTCACCGGTTGTTGAAAGTTTTGCACACTTTCTATCTTACTGAGCAGAGGTCGGACCGTTCCCTTCCCAACCATATGCCCTAAATACTGGACTTCTGTTCCAGTGAACAGACATTTCCCAGGGTTTAAAGTCAACCCTGCCTGCCGTAGGGCCTTCAGAATGGCTTCCACCCTGGGGAGGTGTTGTGCCCAGGTGGTGCTGTGGATGACAATGTCATCCATATATGCCACTGCGTAGTTTTGATGGGGACGTAAAACCTGGTCAACGAGCCTCTGGCACGTCGCTGCTGCCCCATGCAGCCCGAACGGCATACGCCGGAACTGAAATAACCCCAGAGGAGTGCTGAAAGCGGTTTTGGGTCTAGAGGCCCGGGTCAACGGTATCTGCCAATATCCTTTGGTAAGGTCAAGGGTGGTCAGATACCGTGCCTGCCCTAGCCGGTCCAGCAACTCCTCGATACGCGGCATGGGGTAGGCGTCGAAGAGGGAGATGGCGTTAACCTGCCTAAAGTCAATGCAGAAACGCAAGCTGCCATCGGGCTTGGGCACCAGGACTACTGGGCTACACCACGGGCTCTTGGACTCTTCTATTACGCCCATGTGTAACATCTCCTGCACTTGTGATATAACCTCCTTCCTACGAGCCTCCGGCAGGCGATAAGGCCTTTGCCGCACTACTTTCCCGGGAGGGGTGAGAATTTCATGGGCCACAAGGCCGGTTTCTCCCGGCATGGGTGTGAGGACATCCCTAAATCGCGTAAGCAATTGGACTAACTGGTGCCGCTGTTGTAGTGACAGTTCCGGGCCTATTCTTGGAGAGGGATCCTCTCTACAGTCCATGACCTGGGGACCCAGATCATCCTCCATCCTCTCTTCCGAGGTGGCGGTCATTCCCTTCACCTCCCTCGACCCGGTGGAACCGAACCCGCCTCCTCCCCAGCTGGTAGGCGTCAATAGGGGTACCTCTTTTAGCTCTGGAAACCCAATCCGCTCACAAATAAGCTGGACCACCCTGTCCCCCACTTTAAGCTCAAAATCTCGCTCCCCGAAATTAAAAAGCAAAATTTTGACCTCTCCCCTGTAGTCAGGGTCTATAATCCCTGCCCCATCATCGATAAAATGTTTGGAGGCCAGTCCAGAACGGGGGCGATTCGTCCATAACAACCTGTCGGCACTTGTATTTGTAATCCTGTATCTATCAGGGCTTTTCCCCTCTTGGGCACTACCCTATCTACTGCACTAAAGAGATCGTACCCCGCAGCTGCCGCGGTCGCTCTTTGTGGGCTCTGGGCGTTTGGGGATGTCTTGCAGAATTTTAACACAAAGCCCTCCTTACCACAGGTTTTTGCTTTCATCTGGTTTTCCACATTTGGGCTTGTCTTTTTAGGCTTCGCAAATAGTGGCTCAGGAATTAAGGTCACCATAGCTTCTCCCCTTCCACTGTCCTCCTGTTCAGGCTTCTTTCCCCTTTCTACCTTCATGGGACCTCCTTGTGGACCCTCCTCTGCCCGACCATCACCCTCCTCTAGGGGATCAACCTGGTCTTCTGTAACTTGGGCTGGGGATTCAACCGAGGGTCTATCCCCTTCTGCTGCCACACCTACTGCTTCCTTCCCTCAGTGGATTTCCTCCAGCATGACGTGTGTTCACTGGATGCTGGCTTAGTCCTCCCAGGTCACTGCCCCTACTGGCCTTCCCTGGTTCTACCCTGCAGCTTTTATCCTTGTTCTCTTTGCATGCTGCCTGGGTTTCTGAGAACAGGTGTTCCTGATTAGCCTTCCTGCTTCTAGCTACGTCAGGACTAGTGCAAGGACTTTTTACTCTAATGCCTTTTTGCTTTTCTTGTGCTGAGTTTGTTTGCTGCTCAGCTAATTCTACATGTGCTGAGTTTGTCTGCTGCTCAGCTAATTCTGAGGTAAGTTCCTTACTTTCCCCTAACTCCATGGGCTCTGTACCGTCTGCTGTGTCACAGCTTCTATTTTGTTGGTTTTCAGAACTGTGATTAAGAGGGACATCCGGGGGCATTCGTATTGTGCCGCTAGAGGTGAAATTCTTGGACTAACGCAAAACGAACCAAAGCAAAAGAATTTTCCAAGAATGTTTTCATTAATCGAGAATGAAAGTTGGAGGTTCCCCTATTTCCCTTTCTTCCCTTTTCCCCTCTCTGGCCTTTTCACATACCTGGAACTCCTTCCGTCCAATTACAACCACTGAACTCTCTAGGCCCTTGTCTCATCCCACAAAACAACCTGCCCACTTGATCCTATTCCCTCTCATTGGATACTAGAGCCCTCTCTTACCCTCCTTCACTTCATTCTTCACATAGTTAATTGAAGTTTATCCTTGGGCCTCTTCCCCACTACCTGGAAAAATGTGATCATCCGTCCCATTCTGAAAAACCCATCCCTTGATCCTTCCATCCCTGCACCCTGTATCCAACTTTCCTTTTCTTTCTAAGATCCTGGAAAAACTTGTTTTCTCACAACAATCAACCCACCTCAATGCCACCTTTGCCCTTCACCCCTGCCAATCTGGATTTAGAACTGGCCATAGCATGGAAACCATCCTCCTCTCCTTCTTGAACGAGCTCCATCAGTCAATTGAACAGGGTGATTTCTCTCTCACGGTGTCTCTGGATCTGTCCTCAGTCTTTGACTTAGTTGACCCCTCCACATTCCTCTCTCGTCTTCATGACCTCAGGATTCATGAAACTGTACATCACTGGTATCGTTCTTTTCTTTCTACTCGCACTTTTTCTGTCCAGATTAGCTCCACAACCTCTCCAGTAACCACCTTTTCCTATGGTGTCCCCCAGGGCTCTTAACTGACTCCCCTCCTTTTCAACATTTTCCTTGTCCCACTTGCCTTTATCATTCAACAGTCTGGGATCTCTGGATACTACTACACCAATGACATCATTCTTCTGTTCCGTGCCAACTCTCTCACTCCCGATCTAACCCCGCTAAACACCTGCCTTTCTCGCGTTTCCTCCTGGCTAAACAGCAACTACTTATACATTAATCCATCAAAATCTGTCACCATTTAGTTTACTTTCAGTGCCCCTGGCCTCCACTAGCCCCCACCTTGTCTGGTACTCCGATATCCCTCGTGACATCACTTAGGTACCTTGGAGTAACTCTGGACTCCTCCCTTACTTTCCACCAACATATCACCTCGCCTGTCCATCGCTTCTTTGCCTCTCTGCCAAATTCGTGCAGTTCAATCACTCCTCTCCCTCCCATCACTGACTATACTTGTTATGTCACTCATCATATCTAGACTCGACTATTGTAATGTTACTCTAGCAGGCTTGCCCCAATATCAACTCTGCCGATTACAGCTTATTCAAAACACTGCAGCTGGCCTCCTTACTCGCTCCTCCCATTCAGATCACGTCACCCCTCTACTTATGCACCTAAACTGGCTTCCCCTTAAATCCAGGTTCACATTCGAGATTCTCATTATTGTCAACAAGGTCATCCATTACTGGTACTCCTCAATACCTTTCAGATCTCATTCACCTGCATGCTTCCCCACGCCTGCTCTAAACCATTCATGCAAACTATCTCTCTCTTCCCTACCCTGCATACGCATGCCACGAGCTCACCCACCACTCTGCATTCTTCTTTTTGGGTCCCGCACGCTGGAACTCACTGCCAGCCACTCTTCGCACCGAATTGTCTTTTCAAAAATTCAAAACCATGCTCAAAACCCATCTCTTCCACCTTGCATTTGACCTTCCCTTCCCCCACCCCTGACTACCCTTCCCTCTCCCCTGCCTGGCCTATCTCCTCATTCTATATCTAACATTGTGCCTGTTCTTATACTTCCTAACCCTAGTCTTCTGCGCACTCTTTTCTTTCTCTTTCCTGTCTACCAATGGCCTTCCATTCTATTTTCTGCTTGCAGCCTAACTTGATTTTTGTAAACCGCCCTGATGCTGCTGCTCCCCTGGAATCCCGTCCCTGCAAGAGGGTGGGGCCCCCCATCCCTGGAGCGACTGTCAACCGGGGCTGACTGTGCTCTTGCACCCTGACCACATTGTGCCACTGGGCAGGGAAGCCCATGCTGGATGCCAGGGGTCCACGGTGACTTCGGTGATCCACCTGACCAGTCTTGAAACACAGACCAAGGAGTCTAATGCATATGCTAGTTTGAGGACCCTCGCGGAAACCCTGCAGGGCAATGAAGGTCAGGGACAGCACACGTCAGCTGAGATGGAATCCTGCTGCTTTCTCTGGTGTGATGGTGGGCGCACCACCAGCGCATCTTGACCGCCCCATTGGGGAGGTGGAGCATGAGCTCTTGCGATAGGAACCAAAAGATGGTGAACTATGCCTGGGCAGGTTGAAGCTAGGGAAAACTCTGGTGGAGGTTTTCAATGGTCCTGATGTGCAAATAGGTCATCCGACTTGAGTATAGGAGCAAAAGACTAATCAAACCATCTAGGAGCTGGTTTCCTCTGAAATTTCCCTCAGGATAGCTGCTCTTTAGTTAGAGGTTTTATCCGGTAAAGCAAATGATTAGAGGTCTTGGGATGTAATAGTCTCAATCTATTCTCAAACTTTAAATGGGTAAAATGCCCAGCTCACTGGCATGGAGCCAGGCATGGAACGTGAGCGCCCAGTGGGCCATGTTTGGTAAGCAGAACTGGCGCTGCGGGATGAACTGAATGCCTGGTTAAGGCGCCAAATGCTGACATTCATCAGACCCCAGAAAAGGTGTTGGATGATATAGACAGCAGGACAGTGGCCATGGAAGTTGGAACCCACTAAGGAGTGTGTAACAACTCATCTGCCAAATCAACTAGCCCTAAAAATGGATGGCACTGGCGCATCAGGCCCATACCCGGCCATCACCTGCCATGGGAGAGAGCCATAGGGGCTAAGTCTTGACAAATAGGAGGGCCACTGCAGTGGGCACAGAAGCCTGGGGTGAGGGTCTGGGTGATGCCGCCATAGGTGCAGATCTTGATGGTAATAGCAAATATTCAAACAAGAGTTTTGAAGGCCAAAATGGAGAAGGGTTCCATGTGAACGGTGGTTGAACATGGATCAGTCAGTCCTAAGAGACAGACGAGCGCCGTTCAGAAGGGACGGGCGATGGCCTCCATTGCCCTCGGCTGATCAAAAGGGAGTTAGACTCAGATCCCCAGACCCAGAGTGTGGAGACAGGCAACGCAACGCATCCAGTGCAGTAAGCGGCCGATCCCAGAAAAGCTGGTGGGAGCCCCGGGAGAGTTCTCTTTTGTTTGTGACGGGCAGGGTGCCCTGGAATGGGTTCACCCCGAGAGAAGAGCCTGGGCCTTGGAAAGTGTTGCGGTTCCGGCGGCATCCAGTGAGCTCTTGCTGGTCCTTGAAAATCCAGGGGAGAGGGTGTAAATCTTGTGCCGGGCTATCCCATATCTGCAGCAGGTCTCCAAGATGAACAGACTCTGGCTTCTTAGAACAATGTAGATAAGGGAGATCGGCAGGTCTGATCCGTAACTTTGGGATAAGGATTGGCTCTAAGGGTGGGTTGGTTGTGCTGGGGTGCGAAGCGGGGCTGGGCACGCACCACAACTGAATGAGGCATGCTGCTGATCCCCTCCTCTCATGGGGCAGGGCAGTGTGGCAGAAGCTGTGATTCTGGATGTGAGCCGGGCCCTTCCTCTGGATCACTCCAGCTGCTGTGGGCATCTCTCTGGGAGGTGCCATGGACGGGCTGGCGTCCCACCTCGGCTGGCACCTAGAAGCTGACTTAGAACTGATGCGGACTGAGGGAATCTGGGGAGAAACCATACATCTGCATAAAAGTTTTATTGATTATTTCCTTTCCTTTGAAAATGACTGTGCATTCCTCAGACCTCAACAAGTTAAGCACTAACAGCTCTACACTAAAATTAAGAGCAGAGGAGACTTAGCATATTTTATACCCAGAGCAGATTCTTTTTAACACCCCCTTCCTCTATATGCCAAAATTATTTTTCAGTAATAATCATGAAATGAAACGAATAATAATAATGACCAGAAAAGAAACGTCTGCAAAAGGTCTGATTTAGGGAACTACTATATCCAATGATTCGTTCTTTAGTTTTAAAACAAACAATTAGCAATTAAAAAAGAATAATAAATATCAGGCCCGATATTTAACGGTGGCAGTTAAGCAATCTAACATGGCTAGCCGCTGCCGCTGCCGCTGAACTCTAAACCCATATATTCAATGCCAAGGCCATATCCAGGCTCCGGCATTGGATACTGGGTTGCTGGATTGCCAGGAAAGTAACTGGGCAGCAGCGATATTGAGCCACTGCCCCTTTAACCTCTGCAGTGAAAGTTAGGCCAGCCTTTACTGCGTCTGAATTTTGCCGCATGTTGGTGACTGGGCAGTGGCTCAATATCGCTGCTGTCTCGTTATCGGCGGGTGCTGCCCCTGGGATACCTCTGGCATGCTCCAGTGCTAACCGGTTAGCACTGGGGCATGCAGCAGCAGCAGCAGCTCCCACGGATATTCAGCAGCGTGAACCGTGTTAGTGTCGCTGAATATCCCGCTAAGCAGCATTTACACGGTTTGAGGGTCTGCAAACCATGCAAATGCCTTTGGCTATCCCTCTGCTTCAATTTTAAAGATGTTATTCAAATTTAGTAAAATATTTCATGTATGAACTAAAATTTGCATTTACCAAACAAAAATATTACAACTCACAGTTCGCACTCCGTTTCACTGTTTTAAATTTTAAATGCAAATGAAAACTCCAAGTGGTCACAGAGAATGACAGCAGTGAAGTAACCCATGTTCTGTTTCTTCATCTTTACAATCACGGTGCTATCATTTATTTCAGATCTACTCTTTAAACGCAGGAGTATGTAGTACCACAGGGATTGGATCCCCAGAGCACCTCCGCTCCCTGCACCTTTCATGGGACTGCCACCACCCCCTCACCTGGCTGTCGGTCAGGTAGATAAACATTAAGGAGGAGAACTCTTGCCTGAATCGGTGAGATCCCCTGAGCACTGTTCCCTCTAAGCTGTGCGCGTGTGCGCGCGCACACACCTCGCTGAGGAAGCGCACATACTTTACAACAGAGCGCACAAAAATTACGGTTCTGATTCTGATAGAAAACAACACAGATGTCTTAAAATTTAAAAGTTGTTATGTATTTACGGTTTTCACAAGTTCTACAATATTTTCTAGTGCAATCAATGTGGTGTACATACTGTATTCTGATGTGTAGTCAAATTTTAAAGTATATAACTCCGAGTGTCATTATGTGGCGCACAAAAATTTAACCTTCCTTCAAAAGCTGCACAGCTGATATTTTATGCACACACAGCCTACAGAAAATTAGAGGGAACATTGCCCCTGAGTCTCTCCCGGTGCTGATATTGGCTGTGCCAGCAGCAGCCACCAGGCTCAGGCTGCCACTGGGCACTCTGCTTTGAAGTGAGCTGAGCACTAGAGCCGTGCAGCCCTGATCCCTCCCTGCTCTCCTCCCCTTACCCCACTTGCTGGAAGATGGCCGACTGCAGCATGCTGCTGGTTGGAGACATGAACTGCATCTGAAGCGACTATGAAAGATTCTGAACAATTCTGAACTTACCGTCGAAAGAAACACATGTAGCTGAGTTGGAGTGTGGTGGGGGCTGATTGTATAACTGGGAGTTCTCCAAATTAACTTCCAAATAGAATATAGTAACATAGTAACATAGTAAATGACGGCAGATAAAGACCAGTATGGTCCATCTAGTCTGCCCAGTACGATGTCAAGAGTAGGTACACCTGCCGCTCTGTGCAGGCCCCCCATCCCCATGTCTTTGTTTAGGGGTGATCCCACCACTCCTTGCAGGACACCCCTATTTGTTAAGGAATTAGATGGTTCAGATTATTTTGATATTTTCTTGTTGCTGTAAAGGGATCCACTGTGTCTGTCCACGCCCTTTTGAACTCCGTCACCGTATTTGCCCCCACCACTTCCATCGGGAGGGCATTCCAAGCATCCACCACCCTTTCAGTGAAAAGTATATATATATATTTATATAAGAATATAATGCTTATTAAAGGATAAGTAATAAAAATGTACTATTTTGAAGCTTACATATGTATTATTAAAACTCAACAATGACCGCAGCAATTGTTTAGAAGTTAGACCAACAAAAGAGTTTTTTTGGGGAGGAGTATTTTATCACTGACATTGTGATAATAAAAAGCAGACTGACTTTTAGTTGGTTTTATTGTTTTTAAATTCTCTACAGACAATGCACCTCCTTATTGTTTGCAGCCAGGACAGACCACTCCCACCGTCTCGCCCCTTTATATGCCACTGCTCTGCCTTCTACCTAATTTTAGCTGAAATTTATAAGAAATGTTTCTTCCTGAGATAATTTTGGCAGTAATTACAGTGGTCAACGGCCTGGTTTCTGAGTGGACAGTCTGATTTTTCAGCTAGGTGCACAGTGTCTAGTTACAAGGGTTAACTGGACATTATGCTGTCTGGTCAAGCATGATTACCAAACGGAACATCACAAAGCCTGGAATCTTTTCCTTATCTCTCTCCTTTTTGGCTCCCTGCAGCTTCTCTAGTTGCAGGTGATGCTCCGCCCCTTCCCACAACATTCATTGATTTCCTCTTTGAACTGCATAGGATTCCCTAGGCACAGAGAAGCATGCGGTTCAAATGAAAAATCTGTGAAGCATGCAAGGGTTGGGGGTGTGTGAAGTTAGAGCAAGCATAGAGGAACTGCAGAAAGCAGCACTGACTATTGACGCTGGAAAGAAGAGGTGAGAGGGAAAAAGAAGCACAAATAAACTCCAGCATTAGGGGAAGTGTGGGGTCTCTTGGACTGAAAAGAGGGTGCTAGCTGGCAGAGAGGTAAGTACCAGATAAAGAAGGGGAAATAGAGGGAGACTTAATGGAAAGGGGGAAAAGGGGTGGTTGATGAAGCAACAAGGGGTGAGAAGGGGTCCCTGATGAGAGAAATGGGTGTGCCTGATGGGGATGGTGAGTATAGAAAGAGGAAAAAGGGAGAGAAGGGGTGCCTAATGGGAAGGGGGGGGGGGAATGGGGAGGGTGCCTGGTGGAGGAAGGGGGGGGGGGGCGTAAGAGATGCATGGTGGGCAAGGAGGGTAGAAAGGGACACAGATGGAAGGAGGATGGTGGAAAAGCATATTGACGGGAGAGGAGGGGTTCCCAATGTTTATTTAACTTTGTTTATTTTTATGTTTTAGATCGTTTGCTTGGTGAGGTGGTTTAGAAATATATTAAATAATTATGTTCCTAAGAAAACTGGCTTGTAGTACATGCCCTAACTGACTTAATAAAACACTCAATTTTAAAATACAGAAATTTAATCAGTTCTGACCCAAAGAATTTTCTTATCCTCCAAGATTCAGAGAATTTCTCAGGAGGTAAGTAGTGCAGTTTTCTTCCCAGCCCTGTTGGTATTCCTTCAAGACTGAAAATCTTTGAGCTCTGGTTAACCTATTCATATCTGTGCTTCTAAGGCAATCTCTTAATTTCCTTGGTGATTCACACTGCCCTTGGCTTGATAGAGGGAGCCTTTCAAGTTGCCTCTTTTGATCTATCACTTGGCTTTAACACTGATTTAAAACAATTTCACAGTTCTCTTGCTTCCTGACTGGAAGGTTTCTTTCTAAAAGGTCTCTAGAAAACACTTTGGGCCCGTTATTGAATTGAGCTGGCTATGCATCACTACAGCGCATAGCCATCCCCGCCAATCTCTAACCCCAGATAGTCAATGCCAGGGTCATATGCGGTGCAATATCACCACTACCCAGTTAGTAACTGTCACCACTTCTGTTCCACCCTGGAATGCCCACGACATGCCCCGATGGTAAGCTGATAGCATTGGGGCATGTAGGGGAGATAATTGGGGACATTCAGCAGCAGTAACCATGTTAGTACTGTTGAATATCCAATTCAATGGCATTTACATGGTTTACAGGTCTGTAAACTGTGTAAATGCCTTTCGAATATCAGGCCCTTTATCTCTATGTGCTCAAAGAATTTTTTATTCTACTCTCTCTGTTAAGATACTGTAGATCCTAACTGGGCTTTAATGTAACTGGACACTGACTTGTTATAGTAAATGCTAACTGGCTTTAATTTAATTGAAAGCTGACTTGTGCCCCAACTGACTTAACAAAGCTGAATTTTAAAATACACAGATTCTATCAGTTTGGACCCAAAGAATTCCCTTATTCCCAAGATTCAGAGAATTTCTCAAGAGTAAGTATTTACAAGTGTAGCTTTCTTCCCAGCAGGAGCAGCCCTCTTGGTAGTCCTTCAAGATTAGTGCAGTTGGGGTGCCTACTACCTGGCTCTATCATTAGGCAGAGTTTGGCCTCAAGCAGCAAAGTGTTGACTGAGGCAAAAAAAACGCCTCCAAAACACCCCAGCAGTGCCACCTCACTCTGCCTTTTTTAAAAAATAAACGTATTTGGATGACTGCCTGCTGCTGCTGCAGTCGCCATTTCTCCCAAGTCTGCAATAGCAGCGGCATCACCCCCACCCCCTCCTGCCGCTGCTCCAGACAGGGTAACATAGTAACATAGTAAATGATGGCAGATAAAGACCAGCATGGTCCATCTAGTCTGCCCAGCATGATGGCAAGAGTAGGTGCACCTGCCGTTCCGTGCAGGCCACCCCTCCCCATGTCCCTGTTTAGGGGTGAACCCACCACTCCATGCAGGACACCCCTGTTTGTTGAGAAATTAGATGGTTCAGTTTACTTTGATTTTATCCTGTTGCTGTAAAGGGATCCACTGTGTCTGTCCCATGCCATTTTGAATGCCGTCACTGTCTTTGCCCCCACCTCTTCCATCGGGAGGGCATTCCAAGCATCCACCACCCTTTCTGTGAAAAAGTATTTCCTGACATTGCCTTTCAATTTACCACCTTGCAGCTTCCTGTTATGCCGTCTAGTTTTACAGCTTCCCCGTCTGTGGAAGAGGTTTGTTTGTTCATTATTTCCCTTTAAGTATTTAAAGGTCTGAATCATATCTCCCCTGTGTGGTGACAGCAGGTTTTCAGTTTAAAAAACCAACAACATGGGATCGTCTCGACCCCAGCACGTTTGTCAAGCCATGCTGGTCCTGCCCCTCTCTGATGTAAAATGTGTCGGGGGGGGGGGGAGGGGGTGGAACCATCTGAGCCTTTAGAGCGCTGGAGTCAAAGACCCCAATGCTTTTGCGCCGCCGCTGCTGCTGAGAGAGGGGGCAGGCGGGGGCTGGGAGGAATAGCTGAAAGGTGAAGAGCAGATGCTGGATGTCTGGAGGAGTGGATGGGGAGGTAAACGACTGATGCTGCACATGTGGGGAGGGGGCGATGAGGAGAAAGTGCAGATGCGGGACATGTTGGTGGAGGGGACATGAGGAGAAAGGGTTGTTGGGGGAAAGATGAGGAAAAGTCGATGCTGGACTTGGGGTGGGGGGGGGGGGAAGAAATGAGAAAGAGCCAATGCTGGACATGAAAGGGGGGGATGCTGGGCATAGGGGGAGAGAGAAGATAGGTTGAAATGCTAGACAGGGAGGAGAGGTAGGAGAGAAAGATGCAAAAGGCTGGACATGGAGTGTGGGGAAAAGCAGAGGGGAGATGCTGGACACATGAAGAGAGGAAGAAGGATATACATGGGGGAGAAATAGGGAAAGAGAATGGTGGGCATGGTGGGGTGAGAATAAGGGGATGAGGTGCTTAATGGAGGAGAGAGAGGAGGTTGAGACACTGGAGAAGGGAGGAGAGAAGTGGAGTTATGCTGGATGCTGGGGAAGGAAGAGAGCAAGGGGAATTAGTGAAAGACTGGGGAATAAGAAGCTGGGGAAGGGGAGAGAGATAGGGAAGGAAAGGACTGTGTTAAGGGTTGAAAATTGGTAGATGCAGTAATGAGGGGGGACTGAGGACTGGATGGTAAGGAGGAGGAGTAAAATCTGAGTTGATAGAGAGAGAGAGACAAATAAATGGAAGAAAGCTGAAAGGAAAAGATCAATGTCAGAGTTGCAAGGAGGTGAAAAATACAGGAGGGGAGAGAAGTAGCAGATGGGCTGGAGACCTTAGAAAGTGATTTAAGAGAAGATAGAAGAAAGTAGAAACCAGAGACTGAGATCAACATGATTAGACAATAAAATGGCCAGTCAACAAAGGTAGAAAAATGAATTTTATTTTCAATTTAGTGATTGGAATATATCAGTCTGGAATTTACATGTTCTGTCTTTATATTTTGCATAGTACAGGGGCCTATGCATCTCTTTTTATTTCCCTGATGCTGTACTGCATGCAGGGGTGTAACCAAGGGTGGGCCATGCCCCCTCCCCTTTAGCATCAGATCCATCCAGTAAGCGGCAGCAGAACAGTCAAATGAGAGGATAACTGGAGGCAGTATGAATATTCACACTGCTTTTTGCCCACCCATGTTAATCCCAGGCCCCACCAAAATATCAGTCCTGGCTACGCCACTGATGCAGAGTCTGGGTACTTGGGGTTTCAGTTTAATTTTTGTCTGCATATGTTTGAGGGGATATTTAGAGACTGCGGCTAGTGCTGATAAAGCAGCTAGCCATTGCTGGTGAACTTTGAACCTAGATATTCAATGCCAAGGCCATATCTGTCCACTGATATTTAATATCCAGGTTGGCTGGTACCCCATTTCAAGTTACTTTCAACAGTTCTCCCTCTGATTCTGGACAGAATCACTACACATGAATGATAGCTCAAACATATCCAAGTCCAAAATAAATAGATAAATAAATAATAAATGGAGACATGTATCGATAAATAAAATACATCTTCTGCCACAGCGGGAAATGCCTTCCACTTCACTTCACTTCAGAGTCCTAGGCACATCTGGTCCATGGGTAAACTTCATCTTGATGGTTGGAAGAAGTCTTTATAGATATATAATCCATTTGACAATATAGAAAAAGGATTACAAGCATCCTGAAAATTAATCAACACTATGTGACGTTGTTTGCCCTTGAAAGGGCTCGATAAGAATGCGTACAGAGAGCAAAGCTCTACCAATTATTCTTGCAAGCAAAATTTGAAAGCAGTGGCCAACTGCTTCTTATAGATCTTTTAGAAGTTCAGAGGTTTGCACCCACATCATCTGCCACCGGTGATAACTCCAAGTTCTTCAGCAGCATCTCCTTTCACCCTGAGCTGCACTATGCAGATCTTGGACAGAGAGTGTCAGTAACCGTCCACCTAGGCATCATGGCTGCACATACATCTTTCTGTAGCATTGCTGGAATCACTGATCTTTGCTCCAATCTGGCTTGCAGTAGCATTGCTGACTTCCTTTCATTCACAGAAGTCGTCGTCTTCAGCCTATAAGACTCAGTGCATATAATATATAATTTGCAGAATGAAAGCTCACTATAACAGCATTCTTCTGATTCCCCACAATGGCAAACATGCACAACTATTAATGGCAATATAGAATTACTGAACATAATTATTTTATCTAATCTAATGTTAATTAATTACAATATATCTACTGCTAGCACTAAATTATTACAACTTATTTATTTATTTTATTTATTTATTTATTTATTTATTTATTTAACATTTTTATATACCGCACTATTCATCATCAGCGCGGTTTACATAGAACTACAAAACATCAGATAAGATAAGATACATATATCTGTTTTTACATGTAACAGGAAGAAAAACTTGGAAAACAGGGGTAATAGAGACCGAGATAGCTTGCAATATACTTCTATTTTACATCTACATTCTTTAATTTTTATCTTTATCTATCATATTAAAGTTAGGCCACATACCCTGTAGTTATCTGTGTTACGCTGGACAATTTCTAGAGGTGGGGACGATCGAGCCCTTTGAAAACCTCAAGGAAGAATTTTTATTGAGAAATTCGGATTATTATTATTATGTTCAGGTGGCCAATTATATCCAAAAGAAAATCATCCTGGGATTAAGGGAGGAAGTAGTACCAATCGAAAGGTTGTTTTTGAGAGATAAGATAAAGGGAATCATCACTCAACTATACGACATTATGGATACGTCTAAGGGAGAAAAGAATCATTTTAAAAAATGGGAAGCAGACCTGGGCCTACTATTGACGGAGTGGACTTGGGCTGCGATCTTTGCCCAGAGATATAAAGGGCTATTGGCCAGTAACTTAATAGAACATAATTATAAGATCATCTGCAGGTGGTATGTGACACCAGATATGATTCAAAAAATGTACGGAAATACCAACGGACTATGTTGGCGTGAGTGTGAAGCTAGAGGAGCATTCCTCCATATATGGTGGTCATGTCCAAAGATATAAGAGTTTTGGAATGATGTGTTCCAAGCTTTGGATAAGATTTTGGGGAAGAAAATAGGGCCTAACCCCGTGATGGCTTTAATGGGAATCCATAGAAGAGGGGTGAAAAGAGAGGAAGGAAGCTTTATTAATTTGGGCTGTTTGGTGGCCCACTTGGAAATAGCTAAAAGGTAGAGGCAGTTATCCCCGCCAATGGTGGGAGAGTGGGAAAGAGGGGTGAACCATATGTACTTGATGAGTAAGCTGACAGCCCTGAAACAAGAGAAAATGGTGTAGTTTGAGAGGATATGGTCCAAATATTCTACCTGACTTGATGAAGGTTTAACTGTGAAAGTTTAGGAGGGAGTAGAGATGAATCAATGTACCAATGTGTAAATAAGCATGTAAGGGAGGGGTAGGAGGGTGAGTAGGGGCAGGTGGCAGCTGGGAGGGTGGGAGGGTGATTATAAAAAATTAAAAGGGGGAAAATAATGTCAAGGGCGAAAGGACAACAACTGTTAATCTGAGCAGTGGTTAACTGTCAAGGGGAGAGAGAGGAATAATGTCTGGAAATTGTCTGAATGGTTATACCACTTTGATGTATATTCCTTTGACAAAATAAAAAATATAAAGTTAGGCCACATACTAATAGACACACTTCTATAGTCAGGTGTACAACTGTACAAGGTATAATTAATCTTATTTCTTAAGGGGTAACAAATATCAAAACATAACTGACAGTTTATAGCAATTAAATTAAACTCATTTCAATTGTTTACTAAAAATTCTTAGGCAAGCTCTCTTATCTTAAGTAATGGTTTGACTCACATTATTTTGAATATTAGCAGTAATATCACTATCTGATTAACATAGACATCTCAGCTCACAAAGGAAGGAAATCAGGATACAAAGGAACAAATACAAGGTCATTACATAAACAGAATTGTGCTTAAGAAATTTTCAAAATCAGAATTTAAACTAATTAGAAATTCAAATGTCATGTTTACAGCCTCTCTTTGTTTACATTTTATTTAGCACAAACAGCTTAATAATACAAGATTGATTAATCTCTTGCACAGAGAAATTTATTTACACCTTGAATCTATCTCAATCGGTGATACTAATTTAGTTAATCAGTCTTGGCATTTGTTTTACCTATTCCACTTGTAACAGGGCATTTTCTACACACTTCCTTAATAACACCAGCTCTGCATGGGTCATTTCATAATAACAAACTGAAATACACATCATGAGAATTTAAAATCCAATTGACTCATGCAGGTGGCTGAAAAATAGACTGGGACATTGCTATTCTAATCTCTTACACTTTCATGAATGAGATGTATATCTGGATTTTCAATTAATCTAATAGAAAAAGAAAACATTACAATACACATTTATCACCTTGGTTTAATTACTTAACTTACTTGTCAGAATAAAATTGTATCATTTGTTATTTGTTACTTGTAAAAGCTAAATCCCTAATGTAAAGATTTTTCTTTAATAGTATATGTATCACTACACTTCTTGCACAATAACAAACAAAAATAACTGATATCAACAAACTATCAAATCTTCATGACAAGTGTTGTCACATAAATGCACTTGATAACCTGCACCCCCAGAATGAATTCACTGTATGCCTCTCTTTTTTAATTTTATTTTTCTTTTAACTCTTTGTTTAAATTAAATATACATGCTTTGACTTTGACATGCAATTAATTTTTCACCTGTATCTGCATTTCCTTCAAACAGTCTTTATTATATCAGGCAAAGTCACACAACTTATAAAGATATCTAAATATATTAAAATGTTATCACACATTGAAGATCTTTCCAATCATTCACAACAATTAAAATATTTACTCTATTCTTACTCTGCAGATATAAGAAGCTCTAAGAGGTCCTATTTGCATTTGAATTCAACAAGCACATTTTCTTTTAACTAGGATACGCTCACACATCATGAATCAAACTTATTTCCTCCCCCCCCCCCCCATCACACTTGTCAAATCCAGGATCCCTAAAATAATCTTAAATATTTTTTTTATACTGCGCTCTTTAGAATCAGTGCGGTTTACATGTATACTAACAGGTACTTTTTATTCCCTTGTCCTCGAAGGGCTCACAATCTAAGTGTACCTGAGGCAATGGAGTGTTAAGTGGCTTGCCCAAGGCCACAAGGAGTGGCCATGGGACTAGAGACCCCAGTCCCTCTGGCCTGAGGTTGCTTGTCCCCATGTGGGAATTGAACCCCTGGCCTTCTGGCCTGCGGTAACCTGTCTCAATCACTGAGCCACTCCTCCCTCCTTAAATAACATATCAATCATGCGTATTTATTTCTACTGCTGCCAATTGGAATCAAAAATTGTTCTTTCTTTTATAGATGGGAATTAGATACATTATGCTTTTCTGTAACTGTAAACATTTATCTCCAGGAACAAGCAGGAATGAGTCCTCACATATGGGTACGTCGGAACCGACGGAGCCTGCGCGGGAAAGCTCCCCAGCTTCCCAGAAAGGAAGCTTTTGGGGCCTCCCACAGCGCATGCGCGCTGCCTTCCCGCCTTCCTGACCAACTCTCTTCAGTTCTTCTTTTTCCGCGGAGCCAGCAGGTCGTGTTCCTGTCACCGCTGAAGAAATAGTTATTTTAATTTGTTTCTTTGACCGCGTGTCTGCCTTCCCCGATTCCAGACCGGTACCGCCGGTCCTTTTTTCGTTTATTTAAAAAAAAATAATAATAATAATTACTTTTTCTACACTCGGTGTATTTTTTCTGTGAGGCCTCTAGGCCTTCTCAGGTCTCCCTCATGGAAAAACCAGCTTCTGGTTTTAAAAAATGCACTAAGTGTACCGGTACTATTTCAGTTACAGACACCCATGAGTGGTGTCTTAAATGTTTGGGGCCTGACCATTCCATTCCGGATTGTCCATCCTGCTCTCTGATGTCCAAAAGGGGCTTACAGAACAGAGCAGCTAAATTTCATATGCTGTTTTCTACCGATACTCCAGCATCAACATCCTCCAGGTCTTCTTCTCCTGATGGATCTCAGGTAACCAAACATTCTTCGGGCAAGTCCTCAAAAGGCAAATCTCCCTCTAAGCAGCGAGAGGCCCTTGCAATTGATCCTGAGGACTCTGCCCCAGCCAAACAACCCCGGCGGGAAGCTCCAGCTTCCAAAGCTCCTCCTATGGGGTTACAGGTAGACATCGATGGCACGGCCTCGACCGATCTCCTGTTAGACTGCTCTGGGGTACCGGCTAACACCGGTACCAACTTCCAGGCAGTTGTGGCGGCTATGGGTACTACGATACAATCCATGCAGCAGGCCTTACTGACTTTCATTAATGCTGCACCTCCATCGGTACCGCGACAATCGGTTCCGACTCCGATTCCGGTACCGCAACCGATACCGGTACCCCGAGCATCTACTTCCAGTAGCATGCCGGTTCCGGTCTCCGGTTCCGGAGCTTTCTTCGATACCGCTCCGATACCCGGTACGCCAGATGTCGGTACCGATCGGTACGCATATCGATCTCTGGAAGCAAATAGACGATACTTTGAATCCTCTGTAGATTCTGATACATCAGATGATTCTGCTGACGTCTCTTTTACTCTTCCTGAGGAGCCCTCTTCTCCAAAAAAGAGAATGTCTCCTCCAGAGGATTTGTCCTTTCAAGACTTCATTACTGAAGTAGCTAAAGGACTCTCCATATCTGTATCCTCTGAAAAGGAACCTAGAGCAAAAAAATTAGATATTTTAGGATACTCTAAGGTTCCCAAAGAGGCAGCCACCTTACCCATACATGAAATTCTTCAAGAACACATGATGGATTTGTGGGAGGCTCCTCTCACCCTATCTCCACATTCTCGACGTTTGGACACCATGTATTGGGTTCCCCCTTCTCCTGGTTTTCAAAAAACTCAGCTTCCTCACCACTCTATTGTGGTGAAGTCTGCTATGAAAAAGATAAAGAGTACCAAAAGACACTCTTCTACCCCTCCAGGAAGAGAATGTAGGACTCTGGATGCTTTTGGGAGAAAAATCTTCCAAGCTAGCATGCTTATTGCCAGAATCAATTCATACAGCCTCTATATGGGCATGTTTTTGAAAGAGATTGCATTAAAGATACGTCAGTTTCTCCCCTTTATCCCAGAGGATAAACAAGAGGAATTCCTTCTTTTCCTAAGCACACTCAAGATGTTTCAAAGTTCTCCAACAGAGCAGCCTTTGACTCTTTTGAGGGGGCAAGCAGAGCCTCTGGCATAGCCATAGCTGCTCGCAGACTGGCTTGGCTCCAGGCCTCTGATTTGGAACCCTGGGTACAAGAAGGCTTGGGCAATCTGCCCTGTACAGGTGAAAATCTGTTTGGCAAAGAGTGGCAAATCAAAGCCACTCAAATGGATGCAGAGAATGCTGCTTTAGATAGACTTTCTAAGTCTACCTCTACCCCTGCCAACAAAAAACCTTTTAAGAAAACTTTCTATAAAAAGACCAGATTTTCCACAAATACTAGCCAGCAATCTTCCCAAGTTCGCTTTGCTCCTAAGCGTCAGCAAACTAAACAGGCCAGAACAAAGGCTACAGGGGCTGCTACAATCCAGCAGTCCCAACCTCCTCAGGGTTTTTGACTTGATTCTAGAGAACTTAACCTTTCTGGCTCTGCAACAGCCAGAACCTCTCACCATTCCAGGAAGGTTGGCTCATTTTGCTCCCAGATGGGAACAAATCACATCAGAACCATGGACCCTCTCTATTATCAGAGAGGGCTACAAACTACATTTCTCCAGCCTTCCTCCCAATACCATGGTGAGACAATTCAATTCTCCCCCATCTCTCCTGTACCTGTTGGGCCAAGAGGTGACCACTCTTCTCGCCCAAAAGGCAATAGAAGAGGTTCCTCTTCCTCAACAAGGGTCAGGTTTCTACTCCCCTTATTTTCTCATTCCCAAGAAAACAGGGGGGTACAGACCCATTCTGGATCTCAGAGAATTGAACAAATTCCTATACAAAGAGAAATTCAAAATGCTTTCTCTAGGTACTCTCCTTCCATACCTACAGAGTCAGGACTGGCTTTGTTCTCTAGATCTCAAGGATGCGTACACACATATACTCATCCATCCATCCCACAGAAAATTCCTACGGTTTCTGTTCCAGGGACAACATTTCCAATACAGAGTACTCCCCTTCGGTCTAGCCTCTGCTCCAAGGGTATTTACCAAATGCATGGCAATAGTAGCTGCATTTCTACGCACTCTGGGGATCTTTGTCTTCCCGTACCTGGACGACTGGCTCATCCGAGCTCCATCTCAGTCCGAGGCTCAGACTTCCCTGGACCACACCAGACGCATACTGCAGTATCTGGGACTTGTCATCAATCTGCCAAAGTCTCAACTCACCCCTACTCGATCCCTAGAATTCATAGGGGCCTGGCTAGATACTACCACTGCAAGGGCCTATCTTCCTCAGACCCGTTGCCACCGTCTAGTGCACTTGGCCTCTCAAATTCAGTCCAGAAGCCACTTGACTGCCAGAGAGATGCTACAACTGCTAGGCCACATGGCATCCACAGTACATGTGGTGCCCTATGCTCGCCTACATATGAGAGCAGCTCAATGGACCTTGTCCACCCAGTGGACCCAAGCATCAGGAGCTCTCTCAGACCAAATAGCAACCTCGAAACGTCTTTTTTGGTCTGTCCAATGGTGGATATCCACTCAAAATCTGTTGTTGGGGGCCCCCTTCCAACCTTTGTTACCCCAAGCAACTCTCACTACAGATGCCTCCCAAACAGGTTGGGGAGCTCATCTCCAAGACCTCTCCACTCAGGGCATTTGGTCTCCACAGGAGACCACCCTTCATATCAACCTTTTGGAGCTGCGAGCAATTTTCCTTGCTCTCAAGGTCTTTCATACCCTCCTCATCAACATGACAGTCCTTGTTCATACTGACAATCAAGTAGCCATGTTCTACATAAACAAACAAGGAGGGACTGGCTCTCTGTCGCTTTGCAACGAAGCTCTAAAACTGTGGGCCTTCGCCAGAGAGCATCGGATCCATCTCCTGGCAGTGTACCTCCCAGGAATCCAAAACTCTTGGGCAGACAGACTCAGTCGAGTTCTGCTTCCACACGAATGGTCCCTGCACATGGATCAGGTACTCAGAATCTTTCAGGAATGGGGGACCCCGGACATAGACCTCTTTGCAAGTCCGTACAATGCCAAACTTCCCCGGTTCTGTTCCAGAATTCCGTGTCAGGGAGCTCAGGCCAAGGATGCCTTCCTCCTTCATTGGGGTCAGGCCTTCCTATATGCCTTTCCACCCATTCCCTTGATTCCCAAAACTCTATTCAAACTTCAGAGGGATCAAGGATCCATGATCCTCATAGCTCCACGCTGGCCACGCCAAGTGTGGTACCCTCTACTTCTGCATCTCTCCCAGACACCCTCCCTGGATCTGGGAGCTGCTCCAGACCTTCTGTCTCAAGAGGAGGGGACTTTGTGGCACCCAAACCCCAAGTCCCTTCACCTCAGAGCTTGGTTACTGAAGGCCTAGACCTTCAAGACTTGGATCTTTCTCAACAGGTGAAGGATGTCCTCCATGCATCGAGGAAACCTTCCACCAGGCGTTCTTATGCTTTTAAATGGAAAAGATTTTCACTTTGGTGTGCTGACAAAGGTCTTAACCCTCTAGCACTACCTTTGACTTCTTTACTCGAATATCTCCTGCATCTTTCCAATGCAGAACTTAAAACCAATTCTGTAAGGGTCCATTTGAGTGCTATTGCAGCATCTCTTCAGCCTATCAATGGACAATCTGTTTCCTCTCATCCTCTTATTACAAGATTCATGAGAGGTCTGACTTTAACTAAACCTCCCATTCGGCCTCCTCCGGTGGCATGGGACTTAAACGTAGTTCTTGGTCAGCTTATGAAGCCACCCTTTGAACCCTTAGCCACTACCTCCTTAAAATTCCTTTCCTGGAAAGTCATTTTCCTTATTGCAATCACTTCTGCTCGCCGCATCAGTGAACTGCAGGCTTTAGTGGCTAATCCACCTTATACAAGGTTCCATCATGATAAGGTAGTCCTTAGGACAAATCCCCACTTTATGCCTAAAGTGGTCTCACCTTTTCATCTTAATCAAGAGGTATATCTACCTGTCTTTTTTCCAGCTCCTCATGCATCAAATGCAGAGAGGAACCTTCATACTCTAGACTGTAAAAGAGCTCTTGCCTTTTACTTCCATAGGACACAGCAACATCGAAAGTCTTCTCAACTTTTTGTTGCCTTTGATCCTTCTCATTTAGGACTTCCAGTCTCAAAAAGAACACTGTCCAATTGGATTGCTCAGTGTATTTCTTTTGCTTATCAGAGTATGAACCTTTCTCTGGAAGGCCATGTCACAGCTCACAATGTCAGAGCCATGGCCACGTCTATGGCTCATCTTCATTCTGTATCCATTGATCAGATCTGTCGAGCAGCCACCTGGGCCTCGGTTCATACCTTCACAGCCCATTACTGCTTGGACAAGGACTCCCACCGGGATGCCTTGTTTGGTCAGGCTGTCCTCAGACACCTGTTCCATTCTTAAACAACTCCTGCCCTCCGTCCCTTAATGGATGCCTGAGATCCATAGGAAGACGAGGAACCTTTCAGGGTCTCATACCCTTGGGGATCTCCCAGGCATCTTAGCTGGGGAGTCCCCATATGTGAGGACTCATTCCTGCTTGTTCCTGGAGATAGCACAGTTACTTACCTGTAACAGGTGATCTCTGGGAACAGCAGGAATTAGTCCTCACAACCCACCCACCTCCCCTAGGAGTTGTATCTCTCTCTCTCTTTCCTTTCCTCTCTCTATTGTCTCAGCTTTAAACTCGAACTGAAGAGAGTTGGTCAGGAAGGCGGGAAGGCAGCGCGCATGCGCTGTGGGAGGCCCCAAAAGCTTCCTTTCTGGGAAGCTGGGGAGCTTTCCCGCGCAGGCTCCATCGGTTCCGACGTACCCATATGTGAGGACTAATTCCTGCTGTTCCCAGAGATCACCTGTTACAGGTAAGTAACTGTGCTTTTTAACCAAGGTACGTCGGACACGGTGCTGCTGTTCCCCCCAAGCCACCACCCCCATTCCCCTCCCCCCCTGCAATAACCACACAACAATCATATTGGGATTCAACTGATCGCAGATTTAATAACATTTGATGTTATCCAACAACTATTCCAACAACAAACTTCATAACATCCAGTCAGCGGAAGAGTGCCTCACCAGCCGTAGTAGCAAGGTGACTTCAATTCTGCTTCCGCTGCGGGCAGGCCCACAGCAATCTTAAATACCCCTCATCTTCCGGCTTCACCATATTATTAGCAAAAGCCCCCAGGGGTTGTCTGGGTCGGGGGTACCCCACCCCTGCCCTAAGTATTGCCTCCGGCTCCTGACCCCAGAAACCTCCGGGATCCCACCCCCCCTCCAGGTGCAACACCCCCTTTTCCTAATCCACAACCCCCCCCCCCCCCAATAAGGGTGGGAGGGCGGGGTGCCAGCCACACTCCTCTTCCCCACTCGCTGAGCAAGGTCTGCCTTCTTGCCAACCCCCGGTGCTTAAACCTACCTCCTGGCCCTACCTGCTCCTCCATTGGCTCCCGCACCGCTCAATCATGCCGCGGGAGCCATTCCATTTAAATAATACCTTCCTCCTCTCCCATCATGCCTCCTCACCTCCAGCCTCCCATGCCTCGGGACCACGCACCGCGCCGACCCCCTGGTTATCTGCAGCCGCCAGGTACGCGGCCCCGCGGCCTTTTCTTTAACCGAGGTACATCGGACGCGGTGCTCCTGTTCCCCCCAAGCCACCACCCCCCATTCACCTCCCCCCCTACAATAACCACACAACAATCATATTGGGATTCAACTGATCGCAGCTTTAATAACATTTGATGTTATCCAACTATTCCAACAACAAACTTCATAACATCCAGTCAGCGGAAGAGTGCCTCACCAGCCGTAGTAGCAAGGTGACTTCAATTCCGCTTCCGCCGCGGGCAGGCCCACAGCAATCTTAAATACCCCTCATCTTCCGGCTTCGCCATGTTATTAGCAAAAGCCCCCAGGGGTTGTCCGGGTTGGGGGTACCCCACCCCCACCCTAAGTATTGCCTCCGGCGCCGGACCCTGGAAACCTCCGGGATCCTGCCACCAGCTCGGGTGCCGCCCCCCCCCCAACACCAAGCTGCAACCAGCAAACATCCCGCTGCATAACATATTCCAAGGCCTCCTGCCAATCGTTAAGAAGCAAGTCTACTGCCACCGGGGATAAGTGAACTTCATCTTGCCTGTACAAGCCCGTACACTCCACCTCCACCCAGGGATGCATGATTTAGTAACCCCCATGCTCACACACCCAGAGTCCGATCTGGTGATTGATCTTAGTTAATCCCCATGCCCACCACTGCTGGTCCCGGCAGGCTGGCCTTGGAATAATATCCGACCACAATAAAATTAGATCCTTTAAACATTTGAAACACTTCTCCAAATCCATTTTTTCTGCTCTGATCAATTGCTTACACATCCAAGAACCAAGATCGTTGCCTCCCAAATGTAGCAATATCATTGAAGGCAACCCCTTCTCACGCCCGTGGTGCCGTAGCAAAGGCAAAAGCTGTGTCCAACGAAGACCGCACTCGCCCAGCCATAAGACGGTCACTTCCGTAGCATCCAGTACGATATTAGGCCCCACTGGCCGAACTGCCTCATGTTGACCAGCCCAATGAACAAATGAATGGCCGATCAGCCAGCAAATATGCGGACTCTGTCTTCCATCTGCAAAGAAAATTGACAGTTAGCAGCCGTGCCCTACTCTCCCGCTCATAGACGAACAAAACCCTGAAACGTCTGAGAGCACCATCTGCCTATCTGCTGTATTGCTTGATCAGGTAACCCCGCCCCACCACACTAGTTGCTGCGCCACTGTGAAAAGACTGCAGTGCGAACTTCCGTGGGTCCTCGCCTATCTGCCGCAGAGACAATCTCAGCACTGCCGAAAACTGAAATCGCGTCAGTATGCGCGAATTGGCATGCAAAAAGAGCCCTCCATCCACCGCCCACCGCCTTCTCAAGTACGCTTTCAGGGCCGTCACAGGACATGTCGGAGAACCGCCGATCGCCTTCAAAACCACCCACATTCCTTTTCCCATCTGATCCGTCTTGTTAGGAGTATTCAGATCTCTCCCTCCAAAACCCGCACCTGCTGCCTCTGCATGCCTCTCCACACCATAGACCAGCCGGAATCCGCTACCAACTCCCCCACCCGGAAGGCGCTGAAAAAAGCCACGCAAAAAACTGCCCGAAACAGAGTGGCCTCATAAGAAGATGCCGACACCAAGGTTAAAGCTGAGCAGAGCCTTGAGAGCACCTCATGCGTGATGGGCATCCTGCCATCGCACGGAGTCAGCTGAGAAGGCTCCCACCCCTGTAAAAGTCTGGGAGTCAGAAACCCCCTACCGGGAAGCCCTAGCCCACAGCTCTCGCAAAGAAGGCAAACCCCGCTAAGTGTGTCCGCACAGTTGTTCTTGACACTCCTGTGGACGTAGCATGAATAACATATAGCCCCATGATCTGATCCGACACCGGCCCTAGCTGCCATCCCCAAGCCAGCAGGAAGTCCACCAATCTGTCGCAGCCTCGCCGATATGCCAACCAAGTCGCTGGTGACACCGCGCTCTGCAACATCTTCAGCATTTCCTCAGGCCAATTTTCCATAACCGCTCCGGGACCGTCAATCCCCCCCTCATCTGCCTCTGATGCCAGCTTCTGGAACAGGTCCCACTTGAAATGAGAAAGAGCATCCGCAATCTTGTTAGTACTACCTGGGATATGACAGGTCTTCACTGCCATATTCAAACGCAAACATGCTAACAGCACTTCCCTCATTAAGGCCGCTACTTGCAAACAACTAGGTGCATAATGGATAATCACGCTGACCACCACTTCGTTATCACACCACCAAACCACCTTGCGATTCCGCAACCTATGAGGCCAAAGTTCCAATACCACCAAGATTGGAAACAGCTCCAAGAATGCAATATTCTTGGTTAACTCCGTCTCGTGCCACGCCTGCGTCCATCCACCCACCCACCAAGAACCACCAAAATAATTACCCAATCCCACACCTCCCGCAGCGTCCATAAATAGTTGTAAGTCAACACTGGAGATCTCCTCCTCAATTAGCACAGAAGTCCCATTAAATTCCAGACCCCCAAATCAGCCACATACTCCTTGACACCTTAATACGATGATGAGGTTTACAGACTCCCGATGTAGCTGCCAACAACCGCCGTAAAAACACCCGTCCCATCAGAATAACCCTACAGGCAAAATTCAGGGAGCCTATCAAGGCCTGTATCTCTCTCAAAGTTAACTTACTGGACCCCAACACAGTTGGCACTAAAGCCTGAAGTCACCCAACCTTATCAACTGGTAATCGAGCAACCATCCCCAATGTATCCATCTCCACCCCAAAAACGTGATGCTCGTAGCCGGGTCCTCTGTTTTTTCCGCCACCAACGGAACACCCCATAAACGGGACAATTCAACAAATTCCTCTAGGAGCTTCTGGCACTGGACTGAATGAGCCTCACCTACAAACACATTCGCGCATCCGAACTTCTCAACCAACACCCAATGCATAAAAGTGCTAAACTTTTCAAAATATGCACAGGAAACTGAACAACCCATCGGCATGCATTTATCGAAATAGCTGTTATCTTCAAACAAAATCCTAACAAATGAAATGCAGACGGATGCACCGGTAACAAACGGAAGGCTGATTCAATATCCACCTTTGCCAACAAACACCCGGGACTGCATCTTCTAACCAAATCCACTGCCGCATCGAACTGCGCATATCGCACTGCGCACAACTCCTTGGGGATATGACCATTCACCGATTCACCCCAGGGTAAGACAGGTTATGAATCAACCTGAACTTCCCGGGTACTTTTTTAGGTATAACTCCTAACGGGGAAGCCACAAAATTTTCAAGCGGCTGTTCTTTAAACGGACCGGCGATCCTGCCCAATTCTAACTCTACTTTCAACTTATCCTTTACAATGCATGAAAAACGCCTAACCGAGGAGGAATTCCGAGCTTTTCCCGATACCACTCTTCCTTGAACTGGTATAAGGAAACCATCCCGAAACCCCACCTCCAGCACCCCCCTATCCTTTCTCCTCGGGTACCACCGAAGCCACGGCCTTAAGGCTTCGTACCATATTGGCATCGGCGCCAGGCTGAGGAAGTCCTTACTGTTTGGAGACCGGCATGGGGAGGGTGACCACCCCCTTTTTGACACATTTGAGAGCTGAGTGTCCCCTGCTACAGATGGAACACGCATGACAGAACTTACAATCAGGAAATGGACACAATGACTTGTTGAATCACCAGCAAATGTCACCTGTACAACCTCCTCCCATTCTCTGCAGTGTGGGGTTCCCTCCCAGATGAAAGGAACGCCCCGACCCACTCGCCCCCGCTACTCTCCCTTTTGTTCCCCACGTCCCCCCCGGTCTGGCCTTCACCGACATCTGAGTCAACCATAAATTAATATCCTGTGTCCCCCACGACAATAACTTATTCTCCTCCATCTTATCTCTGAACGTCTCATCACAGTTCAGCCAAGCCCAACCCTCATGCGTCTGCGCTGCCTCCAAAATTGAAGCAGCATAGGCCAACAGCATCCCATATTGCTCTGGAAATTGGTGTCCCCATACACTTGCTAACCGCAAGAAGGCTCTTGTCCAGTTTACCACATTCTTCGAGACCTTCTTGACCCTCCCTGCCTTTTCATCTTCCTTCCTCTTTCTTTTGCTCTCATCTGACCGCCTTCTACCTTCCAATAACCAAAATATGTCTATATACCGTCTTTTCCGAATCTTCCGGCACAAATTCCTCGGAACTCCTTCCCATAATTCCAATATTGAGGCTAACATGGGTGTCCCCCCACCCGATCTAGCTCCCACTGAACCACTACTGTCAACCATCCACAAAGCCCCTTCCACCCCAGACAACGTTGAAGAGGAATCATCTGATGAGGAGGAGGACTCTGAACTGCGATGCCGCCGCCGCCAGGAATGTTTCCTTTTTCCTCACCTTTCCCCCAACACTTTCCTGCATACCCTTCTCCTTCGCTGCCTGATCCCCTTGATCCGCTGGTAACTCACCTGCCCCACGAATCCTGGACCGTGCAGCCATTGCACGCATTCCCAGCTTCTGATGATTCTCTTCACCTTGAGACTCTCCGCCTGGTCCCCAAGACACCTCTTCTCTCTCTCATCCATATTTGCCTCTTGTACTGGACCTCTCCTTCCTTGCCCAACTGGGTGTTGCCCGACTGGAGGTGCCTGTGGAGGTAGAAAAGAAAACACCGGGGAGGGAATGCCAAGGGCCAGGAAGGTTGCCAAGCTCCCAGCCACTCTGCCCTGGATGAACCCTGTCCTCCTCCCCGCCAATGCTCCCATGCTGCCGGATAATATCCCCCTGGTATCCCTGACCAGCCTGGATGGCCCGCTACACCCTGACCTTCTAAACTGTCCTGCAGACCCCTGCCTGCCATCCCTGACCCGCCTTCCCATGTGGGAGGAATATGCACTCCTTGTCCCAGTCCTACCACTGCCTCATTCGCTCCCCCCCCCCCCTTCTGACCGGGGCTCCTGAGCACCCTTGTAATGTGTCACGCCAGCTGGATCCCTAATCCCCCGAGCACACATGCCACCCCTACCCCTCAGATGCAATTCTGCTGGCCCTCCACGCCCCCTCCTGAGCCTCCCAACTCCTACCAACCCCCTATTCGAGACCACATTCCCACAACACCCCTTAGCCCTTCTCCCCGTTTTCCCAACACTTAAATTTCTTTCTGCCCCTGGCACCTCGGACTCCCCATGCCCAGCCCGTGTACACCTGCCAGCCCCTCTCCCCTGACCCACATGCCCCCTGCTAGTAGGCATTCCTTAAAGAACAAACTGACTTGTTTAATTATAATTTTTTTAAATTAAATTTTCTTCTAAAAGCCTTATCCCTAAGCCCCGATAAACCCAAAAACATGCCTGAATTCCCGCCTGCTGTGTACGCTGCCCAGCTCAAAATTGTGGCTGTCGCTTCTTATGGTTAACATGTGCGCCTTGCTCAGTCAATGCCGGCCGCTGTCCTCCACGTCGACATGCAGCCTGCTCGTAGATGCCGGCAGCACTCCACAACTTACCAGCTGACTGCTTCCCCATGATCACCCACAGAATCTCACCGCTCGTTCTCCAGCAATTGCACCGCTCAAACGTCGTCGAATACGTCAGCACTTCACCACGATGCCAGCCATGCTCTTCTTCCCCGCTCGCCAAGCAAAGTCTGCCTTCTTGCCAACCCCCGGCGCTTAAACCCACCTCCTGGTCCTACCTGCTCCTCCATTGGCTCCCGCACCC
Source organism: Ichthyophis bannanicus (assembly GCA_033557465.1). NCBI lineage: Eukaryota > Metazoa > Chordata > Amphibia > Gymnophiona > Ichthyophiidae > Ichthyophis > Ichthyophis bannanicus. Next base: position 750,337,474 of record CM066032.1, read on the forward strand.
TCAATCACGCCGCGTGAGCCAATCCCTTTAAATAATGCCTTCCTCCTCTCCCGTCATGCCTCCTCACCTCGGGCCTCCCATGCCTCGGGACCACGCACCATGCCGACCCCCCGGTTATCTGCGGCCGCCAGGTATGCGGCCCCGCAGCCTTTTCTTTTCTTTAAAAGAAACTTCTCTGACAAGACTTGCATTTAAGGCCTTCTAACTGTGACAATATCTCTCACTATAGAGTTACTGTAAGCACAAAATTCTACCAGACTTTGTTGCCATTATGTTATCTGTGCTGTCTTCTATCAAGCTATTATTGCAGTGTATGCTGCATTCCCCCAGTGCACTGACTCAGAGAATCCATTCCATATTATAGCACAAACTCAGATAGCAAGGAAAAAAACACTAAATGTGCAATCACGCTACTCTACTGCTGCAAAATTAATCGTAGAACCTTATTTCCAAAAGAAGCAGGAAAGAAAAAGGAACGTAATCTCATTCTTATTCTTATTTCCAACACTGATATAGACTTCATTTCATTTAAAAATATATTCCATTAGTCATCCGCCTCTAAGTATTCTTACTTGCTCAGGTTTTACAGAATTCACTGGACAAAAATTTTAAATATTTCCCAGGTTTCACGTTCTTTTAAAATTCCTATTATAAAACAACAATTTCAATCATCAATTCTATTATCAAAATTCATATTTCTTCAATTGTGTGGATCAGATAAAATTCTTTAAGATAATAATGGAAAACCATGGCCAAATAAAAAGTGTCAGCTTGCAGCTGCTTTAAGAATATCTCCACAACACCCAGAACAAAGTTATTTATTAATGTCACACTACAGAAGCAGCCATCTTAAAGAGAACTTCCTTACAATACTAATATCTCCTTACGGACTGAGACTTCAAGAGACAAACTATTAAAACTTATTAAAACATCTTCCTACTTTTAAATGAACTGCAGATAGAAGATATACATTTATTTCTGTTCATTTCACATGGCAACTCTCTACGTATGTTCTTATTAGCATATGACTAAAATCCTTAGGATATGAAAATTATTCCTTCAAAACATTTTACAACAACAATCTCAATAGGAAGGGTGATTGGTACAACAAATTGAAATGCTAATAATATCAGACATCGGAGCACTTCCCATAATTTCAGAAGAAATAACTGAGCTGGAAATCCGCTCTAATTCACAGTATTGAAATGATTACTTTATACTAAGGTTTGCTAAAACCAAGCTTTCAAAACAAAGCACACCTTGCTAGTCTAGCAATACAACTCTGAACACAACTAGCCAGGCTGTTCAAATCTTTTACAACCAGAAAACATTATCCTTTTAAAACATGATGTCATTATACACTTTCTCTTCTAATACAAACAACTTATATTTTCACATGTACCATTACCTCACACCATATAGGACGATACACTCGGGACTAGTGGGCAGTCAGCCTTAAACATTGACTGTCATTTATAGTTCAAACACCGAAGCATCTCTGAAAAAGTCCCTTTCTAGGGAAATAACAACAATGCTTCATCACCACTAGTCAATGAATACCATCATGCTCCAGGGTTTTTGCAATGTCATCATATTTACACACGTATGGATTGCCTCTCTTAAACGTTAAAGCCTGTGACTCCATAGTCACAATCCTCTCTGCCTTGCCTTGAATGAAGAGAAATGAATATCTGAATTACGGCACAAAACTGTATGACCTGCTCCGTCTCTCACTGGGCAACAGAACCTGAGCTCTTGGGCTTCGATCCCTTCGCGCAAAGCAATGGGAGAGAGAGAAGTAATAATAAGTAATAAACAATTCACACACACAGAATTATGTTAAAAATGTAGTTCTCTTAAGGCCTTAAGGGGAGGGGGCCCACAGTCCTGCAGACCTGTGCAGTTCCTGTAAATCCCCTCATGTATTGGGGAAAAACTGTTACATGGTACAAATTCAGTTCTACATCAAGCTTTGTTTATCTACATGGTACAGGTCAAAGCACAGACATTTATCAGCTCCAACATTCTAAAAACAAAGCATTCTGTCTCATTTTTACAAACAATGTCATCCCAAAGTACAACCTTAGCTTTTATAATACATCTCTCTCCAGACTGCTAGGCTTCAGACTGTCAGCAACATTCCAAGCCATTCTCCATGTTAACCCTTTCAGTAGGCTCTGGTACCCCATTTCAAGTTACTTTCAGTGCGTTAGCAGCAATATTCAGCTGCTGGCCAGTTAGATAAAGCGGCAAAAATTAGGTGAGCTTTTCAGGTGCCTATCTTTTGCCACTTTGGAATAATCACTAGCAGCTGAATATTGTCGCTAGCCTGTTATTCCCAGGTGCCGCCTCTGCTCTAGCCAGCTAACATCGGGATGCAGGGATATTCGGTGGCACTGGTCATATTAGGGCCGCTGAATATCCCGCTGAGAGGTATTTAGACGGTCACCCCGTCAGTTTTTAGTTTGTAGTAATATATGCCTTACTTGGTGAGGATCTATCTGTGTTCTGCATATGTCACTGAGGCAGCATGTTCTGTTAGTATGGAATTTCTATGTAGGGATTGGTAGCGATCTAGCGTGTTTGGATTTCTGAACAGGTGTATGGGTGTTCTCTGCAGACAAGCAGAGGGGTGCAGGCACACTCTACAGGTGTCATTCTTGATGGCGCAGGCCCCTTGAATAAGTTCTGGAAGCTGATGCTATTATGGTATGATAGATTTTCTCTATAGGTCTTGAGTAATTTTTTGTAGGGTTTTGTATTACTTCAGAATATGCCCAGTGCTCATGAGAGTTTATATTGCTGTTACAGAAATGACATCAAATCAAAATATTTTGGGATATGTTGAGTTCTGTGGGAAATGTCCTAATTCTGCTCTGCAGCCATTAATGGGAGAAGAGTTTCTTTGGATGCAAAATATATGCCCAAACAGAAAAAGCAAGAACCATATCACAATTTAAAACACTAAAATAAAATTGGTGGTTCTCACTGTTTTGTTTTGTTTTTTTTTTTGCTCCTTGGTGTGCAATCTCCTTTGTCATTTGCAGAATATATATTTACATTAAATAAGAACATAAGATATGCCATACTGGGTCAATCCAAGGTCCATCAAGCCCAGTATCCTGTTTCCATCAGTGGCCAATCTAGGTCATAAGTACCTAGCAGTTTCCCCAAAAGACACAGGTTCCTCAATGCTTGTATTGGGTCAAGCAGTGATATCCCAGGTCCCTTTTAACAATGGTTTATGGACCTTTCCTCCAGGAACTTGTCCAAACCTTTTTTAAACCCAGCTACACTAACAGCTTTTACTACATCCTCCGGTAACAAATTCCAGAGTTTGGTTACACATTGAGTGAAAAAAATATTTTCTCTTATTAGTCTTAAATAGGTTACCTTGTAGCTTCGTTGCATGTCCCCTAGTCTTTCTAATATTTTGATGGCGTAAACAATCGATCTACATTTACCAGTTCCACTCCTTTCAATAATTTATAGACCTCTATCATATCTCCCCTCAGCCGTCTCTTTTCCAGGTTGAAGAGCCCTAACCTTTTTAGCCTTTCTTCATAGGAGTATCCTTCCATCCCATTTACCATTTTGGTGGCTCTTCTCTGTACCTTTTTTAAGATACGGCGACCAGACTTGCACACAATATTCAAGGTGCGGTCACACTATGGAATGATGCAGAGGCATTATAATATCCTTTGTTTTATTTTCCATTCCTTTCCTTATAATACCTAGCATTCTATTTGCTCTATTGGCCGCCACTGCACACTGGGCGGAGGGTTTTAACATGTTATCCACAATGACGCCTAAATCTTTTTCCTGAGTTGTGGTTCCCAATGTGGAACCTTGCATCGTGTAACCATAGTTTGGGTTGTTCTTTCCTAGGTGCATAACTTTGCACTTGTCCACATTAAATTTCATCTGCCATTTGGATGCCCAGTCTTCCAATTTATCAAGATCCTCTTGCAATTTTCCACAATCCTCTTGGGTTTTAACAACTTTAAATAATTTTGTGTCATCTGCAAATTTGATAACCTCACTCCTTATTCCCTTTTCCAGGTCATTTATGAATATGTTAAAAAGCAGCGGACCCAGCACAGATCCCTGGGATACTCCATTATTCACTTTTTTCCGTTGGGAAAATTGGCCATTTAGCCCTACCCTTTGCTTTCTATCTTGTAAACAGTTCCTCATCCACAATAGTATATCACCTCCTATCCTATGACTTTTTAGTTTTGCCAAAAGTCTCTGATGAGGGACCTTATCAAAGGCTTTCTGAAAGTCCAAATACACTATATCAACCGACTCACCTTTGTCTACCTGTTTATTCACACCTTCAAAAAAACATAACAGATTAGTAAGACAAGATCTTCCTTATCTAAAGCCATGTTAACTGTCTACCATTAAGCCATGACTATCTACATGCTGAGTAATTTTGTTCTTTATGATGGTTTCTACCATTTTTCCTGGTACTGACGTCAGTTTCACTGGTCTGTTTTTTTCCGGATCACCCCTGGAACCCTTTTTAAAAATTGGCGTTACATTGGCCGTCCTCCAATCTTCAGGTATTAGAGATGATTTTAATGATAGTTCACAGATTACTAATAGCAGGTCTGCAATCTCATATTTCAGTTCTTTCAACACTCTTTGATGTATACCATCCGGTTCAGTTGATTTCCTATTCTTCAGTTTATCAGATAGTTGTAATACATCTTCGCAGTGTAGTGATATTTCTTTCAATTCTTCTGCAGTATCACCTTTAAATACCACTTCAGTCATGGGTAACATCCCTACATCTTCCTCAGTAAAGACCGAAGCAAAGAATTCATTCAGTCTCTCTACTATAGCCTTGTCCCCTCTTACTGCCCCGTTTATCCCTCTATCATCTAATGGTCTAACTGACTTTCTCAGAGGTTTTTTGCTACGAATATTATGCGTTTTTGCTTGCACAGCAAGTTTCTTCTCAAATTCTCTCTTTGCCTGCTTTATCAATGCCTTGCACTTAACTTGCCAGTGCTTGTGCTGTTTCCAGTTTTCGTCATTTGGCTCTTTTTTCCATTTCCTGTAAGATGGTTTTTTGGCAACAACAGCCTCCCCTGATCTCACCTTTAAACCATGCTGGCAGTTTTTGGTCTTCCTTCCACTTTTTTAAAGCTTGGAATACAGCTGATCTGGGCTTCCAAGATAGTATTTTTAAACAACACCTAAGCTTGATGTATGTCTTTAACCTTTGCAACTGCTCCTTTTAGTTCTTCTTAACTATTTTCTTCATTTTATCATAGTCTCTCTTTCGAAAGTTAAAAGGTAATAATGTGGATTTCCTTACCAATCCTTCTCCATTAATTAAATCATACGCGATCAAGCTATGATCACTATTGCCAAGTGGCCCCAACACCCTTATCTCTTGCACCAGATATTTATTTATTTATTTTATTTAGACAGTTTTGTATACCACCTTATCCTTCAATCAAAGCAGTCATAACACAATTGGGGGGATACATTTAACACATGGGGATAAGAGACACATACACTAATACTTACAGGGAAAATGGGCAATGGAGGGTTAAGTGGCTTGCCCAAGACCACAAGGAGCACCTGTGGGACTAGAAACCCCAGTCCTTCCTGCCCAAGGTTGCTGTCCTCTAGTGGGATTTGAACCCCCGACCTTCCGGCCTGAAGTACCTTGCCCCAACCACTAGGCTACTCCTCCCTCATGGTATTCCACTAAGGACTAAGTCCAAAATGGCTACCCCTCTGGTTGGTTCATGAACCAGCTGCTCCGAGAAGCAGTCATTTATTTCATCTAGAAACTTTATCTCCCTAGCACGTCCTGCTGTGATACTTCCCAGTCAATACCGGGATAATTGAAATCACCCATTATTATTACCGTTCTGTAACTTTTGTTAGCTTCCCTGATTTCTTTGAGCATTTCATCATCCATTTGCTCATTCTGGCCAGGCGGTCGATAGTACACCCCCACTGCCATCGCCTTCCCCTTTTTATATGGAATTTCAATCCATAGAGATTCTACATTGAATTTTTTTCCTATAGAACTTTACTCCTTTGTGACTCAATGCCCTCTCTAACATAGATCGCAACCCCTCCACCAATTTGAATAGCTCTATCATTAAGATATAGTTTGTACCCAGGTATCATAGTGTCCCACTGGTTGTCCTCCTTCCACCATGTCTCTGAGATACCAATCATGTCTAACTTCTCATTTAGTGCTATATATTCTAAATCTTCCATCTTATTTTTTAGACTGGTTATCGGTAGGCAAAGGTAATTTGGAGTCTTTAAGCTCTGCTCTGTACTCAAGGGCATTTGGGCTACCTTTGTCTTTATTGGAACCTCTATGCTGATGTGCCCTAACTTCATTTTTTTGGTAGTATCCTTCAAGGATACATTGTTCCGAACCATGCGCTCTTTGGCTTTCCCCTATTATCTAGTTTAAAAGCTGCTCTATCTCCTTTCTAAAGGTTAATGCCAGCAGCCTGGTTCCATCCAGGTTAAGGTGAAGCCCATCACTTCGGAAGAGCCAGTGTGTATTGCTAGAAGTCAATATGTTTTATATTAGATTTTTATATTAGATTTCCAGGCTACATAACTAAACTGCTACAATATTTGCTGCATATAAACATCATTGCAAAGTTTAAAAAATATTATATAACCTGAGAATATATTGCTTTCTTGGGATAACCACCTGACTGATGTTCTGAGTGAGGGGACCTCCTGTTCTCTGCCTAAAGCTCTGAGGAAGCTTTTCCGTTTTGGCTGCCGCACAATGGGGGGGGGGGGAGTGAGGGGGGGTGCCAGTTCATCTCTTGTCTCAGACAGCAGGATGTCTTGAGCCGCCCCTGCTCCACCACCATGTAGAAGGTAAACTCATTTCTTTACAATCTTTGGTTTGCTCTATGCGGAGCTTGCTTCTTACGAAGCCTCCCTTTAAGCCTTCCGCAGTATCTTGGGAATCTTACTTACTGTCCCTTGTGTTAAGCCCTTCATAAAAATCATTAGCTCATATAAGGCCACTTCTCCACAAGACTAGTATATCACCATCGTAGCATTTCCAGAATCTAACCTCAGAAATAGAAGGATGATCATGTAAAAATAAATTCTTAAATTCTGCCACATATGAATTTGGGATATCCGGGGTCATAGTGGCACTCATAGCTGTGCTTTGTATTTAAAAAAATTGTCCTTGAAAACAAAGAATTTCTTGTTGATGCAATGGAAGCCAATTCAATCAAAAATTCTGTAGAACTGTGTAATTTATTATTATTAGATAATTTTTGTGAGAAGTGCTTTTATAGATAAATTATGCAGCTGTTTGCTACATATTGACTAGTAAGGTAACTTTAACCAAAGAGACCGATTCAGTCAGTCATCATTGGTGTGCATTTATCAGTTAGTGGAGGAGGGCAGTCCCTATCTATATTTTTTAATGCGTTCCTGCAGTCTAGTTGCAAAGAAGCACTGTCAGTCTGTTCACTGTTTTGAGCTCTAATGTAAGTATGTGTCCACTCGATTTTAAAGGTTTTTATGCTTATCATTCACACCCACTGTTTTTATTCTGTTTTCGTCATATTATAGGGTTGCGCTTCATTTACAATTAGTGTATCTCTCAGCGAGTTATTCTAACAGCTTTCTCTTTAAGTTAAAGTTGGCTGATTTTTAAAGATTTAGGTTCATTTTAAAAGAATTGCTAATCTTTGTCTGAATATAATTTTCTTTGATCCTTTTTTTATGCTCATTTGCGAGGTTCTTTCAATTCAGAGAAGTATCACTGCTTTTTTTAAAAAATAAGTCATTTTAGTAATGGTTGTTTGCCATAATAGCTTCTTACGTCTTCTGTATCATACCGTTTATGGTTTATTTATTTCTTGATATACCGCCTTTCTGTTTCCAATCATAGTGATTTACAGTAGCATAATATGAAAAGAAAAATTAGAAAAAGAACTCCAATTCATTTAAGACAGGACAGAAAGAAGCACAAAAAAAGGTAGAGTTTTCAGAGAGCAGCCATTTCCCCGTGACTCCTGTCACAGAGCCCCAAAGACTTCTTCAAATAGATATTTTTTCCAGACGGATCAAAATTAGTGATTGTTCTAAACTCTTCCATAGCAAGGGAGCTTTGATAAAGGAGGCAGATTTCTTGTTGATCCATATTTAGTTTACGAGGGTGGGGGAATATTTAGATGGTTTCTATGAAGAGAACGCAATGCTTGAGCAGGGTGTGTAAAGTGATGGCAGATATTCAGGATGCATGAGTCAAAGTTAGGAGCCTGAAGGAAATTCTTGAGGAAATAGGAAGTCAGTAGTGCTGTGTGAAAAGTGGAATCATATGGTCATATTTCCAAGCTTATGAAAGAATTCTAATAGCAGTATTTTGAATGGATTGCAGACATTTGAATTCAGAAGCAGTAGACCAGAGTAAATGGAGTTGCAGTAATCGAGATGGGTAACAAGACTTAAGATGATGGCGGTTAACATAGTTGTATCTGGAAAAGGGTAAATGGCTCAGACACGGCCGAGGAAATTAAATGATGCTCTAATAATGGCGGCATTTGATGAGAGAATGTAAGTTCTATATCTATATGAATCCCTAAGGGGTGTATTCTGTTGGGACGTCCATCCCTGCTATTCGCCCTCCTTCCATTCCCGGCAGATGCCTCCCCATACGAACAAGGAGTTTGTACAGGGAGACTTAGTCGAGTGTGGGAGGCGGTGTTGCGGAGGCGGACCAAGGGTGGGGCATGAGCGGTCTGCGACCACTTACATACAAGGCTGATTCTGAGGTTAGCCCTGTACATCTGGGGTCGGCAAACTGGATGGGGGACTTATTCCACCTTGGAGGTGGAAGGGTGTTGGTGCCTTGGAGGTGGAATAAGTCCCCCTGGATGTCGGGGGATGGCAGGCCTGGGTAGTGTCAAAAAGGTAAGGGGTGCAGGAGATTCCCCACAGCCCGACCCTGGCCATGGAAGACCAAATTTGGGGTCGGGTTGCTGAGAAAGAAGAATGTGGTCGCAGCTGGGGATCGCAGCTCCTGAATGGAGCCACAGTGCCATGGCAATGGGACGCCATGGTACAGCGGTTCCATTCAGGAGCCTGACTGAGCTAGCTGGGCAGGGGCTTGTATAAGCAGGCTGATTGGAATTGGGTCCTGGCCTGTGCATGTACAGACCCAGACCCAATTCTGGTCCCGCAGGGCATGTTTAACCCCCGCGGGTTCAGAATCGGGTCTGCCTCTGTGCATCCCGTTCTGATCGGGCACAGGGGCCTGGATGCATTCTATGGAATGTGCCTCTAAGCATTTAAATGAAGGTGTCAGTTTAATAGTGGAGCTACCATTATGTGTGGCAAGTGAGGGTGAACCTGATGTTCCAGAAGCCAGGTGGCAGTTATTTTAGTTGGATTTAGCTTAAGATGACTGTTTTGCAGTCAGTCGGCTACTGTAGCTAGGCAGTGGTTGATGGATGCAAGATCAGGGGTGTGAGAATCGGTATAATAAATAAGGATATCATCTGCATATATGTACTACTAATACCTAGTTTCTGTATTAGAACTGCAAGGGGGCTTAAGAAGATATTAAGAGTAAAGGGGCCAGGACCAGCTTCTGTGGAACACCAAAGGTGAGAGGTTAAGTGGTGGAAGGTTTTGAGTCTATCACTGTAAAGGATCTATTGATAAGGAAGGAGGTAAACCAAGGTAGTTCTAGACCCTGGAGCCCTATGGCATGAAGACATGCCAGAAGAATCATAAGTCAAACGCCGCTGATGAGTTAAAGGAGACAGCTATGGTGATCTTACCATGATCCGAGGAATAGTGCACTTCGCTGAGGAGGGATGTGAGAATTGTTTCTGTACATTGATCGGGTCAAAAACCTCAGTCTAGGATGAAGAGTGTGGGTGTGCTCAATGTGTTCTCTAAATTGGGTAAAGATGTAATGCTCTGCAAGTTTAGAGAGAAATAACAGATTAGAAACAGATATTTGCAGACTTATGTATATTTTTTCAGCATGGATGTTCCAAATACCTTTTTTTTTAGTTATTTTGTTTAGTGCTGGTATTAGATATACTTTTCTAAAAATTTGTTTTATTTAATAGCTATTTATAAAGTTCTTTTATGGAATTTTTATCTTATTTGCTTATTCATTTTTTCTGGTCTCTCCACGTGATCTTACTCCCCACTTGATCTTACTTATTCCAAGGGAAGGTTCTCTCCCCTATATACTGCTTTATTTGTACATTTCTGTTATATTGTAAGTTCAGTGTAGATTGTCTTCACTGAACAGTTACTGTTACATGTAAACCGTGCTGATGCTGAATAGCGCGGTATATAAGAAAAATAAATAAATAAATAAATTTGTTGTGTCTTCAGCCTATGCAGATGTTATATTTATTTATTTTTATTTATTTAACTATTTTCTATACCGCTTTTTACCAGGGCAAAATGGTTTACATAAAACAGAACTTTAGATGTTACATAGAGTAATAACGTATTTACAGGAAGTTGAGCAGCATGCAATTAACAATACTAAAACTAAAATTTGTGCCATTTTGTTGCCTATCTTAATTATGTATCATTGCCACAGGTCTTTAATGTAAGAGTGTTCACTTTATACAGTCTTTTTCACGGACATTGAAAATTTATGCTTTTTTGCACCAAATCATCACTGAATTGCCTATGGCAAGTGTTTTGTTTTTCTTTTTTGTTTGTATCAATGGTTTTCTGTAATTAATCATTTTATTCTATACAGGTTATTGATTTGATACATAGTTCATTTTGTTTCTGTTTATTTCTGTCCATGTTTATTCTGTTATTATGCTTATATATTTATGGAAGATACTCTTTTGTATTTTTTTATTTGATGTTAATGTATTTTTATATATGCGTTTTTAGCTAGGATCCCTGATGCAGGTAGGTTGTCGCAATGTAACCATGGTTTTAAATTAACGGTTATCTGATTTCTCATGTGTATGGTATCTTGGCCTTTTCTTCGCTCCTGTTGATTGATTGCATATGCAAAGGTTTTCCCTCTTGGTTCCTGCTTATTTTCTACAGAAGAATTAAGCCAGAAACAAAAAGAGGAATGAAGGGAAAAAAACAAACAGGAGATAAGGATCAGAGAGAAGTAAAGAGGTAGTGACAAGATCAACCATACATGATTAGGGTATAGCGACATCCTGCTCTCTCTATATACTCAATGTTTTGTTGCTCCTTATATCATGAAAGAACCCCTCACACCAAGTAATTTTTTGTCAGACTAATGTCACAATGATCAAACAATAACAGTCTGACCTTTAAAGAACAAGTCCATTTTGCTTTATTAAAGAATACATAGGGGTATGTTTACTAAAGGGCAGTAACACTGCATTAATGATCGGAAGTGGGTCCTGCAGCGTTAATGGAAAAGGAGGCAGTGAGTGGGCATTAATGATGCGGACAGTGGGCGGGAATAGTGTGTGCTCCCTCAACACTTGGTTGTGTTACCGTGCATTAGAGCTCTCAGTGCTGGGAAACATAATGCCAGCTGAGACCCCATGGAAAGGGCTAATTCTGAGGGGAGAGAGTCTATTTAAAAGTATGCAATGTGCCGCACACACAGGGGATCCCAAAAAAGTGATAGTAGTGCTCTATTAGCAGGAACAGCATAGTGCCCCATTAAGAAAGGGCACTATGTTGTTGGTGCCAATTTGGCAAAGGAAGTGCCATGTTGGTGATGCAATGGGGCTGTCTAGTCCACAAGGCTGACAAGGCTGCTGCCTAGGGTGCACATCTGTGATGTCTGTCATGCCTCCACGGTGACAGTGGCAGCACATATACCTGCTGCCATTGTCAAAAAGAAGACGTGCCACCCCCGCTGCCACCATGCTGCCACGTCAGCAGTGTGTGAGAGTGGTGGTGGCAGTTGCAGCAGCTGTGGCTGGCTGTAGACAAAAGCTTTGTCCCGGCCCTGTTTGTCCAGTGCAATGCTGCAGTAGCCACTATCAGTGGGATGGCGAGCATGTCAGCTGCAGGTACAATGGAGCACATGGTGATCCCTCCCCACCAAGGTCTAAGGTAGCGGCACGCATGCCCATATCCCCCAGTGAAGGGGGACAGGAGCGGCATTGCATACATGCTGCATGTGCACAACAGCAATGAGATCGCCACGATGGCAGGGAGGGAGGGATTGGAAGGCATGCTGTTCACCATGGGCATTGGATCATGACATCCGGTTAGTTATTTGAGTGGATTGGCTGGCCCTGGGATCAGGATGCCCCCCACCCGCACATATTAAGTGAAGATGTGCATGTGGGGGCAAAACAATGGCACTGAGGCAGGAATAGTATGCAATGGGATAACAGGCCACGTCAGAGGAAATATGCCTACCCAGCCCCCTCACGTGCCAAATGACAACCATAATCTGTGCGTGAACCAGTGACCCCTCCTAGAATAAGAATGAAGTCAATAACAACCATCTCAGCCACATGTGAATCCACATCAACTATGTTGGTATGTGAGATATGATGATACGCCATGACTGCCTCACAAGTACACACCAGGTATTGGGGAGCATGGCCATTCTGCTAGTACCCCCTATGGGATGCTGTGTGTGTGTTCCTGTATTATAGGCCGCCCCTTTGAATGGACAGATACCATATGTAAAACATGAATGTCAGTTGTACCAGCAGCACTGTAAGACAGTGCAACATACAGACCTAACAAGATGTCCCTTTCTCACACTTGCTGAACACACCTTGTCAGGCAAGATCTAAGTAGATGTAGGCATAACCCTACTCATGCCCACATGCACCCTGACAGTGACCACATCTAAACCCACCTACAAGGCTGCTCTGTGGCTCCACACACATGGCCACTATGTATATGAGAGGCAGGTCACAGGTTCAAAACCCACCTGTAGATCAGGAATTGTATGTCCTGGTGTGTTAACTTTATCCCATATTGCAGGGACTGCATCAGCATGTGCATCCTACAACAAATCATCCATCAAGAGTCCAAATGCCTATCTGCCACACTGAGAGGCTGCACCACCAACAGCTGGATGGCAGGCCAGGCTGATAGCACCAGTACACTGAGCGTGCGTTGACAGCGCCCAAGCATTGCAAAGCATGCTAATAGCACCTGCACACTGAGCAGGCATTGACAATGGCTGAGAAGCTAAGGAGGCCTAAGGGACAGGCAGGAATGCCAACCAGTATCACCTTTGCACAGCAGAGTCATGTGTGTGTGTGTGTGTGTGTGTGTGTGTGTCTCCAGAGTAGTGTCTGCTTCAGCAATGCACTGTGTCTGCATGTGGTGGCCAGGCTGTATGGCTGTTCATACAACATGCTGCGGGTCAGCTATACAGCAAGCCCACACACTGTGTGAGACACTAATTACAAGAAGAAGGTTAGTGTGCAGTAGGCAGTTGCAACATGTGGTTATGACTCTGTAATGCATTCACAGTTATGACATTGACAAGGCCTATCATCACATCATTCCCCTACACTTATTTCCTAACATGATACTGTTGTGCAGCTCCAAAATCATCTGCTGATTCGACTGGAGTGTGCAGGGGGAACACGTGTGTGTGTCGCAACCCTCACCTCTGACACTGCCCCCAGGCCTCAGGACATACCAATGTGCACAGATGAGTGGCTACATTAATTCAAACTGCCATAACAGCTGTATACATGGCAATGGCAATGGTGGCCACCCACCTGGCGCAGTAGGGAACTATGCTTAGGGGGAGGGCTGGCTTCTGTGAAGGTCCAATCCATCCATTCAGTTGGTGATACTTGCAGGAATCTGCAATGTACCTGCATGCACGTTGCTCTTTTCCCATGCTGCCTTGGCAGAGTGCAAGCGAGGGGGTCCCTTTGATCCATGCAGTGCATGTACATACAGGGAGGCACGAATCAGGCAACAATGCACACAGGAACCACCACCTCAACACTGTCTAATGATCATTGGCTAAAGCAGCCAGCAGTACATTACCTTTTACCCCAAGTGAGACTCCAAATGCACCTGTGTGCCTGATTGGGACAGTGCAACATAGACCTCTGAATGATGCATCCCCATCCTCTCACTAATTCCCCGTCCCCCATCTCTCTACCCTTTGCCCACCTCATCCCTTCTCTCTGCTCCATATCCAGTATTTCCCCTTCTCTTCCCTTCCTCACTCTCCCATTCCCCATGTCTTTCCCTGCATCCCCATCCTTTCACTAATTCCCCCTTCACCATCTCTGTACTCTATGCCCACTCTTATCCTTTCTCTGTGCTCCATATCCAGTATTTCCCCTTCTCTTCCCTTCCCCACCCTCCCATTCCCCATCTCTTTCCCTGCATCCCCATCCTCTCACTAATTACTTCTTCCCCCATCTCCCTACTCTATGCCCACTCTCATCTCTTCTCTCTGCTCCATACCCAGTATTTCCTTTTTTCTTCCCTTCTCCGCCCTCCCAATCCACCATCTTTCCTTACCCCCCTCCTATGCGTCCATCATCTTCCCTTCCTTACTGCCCTCCCTTTCCCATCACTATCCAGCCCCCAGGTATCCAGCATCTCCTCACCCAGGTGACCAGCATCTCTCTTGTCACTCCTTCCCTTCCCCTGGGTCCAGCATCCTCCATCTCCTCCTATTGTCCAGCATCTGCCCTCTACCCCATTCCATGTTCACTTTCTGTCCTCCACCCTCCCACCTCATGGCCAACATTGCCTTCAGCCCCATCCCGTGCTCAACATCTGCCTCTGCCTTTATACCTCCCTCCTGATGTCTAATATCACTTCTCTCCCTTCTCACCACTGTCTCTTTGCCTACCGCTGTCTCTCTCAATGTCTGTCAGTGGCAGCAATTTAAAAACAAAAACACAGTGTCTGTCATGACTCCTGCGTGCCTAGAAGGCCTTGACAATCCCGCCCTTTCTGACATATAAAGCATGTATCAGAAGGGGGGCATGGTGGACAAGGCCTTCTAAGTGCAAAGAATTCGCAAAACGCCCTGCGCTTTCAGTGTTAACAGCCAAGGCAATCTGCTGCCTGAGGCGAGAGATGAGCTGGCACCCCTCCTGTCACTCAAAATGGAGGAACCTCCTCGGAGTTATAGTCAAAGAACAGCATGTCCCCCTCACAAAGAACACTGAAGTGGTTGCTCCAAGAAAAAGAAAGCAACATAATCCCAAGTTTTATATTTTGAAAAAAAACCTTTTTCAGTGCTGTTTATGTGCAACAAAAATTTGAGGAGTTTAAGTAGCCTGGGAATCTAATATAAAACATACCAGCTCCTGACATTGTACACTGACCCGATATGAAATGTGAATGTATATTCTGCAAAAAACAAAGAAGATGAAAGGCACTCATACACCAATAAACAGAAAGAAAAAGTGAGAACCAGAGCACGGTTTATAACCCCAAAATATAATTATTATAATTAATTTTATTTTGGAGTTATAAACTGAACTACTCGCTTTTTTTTAACATATATCTCGGAACCAAAGAAATCCCTCTCCCACCAATGGGTGCAGAGCAGACTAGAATTTAGCATACCAAAAATGTCTAATTCTGATGTCATCTCAGCACTAGCAATATAAACCCTTACCAGTACTGGGCATATTAAGTAATACAAAACCCTATAAAAATCACTCAGGGATTCTGGAAAAATCTACCATACTTTCAGCATTCACCTAGAAAAAAGCAAAAACATAAATATTGCTGAGAGCCCTAGAACATTCATACATCTATTCGGAAAACTGGACAAGCCAAATTACTACAATAGAGATACCTACATAAAAACTCCAAGCTAATAGAAAATGTGGCCTCCATCCCACAAGCAGAACACAGAATGACCCTTATCAAGTACAACTGAACATTAACTAAAAATAGAAATATGGAAATAAACATTAAACTGAAATCCCAAGAAAACAGACTCTGCATGAAGTAAAACATCATAAAAATATAATAGCACGTACTGTGCAAAATATAAAAATTGAGCATGTAAATTCCTAAGCCTGACATATTCCAAGCACAACATTGAAAATTAAAATAAAAAACTTTTTTTCTACGTTTGTTTTCTGGTCCCAGTTTCTGGTCTTTGGTCTCCTCTGTCTTCTATTAACTCGCTTTTGCTTTCTAGGGTCTTCAGTCCATTTGCTATTCCTCTCCCCTCCTGCCTTCTTTACTTCCTGCAATCTGACTATTTTTTCCTTTCAGCTGTCTTCCATGTACTTTTCTCTCTATCAACTCAATGACACTCCTCCTCCTTACTATCCAGACTTCAATTCCCTCTTTGTACTGCTTCTACCTATCACTTTTCAACCCTTAACAGTCTTCCTATTCCATATCTCTCTCCTTCTCGCCTTTAAATCAGTCTCCCTTTCTCTATATTCCTTCAGTGTGCAGCATATTTCTCCTTCTGTCCTCCCTATTCAGTGTATCCACCATCCAGTACCTCACCTTCTTTTCTGATCTCATCCTCACATGTCCAGAACCTCCTCTCTCACACATCCCACCCTCATGTCCATCATCTCCCCAATTTCCTCTCCTATTCCCTTTATGTCCATAAGAAATGCTGTACTGGGTCAGACCAAGGTCCATCAAGCCCAGTATCCTGTGTCCATGAAGTCCAGTATCCTGTTTCCAACAGTGGCCAATCCAGGTCACAAGTACCTGTCAGGTTCCCAAAAAGTCTTGAAGGGCTACTAAAAGGGACTGCTGCTGCTGGAAAGAAATCTTCACTTGTAAGTATTTACCTGCTGGGGAATTCTCAAAATCTTGGGGAAAAGGGAATTTTGTGTTAAAGCTGATAAATCTGTTTACTTTTGAATTCAGTGTTTTTGTTAAATCAGTCAGGGCTCAGTACCACTAGAGAGCTTTTTCATTTAAATCAAACTCAGAGAATAGCTTAGCATAGAAAGTAGAATAGGGTAAATATTCATTGAGTATAAAGAAATAAATTGTTTCTGGAGACCTTTAAAAAGAGGCCTTCCAGTTAGGAGGCAAGAGACCTGTGAAACTGTTTTAAATAGGTCTTAAGGATAAGTGACAGATTAAAGGGACAATTTGAAAGGCCCCCTCTTTCAAACCAAGGGCTGTGTGAATCACCCAGGAAATTAAGAGATTACCTTAGAAGTGCAGGTCAAGGCACTGCATAGCAAGCCAGCTTTTACTAAGTGTTTCTTTCCCTCTCATCCACCCCAGGCATAATCTTAGATTTTTTTATAGGCTCTTAAACTTATTAAAAGGAATGAGGTGGTCAAATTCATTTTCAGGTTCAGCTGGTTATCCTCGTCAGAAATAGATTAATTAAGGCCCTAAAATTAATTAATCTTGAGGTGAACAAAGTCTCTTAAACTTATTAGATATTGATATAAATATCCCTAGCAACTTCAAGTAAACAGCTTAAATATCTAAACAATCCTTAAAACTAAGATGCAGACAGCAGATCAACAGCAAGATGGGGGCTATCCAGTCTTTTGCATTGAGTGTCACATGTACAATTTTCTCCCAGTTGGTGAGAGGTCTTGAGTGTGCACTAGGTGCAAGGAACTCTTTGCTCTTAGGGAACGAGTCCAATCTCTGGAGGCTAGAGTAGCAGACTTGGAAGAGCTAAGGAAGACAGAGAGGTATATAGATGAGATCTATAGGGATTTAGTACTGAAGTCCCACCTCAAGACTGGCAGCCTCTCTGTTGCCATGGGGGAGAGAGATCATGTGAAAGGAGAGCATCACCTTGGTATGGCAGGAAGTGATCCTGTAGCTAGGACCTGTCCTCCAGGGGATTTATTTATTTATTTATTTAACAGTTTTTCTATACCGTCTTTCTACGATTCAAGACGGTTTACAGAGAACATAACAATGCAGTGTGTTTCAACTGCTCACATTGAAAATGGATATATAACGGTATAACAACAGAACATTTTACAAAGACCAACTATTTACATGGATTTGCATTTTTATAGTATCAACTATTTACGTAGGTTTCTACAGGTTACAGAGGGGCTGCTAGAAGGTGAGGGGTAGGAAAGGGGGGGGTTGGATACTAGAGGCGGGTTGTCAGGTGTGGGTTATGGTGGTAGGAAAAAATGTTCTTGGAAGAGGTGTGTTTTTAGTTTCTTCCGGAACTCTATGTGATCTGAGCAGTTTCTTAATTCGTATGAAAGGGCATTCCATAGAGAAGGGGCATAGAGGGAGAAAGTTCGGTTACAGGTGGTTTGCTTGCTATGCCTTTTGGAGGTTGGGATGGCAAGGAGATTTTTGGTGAAGGTGTGGTGTGTTCTATTGTTGTTGGAGCTAGATAGGAGTAAGGAGAGGCATGGTGCTGACTCATTGGAGATGATTTTGTGAGTGAGAGTGATAACTTTGAATTTAACTCGGAGTTGGATGGGAAGCCAGTAGAGATCATAGAGGACTGGCGTGATGTATGATTGTCTGGGGTTGTTTGTGATGAGACGAGCTATAGTGTTCTGGGCCATTTGGATAGGGTGTATACTGCTCTTGGGGAGGCCCTGGTAAATAAGGTTGCAGTAATCAAGGGAGGGGATTGTGAGAGCCTGACAGACAGTACGGAAGGAGTCAGGATTCAGGAGAGGCTGGAGGTTCCGAAGGGTACGTAGTTTTGCATATATTGTATTAGCTGTCCTCCTTATCTGTTCTGTGAATGTGAGGTTCTGTCAAGTGTGATTCCTAGGTATTTTACTTGGTTTTTTAAGGTAAGGGTGAGGTCACTGAGAGTAATGGTTTTTGGTGGGGTGTATGATGTATTGGAGAATACTTGTAGGGCTTCCGTTTTAGATTGGTTAATTAGGAGGTTGTGGTGTAGGAGCCATGTTTTTAGGTTTGTAAGGCAATTGTTTAAGCTGGTAAAGTCAGGGGTTGCTAAGTTGAATGGGGTGAAGCACATAATGTCGTCTGCATAGAGTTGGTATGAGATTCCATGGCTTTGGAAAATCTTGCAAACTGGTTGAAGGAAGATATTGAATAGAAGTGCAGAAAGACTAGATCCCTGGGGAACACCTTGTTGTAGGGTGAATGGAAGGGATGTGTCATTCCCTATACGGACCTGTTGGGTTCTGTTGTCTAAGTAGGAGTGGAACCACTTTAGGGTTGTATCTCTCAGTTCTATTTCATGGAGTCTGGATAGTAGTTGATGATGGGGAAGGGAGTCAAAGGCTGATGATAGGTCAAGGAATATAAGGAGGCATCCTTGGGTGGGGTCCTGGGTGTGTAGGTATAGGGAGTCCAGAAGTGAGGTAAAAATGGTTTCAACTCCGTGGATGTAAAACCCTCTCGCACTGAGGTGGTTTCTGCAGGGCCATGTGACCATGAGAGAAGGGTTAGGATGACTGTTATAGTTGGTGATTTAATCACTGTGCATGTAGATAGATGGGTGGCTGGTGGACATGAGGATTGTTTGGTAATATGCCTGCCTGGTGTGAAGGTAGCAGACCTCATGTGCCACCTACGTAGTGCTGGGGAGGAGCCTGCTGTCTTGGTACATGTTGGTACCAATGACATAGGAAAAAGCGGGAGGGAGGTTCTGGAGGCCAAATTTAGGCTTTTAGGTAGGACATTGAAATCTAGAAATTCCAGGGTAGCATTCTCAGAAATGCTTCCTGATCCATACGCAGGACCCAAAAGGCAGGCAGAGCTCTGGAGTCTCAATGCATAGATGAGACAATGGTGCAAGGAAGAGGGTTTTGAATTTGTTAGGGACTGGGCAACATTCTGGGGAAGGGAGGGGTGCTTTTCTGAAAGGATGGGCTCCATCTTAACCAGGGTGAACCAGGATGCTGGCATTAAGCCTTAAAAAGGAGAGAGAACAGCTTTTAAATCAGATAATAGGGGAAAGTCAACAGTCGCTCAAGAGCGCATGGTTCGGAAGGATGTATCCTTGAAGGATACCAGCAAAAGAGGGACATTAGGGCATTCTGATATGAAGGTTCCAATAAAGATAAAAGTAACCCTGATGCCTTTAATTACAGAGCAGAGAGAGCTGAAAGATTCAAAATTACCCTTGTCAACTGATAACCAAATTGTTAATAGGAATAAAATACAGCCTCTAAAATGCCTGTATGCAAATGCTAGACGTCTAAAACATCTTGCATCCCCTTTGTCTCCCTATGGACTCTTCTCATGTCCATCATCCCCCATTTCTCTCTGGCCCCATCCCATGCCAAGAATCCTTCATCCATCTAGCTATAATTCCCACTTCCGTGTCTATCATCCCCCATCTCCCTCCCTCACTCCCATCCCTGTATCCAGCATCCCCCTCCATCTTCCTATGGCCGCCTCCTGTATTCAGCATTCTCCCTCCAACTTCCCAAGGTCCTTGGCATGTCTAGTATCCTCTTCCCATCTCCCTTTGGCTTCCTCCCATGTCCAGCATCCCTATCCCCCTCTGGCCCTGTCCCATGTCAGCCTCCTCCAACCATCTCCTTTTGGCCCTCTTATTTCTCCATCATCCGTCCTCCATCTCCCTATGGCCCCCTCCTATACCAGTTAGCATCTGTCTCCCCCTTCTCCCTATGACTCCCTCCGACATCTATGACTGTCTTCAGTGGCCAGCATCCCCCTTATATCTGTCCCCTGTGTCTAGCATCTCTATGACCCCCCTCCCCTGCAATGGTCTGCCATGTCCATTATGCCCCCTCCCTTCCCCTTGCTATTACAACTGCTGCTTATTTTGAGACTTATGGTGGTAACAGCCTGAACTAAATCTTAAGTATGGGGTCTTTCAGAGACTTACACACTTCCAAAGCTCTGCAGGTCCTGCCCCCTCTGATGCAAAAATTGTGCATCATCATTCTCATGGAGATGCAAGATGGTGGATTACAGGCATGTGTGAGCAATCAGACTATTCCCAATGGGAAGGAAGCGGAAGGTTAAGGGGACTAAGTATCCCTCCCTGGCTCCCTTGACCTCCATGTCATTACCTTTGGCCGTTGGGCCTCTTGATTCTTTTGTAATTCGGCCGGCTCAGCAACTGGTTGAAGCAGAGGAATATAGCCCAGCAGTGTCTGTGTCAGAGTCTGGAAGCTTGGCGCTGACTTCGGGCAGTGACTCTTTCTCCCCTGGTTCATGGCGTTCTGCGAAGTTGTTGTGCATGCATGACTCTCCGGATGTGCTGCTGCAGGAGGTTTCACCTAGTGAGGGGGATCTCACCAGTCATTGAGAGACAGCCCCGCTGATTTCAAAGGATGGTGCATTACATCTCCCAGAACAGCGTTCTCACAGCACACTCATCGAGCAGCCAGCAGGAGTTCCGGTAGCAGAGGTGGCTGCCTTTCAGAACCAGGTTCGAGCACTGGGAGGAATGGAGGGCAGCACCTTGGCTCTGGAGGAATCTTCTTCAGTTTTCGCCCCACAACATTCAGAGACTTTTACTTTGGAGACGATTTGGACTGCTATCATGCAGCTGGGGGCAGCCCTTGTTCCCCAGATCTCTTCTCTTACACAGAAGATTCAACATAATTTTTCAGTTATTGAAGAGAATACCTCTAAGGTACTGTCACTTCAAAATTCCTTGGTTGTTGTTCAAATGAGGGTTAATTTGTTGTAAGAGTGTTCAGACTCTCATGTTAAGGAATCTTCTGTAATTAAAGCGAAATTAGAGTTCTTGGAGAATTCAACCAGGGCAGCTAACCTGAAGGTGGTGAACTTTCCTCGGGCTATTCTAACATCAGCTACATTGTTGGTTATCCTCGCTTTGTTATCGGATAAAGAATGGCTAATGAATATCTTTTTTAAGAAAAGGAATCTGTGGTTCAGGAGCCTGCTGGACCATATGTTCCCTGATTTAGCTCGGGACACACAGCGAAGGAGAAGAGAATTTCTTCTCGTACGCCCTGGTGTTCATCAGCTGGGCGTGCTCTTTTTCCTCACATACCCTTGCAAGTGCTTGGTTAAATATCAGGTTTGTTCCTATATATTTCTATGAGCCCTCCCAGCTGCTTGGCTTCCTTAATGCCCAGCGCTTAGAGAATCTGGTAATTCTCTCTGCTGACCTGCTGTGATATTTTGAATATATTGGTTCTTTTCACCTAATTGATTATCCTTACTCTGTTGTGTAATTGGTTTTCTTCCTATTTGGATCTCATTTGTAGAGGGCTGGAGTGGGAATAACTGTACATTTTTTCCTTCAAGTTGTTTTCTGTTATTCTTTATTGTTTCTATAATCATATTCCAGTTTCTGTACAAGATATATTCTTGGTTATTATTGTAAACTGCATAAAGATAAAATAAAAAAAGTATGCATCAGAGGGGAATGGGACTGGAGGGCCTTGGAAGCGCACGAATCTCTGAAAGAGCCCGCGCATAGGCTTAGCTTCTCGCTGCCGCTTCTCCCAATGTCAGTGGCAAGAAGCTAAATCTTAAACGCGGAACTTTCAGAGACTCACATGCTTCTGAGGTCCTGCTGGTCGCATTCCCTCCTGAAGCACGCTTTTTGCATCAGAGGGAGCTGGGATCTGCGGGCTTCCAGAGCACACAAGTCTCTGAAAGACCCCACGCTTAAGATTTTGTTTCATGTTGCTGCTGCCACCGCAGATCTCCGGAGAAGCAGTGGTGGAGGGGGAGGTGTGGCAGTGATGCTACAGAGGTGTCCTGGCACCTCTGTCCCCAGTACTGCAGTCGGGGACAGGAGGCTGCCAAAGCATAGGAGTCGGGAACATAGCCCTAAAATCAGGGACAATCCCCAAAAATCAGGGACATCTGGTAACTCTACCTGTTGTTAAGAGTAATAGTACAAATACCCAGCAATGGCTGCACTGTCGGTTCACTGTCGGTCAGGACATTTTAAATCACAGCTGGTATGAGATCAGGGCTGGCTTCCTCTTTCCTCACCTGTGCCCCTGTTCTTATCCTGTCAGAGCCGTAGCGCAACTGCTTGGCTCACACATCAGGCACCAGCCACCGTTTACAATTTCCCCAGGATTTAGAAGCACCTTAAATCCTTCTCCCAAAAGTTTATCATAGCTTGACATGAAATTCTGCTTTAATCACCAAGGTAAGGGGTGGAGCCTCTGGGTTAGGTAGCCATCTTGGGTTTACCAGTGCTCTCCCCTCCCCCCACCCCTCATATCCTGAAATTTCCTCTCAGTACCTTTATTGTAAGGTCATTAAGTAAGTGACCGCAAGGTAATTTTGTGCCTTAAGCAGCTCCTATTCCTGCTGCCCCGCCTCTGCCCCTGCCCTTCACTTTGCCAATGGCGCTCCTGCTGCATCTCTTCAGGGCCACCGGCGGCAGCATTGGCAATAAGAAGCACAGCAAGGAGGGCAGCTTCTGAACCCCTGTGCGCCACAGCTGCAACTAGTCCCATTTGGACACAAACAGGAAGTCTGTATCAACGGGGGTGTTTCCAAGCACACCTCCATGTTGCTTTCTAACCTTATTTTTATTGTCATGGCTGCTGCTTTCAGTCTCGGAGAGATGTAGCAGCAGCGGTAAAGTTGGGGGCAGGAGATTGGAGGCCGTCATGGATCACTTTCTGCTGCAGCCATCCTCCAAAATTTGGCATTCTAGGTGACTGCCTAGTTCACCTAATGGTAGTGCTGACCCTGGCCTGAAGTTATGGAATAGCCAGCTCAGGATACTGGATTATTAAAAGATCTATTATTTAGAAACATGGTTAAGGCATAGCTATTTGCACAAGCTGGAGTGGAGGAGTAGCCTAATTGTTATAGCACTGGCTTAGGAACCAAAAAACTAGGGTTTGATTCCCACTAGCACTCCTTGTGGCCTTGGGTAAGTCATCTAACCCTCCATTGCATCAGAAAATTCCAAGTTATCAATGTCCCTGTTTAATGTACATTGCCAAGTTTAAGTTGCAATGTAAACTGCTTTGACTAAATGACAAAGCATTATAAAAAACATAATAAATAAAACAAGCCTTTTATAATTATTACTATTTTGGTTAACTTACAGCTCAGGTCCTTTAAATAATTTTTATGCTGCTTAGTTTGTTTTTATAATAGTTTTATATTGTTTTCGGACTGGTGGTGTTGCTTTGCATTAATTTAATTGTTTTTACTATATGGATATTTTTGATTTTCTTAATGTTTCACCATGCTATCCTCAGGCTTCAGTCCTCTTATCCTACATTTAAATCTCTCCTAAAGACCTATCTATTTAACCTTGCCTTTGACCTCCCACTTTCCTGAGTACCCTCTTCTTTCCTTATGTATATGGCATCTTTATGTTGAATGAGTTTTGTATCCTATAATTTTATGGCGTTCCATTTCTATTTCTAGTTTTTACTTTGTTTTTAAAATGTACACCGCCCTGCTGCTAACATGAAGAGTGGTTAAGAAAGTCTAAATAAGCAAACATAAACATTGATTTAAGACATGTTATACATTAAATTATACATCAACTTCAATCAACTTTTTATTTTTTTAATATAGTGGTAGTGGAGTGGAGGGTTAAGTGAAAACACAAGCAGTGTCCCACAAAGTAGAACAGAGCTGATGAGGGGGCTAAGGGGAAATGCAGCATAAACTAGCTGTGAATAGCTGTGCTTTTCTCGGGGGTAGGATTATAATTCCCTCCCCAAGTCTTGCTGGGTACCTTTACATGGTGACCCCATTGTATAAAATCTATACTGAATCCCAGCAAGGCGATACTACAATTGAAGTATGGTAGGAACGAAAAAGAAAAATACATACTGGCTACACGTCGCCCAGGATAAAAAAGTGCCCGCCCGTGGCTTATGCACTGGGGCTAACAATGGTGACTGTGATAGTGCAAGCACTGCAGTTGCAGATAACATCCCTGCCACAGATAAAGGCCAAAGTGAGCGTGTTCATAGACCTACTCTGGCAGGAGTTAAACCACAAAAATTAATGAAAACGTTAAGAGGATTAACTGCAGTTAAGTGGACTTCTGCAGATAAGGAGGAGATAGTGTACTGCTACTTTTCTGCTACAAACCCTATACTTAAATCAAGAGGATATACAAAGAGAATCTACCAGAAACTGGAAGAAAGAGGAAAATTGCCACAAGAAAAACGGCAAAAAGCAACAGATGCAAATTTAAGATCTTTAATTCTGCAGATCAAAGCAAAGAAGTATGTGAATGATAACATCTTGAAGCAACTAAGGGCTTTGTGGAAAAAGAAATACAGGGAGGAGGAGGAGGAGGTCTCCTGGGTGAGAATACCAGAAAAAAGGAATACACAGAAACAGAAAGAGCAGCTGAGGGGGAAATGGAGCTTAGTGATCTGGAACTGCAGGAGAGTGAGATGAATACAGGACAGGTCAACAAATCAACTGAAGAGGAGGAAGAAAGGGAGGGGAAAGACTCAGTGGTGGAGGAATTCAAGATCAAACTCCTAGTCCACATGGAAAAAGATGAATATGCTGGGTTTCAGGCAAGGGAAAGATTATCCAAGTTAAATTTAACACCTAAGGTTAAAAGTATGATTATACAAATGAACAAGGCCATGCCCACTATAAAGGGACCATTTATTGACAACACTAAAATAAGTCAAATACAATATTGTGCAGCTAAAATATTACTGCAAGAATACTACCAGCTAAAGTGCAGGGCCAGAAGAAAAAGAAAACAATAACAGTTCCTCCTTGGAAAAAGCACATTGAGAGAAAAATACAATCATTGCATATGGAGGTCTCCCTGATAGACGAGTATCTAGAAGGATTAAGATCATCAAAGATATTAAGGAAGATCCAAGACATCAAGCTGAAACATGCTGCATTAACAGAAGAAGACCTGAAATTTATATGATCCAACAATAAATTGAAAATAGCGGCAGAAGTGCAAAAACTTCGAAGCTATGAAGAAAACAGGAAAGAAAGATATCAGAATAAACTATTTAGAGAGAACCCAAACAATTCTACAGGGAACTGGGGATGAACATTAATATGGTAAAAGCACCTCCAGCCAAAGCCGAAACCGAAACCTTCTGGAGACATATGAGGACCCTATACACCACAATCACAAAGCAGAATGATTGCCTATACAAAAACAGAAAAAACAAAAATCAAACCTATGGAATGGCCTGTAGTAACAAAGGAAGAGCTGGAATGCAGGTTAAAGCAAGCTCCAAATTGGAAGAGTCTTGGCCGAGATGGAGTAACCAACTTTTGGCTCAAACCTGGTGAATTGCAAAAATCAATTGTTTATGCAGCCAGACTTACACCACAATGGCTTACTTTAGGAAAAACATTTCTACTTCCAAAAGGAGACCCATGTAACACTACAAACAATTATAGACCATTAACTTATCTATCTACAAGCTATAAGTTGTTCACTGCAAGAGATGCAGACAGAATATATGATCATGAGTTGAGTAACATCATGGCAATAGAGTAAAAGGGCAACAAGAGAGGGGCATATGGCAGCAAAGACCAGTTAATGTTGAATAAGGCCATCATGGACAGCGCTAAGAAAAGCAGAAATCTCAGTATAGCATGGATTGATTATAAGAAAGCATTTGACAGCGTCCCATACTCATGGATAATAAATTGCCTTGAAATGTATAAAATAAATCCTGGTTTGATAGAGTACATTAAGTTCACCATGACAATGTGGCAAACCATACTCTTTTTGAAATATGAAGATGGTCAGTATATCATTCCTAACATCAGGATCCAGCGAAGAATATTTCAGGGGGCTTCCCTGTCACCCCTTCTGTTTTGTGTGGCGCTTAATCCAGTGAGTACTTTCATCAACTTTTAGGGATATGGATTTAACATGAATACTAAAGAAGGTAACAACCCAGAAACAACATCTCATTTATTATTTGTAGATGTTCTGAAGCTCTATATTTCCAGCAACCAACAATTAGCAGAGCAACTCTGTGGTGAGAGCTTTTCTGACATCAGAATGACCTTTGGCCTTGACAAATATGTTAAGGCAACTTTTGTTTAGAGGAAAATTGGTCAAAACAGAAAACATCTCCCTGGCTGAAGGGTGTGACATCAAGGACCTTGAACAGAAAGGCGTATATAAGTATCTCAAAGTAAAAGAAGAAACGACACTCAAGCAGAAATTACTGAGAGAAAAGATAAGTAAAGAATAATATAGGAGATTAAAATCATTATTGAAAAGTGCTTTTAACATCACGGAATAATATCAAACCAACAATCAGCTGGCAATTCCTGTACCGTCATACAGCTTTGGAGTTGTGGACTGACCTCTTAAAGATCTTGAAAAGCTGGATGTGTGAACACAAAAACTCCTCCATGCTCAAGAAGTGATTTACAAGAATCAGTGTATGCCAAGACTGTACATCCCTAGAGCTGAAGGAGGCCTAGGACTCATCAAGATTGATTACACATAGAGTTACCATCATAGGCCTCCAAGCTTACTGCATCCTAAGATCCAAATATGCAAAGAGTGCTGAAATATGAGATTAAACTTCCAGAATCTGTCTCCATCATCAAACTTGGACAAGCGTTCCAACGGCTAGAAGCAGGGCCGGATTTACCTTGAGTGAGGCCCTACGCCAACAAAAATTGTGGGCCCCCAGCAGGGGCGGCCCAAGGGGGGTGCGGACCTCATTTGCATAAGGGGCCTAATTTGCATAAATATTTGCATAATGTTACCATATACTAACTTTTAGTAAACGTGCCTCTTAATGAGTGTATGGATAAAGAAAGACTAAAAGATTTCTACATTACTATAATCCAGTGCCAACTGCCAGACACATTAGGAACTACTACAAACACTGCCCATAGTAAACCCGCCGTATCCTAACAGCACTACCAGGACTCACAAAGCACCATACTCTACCAATCAAAAGGCAACACTGCAAATATTAAACCAATACATTTCAGAGAACAACAATACATGACCTACTGGGGAAAGAGAACAAGTGGCAATGTCAAATAGGAATTATATAAACAGAACACCTCAGCTCAGTTACACATGCAGAACATAGACCATCACCAAACAAGTAATCACAATTTAGAAATAGGAAGACAATAATTAAACTGGGAATCCCAAAAGCCAAACTTGGAATGTACAACACTGTAGAAATAAAACTATACATTAATTTGCTCTTGTACTAAACAAAGCACAGATGTTAATGATGCACATTTACCAGAGCTGACATATTCCAATTAATAAATTCAAAATAAAGAGATATTTTTCTACCTTTTGTGCATTTTTTTCAGCTGCAATTGCTCCAGCCACTTTCTTCTGGTTTCTTCGTGTCTTCTGCTAACTCTCCATCGTCTGCTGTCCATTTGTCCTTTCTTCTCTCTTCTAGATTTTTTTCCATTCTCTCTCTACATCTGCTTTAACATACTAATCTTTCTCCTTTTGCTCTTTCCTCATTCCTATTTCATCCACTCAAATTTTACCCCTCCATCCTCAATCCCCACTTACTCTCCCAATACCCGGCCAATTGTAGATTTTTTATCCCTCCCACACAAAATATTTTTCCCTTCTCCATTTTACTCTTCCAGCCCCATCCCATTCTAATCCTCCCCCAACATCAGCTCCCTTCTAGTTCCAGCCTCACCCAGCATCCATTCCCTTCTAGTCCCTGCATCAGCCCATTTCCAGTCCTAGCCATCCATCAGCCCATTTCCAGTCCTAGCAACCCCCCAACCCAATACCAGTCCTAGCCCCCCATCACCCCACTTACAGTCCTTAACCCCCATCACCCATTTTCAGTCCTTAACCCCCCATCACCCCATTGTCAGTTTAAGCCCCCCCTATAACCCATTACCAGTCCTAACCCCCCATCAGCCCACTTCCAGTCCTAACCCCATCAACCCATTTCCAGTCAGCCCCCCATAGCCCATTGCCAGTCCTACCCCCCCCCCCATCAGCCCACAGCCCATTACCAGTCCTAACCCCATCATCCCACCTCCAGTTTTAACCCCCCAGCCCATTTCCAGTCCTAGCCCCCCATAGCCCATTACCAGACAACCCCCATCAGCCCACAGCCCATTACCTGTCTTAACCCCCCCAAAGCCCATTACCAGTTCTAACCCCCCCCCCAACAGCCCATTACCAGTCCTAACCCCATCAGCCCACCTCGAGCCTTAACACCCCAGCCCATTTCCAGTCCTAGCCCCCCCCATAGCCCATTACCAGACAGCCCCCATCAGCCCACAGCCCATTACCCGTCTTCACCCCCCCACAGCCCATTGCCAGTTCTAAGCCCCCCAACAGCCCACAGTCCATTACCAGTCCTAACCCCATCAGCCCACCTCTAGCCTTAACCCCCCCCAGCCCAGCCCCGCCCAGCCCCTTTCCAGCCCCCGCCCCCCAATAGCCCATTACCAGCCTACCCCCCCAGTCCATTTCCAGCCCCAGCCCCCCCAATAGCCCATTACCAGTCCTACCCCCCCATAGCCCATTACCAGTCCTACCCCCCCCATAGCTCCTTACCAGTCCTACCCCCCCCCATAGCCCATTACCAGTCCTACCCCCCCATAGCCCATTACCAGTCCTACCCCCCCCCCCCATAGCCCCTTACCAGTCCTACCCCCCCCCATAGCCCATTACCAGTCCTACCCCCCCCCCCCGGCCTAAAGTAAAATTTAATTTAAATAAAAAACCTGGTGGCTGCCGCCGCGGGGCCCCCCTCTGCTGCCGCGGGGGCCCCGTCTACACGCTGGTCGGGTCCGGTCCGGTCGGGTCGGGTCGGGTCGGGTCGGGTCTCTCTCCCTCCCTCGCTGCAGGCTGCAGGCTGCGAGAGACGCGAAGGGAGAGCGTCTCCTCGCGTCTGTGTTAAGCCCGCAGGGGCTGATGGGAAATCCCATCAGCCCCTGCGGGCTTAACACAGACGCGAGGAGACGCTCTATCTTCGCGTCTCTTGCAGCCTGCAGCGAGGGAGGGAGGGAGAGAGACCCGATCGGACCCGATCCGACCCGACCAGCTTGTAGACGGGGCCCCCGCGGCAGCAGAGGGGGCCCCACGGCGGCAGCCACCAGGTTTTTTTTTTTAATTGAGTTTGAAAAAAAAAAACTGGTTCTTTTTTTGTGGGCCCCTGCCGGCTGTGGGCCCTACGCCATGGCGTACATGGCGTATACGTAAATCCGGCCCTGGCTAGAAGGAATGGTGAAGATCCACAAGCATGCACAGGGAAGGCAGTAATGGAATTTGCAAAACAAGAGAAAAAGCTCTTCAAGGAATTTGATCAACAAACAAGGAAAGACAAGTGGCAGATGCATAAATACAGTGGGAAATACAGAGTGTTACTCCAGGAACCCTTTGTCATCAAGAACAGACACATGAACGGTTAAGGAGGGGTGAACTGAAACCGAAGGATGACATGTTGATAGCTGCAGCCCATGACAGCAGCTTATGGACAAGATGGTTTACAGCAAGCATTAAAATAACTGGCAACACAGACATTTCTCAATTCTGTAAGAAAGACCTGGAAACGGTGACTCACCTCATAGCTGGCTAATGGCAGAAAATTTCTATACAGAAAGACATAATAAAGTAGCGCGTTTCATCCATTGGAAACTCTGTAAGCACTACAACATCACTGTGCCCAAAAAACATTGGGATCATGACCCTAAAAAAATTACATAGAATGAGGAAGTTATGATTACCTGGGATACTCCCATTCCGACCGATAAAAACTGCATGAGAGGAAGCCGGATATAGTGGTTAAGGAGAAACCCACCAGAACGATATTGATAATAGAGGTGTCAGTTCCAAGTGACTACACTGTGAATCACGTGGAAAGGCAGAAGATCCTGAAATACCAGGAAATGCAGTCAGAGACCAAGAAAATGTGGCAGAAAGATACAGAAATATTTCCCATCGTGTTGGGTGCCACAGGATTGATAAAGAAGAATTTCCAAGCCCATCTTGACAAACTACCAATACATGTTACATCTTACGAACTCCAGCAGGAGGCTCTCTTTGGAACGATACAAGCCCTACAACGAGCCTAAGGGGTGAATTTGAGAGACTGAGATCCTACTCCCCATGCCCTAGCTTAGAAATGAGGTTTACGACTGTCATGGTATGCTCAAAACTAACACAACCTATCAAAGCCCCTTAGTAATCACCCATATAACAATAACATAATTATCGATAATAATATACAACCTACTCACCGTCACTCAATATAGCTCCAAAGGATCTCAGGTTTTGCTCACCCCTACATTTGGTGAATTTCATCACCATAGGGAAATGGCAGACACTCACATCATGGGTCCTGCAGCTTTTTATTTCTCTTTATATTATATTAAATATTCAATGTTCAATTAACCACCACTATCCCAATCCAAAACAGTACTTTTTGAGATCCATACCACACATAAACCACATGAAACACTATAACACTATAACACATTCACTATAAAAGAAAGAGTGTCTGCTCTACTTTATAATTCAGTAGTGGCCGAACCGCTTCAACACTACTATACAAATATATGATGTTTTTACTTCCACCATCTTGGTTCCACTTTAATGGTATGAACTTCACACTCCAAAGGCATATGCAGATGCAGAGCTCCAAACAGAATTCTCAAACACCTGTAACAAAACAGAGTTATACTCTCAATGGGTACCAACAGAATGTCGATGGTTGGACAAAAGTCACCAGAGCCTGCAAAATCACCAATCCAACTTCTCCAGCCCTTGAATTGAAGAACCATTATGCAGCCCTGGAAGTGGAGGAGGTGAAAGCATCCCTGGAAAGGGAAGAACCAGAGTTCAAGTACCCCATAGTTGCGGAATCAGTGACCAGAAGGAAACGAAGGGTAGTGGTGGTTGGAGACTCTCTTCTGAGGGGTACTGAGGCGTCCATCTGCCGACCAGACTTGATGTCCAGAGAGGTATGCTGTCTGCCTGGTGCCAAGATCCAAGATGTTACGGAGAGTTTGCCGAGACTCATCAAGCCCACTGACTATTACCCAATGCTGCTAATCCATGTTGGAACAAATGATACTGCCAGGTATACCTCGGAACGTATCAAAAGTGACTTCATGGCTCTGGGACAGAGGGTGAAGCAGCTAGGTGCACAGGTGGTGTTCTCTTCAATCCTCCCTGTTGAGGGTAAAGGCCAAGGCACAGAGGCTCGCATCCTGGAGATGAATGCATGGCTGCGTGGATGGTGTCTTCGAGAGCGTTTTGGTTTCCTAGACCATGGGATGCTGTTCCAAGGGTTGCAGAGCAGAGATGGCATCCATCTGTCCAAGAAAGGTCAACGCATCTTTGGTAGTAGACTGGCTAATCTACTGAAGAGGGCTTTAAACTAGATTCATTGGGGATGGGTGAAGAAAGCCCCCAGGTAAGTGAAAGCCCCCAGGTAGGTGATACATTAAATACCTTTATGGAAATGGGTAACAGGGGTAATATATGGAAAGCAGTGTGTATTAATGCCCGTAGCATGGGAAATAAGATCCCTGAAGTTGAAGCTTTGGTGGGAGTGGCTGACTTGGATTTAGTGGCAGTTACAGAAACATGGTTCACAGAAAACCATGACTGGGATGTAACTATACCTGGCTATACTTTATTCAGAAAGGACAGGATAGGAAGAAGGGGAGGAGGAGTGGCACTATATGTAAAAACTACTATTAAAGCTTTGGAATTACAGAGCTTAAAAGGGAGAGAGGAGTCATTGTGGGTTAAACTAGAAAGAGGGAAAGAGAAATCTATTTGCATTGGTGTGATATACAGACCTCCCTCACAAGAGGAAGAGGTGGACAGAGTTAATTGAAGACATACACAGCATTGCTAGGAAAGGGGAAGTGCTACTGCTAGGAGATTTCAATATGCCAGATGTTGATTGGCACATTCCTGCTGCAGTATCATCTAGAAGTAAGGAGATCCTGGATTCTCTACAGGGAGAACTATTCAGGCAATTGGTAACAGGCCCCACACGTGAAGGGGCCATACTGGACTTGGTGCTTACCAATGGTGAAAGTGTTTCTGATGTTGTAGTGGGAGATCATTTTGCATCCAGTGATCACCAGATGGTGTGGTTCAGTATTAGGACTAGGGCTGTTAGAATCCATTCCAAGGTGAAGATCTTAGACTTTAGGAAGACTAACTTTGCGAAGATGGGCCAATACCTCAGGGAGTCGTTAGTGGGATGGGAACAGCTGGGGGATGTAGAAAAACAGTTGGCAAAACTGAAAGGGGGCATTTTAAAGGCAACCAACCTTTTTGTTAAAATGGTAAATAAAGGCAAAAGGAACAGGAGACCGCTATGGTTTTCGAAGGAAGTAGCTGAAAAAGTGAAGAAAAAAAGGGAGGCCTTCATGAAATACAAGAGATCACAGAGAGAGGAAGACAGGCATCTGTATTTGGAAAAACTTAGAGAAGCTAGCAAAGTAGTCAAGAAGGCAAAGATTCAAAAGGAGGAGGAAATAGCCAATGCAATAAAATGGGGGATAAGACATTTTCAGATATATTAGTGAGAAGAGGAAGGGCAAAAGTGGTATTGTCAGACTCAAGGGTGCAGGGGGGGAATATGTAGAAGCTGATAAGGATAAAGCGGAATTGCTTAACAAATATTTTTGTTCTGTGTTCACAGATGAAGAACCAGGAGCAGGACCTCAGAAAACACCCACAAATAAGAACAGAAGTGAGGGACATCTTGAACAATTTTCAAAAGACTGTGTTCGTGAGAAACTAGCTCAACTTAAAGTAGACAAAGCGATGGGACCGGATGGGATACACCCTAGAATACTGAGGGAACTTGGGGACGTTCTAGCAACTCCACTGACTGACCTTTTCAATGCCTCGTTGGAGTCGGGAGTGGTGCCAAAGGACTGGAGAGAGGCTCATGTGGTGCCTTTACACAAAAGCGGAAGTAAGGATGTGGTTGAAAACTACAGGCCGGTTAGTTTAACTTCGGTGGTGAGTAAATTATTGGAAACGCTGCTGAAAGAGAAAATAGTGAGGTTTCTGGAGTCCGGCGGATTACAGGATCCGAGGCAGCATGGATTCACCAGAGGCAGGTCTTGTCAGACAAATCTGATTGATTTCTTTGACTGGGTGACCAGGGAGTTGGACCGAGGGAGAGCTCTAGATGTGGTGTATTTAGATTTCAGTAAAGCCTTTGACACTGTTCCTCACAGGCGACTTATAAACAAACTGAGCACCCTAGGGATGGACCCTAAAGTTACTGCTTGGGATAGAAATTGGTTGGGTGGGAGGCAACAAAGAGTACAAGTAAATGGAGCTCACTCTGAGGAGAAGGATGTTACCAGTGGTGTGCCCCAGGGATCTGTCCTTGTTCTGATTCTTTTTAACATCTTTGTTAGTGATATAGCGGAAGGGCTGTCGGGTAAGGTTTGCCTCTTTGCAGATGATACCAAAATCTGCAATAGAGTAGACACCCAGGAAGGTGTAGATAACATGAGGAGGGATCTAGCTAAGCTTGAAGAATGGTCTAGAATTTGGCAGCTGGGATTTAATGTTAAAAAATGTAAGATCATGCATTTGGGCTGCAGCAATCCAAGGGAGCAATACAGTATAGGAGGTGAAGTACTTTTGTCCACTAAAGAAGAGCGGGACCTAGGCGTGGTTGTGTCTGATGATCTTAAAGTAGCTAAACAGGTAGAAAAGGCGACGGCAAAAGCTAGAAGGATGCTTGGGTGCATACGGAGAGGAATGGCTAGCAGAAAAAAGGAGGTGATAATGCCTCTGTAGAAGTCTTTGGTGCGACCTCATTTGGAGTATGGTGTGCAATTCTGGAGACCGCACCTTCAAAAGGATGTGAACAGGATGGAGTCGGTGCAGAGGGTTGCTACTAAAATGATTAATGGGCTTCATTATAAAGCATATGAGGACAGACTTAAGGATCTTAATATGTACACCTTAGAGGAAAGGCGGGATAGAGGTGATATGATTGAGATGTTTAAATACCTCCGTGGCATAAATGTTCAAGGAGAGAGCCTCTTTCAATTGAAAGCAAGTTCTGCTACGAGGGGACATGGGATGAAGGTGAAGGGAGATAGATTCAGGAGTGATATGCGGAAATATTTCCTTACGGAAAGAGTAGTGGATCCGTGGAATAGTCTCCCAGTGGAGGTGGTGGAGATGAGGACAGTAACTGAATTCAAAAAAGCATGGGACCAACACAGAGGATCTCTAAAGGTAAAAAGTGGACTGTTGTAGTTTTTGTTATGGAAGGACAGACTAGATGGGCCTTGTGGTCTTTTTCTGTCGTCATGTTTTTATGTTTCTATATGTTTCTAATAGCAAGCAGCACCGCATAGCATTCAAAGCGAGCAATCCAGTACTTATCTGTAAAGAATCAGACGTCGACACAGACAAGCAGCTAGCAGCAGCCTATTATTATACCAAACACAATATCCATCGTCCGACAAAAGATTTTGTTTCGCCCTCAGGCTTCATCGGGGAACCAGACTACATTCGATATACCATACACTGAAGAATTCTATCCAAACATACACAATATCTCCACTATCATACTCAACCACAGCGTCTGATGTCACAGATTTTAAACTGCCTCACCACCAATCAATTCATCCACTGCCACTCTGACCTCACACATTCAACAAACTTTATTCCACATCACTATAAGCAACAAACAATTAATAAGAGAAGAAGGGGCAGAAAGGAGCTACAAATAGTCCTAATCCAGCCTAAATAAAAAGGGTCCAATCAATTTTATCATTCAACCCATGTGGGACCAAGGTATTTAACACATAAATCCATTTCTGCTCTTTCTGCAGTAACAAAAGTCCTCTATCACCTCTACGAATATTCTGAGGTATCGATTCCAAAACCGTAAATTGAAGATCCTCAAATTTATGATTAAACCTTATGCAATGTTGCACTAACGGGGTTTCAATTTTCGCTTTAGAAATGCTATACATATGTTCCGCCAATCGCGTCCTTAAGGGGCGTGTAGCTTTTCCTACATATAGCTTTAAACAAGGACACCATAGGGCATACACTACAAATGCAATGTTACAGTCAGTATTCTGACACAGCTTATATGTTTTAAACAAATATACTGTACAGATCTTATTAGACATAAGTTTACAAAAAGAACAATGGCCACATTGTACATGTTGAAATAATCCACTGAAAATTAAAAAATTTTTTAGAGATGAGAAGCGTATGAAAGAAGGAACAATTTATAACTGGTCTTTGCAGAGAACAAAATATTCTGAACATTATAGGAAGAATGAAGGTGAAAGTGAAGGAAGTTTTATATACTCTTCAGATTCCAGTGCGGAGGGAGGACACTCTGATGGGTCTTTTAGGATGGGAGATAAAAAAGTGGAGCAATCGAATAATCAACAGAATAAACTAGGAAATTTTTCCGGGCCACTGACAAGATCGCGGTGGAAAAAAGTCTGTACACTTCCAGTAATTAATACGGTTCTTAACCTCTCTAGTGTGATGTTAACATCAGTGAATATGGACGTTTTATCCATAAGAACATAAGAACATAAGATATGCCATACTGGGTCAGACCAAGGTCCATCAAGCTCAGTATTCTGTTTCCAACAGTGGCCAATCTAGGTCATATGTACCTAGCAGTTTCCCCAAGGGACACAGGTTCCACAATGCTTGTACTGGGTCAAGCATTGATATCCTGGGTCCCTTCTTAATAATGGCTTATGGACCTTTCCTCCAGGAACTTGTCCAAACCTTTTTTAAACCCAGCTACACTAACAGCCTTTACTACATCCTCCGGTGACAAATTCCATAGTTTGATTACATGTTGAGTGAAAAAATATTTTCTTTTATTAGTCTTAAATAGTTTACCCTGTAGCTTCATTGCATGTCCCCTAGTCTTTCTATATTCTGATAAGGTAAACAATCGATCTACGTTTACCCGTTCCACTCCGTTCATTAATTTATAGACTTCCATCATATCTCCCCTCAGCCGTCTCTTTTCCAGGTTAAAGAGCCCCAACCTTTTTAGCCTTTCTTCATAGGAGTATCCTTCCATCCCCTTTACCATTTTGGTGGCTCTTCTCTGAACCTTTTCTAAAATCGCTATATCCTTTTTAAGATACGGCGACCAGAATTGCACACAATATTCAAGGTGCGGTCTCACCATGGAACGATATAGAGGCATTATAATATCTTTTGTTTTATTTTCCATTCCTTTCCTTATCATACCTAGCATTCTATTTGCTCTCTTGGCCACTGCTGCACACTGGGCCGAGGGTTTTAACATGGTATCCACAATGACGCCTAAATCTTTTTCCTGGGTGGTGGTTCCTAATGTGGAACCTTGCATCGTGTAGCCATAGTTTGGGTTGTTCTTCCCTAGGTGCATAACCTTGCACTTGTCCACATTAAATTTCATCTGCCATTTTGATGCCCAGTCTTCCAATTTATCAAGATCCTCTTGCAATTTTCCACAATCCTCTTGGGTTTTAACAACTTTAAATAGTTTTGTGTCATCTGCAAATTTGATAACCTCACTCATTCCACTTTCCAGGTCATTTATGAATATGTCAGAAAGCAGCGGACCCAGCACAGATCCCTGGGGTACACCATTATTCACCTTTCTCCATTGGGAAAATTGGCCATTTAGCCCTACCCTCTGCTTTCTATCTTTTAACCAGTTCCTGATCCACAATAGTACACTGCCTCCTATCCCATGACTCTTTAGTTTTGCCAAAAGTCTCTCATGAGGGACCTTGTCAAAGGCTTTCTGAAAGTCCAGATACACAATATCAACTGACTCACCTTCGTCCACCTGATTATTCACTCCTTCAAAAAAACATAACAGATTAGTAAGACAAGATCTTCCTTGTCTAAAGCCATGTTGGCTGTCTCCCATTAGGTCATAAACTTGCAAATTGGTCCGTGTTTCACAGAGTAAGTATTACAAAATATTAGAAACACTCTGTATTACAACAAGAAAGTAAACTTGGCTATATCGCCGACTGCTTGTATCAAAAACGTGTATGTAAAACATCTACATATGGTTTCAAAGTAGATGACAACGTGGTCTCAGTATTACCGGGCTCAAGTCAGAAGAACCAACTGAATGCCCTACCTTAACATCAATGACCACTATCTTGTTGTCAGCTATTTTTCCATAAAGTGCAAAACTTAAACGTGTCTTTAAAATGCTTAGCTTAAAATGCTTAGCTTTAAACGGCTTTCCAAGCTTAGGCAAGGGTGTTGCTTCCCAACGCATCAAGCGCTAAGCGTTTCTCCAAACAAGGGTTCTTCAGGGGAAACTTGCTAAGCTCTACAACGAAAAAAAGTTCAAATTAGCTTTTACTTTCAAATGGCAAAAACTTTTTTTAGTCACTATAATTATCCGCTTACTGTGACAAAGATTCCACCATTACCTTATACACCCGCTAGCGTCCCTGCTACAAAGAGTCTTTGTTGAACTATTTAACGGTGGTAAAGAAAACGCTGCACATGCGCAACTTATATAGACCCAGCTGAAAATGAATGATAATGAATAGAGCCCCAACAAAATGACGTCAGAGGCAGGACTCCCATTCTATACGGGCATTTAAACCCTGAGGACTGACTGTCTGCAGTCTATGGATCCAACGTTGTTCCGCATATATCAAAGTTTGATCCCTAGTGCGCCCTTGCTGCGGGCGAGATATTTGAGTAATGCAAAAGCAGCGTAAATCTTCAAACGTGTGATGCATTGATAGGCAATGTTCAACTATCGGAGCTTCTAAACGTTTGCACTTTAACTTGCTTTTGTGCTCATTCATACGTATTCTGAAGTGCCTGTTAGTCTTACCAATGTATAGCAAGGGGCATGGGCATTGGATACAATAGACTACATTGGAAGAGCCGCAGGAAGTGCTACTATGCAACTGATATGTACTGCCATTGTGTGAAAAACTGCTGCAATCCTGTGTTATAGCACATATGGTACACTCGCCACAGGCCTTATGCCCCCGATCACCCACATCCCCTGCATCCAGTGATCGTAAAACCGTCGGGCTTAATAAATCTTTAAGATTCTTCTGACGTTGCCAGACACAGCGAACAGAATAATGTTCTAGCCCCGGTATAGTAGACAAGATGTCTTTATGTCGATCCAAACTCCTCTGCAAATGATGACTTAGTGGAGAAAAAGTTGTTATGAAATTAACACAATCTGATGTCGATTCCGGTTGAGTTGCAGGTTGTAAAAGAAGATCCCTATTAATAAAATGCGCCCTAGTGTAGGCTTCCTTGACGATCTTCTTTGGATATCCACGCTGATAAAACTTATTTTGTAGTTGTACTGCTTGTCGTTTGTATTCATCCAAGGAACTGCAATTCCGTCTATACCGGATAAATTGAGAAACAGGCAATCCATTACGTAACGGCCGGGGATGAGCACTGGAATAATGCAAGAGAGTATTCCTATCAGTTAACTTTTGATGAATGGAAGTATGCCACCCCGTTGCTGTTTTCTTCACCAACACATCAAGAAAGGAGATTTGAGATTCATGACTAGTAATTGTAAACTTAATGTTAGGGTCACAGGAGTTTAGCCATTCAAAAAAATCTTGTAAAGAAGAGCCAGTACCTTGCCAGACGACAAATATGTCGTCAATATAACGCCTCCAGACCTTCACTGCGCTTTGAGAAGGAGAGTGTTGAATCCATCTCGACTCAAATTGGTACATATAAAGGTTGGCCACTGAGGGGGCACATGTGGCCCCCATGGCCACTCCAGATATCTGATGAAATATTTGTTGTTCAAAAACAAAAAAATTATTATATAAGACCAATTCCGCTATATGAGACAAAAACGCGAGCAGGGAATCAGATAAATCTCCCCGACTGCTCAAAGCTGACATGACCACTACATAAGCCTGCTGTTGAGGAATCACTGTATAGAGAGACGTCACGTCTAGGGTGACTAAAAGGACCCCCTCCTCAGTAGATAAAGATTCATGTTCATGAAGAATATTTAAAAAATGAGTCGAGTCCTTAATGTACGATGGAATGGAAGACAACAAAGGTCTTAAATATGAATCCAAGTACATCGACAGTGGTTCTAATACCGATCCACATTATTCTGTTCGCTGTGTCTGGCAACATCAGAAGAATCTTAAAGATTTATTAAGCCCGACGGTTTTACGATCACTGGATGCAGGGGATGTGGGTGATCGGGGGCATAAGGCCTGTGGCGAGTGTACCATATGTGCTATAACACAGGATTGCAGCAGTTTTTCACACAATGGCAGTACATATCAGTTGCATAGTAGCACTTCCTGCGGCTCTTCCAATGTAGTCTATTGTATCCAATGCCCATGCCCCTTGCTATACATTGGTAAGACTAACCGGCACTTCAGAATACGTATGAATGAGCACAAAAGCAAGTTAAAGTGCAAACGTTTAGAAGCTCCGATAGTTGAACATTGCCTATCAATGCATCACACGTTTGAAGATTTACGCTGCTTTTGCATTACTCAAATATCTCGCCCGCAGCAAGGGCGCACTAGGGATCAAACTTTGATATATGCGGAACAACGTTGGATCCATAGACTGCAGACAGTCAGTCCTCAGGGTTTAAATGCCCGTATAGAATGGGAGTCCTGCCTCTGACGTCATTTTGTTGGGGCTCTATTCATTATCATTCATTTTCAGCTGGGTCTATATAAGTTGCGCATGTGCAGCGTTTCCTTTACCACCGTTAAGCAGTTCAACAAAGACTCTTTGTAGCAGGGACGCTAGCGGGTGTATAAGGTAATGGTGGAATCTTTGTCACAGTAAACGGATAATTATAGTGACTAAAAAACGTTTTTTGCCATTTGAAAGTAAAAGCTAATTTGAACTTTTTTTCGTTGTAGAGCTTAGCAAGTTTCCCCTGAAGAACCCTTGTTTGGAGAAACGCTTAGCGCTTGATGCGTTGGGAAGCAACACCCTTGCCTAAGCTTGGAAAGCCATTTAAAGCTAAGCATTTTAAGCTAAGCATTTTAAAGTCACGTTTAAGTTTTGCACTTTTTGGAAAAATAGCTGACAACAAGATAGTGGTCATTGATGTTAAGGTAGGGCATTCAGTTGGTTCTTCTGACTTGAGCCCGGTAATACTGAGACCACGTTGTCATCTACTTTGAAACCATATGTAGATGTTTTACATACACGTTTTTGATACAAGCAGTCGGCGATATAGCCAAGTTTACTTTCTTGTTGTAATACAGAGTGTTTCTAATATTTCCCATTAGGTCATGACTATCTACATGCTGAGTAATTTTATTCTTTATGATGGTTTCTACCATTTTTCCCAGTACTGATGTCAGGCTCACCGGTCTGTAGTTTCCCGGATCACCCCTGGAACCCTTTTTAAAAATTGGTGTTACATTGGTGATCCTCCAATCTTCAGGTATTAGAGATGATTTTAATGATAGTTCACAGATTACTAATAGCAGATCTGCAATCTCGTATTTCAGTTCTTTCAACACCCTTGGATGTATACCATCCAGCCCAGGTGATTTGCTACTCTTCAGTTTATCTAATAGTTGTAATACATCTTCCCGATGTATCGATATTTCCTTCAATTCTTCCACACCTTTAAATACCACTTCAGTCATGGGTAACATCCCTACATCTTCCTCAGTAAAGACTGAAGCAAAGAATTCATTCAATCTCTCCGCTATCGCCTTGTCGCCTCTTAGTGCTCCTTTAACCCCTTTATCATCTAATGGACCAACTGACTCTCTCACAGGTT
Source organism: Ichthyophis bannanicus (assembly GCA_033557465.1). Taxonomy (NCBI): domain Eukaryota; kingdom Metazoa; phylum Chordata; class Amphibia; order Gymnophiona; family Ichthyophiidae; genus Ichthyophis; species Ichthyophis bannanicus. The sequence continues at coordinate 750,379,041 of CM066032.1, forward strand.
TTTTGCTACGAATGTACTTGAAAAGGTCTTTACTTCGCGTTTTTGCTTCCGCAGCAAGCTTCTTCTCAAATTCTCCCTTTGCCTGCCTTATCAATTCCTTCCATTTGACTTGCCAGTGCTTGTGCTGTTTCCAGGTTTCGTCGTTTGGCTCTTTTTTCCATTTCCTGAAAGATGCTTTTTTGGCAACAACAGCCTCTCTGACCTCACCTTTAAACCATGCTGGCAGCTTTTTGGACTTCCTTCCACTTTTCTTAAAGCGTGGAATACAGCTGGTCTGGGCTTCCAAGATAGTATTTTTCAACAGCAGCCAAGCCTGATGTACGTCTTTAACCTTTGCAACTGCTCCTTTTAGTTTTTTCTTAACTGCTTTCCTCATTTTATCATAGTTTCCCTTTCGAAAGTTAAAAGGTAGTACTGTGGATTTCCTTACTATCCCTCCTCCACTAATTAAATCAAAGGCGATCATGCTATGATCACTATTGCCAAGTGGCCCCAACAACCTTATCTCTTGCACTAGATCTGGTGTTCCACTAAGGACTAGGTCTAATATGGCTTCCCCTCTGGTCGGTTCATGAACCAGCTGCTCAAAGGAGCAGTCATTTATTTCATCTAGGAACTTTATCTCCCTAGCATGTCCTGACGTGACACTGACCCAGTCGATACCGGGGTAGTTGAAATCACCCATTATTATTACTGCACTGTAACTTTTGTTAGCTTCCTTGATTTCTTTGAGCATTTCATCATCCATTTGGTCATTCTGGCAAGGCGCTCGATAGTACACCCCCCACTGCCATTGCCTTCCCCCTTTTACATGGAATTTCAATCCATATAGATTCTACAGCAGATTTTGTTTCCTGCAAAACTTTAATCCTTTCTGACTCAATGCCCTCTCTAACATAGAGAGCAACCCCTCCACCAATTTTATCAGCTCTATCATTACGATATAGTTTGTACCCAGGTATCACAGTGTCCCACTGGTTGTCCTCCTTCCACCATGTCTATGATATTCCAATCATATCTAACCTTTCATTTAGTGCTATATATTCTAAACTCTCCCATCTTATTTTTTAGACTTCTAGCATTTGCATACAAGCATTTTAGAGAATGTATTTTACTCATACTAATTTGGCTATTGTTAGACATGGGTAATTTGGGATCTTTAAGCTCAGTCTGCTCCATACTTGAGGGCATTTGGGCTACTTTACTCTTTTGTGGAACCTCTCTGCTTTTGGTAGTATCCTTCAAAGATACATTCTTCCGGACCATCCGCTCTTGGGGCTTATCTTTTATATACGGCCCCTATTATGATGGCTTTCAAAGCTGAATAGCGATAGAAAGATTAATACGCTCTCTTCAACTAAAACTCTTTTTTTCTGACAAGCCATCAATGGCTGACTCTTCATTAGTTGGCTTAAAATCTAATTGGACCCCTCCGGGGCCCTTGGATCCTTTGATATATACTTTTAAACATCTTGTTATGTCAGATTTATTGAAGATGGAAGCTAAATATACTAATTACCCTAAGAATTTGTCATTTGTGGAGTTTCGAGCATTACAGGAACTCTCGAATATGGAGATGATTACGATCAAACGTGCCCATAAAGGAGGTGCAGTGGTGGTGATGCATACGCTTGATTATGACAATGAAGTTCTTAGACAACTGAGCAATGATCATCATTATAAGTGTTTATCCGATGATCCAACTGAGGCATTACAGAAAGAAATCTTAGCAGTAACCACTTATGCTTTACAAATGGGCTTCCTTACGGAGAAAGAAATAACTTACTTGAATCCTGTGCATCCGAAAATACCATCCTTCTACATTCTCCATAAAGTACATAAAAGCCTGTTGAGAGCTCCTGGATGGACGATTTTATCCAGCAATGATTCTCTGCCGGAGAGGATTGGGATCTATTTGGATAAACATTTAAAGTCTGAAGTTTTGAAGATTCCTGTATATATCAAGGATACTACTCATTTTTTACAGATTTTAGAAGATTTTGATATGATGGAACGAGTAATCTGGTTGGCGTCTTTAGACGTGGCAGCTCTTTATACATCAATCCCACAAGATGAGGCACTCGAAGTCTTGTCAGCGGTATCGGATAATCGACCAAGTCCTCAGTTAGTTCCAACTGATTTTTTAGTACAGTTGGCTGAGCTGGCACTAAAGAAGAATTATTTTGTTTATAAGCGGGAATATTTCCAGCAGATTTCGGGCACAGCCATGGGAGCCACATTTGCACCATCCTTGGCTAATTTATATATGCATTTTTTTGAGGACAGCTGGGTGTACTCTTCGCAGTATGCACCATATATTCTGAAATGGTATCGTTATATTGATGGTATCTTTTTATTATGGGGAGGTTCGAAAGTTCTTTTGAATGAGTTTTTTGCTTATCTGAATAGGTGCAACCTGAATATTCAGTTTGAGATTAGTATTCAGGAGTTTACATTACAATTTTTGGATGTAAAAATTGCTAACGGAATGGGAGGTTTTTTGACTACTATTTGTACCAAACCGACTGATAGGAATACTCTGTTGCATTTTTTGAGCTTTCACCCTATTCATCTGAAGAGCAGTTTACCTTATTCAGAGCTACTACGATGCCGTCGCATCTGCTCTACAAATCAAGAGTTTGAATTACAGGCTAATAAGTTTCAAGAACGGGCCTATCCAGCTGCAGTCTTAAAGAAAGCATATGAACGGGCTAAGTATAATCACCGCGAATGGCTTTTACGACCCGGACCAGAAGCTGCAGACACACTAATATGTCGAGTTCTTCGCCCATTATTACTTGTGTTATTCCATTCTCAAGTTTGTCTAGCCGCATCGTTGCTGCTATACGTAAAAGGTGGGGTTTGCTGATGACACATCCGAAACTTGTTGGGAGCTCACTCCGTGTGGCATATCAGAGAGGGAGAAATTTGAGTGATCTCCTGTGTTCAGCAGTTCCTCGTCAGCAAATTCAAAGAGGAATTTTTCAACATGTACAATGTGGCCATTGTTCTTTTTGTAAACTTATGTTTAATAAGATCTGTACAGTATATTCGTCCAAAACATATAAGCTGTGTCAGAATACTGACTGTAACACTGCATTTGTAGTGTATGCCCTATGGTGTCCTTGTTCGAAGCTATATGTAGGAAAATCTACACACCACTTAAGGACGCGATTGGCGGAACATAAGTATAGCATTTCTAAAGTGAAAATTGAAACCCCGTTAGTGCAACATTGCATAAGGTTTAATCATAAATTTGAGGATCTTCAATTTACGGTTTTGGAATCGATACCTCAGAATATTCGTAGAGTTGATAGAGGACTTTTGTTACTGCAGAAAGAGCAGAAATGGATTTATGTGTTAAATACCTTGGACCCACATGGGTTGAATGATAAAATTGATTGGACCCTTTTTATTTAGGCTGGATTAGGACTATTTGTAGCTCCTTTCTGCCCCTTCTCTTATTAATTGTTTGTTGCTTATAGTGATGTGGAATAAAGTTTGTTGAATGTGTGAGGTCAGAGTGGCAGTGGATGAATTTATTTATTTATTTATTTAAAAGTATTTCTATACCGCCTTCTCCTTCAATCAAGGCGGTCTCCACAGCAAACAATCATAAGAGTGGTTCAAGTGTGTTCATGCAGTGATATAGGAAGTGTGTTTGTGGTGGTGTATATTAGATTCTTGTTGAGCTATTTACATCATGCGCTATTATACATTCTTATGTACAAGGGTCAGGGGAGGGGGGTTGGTCTTTTGTTCTTGTTTGGTGAGTGGATCATGTGATGTGTCCATAGTGTTCAATGAATAGTGTTGTCTTAAGCTGCTTCCGAAAGTCTTTGAGGTCTGTTGTTAGTCTTAGTTCGTCTGGGAGGGTGTTCCAAATTGCTGGTGCAGCCAGGGAATTGATTGGTGGTGAGGCAGTTTAAAATCTGTGACATCAGACGCTGTGGTTGAGTATGATAGTGGAGACATCGTGTATGTTTGGATAGAATTCTTCAGCGTGTGGTGTATCGAATGTAGTCTGGTTCCCCGATGAAGCCTGAGGCGAAACAAAAGCTTTTGTCGGACAATGGCTGTTGTGTTTGGTATAATAATAGGCTGCTGCTAGCTGCTTGTCTGTGTCGACATCTGATTCTTTAAGATAAGTACTGGATTGCTCGCTTTGAATGCTATGCGGTGCTGCTTGCTATTGAGAGTATAACTCTGTTTTGTTACAGGTGTTTGAGAATTCCGTTTGGAGCTCTGTATCTTCATCTGCATATGCCTTTGGAGTGTGAAGTTCATTCCATTAAACTGGAACCGAGATGTTGGAAGTTAAAACATCATATATTTGTATAGTAGTGTTGAAGCGGTTCGGCCACTACTGAATTATAAAGTAGAGCAGACACTCTTTCTTTTATAGTGAATGTGTTATAGTGTTTCATGTGGTTTATGTGTGGTATGAATCTCAAAATGTACTTTTTTGGAATGGGATAGCGGTGGTTAATTGAAAATTGAATATTTAATATAATATAAAGAGAAATAAAAAGCTGCAGGACCCATGATGTGAGCCATTTCCCTATGGTGATGAAATTCGCCAAATGTAGGGGTGAGCAAAACCTGAGGTCCTTTGGAGCTATATTGAGTGACTGTGAGTAGGTTGTATATTATTATCGATAATTATATGTTATTGTTATATTTATTTATTTAATTTTCTTATATACCGCGCTATTTGTCATCAGTGCGGTTTACATTGAAACAATACAATAATTGGTCAGATATAACAGACCTATTACAAGTAACAGGAAAATTAACATGGAAGTAAACAGGGAAATCATTTATATGGATGATTACTAATTACTTATATTACTTATATTATTTATATGGATGATTACTAAGGGGCTTTGATAGGTTGTGTTAGTTTCCCCTTAGGCGGTTATTAGCTTTTATGCGCAAAACTAACCCTTTTGGAGAAACTGCCCCGAATAGAACAGAGCTGATGAGTCCCTTAAGAAAATGGCAGCATATGTGTATCAGTGCGATAATTTAAGACAATGATTCCCAAACTGTGAATTGGGACTCCAGACTGGATCATGTCAACAGCAGATAGGGTCATAGAAAGAAGGCTACTCCTGCTCTCTCTGGACCTCCATTATGACCTTTGCCCTGCAGTGGCAGTTAGCATCTGGACGACCCTGAGCAGGGCGGACCCATTAGGACCCAATTCTGCACCGTGGGTCCTGAGATGGCCCGACGTGCCCCTGCATACCTGCAGGAAATCCTCCCCGCTGCTCCGTCTGCCTGTCACAGTGCTGTCCTCTTCACACCGCTGCCTGACCCCCAATGGGGGCCACCAGGGCCCAGATCAGGAGGCGTAGACCCACCAAGGGTGGCCTGTTGCTCCAGTGGGTGGGCTTCCGGGCTCCTAGGCGGGGCTGTCAGGCAGGATCGGAGGGGTGCCCTGTGCTTATTCCACCTCAGAAGTAGAATAAGCAGGGTGTCCCCCTAGTAATCCCCAGACGTACAGGGCTGTCACTGGAATTGGCCCTGTATGTTCAGGGTTGGTCCCACCCACTCTCCGCTCCCGTGCCATCCTCATCCCCCACAGCACAGTGCACAGTGGTGCTGTGTGTGCAGGGGGCCAGGAGGCAGCATACGGTGAAGGCGGATAGTGGGGCTGGACATCCTGCTAGGACGTCCAGTCCCGCTATTCGCCTTCCTAGATTGGGCCCTTACCGAAGTGTGTGTGTTTGTGGGGAGAGTGGGTAGGGAGAGGGGGAAAGAGAAATCATTACCCTGCCCCCCATTCATCCCATAACAGCAACAATTATCACTCCCAAGCTGATAAATCAACAAGAGAACTAGAAACAGTGATGCATTTCCTCTGAACGGTGCAAAATATAAAGATAATGGATGTAAATTCTAAAAACTGACATATGCAGTTTGGTATTTGTAGTCCCCGATTTTACCCACTGAAATCAGTGCTGCAGGTCCCGTAAAGCATCAGGATGAGATTGTCAGCAATCCAGACATGTACTTAAGAGCTCTGCAGAGTATTGGGGGTCTGTGAGCACCTGCTGACAGAGAGGCTGCTACTGTTGTCCCCAACTGCTACTTCTGCTGCCTTCATGCTTTGGATAACTGGAGGCAGGGGAGCGGAGGTCTGTTATTTTTTTCATCATTATCTAGGTGCATATGAAATTTTAAGTGTTAAAATGTGTCCATATTGGATAAAAGTTGGGGAAGCACTGATCACAGAATTAACCCTTGACTATTCCAGCAAGTTTGCCTGCCTGGTTCGTGCGCATTTTAAGGCCGGCATGAGCTCAGTTACACTCCATTCTGTGTTTTTTGACAGGATTGTTCTTGACGGAGGGGGGATTTATCATGATTGAGTTTAATTATAAAAATCTCTGGAGGGGCTCGTACGGGTCAAAGTAATTTAATTTAAAAGCACATTTATATTCTGCTACAACCCTCACAAGCTCAGAGTGGATTATAAACTCAAGTACTGAATGCCTCTGTAGAGAAGATAAGAAAAGATGTTTTATAAATTAGTTGATGTTCAAGCAGTTCAACGTTATTTAATCATTAAAATACTATGCTACATTTCTAACCGCATTTTATATCATTTGCTACTCCTCATCCTTGGCTTAGGGGGGGATTTACCTGCCCCGCATCTGCCTCTGCCCCCCCCCCCCCACCCTCGCCTCAGCCACAGCTGGGTGTCCATTTACGGTCTGTGGACAAGTCAACAGCTCTAAATGGGATTAATGTATAACACATACATCCTGTCAAGACAAGAGCTTAAAAAGTGCCAAACCTCTGTACAGTGAATGTCAGGTAGGAACCGGTCTAGATTCTCCAGAATATCAACCATCTTATTTCTTAACATTATTGCCTGGCACTTGTTATCCGAAGGGGAAGGGGCAGAAGGGGGAGGAACACCTTAGCTCCAGGTCTGAGCAACAAGGTGTGGAGAGAAGAGGAGTCATTACTCTGCCCTCCCCCATCCATCCCACGATAGCAACAATATCGTTTCCAAGCAGACAAATGGACAGAGAAGTAGAAACAGTGATGCAAGTCCCCCCTACTGTGCAAAATACAAAGCTAATGGATGTAAATTCTAAAAACTGACATAATCCAGTCGCTAAAATGAAAATCTGTTTTTTTTCTATCCCCTCTGTCTCCATTGCTGGAATCAGGGATAGGAGGCTGCCAATCCCTGAAAATCGGGGACGTATGGTTGCCTTGCTTGCTCTAGCCACAATAGGGAGGGGTAGTTTCAGTGGACTGTCATTCCTACGTTGCCTTTCTTTTGTTCCTTTGAACATATTTAATGGCTATTTTTTTACATCTTTTTAAACAAAATGAATATACCTTTTATGATGGCCAAATCCTTCTGTTCCTAAAATGTCTTCTTAAGTCTGCCCTTCAGCTATCCATGCTGTATTGATGATTTACATGTATCAATGTGACGCCTGAAACAAGAATAGCTAGAAGAAGGCACTCTGCACATCAATCAGTACACAGAAAGCGGAGGCAGACCAGGGGCCTTAGTTCACACATTTCTTTATTGAGAGAAGTTCGACTTGGTCAAGTTTCAGGTAAAAAGCCTTCATCAGGGGTCAGTCTCCCAAAACAGAGATTCAAAAACTTATAAAAGGATGCTCAAAGGCAGCATTCAAGTTACCAGACGGTCCTGGTTTTCTTATCTCTCCCACCGCACTTTTAGTGTATGTTCTGGTGGATCCTCCTCTACTGCTATCCCACTTTCAGTTGATGTTATTCCAGGGTTCTGTCTTGGAACCTCTCCTTTTCTTTCTCTACACCCAATCCCTTGGTGCACTCATCTCTTCCTATGCTTTTCAGTATCATCTCTATGCTGATTACTTTCAGATCTACCTCTCTGTACCTGAAATCTTTCCAGGAATCCAGGCCCAGATCTTTGCCTGCTTATCGGACATTGGTGCCAGGATGTCCCGCCACCTTTGAACATGGCCAAAACCGAGCTTTATACCTTTCCCCCTAAATCCACCTCTCCCCTTCCTCCTTTCTCTGTTTCTGTGGATAACACTCTACTCCTCCCTGTTTCCTCAACTCACAACCTTGGGGTCATCTTTGACTCCTCCTTCTCCTCCTCCACACACATCTAACAGATACAGTAGATAAATTCTGTCGCTTCCTTTTCTATAACATCAGTACAATTCATCTCTTCCTTTCTGAACACACCACCAAGACCCTTATCCATTCTGTAGTCACTTCCTGTCTAGACCGAGGTTCTCAACTCAGTCCTCAGGACACATGTAGCCAATCAGGTTTTCAGGATAACCACAATTAATTTGCATGAGAAATCTGCATACATTGGAGGCTGTGCATGCAAATCTATCTCATGCATATTGTGGCTATCCTTAAAACAGGACTGGCTAGGTGTGTCCTGAGAACTGGGTTGAGAACCACTGGTCTAGACTGTTGTAACCTCCTCCTTGCTGATCTTCCTCTGAATCATCTCTCCCCACTTCAATCTGTTCAAAACTTAGCTGCACAGCTAATCTTCCACCAGTGTCACTATGCTCATGTCACCCCGCCTTCTCAAGCCATGTCATTGGCTCCCTATCCATTTCCGCATCCAGTTCAAACTTCTATTACTGACCTATGAGTGCCTTCATTTGGCTGCTCCTCACTACCTTTCCTCTCTTTTCTTTCCCTACACCTCTCCTCAGGAACTCTGCTGTTCTAGCAGGTCCCGTCTATTTGTGCCCTTCCCTTCCTTTGCCAATTCCAGACTGCGAGCTTTCCATCTCGCTGTTCCTTATGCCTGGAACAAACTACCCTAGTTGGTATGTCAAGCTCCGTCTCTGGCCCGGTTCATATCCAGGCTAAAAACTCACTTCTTTGAGACTGCTTTTGGATCCTGATCCCCTTGGTCTGCTGTTTACCTTGGATATTTCCTAGTCCCCAGTGCTGTTGTTTGTCCTAATATTCAGTGGCGGTGGCTAGCACTGCTAAAGCAGCTAGCCGCCACCCATGGAACTGTAGACCTATATCTGGCCACCAGCACTTGAATATTTGAGTTAGCTGGATAGCAAAGAAGCTAACTGGGCAACAGTAATATTCAGCTGCTGTCTAGTTAGCTTCTGTGGCAAAACTTAGGGCACATTAATCCCTTTAAATATTGGACCCTAATGGCCCAATATTCATCTGTCCGGATTTTTGAAGGGCTATGTGCTGATGGACGCATAGCCCTCCCTGCTGACCTCTAAACTGGATATTCAATGCTGTGGCAACGCACTGAATATCCGGTGATCACCTCCAAAGCCAGAAGCCGCCGAAGCTAACCGGGCAGCAGCAATATTGGATGCTGCTTGGTTAGCTCCGGTGCCTTAAAGAGAGGCTCTTATGAGCTGGGACTGTCTCTGACATGTCTCTACAGCACTGCTTACACCTTGTAACCACTGTTCCCTCTAAGCTGTGCGCGTGTGTGTGCGCACACACCTCGCCGAACGAGCGCACATACTTTATAACAGAGCGCACAAAAATTACGGTTCTGATTGTGATAGAAAACAACACAGACGTCTTAAAATTTAAAAGTTGTTGGGTATTTACGGTTTTCACAAGTTCTACAATATTTTCTAGTGCAATCAATGTGGTGTATATACTGTATTCTGACGTGTAGTTAAATTTTAAAGTATATAACTCCGAGTGTCGTCATGTGGCGCACAAAAATTTAACTTTCCTTCAAAAGCTGCACAGCTGATATTTTATGCGCACACAGCCTACAGAAAATTAGAGGGAACATTGCTTGTAACGCTACACAAATGGTAAGTAGTAGGTAGTATATGCCTCTATAAGTAACCATTCCCCTAGCTCTTCACCCATACAGTTTTCCTCCTTCCCGGGCATTTGCCCGACTGCTTCTTTCTCCAGTATTCATTTACCCTGCCTTTCCTCTTTCTGTGCCCTCCAATACCACCTCAGTCTCTGACCTCCTTTTCTTTTCATTCCCCTGACATCAGTCCCCTTCTGCCCCCCTTCCCCACCAATACCTGCCCCATTCTCCTAGGTCTGATTCTTGCATTAGCCCCCAGCCCTCTTCTCTCAGCTCCAGCATCAGCCCCTTCTCTGAACTCAAGCCTCCGTTCCAGCATCGGCCAGCATCAGCCTCCTTGCTCTCTCTGTCTGGTCTGTCTGTCTCTCTCCCTGCAGTCCAGCTTCTCACCTTTTTCCCCCCAAATCTAACATTTCCTCAATGTGGTCCATCTTCACCCCCTCTCTCTACTTCCCCTCATCCAGCATCTCCCCCTGTTCCCCCCACATTATCCAGCATCTCCCCCTTTTCCGCCTCTCATGGTCCAGCCTCGCCTCTTCTCTCCCTTTCTCCTCCCCCACCGTGGTCCAGCCTCTTCCTTTCTCTCCTTCTTCCCCACACATGATCCAGCATAAGACAGACAGAGAGGTACATAGACGAGACCTACAGGGATATAGTCCTGAAGTCCTACCTCCAGTCTGGCAGCACCCCTGTTGCCATGGAGGAGAGAGGTCATGTAACAGGAGAGCATCACCCTGGTGTGGCAGGAAGTGATCCTGTAACTAGGACCTGTCCTCCAGGTGATGTAAAACCCTCTCGCACCGAGGAAGTTTCTCCAGGGCCATGTGCCCATGAGGGAAGGGTTAGGACAGCCGTTATAGTTGGTGATTCGATCATGAGGCATGTAGATAGCTGGGTGGCTGGTGGACGTGAGGATCACCTGGTAACATGCCTGCCGGGTGCGAAGGTAGCGGACCTCACGCGTCACCTAGATAAGGTCTTAGATAGTGCTGGGGAGGAGTCTGCTGTTTTGGTACATGTCGGTACCAATGACATAAGAAAATGTGGTAGGGAGGTTCTGGAGGCAAAATTTAGGCTTTTAGGTAGGAAGTTGAAATCCAGAACTTCCAGGGTAGTATTCTCCGAAATGCTTCCTGTTCCATGCGCAGGACCCAAAAGGCAGGCAGAGCTCCGGAGTCTCAATGCGTGGATGAGACAATGGTGCAGAGATGAGGGTTTTGGATTTGTTAGGAACTGGGGAACATTCTGGGGAAAGGAGGGGCTCTTCCAAAGGGATGGGCTTCACTTTAACCGGGATGGAACCAGGCTGCTGGCATTAACCTTTAAAAAGGAGATAGAGCAGCTTTTAAACTAGATAATATGGGAAAGCCGACAGTCGCCCAAGAGCGGATGGTTCGGAAGAATGTATCCTTGAAGGATACTACCAAAAGCAGAGAGGTTCCACAAAAGAGTAAAGTAGCCCAAATGCCCTCAAGTATGGAGCAGACAGAGCTTAAAGATCCCAATTTACCCATGTCTAACAATAGCCAAATTAACATGAATAAAATACATTCTCTAAAATGCTTGTATGCAAATGCTAGAAGTCTAAAGAATAAGATGGGAGAGTTAGAATATATAGCACTAAATGAAAGGTTAGTTATGATTGGAATATCAGAGACATGATGGAAGGAGGACAACCAGTGGGACACTGTGATACCTGGGTACAAACTATATCGTAATGATAGAGCTGATCAAATTGGTGGAGGGGTTGCGCTCTATGTTAGAGAGGGCATTGACTCAGAAAGGATTAAAGTTTTGCAGGAAACAAAATCTGCTGTAGAATCTATATGGATTGAAATTCCATATAAAAGGGGGAAGGCAATGGCAGTGGGGGTGTACTATCGAGCGCATGGCCAGAATGACCAAATGGATGATGAAATGCTCAAAGAAATCAAGGAAGCTAACAAAAGTTACAGCGCAGTAATAATAATGGGTGATTTCAATTACCCCGGTATCGACTGGGTCAGTGTCACGTCAGGACATGCTAGGGAGATAAAGTTCCTAGATGAAATAAATGACTGCTTCTTGGAGCAGCTGGTTCATGAACCGACCAAAGGGGAAGCCATATTAGACCTAGTCCTTAGTGGAACACCAGATCTAGTGCAAGAGATAAGGGTGTTGGGGCCACTTGGCAATAGTGATCATAGCATGATCGCCTTTGATTTAATTAGTGGAGGAGGGATAGTAAGGAAATCCACAGTACTACCTTTTAAGTTTCGAAAGGGAGACTATGATAAAATGAGGAAAACAGTTAAGAAAAAACTAAAAGGAGCAGTTGCAAAGGTTAAAGACGTACATCAAGCTTGGGTGTTGTTGAAAAATACTATCTTGGAAGCCCAGACCAGCTGTATTCCACACTTTAAGAAAAGTGGAAGGAAGTCCAAAAAACTGCCAGCATGGTTTAAAGGTGAGGTCAGAGAAGCTGTTGCCAAAAAAGCATCTTTCAGGAAATGGAAAAAAGAGCCAAACGACGAAACCTGGAAACAGCACAAGCACTGGCAAGTCAAATGCAAGGCATTGATAAGGCAGGCAAAGAGAGAATTTGAGAAGAAGCTTGCTGCAGAAGCAAAAACGCGAAATAAAGACCGTTTCAGGTACATTCGTAGCAAAAAACCTGTGAGAGTCAGTTGGTCCATTAGATGATAAAGGGGTTAAAGGAGCACTAAGAGGCGACAAGGCGATAGCAGAGAGACTGAATGAATTCTTTGCTTCAGTCTTTACTGAGGACGATGTAGGGATGTTACCCAAGACTGAAGTGGTATTTAAAGGTGCGGAAGAATTGAAGGAAATATCGATACATCGGGAAGATGTCTTACAACTATTAGATAAACTGAAGAGTAGCAAATCACCTGGGCCGGATGGTATACATCCAAGGGTGTTGAAAGAACTGAAATATGAGATTGCAGACCTGCTATCAGTAATCTGTGAACTATCATTAAAATCATCTCTAATACCTGAAGATTGGAGGATCGCCAATGTAACACCAATTTTTAAAAAGGGTTCCAGGGGTGATCCGGGAAACTACAGACCGGTGAGCCTGACGTCAGTACCGGGAAAAATGGTAGAAACCATCATAAAGAATAAAATTACTCAGCATGTAGATAGTCACGACCTAATGGGAGACAGCCAACATGGCTTTAGACAAAGAAGATCTTGTCTTACTAATCTTATGTTTTTTTGAAGGAGTGAATAATCAGGTGGACGAAGGTGAGTCAGTTGATATTGTGTATCTGGACTTTCAGAAAGCCTTTGACAAGGTCCCTCATCAGAGACGTTCGGCAAAACTAAAGAGTCATGGGATAGGAGGCAGTGTACTATTGTGGATCAGGAACTGGTTAAAAGATAGAAAGCAGAGGGTAGGGCTAAATGGCCAATTTTCCCAATGGAGAAAGGTGAATAGTGGTGTACCCCAGTGATCTGTGCTGGGTCCGCTGCTTTTTGACATATTCATAAATGACCTGGAAAGTGGAATAACGAGTGAGGTTATCAAATTTGCAGATGACACAAAACTATTTAAAGTTGTTAAAACCCAAGAGGATTGTGAAAAATTGCAAGAGGGTCTTGATAAATTGGAAGACTGGGCATCAAAATGGCAGATGAAATTTAATGTGGACAAGTGCAAGGTTATGCACCTAGGGAAGAACAACCCAAACTATGGTTACACGATGCAAGGTTCCACATTAGGAACCACCACCCAGGAAAAAGATTTAGGCGTCATTGTGGATACCATGTTAAAACCCTCGGCCAGTGTGCAGCGGCGGCCAAGAGAGCAAATAGAATGCTAGGTATGATAAAGAAAGGAATGGAAAATAAAACAAAAGATATTATAATGCCTCTGTATCGTTCCATGGTGAGACCGCACCTTGAATATTGTGTGCAATTCTGGTCGCCGTATCTTAAAAAGGATATAGCGAGTTTAGAAAAGGTTCAGAGAAGAGCCACCAAAATGGTAAAGGGGATGGAAGGATACTCCTATGAAGAAAGGCTAAAAAGGTTAGGGCTCTTTAACCTGGAAAAGAGACGGCTGAGGGGAGATATGCTAGAAGTCTATAAATTAATGAACGGAGTGGAACGGGTAAACGTAGATCAATTGTTTACATTATCAGAATATAGAAAGACTAGGGGACATGCAATGAAGCTACAGGGTAAACTATTTAAGACTAATAAAAGAAAATATTTTTTCACTCAACGTGTAATCAAACTCTGGAATTTGTTACCGGAGGATGTAGTAAAGGCTGTTAGTGTAGCTGGGTTTAAAAAAGGTTTGGACAAGTTCCTGGAGGAAAGGTCCATAAACCATTATTAAGAAGTGACCGAAGATATCAATGCTTGACCCAGTACAAGCATTGTGGAACTTGTGTCTCTTGGGGAAACTGCTAGGTACATATGACCTAGATTGGCCACTGTTGGAAACAGAATACTGGGCTTGATGGACCTTGGTCTGACCCAGTATGGCATATCTTATGATCTTATGAGCATCTTCCCTCCCTCCTGTCCAGCTTCTCTCTTTTCTTCCCCTCCCACATGGCCCAGCATCTCCCTTTCCCGTCCCTCTCCCTCCCTCCCCTGAAACCTCCCTCCCTGCCACAGCCCCTTCATATTTGTGTGGTGGCAACAGTGTCAGCTATAACAGGAATGGTAATGCACCACAGGTGCACAGGTGCAGGACACTTCAGAGCCTTGGAACACGAAGGCTCCATGACGTGTTACTATTCCTCCTACGTCTGACAGGGTAACAGCCGCAGCTGTGGCAGGAACAGAGGTTTAAGGGGCAGAGGTAGATTGAGAGGACGATGCCTGGATCATATGGATTGGGGGGGGGAGCTCCTATTTCCGCAGCATTTGGGGGGAAATGGCTCCTTCTCTCGCAAACTATGCCCCTGATTGGCCCTGTATTCAAAGCGGGCTATTAGTTTTAGCAGCAGCCACAAAGCATAACATCCCTATCTATACATTTTCAGTGGCATTTTACGGAGAGTGCGGTGTCCTGTTCATGCTGGGACGGAGCAGCAGTGGAACATGGGTGTTCCTCCTAACTCTGTAGAAAGCTGGCAACATTCAGCTGCTGCACGTATAACCAAATAGTTTAATTTGGGTCAGCAAAAAGCAGTCGTAAATTAAAGTGCTGAGCCAGCATGGAGGGTCATTCTAAAATGTTTAGCCACCTGTAGACATGTACGTGGACATCAGTATCACAGACATGTTTCCATAACCATTGCACAAATGCCGTTCACAGAGATAATCAAGCAGGCACTGGTGTGTAGCAGAGGCGTGTCTGGAGAGGGGCGATGGATTCACTCATCCCCCGTTCAATAACACAGGCATGTGCATGTTTATTCCTGCTCCAGGCACGAATAGGCATCAGGAAAGTGTTTGTTTTCACCATAAAACATCCAGAAAGTGTAGAATTAAGTGACTAGCTTTAGATTAAAAAGTCCCTCATTGGGGTTTGAGCCCTGGTCACCGAGCATGTAAGCCAATACTCTAACCGTTATGCTATTAGACATGCTGGTTCTGAAAGGCTCCCTAGGGATGTCTATATAGACATTTCATACATGTGCATATCGGGCACATCCATGTTTCTGGAATTGTGCCTGAACTTGCATGTGCCTGCCTTTCTTTTCAGACGTTCTGGCTTTGATGTCCCAGGTTGCACTTGGACGTCCCATTTGAAATGTGCCTCCACCTGTACAGCTATCTGTATGTTGGTGGCGTTTTTTTCTGTATACATATACTCACCCCTGCTGCTTCTCAGATAGTAATACCGAATATATGTACAATATTTAGACACCACAACTGCCGTTTAAAAAAACTCTGACTGTGAGGTATAAATAGTTTCCTGCATATGTACTGTGATGTAGCAGAAGTTCTTCTTATGCTGATCAGTCATCTCTACTCACAGGTGATTTCTGCGGTTGCATAGATGTTTCCATTAGGGGTATGTAATCCCTCACAGATCAGACAGGAGCCCTGAAAACATCAGGAGTCCCATCACCGCCATTAGTTTGTATCGTATTTTTCCAATGATTCATCAGTGCAAACTGGCTCTTATCTAATGGGCTTGGCCACTGCTGGAACAGAAGATGCACTCACGCACAAGGATAGATTCAAGAATTAAAGTTTACAAAAGATTAAGTAAATGGTGCTTACTTGACAAAGAATCCAAGAACCAAAGGTCCCAAACCAACTGCAACAGTTCAGCATTTAATGGAAGTGATCACTGCAAATATGACAGCAGAACTGTCATGCAGAATATGATTGCAGTTCTACTACCAGCTCAACATCCCGAGCAGTGGACCCATACTTCCCCTTCCTGACCTCGGCATTTAAGGTGCTTCCGTGTCTTTGGGAGATCCAGCAGCTGATAGGGTTTTCTGCTTTCATGTATACTGATGGGCTGGGCTGCTTCTCTGGTCACGGTCTAGTCCTCCCATATACTAGTGGGTTATACTGCTCTTTTAGTCAGCGTCTGATCCTCCTCTAAACCATAGGAGCAGGGGCGGCTCAATGCAATATGCTGCCTGAGGATGAGGATGAGAGAGCGCTCCTCCCCCCATAGAGGGGGCGGGGCTTTTCAAACCTCCAATCAGGAACTGAACCAAACCAAAATGCTGATTGGATTATATGAAGCAAATGCAAGATATTTGCACACCAAGGAACTAAAAGAGAACGAGAACCACAGCACAGTTTATAACACTAAATTATAACTCTTTTTTATTTTGTTGTTATAAACTGTGTTATGGTTCTTGCTTTTTATTTTTCAACATTTATTTTGCATCCACAGAACCCCCTTCAACAGTGGTTGCAGAGCAAAACCAGGATATTTGCCCACAGAACTCAATATCTTTAAAAAAAAATCTGATTCTGATCATCTCACTAACAACAAAAACAACAAACATTCTCTAAAACCAGGCATATTGTGAACTAATACAAAACCCTACAACAAAGTTACTAAGTATTTATAGAGCAAATCTACTATACCATACCATAACAGCACCAAATTCCAAAACTCACATAAGGAACCCATCCAAAAAAAGCGTCACTGTAAATACTACAGTTGGCCCTGGAACATCCATACACCTATTTGAAAAGCTGAACATGTCAAATTACTACAGTACAGTAGATCTTTAGGTACAAACTCCATGTTAACAGAACACCTGGCCTCAGTCACACATCAGAACACAGACCCTCACCAAGTACAGAATAAGTAACCACAATCTAAAGTAAAAATAAAAATATGTAGACAAAATTTAAACTGAAACCCCAAGAAGCTAGACTCCACATGCAGTGCAACATCAGATAAATAAGAGATTCAGTTCCCCCCATATTGTGTAAAATATAAAGATAGCACAAAGTCCAATCACTAAAATAAAATATTATAATTATTTTTTCTACCTTTGTCTGACCATTTTGTTCTCTGATCATGCTGGTCCTGATCTGAGGCTTCTGCTTTCCTGTCTTTTATTAGCTCTCTTTCTGTGGTCTATGGTCCATCTGCCATTTCTTATCTCTTCTTTTGTTTTCTTCACTTCCTTCCATCAGCCTATTTCCGGCCCCTTCCCAGTATCAGCCCCTTTCCAGTCCTCCCTCCAAGTACCTTCCAATGTCAACTTCCATTCCCATGACTGCCACTGGTGTCCATTCCCTTCCAGTCTCCCTTCTTCCCCACTGTCCAGCCCCTTCTAGTCCAAATACCATGGCAGCCCCTCTCAGCATCCACTCCCTTCCAGTCCCATTCTCCCATCCCCTCGCATCAGCCCATTTGTAGCCCTAGCCCCCGTTTTCTGCCAGGGCCAGCAGCTCTATCCTTCCTTGAGATGTTTAAATACCTCCGTGGCATAAATGTTCAGGGAGAGAGCCTCTTTCAATTGAAAGCAAGTTCTGCTATGAGGGGACATGGGATGAGGGTGAAAGGAGATAGATTCAGGAGTGATATGGGGAAATATTTCTTTACAGAAAGAGTAGTGGATCCATGGAATAGTCTCCCAGTGGAGGTGGTAGAGATGAGGACAGTAACTGAATTCAAAAAAGCATGGGATCAACACAGAGGATCTCTAAAGGTAAAAAGTGGACTGTTGTAGTTGTTGTTATGGAAGGACAGACTAGATAGGCCATGTGGTCTTTTTCTGTCATCATGTTTCTGTGTTTCTATGTTTCTATGTTTCTTCCCTTCCCACCATCAGCCCATTCCCAGTCGAAGCCCCCCCAATCAGCTCACTTCCAGTGCTAGTCCCCCCTCAACTCCATTACCAGTGCTAGCCTCCCCTAATCAGCCCATTACCAGTCCTACCCCCCCATCAGCCCATTACCAGTCCTAGCCTCCACTAATCAGCCCATTTCCAGTGCTAGTCCCCCCTCAGCCCATTACCAGTCCTAGACTCCCCAAATCAGCTCATTTCCAGTGCTAGCCCCCCCCCCTCAGTCTATTACCAGTGCTAGCTCCCCTAATCAGCCCATTACCAGTCCCAGCCCCCCTTTGATCAGTCCATTCCCAGTCCTAGCCTTCCCTAATCAACCCATTACCAGTCCTAGCTCCTCCTGATCTGCCCATTACCAGTACTAGCCCATTATAATCCTAATCTGCACTGTCTATCCCCTGTCTGTCCAGTATGCCCCTCTGTCTCTCCCCTTTGTCTAGTACTTGGTCCCCTTGTCTCCCCCTTTGTCCAGTATGTCCCCATTGTCCAGAATTTGTCTCCTGTCTCCCCCCTTTGTCCCCCCTGTCTCTCACCTTTGTCTCTCCTTGTCTTCTTCCTGTCCCCACTCCCTCCACCTGCACCTCTCATCCAGCAGCGACGGCACTCAGGCTCTGTTTTAATTTTAGATTTTGCAGCTTCTGGCCTGTCTCTGCCTTCTTGCGCGGGAAATCAGAGGCAGGCCAGAAGCTGCAAAATCTATAATTAAAACAGATACGGAATGCCAGCGTCAGAGTGCTGCCCCCAATGAAGTGCCACCTGAGGCGATCGCCTCAGGTGGCCTAATGGAAGAACTGCCCCTGGATACAGGAACCTGAACAGGGGCTTGGCACAAGAATTGGAAAGTAAAGAAATAAGGCACGGGATCTTGATGCTAGAAGCTTAAGAAAACCGGCATGGAACTTAGTAACGGAATGAAAAATGGACTGGAAGCAAGCAAGGCTCAAGATAGACAAGAATACAACAGAGTCAGGAGGTGCTGGAGTTAGCTAAAACAAGACAGGACTAGAACTGAGCAAGGTGAGAAACAGACAAATCTACAGGAAAATGAGGAGGGGATCAGATTATTATTTCAAGCTGGACTCTTCCTGCCTAGGTTTTCTGCCATTTGAATACTCTGAGTTCTTGCTGGTATGATATAGTATAAATTCTTCTGTGTGTCTTTGTTGCAGGGATTTGTGTTAGCTCACAAAGGAGGTCAATTTTAAAAGTCTTAGTTGTGATTTGGATGTCCAAATCATTGCAATGTCCATGGAGCAATTTTTCAAATGGCTTTTAAAGACACCTTCTGTATGGGGACATTCAACTAGGCAGGGGGCATGGTGGAGGAGAGTCTGGGGAGGTGCAATGAACTTTTGGCTGCTTTTGGATCCTGATCTGCTTAGTCTATGTGTTTCCTTACCATTCCCTAGATGTATCCTTGTCTTCATAGTAACATAGTAACATAGTAAATGATGGCAGATAAAGACCAGTATGGTCCATCTAGTCTGCCCAGTAAGATGGTAGGAGTAGGTGCACCTGCCACTCTGTGCAGGCCACCCCTCCCCATGTCTTTGTTTGTGCATGGCCACCCCTCCCCATGTCTTTGAACCCACCACTCCGTGTAGGACACCCCTATTTGTTGAGAAATTAGATGGTTCAGTTTATTTTGATTTTATCCTGTTGCTGTAAAGGGATCCTCTGTGTCTGTCCCATGCCATTTTGAATTCCGTCACCGTGTTTGCCCCCACCACTTCCATCGGGAGGGCATTTCAAGCATTCACCACCCTTTCAGTGAAAAAGTATTTCCTGACATTGCCTTTCAATTTACCATCTTGCAGCTTCATGTTATGCCCTCTAGTTTTACAGCTTCCCCTTCTTTGGAAGAGGTTTGTTTTTCATTATTTCTCAAGTATTTAAAGGTCTGAATCATATCTCCCCTATCCCTCCGCTCCTCCAAAGTGTACATATTTAGGTCTTCAAGTCTCTTCTCATAAGGCTTCTGACGCAGGCTCCAAATCATTTTGGTCACCTTCCTCTGAACAGTTTCCATTCTTTTTACATCCTTTGCAAGATACGGTCTCCAAAACTGAACACAGTATTCCAAGTGAGGCCTCACCAGTGACTTGTACAGTGGCATTAGTACCTCTTCCTTTCTGCTGGTAATTCCTCTTTGTATGCAGCCCAACATCCTCCTGGCTTTTCCCACCGCCTTGTCACACTGTTTTGCCACCTTGAGATCTACAGAAATAATCACACCAAGGTCTTTCTCCTGATCCGTGCACACCAACCTCTCGCCCCCTATCTCGTACATTTCCCTTGGATTTCTGCTACACAAGTGCATAACACTGCACTTCTTTGCATTAAATCTTAATTGCCAAGCATTAGACTATTCTTCCAGCTTTTCTAGATCTTTCCTCATGTTAACCACTCCCTTGGGGGAGTCCACTCTGTTGCAAATTTTCATGTCATCTGCAAAAAGACAGCCCTTTCCATTCAGTCTTTCAGCAATATCACTCATAAATACATTGAACAGTGCCGGGCCCAGGACCGAACCCTGGGGCACCCCGCTAATCACCTTCCTTTCATCCGCGTGAGCTCCATTTACCATCACCTTCTGTCGTCTGTCAGTCAACCAATTTCTGATCCAGTTTACCACCTTGGGACCCATCCCCAAACTACTGAGTTTATTGATAAGCCTCCTATGAGGGACAGTATCTAAGGCTTTGCTGAAATCCAGGTCGATGACATCCATCGCATGCCCCTGATCTAGTTCTCTGGTCACCCAGTCAAAGAACTCAATCAGATTTGTTTGGCAAGATCGTCCTTCGGTAAAACCATGTTGCCTCGGATCTTGCAATCTGTTGGTTTTGAGAAAGTCCACTATTCACTCTTTCAGGAGCGCCTCCATTACTTTTCCCGCCACCGAGGTAAGGCTCACGGGCCTGTAGTTTGACACTCCTTCCCTGTTACCACTTTTATGTAGAGGTACGACATCAGCCATTCTCCAGTCCTCCTGTTTCCAAGGATCTGTTGAAAACATCCTTTAACGGCCCTGCAAGAGCCTCTCTGAGCTCTTTCAGTATCCTGGGATGTATCCCATCCGGTCCCATATTCTTGTCCACTTTCAGTTTTGCAAGTTGTTCTAACACATCATCTTCTGTGAATGGTGTGGTATCTACTTCATTCCCATTTTTATATTTGGGAGTCACAGGTGGTCCTTCTCCAGGATTTTCTTTAGTAAAAACAGAGCAGAAGTATTTGTTTAGCAATTTCGCTTTTTCAACGTCACTTTCCACGAGTCCGTTCCCAGCACTTCTGAGTCCTGCAATTCCACCTCTGATCTTCCTTTCCCGAATATACCTGAAGAAAGTTTTGTCTCCACACTTAACATCTTTAGCCATCTTTTCCTCTGCCTTTGATTTTTTTATCCTTATTTCTCTTTTTGTCTCTGAGTTGGATCCTGTATTCATTTCTCTGTTCCTCTGTTTGCAAGCTTTTGAATTTTGCGAAAGCTGTGTTTTTTTGCTTTTATTTGAGCAGCCACTTCTTTGGAAAACCAAATAGGTTTCCTTCTCCTCTTGTTTTTATTTACTTTTCTTACATATTTATCTGTTTCCCCTTTTATTGCCACCTTTAGTTTAGCCCATTGCAATTCCACTTCCCTTATCCCCTTCCACCCTGCCAACTGTTACACAATGTACATAGTTCCCCCCAGTTACTTCCAAGTTGATCTCCTGTTTATTGTAAATGCAACTCAGGGTTCCTGTGTTGTATGGTTGATGTTGGATGTAAACCGCTCTGATCTAGAATAGAGCGGTATAGAAGAACTGTTAAATAAAATAAATAAATAAAATAAATAACTCCTCCTTTAGGTACTCGGCCATTTTACTGAAGTCAATGTTTTTGAAGTTTAGGACTTTGAGCTTGCTATGATTGGACTGCACCTTGGCTTTTATCTCAAACCACACCGTGTGATGATCGCTGCTGCTCACAGGGGCACCCACCCAGACATTCGACAGCTATCACCGTTGGTGAGCACTAAATCCAGCGTTGAGCTTTCCCTGGTTGGTTCCATCACCATTTGTCTAAGTAACGCATCTTGGAAAGCATCCACAATTTTTTTGCTTCTTTCCAGATTTGCAGAAGGAGTAATCCAATCCATATTGGGTAGATTAAAGTCACCCAATATGATCACTTCCCCCTTTGTGGCTATCTTGGCAATATCTATAACCAATTAGTTATCTATTTCTTTGATTTGAGTCGGAGGTCTGTAGACTACACCATATGGATGACAGTGCCATCTTCTCTTTCCAATACAATCCAGAATGCTTCTTCTTTTCCCCATGCCCCCTGCATTTCAGTAGCTTTAATATTGCTTTTGACATATAAGGCTACTCCTCCTCCTTTTCCATTTTCTCTGTCTCTTCTGAATAGATTATAGCCAGCTATGGCTATATCCCATTCATGCAATTCATTAAACCATATTTCTGTAATGGCCACAATGTCCAAGTCCATTTCCACCATTAGGGCTTCTAGGTCTGGAATTGTGTTGGCTAAGCTTCGAGCATTTTGTGCTCATTGCTTTCCAGCATTTAACTGGCTTGCGTGTATTTTGCATTGATTTTGTTCTGCCCACTTCTTCCCACTTGCTTTTGATGTGTGGTTTGAAAGTGTGGCTGCTTCTGATGTTGTTCTGCAGCTGTTGTGTTGTCTGTTTTGACTAGAACAGGGACCATCTTTTACATTTGTCCATACAGCACTGCGAATGCCTTGTAGCACTATACAAATGATCAGTAGTAGTAGATGACGTCCCCCCTCTATTTCAGAGATGTCAGAGACATCTGTGGCCTGTTCCAGGCACAAATAAGCATCAGGAAAGTGCTGGTTTGGGCCTTAAAATATCCAGAGGGTGTAGGCAAGATGGAGAGTTAAGTGATTAGCCTAAAATCATAAGAAGCAACATTAGGATTTAAACCCTGGTCACCCTGAGTTCATCTACTACTCTAACCATTAGCTATTAGATGTGCCTGTTCAGTAATGCTATTCTGGGGGACATTTATGTAGACGTTCCCATAGACATCCACATCGGGGAAGTCCATGTTTATGAAATCGTGCCTGAACTTGCATGTGTCTACCTTTATTTTTTTATTCCCCCCTCCCCTTCCCCCCCCCCCCCCCGACATTCTGGCTTGGACCTCCCAGATTGTACTTGGACGTCCTTTGTAAAAATGTGCCTTCATGTGTCTGTCAGTGGGTTGGAACTGATGTTACTATTACATGAAAATTTGGGCGATTCACTTTAGAAATGATCATACAAATAAATTATATTCTAGTTCTGCATTCACAAATCTACTGCGTTACTATGGAAATTTTCCCTCTAATTACTGTCTGACTTTGGGATACTGCCTCTTGAGATACTGCTTCTTGAGACATCTTTTAATGTAACTGAACTGTTCCCACGAGTGTGTATACAATTTAGCATTAGTAAGTGCTTGAAATAATTGTTTAAAATATTTAGTGTTACTCAGGACACATGACAGTTGTCACAGATTACTTAGAAATTTGTCTGATGCAATGCAAAGCATTATTTGTCTAAAAAGGTATAACTAGAATAGCTCTGACCTGTATGCCTAGAGGGTAATTTTACAACCAAGTGCCTAGTTTTAGGCACCAACAGAATGCTTATCTCGCCTACTTTTCTTTATAAAATTGGAGACGTAAGTATTTAAGAACACATATTAAATTTAGAAGCATTTACATCAGCCCTAGGTGTAAATGGCCACATCTAGATTTCTGAAAACATGAATAAGTGTTAGTATTTTATAATGTACATACATAAACTTGTGCTCTGCCCAAGCTCCAATCACATGTGACAGTATGCAAGACCAGCCTTAGGCATGTACTTACATAACAGTGACCAGCGAAAGTATGCACAAATTAAAGCGAAGCCGGTGCAGAGCTTCCTGCCTTTGGGGGCGGGACGAAGTTGCATGGGGTCCTTCAAGAGGTGGGAAGGCTCTGCACCAGCTTCGCTTTAATTTAAGGTACAGATCACCCTCACAGCTGCAGTTCTAAGAGGCAGGAACCGCGGCTGCAGGAAGAGGAGAGAGTGAGTTTGCCGCTGCCGAAAAGTGTTCTCGGCAGCGGCAGCAACTTGTGTACTTGTTTTTGTTTTGTTTTTTTTACTTTTGAAGGCGAAGTGAGGCGGCTGTTTTGGGGGCATTATTTGCTGCCCTCAAAACTTTGCCGCTTGAGGCAGCCGCCTCACTTCACCTCATTATAGAGCCACCCCTGCATAGGAGAGTTCCTCTCCTGGAATTTAACTTAATGTAACTTAAGACCCAAAGCTTAGCCTCAGTAACCAACAAGCCTGTCACAGAACCAAGACTAAGGCTTTCATGGGTATCTCATTCCTCATCCCAGTCCCTAGCTGCACTCTCTAATTCTTTCAGGACAGCAATTTCAGACTGTTCATTACTTCTGATCATGACTTTCCCTATCCTAAATTAGACTTTTTTGAGGTCATTCCTGTCAATGTGCCTGCTGTTATCTGTGTGTCTTTTTTTGGTAATTTTATTTTTATTGAGGAAATTCAGCATAAATACTCATAGATCATATTTCTTCAACTTAGAACAAGATCCCCCCCCCGCCCCTTTATCCCCTTCCCCCCTCCTATCCCCACTACACTACGTACTTTCCCCAACATGATTAACAATGAGGGGCCTTCCAGACAGTGCACATAACGAATAAAGGGAGGTCTAGTCCAACACAAAAACTAAGGATGTTTTCTCCATTTAAAATAGGGTTCCTATATCCTATTAAACTTATCAAGACTGCCTCTACGGATTGCAGTTAATTTGCTCCTAAGAAAAACATTGCCCAATCTCGCATAAAACAATTTTATGGCAGGTGCAAAAGTCTGCTTCCAAGCTTTGGCAACGTCGCACCTTACTGCCATAATAAAACAGAGAGCAAGGCTGCGCTGTAGCCTACTCCAATTTTCAGGTAAAAGTAGCAACCTATAAACTTCAGTTACCATGAGTTCCATTAATATAACTATCAAATCTTCAATTTGCTTCCAAAATTTAGCAATTTCTGGACATGACCATTAAGCATGCACCAATGTTCCTAACTGACCACAGTCCCACCAACACAAACTGGAGACTCCTGGAAAAAGCCTAAGGAGTTTAACTGGAGTAAGATAGCAATGTGAAAGTAATTTATATCCATTCTCCACTATATCCACCGATGTTGAGATCAGAGAGAGGTTGCCAAAAGTCTCAACCCACTTTTTTTCAGAAAACCTCTATAGCCTGCCTCCCAGTTAGTGACAAAAGGTAACCTGTTCTTCTCAGTTCCCCAAGGTTGGTATTGTGATAGAGCTGAAGCTAGTGAAGCTATGAACTTGGAAAAAAAACCGCTGTTTTTCATAAAGCAACTGACTTGCAGAGGGTGCAATTACCTAGCAGGACAGCTAGAGGGGGCAGGCACGAGCCTGCAGATGCTGAGCTGACACACCCAGGTACTGATGAAGCAGAAGCTAATCAGGTGCACCTGAAGAGAGGGTCAGAAAACTCAAGGGAAAAAGGGCTTTATAAGCAGAGCTCTGCAGGAAGGAAGCAGAGAGAACCACGGCAAGAGAGAGAACCACGGCTAGAGAGAGAGCCATGCCTAGAGAGAGAGCCATGCCTAGAGAAAGGCCCACGCATAGAGAGAAGCTCTGAGAAAGGATCTGGAAAGGAACCCAAGGATACTGGGAAGAAAGGACCTGATAGAGGAACCTCCTTTACTGCAAGGCAGAGGAGCTTGGAATCCTTACGTGGCAGTGCTAAGCTCCAGGGAGGACAAGCCCAGCCCAGAGAACTCCAAGAAACAGTCTTCAGAGAAGACGGTATCAGAAGGAGGGTGTCTGGTAGGGGAAATACCAGTGGCACAGACTTCAAGGAGCCAAGGTACAGTGATGCTTTATTTCTCACAAAGAAGCCAGGTCCTAGAAAGACTTATAACTCAGATAGCAATACTGAGAGGAAAGAAAGCTGGCAGAAGTTTTGGAAACCACTACAAAGAAGCCTAGGAACAAGACATACCACTTGTTTGCAAAACCCAGAACTGCCAGGCTGGCAAATAGGGAAAAGAACTTCTGAACTGCAAACTATTTCAGCCAGGGAAAGCTCAGGTGTAGAAGAAAGCACGGCTGAGCTGGAACCCATGCAGATTGAGCTTGGGGAACCAGAGCCGTTGATGCCTGAAGAACAAATGGACTGTTCGATGTGTATTGCTGAAAGCCTAGAGTCTCTCCCAGAGCTGTAATTACCAGAACATGCTTTAACAATATCTTTTGCCTGTGTGGAGCTAAAGAAGAGCTTGTTTATTTGTTTTACTACAGTGTTGAAACCCTGTGTATTTTTACAAGGAACTGTGAAGCTCTCATAACAGTTTTTCTTGCTCTGTAATTACTTTGGCATAGACCTGAAAATAAGGTGAATTCTACTTTTTGGTTTCTTAGTGAACCTTAGTGCTAAAGGGGAATAAAAGCCTTTTGTTTGACCCTACACAAGGCGTACACAACTCATTTCTTTAAGAAGAAGGACTACAAGGACCATGATCCCTCTGGTCCAAAAAGGTTTCCTACTTCTACAAAAATAATTAAAATGTCCACCTTGTCCCTTCAACAAGCTACCAGCAGGGGGTGGGGTGACAGTATATATATGTACTGTACATATATATAGGCGATTACATTCCTCAAACCCAAGTGCCTCATAATCAACTCCTCATAGAGTTTCCACTCCTTGAAGAGATTTAATCGCACCTGTCTTTGAAATAGAGCATGGCGAATTTGCATATTACTCATAAAGGTCAGTATTATCCAAGTGAAATAGATCTCTCAAGGTCTCAAAACTATGGGATTGGCCTTGCCCAAGTACCTGGCTCATAAAAACCAGGCTCTTTGCCTTCCATTTATGGAGAACTGGACTTGCTGTAGTTAATGAGAAGTCACCCATGTGATATAGTTGTATAGCTAGAGAATATAGCTTTAATTATCAAAAATAACAAAACTCTATATAAATATAATAAAAAATCAAAAATAGAGTGAAAAATTAGAGTGAATAATATCTGAACACAATTCATATGTTGGAAGTCTGGCCTTGAGGGAAACCCCCTCTCGTGGCTTTCCTTCCTTTTTAATCAATATTTTTGGCTGCTAATTACAGAACCATTTTGTTTGTGAGAAAAAAGCACACCACTTCGTGCCTCTACAAATCACCAATAATTTTCAAAAATTTATATGGAACCAAGTGTTGAACACATTCATCGAGTTGATGTTCTTAGAAACAAACTCTCCACAGCCAGAAATAAAACTAGACAAACAGTTAGTAGTACTTATCTGAGCTGCATTTACACGAACCCATCCTGATAGCTAGGAGCTTCATAGTAAAATTGTTAATAGCTTTGCAGCTATGGTAACAACAAGGGATTTCCCTCAAGGCCAGTCTTCCAACATATGAATTGTGCTCAGATATTATTTACTCTAATTTTTCACTCTATTTTTTTATTTTTGGAGAATATAGCTTAGCATTTAAGAGTTTAGATTTTAGTTGGGACCACACCCTGATGAGGCAGCCCACATAAGGATCCCTCTTCTGTTTACCCACTGTTATCTGCATTTCTGATACCACACACAGCTTGGATCAACTGGCCTTCTAGGTTCTTCCTGCCAACTCCTTCTTATAGTTTGGAACAAGTCCCCCTATACCTAAACTTACAGTTCCTGGCATTTATGGCTACCTTTTCTACCTAGATTGACTCCAGCACTACTCTTTTGGCTCCAGGGTGGCTGATGTCTGACTCTCCTTAAATCAGTTTTTTGACTGTCCCATCTCCTCAAAGAAAAACTAATGGAGGGTGACAATGGCCACAGTTGAAGAGGTTTCAATAAACATTTTTAATGAAAGACTCGACTCAGCAGAGTTTCAGTGAACTAGCCTGCATCAGGGATCTACATGCGTGACATTTCTAGTTGCTATAGATAGAATCTATATATATAAGAGAATGTAAATAAATAAATAAAATAAAATAATTGAGGTATGCCTCTGTAACCCAGTGTTATGATTTTTGAATAGCCATTAGGAAATTATGGGCCCGATTCTGTAAGGTGACTAGCAGGGCTGTACGTCCTGGTGGGACATGCAGCCCCACTAGCCGTCCTGCCCAAATTCCAGCAGCCCCTCTCCCCACACACAAAGAGCCACTGTGCCAGGAGAGTAGGATGGGGGTGGCACAGGGGGTGGAGCATGGGCGGGCCAGGCACCCAGACGTACAGGGCCAATTCAGGTCAAGGCCCTGTACGTCCAGTGAGCACCAGCGGGATGCACAGTTTATTCCACCTTGGAGCTGGAATAAGCACTGGGGTCCCATGCACCCCGGCCCGGCAGCCCCTCAATACAACAGAGCTACTGAAGTACTGCCCCGCTGCCTGATCCTGGCCCCAGCAGGCCAGCCAAAGGTCGGGCAGTGGGAAAACTGGTCTGGCGGAGCGTCGGGCCATCGGTGCACCAGCAGGAGCAGGGTGGCCTGGCCGTGCTGCCTCCAAGACGTCCCCACGGCTGCTGCAGGGGCATGCCGGGCCATCCTGTTGCCCGATCCTGCATCTGCGGGAGTGTCTAGCTCCTGCGGTGCAGAATTGGGTTCAACAGAACCCGTCCTATTTGGGGACATCTGAATGGCCTAGACATGACCCTTCCTGTATCAGGATCCATGTATTTAAAAGATTTTTCTTATTGGCTTGGATTAGAGAGTCTCAGGAGGGGAGTAAGACTGCGTAGGTTTTACTTTTTCAAGGATATTTTTTAGTATAGTCAGGGAGCCTGTTTGAACCAGTCTATCAAATATTGATTTCTGTGTATATGTTTTTGAGCCTAAATTTTATTCAATATCAATATTATGTTTAGGACATTGAATCTTTGTTTTCTTTTCTAATGCTTAGTACACATTTGATTTTGAGAAAAGATATAGCCGTGATGTGGTAGCATTAGTTAATCATCTATTGATAAATCACAGGTACACTACCAAAAAACTGCCTCCAGTTTTGCAACTGATTCCTATAGATTTTGGGGTGCTGAATCCAGGAAAAATAGCCAAAATGTTCCATCACGTCACGTTTTCTTGCAAAATTAGATTTCTTACCCATATAAGGAATGTTCACATAATTTCTTTTTAGCCGACTGCAGTTTATTTTCTTGGCCCAAAATAGAGGTTGTAATGGTTAACTAACTAGAAACACTCCCTCATGATATTTTAGAGTGTTTTGTATTCATTTTATACATTAACAGGACAATTGGGAGGCGGGGGGGCTAAATCCAGTACTCGCGCTGGCGCATGTTCTTTCCTGTTCGCCTCGCCTCGTTCGCTCGCTCAAACACGGTGGTTTGCGACATGAACGTTCCTGTCAAATTTCAGTTTCTTGCAAGTTCATTATTACCTTTTGTTTGCTCAGTCGTAATCCAGCTTTATTCCGAAGTGGTTCACTACAGTTGTAGTTTGCAGTGCTGTGTATTTGTGATGGCTCACAGAGCCAGAGGTTGCGTCAACTCTCCGGACAGTTTTTGTTTTATTTGTGGGGAATATACCGTGAAAAAGCGGCAGAGGAACATTTCTGCATTTATTAAAAAAGTATATTTCGCCTATTTCGGTTTGAAGTTAGGCGATCAAGACAAACCGTGGGCTCCTCACAAAGTGTGCAAGACATGTGAGGAAGATCTATGCTTATGGATGAAAGGTAAAAAACAAGCATTTCGTTTCGGAATACCTATGATGTGGCGTGAACAAAGAGACCACAGCAGTGACTGCTATTTTTGCTCTTGCATTGTGAAGGGATACAACTTAAAAAATAAGAACGTAATAAGTTACCCCAACCTTCCCTCAGCAATTAGGCCTATGCCTCATAGCAACGAAGTACCTGTGCCTGAACCACCAAAATCTTTGGATCATATTTGTGTGGACGGTTCTGATCATGATGAGACTCATCAGATGGCTTTTCCCGATGAGTCCAGTACTTCCGAGTTTGAAACTGAACCAGATCCGAAACCTGAACTTTTCTCTCAAGCTGAATTGAATGATTTAGTCCAGGATTTAGGACTCCCAAAAGATGCTGCCCAACTGCTAGGTTCTCGGCTTAAACAGAAAAATCTATTGTCACCAGGAACAACTTTTTATTGGTACCGCAACCGCGAGACACAATTTTTGAAGTATTTCAGCAAAGAGGAAGATTTGGTATTTTGCAACGATATATACGGAGTGATGGAAAAGTTTAAACTCAAGTATGATCCTGCTGAATGGCGGCTGTTCATTGATTCATCAAAAGACAGCATAAAAGGTGTTCTTCTTCATAATGGCAACACACTCGCTTCAGTTCCTATTGCTCACTCTGTTATTCTCCAAGAAAAATACGAGAATTTGGCCCTGATTCTTCAGAAGATTCGTTATGATGAGCATAAGTGGATGATTTGTGGAGACTTTAAAATTCTATCCATGCTATTAGGGCAGCAATCCGGTTTCACCAAATATCCCTGCTTCCTTTGCTTGTGGGATAGCCGGGCCCGCGACCTACACTGGCGGAAAAAAGACTGGCCAATTCGGGAGTATTTGAGACCCAGTGAGAAAAATGTTCTTCATGAGAGCTTGGTACCTCGTGATAAAATTCTATTACCACCTCTCCACATTAAGTTGGGTCTCATTAAGCAATTCATCAAGTCCCTTCCAAAAGATGGTGAGTGCTTTCGGTACCTTTGCTCAAAGTTCCCCCGACTTTCTGAAGCAAAGCTAAAGGAAGGAGTGTTTGTTGGCCCTGATATAAGGAAACTCATTTCAGATGGAGCTTTCGCTGAAACGATGTCTGAGAAGGAAAAAGAAGCCTGGGATTCCTTCAAGGATGTTGTTCTCAAATTCTTGGGGAACGGGCGGGATGAGAACTATAAGGATATTGTTGCCAGGATGCTCAATGCCTTCAAAGAACAAGGCTGTAACATGAGCCTGAAAGTCCATTTCTTGCACTCCCATGTGAACTACTTTCCCGAAAACTTGGGGGCGTACAGTGAAGAACAAGGTGAAAGGTTTCACCAGGACATCAAGGACGCAGAGAGAAGGTACCAAGGAAGATGGAACACCACTATGATGGCTGATTTATGCTGGTTGCTGCTGCAGGAAACCCCAGATGAAAAATACGCCAAGCAGCGCACCAAGAGAAGCATTCGGGGGAAGAAGAAACGGGCCCACCAGATTGATTGACCCAAGAATGACTTTAAAATCTAAACTGTGTTGACAAATATTGTGTTTTTACTAAACTTTGAAATAAAAATTTGCTAGTTATTACCACAGTGTCGGATCTCATTTATTAGAATTTTATTTTCACACCATCGGGTGTTTGTCTTCATGTATTGCAATGGTGCGGTTTGCGTTTTCTATTCTTACATACATACCTGTACAACATTTTTTGCACATTTCTTTGCTTTGCTTTGTGTCTAACCTCGCTCTTATATGCTCAATGTTTGTGCACATGCATGTGGCTGTTTTAAGTGCAGACAATTTTGCTACCATCACAGTGTGTTTTGTTGACATTACTCTATTCTTATGTGCTGCCTTGTTACAATTTTCTTTATTCTTATTTGAATAACTACTAAACAATTAGTATAAAGAATTCATCCAAGAAACTTTTATCTCGATCGCACTCAATCTGAAACGTTCACCTCAAACTGCTAACCCAATGTAGCAAAAAATCTGTACGTGATGGAGCAAATTGGTTACCAGATTTGGATTCAGCGCACCAAAAAACGTTAAAATCAATCGAAACATTAGAGGCAGTTTAAAAAAAATTTTTTTAGTGTACCTGTGAATTGGAAAGATGCACAATCTTCCACTTCTTTGGTACAAGGTATTCTATAGGTTTTGCTTCCATAAGTTGAGCAATGTGCTTTTAGATTGTTTTCTCAATGTCACCTTTTGTATGCATTATTGGTATTATTATATATGTGGTCTTAAGAATGGCTCACTCCATATTCTTACTTATCTTTTAGAGCACAGGTTTATACCTATTTATTATTGTGCTTCTTGTCATTCAGCAGTTTTTACTAATGTTTTTTCTTAGATTTATGCCTTGATAGCTTCACAATTATTTATTGAACTTGTTGGTGTTTCTCCGGGACCAAGCAGGAATCAGTCCTCACATATGGGTGACATCGCCAGCAGAGCCCACACAGGAATGCTTCCCAGCTTCCAAAGGAAGTTTTCTGAAGGTGTAGCATGCATTCATTCATGCATTCATGCCAGTGGGAAACCCAAAGAAGCCATCTTTACCTCACTCTTGATTCTGCAGAGCCCGTCGGATATTGGTCTGATCCTCGGAAAACGTTTGACCCATTTAGGATCGTTTTCAGTATCTTCTCACTTTTTTCAGTCATTGGATCTTCTTGCTCATGCCTCAGCGCCATGTTTTTCTCAGGTTTCTGTTTCTTTTCTTTTTTCTTTTTGAGGTGCGTGGATCTTTTCTCTCATGCCCCCTGGTTGGCTGGAACTGGAATCTTTTCACTTGGTGGAAGCTGAATTCCCCAGTATGTCCAAGCCGTTTAATGGTTTTGAAAATGCACCCAGTGTAGCAGGAACATCTCGGTGATGGACTGCCACAACTGGTGTCTTCAGTGCCTCGAGCCGTACCATGAGCCCTCCAATTGCACTATCTCCAGATGACATGCAAAGGACTTTGGGATCGGGAGAAACAGTGGGAATTGCTGTTTGAAACTTCAGAGTCATCGGCATCAGCACCGTTTTTGACATCAGCTTCGACACCCTTGAATGCTCACCCCGAGGCATTGGCCTCACATGGGGGCCCAGCCCACATCAGACTGGAGGCTCTCCTTTGAAGAGGAGGGCCCCCAGAAGGACTGGACTCCAGCTCTGAAGGCATCGAAGGGGGATGCCGAGTCTCAAGCGAAGTGCCATGGGCATCGGCATTGCAGCCCTCGATGGGACTCCAAGGATGAGGGCCAGGAGTGGCCTCCCAAGCTGTCCCAGTGGGAGGAGTTGCCTTCTGAAGCCCCAGAGGGCTGGTGGGTGACCCCCAAGGCAGTCACCATCGTGGAGTCCCTGTCAAGGGAACCAGCATCAGTGCTGGAGATTGCTGCGCCAGCTCTAGCATTGGAGACCATGCTCCTCTTGCAGTGCATGGAGGCTCTTGAACATAGCCTGTCTGTGTTCTTTAGCCAGCAGGCCACCCAGGAACTGATTATCTTGGGTTCTTCGGCACCAGTGATGGACCCGTCCACTGTAGTTGCCTCTGCATTGAAGGTGCAGCCCATCTTGGAGGTGCATGCCCTCTCCCGAGGTGACAGCAGTTCTGTGGGCCATTTGAGATCCCTCTCAGTGCCCCACTTTTCCCCACCGAGTGTCTCCAGGTTGAATCACTGAGAACCTTGGATACCGTCCACTCCTCCTGACCGTCATCATCACTGGGAGGAATCACGTCGGTATTTCGAGTTCCTCTCGGAGTTGGACTCCAAAGCTTGGAAGACTGAGGAAGAGGACTCGCCTGAAACCATTTGGCATCGGGACATCCTTTCCAATCCTTCACCACCCTATGAAAGGAAAAAGTTGATGCCGGAGGACTTGGCCTTTCAGGAGTTTGTGAGAGATATGGGGAAGGACTTGAAAGACTTCTCTTTAGGATGTGGGAAAGACCTCTCATAGTGCTCACCGTGAGTCGTCGTCTTGATTCCTTATACAGAATGAGCAACAGCCCCAGGTTTGAGAAGCCTCAACTTCCCCATAACTCCATGGTGATGGAGTCAGCCATGCACTGCATCAACATCCCCCAGGCCGGGAGGCATGCACCATGGATGGCTTTGATAGAAAATGCTACCAAGGCTCAATTCTTGTGTCACATATCCAGGCCTACCAATTATACATGGGGATGTACCTCAGAGATCTGGCTGGACAGCTCGCTGGGTTCTCTGTTGAACTGTTGGGCAAACAGTTCCAGTGGTACCAGGTTCTTGTCTCAAAAACCAACGACTGTTCTAAGTTCATGACTCGAGCAGCATATGATGCTTCGAGTCAGTGACTCGGGTGGCTGCCATGGGCATCAGGGCCTATTGCCTTGACTGGTTTCAGGCCTCAGACCTTGAGCAGAGAGTCCAGGACAAACTGGCGGATCTCCCCTGCAGAGATGAAAATCTCTTTGGGAAACTGATGGAGGAGAAGGCTGGTGAGCTGGAGATAGAACAGCTCACCATAACACAGCTCTCCAGAAAGACCTCGGACCCTTTCAGGCGGAAATCCTCGGGGAAGTCCTACTACCCCAAGAAAAAGAACTCCTATGGCTCCTACAACCCGTTCCAATCCTACCAGCAGCAAAACATAGCCAACAGCAGAAGAATCAGGGACAGCATCAACCACACCATCTTAAGACCCCAAAGCTCCAACTGGTGCTGCAACTGTGGCCCGGGGGCAGGTTTTGACTCTGTCTTCAGGGACAGGGCCTTTTTTCCCCTCCCGGATGCTGTTCTGTCTCAAGTAGGAGGAAGACTGATCTACTTTGCCCACAAGTAGCCCAGCATAACAACCAACTCCTGGGCCCTCAAGATCATCCAGGATGGATACCTGCTGCACTTCTATCGGCTTCCCTCTCCATTCTTTCCAGAGGAGTACCCACTCGACCCCCACCACCGCATGCTGCTCCAGCAGGAGATCCATTCCATTATAGCTGACTAGGCAGTGGAACAAATTTCCCCTTTGCAAGAGGGAACGGGCTTCTACTCCCGCTAACTTCCTGGTTCCCAAGAAGATAGGAGGTTTTCGGCCCATTCTGGACCTCTGCAACCTCAACCAGATTCTGGTGAGGGAAAAGTTCAAGATGGTGTCTTTGGGAACATTATTACCCTACCTCCAATCTCAAGATTTGCTATATTCCCTGGATCTCAAGGATGCATACACTCACATCCTCATTCACCCCCTCTACAGGCAGTATCTCTACTTCATGCTCAGCGGACATTACTACCACTACCGTGTAGTACCCTTTGTCCTTGCCTCTGCCCCCAAGGTCTTCACCAAGTGCCTGGCACTAGTGGCTGCTTTTCTCTGCACCCAAGGGACTTTTCTCTTCCCTTATCTGAATGACAGGATGAACACCAGCAGAGGTGCAGTATTCGACCCAGCTAACCATCCAGGTCCTGGAGCACATTGGCTTCATGATCAAACTACCCCAAATCCCATCACCAGCCCTCGCAACAGCTGGAGTTCATTGGGGCCCTACTCTATATAACTCAGGCTCGAGCTTTTCTGCCAGAGAACAGAGCCCAGCGCTTGATAGCCTTGTCTCATGAGATTCAGAGTTCCTCCCTCATCACAGCTCATCAGATCCTCTGGTTCCTCGGCCATATGGCCTCTACAGTCCATGTAGCAAGGAAAGCAGGACTTACAGCACACCGTGGAGGGGGCAAAAGGCTTTATTGAGTATCCTACGAGGTCAGAAACCTACATGTGTTTCGATAGTTGCCTTTTTCAGGGGCTTGAGACCTACAGAGGAGGATACTGTATTTTTGCACTCTCACCAGGATTTACATCTAAAGTAAAGCACTGATATGAACAGTCCAAGCACCAACAGTCCAAGTACCAACTTGAACTATTCATATCAGTGCTTTGCTTTAGATGTAAATCCTGGTGAGAGTGCTAAGCTATAGTATCCTCCTCTGTAGGTCTCAAGCCTCTGAAGAAGACTACTGCCAAAATGCATGTAGGGTTTTGACCTCTCAGGATACTCAATAAAGCCTTTTGCCCTCTCCATAGTGTGCTGTGAGTCCTGCTTTCCTTGCTGCTTGGACATTGCAGATGGTGTGTTCTTGTTGTTTTCTCTACTGTCCATGTAACACCAGTGGTGCATTGCCAGTTGCATCAGGCATAGTGGACACTCTGCACTCAATTATTCTAGGTGACTGGCTGCCTCAAGGACAGGGTCGGGTAATTGCCCACTCAAGGAGTCCCTCTCCTGATGGCAGCAAGTCTCCAACCTTCTGGCGGTGCTTCCTTTCCACTCTCATCAATGTGTCCTGACCACAGATGCCTCCAAGATGGACTGGGGAGCCCATCTCGATGGCTTATGTATGCAGGGCCATTTAGCAATAGCTCTGCAACTAGGCAGTCCTCTCCAGATGGACGACCAAGTAGCCATGTTCTACATCAACAAGCAGGGCAGCATAGAGTCCTACTTCATTTGTTCAGAGGCTGTCCACCTCTGGAAATTTGCTGAATTGCACAGCATGACCCTCAGGGCCATATATCTGCCAGGGGAGCAGAATGTCCTTGCAGATCACCTCTGCAGAGTCCTACAGCCGCATGAGTGGACTCTCAACAAGGGCGTGATAAAGCACATCTTTCAACTGTGGGGCATGCTGTCAATGGACCTCTTCTCTGTCCCTTACAATGTCCAGCTCCAGCTGTTTTGCTCCAGGGCACCCTTCTGGCACTGGGTTGCGCCAGATGCATTTCTCCAGGACTGGAGCGAGGGACTTCTATACACATACCCACCAACTCCCTTGGTGTCCAAAAACTTCTTCAAGGTGCAAGTGGAGCATGCCACAATGATCCTCATTGTGCTGCATTGGCCAGCCAACCATGGTTTCCTATGTTATTGGCATCCCCTGAGGCTTGGGTGTGCCCCGGACCTCATCTCTCAGGACAACGTGACTCTACTGCATCCCAATGTGGCATCTCTGGCGCTCATGTTGTGGATGCTAAGCAGATAGCACTCAAAGACCTTCACCTGCCAGAAGATGTGGAGAATGTTCTTCTGGTCTCCCGTAAAGACTCTACACACTGTGCCTACACCTTCAAGATTTAGATTCTCCATTTGGTATGAGGGCAGGGCCCTCAATCCTTTCTCCTGCTTGTTGGAGTCAGTGCTATTGGTGAGACATTGCATGAAGGGGTTCCTTCTCTCTCATCTCCCCATAAAACCTCTGCCAGTGATGTGGGACTTCATTGTTGTCCTGGCACAGTTTATGTCCCCTTCGTTTGAACTGCTCAGCTCCTGTCTGCTCAAATTTCTCACCAGGAAAGTCGTCTTTCTAGTTGCGCTAACTTTGGCACGCAGAGTCAGCAAACTGCAAGCACTGATGGCGCATCTGCCTTATACCAGATTCTATAAGAACAGGGTCATCCTCAGGACTCACCCTAAATTCCTGCTTAAGTTGGTGTCTGCTTTTCACTTCAATCAGTCAGTGGCTTCACGTCACACCTTGGATTGTAAGAGAGGGCTGGCTTTCTATCTGGAGAAGACAAAAACCCACCACTGTTCCTCCCAGCTCTGTGTCTCTTTTGACCCCAACAAGCTGGGTGTGACTGTCTCCACACGTGCCCTATCCATTTGGGTAACTGGGTAAAATCACCAAACTAAACCCCCCGAAAAACCAAAAAATTTTTTTGCTTTCTTTTTGTCGGATGTTTTCAGGAAAGGGACATTGTATCAAAACTATGTCCACCACACAGTCACATCCATTTTATTATAAAACTTTGAAAATTTTTTTACTTAACTGAAGATTGTTAAATCGCAGACTTTGCAGGCACGCTCAGGCACGACGTGCACGTTTCGGGTCGAGAACCCTGTGTCAAGTGCTGCCGTTATCGAATTCATCAGTCTTTGAAACGCCAAAATCAGCTGTTTCCTTCAAAAGGGTCTGATCTTTCGCAGAATGGCTGTAACTTGCTGGCAATCATTTTGGCTCACCAATGAAACACCAGGATCACCCCACCAACCAGGGGAAACCCGGGAATCACCGGTGGCATCAAGAAACACTGAGCCAATCAATCTCTTTGTTAAGACCTTCAGGAGATACCGTCCGTAAATGAAAAATCCAACGTTGTTCACAACTCTGCAATTTATTTATGCGATTCCCACCACGTGGATCCAAAGGAATATGGTCAATGACCGACCACCGTAAATCTTGAAAAGTGTGGTCAGTTGTTAAACAATGTTCAACTATTGGAGCTGTTATTATCTCCTGGCGAAGTCGGGACGCGTGTTCACTTAATCGCTGTTTAATTTTTCGAGTTGTTCTGCCCACATAGACAAAAGGACATGGACAGTGGATTAAGTATACAACAAAACTCGAATTGCAGTTCATTTCCCATCGCCGTCGAAATTGCTGATCCGTTCTCGGGCAGGTCCATTCTACTCCCGTCATCGTCGAAGAACAATAGATGCAGTTACCACACTCAGTGTGACCCCCATGTGGAGTGACAGGTGAAGGGGGTCGATCCTCTGCAACTGCAGAACATGCCAATAAATCTCCCAAATTTGCTCCCCCTGTGAAAGCTATCATGAAGGGTTTTTGGAAGCAAGGATGTAAATGCAAAATAGGCCAGTGTTTGCAGAGAATGTTAACTACACCAGTACTAGAGCTCATATAAGGTAAAATGCCCACCATCGTTGGAGAGGCTTGTTCTTCATCTCTAACAGATCGATGTTCAGACAGTAGCAATTCGCGATGCGTATATAATGCACGACAGTAAGCCAATTTGATCACAATTCGTTATATCGGAAACCAACTCAACGTAATAGCTTACTGCAATATCATAGCTTCCATCCCGGTCCACTGAAAAAAGGTTTACCGTATGGTCAGTTTCTTAGGTTGCGGAGAATATGTTCATCAATGCAGGATTTTAAGTTACATGCAAAAGAGTTACGTACTCGTCTTTTTGAGAGAGGTTACCCACCCAAGGTGATCAAATTGGCTTACTGTCGTGCATTATATACGCATCGCGAATGGCTACTGTCTGAACATCGATCTGTTAGAGATGAAGAACAACAGCTGATTTCGGCGTTTCAAAGACTGATGAATTCGATAACGGCAGCACTTGACACAGGGTTCTTGACCCGAAACGTGCACGTCGTGCCTGAGCGTGCCTGCAAAGTCTGCGATTTAACAATCTTCAGTTAAGTAAAAAAATTTTCAAAGTTTTATAATAAAATGGATGTGACTGTGTGGTGGACATAGTTTTGATACAATGTCCCTTTCCTGAAAACATCCGACAAAAAGAAAGCAAAAAAATTTTTTTGGTTTTTCGGGGGGTTTAGTTTGGTGATTTTACCCAGTTAGTATAATTTATCACTAAACCTTTAGGGTTTTTGTTGTCTATCCATTTGGGTGGCAGACTGCATCTCTTTCCCTTATGCTCAGACTAGACTCTCTTTGGAGTGCCACGTCATGGCGCATAATGTCATGGTCCATGGCTGCTTCTGTGGCCAACCTGCGCTCAGTCTCCACAATGAAGATCTGTAGAGCTGCTATGTGGTCCTCTGTCCACACCTTTACAGCCCACTACTGTCTGGATACAGTTTTCCTGTGTGACAGCAACTTCAGCCAAGCCATACTCTGGCATCTCTTTGGGAATTGAACCAATTCCTTCCCACTGGCCCTTCTGTCCATCCAGGCTACTGTAGAGTCGACCTGCTGTTAATGTCCCTGTGGACGATGGCTCTTAGAACCTTTCAGCACTTTTCTTATGCTGTTTTTCTTAGTTCGTTTTTTCTGGTTACCCCATTGGGCTTTTGCAGGTTTTTTCATTAGCCTGTAGCTTGGGAGTCCCATATGTGAGGACTGACTTCTTGCTTGGTCCCGGAGAATGTGTAGTTACTCACTTGTAGCAGGTGTTCTCCAGGATCAGCAGGAATCAGTCCTCACTACCCTCCTTCCTCCCTGTGGAGTTGTTTACCATTTTTGGCTTGATTAAGCTATGACATCACACTGAGGTAAAGATGGCTTCTTTGAGCGGTTAGACTGGCACGCATGCATGGTGCACCTTCCAAAAGCTTCCTCTGGAAGTTGGGAAGCGTTCCCACGCGGGCTCCATTGGTGATGTTACCCATATGTGAGGACTGATTCCTGCTGATCCCAGAAAACACCTACTACAGGTGAGTAACTACACTTTACACACATTGGTAATGTGCTGTTTACATATACATTTATGTCTCTGAATATTTTGCACCTTACTTTGTTTTTTATATTCATGTTCTTTTGTTTCTATGTCTTTTAATATATGGTTTTGAGTAGTTGGTCCTTGAGACATTTTCAGTATGGGGGTCATTCTGACCCATGAATAGCAAACAGACTGTGGACATGATTCTGGAGCCAGCCTTCCATGAACGTAAAGATGGTTTTTATGGGGAGAGTTAGACAGGGCGGGAGGGGGAGTGCCAGAGGTGTAAAGTGGGCAGAGTGGAGATGGGCCCATGACCCTGGATGTACAGGGCCTATTCAGGTCACAGCCCTGTATGTCCAGGGAGGCCAAGATGGATGAGGGACTTATTCAACCTCAGAGGTGGAATAAGTACCCCCGAAGACGGCGATCAGCACCGGTGGACGCCCACAACGAGATGAATAGCAGCAGGAGGTTCTTCTCTGTCCGATCCTGACCTGGCAGGCCCTTACGGGGGTTGGGCGGTGAGGAAACATTGTGTTTCAGAAGGTGCAAGGAATCAGGGCTCCTGCTGGATGTCATCCTCTATTTGTTTTTCTTTGTTGTTCTGCCACCTCATCCAAGGATTTAGTTATCTGACGATGGAGACCTTCCTTGTCCACACTGCTCCATGTTGGAACTCCTGTTTTGGGCATCAATATTTCTTTGAAATTCCTTTGTGCTCCTCTAGCCCTTTAGTACCAAAGTGCCAATACTCCTACTACTGAAAGAGCATATTCAGTTCTGTGAATTTGGCTTTCCTTCCCCCCAGGCCCACTCCAGTTGGTTGGCTGCCCTATGCAGTTTAGTACATTACTTCCATAAAACAATGTAGTCTCTATAAAAAATATAGAAACATTGGACCCAATATTCAGCGGCAGCGGCTAGTGTGATACCAGTGGCTAGCCATCACTGCTAAACCTTACAGCCCCGAAGTTAATGCGGGGGCCATATCCAGCCACTGGCATTGAATATCCAGGTTATATTTTATTTATTTATTTATTTAATTGGATTTTTATACCGCCTTATCATACAATCAAAGCGGTTTAACAAAAGAGAAAATTAGTAATAGTGAAAATCTGTGATAATATATACATAGTTTGTAAATATATGATTAAATGTCTTGGGAAAAGGTGCACTATATATATTGTGAGCTATACTATAAAGTGAGCTGTTGTACAATGTACCGGTATATATAAATAATTGCTTTCTTAAAAATTAATTAGTTGATTGCATGACCGTAGTGCTCCGTAAACAAAACTGTTTTCAGTTGTTTTTTAAAGTCTTTGATGTCCTGAGCTGCTCTCAAATCATTAGGTAGGGAGTTCCAGATGGAAGTCGCAGCAAACGAGAAAGCTCTCTCAGAGGTCTCCTTGCGTGTTTTTCTGATGTCATTTGAGGAGCTGATTCTATTTTCAGATACACTTCTCCTAGGTCTGTTGCTAATATCTGACCGGATAAGATACGTCAGACTTTTTGCAGAACATTGTTGCTTTATCTTGAAAATATAAATTACTGTTTTGTATTTAATACGAGATGATATTGGTAACCAATGAAGCTCCTTTAAGATAGGAGTTATATGCTCTTTACTTGATAGACCAAAAATTATACGAGCAGCGGTGTTTTGCGCTAACTGTAAAGGCTTCAGTGACTGCTTAGCTAGACCCAGATATATTGGATTGCAGAAGTCAAGTAATGGTGTAATTAGAGCATGACAAACATTGCGGAAGTGAACAGTTTCCAGAAGCGGCCTGATGATTTTCATTCTATAATAAGCGCTTCTAATCGTCTTGTTTATGTGTGATCTGAGATTTAATTCCTTGTCTAGAGTAACTCCAAGATATTTCACTTCTGATTTAATAGGAATAATTGAATTATCTATCTTGATGACAGGTGGATGTGCAAAATTTTGGTTATGAGATACAAATAATGCCTCTGTCTTGCTAAAATTAATTTGCATATTGTTGGTTTTACACCAGGTGGACATTTGTGATAGACAATCTGTGATGCTGGAAAATCAGGTTTCTCGATGGAGATAGTTGTGAAAATCATAATATCGTCAGCATAAATTGTATACTTTATGCCACTTTTTAATGGAATATTGCAAATTGGCTGCAAATAAATGTTGAAGAGAAGCGAAGAAAGAGCGGAACCTTGTGGCACACCTTGTAATACTCTTATGGGCAGAGAAGTTTTTTGTCCAATCTTTACTTGTAAAAATCTCTCTGTCAGATATGATTGAAACCATTTTAATGTGACCCCATGTAGACCAATCTCCTCTAATCTATGTAATAACCTATTGTGATCTACAGAATCGAATGCAGCCGAAATGTCTATAAAAATCATTATAATACCCTTTTTAATGTCATCAATGGTACAGAGAACGTAATCAAAAAGATAAATCATTAAGGTTTCAACTCCATGGTTTGGGCGAAAACCATGTTGGTTATCGTCTAAAGGCGCATGAATATCAATGTGTTCTTGGAGTTGAAGTTGCACTGTCTTTTCAATGATTTTCGCTAAAAAGGGTATGCTGGAAATAGGCCGGTAGGCAGCTGGGTTATTCTTGTCTAACGTTGTCTTCTTCGGGATTGGTCTAACAGTTGCAAGCTTTAAGTGCTTTGGTAAATTACCTTGAGAGAGGGAATTATGCACAATGTTTTGTATTATGTGAATAAAATTTGACTTTGTGGACTTTATCCAAGATACAGGACATGGATCGGTTGGAGAAGTGCATGTGTTTATGGAAGAGATAATGTGCGAGAGTTGCTCTTTAGAAGGAAAAGAGAATGTATTCCAGACCCTGAAATTTGAGACCAAATTCAGGTTGAGACTAAATATATCTTTTACCTTAGAGTGGATATGGATAGCCAGGAAGCTAACCGGCCAGCAGTGATATTCAGCTGCTGCCCAGTTAACTTCCATGGCCAAGGTTAAGCTAGTCTTTACTGCACCTGACTTTCACCAACCAGGGATAATTGGGCAGTGGCTGAAAATTGCTGCTGCCTGGTAATACCCACGTGCCAACCCTGGAAAGCCCCAATGCTAACTGGTTAACATCGGAGCATACAGCAGTGGCACTCGCTGATATTCAGCAACACCAACCATGTTAGTGCTGCTGAATATCAAAGCTAAGGGGACTAACACGGTTAGCAGACCAGTAAGCCTGACGTCAGTAATGGGCAAAATGGTAGAAACCATTATAAAGAATAAAATTACTGAACATGAAGATAGTCATGGCTTAATGGGAGAAAGCTCACATGGATTTAGCCAAGAACGGTCTGTTATTTTTTTGAAGGTGTGAATAAACAGGTAGACAGAGGTGAGCCGGTTGATATAGTATATCGGGATTTTCAAAAAGCCTTTGAAAAGGTCCCTCATGAGAGACTCTTGGCAAACTTTAAAAGTCATGGGATAGGAGGCAGTGTACTATTGTTGATCAGGAACTGATTAAAAGATAGAAAGCAGAGAGTAGGGCTAAATGGCCAATTTTTTCAGTGGAGAAAGGTGAATAGTGGAGAACCCCAGGGATCTCTGCTGGTCCGCTGCTTTTTAACATATTTGTAAATGATCTGGAAATGGGAATAACGAGCGAGGTTATCAAATTTGTAGATGACACAAAATTATTCAAAGTTACTAAAACACAAGAGAACTGTGAAAAATGATAAGAGGGCCTTGATAACTTGAAAGACTGGATGTCCAAATGGCAGATGAAATTTAATGCAGACAAGAGCAAAGTTATGCACTTAGGAAAGAACAACCCAAAATATGGTTACATGATGCAAGATTCCACATTAGGAAGCACTGCCCAGGAAAAAGATTTAGGCGTTGTGGATAATACGTTGAAATCGTCCGCCCAGTGTGCAATGTCAGCCAAGAAAGCAAATAGAATGCTAGGAATCATAAGGAAAGGAATGGAGAATAAAACAAAGAATATTATAATGCCTCTGTTTCGTTCCATGGTGGGACCACAACTTGAATATTGTGTGCCAATTCTGGTCGCCATATCTTAAAAAGGATATAGCAGAATTAGAAAATATACAGAGAAGAGCTGCCAAAATGGTAAAGGGGATGGAAAGATATCCCTATGAGGAAAGGCTTAAAAGGTTAGGGCTCTTTGACTTGGAAAAGAGATGGCTGAGGGGAGATAAGATCGAGGTCTTTAAATTAATGGATAGAGTAGAACCGGTAAATGTAGATAGGTTGTTTACTCCATCAAAAAGAAGAAAGACTTGGGGCCTTGTTTACAAAGCAACGGTAGCGGCTACCGCGGCTTTGTAAACAAGCCCCTAGGGGACATGCAATGAAGCTACAATGTAACTTATTTAAGAGTAATAAGAGAAAATATTTTTTCACTCAACGCATAATCAAACTCTGGAATTTGTTACCGGAGGATGTGGTAAAAGCTGTTACTGTAAATGGGTTTAAAAAAA
Organism: Ichthyophis bannanicus; assembly: GCA_033557465.1. Lineage (NCBI taxonomy): Eukaryota > Metazoa > Chordata > Amphibia > Gymnophiona > Ichthyophiidae > Ichthyophis > Ichthyophis bannanicus. The sequence goes on from CM066032.1 coordinate 750,423,500, forward strand.
GTTTGGACAAGTTCCTGGATGAAAGGACCATAAACCATTCTTAGAGGAGACAGGAAATCTACTGCTTACCCCAGGACAAGCATGGTGGAACCTGTGTAGCTTTTTGGGAACCTGACAGATACCTGTGACCTGGATGGGCCACTGTTGGAAACAGGATACTGGGCTTGATGGATCCAGCATGGCATTTCTTATGTTCTTAATTTCGGGCCCATTGCCTATAATGGAGCATGGGGTCCAGTTAGTCTCCATTTTGCGGTAAGTTTCCCTTGCAACTACAGTTCCTGGCATTCTTATACTGCCTCTTCTGCCCAAGCTGAGTCTAGCCTTGTTCCTCTGGTTCTCAGGTGACTGAAGCTTTCTTTTCCTGTCACAAGTCCCTGGAAACATTTTCATGGGCTGGGATAGAATTCCACTGCTGCAGTTTCCTTTCTTCCTATAATTTCACAAATTGAATTTAATTTCTTTTTCTGTGTGTAATGTTAGCATTGTAAACTGCTCTGGTATTTTGTTTGAAGGGTGATATAGAAAATATAATAAACCATAAACCATGCTTCACCATATAGTTACTCCTACTTGAAGCTGCTGTCCCTCTTTAAGATACTCCTATATTTCTCTACTCTTTTGGCACTTAAACATCTCTATTTAAAACTGCCAACTTCCCTTCCTGCAAGATCAAGTATGCAAGCCCTTGGGGTTCATTATAGTACTAAAGGTGCTGTAGAAAGTAATATTTTAAAATCAGGTTACTTATTAAAGTTTATTTTTGTGCATTGAAAAAGGCCCAGAACTATATCTATTAAAAGAGAGCTTACCCAGCTCAGCACTGTAGTAGGATGAACAGATAGCCCCAGGTCATCCAGGATTAATTCAGTTGATTCTGGAGTTTGCTCCTATTGCATTTGTTGATTTGTATTTTGTGTTTTTCCTAAAGGAACTGGGCCTAGAACTTCATATATGCAATGGACATAAAAACAAAGACTGTCAGCTTGTCACTGGTGATCGGGAGCTACTGGGTGACCCTATCTAACCTGCTTTTCATCTTATTTAGAAGGTCATACAGCTCTACAGCTTAGATACCATGCAGACAAGCACTTAGCAGCAGCCTCTGCATTAGTGATTTCTGAAATAAGAAACTATATGGAAGCTGATGCCAGGAACCCGCCACTTATCCACATTATCTGTGCCATGACGTGAATGATATGGGTGGTGGGGGAGGGGAGAAATGAAGAGTATCAGCAGTACGTGTGACAAAGAAAGTGTTACAAGAGAGGCATGGTCCTGGTGGGATGCTCAAGGTTGTCAACTAGGTATATGCTAGAAGTGATAAGAAACAAGAGAGGGAGCACCTCAGCTGCCAGAAGTCATCAGTCGCACATATCCAGGATTTATAGTCATCGTCTTGTCTCTGTCTCTTTGTGCTTCCTTTCTTGCTGATTCTTGTTTACATTTTAAAGTCCCTGACAGGAACCAAATAGACTGAAATCAATGCTACTTGATTTCTGGCAGGTCAGAGGCTGACATTGGCTAGTCTGTGTGAGCTTGCTTGAAAAGAGAAAGCTGGCTTAACCATTAGGAAAACTAGGCAGTTGCTAATGGTGGCAGCTTCTGAAGAATAGCAAGGAGCAGCTGCAGTCAAAATAAAACAATAGATCCTAACAGCTAGACAACTTAAAGAACCATCAGCACATACTTTTGAGTGCAGGGAGGGTGGATAATTTTCAAATAGGCCATTTACCTGGATAAATAGCCGTTTAGCTGAGTAAATGGCTTTTAGAAATTGCATTCATTACATATGAAAAACCATGTCCAGAGTGAGATAACAGCAAAACTAATTTTATTAAATCAAGGAAAGTGAAATTTCACCCGACACGGCCATGTTTCGGTGTAGCCTTCATCAGGGGTAGATGGTTCTAGAGAATATACATAAAACATGTTAAAACATAGGCATATAAAAACCAACATTCTAAAAATAGCATATTGGAATAGCCTATTAAGACCATAGGAAAACAATTCAGGTTGAGGGATAGAACAATAAATATCTATTTCATGCTAACCATTACAAGAGTAATGGGAATAAGGGAGGCTGTCCCGTAAGTGGGCAGGATGAAAACTATTGTACTTCAAAAATGTATTATTTAGAATGCACCATCATTTCAAATCTGCTTGTTCCCTTTTGCACTCGGACATCCAAAAAGGTAACGACAGATTGATCACATTTCATATCAAACGAAATAACTTGATTACAGTTATTTAAGTCATCAAAAAATTGCCACCCCATAGCAGAAATATATCATCGATATACCATCGCCATTCCAAAATATAGACTGCAAAGGGTGAACAGTAGACTCACTTTCCTCAAAGGATTGCATATACAGGTTAGCTAAAGACGGGGCAAATGTAGCTCCCACTGCAATACCTGAGATCTGCAGATGGAATTCTTGCCGGTATAGGAAATAACAAAACAAGTAATAAATACCCTCTATAAATATCGAGAGTCTTCTGATGAACTCCGCACTGCAGTAAGTTTAACCACAGACTGTTTCTACAAGAAAAGTGAATAATGGTCTCAGACTCACATCGGCAATGCTTAAAACTTGCTTAAAGCAGTTTGCCTTCTCGCATCAACGACCATGAAACATTCACTTGTTTTATTGAAACTACTGTGCTTTTATACGTTCATCAAATTGTTCTCCAATTTTTTCCATTTTTTAAAGCATGTTTTGTATATTAAAGAATGTGCTTATCTGAAAACTGCTGGTATAGTTCCCCGACGCCACCACAGGGGTCCCGCTTTTGCGTTTCGAATGCTTCTTCAGGGGGATAAAATGGTAATCCAGCACAGTCTACAAAACAGCCAGAAAATTTTTGAATAAAGAATATACCACATTGCAGTAATAGTTCAGAGATATCAAGCTTAGTTAGTAAATCAGCCCACCTTTTGTCACACAGCGAAACAGTACACTCTAATTTCATTCACAGCAAATCGTTAATTCATCCAAACTTTGTCAGTGTGTCGTGAAACGCTGCGCATGCGGACACCCAACTGCGCGCAAGTTTTAAATAGACAGATGAAGAAACGCCACACTGGTGCTGCTTCCAATTGGTTGTCAATCTTCACTCCGCTCGAAAATGGAGCTGGTGGGTGACCAGAAACTACTCATGATTCAGACGCAGACACGCCAGTCTATAGAGTTGTTTAAGCCCGTTGATCCCACTGTCGCTAATCTAAAAATCTATTTCTGTTCCTGGATCAATAGCGTCTGGGCTCTGGACTTGTTTCTACCCACCAGTACCCTCTCAATCACAAAAACAGCGCAACTCATCGAAAGTGTGGTTTTTATTGATGCAGTGTGCTACGATCGGGGCTTCCAATACCTTGCACTTTAATCTGCTGCGGTGCTCATTAATTCTAGTGTTAAGTTGTCGTTCTGTGTTCCCAATGTAGAGAAGGCTACAAGGGCACCTAATTGCATATACAACATGGTCCGAAGTGCAGGTGGTGGAATGCCTCAACAAATAATTCCTGCCACGATATTCAAATCTAGTAAGCTCTTCAGTCACTGGACAAATATTGCAACTACCACACGGCTTATGCCCTGCTACCTCCGCTAGATTGCTCACCTGGGATGACTTCAATTTCGCTGGACTAAGCTTCTCCTTAAGATTGGAATGGCGAGTCCATACACATCGAAATAATTCTTCTTAAGGACAAGCTCAGCCAAACTCATCAGAAAACCTGTAGGCACTTTATGTGGTCTTGATCTCTTTTCCCAAACTACCTGCAGAATTTATAGAGCCTCATCTTGAGGAATAGAGGTATATAAACAATTGGTCACTATGGATGTTAATCAGTGCACTTTATCGAAACTCGACACTGTATCCAAAATTTTCAAGAAATGAGTAATGTCTTTCACAAAGGAGGTTATGCATGGGACCTCATCCTTAAGAAGTTCTTCTAAGTATTTACCCACGCATTCCAGCAATGAATCATTTCTAGATAAAGTTGGTCTCCCTAGCGGACAATGCAGAGTCTTATGGATCTTAAATAAAATATATAATGCTGGCACCTTAGGATGAATAGGGTTCAGCAATTCTCTCTCCTTACTAGTCAAAAATCCCAAAGCATAGGCCATATTCATAACAGACTCAACTTCTTTCTGCAGTGCAGATGTAGGATTACCTGCCAGCTTAACATAATGGTGCATATTTGACAGTTGTCGCCGAATTTCAGCATCATATTGTTCCCATTCCATAATGATAATTGCCGCTCCTTTGTCTGCCCACTTTATAACTAAAGAGATACCTTGTTGGAATTTTTGTAGGGCCAACTACTCACCCTTTGACAAATTCTTAGGCAAAAACGACTCCTGCTTCTCTAGTTCTTCAATATCATGCAAAATCAAATTTTTAAAAGTTAGCAATGCTGGGTCTAATGGTCCAGGAGGGATCCATACAGATTTCTTCCTTACTACTGAAGTCCAAATAAGATTCCTTTTTATCAAAAAATAATCACAATTGCAATGTTCTCGTCAACTTTTCCACTGCCACACGGCTTTGAAATGGATCATAAAAAGGACCCAGTACAAATGATAAACCATTAGATAGTAATGAAAGTTGAAGCGGAGACAGTACTTTAGATGACAAATTCACAATTGCCACTGAGAACAGGTGAAGGGGCCCTGTCTCTCGCCTTGGGTTCACCCTCTGTTCTTCATGTGATCCTTCTTCCCTAAAAAATGCCCTTCATGTTTATCTTCATCCTTGCTTGATAATGTGCTCTCAGAAGAAAAATCAAAGGCAATCCTACGGCATTGTGCATAGCCACCCCGATCACGTCCTTTAGACCAATTGTATATACTGCCTTCTCTCATATTTTTTACAGCTTGCAACAACTTCTTTAAGCTTCATAGTATGCAATTCAGACTGATATGGAGGTCATTCTGAGAGATGGATGGTGGGGTTGTACCTCCTGGTGGGACGTGCAGCCCCGCTATCCATCCTGCCCCGATTCCGTATCCTGTCCCCACCACACAGCCTGAGCCTCAGTGCATGCAGAGCCGGAGTGGGGCGGGAGGGGGTAGAGGGTGGACAGAGTGGGGGTGAGCTTAGGCAGCAGGATGTACAGGGCCAATTCAGGTCACAGCCCTGGACGTCCTACGGGTGAGGGCAGGACACACATGCTTATTCCATCTTGGAAGTGGTGATCGGGCCTGGGATCCCCCCTAATGCCAGGATAGCCCAGAGTTGGGCAATGGTGGATCAGAGGTCTCTAATGCAGCTGGTGAACTGAGCGGTGGGGCAATGTTCCCTCTAATTTTCTGTAGGCTGTGTGCGCATAAAATATCAGCTGTGCAGCTTTTGAAGGAAGGTTAAATTTTTGTGCACCACATAACAGCACTTGGAGTTATATACTTTAAAATTTGACTATACGTCAGAATACAGTATGTACACCACATTGATTGCACTAGAAAATATTGCAGAACTTGTGAAAACTGGAAATACACAACTTTTCAATTTTAAGACGTCTGTGTTGTTTTCTATCAGAATCAGAACCGTAATTTTTGTGCGCTCTGTTGTAAAGTATGTGCGCTCGCTCGGCGAGGTGTGTGTGTGCGCGCACACATGCACAGCTTAGAGGGAACAGTGTGGCGGGGTAGCATTCCTGCTGGTATGCAGGGGCATGCCAGACCATCTAAGGGCCCGATCCTGCACCCATGGGAACGTCTGGCTCCCGCGGTGCAGAGTCAGGTCCCAACTGGCCTGTCCTGCTCAGGGCCGTCCAGACGGCCAGATGTGCTCCTACTAGGATCGGGCTCCACACTTAATTGCTTCTGTAATTCGCTATGACAATCTGAAAAGGTCTCCTCAATCTTCAATTTCTTCAATTCTTCATCAATTTCTTGTTTCACAATCACATTCTTTTCTTTTGTAGTTTCAATCAACAACATCAAATCAAGAGCACATTTGTTCAAAATACTATTCCACTTTTGAACAAAATTTTCATCATCAGAAAATATCTGGGGCTCCTTAAATATTCAAAGCCCCTATGGGATCACTTCTTTCTGTCAATCAACCAATGTGGTTCCATGCAACTCTAGCCACACAGCTTTCTTAGAAAGATTTAGAAATAAACCCCAATCTGAACTCTCACTACCATCTTTGGTTTGCAGTAATGAAGGTGTACTCAAAAGTTCTTTAACCCATTCCGCTAGGTAACTATAAACTTCTTTCCCTACTTTAGCCACAACAGTATGAAAAATAACTGGTAAAATGCAAAACAAACGATACCTTAGGGTCCAAAAATCTACACAATACACAAAAGAATCCCTTAAAAATCAGGCTTTGAAAAATCAACAGAAGTCTTTCCCAAGGATATGTAAACAATATATACTATCATGAGGAGAAAAAGACCTCAGTATTATATTGTGACCTGTCCCTCTACGAGGCACTAGATAAAGGGGATATGGTATTTACACGAACATCTCTGATCAGAAATAACTCCTCATAAAATATATTAACACACAATTTAACTGTTAAATTTTATAAATTTCCATGTTCTCTTCTTTTTGATTAATAAATATATTAATCAAAAAAGTGATCAAAACAAAGTGCCCGCTTCTGATCGCTGGAAGGAGCGGTATACAAATGCTTGCTAAATAAAATAAATAAATTATTCTCTCTATAGAAGTATACATTATATTGCATCAAGGTGGAGTAGATCAATAACTTTAGCAAAAGCAAAACTAATGGTGTGGTCATCAATAAATCCTAAAATCCTCACAGAAAGCCTTCATTTTTTGTATATACCCAACAAAGATCCTTGTTTTGCCATCAGCTGCACCAAGGGCTTCAGATACATCAAGCTTCCAGCACTGGTGTCTGACGTCACTGCCATACCTTTTAAACTCGAGCACACCCGAGATCAACCAATCAAATTTAAGAGGGAGGGGCTACAACAAAACTGGGCTTCTATTGAGGGGATTCCCTAGTTTTTGTTATAGCCCCTCCTTCTTGACTTTGGAGTATCCCAAGGACTGGGTTAAAAACCTCTGATTTAAAGGCAGCTGGGCTATTTTAGCCTTTATTGGATCTTCACTATTGGGATGCACCATTTCCCTGCTATGATGGTATCATTCAAAGACACCTTAGTCCAAACCATGTGCTCCTGAATGATTATTGGCTGTCCCCCAGACTCTAGTCCAAAAGCTGAACTAGGTGGATCGTTCTTACAGATATGCTTAGACCATGTCCAGATGTCATGCTTTACTGTTCTGGCTCCACCTTTATAGAATATTCTACCCCTTGAGCTCAGGCTTGGATCCTCCTTTAAGAACTTCAGAGCTTCTTTGAAATCCTACTGCCTTAAACAAGCTTTCCTGGAGGCACTCTGTGTCTACCAGCCTAAGAATTATTGCCCGATTGACCAGACACTGCAGTACAGCAAAACTCTGCCAGGCCCCTATTTGTTTCTTTTGTTTCTTCTAGTTTATCAGTTAAAATACTGTGTTAGAATTCCTTTTATTCTACCCTAAATGTGATGTCCTGTCATCTGCTCCAAGTTGTTCCCTGTTCTATTGCAAACCGTGTAGAAGGATTTGATGTGCAGTATATCAAATGAAGAACCATGAATAATAATTAATAAGCGCATGCAAAATTTCAGTAGCTAGTCAATTCGAATTTTGATTATTGTTTAATGAAATACCAACATAGAAGTTGTCAGCAGATAAGGACCACCCAATCTGCTCATTTGCACCTGCCTACTATGCTGTCACAGTTTTAGTTGATCTGTGGTTTCTCCCAAGGACAGACAGGAAAGTCAGTCACCCTGACTTATGGGTGGTGTCAATTGATGGCCCAAGGACAAATGAGTCAAAGCTTTGTGCAAAAGCCATTAATCTGCACTTAGCATATGTGATGTGCTGCCCATGCCCAGTGGCTGTGTGAGGTCCCCTTGCCCTTAGCCTGTTTTCTATTCCTCAGAGTGAGTAAGATGGGTCCCGAGGTGCTCTGATCATTTCATTGTGAAGTCCTCTCAGGAAACACAGGTTTTCCACGTGAGGCTTCCCATATCTTCTCTTAACTTTCTCTGCAGTTTCTCTGGAAGGTTGTTGCTCATCAGAGAGAATTTTTTCCTCCGATTTAGCTGACTCCATTTTCCTTGCTACGGCTGAAAAAAGAGCAATGGAGTTGAAATGGTGTACTGATTATGACAGGAAGATGTCTATCACAGATGAACATAAGGTGTGCCTGTGTCTCCTAGGAGCAGATCAAAATGTTAAATGTTTATTCTGCTCTGAAAGACTGACTGTGAAGGCTCAGCTTACTACTGCTACTATTCATCATTTATATAGCGTTATAAGGCAAACGCAGTGCTGTAAAGACATATAAAAGACGGCCCCTGCCCGTCAGAGCTTACAATCTAATCAAGACAGACAATACAATAGCTGAGAACAAGGGTACAAATAAGGAAAGGAAGGAAAGCAAGGGAACAGGATCCAAAAGCAGCCTCAAACAGGTGAGCCTTTAGCATGGATCTGAAAAGGAGCAGAGATGGAGCCTGACATACAGACTCAGGTAGTTTATTCCAGGCGTATGGAGAAGCAGGGTGAAAGGAACGAAGTCTGGAGTTGGCAGAGGAAGAGAAGGGCATAGAGAGAAGCAGGCCAGTGGAAGAGCGAAGTTCACAAGGCGGGGTGTAGGGAAAGAGGAAAAGTAGTGAGGAGCAGTAGAATGAATACATTAATAGGTCAGAAGGTGAAGTTTGAACTGGATATGGAAACGGAAGGGTAGCCAATAAAATGACTTGAGAAGAGGGGTTGTATGAGTGTAACGGGGCTGGCGGAAGATTAGCTACATAGCAGAGTTCTGAACAGATTGAAGAGGAGAGAGATGACTCAGAGGAAGACTAATAAGGAGGAGATTGCAATAGTTTAGAAGGGAGGTGACTAGGGAGTGGATAAGAGTTTTAGTAGTGTGCTCAGAAAGTAAGGGGCGAATTTTGTTGATGTTGTAGAGGAAGAAATGGCAGGTTTTAGCAATCAGTTGGATGTGTGAGGAGAAAGAGAGGGAGAAATCAAAGATGACCCCAAGGTTGTGGCTGAGGAAACAGGAAGTAGAAGAGTATTATCAACAGAGATAGAGAAAGGAGGAAGGGGGGAGGAAGGTTTAGGGGGAAAAATAAGAAGTTCAGTTTGGCCATGTTGAATTTCAAATGGTGGTGAGACATCCAGGCAGCGATGTCAGATAGGCAGGCAGAGATTTGGGCTTGGAGTGTCGGAGAAATATCATGTAGAGAGAGAGAGAGATCTGAGAAACATCAGCATAAAAATGATACTGAAAGCCATGGGAGGAGATGAGAGCATCAAGGGAATGAATATAAAGAAAGAAAAGGAGAGGGCCCAGAACAGACCCTTGGGGTATACCAGCTTAGAGTGGGATAGCAGCAGAGGAGAACCACCAGAACAAACATTGAAAGAACAATGAGAGAGAAGAAGAGAACCAGGACATCACAGAACCCCTAAAACCAAATGAGGACAAAGTGTCGAGGAGAAGGTGGTGGTCAACAGTGCCAAAAGCAGCAGAAAGGTCGAGAAGAATGGGAACTGAGTAAAGGCCTTTGGATTTAGCCAGGAACAAATCGCTGGAGACTTTTGCAAGAGCTGTCTCAGTAGAATGAAAGAGAGAAAGCCAGATTGAAGTGGATCTAGTATGGCTCAAGAGGAAAGAAATTCAAGGCACGGTGGAGAACTGCATGTTCAAGAAGTTTAGAAATGAAGGGAAGAAGGGAGATGGGTCAATAATTAGAAGAACAAGTAGGGTCGAGTGAAGGTTTCTTTTTTTTTTTCATTATATTTTTATTTAGCTTTTACCATACCATCCAATCCACTTCTCCCCCTTCATAACAATTTAAACAATGAGTACTTTGTTTTATAACAAATATACAAAAAAACCCTTCCCCATATTATTACAACTACACATTTCAACTACTCTCCCTTCCTCCCCCTTAACGTCCCAATCTCTCCCCCCAATTCCCTCCTCCCCAGACCAGAAGCTCACCACCCAATCAACATTACTTCTCCAAATCTAGATTAACAACTTTCCATTCAGAATATCTACTCCACATGTACAAAATTCTCCAGTCTATAATATTTCAGTGCAGTCAAACTATTCACCAAATAGATATGATCCAACTTCTTCTGCACCTGGTTAATCTTGGGCACCTCTGCATGTTTCCAGGCCCCAGCTAATACTAACCGGGCTGCTGTGCACCCGGCTACCTAGAGAACAGCCACCTCCCATGGCAAATCCTCTGGGACCACATTTAGGTGTTTTATGTGATGTACACCACCTAGAATGCTTCGCACCAGGTGGTATATAAATGCTTTAAAATAATAACAAATAAAATAAAGCCATCTCTGGTGTAAGGTATATTGTATCCCGGTAATGTCCCCTAATAGCGAGCTATAGTTCTCCAAAAGGCCCAGACTTTATCACATTCCCCAGAAAATGTGGAAAAAACAACCTCTATGCCCACACACTTGCCAATATGCATCCAAGCCCTGTCCAAATATGCGCTGTATTTTTGTGGGAGTAAGACACCAATGATATAACGTAATTCTGACATTAAGATGACTGGCAACAATTCCCTTATAAAGTCACACACACACCCATGTCCACTGCGAGCTATCCCAAACCATATTCAAATCCTGGCACCGCCCTCTACGGTATACATTCCCCCTTCTCCTGCCTCCTCCATTAACCCATACAAATCCTCTCTGTATAAAAATTGCCTCCACTGATCTCACTAATGGTCCCAAGTCCCCCAGCACCTTTTTTTCAGAAAATCTATTATTTGCCGGTACCTAAAGGAATCCCACAACTCCAACCCATATTCTTCTTGTAACTGCACGATCTTTACAATTTCACCATCCTCCACCAGTTGCCCCAACCTCCACAGGCCTTTAGCCTCCCATCTCTTAAATCCTCTCTCTATTGCTCTCAGGGGGAAGTCCCTGTTCCCCAATATCAGGGTCAAGCAGGAGTATTCACCCCTTCCCAGCCATTCCTTCTTCCATTTCTTCCAAATTCTCCATGTAAATTTAACGAAGGGATTCTCACTTTGGCTCAAACCCGTATCCTCCACTCTCCAAAGAGCACCCCTCAAACCTCTGCGCACTTCCCCTAATTCCTTACGATATACCCATTCCCTATCCCCTGGTATCCATCATTCCAGTATTGACCATATTCTAACTGCTTCAAAATATCTTTCCAAAAGAGGAGCCCCCAGTACCCCCCCCCTATTTTTATTTCAAAACAAGGTATGTCTCACCACTCGAGGTCTCCCTCAGGCCCAAATAGATGGCATGATACTTTGCTGAGATTTCTTAAAGAAGCTCCGTGGTATCTCCACCAGCAAAATCGTAAACAAATACAAGTGCTTAGGGAGACCACCACCCAGGAAAAAGATTTTGGAGTCATCGTGGATAACATGTTAAAATCCTCCGCCCAGTGTGCAGCGGTGGCCAAAAAAGCAAATAGAATTTATTTATTTATTTAGCTGCATTTATATCCCGCTTTTCACCGGGTCAAAGCGGTTGGGGGATACATTTAACACGAGGGGATATGAGACACATACACTAATACTTACAGGGAACATGGGCAATGGAGGGTTAAGTGACTTGCCCAAGACCACAAGGAGCACCTGCGGGACTAGAAACCCCAGTCCTTCCGGCCCAAGGTTGCTGTCCTCTAGTGGGATTTGAACCACCGACCTTCTGGCCTGTAGTACCTTGCCCCAACCACTAGGCCACTCCTCCCTCGAATGCTAGGTATCATAAGGAAAGGAATGGAAAATAAAACAAAGGATATTATAATGCCTCTGTATCATTCCATGGTACGACCGCACCTTGAATATTGTGTGCAATTCTGGTCGCCGTATCTTAAAAAGGATATAGCTTTATTAGAAAAGGTGCAGAGAAGAGCCACCAAAATAGTAAATGAGATGGAAGGCTACTCCTATGAAGAGAGGTTACAAAGGTTAGGGCTCTTCAACCTGGAAAAGAGACGGCTGAGGGGAGATATGATAGAGGTCTATAAATTAATGAATGGAATGGAACGAGTAAACATAGATCGATTGTTTATGCTATCAGAATATAGAAAGACTAGGGGACATGTAATGAAGCTACAGGGTAAACTATTTAAGACAAATAAGAGAAAATATTTTTTTCACTCAACGTGTAATCGAACTCTGGAATTTGTTACCGGAGGATGTAGTAAGGGCTGTTAGTGTAGCTGGGTTTAATAAAAGTTTGGACAAGTTCCTGGAGGAAAGGTCCATAAACCATTATTAAAAAGGGACCCAGGATATCAATGCTTGACCCAATATAAGCATTGTGGAACCTGTGTCTCTTGGGGATACTGCTAGGTACGTATGACCTAGATTGGCCACTGTTGGAAACAGGATATTGGGCTTGATGGACCTTGGTCTGACCCAGTATGGCATATCTTATGTTCTTATATGAGAACCACAATGTTAACCGTAGCAATACGGCCAAACCAGAAGAGTGTTAGGGCCTGCCATCTCTCTAGGTTCCCTCGTATCTTGTTCCATAGTGGTGGGTAATTTGCTTCAAATAAGGTCTCCAAACAGCCGGTTAAATGGACCCCCAGATACTTATTGTTGCCACCGGCCTCATGGAAAGGGAAACTAGCTTTTATCTTTGCCCACTGCACCTCCCCTATGGTGACATTGAGAAACTCTGAATTAGTCGCATTCATCTTAAATCCAGCTGCCTGTCTTTATGCTTCCAAAACTATCATTAACTCCTTTAGGGAGGCTTTAAGCTGAACCACTATAAATAGGAGATATCCGCAAATAATGACACCTTCCATTTTAGTTGTCCCACCCTAATCCCCTTAATCGCCTCCCACGCCTACACTGCCTGAGCCAAGGACTCCATGTCCAGCACAAAAAGCAAAGGGGACAACGGACACCCTTGCTGTGTTCCTCTTTTAAGACAAAAGAATCAGAATACTGACTATTCACTATAACCCTTGCCATGGGCCCTTGATACAATGCCCCTCCAATGCCCACTTTTTCATGGTATCAAACAGGAAAGACCAGTACACCCCGTCAAATGCTTTTTCAGCCTCGACCACCAGAAGCATTAGGTCCTCTTTTAACCGCCTCCCTGTCCACATCAGATTCAGCACTTTCTTGATATTATCAAACGCCTATCTACCCTGTACAAAACCTGGTTTGGGTGTACTAACTTCGGAAGGTAAATAGCTGAACGGTAAGCCTGAATCTTGAAATCTGTACCTAGCGATGACATGGGATGGTAAGACCCACACAGTCTTTCTCCTCTTTATGTAGGATAGTAATACCTGCCGTGAGCATGGACTCTGCCAAAGAGCTGTCCCCTGCAAAGGAGTTATAAAGCAGAGTGAGAAGCTCAACCAATGCCAAGCTACATTTTTTATAAAGCTTATTGGAAAAGCCAACCAACCCTGGTGCTTCATGCAAAAGCAGATTTTCGATCACTCCCCAAACCTCTTGTGAGATAATCGGGGTAGATAGGACATCCCTTTCCTGGTCAGTAAGCGAAGGGAGCTGCAGCCCCCGAAGAAAGTCAGCTGGCTGAGCATCCCTCTCCAGGTTATAAAGCTCTTGGAAAAACTCCCTAAACCTTTCCCGGATTTGTTCCACATCCCGGAGTTCCTCCCCTTTGGAATCCCGGATTTTGGTAATATAGGGCCTGATTTTCAGAGCCGGCAGCTAGACACAAGTACAGCATCTAGCTGTCGGTGCTCAACTTAACCCCGGATATTCAACGCCAGGGTCATATGTGGCCCCGGCATTGAATATCTGGGGTCGCTGCACATGCCTCCCAGCTGCCGTAGCTAACCGGGCAGCAGCGATTAACTTCTGCGGCTAAAATATAGGTGAGGGTTTTCCTTGCCTATCTTTTAGGTGCAGGTCACTAACTGGACAGCATGCAATATCACTGCTGCCCAGTTAAGGACAGTCGCCACCTCTGCTCCTCCCCGGAATGCCCCTGACACGCCCCAGTGCTAAGAGGTTAGCATCAGGGCACATAAGGGAGAAGAGAGGGGATATTCGGCAGCACTAACCATGTTAGTGCTATTGACTATCCCTCTCGGTGGCAGTTACATGATTTACAGGGCTGTAAACCGTGTAACTTCCCTTCGAATGTGGGGCCCATAATTCCTCGTTTGTTCTCTCCGTAAGTGGTACGCCAACAGCTGGCTAGCTTTATTTCCATATTCATAATAATTTGGTTGCAAGCATTCCAAATTTAGTTTAACTTCTTCCAATTGTAACTCAAGAGAGAGTCTCTGAACCCCCAGCAATTTCCCTATTTCCTGTTTGGTGTGTCCCCCCCCCCCCCCCCTTTTTATGGCATATTTCTAACTCCCCTAACTGGGACCTCAATTCTTCTTCCTTCTGAATTTTCAGCTTTTTCCGATGGGCTCCGACTGCTATAAATTTTCCCCGCACTACTGCTTTGAGGTAGTCTCTCACTACCCCCAAGGAACACTGGCCATTGTCATTCTGCTCTAGATATTTGCTGATGACTTTCACTGCATTAGCTAATGTTTCTGTCATCTAACAAGGCTTCATTAAGTTTCTGCCATTGGTCTCCCTGCCCCTTCCCCTCCCCTTCAATTTCCCCCCAAATGGGCACATGATCAGACCCCACCCTGTCCCCAATAGTACATTGCTTCACTTTCCCCGCCAACCTCTTATCCACCCAAATCATATCAATTCTGGAAAAGGAGTCATGTACCTGGGAGTAGTAAGTATAATCTTTACTCCGGGCCATGCATATCCCTCCAGACATCCACCAGTCCCAATGTATGCCTCAGACCTTTTAGTTGATGTTTACTTGTGCCTGCCTCCTCTCCCCTAGAGCTATCCAATTTAGGATTCATTACCAAGTTCAAGTCTTCTCCCATTATTATACACCCTTCTGCAAAGTCCAATATCGGGCGACTAAATTCTTATAAAATGCACTCTACTCTTGATTAAGGCCATGCACCCCCACCAGAGTATACAGTATAGATGCCCTTCTAAGGAGGCCTTCACCAGCAAATACCTACCCCCTTTATCTTTATATACACCCTTGATCTTATGCTGGAGCCCCCCAGAGATAACAATCACCACTCCCCCCCTCTTCCTCTCCACACGATTAGAGACAAAGAACTGATGGTGGTAATGAGGATTGGATAATCTCTATTCATCTTTAGCTAATAAGTAAGTTTCTTGTATGAATCCCACATCACTTTGTAGCCTCCTAGTTCTTTATAAAGGAGTTGTTGCTTTGTGAAGGTGTTTAAGCCCCACACATTCAAGGTAGTAACCCCAAATTTAGCCATATTTAATCTAGCAGTAAGAGAAGCTCTCTCCCAAGTCCCAGGCCTCGGTCCACTGTCCTCCCCCCTCCCACTTCACTTCCCACCCCTCCCTTCTCTCTCCTCCTTCCCCTCCCCCCTTCCCATCCCCTCTTCTCTGCAATTCCTGCCCAGCACTCCCTCTCTTTCTGGGCTGCCCATCACACGCTCCATCCCGGACAACCATGAAGACCCCCACACTACTATTCCCCCTTACACATTAATTATGCCATTTACTCATGCACACAATCACCCAAAGCCATACTCATAGGCAAAGTCTCCTCAATATAAATTACAGCCCAGTCCACATATCTTTAGTTCAGCTAGTGGCCTCTCCACCTTCTGGCGGCACAACTGCTTTTCCCCTCCTGCTGTCACTCTTGTCCAGCCTGCCTTGGCATCTTGTCTTCCCAGTGCTTCTGTAGGTATGGTTACCTCAGACAAGTTGGTCCACTCCTCCTTCTGCTTAGCCCTTACAGCATTCTCTTCAGATTGGGCATGTGTTGTAGCACCGGAAATTGTGAACTGCAAACCAGTGGGAAACAACAATTTGTACCTGAAGTGTTCCTCCCGAAGCTTCTTATAGTTATTGCATTGTACATTTGATGCTTTTGCAAGGTCAATTGAGACAAATCTCCAAACATCTCCACTTCATGTCTGTCCCATTGTATCTTTCCTAGTTTGCATGAGGCAGTATGTATAGCTTTTTTGGTGGCACACTCCTGCATGCACACTACGATATCCCGCACCTTGCCCTCACTCTGTGGGCCAAAAGCATGGTGGGCACATTCTACCTAAAAGCAGAGGGCAGATTCTTCCAGCCCTGCTGCCTTAGCTACTGTCCTGCAAAATTGCTCAACCAAATCTCTATAATCCACAGTTTCATCTGTCTCTGGAACTTCACAGAGGCGCAGGTTCACCCTACAGGTCCGATTCTCCAGGTCCTCTAATTTTAACATCAAGTCATCCTGTGCCTCCTTCTGTAGTTTAGTTTCAGACTGAACAGATTGCATTCTTACAGCCTGCATTTCCACCTTCTGCTTAACTTCCTCCACACAATGCCCCAAATCACCAATATCACCCTTCAATTCGGTGACTCAGGCTTAGGCATCCATTTTAAATTCGGTAAGGTCCTGTTTCAGTACTGTTAGATCTTATTTCAGCATAGTGAATCAATCCTTTATCTCCTGCTTCAGTTTTGTACCATTCGCATTATCAGGATCATTGCAACTTTTCCCACTCTCGGGGCTACTGCCGGCTGCCATTTTCCCTTTGCTGGTGGATGCATTTGCTGCCGGCATCTTAAATGCAAAACTTTTCAAGTCATCTTACTGGCCATAACAGAGTCTGGGGCTTCTCCTTCACAGCAGTACAGCCCAGGTAGCCTCTGAGGGGGTTTTATTACAATTTGGGCAGGTATTTAATTCCAATGCTGCGGAGCCAAGTTCCTATGATACCTGCTGCATCAGTGACATTACTTCCTCCTCAGAGTGAAGGTTTCTTGAGGAGAGGTGTGATCAAAGCATGCTTGAAGGCTGCAGGGACAGTTGCAATGGAGAGTGATAGGTTGAGAATATGAGAGATGGAAGGGATGGTAGAGGAAGAAATGGAGTTAAGGTGGGGATAAGATCAGAGGAACAGGTAGTGAGTTTAGAGGAGGGGAGAAGATGAGAGGTTTCCTCTTTGGAGATATTAGAAAAGGATGAAAGAGTAGTAGAGATTGAGGGTTAATCGAACTGCACTGGCTCCCCATCATAACTCGCATAAAATACAAAAACCTAATAACCGCTTTCAAACTTATCCACAACATAGCACCATCTTTCCTCTCAAACCTAATCAACACGCAACCTCTCAACAGAAACAGAAGAACCACAAACCTAAATACCCTATGTGTGCCAACAAGTATTAGATCCGTCAAAACCGTCACAAGTAACAGAGCATACTCATACACAGCACCCACACTCTGGAACCAACTCCCACCTGAGCTACGCTCTTAACAACGACTTGTTGGACTTTAGAAAAAAAACGTAAGACTTACTTATTTCAACTATCCTATAACATGACCTAGACAGCGAGAACCATTCTATTACCATCTGTTAAAACAACAATGTACTTACGTGTAAATATGTAGATATGTAAATAAATCCCCCCCCCTTTTCTAATGGAAGAAAGATCAAATTTTCCCAACTATTGTGTGTCGTGCTTATCCTGTAGATCAATTTGTATATCTTTGAAAATGTTTTGTCCTGATCTGACCGTTTCCATCATGTAATCAAACCGCTGCTGATCGCTGGAAGTAGCGGTATACAAATGTATGCTAAATAAATAAATAAATAAATAAATAAAATTGTAGGAGGGGAAGAGGGGATGAAGCTGATATAGTGGGGAATTGGAGTGTAATCTTGTGAATTTTATCATGGAAATAGTCAGCAAGGGTTTGGGCAGAAGGAGAAGGAGGAGTCACAGGTGGGGGAGCCTCGAGGAGATATTTGAGAAGAGACGGTGAGGGCCAGAGGCAGGAGAGTTAGTCAGATGGATATAGTAGTTTTGTTTGGCAAGTGCTATGACTAACTGGAAGGAGGCAAGAAATTTGAGGTGAAGAAAGTCAGAAGGGGTGCAGGTTTTGAGCCGCAAATGCTCAGCTGAGCGGGCGCAAGAGCATAGATAACAGTTAGTTGAAGACAGCCAAGGCTGAGGTATTGTGCACCTCACAGGACATAGCAGGGGTGGAACAAGGGTATCCAGAGCAGAGGAGAGAGCAGTATTATAGGAAGCTACAGCCTCGTTGATTTAGAAGACACAGTGGAGGAAAGAGTTGATGACACAATAGCATGAAGATTTCTAAAAAGGTATGAGAATGAGGTGCGGAGCGATGAAGAGTGAAGCTTAGCAGGTGATGGTCAGATAAGGGAAGACTTGAGATATGGAAATTAGAGGGTAAACAGTTATAGAAGAAAACAAGGTCAAGGCAGTGACTGTATTGATGAGTAGGGGCAGTAGAGCAAAGCTGGAGGTTGAATGAGGAGGAAAGGGAAAAGAGCTTAGAAGCATAGGGGTCAGAAGAGTTATCAACATGAATATTAAAGTCACTGAGGATAAGGGAGGGGGAGGATGAATCCAGAAATAGGGAAAGCCATGAGTCAAAGTCAGTGAGGAAGGTAGAGGTGGACTTGTCAGGGGGTCTATAAATAAAAGTTGTCTGGAGAGATAAGGGATTAAAAAGGCGGATGGAGTGGACTTCAAAAGAGGAGAAGAAGTGAGACTGACCTAGAGGAAGGGGTTGAAATTGGCAGGAGGGAGAGAGTAGAAATCCAACACCACCACCACGGCCAGTGGGGCGAGGAGTATGGGAGAATTGGTAGCCGCCATGACAAAGGGCAGTGATTTGAAGCTATATCATCAGGGAATAGCCAGGTTTCATTAAGAGCTAGAAGATGGAAAGTGTTAGAGATAAAGAGATTGTGAGTAAAGGGGAGTTTATTAGATAGGGAATGAGCATTCCATAAGGCACATGAGAAAGGGAGAGAGGAAGGGAAAGGAGAGGAATATGAATGAGATTGGAGTAGTTGAGGGGCGAACTATCATGGGAGACTCCATGGACTATCCTCAAGTCTGTTTCTCAGGAATCTGCTTCAACAGCCAAGTCTAACAAAAGTACTGTTGAAATCTCCTACTCAACCATTCATACCAACGTCCACACATTCCCTTAGAGAACCCTTAATAGTGAGGAAGGCCTTTTCCTTCTTGTTGTCTTCCTCTTCAGTAGAGGTGACCTTGAGGCAGGACAGTCTGATGTTCAAACATGTGCACTCTCCTCAAGCTTTCCTGCATGAGGCACGGTGTAGCAAGGAAGTGAAAACCATTTATGGCAAGTAACATGCTCAGATCTCAGTGCTTTAGCAGCCTATTTACTAGGAAAGGTTTATACACTGTGTTTTTATTTATTTAGGCTTATTCAGCACCCCTACTGAGATGCCTGAAGTGATTTACACCTTTCAAGTGATTGAAAGATTTAAAACCTGTATATTCCCCAACAAAACTCCCTGCCTCTTCTAATGCAGATATAATTTTCTAAAGTCTCTCCCATGATACCTCCCTGTCCACTTCTCATTTTGTACCCTCTCCAAATGCTTGCCTCCATCTCCTTATAGGTTTGCTTCTCTTTGAATACCTTTTTGCAAACTATTCTAAAACCAAGACGCCAATACTGAAAATACTCTTGCCCTTGTTCATTGCAGATGTACCTCTCTATAAGAAAGTACGCATCAGAAATCCTTTAGAGAAAATTATAAATTTCAAGCCGGATTATATGCTGCTGCTAAGTCAGATAAGTACTATGGTGTTTGCCCCTTCTTAGCCTTAGAGACTAGTCACAGGATTTGAAATGCTCCTTGAAATTTGATTGGCAAGATGGGGGAAACATGATCTCTTTTCTTTTCTTTTTTTAAATTTAATATTTATCAATTTCATTACAACATTCCAGAGAAAATTCTGAAACAGAATTAAATGTACAATAAAGAACAAAAAAAATAAAAGCCGCCAAGACAGCCTTACAGCAATATAAACAAACAACTGGTATAGACCACAATAATCCCCCAATATAGACCCAAGAAAAAAGAAAATTGTTAGGTTAAAGCACCCATCACAATTATAACATTATAGGAGCATGAATATTATTATATGGCAGCCGGTATGGAAGGCACCCCAGATCCAACTCCCTCCCTACTTGACAGAAAAGACAAAAGTTGCTTGGGTTCAAAAAATAAATATTGCTTTGATTGAAAACTAATAACACATTTACAAGGATATCTAAGTTTAAATTGCGCACTCAAAGCGAGCGTCCTCTGGCGCAACTCCAGGAACGCCTTCCGCCTTTTCTGTGTTTCCCTTGCTAAATCAGGAAATATAGATATTTTTGAACCCAAGAACATAGCATCTGAAATATGACGGAAATATAATTGCAACACGGTATTCCGATCAGACTCGAAAGCAAACTTTACCAATAAAGTAGCCCTACTGGTGACCACCTCAAGCGAGCTCTCCAAGAAATCAGATAGATCCATATGAGGGGAACCACTATCAGCAGGCTTCCCCAGCTGATTAGCAGCCTCCCCAACCGATATTGATATGTACTGAGCTCTCACTATCGGGGGCAACGTTCCAGCAGGCATCAAAAGTACTTCCATGAAGAACTTACGGACCAAGGCAATGGAATCTATCAGGGGGGATCTAGGGAAGTTCAGGAATCTGAGATTGTTCCTTCGAAGCTGGTTATCCAAATACTCCATCTTCCTTGCCTGTACTAACCGATCCTGAACCCCAACAGTTCCAAGAGACTCCAGGCCCTCCACCCTAGATTCAAGAGAGGAAATTTTTCCAGATTGTACCACAGCTTCCGCAGCCGTCGAGTCACACCGTGCTTTCACATCCACCAATTCCTTCGAAAAAACCCCAAATAAGGGCAGGAGAGATCTTTGAAGAGCCGAAATAACCTCCCACAAGCTATCCAAAGTTACTAGCGCAGGTTTCTCCACCACCTCAGGAATCCGGAAGGCCAAAACACCAGAGGAACTAGGTGTCGGCTGCTCCACCAGCTGGCCCCCTCTACTTAGAGAAGAGACCAGGAGATCTTCTTCGGCAGCGCCCAGCTCCACTCCAGGTTCCGCTTTCGATGATTGTAGCCTCCCGGGCGAACTCCCAATGGCCTGTAGATCCTTGCCTTGCAAAGAAACCTGATCAGGCCGACCTTTCCCGGGATGGCTTCCGGGCTGAGGAGGAGGCAACTGCTCGGGGCTTAACACCACCCCCTCTATACTCAGATCCGCCGAAACCATCGGAGGATGCGCCAAAGCCATAGCACCAGGAGTCGTGCAAAATCCAGCGATAGACGCCTGCACCAATTTACTTGTTGGGGTCGAGGACTCAGGGAGCTTCTGAGAACGCTGTTTTCTCTTTTTCCCCATCAAGAGGCAGGTGTAAAGCCGGCATAGAGCACTGCACCTTGGCGTCCTACTCCTCCGCCGCCATCTTGGATCCTTCATGATCTCTTTTCTGCAATCCTCCTATTAACTGTGTTGTCATATTTTGCAAAGCTGTAATTGATATAAAGATTTCTTGGGTAAGCCTACCAATAACATTCTACCGTAATCTAACCTTGAAAGGATCAAAGCCAAACTACCGTTTTTAAATTCTCAGCTCTTAAATATAATATAAAGCCCATTTTACATAGGGTATTGAGGTCAGAAATGAACCAAGTTGGGATGTTCACCATTTCTAGCCTATCTTACAAAAGGAGCCTTTTATAAAATACGTATAAGGGTGTTCAGGAGTGTATGTGTATTCACTGGAGCATATGCCGGGAACAGTCATTCCAAGAAAATACATACAGTAGAAGAGGGGTGTGTACTGTATATTCAAGCGCTGCTGCTTACATATGTAAGTGCTGATTGTTGCAATCAGTACATGTAATTGCCAGTGTGTAATGACTGCAAAACAATTTTTGATGACATTGTTTATGTATAATTTTCATCTATAATTGTGTTACTGATTATGGACCATGGGCTCTCTTTTTACATGCATATCTTTTGTGTCCTTTGGTCTTTTTGATTTTTTGCTCAGCTATGTATAATGTTCATGTGTAAACTGCAGCCTTGTAAAATCTGCATTTATACGGGTTTATGTTTATACATGTATATGCTGCTATTTACATGTATATATGCTGTACGACTCTCCTAAAGTGACCTCCTTAATCTGCTCATACCAATCTTGAAATATGGGCATTGAAAGATAAATCCATGTCCATCCATATGCCCAAATTCTTCAGTGGGATCTGTTCAGGGGCAGCCTGAGGGTGATGCGGGGCCATGTGCGGAAACTCATTGTTGAGCCTCATTTGCATATCAATAACAATTGAACTTACAGTATTTGGTTGGTTCTATGACTTTTTTAATAATAAAGAGGGAAACTATAAAATGAGAAAATCTGGTAGCTATGAATGCAAATCATGGTGCTCAGGTCGGATTAGACTGTGCCAAAGTGGAAAAGCCCAGAAATCAGCAACAGTGAAGCTATGAGACCACAAGAGAAATTTAAACTGAGATATTTTCTTAAAGTCTGAGATTTCCTTGAATCTGGGCTGACAAATTATTTGAAATTTAAGATCAGCCCAACAACATCAAGAACACAAAATTGCAAACCTTAATCCATATTCCACTACCCCACCCCCACCCTACTGTTGACTCCACACAGGAAACAAAAAGAAAAAATGAGGACCACAGCAAAGGTCCTATAGAGCAGATCTCCCATTCCATAACAGCATTAACTTCCAAAACTCCCACAACAAAGAGCCTATCTAGAAAAGAGCAGCACCATCAATACTGCTGTGAGCCCTAGAAAATCCATACACTTACCAGGAACACCGAACAAGCCAGATTACTACAGATCCTTGTGACAGAAACTCATTGCTAACAGAATCCATTCATCATCCATTTAGAACATAGATAGACGCTTACCAGGTACAGAATAAAGGACCACCAACTAAAAATAGAAATATGTAGACCAAAATTAAACTCAATCCCCAAGAAGCCAGGCGCTGCATGCAGTGTAACCCCAGAGAAACAGAAAGAAAGACATGTAAAAGCAGCACGAACGGGCATATTCCAAACATGAAACTGACCAAGTTGCCAAGTTACCCGGTTCCAGGAGTAAGATTTTAAGCCAGTCCTGGATTTTTGACAATCTCATTCTGCTGCTTTATGGGACCTGCACCACTGATTTCAATGGGTAAATTCAGGGACTACAAATACCATACTGCATTATAAGGCAAGTTTAAAAACAAAACTGGCCAAAAATCTCACTCCTAGAACTATGTAACCTGGCAACTCTGAACTGAAAATAAATTATTTTTTCTGCCTATATTAACTGGCCATTTTATTTTCCGACTGAACTGGTTCCATTCTCTTTTTCACATTCCTTGTTTCTACCTTCTCATCGACTCCAAAGGTGAGCTGGTTGATACAATGTATCAGGATTTTCAGAAAGCCTTTCACAAGGTCCCTCATGAGAGACTCTTGGCAAAAATAAAAAGTCATGGGATAGGAGGCAGTGTACTATTGTGGAACAGGAACTGGTTAAAAGATAGAAAGCAGAGGGTAGGGCTAAATGGCCAATTTTTCCAATGGAGAAACGTGAATAGTGGAGTATCCCAGGGATCTGTGCTGGGTCTGCTGCTTTTTAACATATTCGCAAATGACCTGGAAATGGGAATGAGTGAGGTAATCAAATTTGCAGATGAACAAAATTATTTAATGTTGTTAAAACCCATGAGGATTGTGAAAAATTGCAAGAAGACCTTGATAAACTGGAAGATTGGATATCCAAATAGCAGATGAAATTTAATGTGGACAAGTTCAAAGTTATGCACCTAGGAAAGAACAACCCCAACTATGGTTACATGATGCAAGGTTCCACATTAATAACCACCACCCAGGAAAAAGATTTAGGCATCATTGTGGATAACATGTTGAAACCCTCCTCCCAGTGTGCAGCGGCAGCCAAGAGAGCAAAGAGAATGATAGGAATCATAAGGAAAGGAATGAAGAATAAAACAAAGGATATTATAATGCCTCTGCATCGTTCCATGGTGCGACCACACCTTGAATATTGTGTGCAGTTCTGATCGCTGTATCTTAAAAAGGATATAGCGTTATCAGAAAAGGTACAGAGAAGAGCCACCAAAATGATAAGGGGATGGAAGGATACCCCTATGGAGAGAGGCTAAAAAGGTTGGGCTCTTCAACCTGGAAAAGAGACGGCTGAGGGGAGATATGATAGAAGTCTATAAATTAATGAACGGAGTGGAACGGGTAAACGTAGATCGATTATTTATGTTATCAGAATATAGAAAGACTAGGGGACATGCAATGAAGCTACAGGGTAACCAATTTAAGACTAATAAAAGAAAATATTTTTTCACTCAACTTGTAATCAAACTCTGGAATTTGTTACCGGAGGATGCAGTAAAAGCTGTTAGTGTAGCTGTGTTTAAAAAAGGTTTGGACTTCTGGTGACATCATCGGAACGCATGGCGGGGTAAAAGAACAGCTCTGCCAAAAAAGGCCTGCCAAAGACATGGAAACCACCCCAGTGAGCCTAGAACAAGGCGGTGAAATGAGGAATTAGTAGGGGGAGAGTACCGGAGTTGATTTGGAGCAGGAGCGAGCGGTGGAACTCACCCGCGGCACTGAAAACCTGGAGCAGATGAACTGAAGGCAGCGGAGCATACCGGAGAGGGCAGTGCACAGGGCACAAGATCGGCAAGGGAGTGGGAGGTGGATCGGAGAGCACCGGAGCGTCAGCAAATGAAGGTCTGCTGGTGCGGAGGAGAGAGGGAAGCTGCGAGACTGGCACCTTGGGAGACCGCAGTGCATGTGGAAGAGTGAGCGGCCCGAGCGAGCAGCCATGTGCTGGGGGAGAGAAGTACGTGGCGGTGCGGAGCAGCGTGAGAGTGGGACGAGAGTGCTAGGCAGAGAAATGGGCAGGACAGCAGCTGGACAACAAACTTAAGACGCTGCAAAATGGAGCTAGACAGGCAAGTACCATCCTGGGCCCCATAGGGAGAGCAATAGCATAGAAGTCCAGAAGCAGAGGCAAGATACAGCTATAATTCAGCAGCATCTCTCGCAGGGGGAGCAGAAGGGCCTGCGTAGGGGCGAGCAGGATGTAGCCTAGAGTCCACATTCTGCAGAGGGGGGGGGGGGGAGCAGTAAAGCTCCCTTCAGTAGGCACTGCACGTGGGGAGGACCTCACTAAAAATAAGTCATGGACAAATCCAAAAGAGAGGGGTCTGTGAAGAAAAAACTGGCGGAATTCCGCTCCTCCTATGCGACATCAAGGAGCGGAAAGGAGGGTGAGAAGACAGGTAAAACGCTGGTGGAGACACCGCCAGAACAGGAGGAGGAGACGGAGAGAGAGAAGAGCTTGGGAATGGCGGAAAAAATCAAAATGTGGCTCATAGAGTTCAAAGAGGAGTTAAAGGAAGAAATCAGTGGGGTCAAAAATGAGTTAAAGGAGACCCTTCAAACAATTAAGCAAGATCTTAGCGATCTGGGAGGCCGGGTGGACAACGCAGAGACCCAGCTGGAGCAACAAGGGGCAGTGGTGGAGAGTCTCCAGAAGGGCTGGGAAGAGTTGCGGCAAGCTCAAGAAGAGATGAGGGTCAAAATGGAAGACTTAGAGGACCGATCCAGGAGATGTAACATCAGGGTACGAGGAGTCCCGGAGGATCCCAAATATAAGAACAGTGAGGCAGTGGTTCAAAAAGCGTTTGGAGGGTTGTTAAAAGCTGCAAACACAGCGGAGGCGGTCGAAGGGGTGCCTCTGAAATTTGAAAGGCGCATAGAGGGCTGGGGCCCATAAGAGACAATCATCCAAGAGACATTGTGGTCTGCTTGTCCTCCTTCAAGATGAAAGAATGTCTTCTGGGAGCAGCTAGAAAACTACAGAACTTTCAGTGGGAAGGGCTCAAGTTGGAATTGTTCCAGGACTTATTCTCAGGGAACGCTGCAGCGCAGAAGGGCGCTCAAGGAGATCACAGCTTACCTGTGGAGGGCCGACCTGAGATACAAATGGCTATATCCATTTGGGATATTGCTCACAGTACAAGGGAGGTCGCGGAGAGTGATGACATGTGAAGAAGCTTGGAGGGCGTTGAGAGAGCTAGGGGCAGCGAATCTCCCAGAAGAGGCCAGGAGTCCAGCTAAAAGAACTGACAATGCTGCAGCTACCGCTAAGGCGGTCAGCTTGCGGGGGCAGGAGGTTGGCGAGACTGGCCAAGGATCGACCATGAGAGACCAAGATGGACAGCACAGTGGGATGAAGCTGAGGAGAACATACGGACTTGAACCAGATGTAATGTAATCAGGAAAGTGTTGTAGATGCAGGTTCTATGTGTCATATAGTGATGTTGGGGGAAGTGGGTGGTTGGAGGGAGGGGTGAAGAGAGAGGGGGAAGATGGGAAAGGAGTAAGGGTAGGGTAAGGAAGAAGGGGGGGATCATGGGTAGGGGAGGAGGAGGGACTAGAACACGAGTGGGGTGCAAGTTAGAGGGGGAAGGGGGGAAGGAAGAGAGGTTGGGGGGTGAGGACGGGGGAAGGACTATGGAGGGAGTGTGGGAGCAAGGGAGGAGGGGGGAGGTGGGGGGCGGAAGATAGGGAGGCAGGGGTAGGCGGCGATCCGACAGGTGGTCACCGTTATGGAAGTTGTTTCTCTTAGTCGGAGAAGGGGGGAGGGGGGTGGAAGGAGGGGAGGCTGAAGGAGGGAGGGGGAGGGGAGAATGCAAAGGGGATGGGGAATGGGGGGAGGGGGGAGGGGGAAGAGGTGGGGGAGAGGGGAAGGGGGGCAGGCGAGGAGGAGAGGAGGGGAGGTTGGAGAAAGTGCTTTGAAGATTGTTACGTTGAATGTGAAGGGGTTGAATTCACCAGGCAAGAGACAAAAACTGTATAAAGAATTGACAAGGCATAAAGCGGCGATTGTACTTCTGCAGGAGACACATTTATTAAAAAGGCATGAATATATAGTGAAACCTAAAGGGTATAGTGATTGCATCTTTGCCTCAAACTTAAGGGAAAGAAAGAAAGGAGAGGGTGGCTGTGTTCCTTACTGGGGAGCATAAAACCGAAGTGCAGTCGGTAACCAGGGATAAGGATGGGAGATACCTGTTGATGCGAGTGAAAATAGGAGAAGAATGGTTTTGTGTGATAAATGTTTATGCGCCCACAGGGTCCCAGAAAGAGTTTTGGGAAGAATTAACTATGAAGGTTAACTTAATGGGGGATGGGGCAATGGTATGTGGTGGGGATTTCAATGTGCCCTGGGAGGGGGGGGGGGGAGAGATACGACGGGTAAGGTAAGGTAAGGGAGAGGGGCCGATAGAAGACGATATCACAGGTTTGTGAAAGAGAATGATTTGATAGACGCTTGGCGCCTGATGAATCCAGGTCGGCATCAATTCTCATTCTTTTCTGCAGCGTATGGTACATACTCCAGGCTCGATGTCATATGGTTAGGGAAAGAGCTGGCGGGAAGGATAAAGGGAGGGGAGATTGAACCTATCACATGGTCTGATCATGCCCCAGTGGTAGTTAAGGTGAGGGTGAGGGGTGAAAGCAAGGGGGTGCAATATTGGAAGCTGAATGAGGGCCTATTGGAGGATAAAAGGGTGGTGAGTGAGTTGGAAAACTTCATACCGGAGTATTTCGAAAGGAATGGGAATGGAGAGGTAAAAGAGGGAATAGTGTGGGATGCTTTTAAAGCAGCGGTGAGAGGGGTGCTGATTAAATGGGGGGGCACGGAAAAAAAAGGGAAAGGGAGGAGGAGGAATTGCAGTTAAGGCGCCAGTTGATGAGATTGGAGGAGAGAGACGCTCAGGGAGATGGGGGACAATATAGGGGGGCAGTATTGGAGACTAGGGCTAAATTGAATGCACTAGAGGCAGAAAGGATAAGGTTTCATATGCAGTTGTTAAGGCAGACTTTCTTTGAAGGGGGTAATAAAGCGGGAAGGTATATGGCTCGGAGATTGAAAAAGCAGAAGGAATGGAACAGGATACTACAGCTGCGGAGCGGAGGGGGGTTGGTGAGGGAGGATCAGAAGATCAGAGAAGAGTTTGTAGCCTTTTATCAGAAGGAATACGAGGCTAAATTAGAGGGGTCCGCAGGGGAGATAAATAGGTATGTGGGGGAAGTCGAGTTGCCACGGTGGAGGAAGGGGAACAGCAGAACCTGGATAGAGAGATTGGGGCCGAGGAAGTAGTGAGGGCGATTAAAGATCTAAAGCAAGGGAAGGCCCCCGGTTTAGATGGGCTGACAGCGTTGTTTTATTAAAAATTTGAGAGCCTGTTGGTACAGCCTTTAACGACTGTCTTCAATGGGCCAAGGTACGGGGAGAAGCTGGCAGACACGATGGGGTGGGCCAGAATAACACTTATCCATAAGGAAGGGAAGGACCCGCAGGAGTGCGTGTCCTACAGGCCGATATCGCTGCTAAACATTGATGTGAAGTTGCTGGCTAAGATACTAGCGACAAGGCTAAATAAAGTAATGGGCAAGATGGTACATGACGATCAGGCAGGTTTTATACTGGGCAGGCAGGTGGTTGATAACATCCGGAAAGTACTGAATATGATCTGGAAAGTTAGGCGCACACAAGAACAAGCGGTGTTGGTATCGCTGGACGCGGAAAAAGCGTTTGACCAGGTGTCGTGGAAATTAATTTTTTCAGTGTTGGAGGCTATGGGGTTTGGGGAAGAGTTCGTTAACTGGATAAAAGCACTGTATGCGAGCCCTAAAGCCTGTGTGAGAGTAAATGGGGGATACTCACGCTTCTTTCCTCTGGGGAGGGGGATGAGGCAGGGGTGCCCTCTCTCGCCGCTGCTTTTCGCGCTCTCTTTAGAGCCCCTGGCAGCGCGGATAAGGGGGTGTCAGGATATCAAGGGGGTAAGAGTGGGGCAAAGAGAATATCGCATGTCGCTTTTTGCGGATGATATTTTGCTAACGATTACGAGGCCAGGAGTAACGTTGCCAGCAATTATGAGAGAGATACAGGCCTATGGGGACTTGGTGGGGTTCCGGATTAATTGGGGGAAATCAGAAATATTGAGTATGGCAGGGGAGGAGGAACTCCCAGAGGGGTTACAACAGAACTTGCTCATTGTAAATAGTTCTCTGTAATTAGTCTGATACTGTTCCTTGTAATGTTACCTGTACATAGTTACAAACACCGTTCTATGTAAAGTATACTTAAGTATACAAAATTGTTAGTTGTTACATGTAAACCTCCCTTGATCTCTAGAAGGGGCGGTATAGAAGAAATAGATAAATAAATAAATAAATAAACTTCCCTTTTAAGTGGGCTAAGCAGTCAATTAGGTATCTGGGAGTGCAGATAGGGGGGGAACTGGGCGATTTATTTGACTTAAACTATAAAAAGCTCTTAGGACAAATGGAGATGCAGCTGCGGGGGTGGAGTAGGGGTTTCTGCTCTTGGTTTGGGTGGATGGTGATAGTCAAAATGATGCTACTCCCCCAGTTCTTGTTCTATTTTCAAGTACAGTCAAACCTCGGTTTTCATTTGCCCCGGTTTTCATACGCTTCGGTTTTCAACGTCTTTTCTGACTGAGATTTTGTCCCGGTTTTCATGCATTGCTTCGGTTTTCAACGTCTTTTGACTGAGATTTTGTCCCGGTAGCAGGGAAGAAAAGCTGTCAACGTAAGCAGGAGATGTTGCATGAATGTGGGAGGCAGTTCTTTCTCTTGCAGGGTACGTCTGAAGCTATATCATTAAGATTTTCTGCCATTCTGAAGCATTGAGCAGATAATGTAAAGGTATTTTAATGGACTGAATTCAATGTGATTCCGAAGAGAGCTGGGCACAGCAGCTTGTCAGGGGTGGCTAAGGCCAGATGTTAACATACTGTACTGTACAGTACTGTACTTAGCTTGCTTTCAGTGATGTTAAATGTTCATTTATCCATTTCATTAGTCATTTATATTTATTTCTCATTGTTTTCTGTATGTAAAAATATAGTTATTCTCTATAAAATGTATTTTTTGTGAATATTTTTGGGTGTCTGGAACGGATTAATTGGATTTACATTATTTCTTATGGGAAATATTGCTTCAGTTTTCATACGTTTCGGTTTTAGTCAGACTTTTTCGAACGGATTAATCATGAAAACCGAGGTTTGACTGTATTACTGATAGTAATACCGAGAAAAGTATTGAGGAAGGTTCAAAAACAAGTAGAGGGTTTTATTTGGGGGGCAAAAGGCCTAGGGTGGCAGCCAGGACATTGCAAGTTCATGGGGCGGAGGAAGGGGTGGGGGTGCCCAATTTCCTACTGTATTATAAAGCGGAACAGTTGAGGGTGGTGTATTCATGGCTACGAGAACCAGACAAGCAATGGGTCAGGATGGAAGCAGTGGGTTTTGGCCCCGGAGCCTTGGAAAGGTTAGTATGGGGGGGGCGGGGGGAAGGGAGAGAGGGGAGAGAATCCCTTTGTGGAGCATACCTTCATTTTGTGGCAGCAGAATAGACAAAGGCTGGTGGGGGATAAGAGGTGGTCCCATACAATGTCCCTTGTTGCATGCTGTGAAGAGGGAGTGGGTCCAAGTAAAATAGTCCTACGCAGATGGGCGGAGCAGGGTTTAAGTCAGGTGTCACAGATACTAGTAGGGAAAGAGGTAAGAGAATTTGAGGGTATCTGAGATTTGTATCACTTGCTGGAAACAGATCGGTATGCTTATGCACAAATTGGATCTGTGGTTCGACAGAGGAAGAGATGGCAGAATATTGGGGGGGAAGTTAGTTGGTTTGAAGGGTCCTGCTTGGGATCCAAGGGACAGAAGGGAATGCTTTCTAGACTGTACAGGGGGCTAATTGCGAGGGGAGGGGAGAAATTGAGCTGTGGGAGGTAGAGGACTGGGAGGGAGTAGCATTGGGAATAGCTAAATTCGCTATAGCCACATCACTGCGGGAGAATGGGTTCAAAGTGCTGAGTAGGTGGTATCTTACACCGGAGCGATTGTATAAAGCGGGTATAAGGCAGACAGATGAATGTTGGTGGAATTGTGGAGCAGGGGGTACCTGGATGCATATGTGGTGGTCTTGTCTGGTAGTCCAACAGTATTGGGGGGAAATTGGGGATAATATTACTCTAATTGTGGGATTGCGCTTAGATCTTACTCCGGAAGTGTGTCTCCTGCAGAAGAAGGATGGGAAGTGGGAAGGAGAGTGGAGAATCATTTGGTATTGTATAGCGGCAGCCCGGTGTGAAATAGCAGGGTTTTGGAACAGAATGTACCTACCGTCAATGTCCATCTATGCTAAACGTTTGTCAGAAATTTATCTAATGTATAAAATAACAGGGGAGAAGAAAGGTAGAGGGGAAAATATGGCGAAACACTGGGAGGAGGTGTGGAGATGGTTAAGAGAGGGTAAGTGGAAGGGAGGAGCTGCCGAATGCAAGGAAGGGGGATTGGTGCAGATAGGGTGAATGAGTAAGATTAGAGTCATTGGCTCAAATATCAAAATGTAGAATAAAGGTGGGTAGGAGGGTAGGAGGGGGGAAGGGGGTGGGGGGGGGGGAGTGGCAAGCTCAAAGCCAAAGGGTAAGGAAGGATGTACCTGAAGTTACGTGAGGGGGTGGAGGTGGCTAAATGTTCAATGGCGGACAGGGGTTTATGTATATGTAACAATTTGATGTAATTGCAATTGCTGTTATGATGCGTGGTTGAAAATGTTAATAAAAGTATAAGTTCCAAAAAAAAAGGTTCGGACAAATTCCTGGAGGAAAGGTCCATAAACCATTATTAAAGGAGACCCGGGATATCCACTGCTTGCCCCAATACAAGCATTGCAGAACCTGTGTCTTTTGAGGAAACTGCTAGGCACTTGTGACCTGGATTAGCCACTGTTGGAAACAGGATACTGGGCTTGATGGATCTTGGTCTGAACCAGTATGGCATATCTTATGTTCTTATGTTCTTTCTCCTCATTCTTCTTTTCTTCCTTCTCTACATGTTTTTGATTGTCTTTCCCTCTTATCTCTTCTTTTCCCATTTCTCTCTTCCCTACCTCTCTATCCATACATATCCAGAATTTACTCCTCACTCTTTTCTTTCACCCTCCACTCCTTAATCTCACACTTTTTTACCTCTCATCTATCTACCAGCTTTTCATCTTCTGTTCTTACCCCCTCTCTAGTGCTCCCATTGTCCTCACTGCCTCTCTCCTTCCCCTGCTTCCTATACACTCTTTAACTTTCACCCACTCCCTAGTTCTCTATTTCTACCTTCTGTTCTCGCCCCCTCAACCTTCATCTGCCATCTACTGCCTCTGATCTCATCACCAGATCTAGTCCTTTCCCTGTCATCCATGTCTTCCTGGTTCCCAGCTCAATCTTCAGTCTCTCACACCTTATTCAACCTCCTATTACCCTGTTTCATCATTTCCCCAGCCACATTTCTACCCTTCTCTCCTCCTTCAGAGATCCATCCCTTTTCACATCTCTTACCCTCTTTGGTCATCTAAAATCATTCACATCAGGTCTCAACCTCCCTCAACCTTTCTTCACTATTCTCTTACCTCCATCCCACACCCTCCCTCGTATCTATCAATTATTAGGTTCTGTCCTCTCCAAATTCCTACTCATTCTCTTGAGTCCTGTTCATTATCTTGCTCCTTGCTCTGCCTCCCATTCTGTCCACATTCCCACCCTTTCACCCAGTCTGATTATGTGTTTTCTTCTACAATTACCAAATTCTTCCTTTGCATTTCCCCTTCCACAAGACCCTAATCTTCATTCTTCCTTTGCTTTCCCCTCAGATTCTTTACTGTCTGAGTCCTGCAGCGCTGTCCCCTTCCTTTCTCTGCTCTCTCAGCCTTTCACACCCCCTTTTCAAGTTCCCCTTCCCGTCCCAGTCCCAATGTCTGCTGATTGCATTCCCAGGCCCCCAATGTCAGCTCCCTTCCAAGCCCAGTACTATGATTAGTGTCAGCCCCTCACATTCCCAGCCACCCAGTGTCAGTTCCCTTCAGTTCCAGTCTCCATCATCTGTTTACTCCCAGTCCGAACCACAGCCTCTTGCTCCCTATCCCCTCCCAACCACAAAATTTATGATTTAGCTACATTCAACATCAGCTTGTTCTTCCACCACCTAGCTCCCTTCCCAACCCCTCATTGATATTATACAAGTTCTCCATTTGGCTTTGCCTAATAGTTGCAAAAATCTTTTTATCTTCAGTGAATACATGAAATTTCAGTCCTAAAGACTCCTGAATATATTGAACAAAGCAGGGGTGAGAACTGATCCCTGTGATACTGCACTGCATTCCCCAAACCTGGGAACATCTTTCTCCTAAAACTACCTGCTGCTTCCGGTCATCTAAAAAGGAACCAAATTAGGGTAATCATATCCTTCCAATCCCCATCTCTCTCAAATGTTCCTGTAATAGGACATGGTGCACAGTATTGAAGGCTGCTGTTAGATCTAAAAAGATTAGCACCATGTTTAAGCACTTATAAATCTTTCAATACGATTCATTCATAAGTGCTATCAATAAGGACTTCTGAAACCTAGCTAAAACTCATGCAGCACAGCCAGTTTATCCAAAATGTCTCCCACCTGTTTTCTCAACTTATACGCTGGTATCATATATTCCATTTCTAATTGCATGCTCTCATCTTATCCAGTACTGAATTCTTTCACATTGGTTTCACTAAAGCTCTCTTTAACATGTTCAGAAAAACTCCCTCTGCCAAAGAGGAAGAAAGAACCCACATTAGTCCATCAGGTAATCCTGTGCTAGCTGCCTTCGCTGAACTTGAAGGACAGGGATCTAACATGGATGTAATGGGTTTTAATTTTGACAGAACTTCCAATAGCTGCTCTTCACTAACCCACCCTCTCAAACAAAGATCAACCTATTGTCTTCTTCCTCTGTTCAACTTCTTCTACCTCCAACTCCTTCTCTGCCAATGCCTTCTTTTCAACTTGATCTTGAACCTCAAGTAGGGCCAGTGTTAGACATGATGGGACCCAGGGCAGAAATTGAGGGGGCTCCTTAATCCCTTCTGCCCCCCGCTCCCACAATCTCCCCACCCACAACTACTACCACTAGTAATACAACTTAAATATTACTTTCATTCAGGAAATAGATAAATCAGAACAAATGTCTTCAACCTGACACAGCCACTCACTCTTTTCCCCACTCTCCCTCCCTCCTGGTCCCCAATCAGACATAGTCACTCACTCTTTACCCCTCTCTCTCCCTCCCTCCCAATCTCCAATACAACTGAGCATGTTCTGCCCAAGGGCTTCTGTACCCCAGGCAGAAGCCCCCACCGCCACCCCCCCTCCTGCCGCTTCCGCTGCCACCCAAATCCACCTTCTCATCTTGCAGGGAAGTGGGGGGGGGGGGGCAGCGGCGACGGCAGTGGCAGGACTCGGTCCGTTCTGAAAGTGATGGTGCTGTGCCACCGCTTTGCTGCCCGTGC
This sequence comes from Ichthyophis bannanicus, assembly GCA_033557465.1. Taxonomy (NCBI): domain Eukaryota; kingdom Metazoa; phylum Chordata; class Amphibia; order Gymnophiona; family Ichthyophiidae; genus Ichthyophis; species Ichthyophis bannanicus. Next base: position 750,457,967 of record CM066032.1, read on the forward strand.
GAATTGCATAGCTTGCCACGCCTACCCCTCTCTGATGGGAAGTTGCGTTGGAGGGATGCAGGAGTGGCTGGCCATGCTTTTCGCGCTGCAGGTGCCAAAGCGCAGGACCTGTCACAGGCACCCAAGCAGCAGCTTGGTACCACCGCTTTAAAAAGTCACGGCACGTCTCCCACCGAGGTCTGCCACCCTAGGGGCCGCCTAGTGGATGGGCCAGCCTTGCCACTGAGCCACTCACTCTTTTCCTCCCCTCCCCTCCCCTTTCCAACCCTGTTGTAGCCTGTCCTTTCAAATCAAAAAGGGTGAAGCACTGGTGCATTTTTTTCAGAATGGCCTACACAAGTTTAACTTTTTCCTCCATTTACATAGTGTAACTTCTAAACTTGCATATTCTTTCTCAAATTGTAGCACAGTTTATATAACTGAGTGACTTTCGCACAAGGGGGAGAGGCTTTATGCTAATATGATGTCTGTAAGTATGCTTTCCTCACTAGATCTAGCCCAGATATCCAGTACAAATAGAACACTTCAATAATGCCTCTGAAAACTACATGGATAGCAGAGAAACAGAAAATATGGGAAATGAGGGCAGGGTAAGATATCAGATTTGGCATTTAAGCACCAAAAATATAGAAGCATTTATCTCTCATTAATCACAAGATCCTATGAAACTAAAGGTCTAATTTACGATGTAATTTTTAAGTCAAAGAAGGCCTCTGGACTGGAGAATGTTCTGTCATTACCAATTCCAACACACCCAGAAGAAATATAATACAGATCATTTCCATAGTAAGTACAATATTTTTTGCTACCTTAGCACAGTGTCAAAGTCCTTGATGGTATAATATAAAAATATTAACATAGGAGCCTTTCCATACTGTAAAATTTCATTCAAGATATTCACTTTCAACACATCACAAGGTAAATATAATTAACTATTCATTTTTATTGTGGAAAATAATCCCCAAGCAGTTCTCACTTTTGACAGCAATTGAGTATTGAATGTGTGAATGTATTAATGAGTAATCTGAGCACTACCCAGTTTGCACAGGATAATAAGAATATGAATTCCCACAATACTTTGTGGAAAAGATGTTCTTTTTAACATCTTTGTTAGTGATATAGCGGAAGGGCTGTCGGGTAAGGTTTGCCTCTTTGCGGATGATACCAAAATCTGCAATAGAGTAGACACCCAGGAAGTTGTAGATAACATGAGGAGGGATCTAGCTAAGCTTGAAGAATGGTCTAGAATTTGGCAGCTGGGATTTAATGTTAAAAAATGTAAGGTCATGCATTTGGGCTGCAGCAATCCAAGGGAGCAATACAGTATAGGAGGTGAAGTACTTTTGTCCACTAAAGAAGAGCGGGACCTAGGCGTGGTTGTGTCTGATGATCTTAAAGTAGCTAAACAGGTAGAAAAGGCGACGGCAAAAGCTAGAAGGATGCTTGGGTGCATATGGAGAGGAATGGCTAGCAGAAAAAAGGAGGTGATAATGCCTCTGTATAAGTCTTTGGTGCGACCTCATTTGGAGTATGGTGTGCAATTCTGGAGACCGCACCTTCAAAAGGATGTGAACAGGATGGAGTCGGTGCAGAGGGTTGCTGCTACTAAAATGATTAATGGGTTTCATTATAAAGCATATGAGGACAGACTTAAGGATCTTAATATGTACACCTTAGAGGAAAGGCGGGATAGAGGTGATATGATTGAGATGTTTAAATACCTCCGTGGCATAAATGTTCAGGGAGAGAGCCTCTTTCAATTGAAAGCAAGTTCTGCTACGATGGGACATGGGATGAGGGTGAAGGGAGATAGATTCAGGAGTGATATGCTGAAATATTTCTTTACGGAAAGAGTAGTGGATCCGTGGAATAGTCTCCCAGTGGTGGTGGTAGAGATGAGGACAGTAACTGAATTCAAAAAAGCATGGGACAAACCCAGAGGATCTCTAAAGGTAAAAAGGGGACTGTTGTAGTTGTTGTTATGGAAGGACAGACTAGATAGGCCATGTGGTCTTTTTCTGTCATCATGTTTCTATGTTTCTAATACTGCTACCATCTGGAGATCTCGTCATCTTGGTAGCAATATGTACAATCTCTTGTTTTGAAAGAATGTGTGTTTTGTATCAAAACTTATATAAAGATAGCCATATCCTACTAACAAAATAAAAAAAGCAATATTACTACTGCAAATTCTTGTCATCAGGATTATCACTTCTGTATGAGCTAGCTAGGAGGAGATCCCAGGGACATCACATCTTAGGATGGGATGGATCTGAACATCCATGAGAATTATAAGAAAACTGAAATTTTATTTTAAAACAGTCTAGAGCAAACAATAAACTCTAAGTTTAAAAAACAGAGCCTAGAAGACAATGAGTTCAGTGCTTTCGTTTTGTAGATAATCCATCAGTCCTAGTCTCTACACACATAAATATTGATATATTAAAAGAAATATTGAAAATCATTTTACTGGGCGCAAAGATTGCCTTCCGTAGGAGCTCAAGTTAGATATCACTAGTATCTTCATCATCATCTCCATTATCGTCATTACCAGGGCCAAATGTGTCTGTTCTGTTGATTTTAGCAAGCTCTGGCAGTTATCCATAGGCTTTCAGACTTCTGGCTTCATCTAGTAATACCTTAACCCTGTCAATATATAATGTCGGATGTGTTTATCCACACCTTTTATTGTAATTTTCCTCTGCTCTGATATAACCTCTTTACACCATCAAAACACATTGCTTCCAATTGTCCATTCCCTAGCATTTTGATCACCTGGGCAAACTTCCTTAAACACCAGCTCTCTTTTTTCCGACTCATTGTCATTCTTACCATCTCATCTGTTTTTACCTCCCTTACCTTTATTCTTGGGCTTGGCATAAGTAATTGTCTTATGATGGTAACTCCATCTCTCCAGCTATTGACACTGACTAGGAACAGTTTATGTTTTAAACTGGGAATTAATTCCACATTGTCTCTCTTTCTAGGGACTCTTGTGAATGTTTACTTACTGGCCCAGTTTGAAGAAGTTGTGGGCTTGTGGGGAGGGGTGATCCTGGGTGGCGTAACTCAGCTGTTACATTTCACAGGTCATCAGCAGTGGTACTGCTGAGAGATCCTGCTGGAAGACAGCTCTATCTCTCTCCCCTGGGGGGCAAATTGGTTTAGGTTGCTGGAATTGGTGTCTGACAACCCTGAAGTGTCCAATGAAATTTCTTGGGCTGACTCCCTGATCCCCTTGAGGGTTTGTCCTTAGTACCACTCCACAGTTGGTGGAGATTTTTTTTTTGGGGTTCAGAATGTATGTTATGTGTTAACTTTCTCCTTGTGGGCTGGGCTGAATGGAGAAGAGAGGCCTTTTTGGGAGGGTAGTTGCCCATTTTCTGTTTCCTGGTCAATGCTGTGTTATTTCGGTAGATGGGGGAATGATAAGCGATTACCACAATTAAAGATCACTTCCAGTAATGTTTGAGCCATGCAGACCTCCAGGAAAACAAAGCTTGTATTGTTGGAGCTGAACAAATTTAAGTCTGATGTTGATGTCATCTAGAAGACAAATGGGTGGGAAAGGTATATCTTTCCCCCAGGTAAATCTAATAGTGCTGGAGTAGCTATCCTCATCCGGCAGAATGCTCCCTGTAAAGTTTTAAATAAATGAAAAGACCATGAAAGCAGAGTGTAAGCACTTGAGCTTCAGTTACAAAATACTACGTATGTATTGTAAACATCTATGCACCTAATAAGGGGCAATATCAGTTTTCACATGAAGTGTTTCTTAAAAGAATGGGGTAGACTACACTTCCCATGATACTTATGGGGGATTTCAATGTGGTTATGGATTGTAGAGCAGACCTCTCAGTGGGGTGGAGAGTCTCTTACATGTCTGTGCAGCGCTGCGTACGTCTTATAGTGCTATACAAATGCTAGTATGAAACAGAAGGGAGATGGAGGGGGTTTCTGAGTGCTCGTAAGTCCAGGGTATAGTGGACATTTGGAGAGGGAGAAGCCCAGGAAGTAGGAATTACACTTGTTATTCTGTTGTGCATAATTCCTACTCTGGGTTAGACTATTTTTTTCTCACCCTCACCCTCTGCCCTCAGGTCAAGACTTTTTTGATAAACAATATCTTTTGATCGAATCATGCACTGTTGTATCTGATTATAGGGGAGCAGGGGGAGGGGGCTAGGCTGCGTGGGGCTTGGATATTGAATACTGCCCTGCTTTCAGATATTGACTTGATTACGGAAGTGGAGAGAATGCTAAAAGAATATATTTCATGGAAGGATATAGGGGAGATGGATTTGTCTTGGGTGTGGAATGCCCTGAAGGTGCTTAGGGACAAATTTAAAGAGCTTGGGGCGTGGAAAGAAAGAGAAAAAGGCCATGAAATAACAGCACTGGGGCAGGTACTTAGGAATTTGGTGGCCACTCATAAATTGTGTCAATCACAGGAATTAATTGTCAGTGATGAAACGGGTGGAGCTGAACTTATTGCTATTACAGCAAGTTGATCTACTCTTTAAAAGGTATGACCAGGGCTGTTATATTAAGGGAGGGAAGATAGATAAATGGCTGGCCTCACAGTTAAAGAAAAAATGGACCCAATCCATGATTATGCATGCTAAAAATGTGAAAGGTGATCTCTGTTATGACAGGGAGGGTATTGAATGGGCTTATGTGAATTTCTACAAAAATTCATATACTTCAGAGTTTACAGGGGCTCCTCAGAAAATTGGTTCCTACATCATGGATAAGCTGGAGACTAAACTAATGATTGAGCAGCAACAATGGTTAGATGATGCCCCGCTGGGTGGCAAACAGGGCAATTGCTCTAGATCCTCATGCCTAAGGAGGCCCCAAGTCTGCCTCAGGCTAAAGGACAGAAACTTGGTCTCTTTATCAAGCGGTTGCTACTGAAGTACTACCAAAATGCGTTATCCGCTCAAATATTCACCACAGAAACTAATAGGACATATGTGTAATTGTGTACTAAGGTCTCAGTTCAAACTTACGCAGCTGTTTAGAAAAGGGCTTCATCAAAATTACCACCCTTATTAATGCTGCTGTTCACATCAATGACCTTTTATTCATGTACACTTTGACAACTATTGTCCTTCTTGTCAATATATCTGTTTGGAGCACACAAACACAGCCAAAGTGTATCTAGTATTAAAACTCGTCCACTTTGTTTCATATCAATATTTTTTAGACCAGTCGCTAAAGGTTAAAGGGAAAAACATACCGTGTAAAACTGTTCCATTCACATCTCTTCAAATGAAGGAAGCTGGGACTGCAAGCTCAAATGTCAAGGCAAAAAGACGCCGCGCATGCTCTCAAAAATTACTCTTAGAGCCTATAAAGGCTTTCCACCAAGGCTCCGCCTCTCAGGTGTTCGTCATTCATGACTGGACATTATGCACATACTGACCAATCAATTGAAGCGTTTAAACCATGCGGTCGAACTGTTTTCAAAACAAATATCCAGCGCTGTTCTTCATATAGTAGAGTTTGTTCAAGAGTCCTCTTGCCCCGAGGAAAATCCACACGATCGATAACAAAACACTGTAGTTGATCGAAACTACAGTTAGCTGTGTGGCAATGTTGTACCATAGGTGCCTCCATGACTTTATTATTCATTCGGCTACGATGTTCTATCATCCGAAACTTAAAAGGCCTAACGGTCTTTCCAATGTATAATAAAGAACAAGGACAGCGAGCCGCATACATTACAAAAGTCGATAGACACGTAGTGGCTTTACGCAATTTGTAAAAAATTCCTCGATGTTCAAACTGCGTAAGCTCCAAAGTTACGGCACAGATACTACAGGAGCCACACTTTCTGTGTCCCGGTGTGGTAGCCAATTCCTCTGCAGAACGCTCTGAGCGCAAAATAGACAGACTGAGTCTCTCTTTAAGATTCAAACTTCTGCTCCATACACATCGTATGTGTCTACCCTGCAGCCCTGGAACCACCCCTAGCACTTTGCTATGTCTGTGAATAATCTTTTGAATAGCCTTACTCATAGGAGAAAACCGGGTAATTAAATTAACCGGACTGGTGACACTTTCCTCATCAGACTTTTGGGCTGGAATCCGGGGCTCTAACAAAAGCCACCGATCATTTTATTTAGCTCTAGTATATGCTCTTTGAATGACAGATGGAGGGTAGCCACGTTTCAAAAAGTTGTTCTTCAACTGATGAGATTTTTTTTGAAAGTCCATAATATCTGAACAATTCCTACGGTATCTCAAAAACTGAGAAAAAGCTGGCGAAGTTAGTGATTTTTCATAATTTTTTTCAATTTCAAGACACTGTATATCAACAAATTTCTGGGGTAGCAATGGGTGCGACCTGTGCACCTTCCATTGCAAACCTCTATATGGCGCTTTTTGAGAGACAATGGTTGGAGTTATCTCCTTATAACAACAACATCATAGTTTGGAGACGCTATATAGATGATGTTTTTCTTTTATAGCAGGGTAGCGAAGCTGATTTACTACTTTTTTTCAACTGGCTTAATCAATGTGATCCTCACATAAAATTTACTGCAACATACCATCGGGATGTGATTACCTTTTTGGATGTACAAGTGACTCGAGGTCTCTCTGAGTGGAATACTACTGTGTATTGCAAGCCGACAGATCGCAATACCTTTTTACATTTCAGTAGTGCTCACCCGAGACGTTTAAAAGAAGGGTTGCCGTTTTCTCATTTTTTGAGATACCGTAGGAATTGTTCAGATATTATGGACTTTCAAAAAAAATCTCATCAGTTGAAGAACAACTTTTTGAAACGTGGCTACCCTCCATCTGTCATTCAAAGAGCATATACTAGAGCTAAATATAATGATCGGTGGCTTTTGTTAGAGCCCCGGATTCCAGCCCAAAAGTCTGATGAGGAAAGTGTCACCAGTCCGGTTAATTTAATTACCCGGTTTTCTCCTATGAGTAAGGCTATTCAAAAAATTATTCACAGACATAGCAAAGTGCTAGGGGTGGTTCCAGGGCTGCAGGGTAGACACATACGATGTGTATGGAGCAGAAGTTCGAATCTTAAAGAGAGACTCAGTCCGTCTATTTTGCGCTCAGAGCGTTCTGCAGAGGAATTGGCTACCACACTGGGACACAGAAAGTGTGGCTCCTGTAGTATCTGTGCCGTAACTTTGGAGCTTACGCAGTTTGAACATCGAGGATTTTTTTACAAATTGCGTAAAGCCACTACGTGTCTATCGACTTTTGTAGTGTATGCGGTTCGCTGTCCTTGTTCTTTATTATACATTGGAAAGACCGTTAGGCCTTTTAAGTTTCGGATGATAGAACATCGTAGCCGAATGAATAATAAAGTCATGGAGGCACCTATGGTACAACATTGCCACACAGCTAACCATAGTTTCGATCAACTACAGTGTTTTGTTATCGATCGTGTAGATTTTCCTCGGGGCGGGAGGACTCTTGAACAAACTCTACTATATGAAGAACAGCGCTGGATATTTGTTTTGAAAACAGTTTGACCGCATGGTTTAAACGCTTCAATTGATTGGTCAGTATGTGCATAATGTCCAGTCATGAATGACGAACACCTGAGAGGCGGAGCCTTGGTGGAAAGCCTTTATAGGCTCTAAGAGTAATTTTTGAGAGCATGCGCGGCGTCTTTTTGCCTTCACATTTGAGCTTGCAGTCCCAGCTTCCTTCATTTGAAGAGATGTGAATGGAACAGTTTTACACGGTATGTTTTTCCCTTTAACCTTTAGCGACTGGTCTAAAAAATATTGATATGAAACAAAGTGGACGAGTTTTAATACTAGATACACTTTGGCTGTGTTTGTGTGCTCCAAACAGATATATTGACAAGAAGGACAATAGTTGTCAAAGTGTACATGAATAAAAGGTCATTGATGTGAACAGCAGCATTAATAAGGGTGGTAATTTTGATGAAGCCCTTTTCTAAACAGCTGTGTAAGTTTGAACTGAGACCTTAGTGCACAATTACACATATGTCCTATTAGTTTCTGTGTTGAATATTTGAGCGGATAACACATTTTGGTAGTACTTCAGGCTAAAGGAGGCATAGCCTGCAGGTGGGCTTGGGGGCCCCTTCATCAGTTTCTGCCTGGGGCACCTGCATGGCTAATATCATCCCTGGGCGGAGGTCAAATAGGTGATAGCAGGGTCAGTGAGCCCCCAACAAGTTTCTGTCTGAACTTTATAAAATGTTTGTTGACCTCTTGGCTCTGCTTTTGTGGAAGTTGTTGAATCAGGTGTGGATTAACAGGGAGGCTCCAAAATCTCTTCTTCAGGCACATGTTTCCCTCATTCAAAAAAAGGGGAAGGATCCCAGTGCTTGTAGCTCATACTGACCAATCTCTCTGCTCAACCCTGATGCCAAATTGCTTGCAAAAATGTTTGTGAATAGATTAAACCTTTTGGTTCTCTTTTCAGTGCATAAAGATCAAACTGGTTTTGTTGAAGGTTGGAATTCGGCTAACAGTGTGAGACATATCCTGGGGGTCACTGGGCACTGTGCGGAGGTTCTGGAGGACCCAGTGGCCTCCTTGGTGCTTGACAACGAGAAGGCCTTTGACAGGGTGAGTGGCCCTTCCTGTTTCATGTCTTGCAGGCTTGTCCAGTTTTTATATGAGTCATCAGGACTCTTTACAGCGCCCCATCTGCTAACCTTAGGATTAATGAGCAGCTGTCGACAGAGTTTTTTCTGGGTAGAGGAACACGACAGGGGTGTTTCCCTTTCACCCCTTCTCTTTGCTCTCTCCCTGGAGACTTTTGCTGAGGCCATTCAACGCAATCAGAGTGTACAGGGGAATGCGGGTCGACGGGGAGGAACAGACGATAGTATTGTATGCAGATGACATACTTCTCCTTCTCTCCAATCCTGAATGTTTGCTGTGTGCTTTCCGAGTGCAGTACGAGGTGCTTGCGGCAGTCTCCGGCTACAAGCTAGGGAGTTGGAGGTTTTGATTAGGAGTAGTCACCCATATCACTGGAAGAAGTACTGTTTTCAACCTGTGTTCATGGTATTTCCTCCCTTTGTTAAAATGGTAAAAGATGATCTGCGTAGACGGCCTTTGTGTCCGTGTCCCTTTTGACCCATATTAATGTTATTAAATTGAATGTGCTGCTCCGCTTCATCTGTCTCTTTATTATGCTCCTCGCTTGCTGCCAGACAATTTTTTTTTGTGGGCTGCACAGAACTATTTCTAAGTTTATACGGTGTGGGAAGAGATCAAGAGTTAAGCTGAGCATCTTAATGGTGCATAAAACGCAGGGAGGCCTGTAAGGCTTATTACTGGGTGGCCCAGATTCAGGAGGTGTATTATTGTGGATGGGCGATCCTCCTCAGCACTGGGTAGAAGTGGAATCAGTTCACGTGGGGTGGAGGACTTTACTGTGATTTCGTTCTCACCCTTCGGGGAGAGAGGGGAGAGTAAAGAACCATCCATTGGTGGGGACATCCTAGCGGTATGGGATAGCGGGGTTAAAAAGATTGGCTTCTTGTAGTCTTTCTCTAAATTAGTATCATTATGGCATAGTCCTTATTTTAATCTGTGGATGGACGACCTGGCCCATTTTGGTTGGATGCTGGTTAATAGAATGATTAAAGGGCTAGATTTTATAGAGAGGTCATTTTTTGTCCGGGGCTAAAATTTGGGAGAGGTGTTCTTCCTCCCTGCCACATTTTTTCCCATTGCTTCAGCAGGAGCATTATTTGCAGACTAACAAGGGTCAGTTTTTGTGTCGTTCGCATCCGCTAGAGGAATTTTTTGATGAGCCCAGTAAAGGGTGGGGCTTCTTGTCTAGTTATACTGAATTATCATTGGGAAGTTCCAACTCAATTGACAATGGGATTGGCAGAGAGATTGGTCAGTTAAGCAGTGGCAAAGCATATGGGAAGGCACATGGAAAATGTCGATCTGTCAATCCCACTAGACATCTTGTGGAATTGTAGGGAAATCAGACCATTCTGGGAACAGATGTGACAAATCAACACAGTCATAGGTAGATCCTTTCCAGTGAAGGAGGCATGTTTGCTCCTTGGGGTTTTGGCTGGCTTGGATCCCATTCCCTTTCTAAATGTTTATACTTAGCAGCAAGGTTATTAGTAGCAGCAAAGTGGAAGAATCCTGTGCCTCCTAACTGATTATTCTTACTGGAGTAAGAAATTTGCTCTTAGAATGGAAATGGAATATGCTGCCACTAGGGTTGCCAACCGGCTGGTTTTCAGCTGGGCTGGCCGTTTTTTCTGTAGCCAGGCCGGCTGCCAGCAGAGATCGAAAACCGGCCCTTGAAAAGCCAGTTTTTTGCTCTGGCTGTGAGACCAGGAGCGGCCGGAGCAGAAAACTGGCTTTTCATCTGCATTTCCCCCCGCAGCCTCACCTTACCCTGGAAGCTGCTGCTCCTGCTTCTTACAGAGCAGCAGCTGCAATAAAGCTAATTTAAAAACAAAAGGAAACCAGTGTGGAGCCCTCTGGCCCTATGGAAGCCCTGCTGCAGCGTCCCGCCCCCTGTAGCGTCACTTCCTTTCGCTTCACAGGTATAGTGTGCTTTTCTTTTTCTATTCTTCCATTAGGGTCTAGCCTCCTCATTGTCAATATATGTACTCTTTAAGGCTGTAAAGTACAGGAAAACTGTGTTATCTTTGTTTTCTTGTCTGTGTAAAAAAAAAAATGATAACAACAGAGTAAAAAAAAAAAAAAATTCCTGTCCTGTTATCTAATGTAGACCAATCAATTAACTACCCCACCATATGAACAACTAAGGCTCTTCCCCACAAGACAAATTAGCCCTTTGCATTCTTATCTCATAGGAGTATATGCTGATATATTCACATTCCAATCACAATTAGGACTGAACTGCAGCTATATCCAGGTCTTCTTCAAGTTGTGTTGTAGGTCAATGATTTTGTTAGATAGATTACAGTGAATTTCCAAGTCATTTTTCTACTTCTCTTTTTCGTTCCTAATGGTTCATTTAATTTTACACTGTGAACTGTCTCGCCATTACTCTTACTTTGTACTATATGGCTTCCATTATTATGCACACGATTTTGGGCTTTTGCTCTTTTAGGAGAAACTATTCACATTTGTCTGTCCTGACAATGCTATTTTAGGACTCACACCCATACCCCCACCATTGCCAGCCCTGTTGCTCTCCCCATTCCAAGGTCTTGCAGGTGCCCTCTATAGATATAATAAAGCTTGGTGGTTTCTGTCTGCAGACATGGGGGCTCTCTGTTGTATTAGCCGCTGCTCATAATCCGTGGCTGCTAGGGAAGCATGGTCATGGAGGCATGGGAAGAAGACGGCTGCTGGACTACACAGGACAGCGAGACTAGAGGAACCTGAAAAACAAATAGGAAGGGAATAAGGGGCAGACTGCACAGGTCAGGTCTGATTGCAAGTGGAGGGATAAAAGTACTGGGTGGGGCCAGAGCAAGCAGATAGAGGCGGGAAGTTCAGGACCAAAGCTGCTGAGATTGCGATGAGCTAGAGGGGACATCATGTAATGGGGCTGCCTGGCTGATGGCTGCAAAAGGCTTGTGCACTGAGCAGCACTCCCTGAAGCTGTCCATGTTCTCTGCTCCTGACAAAGATGTTATTGTGAATCTGGATTTCAAGTGTCTGTGGACCTTGGAGTGTGATGCCCTTAGATCAGTGGTTCCCAACCTTTTCTATGCTCCACACTCCTAGGAAATGTTTGATTAATGTTCGCACTCCCTACAAAAATTATTTCATGGTGCATGTGAGCAGAGGTGACGGGCGAGCTGAGAGGCCCCGAGGGGTGAAATACTTAATGAACTCTCGCAATCGTGAATTTTTGAGTGAAACAATACACAAGAATTATGTTAGATGTTGCGTTATAATGATTTTAAAAGCAAAACTCTGACGATTAGTTACTTACTTTACTTATATGTTAATTCTGTTATTCTCTCCTTTTGATTAAATAAACAATGAGACTATTATCTACGCAACGCAACCATCTACTACCACTGCTCAAGGCACACTGGCAACTGGCTGAGTGATGACTCGTGACTCGTCACTAAGGGACACAAGACACTCTTTGTCACACCCCCTATTCTAACCTCTGTAGTGAGTAAATTATTTGAAAAGCTGCTGAAAGAGAAAACAGTGAAGTTTCTGGAGACCAATGGATTACAGGATGGCGGCAGCATGAATTCACCAGAGGCAGGTCTTGTCAGGCAAATCTGATTGATTTCTTTGACTGGGTGACCAGGGAGTTGGACCTAGGGAGAGCCCTAGATGTGGTGTACTTGGATTTCAGTAAAGCCTTCGACCCTGTTCCTCACAGGAGACTTATAAACAAACTGAGCACCTAGAGATGGACCTTAAAGTTACTGATTGTGTTAGAAATTGGTTGAGTGAGAGGTGACAAAGGGTACAGGTAAATGGAGCTCACTCTGAGGATAAGGAGGTTACCAGTGGTGTGCCGCAGGGATATGTCCTTGGTCTGATTCTTGTTAATATCTTTGTTAGTGACATTGCAGAAGGGCTGTTGGGTAAGGTTTGCCTCTTTGCAGATGATACCAAACTCTGCAATAGAGTAGACACCCAGGAAGGAGTAGATAACATGAGGTGGGATCTAGCTAAGCTTGAAGAATTGTCGAGAATTTGGCAGCTGAAATTTAATGCTAAAAAATTCAGGGTCATGCATTTGGGCTGCAATAATCCAAGGGAGCGGTACTTCTGTCCGCAAAAGAAAACCAGGACCTGGGCATGATTGTGTCTGACGATCTTAGAGTAGCTAAACAGGTAGAAAAGGCAACGTGAAAGCTAAAAGGATGCTTGGGTGCATTGGGAGAGGAATGGCCAGCAGAAAAAAGGAGGTGATAGTGCCTCTGTATAAGTCTTTGGTGCGACCTCATTTGGAAGATTGTGTGCAATTCTGGGGACCGCACCTTCAAAAGGATATAAATGGGTTGGAGTCAGTGCAAAGGGTGACTACTAAAATGGTTAGCGGTCTTCATTATAAAGCATTTGAGGACAGACTTAAGGATCTTAATATGTATATGTTAGAGGAAAGGCAGGATAGAGGAGATATGATAGAGATGTTTAAATATCTGATAGCATAAATGCACAGGAGGAGAGCCTCTTTTGATTGAAAGCAAGCTTTGCTACAAGGGGACATAGGACGAGGGTGAAAGGGGATAGACTCAGGAGTAATATGCAGAAATATTTATTTACGGAAAGATTGGTAGATGCGTGGAATAGTCTCCCAGCGGAGGTGGTAGAGATGAGGACAGTATCTGAATTTAAAAAAATCATGGGACAAACACAGAGGATCTCAAAAGGAATAAAGGGGACTGTTGTAGTAGTTGATATGGAAGGACAGACTAGATAGGCCATGTGGTCATTTTGTGCTGTCATGTTTCTATGTTTCTGAAAGTCCATCTCGCATCCCCTGGGGAGGTGGGCACCTGAGGTTGGATACCCCTGCCTTAGGTGAAGGCTATGGAGCATCTGTCTACAAACCTGCATGATGTACCCCTGTCACTTCTAAAAACAAAGAGTTAGGCACATAGATCAGGCGAGTCTGCTTAGTTTGCTCATATACATACTTATATACACAGAAGACACTGATAAACATGGAAACTCACCCATACAGATACACACAACCACACTGCCATGCTCTCTGGATACAAAAGCACTCAAAACAGAATGATAAGCGCGGAAAGCTCTTTATATCTCTGCCACACAGTCCCACACACCTTCAGCTTCATTTTCTCTTAATAAAAAAAACACAGAAGGTTCCAAGAGTGGCAATGTTCCCTCTCCTCCCTTGCTTGCTCCTGGTGATGGATGAGTCATCAGCAATCAGAAGATTCTGCCAAATCGCCATGCCATCCATCATGGCCAGTAGCAGAGAGTGGCTGTGAGCCAGGCAGCTCTTGATTCAGCTCTCCAGAAGCACATACAATCCTTGACAGAAATACATTCAGATAAGGGACATTTAACCAGAAAGTTAAGCAGCTCCAGTCCAGAAGGAATTGAGCAGTGAAATGCGTGGACATCACCTGAACAGGATCATTGTTTACACAAGACTTTTTATTTTAAAAGGAAAATGCCTAATACCAGCACAGAACATATTCAGAGCTATCTCATCTATTTTGCCCAGCCCAAGGTCTTATACAAAGTTTTTTCCAAGGTCAGAAACTGGATTTACAGTGAAAGCAGATTTTACATGGCTGGCCACCATTTGTATTTTTTTGAACATCACAATCCCTATTGGAAAAACCAACAGCTTTAAAACCAAATTACTTACCTGTAGCAGATGTTCTTTGTGGACAGCAGGATGCAAGTCCTCACAGATGGATGATGTCATTGATGGAGTCTGATGAGGGGAAAAGCTTCTCTAGCTTTTGAGAAGTCCACTGTTACGTGAGTCACTTCCCACTCGCTGCTGTTTTGCGGAGACCGTCTCAGTCTTTAATAAAGCTTAGAGTAAAATTCAATTCCTTGGGAAGGTAAGCAGATATGTGAGTATTTGCATCCTGCTGCCCATGGAGAACACCATCTACAGGTAAGTAACCTTTCTTTTTTTTCTGAGGATAGACAGGATGACAAATCCTCACAGATGGGACTTCCTAGCTGCTTCAAACATAAAAGTGAAAATTTGAAATTTGAAGGATGTCACAACAGGCAGACACCTAATATTTTTGGTGGCAACAAGCTTTTATAAATTTTCTGTGTTTTTTTTAGGCAGTAGCCTGGAACAGAATTAAAATGGGCCTAGTGGGGATGCAGTTGGATTCTAATGCAGTTGGATTCTAATCCCCAAAGAGATTCTGGAGGGACTGACTAGTCAAACTTGCTGTTGCAGTGGGAGCCTCTTTCTAAACAGTGAGATGTGAATGTGTGAACTGACGTCCTCATCACAACCATGTAAATTTTCTCCACGGAGGCTAATCTCAAATGGATCACCGATGCAGCCATTGCTATGACGTTGTGAGCCTTAACATGTCCTTCAAGAGTCAAGCCTGCCTAGGATAAGCAAATGAAATGCAGCCTGCTAACCAATTAGAGTGTGTTTAATAATAGAAACAACCAATTTATTGGGATCAAATGAAACAAATAGCTGGGTGGACTTTCTAAATGCATTAGTTCACTCCATGTAGAAGGCTAAGGCTCATTTTCAATACAAAATGTATAAGACACTTTTACCTTTGTGAGCAAGGCCAAGGAAAAAACATTTCATAGGACTCACTAAGGTAGAATTTCAAACTTCCCTCAGGAAGGACCTTTGGGTGAATGTGCAGAATGACCCTATTATTATAAAACTTTGTATAGGGCGGATCCAGGGCCAGCCGACCATTGTGCGAGAATGTTGTTCGCACAGGGCCCCGAGCTTCAGTGGGCCCCATGCCAACAACATTCCACATTCAGTGCCGGCAGGCAGGGTGACTTTAGAGGGAGCCGGAGAGGCCCCGGCTCACCTCTGGTAGCCGCCAAAGTGAAGCGCGTCTTTTTTCTTCACTTCGGCAACTGTACTGAAGTTTAGAATGCTGGCATGCTGAGTGCCAGGAAACAGGAAGTCCCCTTTGACCTCAATGCACCAGCATCCTAAACTACAATACAGCTGCCGAAGTGAATTAAAAAGGCACTCTTCACTTCAGTGGCTGTCAGAGGTGAGCAAGGGTCTCTCCGGCTCCCTCTAAAGCCTTTTAGACAGCTGCAGGGCTCTTTGGGGGGAGAGGGGTTAAGACTGAAAATAGCTGATGGGAAGGGGGGCTTGGACTGGAAATTGGCTGAGTGGGGGGAGCTAGGACTGGAAAAAGCTCAACGGTAGTAGTGCTTGGACTGGAAATGTGCTGTTTTGGGGGGGCTTCAACTGGAAATGGGCTGAGTGGAAGGGGGGAGCTAGGACTGGAAACGGGCTGATGGAGGGGCTAGGATAGGCCTGGAAATGGATGGGGGAGCTAGGACTGGAAATGGGCTCATGGGGGGGCTTGGATTGGAAATGGGCTGAGTGTGGGGCTAGGATAGGACTGGAAATGGATGGGGGAGATAGGACTGGAAATGGGCTCATGGGGGGGCTTGGATTGGAAATGGGCTGATAGAGGGGCTTGGATTGCAAATGGGCTGATGGGGGGCTAGGATAGGACTGGAAAGGGCTGATGGGGGGGCTAGGATAGGAAATGGGCTGATGGGGAGGCTAGGATTGGAAATGGGCTGATGCGGGGCTAGGAT
Source organism: Ichthyophis bannanicus (assembly GCA_033557465.1). Taxonomy (NCBI): domain Eukaryota; kingdom Metazoa; phylum Chordata; class Amphibia; order Gymnophiona; family Ichthyophiidae; genus Ichthyophis; species Ichthyophis bannanicus. The sequence continues at coordinate 750,474,184 of CM066032.1, forward strand.
AGGACTGGAAAGGGCTGATGCGGGGCTAGGATAGGACTGGAAAGGGCTGATAAGGGAGCTAGAATAGGACTGGAAAGGGCTGATGGGAGGGCTAGGACTGGAAATGGACATGAGGGCTAGGATTGGAAATGGGCTGATCTGGGGGGATGGGAGAATGTGTCTAGAAGGGAGCGGATGCTGGGTAGGACTGGAACTAGAAGGGAGCTGATGTTGGGGAAGGACTAGAATGGGATGGGGCTGGGGGAGTGAGGATGGAGAGGCGAAAAAATATTTTATGTGGAAGGGAAGAAAAATCTACGATTGGCCGGGTATTGGGAGAGTAAGTGGGGATTGAGGATGGAGGGGCAAAATTTGAGTGGATCAAAAGGAATAAAGAAAGAAATGGAGGAAACAGCAAAAGATCAGTATGTTAAAGCAGATGTAGGGAGAGAATGGAAAAAAACTAGAAGAGTGAAGAAAGGATGAAAGGACACATGGACAGCAGACAATGGAGAGTTAGCAGAAGACACAAAGAAACCAGAAGAAAGTGACTGGAGAAATTGCAACTGAAAAATAAAATGCACAAACAACAAAAGGTAGAAAAATACTTTTTTATTTTGAATTTATTAACTGGAATATGTCAGCTCTGGGAAATGTGCATTGTTAATGTCTGCATTTTGGTTAGTACAAGAGGAAATTAATTTATAGTTTTATTTCTGCAGTGTTATTGTACATTCCAAGTTTGACTTTTGGGGTTCCCAGTTTAATTATTGTCTTCCTATTTCTAAATTGTGATCCCTTGTTCTTTGTTTGGTGACAGTCTATGTTCTGCATGTGTAACCGAGCTGAAGTATTCTGTCTATATAGTTTCTATTTGACAGTGCCACTTGTTCTTTTTCCCCAGTAGGAGATGTATTGGTATTCTCTCAGATGTATTGGTTTAACATTTCCAGTGTTGTCTTTTGATAGGTAGGGTTTGGTGCTTTGTGAGTCCTGGTAGTACTGTTTTGATACGGCGGGTTTGCTATGGGTTCTAAATGGGTAGTGTTTGTAGTACTTCCTAATGTGCCTGGCGGTTGGCACTGGAGTATAGTAATGTAGAAATTTGGTTGTCTTTCTTTATCCAGACACTCATTAAGAGGCATGTTTACTAAATTTTAGTGCACGTTAACATTATGCAAATATTTATGCAAATGAGGCCTCAGAATGAGTCTCTGCACATGGCCCTGCACCTCCCTTGGATGGCCCCTGGGTGAATTATTTACTAAAGCCTGGAGCTCACTTACCCTACATGCTGTTGTTTCTGCCACCAAAAATAAGATCTTCCAGATTAGGTACTTCAGATCACTGGAGTCTAGTGGCTCAAAAGGAGCTTTCATTAGCTGGGTTGGAACAACTTTGATGTTCCAAGACACTGCAAGTTGTCTTGATGGGAGGCTTCAGTAGAAACAAGCCTTAGGTAAATAGATCAACTAAAGGCTTACAGAGAGGGGTTTACTTCTGCATGCTGGTGATATGTGCCATTTCCACTAAGATGAACTCTAATGGAGTTGGTTTTCACATCTGACTCTGAAAGATGTAGAAGGTACTGAAGCAGTTTTTGTGTAGAAAGATAGAAACATGACGCAGATAAAGACTATATGGCCTATCCAGTCCGCTCTTTCATTCCAACTACTATAGTCTCTTTTTTTCCTTTAGAGATCTTCTGTATTTGTCTGTGTAGATCAGGAGAAGGGATCTGGGGCCTTGACATCACACCAAATGGCAAACCTCTTCCATTTGAATTTGTAAGATCTTCTAGTGGAGTCCTTCTTAGAAGCCTGACTGACCTCAGAAATATTGTCAGAGGTCGGTGACATCAGCAACCAAGACGGTAGTGTGAGCTGAAAGATCCATGGTGATGTGGCAATATAACCTTACTGACTTGCTCCTGCAGTACATGAATGTTGGAGAAACCAAAGCCAAACCTTTTTGTAAGTGAACAGAATTGATTGAGATGGTGAGCAAGAGGAAAATGGTGGATTTAAAAGATGTTCCTATTCCACAGCTGCAGCAACAAATTTGAGAGACCAGGCTAAGTTGAAGGAGACAGTACAGTGGCAGGGGCAGGAGGAGTTGGTACACCCACCTGATTCTAGCCATGTGACAGCTGTTGTTGTGTGCTGTCAAGGCAGTGCTGACTCCTGGCGACCCTATGGATAATGTGACTGTCTCCTGGGTTTTCATGGCAAGGTGCAACTGGAAGTAGATTGCCAGGCCTTCCTTCCATGCAGTTAGTCTACAGCATCTAGTCTTCCAAGGTGATCTCCCATCCAAGTGCTAACCAAGCCTGATCTCAGAACCAAGCTTCTGAGATCAGGTGAGATTGGGCTCACTGAGGATGGCGTGGCCATAGCCTAGATTGTTAATGGTGTAGCTAAAAAAAATGGTTAATGCGACTGAAGCAAGACATCACAGACATAAAGAATGTTCTCTGTGCACAAGCAAGATAAGTGCTCACACATGGGTGATGTCACCAATGGAGCCCCATGCAGGATCTTGTCTCAGCAGCTTCTAGAAGCTTTAGGAGTAATCCCTTTAAGTGGCATTCCTAGCCCCTCATCACCCAGTGTGGGCTGGCCCCTCACCGTGTGGCACACTGCAACCTCCCCTCCCTGCTGGGCCCACACACAGAGGCAGTGCAGCAAACTCATCTTAAAGTCGCAGGTTGCTTGCCACGCTGCCTCTGCTCCGGGCCCCATGGCTCTTCTCTTCTGGGCTGAAATCTCTCAATTTGCAGAACTTTAGCTGGGAGAGAAGAACTACTGGACCTGGAGCGGAAGCAGCATGCTGCCTCCATGTGTGGGCCCGGCAGGATGCACCCTCCCTCCTGGCTGGCACCTGGGGCAGGTCATACCCACCGCCCTGCCCTTGGTATGCCACTGGTCCCTCTGCACATACATTCCCGCCTGCCACTGCCATGTCTCATCTTAGTCTTCCATTTTCCATGGAGCCCCACTGATCTTTTTTGTATCAGTCTGTGGTACTCTCCTGCAATCTTTTTTTTTTAGTCAATTTGCTCATCATTTTGACAGTTTGTAAGTGACCTCTCCTGGTATCATCATTCCTGCATTCTTCTTTCCCTTTACTTTTCCTTAGTTTAACATTTTTTGGACATTTAAAGTTTCCTTTCTTCACCTCGCAACACCAACATAGGGCACATTTAGGCCTCAGGCATTCCAGTTGCAGTAATCTTTCTATCATCAAAATCAAGTTGCTTGTTTTCGCTGCAGTTAATTTTCCAAGTGATATGTCCCAAATATCAGCCAGCAGGTTTAAAAAGTGCACCCAGTGCCTCACAATCATGTCTAGTAGTGCTTGGGGCCTGACCATAAGCCTTTTTTTGTGTTTTGTGTTCACAGATGACAAGAAGAGGGCTCCAGGGATGAGAGAAATGGATCAGTGGGAGATGGGCAACATCTAGACAGGGTGGGTCACAGATGGATGTGAAGCAGGGATCTGTGGGAGGTGGGCACATAAGAGACAAAGGATGATCCTAGGACCAAAGAATTGGATACCCTCCAATATTCTTTTGCACCTAGGGAAGTGATGACAGGAGGCTGCAGATGAGAATGTGGGAGATGCCCCCCTCTCCATGCCTCCAGTCAACAGGAAGGTCAACTCTATGTATAGAGTTCCAAAGGCTCCCAGATTTGAGAAACTTCGGCTGCTGCACCCACAGGGAAGGAGGCCTGGACCTTGAGTTCTTCTGGGAAAAAGATTTTTCAGAATGCTATGCTAATGGCCTGCATAACATCCTACCAGCTCTTCACTGCACACACTTGCGGAACATCCTGCGCAACTTGGAGGAATTGATAGACCTTTAGAGAAAGTTGAGCAATACCAATTCCTAGTAGCACAAGGGAAGGAATATTGGAAAATATGTTATCAGAGCAACATACAATATTTTTGATATGGCATCAAGAGCCTCCTCAATGAGTACTGGCTCCTGAAAACTCTCATGGCTCTGACCTCAGATTAATAGCCTAGTATGAAGGAGCAACTTGCTGACATGACATTCTGTGGAGAAAATGTTTAAGAGGCTGCAACCATAACCTCTAGCACACCCAGGAAAGCCTTCACCAAATCAATTTTCTGGAACTGAGAGCAATATTGAATTCTCTAAAGGTTTTCAGAGATCAGCTGGCCAATCAAATTATCATGATCCAGACAGACAGTCAGGTTGTGATTTACTACATAAACAAGCAAGGAAGAACCGGTTTGTACCTCCTTTGTCGGAAAACAATCAGTATGTGAAATTTTGCCATCTCTCATGGAATGACGCTCAGAATCACATATCTGCCATGTGAAGAGATAGGCCGAACCATGTCCTTCAACTTCAAGAATTGACCCTGACTTGGGAAGTGGCTCTATACATCTTTCAAGAGTGTGGCAACCCCACGATAGATTTATTTACCACTCCTTGGAACAGACAAGTGCCTCAATTCTGCTCCAGGGAAAGGACGCATGGCAAACGAGAATAGATGTTTCCTTCTACACAAGGGAGAGGGCCTTTTATACACGTATCCTCCTATTCCTCTGATAGCGAAAACTCTCCTGAAACTCTGAGATGATGGGGGCACACTAATTCTTATAGCACCTTATTGGTCCAGGTAGCTATGGTTCCCCCTACTGCAGGGGCTATCCATCAAAGACCCAGTTCACCTGGGCGACTCACCAGCTCTGATTACACAGGATCAATGAATTCTTGCACTCCAACATAAGGTCCCTAGCCTTCACAGCTTGAATGTTAAAGGGGTAGCTTTGTCCAGTCTGAACCTGGCAGTTGGTCCTCCTGGCCTCCAGAAGAGATTCCACACAGAGATCATATGGCTTCAAATAGAGGAGCTTTGCCATTTGGTGTGAGGGACAAGCCCTAGACCCTTTATCGTGTCCCCAGGGGTGGCTCTATAATGAGGCCGAGTAAGGCGGTGGCCTCAGGCGGCAACTTTTTGGGGGCGGCAAAAATTGCTCCCAAAAAGCCCGCCTCACTCGGCATTGAAAAAAAAAAACCCCGATGAGAGGAGCCGCTGCTGCAGCAGCAGAATTAAATTCTCAGCAGCCGCAGCCTCCCTGGCAGAGCCCTGCTATTTCCCTCAGTGCCAGCTTTTCAGAGCTGTGAAGGGAGAGTTTCCCTTTTTTTGAGAGGGACATTGGTTGGTGATGGTAAGTGAAGACGGTTAATATGAGCTGCGACTGCGAACAAGGTTATGGAAGCGAAGAAGATCGGATAGATATTGTGGGGTTTGTGAGTAAATGGCCTTATGTACAGAGATAAGTATCTTGTAGCAAATCCAATATTGCACAGGGAGCCAGTGGAGACTGATGAGAAATGGTGTGATATGATCAAAACGGATTGTGTATGAAATGATCCAAGCAGTGATATTTTGAATGTTGCAAACGGTAAAGCTGTGACGGGAAGACCAGCAAGAACAGAATTACAATAATCAAGACATGACACAACTAAGGAAAGAAGAAGAGTGGTAAGTGACAAGGGATCCAGAAAGGGATGAAGAGCTCTAATCTCCCTAAGAGTGAAGAAAGGGCCAAGTCCAGAGTGTCCCCAAGGTAGTGGAGAGAAGTGACCAAGGACCTGGAAATGGAAGCTAGGGCAAGGGAGGGGATAGGGCCACCACCACCAAAAGCAAACCAGATGGAAGATGCTTTTGAAGCATTAAGGTGCAGAAAAATTGATATGAGCCAGTTAGCAACCAATGAGAGACAAGAGTTCAGTGGCGTGAGATCAGGGGCCACAGGGGAAGTGTGATGCAGAATAATATCGTCAGCAGAATAATATGCAGACAAGCCAGATTGTTGAATTGGTAACCTGAGGGGGGCCAAAAACACATTGAAGTGAAGGGGGGGGGGCAAGCACAGATCCTGGGGGATACCTGGGGGATACCAAAGTGCATAAGATTACTCTTCAATTCTCCGCTAAATCTTCTTCACCACCTCTTCCCCTCAACCTCTATCACCCTTTCATCCTTGTCTAAAATCTCTGTTGAGGAAACCTCTCTTCTTCTTTCCTCCTCTAAACTCACTACCTGTTCTGATCCTATCCCCACCTGTCTCCTCGGCTCCATCTCCTCCTCCGTCATTTAATAGTCACTCTCCTCCGTCATTTAATAGTCACTCAGGGCCTAGCATCAGCAAAGTACTTTTAGTTTAAATTTAAAACACAGAAGAGAGCTTTCTGGTTAAATTTAGAACCCAGCAGATAGCTTGTAGTTTAAATTTCATAATTAAGTTAGAGCCTAGCAGCAGCAAAGAGCTATAATTTAAATCAAATCAGAATATAGCTTAGCACAAAAGGCAAAACAGGGTCAGTACTCTTTGAGCAACAAATAAAGTCTTCTAGAGACCTTTACAAAGAGGCCTTCTACCTAGGGAGCAAGAGACCTGTGAAACCTTTTCAATAGGTGTTAACACCAGGTGACAGGTCAAAAGGCCATTTTGAATGATTCCTTCTATCCAAGCAAGGACTGTTAATCACCCAGGAAGTTGGTCATAGCTTACCTCGGCAGCACAGACATAAATAGCTCAACCAGAGCTCTGTGATCCTCAGTCTTGAAGGACTAGAAAAGGGGACTGTTACTTCTGGAGAGAGATCTGCAATTGTGAGTATATACTTCTGGGAATTTTCTGAAAGGAATTCTTGTATTAAAGCGAATTAATCTGTGAACCCACTATTTTTTGTTAAATTGGGTATCTTTATTTTTGTTAAATCAGGTATATATAAACAAGGTATATTAAACGTATTAGGTACAGTTTTATTAGTATAAATATCCATAGCAACGCTTAGTAAGTAAAGAACTTAAAGATCTAAACACAAACTTAAAACTAAAATGCAGACAGCAGTGAGATAGGGGCTTTCCAGTCTTTTGCATTGAGTGTCACATGTATGATTTTCTCCCAGTTGGTGAGAGGTCTTACGTGTGCACTAGGTGCAAGGAGCTCTTTGCTCTCCGGGAACGAGTCCGTTCTCTAGAGGCTAGAGTAGCAGACTTAGAGAACATAAGAAAGACAGAGAGGTACATAGACAAGACCTACAGGGATATAGTCCTGAAGTCCCACCTCCAGTCTGGCAGCATCCCTGTTGCCATGGAGGAGAGAGGTCACATGACAGGAGAGCATCACCCTGGTGTGGCAGGAAGTGATCCTGTAACTAGAAGCTGTCCTCCAGGTGATGTAAAACCTTCTCGCACCAAGGAAGTTTCTCCAGGGCCATGTGCCCATGAGGGAAGGGTTAGGACAGCCATTATAGTTGGTGATTCGATCATTAGGCATGTAGATAGCTGGGTGGCTGGTGGACGTGAGGATCGCCTGGTAACATGCCTGCCTGGTGCGAATGTAGCAGACCTCACGCGCCACCTAGATAAGGTCTTAGATAGTGCTGGGGAGGAGTCTGCTGTCTTGGTACATGTCGGTACCAATGACATAGGAAAATGTGGTAGGGAGATTCTGGAGGCTAAATTTAGGCTTTTAGGTAGGAAGTTGAAATCCAGAACTTTCAGGGTAGCGTTCTCCGAAAAGCTTCCCGTTCCACGTGCAGGACCCAAAAAGCAGGCAGAGCTCCGGAGTCTCAATGCGTGGATGAGACAATGGTGCAGAGATGAGGGTTTTGGATTTGCTAGGAACTGGGGAACATTCTGGGGAAAGGAGGGGCTCTTCCGAAGGGATGGGCGTCACTTTAACTGGGATGAAACCAGGCTGCTGGCATTAACCTTTAAAAAGGTGATAGAGCAGCTTTTAAACTAGATAATAGGGGAAAGCCGACAGTCGCCCAAGAGCGGATGGTTCGGAAGAGTGTACCCTTGAAGGGTACTACCAAAAGCAGAGAGGTTCCAAAAAAGAGTAAAGTAGCCCAAATGCCCTCGAGTATGGAGCAGACAGAGCTTAAAGATCCCAAATTACCCATGTCTACCAATAGCCAAATTAATATGCTTGTATGCAAATGCTAGACGTCTAAAAAATAAGATGGGAAAAATAAGATGGGAGAGTTAGAATATATAGCACTAAATGAGAGGTTAGATATGATTGGAATATCAGAGACATGGTGGAAGGAGGAAAACCAGTGGGACACTGTGATACCTGGGTACAAACTATATCGTAATGATAGAGCTGATCAAATTGGTGGAGGGATTGCACTCTATGTTAGAGAGGGCATTGAGTCAGAAAGGATTAAAGTTTTGCAGGAAACAAAATTTGCTGTAGAATCTCTATGGATTGAAATTCCATGTAAAAAGGGGAAGGCAATGGCAGTGGGGGTGTACTATCGACCGCCTGGCCAGAATGAACAAATGGATGATGAAATGCTCACAGAAATCAAGGAAGCTTACAAAAGTTACAGCGCAGTAACCACCATTAGGAAAAAAGATTTAGGCGTCATTGTGGATAACATGGTAAAACCTGCGGCCAAGAGAGCAAATAGAATGCTAGGTATCATAAGGAAAGGAATGGAAAATAAAACAAAAGATATTATAATTCTTCTATATCGTTCCAAGGTGAGATCGCACCTTGAATATTGTGTGCAATTCTGGTCACTGTATCTTAAAAAGGATATAGTGTTATTAGAAAAGAGCCACCAAAATGGTAAAGGGGATGGAAGGATACTCCTATGAAGAAAGGCTAAAAAGGTTAGGGCTCTTTAACCTGGAAAAGAGACGGCTGAAGGGAGATATGATAGAAGTCTATAAATTAATGAATGAGTGGAACAGGTAAACGTAGATTGATTGTTTACGTTATCAGAATATAGAAAGACTAGGGGACATGCAATGAAGCTACAGGGTAAACTATTTAAGACTAATAAAATAAAATATTTTTTCACTCAACGTGTAATCAAACGCTTGAATTTGTTACCAGAGGATGTAGTAAAGGCTGTTAGTGTAGCTGGGTTTAAAAAAGGTTTGGACAAGTTCCTGGAGGATAGTTCCATAAACCATTATTAAGAAGGGACCCGGGATATCAATGCTTGACCCAGTATAAGCATTGTGGAACCTGTGTCTTTTGGGGGAACTGCTAGGTACGTATGACTAGATTGGCCACTGTTGGAAACAGGATACTGGGCTTGATGGACCTTGGTCTGACCCAGTATGGCATATCTTATGTTCTTATGTTCTTATGACTACAAATGGGCTGATGCGGGAGGATGGTAGAATAGGACTGGAAGGGAGCGGATAATGAGAGGGTCTGCCAGAGGAAGGAGGGGGCATGAAGGGAGCTGACACAGGGGAAGGAGGGGGATGGAAAGGAACTGACACCTGGGATGTACTGAAGGGGGACTGGAAGGGAGCTGACACTTGGGGATGGGAGTGGTAGGTAGTTGGGTAATGGGGAGGAGGCTCTAAGGGAGCTGACATGCAAATGGCACTGGACGGGGATGGACAGAGGGTAGGGTGACTGGAAGGGAGTTGACTGGGGGGGGGGCACTGAGAGTGGATGTGAGCTGATATTTGGGATAGTATTTGGACTAGAAGGGGCTGGACAGTGGCGAAGGAGGAGGACTGGAAGGGAATGGGCACCTGTGGCAGTCATGGGAATGCAAGGCGGTTGACATTAGAAGGTACTGGGAGGGAAGGACTGGAAAGGGGGCTGATACTGGGGAGGGTTATTGGAACTGGAAATGGGCTGATGGAAGGAAGTGAAGAAAACAAAAGAAGAGATAAGAAATGGCAGATGGACCATGGACCATAGACCACAGAAAGAGAGCTAAGAGAAGACAGGAAAGCAGAAGCCTCAGATCGGGATCAGCATAATCGGAGAATAAAATGGTCAGACAACAAAGGTAGAAAAAATAATTTTAGTGATTGGACTGTGCTATTTTTATATTTTACACAGTATTGGGGAACTGCATCTCTTATTTATCTGATGTTGCACTGCATGCAGGGCCGGATTTACCTTGAGTGAGGCCCTGCGCCAACAAAAATTGTGGGCCCCCAGAAAAGATAAAAACGAGCACGCCGGATCAGCTGCGTGCTGTTGGCCCTGACGTCATAATTAAACTGGGAATCCCAAAAGCCAAACTTGGAATGTACAACACTGTAGAAATAAAACTATACATTAATTTGCTCTTGTACTAAACAAAGCGCAGACGTTAATGATGCACATTTACCAGAGCTGACATATTCCAATTAATAAATTCAAAATAAAGAGATATTTTTCTACCTTTTGTGCATTTTTTTTCAGCTGCAATTGCTCCAGCTACTTTCTTCTGGTTTCTTCGTGTCTTCTGCTAACTCTCCATCGTCTGCTGTCCATTTGTCCTTTCTTCTCTCTTCTAGTTTTTTTTCCATTCTCTCTCTACATCTGCTTTAACATACTAATCTTTCTCCTTTTGCTCTTTCCTCATTCCTATTTCATCCACTCAAATTTTACCCCTCCATCCTCAATCCCCACTTACTCTCCCAATACCCGGCCAATTGTAGATTTTTTATCCCTCCCACACAAAATATTTTTCCCTTCTCCATTTTACTCTTCCAGCCCCATCCCATTCTAATCCTCCCCCAACATCAGCTCCCTTCTAGTTCCAGCCTCACCCAGCATCCATTCCCTTCTAGTCCCTGCATCAGCCCATTTCCAGTCCTAGTGTCATGAGGTAGACAGCACAGACCCTGAAATATTAAGAAATAATATGAAAGAAGAGCTTACCTTTCAGCCACAGGTGCAGTCGCAGCATTCACAGTGCAGAGAGGCAGGGAAAAGGAAAACAAACTTTCCACCTGGTTTTAGTGACGCAGTAAGAATTGAGGGTTCCAATCAGGCTCACCTGGACCCAGACTCACGTTCTACGTTAGTTGAGCAGAGAGATAAAAACAGGTGGGAAATCCCACAGAGGCAGAAATGGAAGGAGAAGGAGAGAGAAGGGAAGCTGGAGCCTGGATTAGGGCTGGAGCAGGAGTTTGATTCTGAGGAGGAAAGCAGAGACCAAAGGAAGTCTGACTGCAGTTCCAGGCAGGCTTGGAGAGAAGGTGAGAACAGAACTCCCAAGCAGTTACAGAAAGACACATTGCCTTGGAGAACCAGGACTGAAGAAAGGCAGGCTGATAAACCCAGGAGAGCTAAGAAAGACAGTAGCAAAGTCTTCCCAGCCAGAGGGGTCCTCATACCGAGGCAAACAGCCCAGCCAACAGAAGGCAGAGGTCACGTCCAGGGAAGCTCACTGAAAGCAGGAAGTGAGTTTCCTTCAGCCAAGCACAGTAACCGGTGTTCCCAAAGAAGAGCAGGCTGCAGGGCAGAGAGAAAGCCTTGGCTAGAAGCAGAAGAGTTTGAGACCATCTTCTCCACAGGAAGAGATAAGTACCCTATCTTTGTTGAAGGGAGAGAAGGGGGTCTCCGTGGGAAAAGCCAGGCTTACAACAAGCTAGTGAACTCTTATTGGCCTAAGCCGTGGGAAGAAATCCCCAGCACAGCTCCTGCTATCTGGGACACCCAAAAGCAGCTCCAACTTGCAGCAACTGAGGTTTCCCCAGGGCAAGGCTCGGAGAGCAGCGTCACAGGGGCTCAGTGTCCATACACAGGACCAGGTCCTGGCCCTATGCAGTGGGAGAGCTATAGTACAGAAAACATCCCTGAGCCCATGGAATGTGCTTTATGTGTGGCTGATAACATAGAGTCTCTCTGTTAAGACAAGGAGCAAGAAAGAAAGTGTAATTGTGCACATTGGAAATATGATGGACTATTGTTTGCTGGAAAGAAGCATAATTATTATTTGTTAAGCATCCTCTACACCGGTGAAGCAACCGTTCTTTATGTTGTCCTTATTCTATGACATCCTCAAGGGAAAGGGAATAAAACCCAACTTTAATTTCACTCTGGTCACGACTACAGTGTCCTTAATTCCACAACTCAAGGCTATACCCGGGTCTAGGCAACCGCCTAGGACCGGCATAGTCTCACACTAGCAACCCCCCAACCCAATACCAGTCCTAGCCCCCCCATCAACCCACTTCCAGTCCTAATCCCCCATCACCCCATTTTCAGTTTAAGCCCCCCCTATAACCCATTACCAGTCCTAACCCCCCATCAGCCCACTTCCAGTCCTAACCCCATCAACCCATTTCCAGTCAGCCCCCCATAGCCCATTGCCAGTCCTAACCCCCCCATCAGCCCACAGCCCATTACCAGTCCTAACCCCATCAGCCCACCTCAAGTCCTAACCCCTCCCCATCAGCCCATTTCCTGTCCTAGCCCCCCCATAGCCCATTATCAGTCCTAACCCCCCCATAGCCCATTACCAGTGTTTGCGGATTATCTTCGAGAAAAAATAGGCCAGACTCCACCTTTAAAACAATCTGAAAAAAACAATCTTATTTTACCAAGTACAATTTGGAACAAGTTTCATATTCCCTCAACTAAGCAGCTTTCAGACATCATTGCTGCACTTAACACAAGTACCGCACCCACAGATCCTTGCCCAGTACCTTGGGTCAAAGCTACTAAGTCAAACTTCATTAATTTTATACACCACCTCGTAACCAACTCCTTAAATCAAGGAATCATGCCAGAACAGCTGAAATTAGCCACAATAAGGCCTATCCTTAAGAAAACCAACCTTGAAAAAAACAATCCAGCTGCATATAGACCAATTTCCAGCTTACCACTCCTGGCAAAAATTATCGAGAAGGTAGTACAACTACAGCTCCAAGACCATATTGATGAGCATGTGCCACTTGACATACATCAGCATGGCTTCCGCCCGAACCATGGAGTTGAGACGCTGCTACTCTATTTATTTAATGATATCACTCAAACCATAGACAACTATAATAGAGGAACCTTAATGATTTTCTTAGATATCTCAGCGGCCTTTGATTCAGTGGACCATTCAATACTATTAGCCAGACTAAAGAACATCGGTCTAACTGGCACCGTCCTAAACTGGTTTGAGTCCTACCTAATTGGTAGACAGTTCCAAGTTAAAGTCGGTCTAAACACTTCACATCATACAGTTATCAAACAAGGCGTACCGCAGGGATCTGCACTCTCATCACTTCTTTTTAACCTCTTTATCCAACCAATATGTCACATAATATCAACTCATCATATAGACTACACAATTTATGCAGATGATATTATGATCTACACTCCGATTGATATCAACTGCCCAAACTACAACAAGATTACCAGCATTTCCATTTGGCTGTCAAATAACAACCTTGCAATAAACCTGAAGAAGACTGAAGCACTTATTGTCACTAGAAACACTAACTTTAATCCCCCACCATACATCACATGCAACAGTACTGAGATTCCAATTAAGGATGAGGTAAGATACCTCGGGGTAACCCTCGATAAGAAGCTAGACCTACAATCTCACATAAAGAAAACTGTTAAAAGCGCTTATTACCGAATGAAAATAATTAGACGCCTCAAGCCTCTTATCTCTTATGAACACTTTCGTACAGTCTGCCAGGCACTTATTACCCCCATTCTGGATTTTTGCAACCCTATCTACAATGGGCTGTCAAAACATGCTCTCAAACCTCTTCAAATGGCACAGAATACAGCAGCCAGAATAATTAACGGTTCCACAAATCATGACCACATTACCCCCATCCTTAAAGATCTCCACTGGCTCCCAATAACCCTTCGCATAAAGTATAAGTTAATCATAAACATCTTCAAAATGAAGCACAACAGTTCTGCAACCAGCCTCCATGCCCTCTTATCCCGTGATACCAGCAACAGACCTAGAAGATTATCCACCTCAAACACCCTCAATACCCCAAGAAACTTCGCTAAATCACGCAAATGTACATCACAACGAGCAATTTCTTTGGCTGCCCCTTTGATTTGGAACTCTCTCCCTCCTGATTTACGTGCAATTGATGTTTTAAGTGACTTTCGTAAGCAATTAAAAACTTTACTTTTCATTGAGCACTATGGATCAACAAATGACTAAGATATCATCTATTGTATATATTTTATAAATAATCCACTATATTGTTAACCCTTGTTATTTTTCCTACATTACCATATGTTGTCATGTCTATACTGTTTGTTTCCCTTGTTTATACCTTGTATTTCTTGTGACCGCTTTGATTGAAGGAAAAGGCGGTATAAAAAACTTGTTAAATAAATAAATAAACCCCCTCCCAACAGCCCACAGCCCATTACCAGTCCTAACCCCATCAGCCCACCTCCAGTCTTAACCCCGCCAGCCCATTTCCAGTCCTAGCCCCCCCATAGCCTATTACCAGACAGCCCCATCAGCCCACAGCCCATTACCAGTTCTACCCCCCCCCCACAGCCCACAGCCCATTACCAGTCCTAACCCCATCAGCCCACCTCCAGCCTTAACCCCCCCAGCCCATTACCAGTCCTACCCCCCCATCGCACTCTCCCTTCGCGCCTCTCAAAGCCGGCACAGAGGGGCTCAGCCGTCGCGGAGGGAGGGAGGGAGGGATTCAGCCGGGCAGAGGGGGCCCCGCGGGACAGTCCATGCTGCTGCGGCAGCAGCCAGCGTTTTTTTTAACTATTCAATTTTTGTGGGCCCTTGCCAGCTGTATAGGTAAATCCGGCCCTGACTGCATGTGGACTCTGGTTTCTTGTGGTTTCAATTTAAATTTTCTATACATATTTTTATTTTACTTTAGATTGTGGCTACTTATTCTGTACTTGGTGAGGGTCGATGCTGTGAGTGTGTGACTGAGGTCAGGTGTTCTGTTAACATGGAGTTTGTACATAAATATCTATACTGTACTGTAGTAATTTGACTTGTTCAGCTTTTCAAATAGGTGTATGGATGTTCCAGGGCCCACTGTGATGCTCTTTTTGGATGGGCTCCTGATGTGAGTTTTGGAAGTTTGTGCTGATATGGTATGATATGGTATTGTAGGTTTGCTCTTTGTTGTAGGGTTTTGTATTAGTTCACAATATGCCTGGTACTGGAGAATAGTGGTTGTTGTTGTTGTTAGTGAGATGATCAGAATCAGATTTTTTTTTAAATATTGAGTTCTGTGGGTGAATGTTCTGGTTCTGCTCTCCATCTACTATGGATGCAAAATATATGTTGAAAAAGAAAAAGCAAGAACCATAACGCAGTTTATAACAACAAAATAAAAATGAGTTATAATTTAGTTTTATAAACTGTGCTGTTGGTTCTTGCTATCTTTTAGTTCCTTGGTGTGCAAATGGGACCGTACCTAGACCTATGCAAGTGGTGCGGCTGCACAGGGCGGAAAGGCTTGGTGGGCGCATTGCGGCTGTCTGCTGTTGCCCTGCCGCCGCTGGCAGGACAATAGCAGGCAGCCGAAATGCGCCCTCCAAGCCTTTTCACAGCACTTTAAGGAGGTCTGGTCCCTCCCTCCTCCAACACGATGTCAGAGTAGGAAGGGACAGATCTGCTTAAAGTGCCGGTGCCTTTCAGATCGGGGAATGCTTCCCTCCTCCTCCCAATACCTCCGTCCAGCGCTGCCTGCTCTTTCCCTGCTGCCGGCGCCGCCGTTAAAAAAACAGAGGGTGGCAGCAGCAGGGAAAAAGCAGGCAGCGCTGGACGGAGGTATGGAGGGAGAGGGGGGATGTGCGTCGCACAGGGTGCAATTGTAGCTCGATATGGCCCTCTGTGCAAACATCTTGCATTTCCTCCATCTGATCGGCTTTTTGGTTTGGTTCAGTCTCTGATTGGATTTCTGAAAAAGCCCCGCCCCCCTCTAAGGTGAGAGTGGGGGGGGGGGCGCCATTTCATACTTCGCCTCAGGCAGCAGATTGCCTTGAGCCGCCCCTGCGTGTCGCACACAAAAACATACAGTTTTGCTGGACCTTATCCATTGGGCCTGCCATTTACTGTGCAGGATTCCACTAAAAGAGTGACTGATTTAGAAGAGCTGTGGAGTGCACTCAAAGAGACTGGAAATGGCAATGTCCAGGTAACAAAGCTGAGGATGGCATCTAACTTATTAAAAGACATTCCCATATGTCAACATGTTACCAATGGAGGCAGGTATGGCTACATCTGTGGAGGACTGAACATATTGATGGATTGCTATCCTCCAAGCAAATCACAGTTTAAGATAGTCTAAATAGCCAAGGGCATTATAAGCTGAAGTATATATTAAATTTTTATTTTATTTAACAGTATTTCTAAACTGTCTTATCTTATTAATCAAGGTGGTATCACAGCAAACAATCGGGTAAGGTGAGTGTGTTAAACATGCAGTGAGGGTGAAATTAAATGACGTGGTTCTTAGAATAGCAAAGTTTATATATCAGTTGGTAGGCAAAAGAAATCCAAGATGGAAGGAGCAAGAAAAGTCAAGTTGCTTGGCTGAGAAAAAGACATAACTCTCTTCTTTCAAACTGTTCTCACTGGTTGCATGTGGTGGGGTGTGGAGTGAGAAGTGTGTGCAGCATTTGGGAGTGGGTTTAAGAGACGGAAAGAGATGATGGAGGAATGATTGATAAGTAAGACGGCGTTTAAAAAATAGTTACTGTGAATGTAAAGAGGAAGATGGCCCTTGCCAGATTTTTTTTAAACAACTTTATTCTCTTTCTGAGGAATACAAACAGAGATTAGCAATTCTCTCCTTCCACAATGGCACACCAAGATAACCAGCCTATTCAATAACAGACCCCACAATCAACACAATCAAATAGATAACCAGCAATAGTAAGACAAAGATATGGGAAAAGGAAGAACAAAGAAAGAAAAAAAAGGATATTCACTGTTAGGACTCCAGTGCGGGAGTCACATACCATCAGGCAGCTAGGCACTTAGGGGGGTATTTTAGAAGCCGAATACATGAGTTGGATGTGTGAAAACGGGCGAAGCACAAAGACGTTCCTGGAGCCATTTTAGAAACCGGGTATATAGACATCCCCAGCGTAAGAGTGTCCATGTGGCTGGGGGCATGGTGGAAGTGTGGCCTGGGTGGAGCGAGGGAGATGCACATCATGGTGCAGTTTCAGACTGGTGCAAGCACGTCTGGCCCTGGTTAGTGAGACGTGGGTGCACTTTTCTAAGAAAGGACCATTGCTCAAATGTGCCCCCAATTTGTGTCCTTTGCTAAGTCTTTGCACATCCTGCCAAACCTGTTAGCCCCGTTGTGAATGTTTTAGGAGCCTCTTGCCATTTTACTGCTCTCAAAGTGCCTCGCTCTGCTTGCACTAATTATGGTGTTGCTTTTCTCTCTTCCCCTATCTGAGATGTTCACTGTGCTCTTTGCATCCCTTTGTCCTTCTGATGGTGGTTTCTGGTACTCATCCTGCCACTGTACACACTCTTTACCTCTCTTGTGGTGCCCCTAGGGGATTTGTGACTGATGGCTTTCTGCTAGTGTGGCGTGCAGTGCAAAAGCGTTTTCTTTATAGCTCAGGTCAGGCAGCAGTTCAAGGAAAACAAAAGTAGTTTTTATTCTGTCCCAGCTTACTAAACCTCCCAAGTCGCTTGACATATAGATCTGGGTCTTCCAGGGGACAGATCTTCGGGAAATCTTCCTGGTCTGACTTAGCAGAGCCATTACTTAGAAGGGCCCATATTGCTCCAAAATTTGAGTAGTCTCGGCCAATCACCACTTGATACGGTAGCCAGGTAGCACCACAACCTCAAATGTGGTTTTCCCTGCTGGAGTCTTGTGCCATTGGATACTGCCTGTGGTCTCCATACACAGGCCAGTGTTATCGTCTTTGTATAATCAGTTTGAAATCGGGTTATGGTTTCCTGATGAATAAGGGTCCGCACACTCCTGGAGATTATCAAGGCCTGGAGGCGGGTCCCCTCAAGCTCCACTAGAATCACGCCTGAGGGCCTCGCCAGAGGGCCCTTTGGCGTGGTCCTTAGGCGTGGACCAAGAGGAAGGACACCCTAAACTGCTGCCTACCACCCAGATACAGAAAACGTCCATCAATGCAAGCTCACCCCAGCAACATATAACAACGGAAGTTTGTAAAGTTGAACCCGCACTGCATAAGAAGTTCAATCCAACATAAGGGACTGATTACATACCAGAAAGGTACTAAACAGCATAGCCTATATGATCCATTATTATGTTGCTCGTTCAAAGTACCATATAACCTGTTAGAGTATTTTTTCTCCATTGCATCATCTCATTCTCATCTTCACGTCATTGTATCAGTGTATTTCAGGTGTCATTGTATCAGTGTATTTAATGTGTCGGAATATTTAATCTGTACCCTTGAGTACCCGCACTACTACAGATCTCCCTACGGTACCATCTCAGTATTGTATTTTCTCAGTATAACTCCTCATTACTGTAGTGTCTCATTACTGCACCACTCCATTACTGCATTATTGCCTTATTACTTTATCTCTGTAGTGCACAATCCCTTTAGAGCACGATTCCTCACTGATTTTTCATCAAAATGGCCCGTTGTTAGCTTTTACCTCCTTGCACACTGGCTTGGAACCTCCCATGCCCTTTATCCATCCCACAGCAATATTCCCATCTTGAATAGCCATGGAAGAAGATGGTCTGGTCCCACATACTCCAACCCAGGAAGTGACGCCTACACACGCCGCTCCCACTTGATTCACATAGCGCTCCAGCTATCCAAAACACCCTACCAGGATAAACCTCTGAAATGCCAACTTCTAAAGTGTGCCATCATAAATGCGCGTTCTATATGAAAAAAATGGCCTGTTGTTCTAGACATAATCTCCCTTTATGACCTGGATCTTCTTATGATCACGGAAACCTGGCTTTCATCAGAGGACAACGTTCTCCTCAACCAACTCCTACCCCCCAACTTCTCCATGCACACAAGACATAGAGAAAACAAAAAAATGAGGAGGAGTGCTCATACTCTCCAAATCTGACCTGAACTTCCACATAACCGACTCCTCCAGCACAAACAACCTAGACATTCTCTCCATCGCAAACCAGCAATGCTCCTTCAACCTATTGTACAGAACACCGTCTGCTTCTCCAGATGACCTCCCTACCATTATTGACCTAGCGGCCAACACCATCAATCCCAATAGACCAAATTGGATAATGGGTGATTAGAATCTCCCATCATTACACCAAAACCACGCTACTGCCTTCCTTGATGCCATTGAGGACCTGGGTTTCAAGCAAATCATCAACAAACCCACACATATAAAAGGGAATATCCTTGATATGGTGTTTGCTCCCCAGTCGGTCATTGAACAAAACCACGACCTAGCAATATCAGTCGTTTATGTACCCTGGTCAGACCACAAATTGATTAATCTCCAGATACCCATCAGCTATAAGCAGCTGCACAGCAACCAAAATATGAACAGCACATCACGAACGTCCATAAGAAGTTTTCGCCCATTTAACAGGGAACACATCCTGTCTCAGACCCACTCACTCCTCAACAAAACCACGCCTGACCTTGAAGAGCTAATCTCCACCTGGAACTTCAACCTTAATGCCATCTCTCAACGACCGAACTCCAATAACACAGCAAAGATAAAAAGAAGCTCTGCCCCCTGGTTCTCTCCTGAGCTGCGATCTTCTCTTACTCAGCTACGCAGACTTGAGCGACAATGGCGCCGTTCGCTCTCTACTGAAGATCAGTCCGCTTACCGACTCCACCTGTCAATGCACCGAGAAGCAATCACAATTCAAATGAAACAATATCACACCGACACTCTAAAGAGATCACTGAACAAGCCACGTGATCTTTTCAACTTGGTCAAATCTCTTTCGAAGGAACCATCTCCCGAACAACTCAGTGAGATTCACCCACAGAAATTCGCGGACTACTTGCAATCCAAGATCGTACAGACTGACAAAATCTCAGCAGACTCGTATCAAGAACCAACCAGCCTAACCCCTCTAAATAAATTCTCCACTCCATCCACTAAATGTATTAAGGATACAATAGCGTCTCTCAATACCTCCACAGCGCAGACTGACCCTTGCCCAGTTTTTTGGATTAAGGAGCTACGCAGTGAGTTCAGCCCTTTCATCGCGAATCTGATGAATCTCTCTTTCACAACGGGTTCCTTCCCCACAGCTCTCAAACAGACTTCCATTAGGCCGCTATTGAAGAACCCCAAACTAGACCCCCAACGGGTCAATTCTTATAGGCCAATAGCTAGTATTCCCCTCCTAGCTAAGATAATTGAGAAAGAGGTACAAAGGCAAATTCAAGACCATATAGATTCTGCAGCTCCCCTAGATCACTGCCAACATGGGTTCAGAGAATATCATGGAGTCGAGACCCTCCTCACTAGCCTTTTCAACAATATCATCATTTGCATTGACAACGTCCGACAAGGTTTTGTGCTCATCTTCTTAGACATCGCCGCGGCGTTCGACTCGGTGAGTCACGAACTCCTCCTTGGTCGATTGAAAGAGAAGGGCGTCTGCAACACTGCGCTTGAATGGTGCAAGTCTTATCTAGATGGAAGATGGCAATATGTGAAGTCCAGATCAGAGGAATCAAAACGCTTCCACCAAAAACAAGGTGTGCCTCAAGGGTCCTTGTTGTCTTCTCTCCTATTCAATATATACATGCAACCCATCTGCAATATCATTAGGTCATTTAACGTGAACTGTTTGATATATGCGGATGACATATTGTACATGCCGTTCTCTACAGTTCAATTGGACCTGACACCACTGATAGATTGTTTCAATGCAGTCTCAGAATGGCTCCAATCTCAAAACCTTCGTATTCAGCACAAGAAAACGGAGGTGCTTTTCATCGCCAGAGACCCCAACTTTATTCCTCCGTCCCATGTAAGGGTCAAGGAAGCTGACCTACAAACTAAAGAAACAATAAAATACCTTGGAGTCACCTTGGACCAACGTCTAGATATGAAACATCACATAAACAATATAGTCAAAGCGGTATATTTCAAAATCCGCTCGCTCAGGCATATGCGCTCTCTATTGGACCCAGACGATTTCCGGACTATATATCAAGCGCTAATCCTACCACATTTCGACTTTGCAAATGCCATCTTACAAGGTCTCCCTCAATCTACACTGAGCCCGTTACAGCTGGCCATGAATGCTGCAGCAAGGATCCTCTACGGAGCCTCCAGAAGTGACCACGTGACTCCTATTCTCAAGCAGCTGCACTGGCTTCCTATCCATGGAAGGATCATCTTTAAAACCCTACTACTCTCATTCAAGGCAATCAAGGGTATTTCATCTTCCTCACTCACAGAACTTATCCACACAGTGCCCCCCAACAGATCCAGAAGAGCAACAGCTGTAAACCTACTAATAGTCCCAAAGGCACTGACAAAATGCAACATGACAACGGCAAACAGAGCTTTCAGTTTCTATGTCCCCAAATGCTGGAATGTGCTACCATCTGACATTTGGGCCATTGTAGACCTAACTCAGTTCAGGAAGGCGCTCAAATACCACCTTTTCCTCCAATACTACCCAGTCAGCAATGAGACCTAGGTATCCCCCCTAAGAAATAACCATATATTTTCCTTACGTTAGTGTTACTCCAATCTTGTAATTATAATTATTTCATGTATATAGTTCACCCCTGTTATCCAAGTTTGTACTCCTGTTCTATGTAAAACCAAACAGCTTGTTGTTATGGTCATTGTGTTATAATGTAAACCGCGCTGATACCGAATAGTGCGGTATATAAGAAATTGTAATAAATAAATAAAAATAAATAAATCACAAAATTCTGTACCCCTGGGAGGGGAGTGTCCACAAAAGTGCAGGTGTGAGAGGTGGTTAGACTGACATCCATAGGTTACTACTACTGATCATTTGTATAGCACTATATCTTCATCACTCCTCTCCTCAATCTCGTCCAGTCTGCTCCTACCTTTTTAGGAATCTTTATGCTATTGATCCATTGACTGTCTCCACTATTGTCTCATCACCTCTTTCCTCCACCTTGTATTCTAAGTCTGATGAGGCTGTAGTTTCCTATAATACTGCTCTCTCCTCTGCTCTGGATGCTCTTGCTCCTCCCATGTCACGTCCTGTGAGGCGCACTATACCTCAAACCTGGCTGTCTTCAACTACCTGTTATTTATGCTCCTGTGCCCACTCAGTTGAGCACATTTGGCTCAAGTCCCGCACCCTTTCTGACTTCACTTCAAATTCAGGCTTGCCTCCTTTCAGTCAACCTTAGCACCCCCCAAACAAAACTATCTCCATCTAACTCTTTTGCCTCTGACCCCACCATCTTTTCTCAACTCTCAACTCTCTCCTCAAGGTGCCTCTGCCTCTGATCCTTCCTTCTCTTTCTACCCAAACTCTAGCCAACTATTTCCATGACAAATTCCACAAAATTATACTCCAGTTCCCCACAAGATCAGCTTCATCCCATCTTCCCCCTCTTTCTAACTCTTCCCTTTATTCTCTGCTATCTTTTTGTCTTTTTCTAAAATCTCTGAAGAGGAAACTTCTCATCTTCTTTCTTCCTCTGAACTCACTACCTGTTCCTCTGATCCTATCCCCACTTGTCTGCTTAACACCATCTCCTCCTCTGTCATCCCTTCCATCTCTCATATTCTCAACTTATCACTCTCCACTGCAACTGTCCCAGCAGCCTTCAAGCATGCTGTGGTCACACCCCTCCTCAAGAAACCTTTCACTTGACCCTACTTGTCTGTCTAATTATGGATCCATCTCCCTTCTTCCCTTCTTTTCCAAACTTCTTGAAAGTGCAGTTCTTCACTACTGCCTTGAATTTCTCTCCTCTCCCCCTGCTAGATCCATTACAATCTGGCTTTCATTCTTTACATTCTACTGAGACATAAGAACATAAGATATTCCATACTGGATCAGACCAAGGTCCATCAAGCCCAGTATCCTGTTTCCAACAGTGGCTAATCCAGGTCACAAGATGGTTCTTGCCAAAGTCTCCAGTGATTTGTTCCTGGCTAAATCCAAAGGCCTTTACTCAGTCCTTATTCTTCTTCACCTTTCTGCTGCTTTTGACACTGTTAACCACCACCTTCTCCTCAACTCACTGTCCTCACTTGGTTTTAGGGGCCCTGTGCTGTCCTGGTTCTCATCTTATCTCTCCCATTGCTCTTTCAGGGTTTATTTTGGTGGTTCCTCCTCTACTGCTATCCCACTTTCAGTTGGTGTACCCCAAGGATCTGTTCAGGCCCTCTCCTTTTCTCTCTTTATATCCAGTCCCTTGGTGCTCTTATCTCCTCCCATGGCTTTCAGTACCATTTTTACATTGATGACTCTCAAATCTAACTCTCTACACCTGATATTTCTCTGACATTCCGGGCCCGAATCTCTGCCTGCCTTTCTGACATCTCTGCCTGGATGTCTCACCACCGCCCCTTTTCACTGTCCACTTCAGTCACCGGCTGGGCTTCATGATACCCCACAGTTATTTCTAGTGCATTCTCCAGTGTAAGCTTGGGGTGCTGACATACCCACTGTTTCATCAGAGCAGTCAAGTCCTCCAAAAACTTCTCCAATAGCACAATCTTGGTTCAGGCCCAGTCTTTCCCTCTGGTTGCAGCCTCTTCCATGCGAGATCCTTCAACCAAGATAGGAATCTTCAAGGGCTCTCCTTTATCTGAAGCCCCCCTTTCTGAACCACTGGAGGTAGGCCTCTGGGGTACAGCTGGCCCATTCCAGTATGGCAGCCTTGACAGCTGCATATGCAGCTCACCCATCTGGGTTGATGTCCTCGAATGCAGCTTGACTGCTGCCCATCAGCAGGCTCCCCAAGTAAGTAGTCCAAATCACCTCCGGCCATATGAGCAACTCATTCAAAGCTCACCATAAAGTGGGCTGGTTCATCTTAAGAAACACTTGCGTTGGAGAGTGGAGTTGTAGTCTCTGTAGGGCCTTAACTGCTGCTGCTGTTGTTGCCGCCTTTCCAGCAGGGCGCATTGAGACTGTTGTTGACGCATCTGATATTGTTGCTGTTGATACTGTTGTTGCTGTAGCCCTTCAGCCAGAATATGGAGGAACCATTCCATCCTGGTTTGTCACCATTCTCTTGCAACACCACCACAGCTTCCTCTTTTGCAGCTGAGTTAACCCTGCACTGTTCCAGCTCCTACAACGTTTAGCAACCTCTAGCTGCGAAAACAAAGCCTGTCTGTCCTGCACTGTCTAAACCTTTTTCAAGCTCCCTAATTAGGGCAAGACTAACCCTCTTTGCCCACACAAACAAACAAAAAAAAATGCTGACCTGCTGTAGAGGCCCAGCCGTGCAAGTACATGGATTTGCCCTCAGTCACATGGTTAGAGGAAATCCCCAAATTACCACCATATGTAGTAATGTGGCTTGCAGTGGGAAGGAGTTTTCTTTATAACACAGGCCAGAGAGCAGTTCAGGAAAAACAAAAACAGCTTTACTTCTGTCCCAGCTTGTTAAACCTCCACAAGCTGGTTCTTCCGGCATTTCCTCCAGCCCCAGTTAAAGTTCCTACCTCAGAACTCTTTTGCACGGCTTGCTTTGGAAGAACTTCTGACTCCACGGTCCTCTCTCCCTTCTGTAGCCTGCTGGGTTTTTAACCTCTCCCTCTGAGCCACACCCTCCCAGCCCTAAACTCTGGGCTGCAGATTCTTTTATAGGGGACTGTTCATAATCCCTTTGGAGAGGGACGGGCAGAAGTCCCGGTCTTGCCACCCCTCCCCCCTCAGCTGCCTCCAGTTCCATCTCAGGAGGAGGAGGAGGTGGACAGTGTCAGTTTTTCAAAAAGCGGTGGCTTTTTCCCATGCATTTTCACCTGCAGCAGGCCATGTCCTTCAGCACACATGGCCTGCCACTTCTGATCCCCTTCTAACGCAACTTACTGTCGGAGGGGGGGGAGGTCAGAATTGGCAGGGCATGTGTGTTGAAGGACATGGTCTGCCATGGGCAAAAAAGCAACAGCAAAAAGCAGCTGCTTTGGGAAATATTGCTGCTGCCACTACCCACCTTCCCCCAAATAGAATCAGTGGCAGCTGGGGGGGGGGGGGGCGGTGGCCGATCACGTGTGCCGCTGCCGCCACCTAGCTCTCCTAGTGAATGGGCCGGCCCTGTTCTTTATACTCTATTACAGGCTTGTAATACTGTTACAGATGACTGACATCAAGTTTCAAGCAGCTTTGATTGAAAATAGATGACAAACCTGACTTTTCCATTGCAAAACAGCTTCCTCATAGACTTTAATAGAGATTAACTGGATAACAAATGACTTTAGGGAAGAGGAGTAATGTAAGGACAGTTGGAGTGGTGGAGACAGAGTTTGGGTGGAGCAGGATTTGGGAGTGAGTTGGTGGGTTAATAAGATTTGTAGCTGAGTTTACCTTTCTGGGAAAGTTGTTTGTATTAAACCCAATAAAGACAGGACCTGGCCTGGTTGTTTACAGAAGTATATTGTTGAGATGAGTGGCTTGCTGATGCTGTGGATGTAAACAACATCCTCCCTCCCGTTATGTGTCATTTCTGCCTGATAAATTGTAGCTTGTTATCTTGTATATGTTCCCACATTTTAGAATTGCTCCCCACTCTGATTCTTTTGTTTCGAATGCTAGAGACATGTGATAGATAAATATAGATATATATATATATATATATATATATATATATATATATATATATATAATTTTATCTGAGTTATTTAGTGAGTGGATTATCTATCTCTCTTATCAGGGCTTACATTCAGATGCAGTCATATTTTGACTATAAATCATGCTAAAACACAAACCATCCTAGGGGATTCACAAGCTTTTTTACCGCACTGTATGTAAACTGAATGCGATGACTAATGAATGAGGAGACCGCAATGTGGAAGTCAGTGATGTAAGCATGAAGTTGTTGATGTGTATCCACAGGCCTGAATTTAGGCATAGGCAACATAGGCAACTGTCTAGAGCATCCAATTTTGAAGCTACCAATTAATTGGTCCAAAAAAGAGCCTGATCCCATTTACTTTAAGGTTGTGTGCATGTACTGCTTCAGAGGGGTACAGTAGTGGCCTTCCTCCTCTTCTCCTGACTCGCCAATCTTTGGGAGCTCTGAAACCCCTCTTCTATGAGATCCGCTGTCTAATCTTGCCTATGGGCAGGGCCGGCCTGCGTTTCAGGGGGGCCCCGCACAAAGAACATTCTGCTTTAAAAATAAATTACATTTTTTAAAAAAGCTGGCTGCTGCGGCAGAATCGACTGTCCCGCGGGGCCCCCCTGCCCGGCTGAGCTCTCCCTGCCCAGCTGAGCCTCTCCCTTCTGGGATCTGAAAGCCGTCGCAGAGAGGCTCAGCCGGGCAGGGAGAGCTCAGCCGGGCAGGGGGGCCCCGTGGGACAGTCGATTCTGCTGCGGCAGCGGCAGCAGTCAGCTTTTTGTTTTTTTTCCCCTGGGCCGATGGGGGGGAGGGGGGTTAGGACTGGTAATGGGCTGTGGGCTGATGGGGGGGTTAGGACTGGAAATGGGCTACGGGGGGGGGGCTAGGACTGGAAATGGGCTGATGGGGGGGTGAGGAATGGAGGGGGGCGGAGGGGGTTAGGACTGGTAATGGGCTGTGCGCTGATGGGGGGTTAGGACTGGTAATGGGCTATGGGGGGCTAAGACTGGAAATGGGCTGATGGGGTTAGGACTGGAAGTGGGCTGATGGGGGGGTTAGGACTGGAAATGGGCTACGGGGGGGGGCTGGGACTGGAAATGGGCTGATGGGGGGGTTAGGACTGGAGGTGGGCTGATGGGGTTAGGACTGGTAATGGGCTGTGGGCTGATGGGGGGGGTTAGGACTGGAAATGGGCTACGGGGGGGCTAGGACTGGAAATGGGCTGATGGGGGGGTTAGGACTGGAGGTGGGCTGATGGGGTTAGGACTGGTAATGGTCTGTGCGCTGATGGGAGGTTAGGACTGGTAATGGGCTATGGGGGGGCTAAGCCTGGAAATGGGGTGATGGGGGGTTAGAACTGGTAATGGGCTATGGGGGGGCTAAGACTGGAAATGGGCTGATGGGGGGTTAGGACTGGAAGTGGGCTGATGGGGGGTTAGAACTGGTAATGGGCTATGGGGGGCTAAGACTGTAAATGGCTGATGGGGTTAGGACTGGAAGTGGGTTGATGGGGGGCTAGGACTGGTAATGGGTTGGGGGGTTGCTAGGACTGGAAATGGGCTGAGTGGAAGGGGAGGCTTGAACTGCAAATAGCTGATGGGGACGGGGACTTGGAATGGAAATGGGCTGAGTGGAAGGGGGGCTTGAACTGCAAATATCTAATGGGGAGGGGGGCTTGGAATGGAAATGGGCTGTGAGGGGAGGGAGCTAGGACAGGAAATGGGCTGATGGAACAGCTAGGATAGGACTGGAAATGGGCTGTTGGGGGAGCTAAGATTGGAAATGGGCTGTGGTGGGGGCTTGGATTGAAATGGACTCATGTAGGGGCTAGAACTGGAAGTAGGTTCATGGGGGGCTTGGATTGGAATTGGGCTGAGTAGAGGGGAGCTAGGATTTGACATGGACTGATGGTGGGGCTAGGAAAGGACTAGAAATGAGCTGATCGGGGGCTGGGATTGGAAATGAGCTGAATGGAGGGACTCGGATAGGACTGGAAATGGATGGGGAGCTAGGACTGGAAATGGGCTGATGGGGGGCTAGGACTGGAAATGGGCTGATGCAGGGACTAGAAGGGAGCAGATGCTGGGTGAGGCTGGAACTGGAAGGGAGCTGATGTTGGGGGAGGATTAGAATGGGATGGGGCTGGGAGAGTGAAATGGAGAGGGGAAAAATATTTTGTGTGGGAGGGATGAAAAATCTACAATTGGCCGGGTATTGGGAGAGTAAGTGGGGATTGAGGATGGAGGGGTAAAATTTGAGTGGATGAAATAGGAATGAGGAAAGAGCAAAAGGAGAAAGATTAGTATGTTAAAGCAGATGTAGAGAGAGAATGGAAAAAACTAGAAGAGAGAAGAAAGGACAAATGGACAGCAGACAATGGAGAGTTAGCAGAAGACACGAAGAAACCAGAAGAAAGTGGCTGGAGCAATTGCAACTGAAGAAAAATGCACAAAAGGTAGAAAAATATCTCTTTATTTTGAATTTATTAACTGGAATATGTCAGCTCTGGGAAATGTGCATCATTAACGTCTGTGCTTTGTTTAGTACAAGAGGAAATTAATTTATAGTTTTATTTCTACAGGGTTGTTGTACATTCCAGGTTTGGCTTTTGGGGTTCCCAGTTTAATTATTGCCTTCCTGTTTCTAAATTGTGATTCCTTGTTTGGTGATGGTCTGTTCTGCATGTGTAACTGAGCTGAGGTATTCTGTTTATGTAATTCCTGTTTGACATTGCCACTTGTTCTCTTTCCCCAGTAGGTCATGTATTCTTATTCTCTGAAATGTATTGGTTTAATATTTGCAGTGTTGCCTTTTGATAAGTAGGGTCTGGTGCTTTGAGAGTCCTGGTAGTGCTGTTAGGATACGGTGGGTTTGCTATGGGTTCTAAATGGGCAGTGTTTGTAGTAGTTCCTAATGTGCCTGGCGGTTGGCACTGGATTATAGTAATGTAGAAATCTTTTAGTCTTTCTTTATTCATACATTTATTAAGAGGCGTGTTTACTAAAAGTTAGTGTATGGTAACATTATGCAAATATTTATGCAAATAAAACCACTTATGCAAATGAGGCCCCACACCGAGTCTCCGCACATGGCCCCGCACCCCCCTTGGGCCGCCCCTGCCTATGGGCACTGACATTTTGAATCCGGCTCTTTGTATTCAGGATATATGCAGTAAGTCGTAGGCTGTGCATGATAGAGAAAACCTATAATGGAATGTTAGCAATGTAAGTGAAGTCCTACCGCCTTAGAAATGAGATGTGGTGATACTTTAGGATTTGGATATTGGCCATAGTTAAAGAGGAGTGATTAAAGGATATTTTAATGGTCTGTGGATCATGGGGTTTGTGTCATAGGAGGTTGTACTGTGGTCTTTGTTTGTATAAGCGGGGAGGTAAGGCATAATGCTGATCTGTCCAGCTTATTCCTATGGAGGCTTGAAAGGCTGGTATCTTGGACCCAAGGTTCATTGGAGAGGGAGTGAGCCGGGTCCTTTTGCCTCTATCCCTTATGCTGTTTTCTAATTCAGGGAGGATACACTAACCCAAAGGGTATTTTTCTTTATTTTTGTGCATTTCTTTCATTGCAATATAAATTAAGGATTTCAAACTTATGTGGATGTTAGCATACAAAATTACTGTGTTGAATGGTCTCTGAACATGAAAAGATAAACAATGTTTCTCTAAATGTTAATGTAATTAATTATCCAATTCAAAGGGAAGACATTCTGAATTGGCAAATGTAGTAATGTTCAAGGAAATTCATCTGTCATTTAAGAAGTCTAAAGGCAGTTGGGCTGGAGAATTTTGAATCTGTGTTGTCTACCTACCGCCTAGACAATGAACCTGAGGCTATTTTGGTGACCGAATCCTTAGTCACTGAATATTATCAGAGACTCCAAATCTCAGTTTTGATCAGACCCCGCCCACTCTGCTAAGCAAGCTTTTATTAGCTATGGCACTTTTGAATATTTTTGCAGTGAGTCACCTTCTTCGTTTGGGCTTTGTTAATGAAGCCATCATTTTGAATAGTTAGAAACACATAAACAGAGGAAAATGATAGCAGATAAAGACCATATGGCTTATCCATTCTTCCCCTCTATACCAAATTCTAAGCTCTGCAAACCTTTCTTCTCGCTTAGAGATCCTCTGTAGTTATTCCATGCTTTCATGAATTCATATACAGACCTTGCCTCCACTACCTCAGGCATCCACTACTCCAATTATACTTGATACATTCTAACCTCATAGCCAGTGCCTTCATCCAAGAGAGTACTGAGAGCAGACAAAGCCTCTGGGGGTGAGTATTAATTTGCTGGGAGCTTTAGTGACAAAGTTTGTACTCAAAGAGAGACTGTCGATTTATTGAAAAAATCTACTGTATGTATTAAGTTCATTAAAATGCAAATATTAACTGATTAGTTTGCTGAAAGAGTCTAAAATCCATTTACCATAGCTTTATTTAGCTTGTTATAGCCTTAGAATGTTAGGTATTAGATTGGTTAAGGCAAATCTCGACAAATCCTAGGCACCAGGGGCCCGATATTCGAAAGGCATTTACATGGTTTACAGCCCAGTAAACCATGTAACTGCCGCTAAGAGGGATATTCAACGCACTAACACGGTTATTGCCGCTGAATATGCCCCCTCTTCTCCCTTACACGCCCCGGTGCTAACCGCTTAGCATCGGGGGCATTGGGGGAGGAGCAGAGGCGGCGACAGTCCTTAACTGGGCGGCAGCGATATTGTCTGCTGCCCGGTTAGGGACCAGCAGCTAAAAGATAGCTGAGGGAAACCCTTGCCTATCTTTAAGCTGCAGGAGCTAATTGGACAGCAAGCAATATCACTGCGGCCCTGTCAGCTTCTGTGGCTTCCGGGTATATGCAGCAGACCCGGATATTCAAGGCCAGGGCCATCTATGACCCCAGCACTGAATATCCAGGATAAGGGGTCGGCAGGCACAGCTATGTGCTGTAGCAGTGCATAGCCTGCCCAAATGATTATCGGGCCCCAGGTCACTATGCTGCCTAGAAATTGCGTCCAGGATTTTGTGCCCTCATCAGATTTTTTTTCCATATCCATCAAAATGGGTCTCCTGTACTGGGCTTGAGCTGTGTGGTTAAGAACTCTTGTGCTATTCTTAAGAACATAAGAACATATGATATGCCATACTGGGTCGGACCAAAAATCCATCGTCCAATGTCCTGTTTCCAGCAGTAGCCAATCCAGGGGCACAAGTTGCTGTCAGGTTCCCAAAAAGTAGACAGATCCCAATGCTGCTTATCCCAGGGGTAAATGGTGGATTTCTCCAGTCCACTTTAATAATGGTTTATGAACTTTTCCTTTAGGAACTTTTCTAAACCTCTCTTAAGCCCACGTATGCTAAGAGTTTTTACTATATCCTCCAGCATTTCGTAACGTGTTGATTGAAAAAAATATTTTCTCTGATTAGTCTTAAATGTGAAATGTGCTACATTGTAACTTCATTGTGTGTCCTCTAGTCTTTCTACTTTTTGAAGGAGTAAACAATTGACCTATGTTTTATTCTCCATATGATTCCCAGCATTCTATTTGCTTTCTTGGCCGCCGCTGCACACTAGGCTAAGAGTTGCAATATGTTATCTACAATAAGGCCTAGATCCTTTTCCTAGGAGGTGATTCCTAATATGGAACCTTGCATTATGTAACTGTAGTTTAGGCTGTATTTCCTCAAGTGTATAACTTTGCACTTGTCCACGTTAAATTTCATCTGCCATTTGGACACCTAGTCCTCTTGCAATTTTTCGCAATCCTTTTGTGATTTAACAACTTCAAATAATTTTGTGTCAACTGAAAATTTGATCATCTGACTCATTATTCCCATTTCCAAGTCATTTATGAATGTTAAAAAGCAGCAGATCCTTGAAGTACTCCACTATTCAACTTTCTTCATTGAGAAAACTTAGCCATTTAACTCTACTCTGTTTTTTATCTGTTAACCATTTCACAGCCCATAATAGTACACTGCCTCCTATCCCATGATTTTTTAAATTTTCTCAAGAGTCTCTCATGAGGGACCTTGTCAAAGTCTTTCTGAAAATCCAGATACACTATAGCAACCAGTTCATCTTTATCTAGATGATTATTCACACCTTCAAAAAAATATAGCAGATTAGTGAGCCAAGACTTTCTATTCTTTATAATGGTTTCTTTCATTTTTCCCAGCACTGATGTCAAGCTTACCAGTCTGTAGTTTCCTGGATCACTCCTGGAACCTTTTTAAAACTTGGAATTATGTTGGTCACTCTCCAATATCCCTTTTTAAAATTTGGCGTTACTTTGGATATTCTCCAATCCTCAGGTACTACTGACAGTTTTAATGGTAGTTCACAAATTACTAATAGTATTTTTATTGTATTTATTTATTTAATTTTCTTATATACCATGCTCTTTATCATCAGTGCGGTTTACATACAACATAACTGTGCAGTGCAGGATGTCTGCACTGGACTTACAATATAACAGTGTAGGAACAGTATAACAATGTAACGGGGTTATATACAGGTATGAGCAGGGTAACTATATACAAATAGATTAGCAACATATGCTAAAGAATAGCTCAATTATTTACATGTTGGCTTAACTAAGTACATGTAGTCATTGGGGTGAATAAGTATCTACTTGTCGGGGGGATCAGGGTCTGGTTAACTTGGATTCAGTCTTAAGTAGTTGTTGCTTGAGTGTTGTATGTGTGGGCTACTGGGCGTGGCTGGCTGTAGGAGGCATTCTTGGTAATTGTAGTGCTGTAGGAAAAGGTGATGTTTAAGTGCCTTCCTGAATTGGGAGATGTCCTTGATGGCCCTGATAGCAGGGGGTAGGGCATTCCAGCAACTAGGTGCATAAAGTGCGAATGCTCTGCTCCTGGCTGCTTGTGAGCATTTCGTGATCTGTCTCAGAAGGATCAAGGTGTTGATAGCGGCTGATCTTCTTGCCCTGTTAGGGGGTGTGGTCTGAATAAGATCTGTGAGTGATGTAGAAGAGCACTTATTAATGGCTTTGTACGTTAGCGTCAGCACCTTGAAGGCAATCCTACTATGGACTGGGAGCCAGTGTAGATTTTTTAGGACTGGTGTTATATGGTCCCTCCTTGATGCTCCGTGTAGAATTCTGGCAGCTGAGTTCATAGCTAGTTGCAGAGGGTTTATAGTGCTTTTTGGAAGGCCGTGTAGTATGGCATTTGCGTAATCAAAATGCGGGGTTACTAAAGCTTGAAAGACTGTTCTAAAGTCCTCTGGATCTAGCAGTTGTCTCAGGTGACGAAGCGTCCTTATTTTGTTGTATATGGACTTAACCATATTGCTTATCTGGGCCTTCATATTGAGTTGTTGGTCGAGTATAACTCCCAGATATCGAATTGTTGGCTTGCTTAGGAGTTCTGCGTCTCTGACTTTCAGGGAGTTGGGTGGTATGTAAGTTGTATTTTTTGTGAGGAAAAGGACCTCTGTTTTCTTAAAATTTATCCTTAGTTTCTGTGAGTGTAGCCAATCTGTAACAGCGTCAAAACAGGCAGAGAGGGGTAATAAGTCTGGTTTGTCTAACAGGAATGGCGTATAGAGCAGGACGTCGTCGGCGTAAATTAGGCAATTAATGTTGAATGAGCGTATGAGGTTACAAATGGGCTGCATGTAAATGTTAAATAGTAGGGCTGAAAGTGAAGATCCTTGTGGAACGCCTTTTTCTTGGAGGAAAGGTGAGGAGGTGGAGGGACCGGCACGGACATGCTGCCAACGATCTGTTAAATACGATGCACACTATGCAAGGGCGTTTCCCTGGACTCCCTTCTCGCTGAGACGGGTGAGGAGTATTTCGTGACACACAGTGTCAAAGGCTGCTGCAATGTCCAGGAAAACCAGGGCAAATCCTTGTTTGGTATTGTCCATCCCAATGGTCAGGGTGTTGAGTAATGTGGTCAGCAACGTTTCAACCCCATGTGACTCTCGAAAGCCATGTTGGCAGGGTCAAGGGGTGCACTGAATTCAATATGATGTTGAAGTTGCTGTTGAACAATCTTCTCGATGATTTTAGCCAGTAGCGGGATACTTGATATCGGCCTATATGAATCAGTCCTTGCTGGGTCAAGTTTGCTATTTTTTAGAAGCGGTCTTATTGATGTCTGCTTAAGGCTTTTGGGGAATGTCCCCTTAGAGAAGGATAACCCAATGAGATTGGAGAGGAAAGGACTGAGTTTGGTTTGCAGGGATTTTATCCAAAATGCTGGACATGGGTCATTTGGTGCTGTGGTGATATTTATGGAGGAGATGATATCTTGTACGTTTCTGACCGATGGCACAGAGAACGTGGTAAGAATGTTTTTGTTGACATTTGTTGCAGTCATTTGGGTGTATGATAGGGTAGTTGGCGGAGCATTATAGGTGGTAGGTATGTTGGACTGACTTGCCTTGGCGTGCAGGTAATCTGCGTATTCTTGGGGGTCGGGGAGGTTTGGTTGTGTGGTCGAGGGCTGTCTTAACTAGGCTGAAGAGCTCGTGTGGCTTGTTTAGTGAACGTTGTAGTACCTCTGCGTGATATTGTTTCATACGTTTTGTGACTTGAGCTCGGTGTCTTTTCAGGTGGTCGTTATACAATTCAAGCTTCTCGGCTGATTGGGATCGGCGCCATCTTCTTTCGAGCTTTCTGAGTTCAAGAAGAGATGTTCGGAGTTTGGGGGAGAACCAAGGTGCATTTCTCCTTTTCCTTGATGCTTTCTTGGTGATAGGTAATTTGACTGCAGCATCATTCCATGCCGCGATCATATCGTCAAGGCACTGAGCTGAGGGGTTTTGGAGAGGCTGAATTCTGTTAATGGTGTCCTCCCTATTGAATTGTCAGAACCGTTTTGAGAATGATTCGGTGGGTTCGTTTGGGGCCTGGATTATATTCTTTAAGTGGTGTGATGGCATCAGGAACTTTATAAGTCTGTGGTCGGACCATGGTACAGAGCTAACAGAGAGGTCATGATTGTGCGTGGTGTCGATGGTATCTTTTGAGGCGAATATCAGGTCAAGTTTGTTTCCCCTTATGTGTGTGGGAGCATTTACTAGTTGGATGTAGCCTAACTCAGTGAGCGCCTCTGTGAAGGCCTCGGAGTGAGTGTCCTGAAGAGCTGGGAGATTGAAATCCCCCATCACCCAGTTTTGGGTTCGAAGATTCTGAGGGTTACCAGCAATGTCAATGATGGTGGCTAGGTTGTCTGGGGAGGGAGATGGAGCCCTATAGAACAAACTGATGTTACTGTGCTTGTTAGATATGGTGATGGAATCAAGGTTTGTAGTGCTACTGGTTGTGGTTAGCTGGTATTGTAGTTCTTGCTTCGTTAGGATGAGTGCTCCTCCACCTCTTCTGTCAGATCTGTAGCAAGGGTGGATGTCGAAATTGGTAGGGACCATTTTGTGCAGGATGACTGTGTCAGATGTGGACAGCCATGTCTCGGTGATGAGCAGAATGTCTAAGTCATGTTTGGATAGTAAGTCAGTCACTGCTGGCCATTTGTTCCTGATCGATCGTGCTTTTATTAGTGCACACTTCAGGTTGCGGGGGTGGGTGATATGCTCACCTTGGGGTAAATTGCTTTGCTGGATGGCAACATAGATTAGATGCTGGCTTGATATGCGTCCTGAGGCACATGGTTGGTGGTGGGGGGGACATGACCATCTTCGCCATGATCCTCGAAGTACTGGGATGGCGTTGTGATTGGAGATGAGGGCTAGGGTGTTATGCATAAGCACTAGCAGCGTGCAACAGAGGGCGAGCATGGATTGGTAGTGAGACATCGTGGGTGTTAACATAGTGGGATGAGTGCAAGGTAGAGTGCAGGCAGGTGTGTTTGTTTTGGTGTCAGGCACAGGGTCTTTCAGTTAGTTAGTTAGGCAATAGCTAGGGGGTATAGCTCAAAGGTATAGCTAGGTATAGCTCGAAGGTGTAGCTAGGTAATTATGTATAGGCACAATGTATTCCGCTTGGCTATCTCAGCAGTAGTAGTTAGGTAATTTGTATAGGCACAATATATTCAGCTTGGCTATCTCAGCAGTAGTATTTAGGTAATTTGTATAGGCACAATAAATTCAGCTTGGCTATCTCAGCAGTAGTAGTTAGCCAAGCTGAATATATTGTGCCTATACAAATTACCTAGCTGCTACTGCTGAGATAGCCAAGCTGAATACATTGTGCCTATACATAATTACCTAGCTACTACTGCTGAGATAGGTAATTTGTATAAGCACAATATATTCAGCTTGGCTATCTCAGCAGTAGTAGCTAGGTAATTATGTATAGGCACAATGTATTCAGCTTGGCTATCTCAGCAGTAGTAGCTAGGTAATTTTGTATAGGTACAATATATTCAGCTTGGCTATCTCGGCAGTAGTCTGCAAGGGCTTTACTATCTAGGCAGTAGCAATTAACAATTAAGGTATTGTTAAGTAGGCACTGTGTCTTCAGCTTGACTATTTGGGCAGTTACATGCATGGAAATAGAAAGCAACACATTGTATATGAATGATCAATTGGCTAGACAATATCAGGCAGGGTATTGTGCTGAGGTTACAATGTTACAGTGTTGCCGATTTGCTGGTTGCGAAGGGTTTCCGGCTAGTGAATGAAACGCGGTTTAGTATATAGTGCTATTACAGATTTTCGGCTAATGAGGACCTCACCGTGCTCTTTGTGTTATCGGCTTGTCAGATATAATAGTCCTGTGCTGTCCGGGTAGATTGAGTCGACCCCGGCTGGGGAGCTCTGGCTCACTTTGTGTCAGTCTTCCCGCTAGGCTGGTGCTTCATTAGAGGGCCTTCGCCTAAGGGCCGTGCCAAAGGGCCCTCTGGCGAGGCCCTCAGGCGCGGGCCCACCCGGTGCGGGCGCGCCTGGATGCGCTTTCCTTTTGAAGATGGCCGGTCTGCCCCGATTGGGCAGATCGCCTGGGCGTCGAGATCCGGTGCTGCGGACTGAAGGAACAAAGCGCCTGGATGCGCTTTCCTTTTGAAGATGGCCGGTCTGCCCCGATTGGGCAGATCGCCTGGGCGTCGAGGTCCGGTGCTGCGGGCTGAAGGAACAAAGCGCCCGGATGTGCTTTCCTTTTGAAGATGGCCGGTCTGCCCCGATTGGGCAGATCGCCTGGGCGTCGAGGTCCGGTGCTGCAGGCTGAAGGTCTGCAATTTCATTTTGAGTTCTTTCAGCACCTGATATGTATACCATCCCCAAGCCAGGTGATTTGCTACTCTTCAGTTTATCAAGTGGTTGGAATGCATCTTCACGGTTTATCAAGATTTGTTTCAATTTTTCCAATACATCACCTTTAAATACTATTTCAGACTTCCTGTAGTAGTGTGGCATGTGATGGGAAAGGGGTTTTCTTTAAAACACAAGCTACACAGCAGTTCAGGGAAAACAAAAGCAGTTTTTATTCTGTCCTAGCTTGTTAAACCTTCACAAAGCAAAACCCAGAAAAGACAGCAGTTCAGGGAAAACAAAATCAGCTGTACTTCTCTCCCAGCTTGTTAAATCTCCACAAGATGGTTCTCCTGCAACTTGCTGGGTTCTTAACCTCTCCCTGTAAGCCAAATCCTCCCAGCCCTGAGCTCTGAGCTGCAGTCTCTCTTAAAGGAGACTGGAGAGGGAGGGGTAACATTCTATAGACCCCATCACACTTCCCTACATCTTCTTCAGTAATGACCGAAGCAAAGAATTCATTCCATCTCTCTGCTATGGCCTTGTCCTCTCTTAGTGCTCCTTTTACCCCTCTAAAAGGAGCACTAAGTGAGGTGCAACTGACACTCTCACAGGTTTTTCTTTTCTACAAATGTACTGGAAAAAGTTTTTTTTGAGTTTGCTTCTATGGCAAATTTCTTTTCAAGTTCTCTTTTTGCCTGTCTTATCAATGCCTTGCATCTAACTTGCCATTGCTAATGTTGTCTTCTATTTTCTTCATTTGGATTCCTTTTCAATTTTCTTAAAGATTCTTTTTTGGCTATAACAGACTCTCTGACCATGTTGACAGTCGTTTGGCCTTCCTTCCACTTTTCTTAAAGCATGAAATACATCTGGTCTGGGCTTCCACGATAGTATTTTTAAACGGCATCCAGGTCTGATGTAAACTCTTAACCTTTGCAGCTGCTCCTTTTCATTTTTTCTTAACCTTTTTATCATAGTCTCTCTTTTATTGTTAGTATTTAGCTCATGCCTTTCCAGGAGAAGATCAAGGTGAGTTACATGTATTTTCCTGCCCCCAAAGGGCTCACAAACTAAGTTTGCATCTGAGGCAATGGAGGATTAAGTGGTTTGTCCAAGGCCACAAGGAGTGCCGGTGGGATTTGAACCCTGGTCTTTCTGGCCCGAGGCTGCTATCCTAATCACCAGGCCACGCCTCCAGTTAAATGCTAGGACAATGGATTTTGTTGCTGTTCTTCCTCGATATATTAAATCAAATATAAAAAATGTTATCATTACTATTGTGAAGTGGAACCATCACAGTTACCTTTCACACCAGATCCTGCATTCCACTAAGGACCAAGTCTAAAATACCTACCCTTCATATTGGTTCATGAACCAGCTGCTCCAAGAAGCAGTCCTTTATTTCATCTAGAAACGTTATCTCTCCAGCATGTCCTGATGTGACACTGACTCAGTCAATATTGGGGTAATTGAAATAATACATTATTACTGTGTTGTAAATTTTTTTAGCTTCCCTAATTTTTGTTAGCATTTTATCACCCATCTGTTCATTCTGGTCGGATGGATGGTAGTACACCCCCACTGCCAATCTCTTCCCCTTTTTACATCGCATTTCTACAATGTATTTTGTTTCCTGCAAAACTTTTATCCTGTTTGACTCAATGTCCTCGTTAATACATAGCATCACCCCTCCACCAATTTGATCTAACTTATCATTGTGATATAATTTGTATCCAGGTATCACAGTGTCCGATTGGTTATCCTCCTTCTACAAGGAGGCTGATTCTGTGCCCTGCACGCATGGCCATTGTGCCCACTCAAAACTTAGCCCCAGGCCGAGATAGCTCTGATTCCGCTGCCACGGGGTCCAGACGTACCCACACTGGCAGAATCTGGGGGATGCACTTCTGGGCACTTGTCGTATGCTGAGGAAATCAATTTATGGGGAGCTGCCCACCCCACACCAGAAAGCCACTGCTGGGGCGAGGGAGCAGTGCCATACCTTGCAGTTGCTCTTCTGTCTGCTGCTCAAACGTCTTGTAATACCTACACCTGCCCGATCCTCAAGCTCCGCCCCGGAAGTGACGCAACTGTGTGCAACGCGGCCACGCTCCCACTAGGTCTCCAGCATTTAAAGAAGCTGTCTGCCATACCTTGCAGTTGCTCTTCTGTCTGCTGCTCGAACGTCTGTAAGCTTGTATCTGTGTCATTTACTTGTTTGCTCTCCTTGGTTTCTCTTGCTTTTAACTGGTATTATTTGTTGGTCTCATTTTGGTTTGCCTTCCCTTATCTACCTTCCTTCTACTTTTAGTGTAATACCTGCACCTGCCCAATCCTCAAGCTCTGCCCCGGAAGTGATGCGACCGTGTGCAACGCGGCCGCACTCCCGCTAGGTCTCCTGCATTTAAAGAAGCTGTCTGTGGCGTTCCGTGCCGCTGCGGCGCACGCCGAAGGAGCGCAGCCAAAGAGCAGGTTGTGCTCCTTGGGTGAGCTCCTTGGGGCGACGACGGAGGCCTTAGACAGCCTCCTCATTCCACTCTTTACTGTGCCTCTGCACCTAAGACTCTTCTGCCCAGCATCTATTCTCTGCAACTTTCCTTCCCCCATCCTCCTGTACGTTGGGCTTTTTTCCTTCACAGTGTGCTTTGTATTATCAATAGCTCTATGGCTACCATTCCAGTACATTGGGGCCACCGTCCTCTTCCTCTTTGTACCTCCATTCCCGGATCCTTCTCCCGCTGTACAGCAAATCTCGTGAATTGCCGTACTGTGGATCCATTTCGTAGTCCTTCCCCTACTCTCCCTCTCTCTTGCCCTCTTGAACTGTCGCTCTCTTCATAACAAAACCCATCTGATACATGATTTCCTTGTCCACAATTCCTTGGATGCCCTCTTCCTCACGGAGTCATGGCTTCGGGAGGGCGAAGACGCCATTCTTCATCGCTGCCTTCCTCCTGGTTACTCTGCCCTTCATCAACCGTGCTGCAATTGAAGCGGTGGGGGCGTGGCAATTATTTACCACTCCGCCCTCCCCTTTATGGACACTGTTCCCCCTCCTTCCTATCCCGAGTCTCTTCTCCTCCACTACAGTTCCCCACCCTCTGCTTCCTTTCTCCTTCTCTACGCTCCCCCGTCTATTCGTCCTGACCTCTGGAATGGCTTGTTAGCTTCACTCTCGGAAGTTTCCATTCTGTCTTCAAACCTTGTCATTCTTGGTGATTTTAATATCCGTTTTGAGTCCCCCTCCCATCCAAAGGATAGAGCCCTGCTGTCCCTGTTAGAGGATCTCTCTTTCATTCAGCATGTCTCCTGCCCCACACATGTCGCTTGTCATACATTAGATCTAGTATTCACCCCCTCAGCTTCCACGGTTACCCCAGCCCACATTTCGCCTCTTACCTTACCCTGGTCAGATCATTCCTGTCTTATTTTCTCATTATCCCTCCCACCCCATCAATGTCACACACACCACACTCCTCTACCTCCCCCCAGGCATCACATCACCCCACTGACTTTTCAGCAATTCCCTTCAGCAGATTCCCTCTTTCCTCTATCTTTCTCATCTCTACCCGTGGATGAACAAACAGACCTCTGGGCATCTACCCTCACTTCTGCACTAGATCAACTTGCTCCCCTCCGTCCTCTTTCTCCATCTCGTCCCTCATTACGCCATCCCTGGTTCCATCCTGGCCTCTACCTTCAGCAAACCTACCTCCGTCGTGCAGAAAGAGCATGGTGCAAGCACCCTAATTCAAACTCTCTAGCTACCTTTCGCAATCTCACGGATGCTCTACCGTACGATGATCACTGATGCAAAACGATCGTACTACTCTGACCGTATCTCTTCCTCTTCCAATTCATCACAACAACTATTCAGGATCCTCCGTTCTGTTACTAATCTGTCCACCCCCTCTATAACCTCCACCTCTCTCCTCAATGCGCCTGATTCCGATTGTCTGGCCTCTTTTTTTCTCTAGTAAAATTGAATCCCTTCGTGCTACCTTCCCAACCTGTCCCCCACCTCTGTTCCCCCCCTCCCCAATTGCTTTCCATTAATTTATCCCCCTCTCTCTCCCCTCCCCCTTCCAACGGGGTTTTCCCTCATGTCTGGCATACGTTCCGCCCAATCACTGCGACTGAGCTGTCCAAGTCCATTGCTACCTCTCATAAAACTACTTGCCCGCTCGACCCATTACCTTCATCCTGGCTGTCAGACCCCTCCCTCACTCTCCTTCCCTATATACTTCTTATTTTCAATAACAGCCTCTCCTCAGGTGTCATCCCTTCTACTTGGAAACACGCCCTCATTCGCCCTCTCCTTAAAAATTCATCTCTTGATCCTTCCATACCGGTTAATTGGCGTCCTGTGTCCAACCTTCCCTTCCTGTATAAGATTTTAGAAAAGCTTGTGTTTGCCCAACTCTCTGCTCATCTCGACTCTATCCTTTCCCTTCACCCACGCCAGTCCGGCTTTCGCACAGGCCATAGCACTGAGACCGTTCTCACTTCCCTTCTGAACGAAGTGCACCAGTCCCACGACCAGGGTGACCTTTCCCTCGTGGTGGCATTGGATCTATCTTCTGCTTTTGACATTGTGGATAATCGCACTCTCCTAGCCCATCTGGGTGATTTTGGGATTCACGGGTCTTTTCTTTCCTGGTTTCGTTCTTTTATCTCTTCTCGTACTTTCTCTGTAAAGACTAGCTCAAGCACCTCCCCTCCTCGGGCTCTCCTCTGTGGGGTCCCCCAGGGATCAGTTCTTGCCCCCCTTCTTTTTGACATCCTTCTCGCTCCTCTGGCACTCATTGTTCAACAGTCTGGTATTTTGGGTTATTTCTATGCTG
The DNA here is from genome assembly GCA_033557465.1 of Ichthyophis bannanicus. Taxonomy (NCBI): domain Eukaryota; kingdom Metazoa; phylum Chordata; class Amphibia; order Gymnophiona; family Ichthyophiidae; genus Ichthyophis; species Ichthyophis bannanicus. The sequence continues at coordinate 750,515,686 of CM066032.1, forward strand.
ACGACATTCTTCTTATTCATCACACCAGCTCTCTCTCACCAGATGTTTCTTCTCTCAACCTCTGTCTTGCTCGTGTTGCTACATGGTTAAGCAATAATTTCCTTCATGTTAACCCATCCAAATCAGCTTCACTCTGGCTTTCCTTTAGTACACCACCTCCCACTTGTTCCCCTCTCTTCCTTTCTACTCCTATTCCCCTGGTCTCTTCCCGCCGCTTTCTCGGAGTAACTCTTGACTCCTCTCTTTCACCACCATATCTCCTTGCTCATCCGCTGTTCCTTTTTCTTCCTGCGCCAGATTCGCACTGTTCTCTCCTTCCTCCCCTCCTCCTCTCTAACCTCACTAGTTATCTCACTCGTTCTCTCAACGTTGGACTACTGTAACGCCATCTTAGCAGGTCTCCCACAATATCAACTCCAGCGCCTCCAGCTGGTTCAAAATACAGCTGCACATCTGCTCACTCATTCCTCCACCCGAGACCACATCACCCCCCTCCTTTTCCGTTTGCACTGGCTTCCACTCAAATCTCGTTTCCTCTATAAAGTTCTCATTCTTACCCATAAAGCATTACACACTGGCTCCCCCCAATATCTAGCCGACCATCCGTTTGCAGCCTTCTCCCCATCTTCTTCGCTCAGCACATGGGAATTGCCTCTTCCTTCCCTCCCCTTCCTCAGCTCACCTGGAATCCAAACGTCATTCCGCTTTCTTTTTCTTGGCCCCTGCCCTCTGGAGCTCTCTCCCTCTTTCCCTCCATACCGAACCGTCTTATCTACGCTTCAAGACCTCACTCAAAACCCACCTCTTTCAGCAGGCATTTGACTTCCCGGATCCTTAAGGCATCCACATTTCACCAGCCCCCCACCGGGCCTCTCCTCTGCCCTCCTTCATTCTGCCTAACTGTCCTTTTCTGTCCCTTTCTGTCCCTCTCTATCCTGTCTAAATAATGGTGTTCCTTTCTTTTTCCACTCTCCAATTGATTTTACTGTACACTGCCCTGATGCATGTGCTTGGGCGGTATATCAAGCGATAAATAAAGATAAAGATCATGGCAACAAGCTGTCTACCTGACAGCTCAGAATACTATGGCCCCCATCGGCCCTTGCAGACCACTGCCCAGGCAGCACTAGAGGTCCCTCTGGCCCAGATCGTGGCTGCAGGGGCTTGGCTGGGCCAACGGCTTGGGGTGCATCGGGGCTGTGGCACGTGATCGCTAATGCCCCCAGGACTTATTCTACCATTGGGATGGAATATGCTGGATGTCCTGGGAGGTGCTGGAGAACGTACAATGGTCATTTCAGAATAGGCCCTGTATGTTCTGGAATTTGGCCACTCCCCTGCTCTGCCCCCTCCAACTCCTGTGCAGCACTCCCTGCACAAACGCTGTGTATGTGCAGGGAGTGCTTCTGCAAAATACGCTGGAACCGATGTGCTCCAGTTGGACATCCGGCCTGCACGTCTAATGGCGCTGTTTTCCAATCGGAATGCCCCAATAGTCTCTTAGATGCCAATTATATGTAACCTTTCATTCAATGCTAAATATTCTGCCAAGAGCAATGTGTCGTCTGATTTCTTGACTGCTTGTTGCTTCTTTATTGATAGTTTTATTTTTTATTTTTATTTTTTTTTATTTTTATACACATTTATATACCGCATCTTCCAAAGTTCAGTTGCGGTTTACAGTGAACAACAATTAACAAAGCAAGTTTGTTTTACAGAGAACGTCATAATACAGCAGAACATATGTACAGGGTAACATCATATAATAGACTAAACAATGCGAGATAATACAGAACAGCATAAACTATATACAAATATGTATATGTAAATAAATATACATGGAAGTGAGAAGACAAAATATGTGGGATCAAAAGATAGTTGATCCAAGTAGGTTAAAGTTGTTCACAATTTGAATTTCTTCTCCTTCAACGATGAACCTGTTGATTATGCCAGTTGTCATGATCTTTGTGTTCTTTACATTAAGGTGCAGGCCCATTTTGAGACTATGTTCTTTGAGTGTGAGAAGCAAATGTTTCAGATCATCTTCACTTTCAACCAGTAATGTGGTATCATCAGCATAGCGAAGGTTGTTGATGAGTCTTCCACCAATATTCACATCTCTATTGACTTCATACAATCCTGCTTCTCTGATGATTTGTTCTGCATATAAATTAAACAGGTAGGGGGAAAGTATGCAGCCTTGTCTTACACCTTTGCTTATTTTAAACCATTCTGTTTCTCCTTGTTCTGTTCGAACTGTTGCTTCTTGATCAATGTACAGATTGTGCAAGAAAACGATCAGGTGTTCTGGTATACCCATGCTTCTTAATGTGGCCCAGAGTTTCTCATGGTTTACATAGTCAAAAGCCTTGCTATAGTCGATAAAGCACAAATAGATATCCTTTTGGTATTCTTTAGTCTTTTCAAGGATCCATCTCACATCCTCAGTGATGTCTCTCGTTCCTCACCCTTTTCTGAACCCTGCTTGCACTTCAGGTAGTTCTTGTTCCAGGTATGGTTGTAGTCTCTTTTGTATAATCTTCAGTAGAATCTTGCTGGCATGTGTGATCAGAGCGATTGTGCGATAATTTCCACAGTCAGTTGGATCACCTTTCTTTAGTATTGGTATAAACACAGATCTTTTCCAGTCAGTTGGCCATGATGTTGTCTTCCATATTTCTTGGCAGAGCCTTGTAAGTACGGTAACAGCTGCATCAGATTGCTGTAATACTTCTATGGGAATGCTATCAATGCTTGCTGCTTTGTTCTTTCATAAGGCTTTCAATGCTGCTTCATCTTCTTCTTTCATCACCAATGGTTCCCGATCATAAGGTACAGGTTGAAACGACTGTTGGTCCACTTGATATTTATCATATAAAAACTCTGTATATTCCTTCCACCTTTTCTTGATCTTCTCAGCATCATTCAACATAGAACCTTGAGCATCTTGTAACATTCCAATTCGAGGCTGGAACGTTTTCTTTAACTCTCGTAGCTTTAGGAAAGCCGATCTTGTTCTTCCTCTAATAGTTTCTGCTTCTATTTCCTTGCATGTGTCATTGTAGTACTTTTCCTTGTCCTGTCTTGCTGCACGTTGGAAATCTCTGTTGAGTTCTGCAATTGTCTTTCTTTCTCCTCTGGCTTTAGCTTCTCTGCATTTCTGGGCAATTTTCAGAGTTTCTTCCGTCATCCATTTTGGCCGTTTTTGCTTTTTCACCTTTTGTAGAGACTTCTCACTTTCTTCCAACATAAACTTCTTGATGTCATTCCATAACTCTTCTGGAGCTCTGTCATTTGTATCTAAATCAGCAAATCAATTTTGCAGGCAGTCTTTAAATTCCAGTGGCATATTCTCAAGGTCATATTTTGCTGCATTCATGAGTGGTTTGCTCTTTTTCAACTTTAGCTTGAGTTTGCATACTAGTGGTTGATGATCTGTACCACAGTCGGCTCCAGGTTTTGTCTTTGTTGATGTTACAGAGCTTTTCCATCGTTGACTTCCACAGATGTAGTCAATTTGATTTTTATACAATCCATTGGGTGAAGTCCATGTGTACAGTCGCCACTTGTGCTGCTGAAAGAAGGTGTTTGAGATGAATAGATCGTTGCAGAATTCTATCAGTCTTTCTCCAGCTTCATTTCTGTTGCCAAGTCCATATTTTCCAACTACTTTGCCTTCTTGTTTGTTGCCAACGTTTGCGTTCCAGTCACCCATGACTATCAGGATATCCTGTTTGCATGTTCTGTCAATTTCAGCTTGTACTTGTTCATAGAACTCTTCAATTTCATTCTCTTCTGCAGCTGTTGTTGGGGCATATACTTGAATTATAGTTGTGTTGATAGGCATTCCTCGTAGACGAATAGAGATTAAGCGTTCGCTGACTGCATTGTATTTCATTACAGTTCTTGCAAGTTTCTTCTTTATTACAAATGCAACACCATTTCTTCTTTGTCTTTCATTTCCAGCATAGTAGACCATGTGATCATCTGATGCAGAGTGCCCGATGCCAGTCCATTTCAGTTCGCTGACACCCAACAGATCAAGTTGTACATATCCCATTTCATTCTTGACCACCTCCGACTTCCCTTGGTTCTGCTTCATATATTCCATGCTCCAATGTGTAAGACATCTTTACAGCTTCTGACTCTTATTTCATGCGCAGCTACATCAGCAGTCAGATGTCCCGAGGGCTTTGATCCAACCACATCATAAATGCTGGCTTTACTCTGAAGAGTCTTCAGATCCTCCCCAGTAGCTAGTTAAGTGCCTTCCGACCTGGGGGTCTCATCTTCTAGCAGTATAGCACAATTTGTTTTGTTGCAACTATTCATTGGGTTTTCATGGCAAGATACAAAAGTAGATTGACGGGCCTTTTCTCCGCGCAGTTTAAGTTTGGTGTTGTTGCCGTTGTCACAGAAATGTGATCTTCCGCCGTCAACACTATCCCATTCTGCTGCTGCCCAGATGGGTGGTTTGTCTTGGTCTGGCATCTCAGCTGAGACCTGTCCATTTTGGGAGACCCTGCCAGTAGTTAAACTACTGATAGTTTAGCCCTCAACATCACTGATGCACACAAGCCCTCTCAGCACGACAAGCTGCAAACCAAGTGAGGGGTGGAATAGAATAAGTCCACAAAAGTCCCAGGGGAAAGGGCCTCAGTATTTCCATTCTGTTAAATCTCAGTTTAAAATAGATAAAGCAGTGATATATTCATCATTGTGCCAGTGAAAAGGAACATGGAGACAGGGGCGGTTATTGGAAAATGGAAAACTATTGTCTGTTTTAGAGGCTCAGTGCAAAATGTGGACTTTTTTGAACACTGGAATTTAAGCGATTGCAACTTACCACTGTCTTAAAAAAGTGGAATAACTTTTGATGATTTAGCTGATGCTCCAGGATTATTCCAAATTGGTACCTTAGGTCATGCTAGATCAGCTTTTTATGAACAGTTAAGAGATGATTTCTCCTCAACTAATGGTGGGTTACAGAAAGTGTAGGAACAAAATATAGAAGCTGAAGTGGAATTTGGCCCTCTCTGTGAGTGTGACCCACTCCTTTTTAGGTCATTTGTCATTTCAGTCATACTGTGTGGTACACTAATGCAATGCAATGAGTGCCGTTGAATCAATGCTGACTCCAGGCAACCCAGCGTCTGGGTACAGCAATACACATGCAAATACTGCATATTGTACATCAACATTAGATAATACCCAAGCTAATGCCTTTTAGTATACAGACCGCTTAGCTTGCCCTTTGACTTGCTCTTCATCTTTACCCCTCCCATTACTGCAGCTAAAGATCCTCTGTGCTTATGCCAGGTTTCCTTAAACTCTGAAGCTGTTTAGACGCCACCACCACCCCTAACCAGGATCGCCAACTCCTGAGAAACATTTTAAATAATGGTATGAGAGTTTTTATTGTGCACTTCATTTTTTATTTACTGAGCTCCTGGGAGTTTTCTGTAGGAGTATCAACAGAGCAGATGAATATCACTCCCCTCTTACGTCCCTTGGAGGTAAAATCACTGCCAGGCTCTTTTTCAGGCTCCCGTGCTTATCTCTCTCCCTCTCTCCCTGCTTGCAGTGCTGCCCATGGTTAGCCTCTCCTTCCTCTTCATCAACCTGTCTCCAGCAATATCTGCTCTTATCAGAGGGAGCCGGCAGAAAGACACGGCCACATTTAGTATGGGTGTGCTAGGGCTTTCCCTCGCTATGCCCCTGGGCTCTGCGATGCAGTCCCTGATAGGATTCACACTATAAATGGCATTTAGAACTTCTATAGGAAGGTCAAGACCCATCGATTTAGGGATATTATGGGACTTATGTATAAGGGGGCTGATAACATGATAATGCCCTAGTGAGCCTCTGCCTTGGTAACCGTTTGCTACTGTTTGGCTTCTGTGTTATGGACTTATGTTCGAGCAGTTGTGTATGTTTATTGTTACCTGCTTTGATTCTAATTAATTAATAACTGTTGGTAAATAGGTGGGCAGTATGATCAGGTCCTTTTTGGGCAACCTTTATGGGTTGGTTGTTGGCAACTCTGCCTGGGAAGTTCTTCCATGAACCCTTTCAGTGAAGAAACACTCCCTTCTACGACTCCCAGGTCTTTCCACTTCAGCCTCGTATTTATTTTCTCTCCTAGCGTCATAGTATAAGTTAATATTGTGTCACTTCTCATCTTCAACTCCCCCGTACTTCTTCCTTGTCTTTTCTTCTTTAAGTTGCCATCTCTTCCCCCTTGTTTTTCTTGCCATTCATCCATTTTTCCCCTCTGTATCCCTTTCTCCAAATCTCTTTCTTCCTTTATCTCTGGCCCTCCCCTCGTTTTCTCTCTACAAATTACATGCCTTACAAATGGACTGTAATGAAATTGAAGAGCTTTTTTTTCCCATTCAGCCGCACCTCAGTGGAACAGAAAGCAGGGCATCGATTGTAACCAGATACTTAACTTACTCTGAAAATTGCTTTTCATAGCTAATGTGGCAATATTGGTACACAGAACAAGGAAATAAATGTGGATGTAAATAGAAAGAAATCAGGCATAACAGGGGTGTTGCAGAATGGGACTGAGATACATTGGTAGAGATGATTGTGTATCTGGATCTCGGTAGTAAATTAGTAGGGGATGCTGTTGGGCAGGGTTAAGGGCATTGGGAGAGCTGTATGTGTGTGTCTCAGTAGCAGGGGATGCTGCAGGGCAGAATGGAGGTGCACTGAGAGAGTTATATGTGTGTATCGTAATGTTGGAATAGCAGGGGACGCCGAGGGCAGCATTAAGATAATGTGTGTTTTCGAATCAGAGAGAGCGATGGAGTCTTCCCTGACACTCCATTAAATCCTAATGACTAATTCATTAACAAAGCAGTCGCAGATTCCAGAGTCAGTCAGCACAGATGTCTTCTATATTTTTTGGGGGGTGGGGGGAGGAGAAAATGGAGGGGAACTTGGTACATCCTTAAGAAATCAGATTTCCCACAAAAGGAGCAGACAAAAATCCCTATAATCTCAAGGGAAACAGGAGAAGCAGCATTGACAGCAGCAAAATATTCTAGAAATGTTTTCTGATCAGAAACCAGACTAAACATTAGCAGAATCCTGTAAGTACCCTTGTTGTCCTCTCTGTACATTGTAATTGTATTTTCTGTCATTATGGGGGCAGTTTTATAAAGCTTTTTCTGTGTGTAAATCCTCTTGACATGCAAAACAGGCTCTTATAAAATCATGCATGGGTATATACATGTAAAAGTAGTTGCATCACAAGACGTGTCTGCTATTACATGATGTACACATAGGTATAGCTTGGGTGGACTTTGTGAGATATATACTTGTATTTTATAAAACACAAATGTCCTCTGTCTCCAGGATATTTCAAAATTCGAACTTCTAATGGTCCATCATTGGGAAATAATATTTTGTGAAAATTTATGGAAGGAAAAAAGACCTCAGTCTGAGCATTTAGCCTTCATATCACTGGTCAATCTTTTTCTTATAAAATTCATTGCATGGACCATTAGAAGTTCCAATTTTGAAATATCCTGGAGACAGAGGACATTTGTGTTTTGTTGCTATTCATATCCTCTGAGGGTTTTCTGTATTGTATTGTGGTTTATATAGGAGACATATGTATACGTACCCATTTATGCCTTCTTCAGAACAGGTACAAATTCATTCAAGAGAATTTGTGCACCACTAGGGATTATTGTAGAGCTGTTCATAAAACCACATAGGCACCTATGTTGCCTTTATTAAATATAACAGCAATATAAGATCTCCTGCTAGTCACTTTATAGCAAACATTCATTCAATAAATAACATATTTAAAAGAAGGGGCCATGGAGAGTATTATCCCTGGCGCAGATAACCGTCAGAACCGTCAGATTTAGCGTGCCAAAGAGTGTATTGTTAGGCATGAAAAGAGACGTTCACTAATGTGTTGTGCAAAGTGGACAATATAAAGAATAATATGCCCCGCTAACGCTGCTGAAACAGCCAGGTGCAGATGCTGAACATTAACCCTGGAGATTTAATGCCACGACCATATCTGGCCACCACTATTGAATATCCGGGTTGGCTGCAGAAGCTGTAAGCTAGCCAATCAGCAGTGATATTCAGCCACTGCCCAATTAGCTTCTGCAACTAAAGTAAGGCCGGCACTTTCTGCGCCTTGCTTTAGCTGCATGTTGCTAACCGACCAGCGGCTCACTATTGCTTTCTCCCAGCTAGCAACGGATGCCGACCCGGAACACCCTTGACCCAACCCAATGCCAACAGGTTAGCATCAGGGCATGTAGCGGTGGCATCGGCGGATATTCAGCAGCACTAGCTGAATATCCAGCAGACTGCCACTTATATGGTTTGCAGGCCATAATACAACTTCCAACTAGCTCTGCGTAACATGTTAAATGCCTAAGACAATCTCATGGGGGGTTTTTTCTTTGTTAACTTATTTAATTTGATAACCTGCCTTACCAAAAAGGTTCAAGGCAAAGGGAAATACAAAGTAAGCATGCAATACAAAATCAATTCCCAATTCCACCTAGAAAAAAACAACCCAAACTGTGGTTACACGATACAAGGTTCCATATTAGGAACCACCACCCAGGAAAAAGATTTAGGCGTCATTGTGGATAGCATGTTAAAACCCTCGACCCAGTGTACAGCGGCAGCCAAGTGAGCAAATAGAATGCTAGGTATCATAAGGAAAGGAATGGAAAATAAAACAAAAGATATTATAATGCCTCTGTATCCTTCCATGATGAGACCGCACCTTGAATATTGTGTGCAATTCTGGTCGCCGTATCGTAAAAAGGATATAGTGTTATTAAAAAAGTTACAGAGAAGAGCCACCAAAATGGTAAAGGGGATGGAAGGATACCTCTATGAAGAGAGGCTAAAAAGGTTAGGGCTCTTCAACCTGGAAAAGAGATGGCTGAGGGGAGATATGATAGAAGTCTATAAATTAATGAACGGAGTGGAACGGGTAAACATAGATCGATTGTTCACGTTATCAGAATATAGAAAGACTAGGGGACATGCAATGAAGCTACAGGATAAACTATTTAAGACTAATAAAAGAAAATATTTTTTCACTCAACGAGTAATCAAACTCTGGAATTTGTTACCGGAGGATGTAGTAAAGGCTGTTAGTGTAGCTGGGTTTAAAAAAGGTTTGGACAAGTTCCTGGAGGAAAGGTCCATAAACCATTATTAAAAGGAACCCAGGATATCAATGCTTGACCCAATACAAGCATTGTGGAACCTGTGTCTTTTAGGGAAACTGCTAGGTACTTATGACCTAGATTGGCCACTGTTGGAAACAGGATACTGGGCTTGATGGACCTTGGTCTGACCCAGTATGGCATATCTTATGTTCTTATGTTCCACCTTGGAACCCTATGAACAATCCCTAGTCAAACCATCACTACTACTACTACTGAACATTTGTATAGCGCTACAAGGCGTATGTAGTGCTGCACACACACATGTAAAAGAAAGTCCCTGCTCGTCAGAACTTACAGTCTAATCGAGACAGACAACACAGTAGCTGTAGACATGGGATACAGCTAGGGGGAATGCTAAGGTAACACAAAGGAGATCCATTTATATTGTTTATGAAAAAAGATTTAACAAGTTAGGACTCTTTAACTTGGAAAAGAGATGATTGAGGATATGATGGAAGTTTATAAAATAATGAGTTGGGTGGACAGTTAAATAGGAGATAATGTTTAAACTTTCAAACACGAAAACAAGCAGATATTCTGTGAAACTAACAATTGGCATATTGAGAACAAATCATAGAAAATATTTTTTTCACCTAACGCAAAATGAAGTTCTGGAATCTGTTTCTGGAAGACATGGTCAAGGCATCTAACATAGCAGGATTCAAAAGAGGTTTAGATAAGTTCCTGGAGGAAAAGTCTATAAAAAAATTATTTATTAAGCAACGATTTTGCTAAGTCTACCTATCCTTGGAAATGAGCTATGAGGATATTCAAAGGCATTTAGATGGTTTGCAGTAAATGTAGATAAGTGGGATATTCAATGCACTAATATGGTTAGCATCGGGGCGTTCCATGGATGGCACTTGGGGATAACCATTCAGCGGCAATATATTCAGCCGTTGCCCAGTTATCCCTTGGCGAGAAAAGTTAGGACAGCCTTTAATGTGCCTAACATTCACTGTTAAAGCTAACCAGGCAGCGGCTGAATACCACCCACTGCCTGGCTAATTTCTTGCTTCGCTGGCTGACCCAGATATTCAGTGTCGCTGACCGGATATGGCCTCGGCATTGAATATCCAGGTTTAGTGTTCAGCAGAGGGGTTATGTGTTCGCCACTGCTGAATATCGGGTCCCTGCTTTTTAGTCATTTTAAAGTCTTCTTCCTCCCTCCTCTCTCCCTTTCTCATGCACCCTGTGGACTGTCCACTCTTCCTCCAACAAACTTATCTTCTTTCATGACCCCTTTATCTCTGATGCTCTGCATCTTCTTGCTCTCACTAAGGCTTGGCTTCTGCCTGAAGACTGCTTCAGTTGCTGTTCTCTGTCAGGGAGGCTACCTTTTCTCCTATACACCTCACCCAGCTGACAATGGCAGTGGTGTTGTGTTGCTACCATCTCCTTCCTGCTGGTTTCAACCCCTCTTTTCACCTCAGTCTCATTCCTTTTCTTCCTTTGAGGTCCACTCCATCTGCCTATTTACTCCACTACCTCTTTGAATGACTATTATTTATCGACCCCCTGACAAGTCCACATCTTCCTTTCTCACTGATTTTGACTCCTTGCTTTCCTTCTTTCTGACCCATCTTTTCCTTCCCTCATTATTGGGGATTTTAACATTCATGTTGATGAACCCTCTCACTCTTATTCCCTAAAGCTTTTTGCCGGATGTTGATTGGAACATCCTTGCTGTGATATCATCTAGAAGTAAGGAGATCCTACAGGGAGAACTATTCTGACAACTGGTAACAGAATCCACACATGAAGAGACCATACTGGATCTAATGCTTACCAATGGGGAAAGTGTTCCTGATGTTATAGTGGGAGATCATCTTGCATACAGTGATCACTAGATGATGTGATTCAGTATTAGCACTAGGGCTGATAAAGTCTGTTCAAAAGTGAGGATCCTAGACTTTAGGAAAACTAACTTTGCCAAGATGGGACAATACCTGAAGGAGTGCTTAGTAGGATGGGAACAGCTGGGTGGGTGTAGAAAAGCAAAGGGCAAAACCGAAAGGGGATATTTTAAGAACAACAAACCTTTTTGTTAGGAAAGTAAATAAATGTAAAAGGAAAAGGAGGCCATTATGGTTCTCAAAAGAAGTAACTGAAAAGGTGAAAAAGAAAGTGGCCTTCATACAATTCAAGAGATCACAGAAAGAGAAAGACCAGCATCAATATTTGGAAAAACAAAGAAACTAGGAAAGTAGTCAGGAAAGCAAAGATACAAATAGAATAAAAAATAGACAATGCAGTGAAATGGGGGGACGAGACATTTTTCAGATATGTTAATGAGATGAGGAAGTACAAAAGTGGTATGGTCAGGATCCAGGGTAAAGGGAAGGAATATGTAGAAGCTGATGAGGATAAAGCAGACGTACTTAACAGATATTTTTGTTTTGTGTTCCAAATGAGGGGCCAAGAGCAAGACCTTAGAAAACACCCATAAATAGGAACAGAAGTTAAGGGGATCTTGAACGATTTTCAGAAGACTGTTTGTGAGGAGCTAGCTAAACTAAAAGTAGACAAAGTGATGGGGCTAGAAGGGATACTTCTGAGAGTATTGAAGGAACTTGGGGTTCTAGCAGCTCCACTGTCTAACGCTTCTTTAGAGTCAGGAGTTGTCTCAGAGGTCTGGAGAAAGGTGAATGTAGTCCCTTTAAACAAAAGCGGACATAAACATGAGGTTGAAAACTGTTGACTGGTTAGTCTGACCTCTGTGGTGAGTAAATTAATGGAAATGCTGCTAAAACATAGCATAATGAAGTTTCTGGAGTCCAATGGACTGCAGGATCCAAGGCAGCATTGTTTTACTAGAGGCAGGTCTTGCCAGACAAATCTTTTTTTTGCCAACATTCTTTATTTATAAAGTTCTAGGAGAAAAAAAAAGCAACAATCATATACCAAGAAAAAACAACAGTATTTGTCTATGCTCACCACTTAGCTTCCACTAACAATTCACACTTAAACGTGATCACATCCACCCTCCCTCCCTCAATATAGACACTTAACAGTGACAAATAAACATACAATCAGAGATGTGCTTGTAGGCAACAGAGCAAGGGATAAAGCATTCACAGTACAGGCATTATCCTAATGCATGCTGAGTCTCAACAAGGGGCTTGGGGGTACCACTCTGCTGCGTCCAATACTTATATGGGGCCCAGACCTTGAGATATTCATCAGGTTGACCTTGGAGCGAGTGTGCGAGCTGGTCCATCAGCATAAGGTCATCACTACACATTTTCCAAAGTGGGGCAGTTGGACCGTCTGCCAATTTTCAGCAGCATGCTATCACCATACGGGCACTTAATAAAAGTAACTGAGTTAACTGCCTATATAGCAATCAAGGACGAAGTGAGGTACCTGGGCATCACCCTGGACAGATCTCTGAACCTATAATCTCACATTACTAAAACTTCAGCAGAAGCCTACCACCGATTGAGGATCATCAGAAAACTCAAACCAATCCTTGACCAAGACCACTTCCGCACAGTTTGCCAAGCAGTCATCACCTCACTGCTAGACTATGGAAACTCACTATACCAAGGCCTCCCCCAGCAGTCTATTCACCCATTCCAAATGGTGCAGAATACTGCAGCACGTATCATCACAGGCACTGCAAGATCTGAACACATCACCCCGTCCTGCGACAGCTGCACTGGTTCCCAATAATTGCAAGGGCAAAATTCAAATCAATCCTGAACATTTTCAAAATCTTCCACCACCGCTCTTCAGATGCGCTCCAGGACGTAATAACCAAGGATGTCAGTAACAGGCCTAGAAGAACCAACAATGACAACAGGATCACCTTACCCACAGGTTATCACAAGACTAAGCAAGTAACACCTAAGAGAGCTCCCTCACTACTGGCGCCTGAATTATGGAACTCCCTCCCCATGGACTTAAGGACCCTAAATGATACCAAGGACTTCCGCAAAGCTCTCAAGACCCATCTCTTCACCGAGGCCTATGAGCAACCACCTTAAGTTGCCAAGCACTAGTTACCACCCAAGTGGCCCACTAGCTACCTTTATCACTTAGCCCCAACCGCCCATCTCCATTTAGACCTATAAGTAGATTGCTTTTTACGTATGCGAATTGTATCTCCTCCTGTTGAATGTATGCCTCCCAATGTCTTGTTGACCACTTTGATTGAAGGATAAGGTGGTATACAAAACTGTCTAAATAAAATAAATAAATAGGCACAGGGGATGCCCAGGTCCACTCCCAGGAAGCCCAACAGACAACAGGTGGGGGTTGGCTTAATAGGACAGCCAATAATGTTACTAATCCCATGAAGTACTGAGATCCAGAAAGGTTTTGATCGCTTCAGTCAAGGGGGTGCACTCAGAAGAGTTCAGCGACACATAAAAGGTTCTAAATGCCTGAGCGATCCCTATGTATACCTCCCCAATCAATCTGCTTATACACTGTTTGCACAGCTACTAGGCTAGAACCAGCCCTTCCACCCTGTTTTAAAGAGTTGTGACGTGTAAACTGCAAGAGGAACTCAATGTGCTCCACTTCGATACTTTCAAGATGTTTTCTCACATCCATCAGTTGTTGATATACCTGCTTCCCCCCGAGCACTTATGCTCTTTCTGTAGCACACCCAACCGCTCGTGTAACAGGTGGAATTCCACTTCTTTCTGCTTCTTTTTTTTTACGATGCTAACTGCAGAAGCTGCCCCCGAATGTAAGCTTTACCTGCCTCTGAAAGTACCTGCACCAAGACCTCTCCCATGTCATTATGGCTGAGATTATGGCTGCCCACCACACCCGCATTTGCTCCTGTATCGTTAGCTCGCCATAAATTCGCCTTTCGCTTCTCCATCAACAGGCTTGTCCAGCCTCAGCCACATCAGCACATGATCACTACCTATGGGGATCATAATTTGACATTCCTCCACCCGAGATACATTAGTGTTGGAGCTACAGAACATATCCAGTCTTGAATATCCCAGTGTTTTGGCTAAACAGTGTGTGTAGTCTCTGTCTTTCGGGTTAAGAGCTCTCCATATGTCTACCCACCCCATAATCTGGAATGCTTTCGTAAAGATGCACTCTCTGGAAGTGGTCCCACCCGGGTTATTGGTACAAATCAGTCTAGCGTGCCCATGGCACAGTTAAAATCACCACCTACCCAAGTTGAGCCCTTGACCTTTAGTGCAAAGGTGGAGAATGCCTGTGGAAAACCTTCCCTTGGGTCCACTGGGGGTATATAAATTTAAAAGGGAGATTTCTTGTTACTTGATATGCCCCACCGCCCAGACCATCCTGCCTTAAGAACATAAGATATGCCATACTGGGTCAGACCAAGGTCCATCAAGCCCAGTATCCTGTTTCCAGTAGTGGCCAATCTAGGTCATACGTACCTAGCAGTTTCCCCAAAAGACACAGGTTCCACAATACTTGTATTGGGTCAAGCATTGATATCCTGGGTCCCTTCTTAATAATGGTTTATGGACCTTTCCTCCAGGAACTTGTCCAAACCTTTTTTAAACACAGCTACACTAACAGCCTTTACTACACTCTCCGGTAACAAATTCCAGAGTTTGATTACACGTTGAGTGAAAAAATATTTTCTTTTATTAGTCTTAAATAGTTTACCCTGTAGTTTCATTGCATGTCCCCTAGTTTTTCTATATTCTGATAACGTAAACAATCGATCTACGTTTACCCGTTCCACTCCATTCATTAATTTATAGAGTTTTATCATATCTCCCCTCGGCCATCTCTTTTCCAGGTTAAAGAGCCCTAACCTTTTTAGCCTTTCTTCATAGGGGTATCCTTCCATCCCCTTTACCATTTTAGTGGCTCTTCTCTGAATCTTTTCTAATAACGCTATATCCTTTTTAAAGATATGGCAACCAGAATTGCACACAATATTCAAGGTGCGGTCGCACCATGGAACAATACAGAGGCATTATAATATCCTTTGTTTTATTTTCCATTCATTTCCTTATCATACCTAGCATTCTATTTGCTCTCTTGGCCGCCGCTGCACACTGGGCGGAGGGTTTTAACATGTTATCCACAATGACACCTAAATCTTTTTCCTGGGTGGTGGTTCCTAATGTGGAACCTTGTGAGTCTCCTCTCGTTTCCTCCAATTCAAAGGGAATCCGCTTATTTATCAGGATGGCCACCCCACATTTCTTAGAGGTAAATGAGGAGTAGTAGACTTGTTCCCACTGCCCCTTTTTAGTTTCTCCATCTCTAAGGAGCTTAAGCGTACTTCTGCAGGAGAGCAATATTTATACGCTCTTTCTGTAAATATACCGACACACACTTGTGCTTAACTGGGTGATTTAACCCACCAGCATTTAGTGTAGCAATTTTAAGAGACATAAGGATAGTGAGGCATTGCAGCGATACTAAACAGACATATATAGCAATTAAATTTGTACACAGTGGTTTTCCCATCTACCCCCTTCTCCTCTCCCCTACCGAGTCTCGCATTCCCCTTCCTTCTCCCTCATCGTTCCCAGCATGCGACCCACCTCATACACCACATCTCACTTTCTTCTACCTCTCTTCCCAATACCCTAAGTCCCTGTCGCACCACTGTGTTTTTGTTTCATCCAACTCTCTCTCAAAGCCCCTCCTCCCCTCCCTCACACATTCCTTCTGACATACTCAACCACACATATATCCTCTTTTGTGTTTTCAACTAGTTATACCACAACCGCTGGCTTCAAATGATAGTCCCAGTCCTGGGCACTGCCTCCATGGACACCACCCTAGTCTTGCCAAAGTGCATATACAGTCTCATGATCTCTGGCCCCATTCCTAAGCTATTGGACTCGCACATTCGGGCACTTAGGGCACCCAAGTTACTTAGCGCCATCCGTACTTTATAAAGTTCAGTAGTAAGTTCACATGTTGAGGCAGTAAAGCTCCGTTCCCTCCCTAGTAAAGGAGGGGGACTTGAATCGCAAGCTTCTCAGTCCAATGTATTGACCACTATCCAAATCCAAAATGGTCTGTCTTTGACTGGGATCCCTGAACAATGGCTCCCCCAGGCTCCCAAAAGCAGTGCCAGCCCCTCATTCTCCTGCTCAAATCCTAGACATTAGTATTCCCTGTCCTTCAGCCCCTCCATCATTAACCATGGTCTCAGTAGCCTCTCCCTCCTTCCCCAAAGGGGTGTGCAGGGATAAATTCTCTGGTGTGCTGACATGGGATGCCGGTGACAAGGGCAGAGTACTCACTGCTGGGGATCTTCTCTAGGTATCAGATGCCCTTGTTTCTCTTCTGCTCCGCCTCTGTCAAGAATCTTTGTTCCTCCTCTGAAGAATGAAAGAAAAATCCACTTCCCCTGTCTAATCGCCATGAGTCATGCAGGAAACCAGATGGCAGCCTTAAGAAGGGAGTCTCTATAACGAAGCAAGGCATTCCTTCTCTGCGCTCACATCAGGGAAAACTGCAACAGCAGTTTTTATATAGTACCTTCCTAGACTTCCGAACTTCTAAAATTATATGTTCCTTCTCCCGAAATCTAAGTAACCGCACTATGAGCATGCACAGTCGTTGGTCATCTCTTGGCTTAGGCCTGGGTTCCCTGTGTGCCGTTCTATCCCATTTGCAGGCTCAGCAAGGCTGGTGGGGAAGCAGTCTTTTAGCAGTTGCTGCACAAACCTACGGACATCTGGAAGCTGCACTCCTTCCGGCAGGCCAAAGATTCTCAGGTTCTGGTGACAATCCCTATTTTCCCTATCTTCCACTTTGTCCTCGAGCCATCTCATGGCCTTACACAGTTTGTCCACTTCTTTGCAATGGGTAGTAGCTTGGTCCTCAACTTGCCCAACTTGCTCCTCTATCTCTGTCACCCACATAATAAGAGCATCAAACCTGTTGTCAAATCGGGGAGAGACCTCTGAGATAATCTCCTGCTTCGATGTGCAGTTCTCAGCCAAGAGATCAAGGAGACCCAAGGGCTTATCGCCTCCATCTCCCTGTGTCATGGAAATCTCGGCCTCCGCCATCTTAGATGCGGCTCTGGTCCCGGAAAGCAGAGGCTTCGCCGGTTTTTGATTGTTCATAATGCTGACTTGCGTTTCAATTTTTTCACCACGGGATCTCAACGCTTTGGGCATGCTGTGCTGCAGCTTTCAAGACTTCGGAAGCGCTGAATACCATGTTCTTAACATTTTAATAATTTGGGTGCCTGGAGCCACGCATCCAAGCTTCTTCTCACATAGAAACCAGAACCAGAACCTTACCAGACAAATCTAACTAATTTCTTTGACTGGGCGACCAGAGATCTGGACCAAGGGAGTACCCTAGATGTGGTGTACTTAGATTTCAGTAAAACCTTTGACACTGTTCCACACAGGCGACTTATAAATAAATTGAGCACCCTAGGAATGGATCCTAAAGTGACTGACTGGGTTAGAAATTGGTTGAGTGGGAGGCAACAAAGGATACAGGTAAATGGAGTTCCCTGTGAGGAGAAGGATGTTGCCAGTGGTGTGTCACAGGGATCTGTCCTTGGTCCGCTTCTTTTTAACATTTTTGTTAGTTATATTGAGGAAGGACTGTCAGATGAGGTTGACTGCAGATGATACCAAAATCTGCAATAGAGCAGATATACAGGAAGGAGTAGATAACATGAGGAAGGATCTAGCTAAGCTTGACGAATGTTCAAGAATTTGGCAGCTGAGATTTAATGCTAAAAAATTCAGGGTCATGCATTTGGGCTGCAAAAATCCAAGGGAGCAATATAGTATGGGGGTGAAGTATTTTAGTCCACAAAAGAAGAGCGGGACCTGGGTGTGATTGGTTCTGATGATCTTAAAGTGGCTAAACAGGTAGAAAAGTTGATGGAGAAGGATGCTTGTGTGCATAGGGAGAGGAATAACCAGCAGGAAGAAGGAGGTGATAGTGCTTCTGTATAAGTCTTTGGTGCGACCTCATTTAGAGTATTGTGTGCAATTCTGAAGACCGCACCTTCAAAAGGATATAAACAGGCTGGAGTCAGTACAGAGGGTGGCTACTAAAATGGTTAGTGGTCTTCGTTATAAAGCATATGAGGACAGACTTAAGGATCTTAATATGTACACCTTAGAAGAAAGGGGAGAAGTAAAGACCAGCACAGTATCTGAATTCAAGAAAGCATGGAACAAACACAGAAGAACTCCTAAGGGAAAAAGGGACTATAGAGGTTGGTTTGGAAGGACAAACTGGAAAGGCCATTTCTTCTTTTTCTGCCACCATGTTTCTATGTTAACTCATCATTCAACCTTCAACTGTGTTATACTGCCACTACTCACCAGCATGGTCAACTGCCTCAGCCTCGTCTTTTTGCCCTACTGCTTACCCTCAGACCTTGCCACCTCAGTTCTTTCCCTATCCAACCATTTAACCACCCCTTGCCACAACCTTGTCCTGTCTCCACCAAAACATTTAGAAATCTTCAGACTATTGACTCCTCAGCTCTCTTCACTGCTTTCTCATCTCCCCTGTCTTCAGCTATGCCTTCTATCACTAGGCGGAATAGGCATCTGCCTAGGGCAGCAGGCTTCAGTGGCAGCTCTACACCATCTCCCCCCTCTTCCATTACCCTTACTATCACTGTTGCCACCTCCATCACCCTGCCTCTGTGGGAGCAGCACCTGTGCCTAGCCCTGCCTCCCCCTCACACTGTCTGTTGTTACCCTGCCACCATCACCTTTTGTGTTTTCTCATCGGCGGCAGCACCAGCAGCAGCACAGCAGACCTGACCTCAAATTTTAAAAAAACACGATCTTTCCAACTCCACGCTTGCACACAGGTCTGGTCCCTCCCTCCCTCCCTCCTCTGATGTAGGCCACATGAGAGGAGGGAGGGACCAGACCAGCCATTCAAGTGTGGAATTGCAAAGACCCCCTTTTGAATGGCTGGTCTGGCCCCTCCCTCGTCTGATGTGAACGTACATCAGAGGAGGGATGGATCAGATCTGTATGCAAGTACGGAGTCAAAAGGCCTGCGGGTTTTTGTTTTTTTTTAATTTGAAGTCAGATCTGCTCCGCTGCTGCTGGCACCACCACTGATGAGAAAACACAAAAAGTAGTGGCATCAGGGCAAGAGCAGGCAGCCGGCTAGACATGGAGGTGTGGGTAAGATGAGGAGATGTGTGGGAGGTGTGCAATTATGGCTTGCTACGGCCCTGTGTAGGAGATCCAAATAACTGAGTTTCAACGACAGTAGCACAGCTCCAGAGAAGATCTTTAATCCTGTTAACAGAATCTGTGTGCATACATGCACGCATGCACTCAAAGCCTTCTGTATCCCACCCCTATGTCAGAGTGGGCGGGATGTGGCAAGCCTAGAGCACACACAAGCATATACAGTCAAACCTCGGTTTTCGTATGCCCCAGTTTTCGTTAGCTTCGGTTTTCGATGATTTTTTTTATTGCTATGTTGTCTCAGTTCTCGTACGTCCGCTCGGTTTTCGTACAATTTGAAATGGTCCGGTGACGTCATCGGGCTCCATGGCGGGGCTGTAGAAGAGCTCCATTACAAAGCCTGCCAAAAGAGGAATTTGTGCTTCCCTAGCAGCGATCGGGCAGCGGAGCAATGAAGGGGCCGCAGAAACCAACGGAGGATTCATAAATTGAAGATTGTGGCAGCGGAGAGGGGAACCGCGTGATAGTGCAGAACCACGTGATAGTGCAGATGAGAAGGCAACGGAGTGCTGGGGAGAGCGTCGGAGAACAAACGTGCATTACCAGGAGCCACGTAAGAGACCCGGCGGGGAGCGGGACTGCGTAGCAGACAGCCTTGTGAACAGGCGAAGTGAGTCGGGGGACTGCTGCGGCACAGACGTACATGAGCCATCTCGAGGAGTAGCGAGAGCAAGAACGTGGCAGGAAGATCGGAGGGGAAAAAAGGAGCAGTGAAACCCGAGTGGCATCCAGCAGCGAAGGGGAAGAAAGAGAAAGCTCATACCAGGAAGTAGCAGGAAACCACACTCGGCACAGAATAAGGTACTGTAGGTTAAGCAAAAATAATAAAAAAAAAAGAAGAAAGAAATATAAAAACATCTCGTACCAGTTAGCCAGCTCAAAGCCCTGTGGGATCCAGCTGAGCCTAAGGCCTTAAAGCAGCCACTACTCAAAGGAATACAACCTAACATACAAAGCAATAAGTCGGTGTGAAACGCTGGCTGTTTTCTGTATGCAAAATATAGTTATTCTCTATAAAATGTATTTTTTGTGAATATTTTTGGGTGTCTGGAACAGATTAATTGGATTTACATTATTTCTTATGGGAAATATTGCTTCAGTTTTCATACGTTTCGGTTTTAGTCAGACTTTTTCGAACGGATTAATCATGAAAACCGAGGTTTGACTGTACGAGTACTTGCACAGATGCTGAAAGGCCTGTTGCTATTAGCAGTGTTAAAGAACTTCCCTGCTGCTGTGCTAGCACAGTGCTGCCGCCCCCCCCCCCCCCCCCCGAGCCTGATTTTTATGGCCTCCTGCAGAGTTAGCGTAGTTGGGCAGCAGCATCAATGATATGGTGAAAGGAAGAGGGGGAAGATGCTAGACACCTTGGGGAGGGGGTAAATAGAGAGGAGACATGCTGGATATTTTGGGTGGGGGAAGGGAGGGAGAGAGATACTGGTGACTTGGGGGGGAAGCAGTAGGCACCTTAGGGGGGGAGGGTAGGGGAGGTGCTAGAGTCCTGGGTGAGGGCTGTGAAGGGGAAATGCCTGAATATGGATGTGAATGGGGTGAGGACAGCAGTGGGGCAGGGGCATTTGGCTGATGTTTTTCTAAGGTATCAGATAGCCGTGGGATGGCCCTACCTATAATGCTATACTCTCCTCTGCTCTGGATGTTCTCACTCCTCCCATTTTACAACCTGCGAGGCATACCATAGGTCAACTTTGGCTGACCTCTAAGATCTGCTGCCTATGTTCCTGTGCACACTTTGCTGAGCGTCTTTGGCTTAAATCCTGTACCCATGCTGACTTCCTACATTTCGAATGCATGCTAACCTCTTTCCAGTCTGCCATAGCACTCGCTGAACAACAGTACAAATACAGTTACAGTTTGATTTTATTTGATATGCCGCCTATAGCCATAGCAACTAGGTGGTTAACAAAGTAAATAACAATGAAGGAAAAACAAAGAAGAGTACAGGGGAAACTAAATGGGGATACACAAGAGTACAAAGGACGAGGAGAGGGATGGAGGGCTTAGGTTACAATACAGAGGCGAATGTGAAATAAATGAAAGACACAAAAAGGGAAGGTGGGGAGAGGGGGGATGAAGATAAACCATTGGCCAGTGCTGCTCCAGAGGAGACCAAGAAGAAGAAGGGGAAGGCGAGTACCAGGAGAACAAGGAATTAAGAAAACTCAGCTGAGAGAAAAGCTAGAGCAAAGAGGTGGGTTTTCAACTGGGACTTAAAGCAAGTGAAGGAGAGTTGGTTGGAGAGAACAGAGGGAAGAGAGTTCCATAGGTTGGGAGCCACAACCCGAAAGGTAGAGGAGTGTGCTGTAGATGAGCGGATACAGAAGAGGCTGGGAATATTGGGAAGATATTGAGAGACGGAATGAAGAGTGCAGTGGGGGATATATAGAGACAGGAGCTGCGACACAATGCATTAATATGAGAAGTTTATATTTGATACAGAAAGCAACCAGGAGCCAGCATGCCGTGATGAGGAGGGGAGTGACATGATCGAACTTACGGGCAACGTATTTATATTTGATGGCTGTATTCTGAACCAACCAAGGCGATGTAATTGGTAGTGAGGGAGATCGAAGAAAAGAGAATTGGCATAATCGAGGCGGGTGATGATTAGCGAGAGAATGAGCAGGGGAATGGAAGACTGATCAAGGAGCTTGCGGATAGAACAGATTTGACGTAAAATGAAGAAACAGTGTTGGACAATGGAAGAGGTGACGGGAAAAGGAGAGCTGAGAGTCAAAGGTCACACCAAGGATTTTAATCGTGTCCTGGAAGGGAAGCAAGGTACCATGGACAGAAGGAGGGATCAGAAGAGAGAAGGGAGCAGGGTTGGCAAAGAGTTTAAGCTCATGACCAGAGAGTCAGTCCACAATGATATTGAGATTAGGAGAGATCAGGGAAGTGATAGACCCAGAGTGGGTAGGGAACCAGAAAAGGAGCTGGATGTCATCAGCGTAGATGAAGAATGTGATGTCTAGAGACATAATCAGAAACAATAAGAGGCCAGGAAAATGCTGAAAAGAATAGGGCCCAGGATGGAATCTTGAGGAATACCACAGTGAAGGTGGTGAGCTGAGAGCAGAGAAGACCAAGAAACCCAATATGAGCGATCAAGCAAGTATGAATGGAACCAACCCAGGCAGAGCCCATGATATCAATCAAGGTCAAAGGCAGCAGTGAGATCAAGGGAGACAAGTAAGACTTAGGAATCCAATGCAGTGTGGACATAGTCAGTAATAGCCAGAAGAGAGTGTTCGGTAGACAGATGGGGACGAAAACCTGTTTGGGCCAAATAGAAACATAGAAACATGATAACAGAAAAAGACCACATGGCCTATCTAGTCTGTCCTTCCATATCAACAACTACAACAGTCCACTTTTTACCTTTAGAGATCCTCTGTGTTCGTCCCATGCTTTTTTGAATTCAGTCACTGTCCTCATCTCTACCACCTCCACTGGGAGACTATTCCATGGATCCACTACTCTTTCCGTAAAGAAATATTTCCGCATATCACTCCTGAATCTATCTCCCTTCACCTTCATCCCATGTCCCCTCTTAGCAGAACTTGCTTTCAATTGAAAGAGGCTCTCTCCCTGAACATTTATGCCACGGAGGTATTTAAACATCTCAATCATATCACCTCTGTCCCGCCTTTCCTCTAAGGTGTACATATTAAGATCCTTAAGTCAGTCCTCATATACTTTATAATGAAGCCCACTAATCATTTTAGTAGCCACCCTCTGCACCGACTCCATCCTGTTCACATCCTTTTGAAGGTGCGTTCTCCAGAATTGCACACTATACTCCAAATGAGGTCGCACCAAAGACTTATAAAAAGGCATCATCACCTCCTTTTTTCTGCTAGCCATTCCTCTCCGTATGCACCCAAGCATCCTTCTAGCTTTTGCCGTCGCCTTTTCTACCTGTTTAGCTACTTTAAGATCATCAGACAGAACCACGCCTAGGTCCCGCTCTTCTTTAGTGAACAAAAGTACTTCACCTCCTATACTGTATTGCTCCCTTGGATTGCTGCAGCCCAAATGCATGACCTTACATTTTTTAACATTAAATCCCAGCTGCCAAATTCTAGACCATTCTTCAAGCTTAGCTAGATTTATTTATTTATGTATATATTTCTATACCGCCCCTTCCAGCGATCAAGGGCGGTTTACAGGGAACATTTTAACAACTGTACACAGATGTATACATTTACATTGAACAATTAGATTTAACTATTTACAATGAACGGTTGAGTTTAACTGTTTACATTGAACAAAACTTCAACTTCAAGTTGTACTAATAATACAAATACAATAGATCCCTCCTCATGTTATCTACACCTTCCTGGGTGTCTACTCTATTGCAGATTTTGGTATCATCTGCAAAGAGGCAAACCTTACCCGACAGCCCTTCCGCTATATCACTAACAAAGATGTTAAAAAGAATCGGACCAAGGACAGATCCCTGGGGCACACCACTGGTAACATCCTTCTCCTCAGAGTGAGCTCCATTTACTTCTACTCTTTGTCGCCTTCCACCCAACCAATTTCTAACCCAAGCAAGAATTTTAGGGTCCATCCCTAGGGTGCTCAGTTTGTTTATAAGTCGCCTGTGAGGAACAGTGTCAAAGGCTTTACTGAAATCTAAATACACCACATCTAGAGCTCTCCCTCGGTCCAACTCCCTGGTCACCCAGTCAAAGAAATCAATCAGATTTGTCTGACAAGACCTGCCTCTGGTGAATCCATGCTGCCTCGGATCCTGTAATCCGCTGGACTCCAGAAACCTCACTATTTTCCCTTTCAGCAGCGTTTCCAATAATTTACTCACCACCGAAGTTAAACTAACCGGCCTGTAGTTTTCAACCACATCCTTACTTCCGCTTTTGTGTAAAGGCACCACATGAGCCTCTCTCCAGTCCTTTGGCACCACTCCCGAATCCAACGAAGCATTGAAAAGGTCAGTCAGTGGAGTTGCTAGAATGTCCCCAAGTTCCCTCAGTATTCTAGTGTGTATCCCATCCGGTCCCATCACTTTGTCTACTTTAAGTTGAGCTAGTTTCTCACGAACACAGTCTTCTGAAAATTGTTCAAGATGTCCCTCGCTTCTGTTCCTATTTGTGGGTGTTTTCTGAGGTCCTGCTCCTGGTTCTTCATCTGTGAACACAGAACAAAAATATTTGTTAAGCAATTCCGCTTTATCCTTATCAGCTTCTACATATTCCCCCCCTGCACCCTTGAGTCTGACAATACCACTTTTGCCCTTCCTCTTCTCACTAATATATCTGAAAAATGTCTTATCCCCCCATTTTATTGCATTGGCTATTTCCTCCTCCTTTTGAATCTTTGCCTTCTTGACTACTTTGCTAGCTTCTCTAAGTTTTTCCAAATACAGATGCCTGTCTTCCTCTCTCTGTGATCTTTTGTATTTCATGAAGGCCTCCCTCTTTTTCTTCACTTTTTCAGCTACTTCCTTCGAAAACCATAGCGGTTTCCTTTTCCTTTTGCCTTTATTTACCATTTTAACAAAAAGGTTGGTTGCCCTTAAAATACCCCCTTTCAGTTTTGCCCACTGTTTTTCTACATTCCCCAGCTGTTGCCATCCCACTAACGACTCCCTGAGGTATTGGCCCATCTTCGCAAAGTTAGTCTTCCTAAAGTCTAAGATCCTCACCTTGGAATGGATTCTAACAGCCCTAGTCCTAATACTGAACCACAGTATCTGGTGATCACTGGATGCAAAATGATCTCCCACTACAACATCAGAAACACTTTCACCATTGGTAAGCACCAAGTCCAGTATGGCCCCTTCACGTGTGGGGTCTGTTACCAATTGCCTGAATAGTTCTCCCTGTAGAGAATTCAGGATCTCCTTACTTCTAGATGATACTGCAGCAGGAATGTGCCAATCAACATCTGGCATATTGAAATCTCCTATCAGTAGCACTTCCCCTTTCCTAGCAATGCTGCGTATGTCTTCAATTAACTCTCTGTCCACCTCTTCCTCTTGTGAGGGAGGTCTGTATATCACACCAATGCAAATAGATTTCTCTTTCCCTCTTTCTAGTTTAACCCACAATGCCTCCTCTCTCCCTTTTATGCTCTGTAATTCCAAAGCTTTAATAGTAGTTTTTACATATAGTGCCACTCCTCCTCCCCTTCTTCCTACCCTGTCCTTTCTGAATAAAGTATAGCCAGGTATAGTTACATCCCAGTCATGGATTTCTGTGAACCATGTTTCTGTAACTGCCACTAAATCCAAGTCAGCCACTCTCACCAAAGCTTCAACATCAGGGATCTTATTTCCCATGCTACGGGCATTTATACACACTGCTTTCCATATGTTACCCCTGTTACCCATTTCCATAAAGGTATTTAATGTATCACCTACCTGGGGGCTTTCACTTACCTGGGGGCTTTCTTCACCCATCCCCAATGAATCTAGTTTAAAGCCCTCTTCAGTAGATTAGCCAGTCTACTACCGAAGATGCGTTGACCTTTCTTGGACAGATGGATGCCATCTCTGCTCTGCAACCCTTGGAACAGCATCCCATGGTCTAGGAAACCAAAACGCTCTCGATGACACCATCCATGCAGCCATGCATTCATCTCCAGGATGCGAGCCTCTCTGCCTTGGCCTTTACCCTCAACAGGGAGGATTGAAGAGAACACCACCTGTGCACCTAACTGCTTCACCCTCTGTCCCAGAGCCATGAAGTCACGTTTGATACGTTCCGAGGTATACCTGGCAGTATCATTTGTTCCAACATGGATTAGCAACGTTGGGTAATAGTCAGTGGGCTTGATGAGTCTCGGCAAACTCTCCGTAACATCTTGGATTTTGGCACCAGACAGACAGCATATCTCTCTGGACATCAAGTCTGGTCGGCAGATGGTCGCCTCAGTACCCCTCAGAAGAGAGTCTCCAACCACCACTACCCTTCGTTTCCTTCTGGTCACTGATTCTGCAACTTTGGGGTACTTAAACTCTGGTTCTTCCCTTTCCAGGGATGCTTTTACCTCCTCCACTTCCAGGGCTGCATAATGGTTCTTCAATTCAAGGGCTGGAGAAGTTGGATTGGTGATTTTGCAGGCCCTGGTGACTTGTGTCCAACCATCGACATTCATGTGCTGGAGAGCTTGGTTGCTGCAAGAAGCATCTCATCAATGTACTTCTCACTGTTTTGAATGCTCCTCAGCCTCGCCACCTCCTCTCTGAGTTCCTCTACTTGTTTCCTCAGAGCTTCAGCATGCAGGCACCCTGCACATGGAACTGGTCCTTCAACTGGCATTAGGACCTCTGTCTGGACCGAGGCAGAAGCTGTAACGGGGGCAACAGCTTTAGCAGTACGATTTTTCCCAGTCATTGTTCTGTTCGTGGAGCTTAGGTATCTGTTAAAGCAAAAGAGAGAAATCTACCAGGTACCAGCCGGTTTCCCAGCTGTCCTTTCAGAGAAAAAGCAGTTAAATCCCTTTAATTATATTCAAAATGTGCTGGTCCAATTCTCTGTGATTTGTTAAAGGGGGAGGTGCCCTATAAAGCAAGACTGCTCACTAGGGGTGGGTGGGAGTCGGGGTGGGTAGGGAGGGAACTAACACCTGATTAGGTGTTAGCAGTTTCCAAACCTGAGGAGGTTACTAGAGTTCAGCAACCTACTGTGCTCAAGGAAAGTTCCCCTAAAGCACCAAAAAGAAAAGTAACCTTGCTTTAAAAAATATACAGAAAACCCTTTTAAGAGCTCCCAGTCAGAGAGCTAGCAATGTAATATAATAAAAACAAACAAACAAACAAACCCTCAAATCCTTACTGTTTGTTGATCTGTAGAGCCCTGGTTAGGAAAGCCTCAACAGGGCAGGGCACTGGAGCCTTTTATGCAGGCCTCAGCTGCACTCAGGAAATCAGGCCCACTAACTCCTGATTAAGTGTTAGCAGTTTCTAAACCTGAGGAGGTTACTAGAGTTCATCAACCTACTGTGCTCAAGGAAAGTTCCCCTAAAGCACCAAAAAGAAAAGTAACCTTGCTTTAAAAATTATACAGAAAACCCTTTTAAGAGCTCCCAGTCAGAGAGCTAGCAATGTAATATAATAAAAACAAACAAACAAACCCTCAAATCCTTACTGTTTGTTGATCTGTAGAGCCCTGGTTAGAAAATGGAGGCTGTCGGAACAAAGGAGGAAATCCTGTAGGGGGAAAGGGGGAGCAGTGGGCCACAAAGGAATCTGGAGAGAAATTGAAGAGATTACAGTGTTGAGGAATCACCAGGGTGAGGAAGGACATCAAGTAGAAGGTTGGGTGAGGTAGAAGGAAACAAGGGAGTAATCTGTCCACAGGAGGAGGGATACTGTGAGCAAAGACAAGGGAGCAGAGGTGATCAGTAAGTCCAAGATCTGACCTGTGGTATGGTTAGGAATGTGGATGTTTTGCTGCAGTCCAGAGGAGAATAAGAAATCCTGAAAGTGGCTAGATCCAGTGTAAAGGAAACGTGAACATTAAAATCCCCCAGCAATAGCAAGAGAGAGGCGTCGAGTAGATAGGGAGAAATTAAATCATAAAGAGTCTGTAAGAATACCAGAGAAACAGAGGGAGGGAGGTAAACTAATGAGAAAGGAGGAGGAAGAATGTACCCTATACACCATACAGGCAAAAACCTCAAGGGTAGGGGAAACTCTCTGACAAACTCTCTTGCCTCTGATCTTCATTGTCTCTTTGCAACACTCAACTCTCTCCTCAAAGTGCCTCCACCCCTGATCCCTCCTTTGCTTTCTGCCCAAACTTTGGCTGACTTCCATGATAAGGTTCACAAGGTTAGTCTTTCCACAGGGCCACCTCCATCTCTCCTTCCCCCTCTTCATTCGCAAATTCTTCCTTAAACCTCTGCCACCCTTTCTTCCTGTTCTAAAATCACTGAGGAGGAAACTGCACATCTTCTCTCCTCCTCAAAATTCACTACCTGCTCCTCTGATCCCATTCCCACCATATATTAAGCTCTATTTCTCCCATTGTCATCCGTTCCCTCGGTCATTTCCTCAACATATCTCTTTCCACTGCAAGTGTTCTTGCAGAGTTCAAACATGCTGTGGTCACATCTGTCCTCAAAAAACATTTACTAGACCCTACCTGTCCTTCCAGCTATTGGTCCAGCTCCCTCCTCCCTTTCACATCTAAACTATTCAAATATGCGGTTCACCATCGCTGTTTTAACTTTCTTTCCTCTCAGCCATTCTGGATCCACTGCAATCTGGCTTTCGTCCTCTACATTCCACAAAAAAAGCCCTTGCTATAGTCTCTAGTGACCTGTTCCTGGCCAAATCCAAGGACCTTTAGTCAATTCTCATCTTTCTTGACCTATCTGCTGCTTTTGACACTGATCACTGCCTTCTCCTTGATACCCTGTTCTTGCTTGGATTTAGGGACTCTGTTCTTTCTTGGTTTTCTTCTTCTATCACACTTTTCGTGGATTTTCTTGCCGATTTTCCTCCACTGCTATCCTGCTTTCAGTCGGTGTACCTCAGGGCTTTGTCTGGGGAT
The DNA here is from genome assembly GCA_033557465.1 of Ichthyophis bannanicus. NCBI lineage: Eukaryota > Metazoa > Chordata > Amphibia > Gymnophiona > Ichthyophiidae > Ichthyophis > Ichthyophis bannanicus. The sequence goes on from CM066032.1 coordinate 750,544,627, forward strand.
CTCTTCTTTTCGCTCTCTAGTTACTTCTCATTTAGACTATTGCAACCTGCTCCAAGCTGGCCTTCTCCAGAGTTTTCTCTTTCCCTTTCAATCCATTCAAAACTCAGCGGCACAGCTAATCGTCAGCCAGTGTTGCTACCCTGACGTAACCCCTCAAGTCACTTCATTGGCTTCATATCTGTTTCCACATTCATTTCAAACTTCTTGTATAGATCTATAAGCACGTTCATTTTGTGGCTCCTCATTACCTCTCCTCTGTATATCTCTTCCTACACTCCTCCTCTGGAGCTCTGCTCATCAGGTAAATCACTTTTATCAGTGCCCTTTTCTTCCACTGCCAATTCCAGATTTTGTTCGTTCCATTTTGCAACACCATATGCCACGAACAGACTACCTGAGTCAGTATGTCAGGCTCGACTTCTGTTCAAATCCAGGATATAAACCTCACCTCTTCAAGGCTGTTTTTGGATCCTGATCCCTTTATTCTCCTATTTATCACCCATGTGTGTTACAACCATTTCCCCTTAGTTTTCCCCTAGTCCCCTGCTTGTTGTATTTGTCTTTTTATTTTGAATAGATTGTCAGCTCTATTGAGCAGGAACTGCCTCTTTCAGTGCTGTGTATGCCTTGTAGTGCTAGATAAATGGTCTTTTTGGTGTCTGTTGGTACCCGTGACCCAACTGGCCACAGTCAGAGATAGGATGCTGGGCTGATGAACCTTGGTCTGGCTCAGTACAACTTTTCTTCTGGCCTTAAAATAGTAGATTAGAATAATAATTATCTAAAAGTAAAAGCCTTGGGAAATAGTCTAGTTTTGACCTTCTTCTTAAAATCAATGTAATTCCTCTTCACAAAGAAGAACACACACATCCAAATGCACGTTGCCATATATATCAAAGTCAGATTTTCTCTAGGATTTTCAATAGGTCCTTTAGAGAGGATTGTAGTTTATGGCCATGCGTATAAAGAACAATTTTGCATGCTATTAGGCAGGTCCTTCATTATTTAGGGCCCAGAAAAACAAATAAAGAAGCTTAAACGGGACCCTAAAATAGGTAACCAGTGCAAAGATTGAAGCAAGGGACACCAAATCCAAAGGCTTTTGCTCGATCCTCATCCTTCTTGACCTTTCTGCTGCTTTTGACACTGTTGATCACCTTCAACCTGATCCCTGTCCTCGCTTGGATTTAGAGGTTCTGTCCCATCCTGGTTTTCTTCCTATCTCTCATACCGTACTTTTAGTGTATGTTCTGGTGATCCTCCTCTACTGCTATCCTGCTTTCAGGTGGTGGACCCCAGGGCTCTGTCTTGGGACTTCTTTTTTTTTCTACACTCAGTCCCTTGGTGCACTCATCTGTTCCCATGGTTTTCAGTACCATCTTTATGCTGATGGCTCCCATCTAAAATTGAACATAGCCAAAAATGAGTTCCTTATCTTTCCCCCTAAGCCAGTGGCAAAGGTTCTAGTGGGAGACTCCTAAGCAAAATTTTGCTGAGGGCCCCCCATGGTGCCCACAAGGCTGTACCTCCCTGTTCCTGCAGCAGTGGCAACAGCAGCAACACATCCCAGCTCTTTGATGCTGGCAACAACAGCACACACACTTCACCCCACCCCCTCTCTAGTGACGGTGGCAGCAGCAGCAGCAGAGGCCCTGCGCAGCAAACTTAGATTTGCTTGCCACTTGTGCCACCATTCCAGGCCTTGTGGTGTTCCTCCCAGGACAAAGTCTCTCGGTAAGGCTGCTATCATGAGACTTCTGCCATGAGCTAACAGCCAGGCCTGGAAAAGAAGCACCACGGCAAACAAATGGAACAATGGAAGTAAGTTTGCCATGTGGGCCCATTCCTGCCTGGACCCCCCCCCCCCCCCCTGCATTGCGGGGACTGCTTGAGTGGAATTTCCTCAGCTGCCCTAAGCCCTCCTCCCCCTTTCCTCATTTTTTCTATTTCTATGGATAATCTTCTACTCCTTCCTGTTTCCTCGACTCGCAACCTTGGATTCAACTTTGACTTCTCCCTCTCCTCCTCCCTAAACATCAAACAGATAGCTAAAACCTGTTGCCTCTTTCTCTATAACACTTGCAAAATTCATCCCTTAAGAACATAAGATATGCCATACTGGGTCAGACCAATGTCCATCAAGCCCAGTATTCTGTTTCCAACAGTGGCCAATCTAGGTCATAAGTACCTAGCAGTCTCCCCAAAGGTCACAAGTTCCTCAATGCTTGTATTGGGTCAAGCAGTGATATCCTGGGTCCATTTTAATAATGGTTTATGGACCTTTCCTCCAGGAACTTGTCCAAACCTTTTTTAAACCCAGCTACACTAACAGCTTTTACTAAATCCTCCGGTAACAAATTCCAGAGTTTGATTACACGTTGAGTGAAAAAATATTTTCTCTCATTAATCTTAAATAGGTTACCCTGTAGCATGTCCCCTAGTCTTTTTATATTCTGAACGCACTACTAAGACCCTTATCTATTCTCTAGTCACCTCCCATCTAGACTATTGCAACCTCCTTTTCACTGGTCTTCCTCTGAATTATCTCTCCCCACTTCAATCTGTTCAAAACTCAGCTGGATGGCTAATCTTCCGCCATTGTCGCTATGCTTATGTCACCCTTCTTCACTTCATTGGCTCCCTATCCATCTCCGTATCCAGTTCATACTTCTATTACTGACCAATAAGTGCCTTCATTCAGCTGCTCCTCACTACCCAGGGGCGGTTCTATCATTAGGCCAAGTGAGGCGGTGGCCTCAGGCGGCAACATTTTGGGGGCGGCAAAAATTGCCCCAAAAAGACCACCTCACTCGGCCTTCAAAATAAAATTAATAAAAACCTCCGGGGTAAGAAGCAGCTGCCACTGCTGCTCCATCAGCGGCAGCAGCAGCAGAATGAGGAGCCCGTGGCTGCTCACTCCTCCCCCTTAGAGAGCCTGCAGCGCCGGTTTCCCCTCCACCCTGGCTCAGTTTTGCAGAGCCATGGTGAAGGGAGAGTGTTTCCCTTCACCATGGCTCTGGGATTTCCTGTTCCCATCAGCTCCGTGGGCTCAGCTTTAACAGAGCTGCAGTTAAGGGAAACTCCCTTCGCCGCGGCTCTGCAAAACTGAGTTGGGGCAGAGGGGAAACTGGCACTGCAGGCTCTCCGAGGGGGAGGGGTGAGCGGCCGTGGGCACCTCATTTTGCTGCCGTCACCAATGGAGCAGCAGCAGCAGCTGCTTCTTACCCCGGAGGTTTTTATTAGTTTTTCAATTTCCCTGGGGGGGAGGGGGGCTAGGACTGGAACTGGAACTGGGTTGATGGGGGGGTGTAGAACTGGAAATGGGCTGATGGGGGGGTTAGGACTGGAAATGGGGGGTTTAAGACTGGAAATGGGCTGATGGGGGGTTACAACTGGAAATGGACTGATGGGGGAGTTAGAAATGTAAATGGGCTGATGGGGGGTTAGGACAGGAAATGGGGCTGATCAGGAGGGGGGTTAGGACTGGTAATGGGCTATCGGGGGAAGGCTAGGACTAGAAATGGACTTATGGGGGGTTAGGACTGGAAATGGACTGATGGGGGAGCTAGGACTGGCAATGGGCTATTGGGGGGTTAGGACTGGAAATGGGCTGATCGGGAGGGGGACTAGGACTGGTAATGGGTTATCAGGGGAGGGCTAGGACTGGAAATGGACTGATGGGGGTTTAGAACTGGAAATGGACTGATGGGAGGTTAGGACTGGTAATGGGCTATGAAGGGACTAGGACAGGAAATGGACTGATTGAGGTGCTACGACTGACAATGGACTTATTGGAGGGTTACGACTGGTAATGGGCAGATGGGGGGCTAGCACTGGAAATGAGTTAGGACTGGTAATGGGCTGATTGGGGGGCTAGGACTGGAGTGGGTTGATAAAAGGGATAGGACTAGAAATGGGCTGAGACAGGAAATGGGCTAATAGGGGAGGGGAGGAGAGTGCTGCTGGCCCTGGAAGAAAACTAGGGGCTAGGGTACAAATGGGCTGATGCGGGGGGATGGTAGAATAGGACTGCAAGGGAACGGATACTGAGAGGGTCTGCCAGGGGAAGGAGTGGGCAGGAAGGGAGATGACATGGGGGAAAGAGGGGGCTGGAAAGGAGCTGACACCTGGGATGTACTGAAGGGGGACTGGAAGGGAGCTGACACTTGGGGATGGGAGTGGTAGGTGGCTGGGTAATGGGGAGGAGGCTGGAAGGGAGCTGACATGCGAAAGGCACTGGAAGGGAGATGGACAGAGGGTAGGGTGGCTGGAAGGGAGCTGACTGGGGTGTGACACTGAGAGTGGACCTGAGCTGATACCTGGAATGGTATTTGGACTAGAAGGGGCTGGACAGTGGGGAAGGAGGGGGACTGGAAGGGAATGACACCAGTGGCAGTCGTGGGAATGCAAGGTGGTTGACATTGGAAGGTACGGGGAGGGGAGGACTGGAAAGGGGGCTGATACTGGGGAGGGTTACTGGAACTGGAAATGGGCTGATGGAAGGAAGTGAAGAAAACAAAAGAAGAAATAAGAAATGGCAGATGGACCATGGACCATAGATCACAGAAAGAGAGCTAAGAGAAGACAGGAAAGCAGAAGCCTCAGATCAGGACCAGCATGATCAGAGAATAAAATGGTCAGACAACAAAGGTAGAAAAAATAATTTTATTTAATTTTAGTGATTGGATTTTGTGCTATTTTTATATTTTACACAGTATTAGGGAACTGCATCTCTTATTTATCTAATGTTGCACTGCATGTGGACTCTGGTTTCTTGGGGTTTCAGTTTAAATTTTGTCTACATATTTTTATTTTTACTTTAGATTGTGGTTACTTATTCTGTACTTGGTGAAGATCGATGTGCGTGTGTGACTGAGGTCAGGTGTTCTGTTAACATGGAATTTGTATATAAAGATCTATACTATACTGTAGTAATTTGACTTGTTCAGCTTTTCAAATAGGTGCATGGATGTTCCAGGGCCCACTGTAGTATTTACAGTGACACTTTTTTGGATGGGCTCCTTATGTGAGTTTTAGAAGTTTGTGCTGATATGGTATGATATGGTAGGTTTGCTCTTTGCTGCAGGGTTTTTTATTAGTTCACAATATGCCTGGTACTGGAGAATAGTGGTTGTTGTTGTTGTTGTTAGTGAGATGATCAGAATTAGATTTTTTTTTTTAATATTGAGTTCTTTGGGTGAATGTCCTGGTTCTGCTCTGCACCTACTGTGGATGCAAAATATATGTTGAAAAAGAAAAAGCGAGAACCATAACGCAGTTTATAGCAAAATAAAAATTAGTTATAATTTAGTTTTATGAACTGTGCTGTTGGTTCTTGCTGTCTTCTAGTTCCTTGATGTGCAAACAGGACCGTACCTAGCCCTGTGCAAGCAGTGCAGCTGCACAGGGCACAAAGGCTTGGGGGGCACATTGTGACTGTCTGCTGTTGCCCTGTTGCCACTGGCAGGATAATAGCAGGCAGCCAAAATGTGCCCCTAAGCCTTTTTGCAGCACTTTAAGAAGGTCTGGTCCCTCCCACTGTTCCCTCTAAGCTGTGCGCGTGTGCGCGCGCACACATCTCGCCGAGCAAGCGCACATACTTTACAACAGAGCGCACAAAAATTATGGTTCTGATTCTGATAGAAAACAACACAGACGTCTTAAAATTTAAAAGTTGTTGTGTATTTACGGTTTTCACAAGTTCTACAATATTTTCTAGTGCAATCAATGTGGTGTACATACTGTATTCTGATGGGTAGTCAAATTTTAAAGTATTTAACTCCAAGTGTCGTTATGTGGCCACAAAAATTTAACCTTCCTTCAAAAGCTGCACGGCTTATATTTTATGCGCACACAGCCTACAGAAAATTAGAGGGAACATTGGTCCCTCCCTCCTCCAACGCGATGTCAGAGCAGGGAGGGACAGATCTGCTCAAAGTGCCGGCGCCTTTCAGATCGGGGGCATGCCCCCCTCCTCCTCCCCATACCTCCATCCAGCGCTGCCTGCTCTTTCCCTGCTGCTGGCACCGCCGTGAAAAAAACAGAGGGCGGCAGCAGCAGGGAAAGAGCAGGCAGTGCTGGATGGAGGTATGGGGGGAGAGGGGGGCGTGCATCCAAGCTGCAAGTCGCATAGGGTGCGATTTCAGTTCGATACTGATTAGATTGTAAGCTCCGATGAGCAGGGATTGTCTCTTACATGTCTGTGCAGCGCTGCGTACGACTGGTAGTGCTATACAAATGCTCAATAGTAGTAGTAGATACGGCCCTGTGTGCAAACATCTTGCATTTCCTCCATATAATCTAATCGGCTTTTTGGTTTGGTTCAGTCTCTGATTGGATTTCTGAAAAGCCCCGCCCCCTCTAAGGTGTGGAGGGGGGGCGCCATCTCATTCTTCGCCTCAGGCAGCAGATTGCCTTGAGCCGCCTCTGTCGCTACCTTTCCTCTTTATCTCTCCCTATACCCCTCCTCAGGATCTCCACTCTTCTGGCAGATCCCTTTAATCTGTGCCCTTATCTTCCACTGCAAATTCCAGACTTTGATTTTTCTACCTTGCTGCTCCTTATGCCTGCAACAAACTCCTTGAGCTCTCTTTAAATGTTATCATAGTGGTGCCCGCAATGCAATTGTAAGCAGGAAAGAATCAGCTGTGTGAGATGAGCGGAGGCAACCAGTCAGCTCTCTTTAAATGTCAACATAGTGGGGTGCACCTGCGTCTGACGGGCCCACACCTGAGGGCCTTGCCAGAGGGCCCTTTGGCATGGCCCTTAGGCATGGACAAGGACTGAAATGCCTGGTACTAACCCTACATTCTAATTCTCTGCCAAGGACGGTCCCAAGCCCAACTGAAAAAGGAGAAGAGTGGTCACCCTGCCACGGTGGCCAGAACTGGGAATCCAGGGAAATTAGGCAAGAAACCGCCTGGAAATTCAAATAAACTCATTCGCTTATGCAACCGCATCCAGGGAAACTGATGTGCCAGCATTGGGAACACAGGGTGCTGGTGAGAAGAGGGCTACTGGTCTAAGAATCAAATTTATGACATCAAAACAGGAAATTTGCATCACCACATTGAATGTGTGAAGAGGACACCACGTTGGACAAAAGGAAATCATCGCCATGGAATTGTTGAAGTGCAAAATTTTGATCGCCAAAGTATTCTAACTATGTCTCATTGGATCTGGAACACTGACCATTCAACTGCCAATGATCAATGAAACAATGATGCTATTCTACTCTGATGGCAGATGGGCTGCCAGAAGTGTAATTGCCTTCCAACCAATATCGGATCATCTGGCAGTTCTTACCATCGATGGCACAGTTAAGACCCATTTTCTGTCCATCTATACTCCAACCGAGACCAGCCCGGATGTAGCCAAGAATGACTTCTACAACCAGCTTCAACACACGCTGGATTCAATCCCACAGACAGAGTTGATCATTCTGGCAGGAGATTTCAATGCTCATACTGGTGCGGACAGGACCGGATGGGAAGAAATGCTGGGTAGTTTTGGGCATGGCGTGATCAATGACAATGGACTGTGCCTGCTGTCCTTCGCTGCATCAAACAACCTGGTAGTGGGAAACAGTCACTTTTAGCACCCTCGCAAGCACCAGCTTACATGGCGCAACCCATCTGGTGAAGACTTGACCGTCCTGGACTATATCTTGATCAGCTCTCAATTCCAATCATCGCTCAAAGATGTACATGCAATGAGGGGGCCCAAGTGTGGATCCGATCACTACCTCATCTGTGCTAAGGTACAGCTGCGATTACAACAGGTAAAATGCAAGGCACCTCTACCAGCCAAACTGAACTGGGCTTGTCTGAGGGATCCAGCACTCAGACAAGAATTCCAAATCATTCTATTCAACAAATTTGTAGCACTCGAACCATCAGATGATGTTGATGCAGAAGAAAAACAGATATCGGAGTCCATCCTGGAATGTGCCACCCCTCTGTGCCCACCCATCTGTCATCAGACAAAGCCATGGATTTCAGATGAGTGCCTGGATCTGGTGGATAAACAGAAACAAATCAAACACATTGACTTTGAGCAGCTTCGGCAACTGAACAAAAAGATCAGACAGAAGATGAAGGCGGAACGAGAAGCCTACTGGAATGGTGTCAGAGCCAAACTGGAAGAAGCAACATTTATTTATTTATTTATTTAACCAGTTTTGTATACCACCTTATCCTTCAATCAAAGTGGTTGACAAGACAACAAAGGACGTACATGTTGAGGGCATGGGAAGATCAAATACAATACATTACAATATAAATACAGTACAAACAGTAAATTATAATATTATCTCATAGTGAAATTGGATATACAAGTTGATCAATTTAAGTTATTTGACCAAATGATTCTATGAATAAATAAGTCTTTAAAGATATGCGAAAGTCTTTGATGTCTTCCTGAGCTCTTAATTCTTCAGGAATAGAATTCCATACCTCTGGTGTCATGAAGGAAAATGCTCTTTTAGAGGTCATCTGTTTTGATCTATTGAAGTTTAAAGGTGTACTAAGTTTATTGAAGTTATGAGATCATCTAAATCTTAGGCTCTTGTCTTTGGATATTATATGCTGTAGAATATCTGCTGAAGATTGGTGAAAGATTATGAAAATAATCATTAGGTTTTTGTATTTTGCTCTTGCAATAATTGGAAGGAAATGTAACTGTTTAACCCTTTGAAGGCCTACTTTAGAATTTTAATCCACATTCAGCAGCCGGGTTAATTTTTGCATATTTCAGGAAAATTGTACCCATCGTATTCAATATGTTCTAATAGTGATTTTCCTTCTGCTATGGTCATGTATTATATACCATTTGATAAGAATATGTAGTCAGAAGTTTGGATCCCGAGAGTTTTGGGCTTGGCCTGGAAAGGGTTAAGGACAGGAGTTATGTGATCAAATTTTGCAGAGCCAGTAATTATACGTGCAGTAGTGTTTTGAACTAATTGGAGAGGATGGTGTTTTTAGGAAGACCTTGATACAAGACATTTCCAAAATCAAGTAGGGGTTTTATGACAGCTTGACATACCATGCGAAAGTGATTTGTATTTAATATTGATTTTAGTCTTCTTATAATCTTTAAGCAATGGTATGCTTTAGCTGCAATTTTGTTTATATGAGATTTTAAGTTTAAATATTTATCTAAGGTTATACCTAAATATCTTACTTCATCTTTAATTTTTATTTTTTTATTTAATAGGTTAATTTCACTTGGTAGTTTTAAGGACTGACAATTCGATATGAACAATGCTTCTGTTTTGTCAGAATTTATTTTTAAATTGTTGTTATTGAGCCAATTATTCATATCATTCAAACAGCTATTAATTTTTGTTGTATCAAAAGTATTTTGATCAATTGAAGTATAAATCATAATTTCATCAGCGTATAAATGATAATCCATTTCATGATGTTTAATAATTTGACATATGGGTTGAATATAGATATTAAAGAGGATAAATGATAAAGCAGAACCTTGTGGAATACCTTGTACAATCGTGAATTGTGAGGATTTTTTTGTCCCCATTTTTTACTAGTTGTGAACGATTGGTTAAGTAAGAAGCGAACCATTTTATTGTATTGTTGGATAAACCAATATTTCGTAGACGTTGCAGCATTATTGAATGAGACACAGTATCAAATGCTGCTGAGACATCGATGAAGATTAATAGAAATAATTTGTTTTTGTCAAGACCTGTTATAAGATTATTAAAGAGAGAAATCAGTAGCGTTTCCACATTGTGATTTGGTTTAAAGCCATGCTGATGTATATCCAGTGGGGCATGTAAGTCAATGTGATCTTGCAGTTGTTTTTGTATTACTTTTTCTATAATTTTTGAAATAAAAGGTAAACTTGAAATAGGACGGTATGACTTGTGGTCAGTGATGTCTAGTGATTTACCTTTATAGATTGGTCGAATTATAACTTTCTTTAGTATAGATGGTAAGTGTCCTTGTTTGAAAGAGTTGTTGATGATATTTACAATGTGAAAACTAATTAGATTTTTCGTACTTTTAATCCATTCCACTGGACATGAGTCAGCTGGGGAAGTTGTTGTATTAATTGTGCTGATTATATTTTCAATTTGTTTTGAATTTGGTATAGAAAAATCCTTCCAGGCTTTTGTGAATTTGATGCAAGGTTTCATCCAAAATTGGTGGTCTTGTGATGTAGGTAAGTTGTTTGGCGAAAGTGAATGTTTGTTTATCAGGTAGTTCGCAAATAGTTGGGGATCTATTTGATAGTCACTATATGAAGTGTTCACTTTTGTGAGTTGTTGAACAATGTTAAAGAGCTCCCTTGGTTTATTAGCTGCTTTCATTATTAGATTTGTATGGTATTGTTGTTTACGATCATTTATTAGTTTATTGTATTCTATTTGTTTAACATTAAATAGAAATTTTATATCTTGAGATTTAGTTAATCTCCATTTACGCTCAAGTTTTCTTAAAATGCGTTTTGTCTCTCTGATTTCATTTGAATACCATGGTGCATTTTTCGTCCTGCGCGTTTGTACTTTATTATTTTTCAGGGCTATAGCAGCATTTGAAATGATGTTGTTCCAATTTTCTATGGCTTTATCCAATTCGGTGTAGTTTTGTTGCAACTGTGGAATAATTTCTTTAAGAAAATCTTTATGGAAAGCTTTACATTTTCTAGTTTTGTAATCACTTGTTAAGTTGTTGGATGAAGTTTGAAGATACAAGGAAAATGAAATTAGATAATGATCAGACCAAGGTACTGGAGTAGCTTTTGGGACTGTAATTTGATTTTGTCAAATTAGTTGCTCTGAGCAAAAGATCAAATCTGGAGTGGTTCCATGTTGGTGAGTAGGCTGGTTAATTATCTGTTGATAACCTAACGATTTTACTGTATTTATGAAAGTTCTGGACTCATTAGAAGGTGATGATGATAGATTGTAATCACCTAGTGCAATTAGTGGTTTAATTTGAGAGCTATATGTGCACATTAATTCCAAAATTGTTGAAAGGTGATCCTTTGCAGCATTAGGTGGTCATGGCATTAGGTGGTCTATATGTGAGGCAAACAAACATCCAGGCATGAGTACCGGACTCTGTATCAGACCATAGGAGACTGAGTGGCAAAACCAAGTCAACCAATGACGACATCAAGAAAGCAGATGGCACCTTCGCGAGCTTCCCTGGTGAATACCTGCAATGGTGGAAAGAATTCTGCCAACAGCTATACATCCACGATCCGCCCCAGGGACCACCACCAGAACCACCACCCATCGACCTGCCAGAGAATTCATTCCTCGATGGTGAGCCACCAATCGATGAAGTGAAGTGTACAATAACATCATTGAAGAATGGAAAGACGCTTGGAGTGGACCAAGTCACTGCCAAAATGATCAAAGCTGGGGGAGACATCCTGCTGCAACGGCTTCACGTCCTTCTAACACTCATCTGGCGCATGGAACAAGTTCCATCACTATGGAAGAAAGCCATCATCGTGCCAATCCTAAAGAAAAGCGATAACCAGGAATGTAAGAACTGCCACAGCATCAGCCTCCTTTTAATTATTCAACAAACAAGAGAAACACATCTAGACAAAACTATTTTTGTTGGAACTCACACCTTGAAGGAACTTCCTTCTCGTAGTGTATTGTTCCATTTTTATCTTTAATTCAAAATAGGGACGCAATCCTAACAAGGGTTGCGTCCCTATTTTGAATTAAAGATAAAAATGGAACAATACACTACGAGAAGGAAGTTCCTTCAAGGTGTGAGTTCCAAAAAAATAGTTTTGTCTAGATGTGTTTCTCTTGTTTGTTGGGTATTTATGTGGGAAACATAAGGGGTGATTGCTTATGAATAGTCCTTTTAATTATTGGCAATGTGATCATGAAGATCATACAATCAAGGCTGCAGGAACATCGTGAACAGACCAGCTGAGAAGAGCAAGCAGGATTTAGGCCGTATCTGGGCTGCACCGATCAAATATTCATCAACTGATGGAAGAAAGGATCAGGTGTGGAAAGCGATCCATTATTGTCTTCATTTGACTGTGTTCACTGACCCGCCCTCTGGAGGGCACTAGAGAATGAACATGTGCCACTGAAGATCATCCAACTTCTCCGAGCATCATACAATGGCTCAACCAGCAGCGTACAGATCCAAAATGAGCTATCCAAGGAATTTCCTATCCAAACTGGAGTCCACCAGGGAGATGTCACCTCACCCCTGCTTTTCAATATTCTGATTGATGCAATAATGAGGAAAACATTCAAGGACAGATGCGGGGTCCAGTACGGTGTGAACAACTTCCTAGCTGACTTGATGTTCGCACACATTGCTATATTTGCTGACATAGATGCAGAGGCCACCAACATCCTTTTTGATATCACTCGCATCACCCAGTCTTACGGCCTAAGAATTAATGAGGACAAAACCACAGTAATGACCACGGATGGATCACAGGCCGTTGTTCACCTCAATGGAATTCAAATTGAGCAGGTCCAAGAATTCAAATACCTGGGGTCGCTGGTACAGGAGATGAAGGTGACATCCACCACTGAAGTCCTCAGCAGGATTGGCCAAGCAACAGTAGCATTCGCCTCACTCAAATGGTGCCTCTGGAAGAAAGCTAATATCTCCACCAAGACCATAATTTGACTCTTCTGATCACTGATCCTGCCAATTCTCCTGTACATATCAGAAACATGGACTCTGCTCAAACCTGACTTGAACAAACTCAAAGTCTTTCAAATGTGATGCCTGAGATAGATTTTGGGTGTCTCTCTTCATGATTGCCATTGAAACAAGACAATTTGGACAAGGTGCAACCATCAATCCTCAGTCGAAGAACAAATCCATAAAACGCAGACTGTTCTGGTTTGGCTACGTATGCAGAATGAACACCAGTCAACTGCCATACAAATTCCTCTGGTGAGAGTGATCTGTCCACTGGAGGGTTCAACAAGCAGCACCAAACAAAATGTGGCTCAAACACATCGAGGAAAACCTAAGGAACCAACGACTGACCATCAATGAGGCTAGAAATGTTGCAACTGATTGCCAAGGTTGGAAGCGTATTGTGAGCGACACACAGAATCCAGTGGCACCTACAGCAGTGTATTGGCTGAGAGGATGGCATCTCTCCAAATGCCAGCTAGGGATTAAAAAAGAAGAAGAAGAAGAATCATTGTGTCAGGCTCCATCTGTGGCCCTGTTCAGATCCAGGCTAAAATCTCACTGCTTTGAGATTGCTTTTGGATCCTGATCACATCCTATGTGTTTCCTTATCATTTCTCTTCATACACCCTAATCCACAGTTGCGTTGTCATAAGAACATAAGAAATGCCATACTGGGTAAGACCAAAGTCCATCAAGCCAAGTATCCTGTTTCCAATAGTGGCCAATCCAGGTCACAGGTACCTGTCAGGTGCTATGCGTTCTTAGGAGCAGGGAGTGTCTCTTACATGTCTCTGTACTGTATTGCGTATGCCTTGTAGCGCTATATAAATGAGAAGTAATAGTAGTAGTAATAATACGTCATAAAGATCATTTTTTTATTTGTGAAGTAGCAGATAGGCTGCTGTACTTTGTAATAGCTGTAGCTACTGGAACTAACCTTTTGGTAGCCTGCAATATAAACTATTACATCAGTTCATATTAAGGCACATTTTAGAAAGGCCATGTACATACTGTATGTTGTTGCTGCAATGTCCAAGTGAAAATGCCTCAATGTCTATGTCAATTTAAAGGTAAGGGTGGTTTTTCGAATGCAAGCTGAAGGGCAAGATGGCTGACACGCGTTAGACGCTGCTGGCTGGGTTGGTGTTTTATTTCCTTTTCTTCTACAATGCCGCATAAGAGGAAATCTAAAAGCTGGTTGTTACCTACGGCAATGCCGGCGGTCTCCAGGGGTCCTCTTGACATGTTTGTGAAGCCCGCTGGTGTGGGCAATGCTTCAGAGCTATCAGGCTTTTAGGGGGCTTCAGGAGCGGAAGGAGGCTTGCTGTGCCCCTCCGAGCTGCAGGTATCACTTAGCCCAGAGGTGCAGAGCCTCCGATTCAGCCTGCAATACTCGCATCTAGAATAGAGGGAATGGAGCACCGAGATCTTGGGAGAACCGCGCTGTCTGAGTCATCACTTCCCATCATGCTGAGTAACCTGCGGCTGCAGTGTCTGGGGCTGCGGAGCTTGCAGCTGTTCTGGACAGCCCTACTGGAAGCGGAGGAAGTTTATATGTTGAAGCTGTCGCCAGCTCCGGTGCTTCTTCTCCTACCTCTACCGAGACTATTTCTGTCTTGCCTGTACAGTCTGTTCTTCAACATCTGGCAGCAGTTACCTTGGATTCCCTCTGGGATGGTCTCCAGGCCTTGGAACGTTCCTTTTTGTCTCAATTTGGAGTTCTTCAAAGTGCTTCTGCTCTTGTGCTTCAGTTTGTTGACCATCAAAAGAAGGAGGTAGCACTATTTCAACTAAGGTGGCCCAGTTGGAGGAAAAGGTGGAGGGCGTATCAACCATGTCAGGTACTGTTTCTTGTGATTTAATAGCTATCCATGGGAAGATTGAGATGCTGGAAAATTCTGTTCATAAAAGGAATTTGCGTTTGTTGAATTTTCCTCGAGTGCCTACTGTGTCCCCAAAGGAGTTGTTTAACTCATACGCTACTTCTATATTGAAGCTTCCTGCTGAATCTGTCCCTCCTTTGGCACGAATTTATTATCTGCCTACTGCCAAGCGCAAGACCCATGGTGCCTCTTCACCTGCTCATTCACCACTGATGGACTCTTTGGAGCTAACCGGGTTCTTGGAAACCACAGATCCTGGGTTTATCCCACAGGCTACTCTCCTCCTTACTGTGGCCTTGTAGTCAGATCAGGATTTACTTTTGAGACTTTATTTCAGTGCAAGGAAATGAGACCTTTATGAGGGGTACAATAGGGATGTTTCCGGATGTCTCTAAACCTACTCAGAAACGTAGGCAGCAATTTCTTTTGTTACGACCTCGGGTTCTACAGCTTGGGGGTTTGTTTTTCCTACGTTATCCATGTAGATGTTTAATTAAATATCAGGGAATTAGTTACACCTTTTTTGAGCCAGCACATTTAACTCAATTTGTCGCTAGTAAGAATGTTCCTCTGTCTAGCATTTGAGCTGTCTCTATCCCCTCCTTTGGTTTAGGGGGCGAGCGGCTGTTGGTCTGTGCATTAGTTTATACTACGCCAGAGTTGTGTCTATGTCTTTTGACATTTTTCTTGTTGAATTGTGTCTTGCTCTCTCATTAATTGTGGGCTAGTGAATTTATACTTAAAATTTGTATTCATTTGTAAAGATAAGGGTTTCTTTGTTTCACTTTCTTTGCATTTATTTGTATTTGTATTCTTTACTGTAACAAGATATTTCTTGTGTAAAACTTAAAATTGCATAAATAAATAATTTTTTTTAAAAAAGGGGAAGGGTGGGCATTAGGGTGGTCCATAAAAATGAATTCCTGAATTCCTTTGCTCCCTGGCCTGATTCTGGTTCCATTTAGGTAGAAAACACTGTGTACAAAGTTTGAAGCCAATCAAATAATATTTAGGGGTGGCTCAACAAGTCTTGAGATTTCCCCCTGGGAGCAGATGACGAAATGTTGCATCATCTTGTATCATCCACTCAGTTCCACGCTGATTACATTTGATTGCGTCATATTTGAACTAATCTCGTCTCTGAGAGGTGGCAAAGACATTGTACTATTATCTTTGTATCTTTATTCTTTTCAGATGGCAAAAAAACGTGGTTTTTATCTCATTGAAGAAATGTCCACCACAATTCTGGGGGCCAAGCTCCCCAGCAAGGAGCAAGTGTTAAGTGTATTTTTACATCACCATATGACATTAAACAAAGGCGTTAGTGAAAGTGCATCTATTGTAACAAGTGAAGTAGAAGCTTACTGGGAAAAGGCCAGGTTTCCTGTTCAAAGAAATGACAAAATTCAAGAAAAAGTAAAGAAATTGTTCAATCAGTGGAAACTTTTGAAGAAAAACAAAGGGAGAGGAGGGAAACAAGAGGCAAATGAAAAAGAATTCCAGGTTGCGATGAAAAACCTATTTGATGTGGCGCATGCCAATGCAATGTCTTTAATTCATATTCAAGAAGACAAAGAATTCTTAATAGCGCAATGAGAACCAGGGCGCCGCGGCTCAATGTGCGCAATGGACAAGAAACTGGCCAACACAGAAGCAAGATCGCAACAGCGAGAAGAAGAACTGAAAAGGCGCAGACAAAAACATGTTGCCGAAGCCGAGGCAACTACAAGCCAAGTTCAGCTGGAAGGATCTTCTTCCTCAGCAGAGTCAGGTGAAGACTCGTCGACATCTGCAGATTCAGATAACGGACAGAAGAAAGCAACTCCACAAATGAAGCCGTTTCGACCTAACAATGTCTGGACCCCAGAGCTTACAGCAGCCCTGGATCGGACAGGGACAACGGATCGCAATGCTCTGTTTGTGGTAGCTGAAACCGCCAGAAGTCTGGGACATTATCCTGGGGAGCTCAATATCAGCCGCTCCAGCGTCAAGCGCCATAGAGAAAAGCACCGTCAGCAACAATGGACGGACCTGCACAACGCATTCAAAGCCGAAGGCAAAACATGCATTGTGCATTGGGATAGCAAGTTATTGCCATCTCTCCTCTGTTCAACCACATCCGTTGACCGCCTTCCAGTTTTGATAACGGCTGTCTCCACTGGAGAAACACAACTTCTTGGGGTACCAAAACTGACATCAGGAACGGGCGAGAATCAAGCTGCAGCAGTTTATGAACTGTTACAGGAATGGTGTTTGGATGAAAAGGTTGCAGGCTTCTGCTTTGATACAACTGCATCGAACACGGAACGTCAATCAGGAGCGTGCATTTTTCTAGAACAGAGACTCCGTCGCACAGTCCTTCATTTAGCATGCCGCCATCACATTTACGAAATAATTCTTGGTGCAGTATTCTCTACATGCTCTGGAGCTTCATCGGGTCCCGATGTCCAACTCTTTCGCCGGTTCCAAAAGAATTGGGGCTCCCTTGACAAGTCCAACTATCAAACTGGAAAAGACTTGGAGGTACTGCAACCTGACAGGGATCGCATCATGAAGTTTGCGGAATCCAAGTTGGCACAGGGCAATCACCGAGATGATTACCTGGAATTCTTGTAGTTAACGATTGTCTGCCTTGGAGGGAATCTTCCTAGTTTCAATTTCAAGAAACCCGGAGCTTTCCATCATGCCAGATGGATGGCAAAAGTCTTGTACTGTCTCAAGATTTGGATGTTCCGAGGACAACTCAAAGATCTTACCCAACGGGAGGAGTCCTGTGTTCGTGATGTGAGCATTTTCTCCATCCTGATTCATGTGGAAGCCTGGTTTTCTGCCCCTGATGCCGCAGTTGCTCCTCGAACAGATTTGGAGATGCTGAAGAAACTACACTCTTACCACAATGACCGTGTTGGAAGAGCGGCCAGAGACAAACTGCAACAGCATCTGTGGTATGTGTCAGAGGAGCTTGTGGCACTGTCACTGTTCGATGAAGCTGTTTCAGCACCGACAAAGCGGGCCATAGTGTCGGCCATGATCCCGGCAGAATCAGATGAAAGTGATGAGGATGATGACAAAGACGAAGATCCCCCAAAGCGGGTCGAATTGAAAAGTTCCATGATTCCACCACTTGAATCTTTTGCAACTCGCAAGTCAATCCGTTTCCTGAAACACCTCGACATCAACAGTGATTTTCTTAATGCAGACCCAGAAGACTGGAAAGAGAATGCATCATTCAAAGATGGTCTGAAGAAAATAAAAAATCTTCCAGTGATCAACGATGTGGCTGAGCAAGGGGGTCAAACTCATTGAGGAGTTCAACGGCCGACACACCACAAAAGAAGAGCAACTCCAGTTCCTTCTGGGTGTTGTCTCGCAACACCGTAAGATGTTCCCCACATCGTCAAAGTCCTTACTAGCATCTGGACCACATTGAGTGCTTGGCAAGCATGATACCCCCGTCTATGAGCGGATAATACCCAGTGGTCTGACGAACCCTGGGGGGGATCCAGGGGCCTGATAGATAGGGACCTTGAGCCACCCCTAAATATTATTTGATTGGCTTCAAACTTTGCACACATTGTTTTCTACATAAATGGAACCAGAATCAGGCCAGGGAGCAAAGAAATTCCTACTTTTATTTTTTCCCCTATGGCAGTGGACCACCCTAGTGGGCACGTGTAAATCCGTTCTAAAATTAACATTCCCAAGGGGAAGTGATGTCAGCAGGAGTGAATGGCCGTAGCTTGAAAGAGCTCTGGGCTGATCCCGTGTAATTTGCAAAAAAGTGAGGCGTGCAGCTCACCTCTCTCCTCCCCGTGGGGCCCGCACTGCTTGTGAAACCGGCAGTGATGTCTGTGAAGAAGAAACTGGCGGAGTTTCAGTCCCTATATGCCCATGCCAAGACTCTGCGCGTCCCAGGGAAAGAATGGTCATACCTAAGGAGGGGCAAGATCCACTTCAATGTGGCTCGTGTTGCCCCATTTTGCTATTGAATGTAGATATGAAAATACTAGCAAAAGTGTTGGCAAATTTGGTTGGTCCAACGGATGCCTAGGTTGATGGAGGTGGACCAGACTGGGTTCATAGGAGGGCAACAGGCTTCAGATAACATATAAAGAGTGTTGAAAGGGTGTGGGCAGCTCAGTAGGCTCTCGGGAAGGTGATGATTCTTTCTATTAATGCCAAAAAGATGTTTGATAGAGTACACTGGGAGTTCTTATTTCTTGTATTACAACAGATGGGCTTTGGGTCCAAATTTATGAGCTGGGTGTGGGCCTTTTATAGGGATCCTCGACCATGAGTGAAAATTAATGGGAAGTATTTGGAGGCCTTTGGCCTTGAGAGGGATGCATCAGGGCTGTCCCCGCTACTATTTACGCTCGTGGTGGAACCATTGGCGCAGGTCATATGGGTGAATGAGGCTGTACAAGGGGTGGAGATGGCAGGACAGCAACATAAGATCTCGCAGTTTGCTGATGACATCTTGTTCTTGGTGATGGATCCAGAGAATATTCCAGTGGTAGTGGATGAGTTACAGCACTATGAGATGGTATCGGGGTTCAAGATGAATCTAGATAAGACTGAAGCATTGAATATCTTGATGGGCCAGGGTGCAAAAGGACGTTTGCAACAGCGTTTCCCTTTTCGGTGCGCCAAGGAGGCTTTTAAGTATATGCAACCTCAGAGTCGCTTTATAGGGCCAACAACCCAGCTCTGTGGTGGGCCATAGGGAAAGAACTGGGGGGTTGAATGGCATTGGAATTGTCTTGGCTGGGGGCAGGTGGCCTCTGTCAAAATGAATATTCACCCTAGGGTGTTTTACTTTTTCCAGGCGTTGCCCGTTTTGGTTCCCCTGGTGGATTTGAGGGAGCTCCAGAGGAAAGTGTTTCAGTTTATATGGAGGCAAAAGCCCCCGAGGGTAGCTAGGGGAGTCCTATATTGATCCCGGGAAGAGGGCTGGTTGGAGGTGCCGAATTTTCAGGCATATTATTGGGCAGCGCAGATCTGCCATATAATGGACTAGTGGGAGGGGGAGAGGTGAAGAATTTTGTGTTGCTGGAGAGGGAAGGAGGCTGGGGGGGTGGGCCTTTGGAGTGCTTGGAGATCATTTTTCTGTTATACAGGCTCTGCGGCACATGAGTGACTTTCACGCCAGGCAAGAAGGGGGGGTTTATAGAAGGTGGGAATGGGCGAGTTTTACATGGTTTCACCATTTTATAGATGGGGGATTAGGTACCCTTTGTGGAATTGCAGGAAAGCTTTGGGCTTCGACCAGCGGACTTGTTCCAGTATGGACAGGTCATTCATTTCCTCCACCATAAATTGAGGAAGGAGGGCTTGAGTAGGGATTTCTCAGACTTGGAAGTCATTTGGTATGGGAAGAGGAGATCCAGGGGTGTAATCTCAGCCCTATATAAGGCTGTGAGGTGCTTCACATTGGACCAAGCACCGTTATAAAGTGGAGTGGGAGTGGGATATGGGAATAGAGTTGGAGGTGAAGCAATGGAAAGCTATCCTGGACCAAGTGAGGAGGGCGCCTCTGTCTTTAGCTATTCAGGAGAATTGGTATAAGGTGGCAAAGCATTGGTATTATACACCCTTCCAGTTGCATAAGATGTTTCCATCGGCGCCTAAGGACTGTTGGCGAGGATGTGGAGGAGAGGGCTCCTTCATCCATATCTAATGGATCTGTCCAAAGGTGGAAATTTTTGGGGGGGACGTCGAAAGCTGAATATAGCAGGTGGTAGGGTTGGAAGTGGAGGTTGACCCCTGTATCTTCCTCTTGAGCTGGTGGAGGCAGGGGGGGGCCCCAGGAGGGAGCAGAGGCAAATTTTGGCATTTCTTAGTGTGGCCAAGTGTAAGCTGGCTTACCGGTGGAAACAGCTTGAAGCGCCCCTAATAGAACATTGCATAGGGTGGTTGTGACAAGTGTACCTTATGGAAAAGTTGACTGCACTGCACAGACAACATTTAGATAAATTTGAGAATGAATGGAGCAGGGTTGCTGAATGTATGCGTAGGGATGGGCGGGAAGGAGGGAGAGGTCGGGGGGGGGACTGGGGTCTGAAATCCTGATATACTGTATAAGAATGACAGTAATCTTTTGTTGTATTGGTTGTTGTTTGGATTTTTAATACAAACTTTAAATGACAAAAAAAATCAACATTTCCTGCCCCTTGGCATAAATGTGTCTGTCTGTTTTGTATTGCGATACACATGCTGTTTTGTATTGCGATAGGCTCAGCATTGGCGTTTTTCCTACTATTCTTATACTGTGAGGAGGGTTTGCAATGTCTTCATATCAGAGCCCCCTGAGGAAGCTGTCCAGGCAAAACACCCGGTGTCGGGGCTCCCTGCTACTGCTGTGAATTTCACTCAAGGCTTGCTATTTTCAGCTATATCCCACTGAAGCCATAGTTAAGTATTTTGTATTTTGCTGTTCATCAATGTTTATTGAGCAGGTCTATTTGATGACAATGGATTGCTACCCTTTTTGCATATATATCAAGCAATGTTTTTGTGATGTAGGGATGTTCGTGTGATTTTGAATTTTTTATTTAGTGATGGTGTTTGAACTACCTTAAATACACTTTTTTCCCCATACTAGAGGTTTTTTGACTGCTGATGTTTTGGGCTTAGCTGATTTTTTCGGCAGTGTTCGGTATTATCCTGCTGACTGGCTAGCCCACCCTCTGTTATATAAGAGGGCAACTGAGGTCTTTTTCCTCTATAATACTATTGTGCTTATTAGTTTATTTTTTTGAAGCTCTCTTTGTTCTTTTGTTTTTTATTTTTGTTAGTTTATTTTTACTTGTTTTTTTTCTTCCTTCTTTGGTGTTTTCTTTTTTTGTGCCTTATTTGGGGTTTTTTTGCTACTTTTTTCTTCTGTTAAAAGAAGTCAGGATGTGTAGCCACATATGGGGATGGCACAGACATGTACTGCGAGAGACACCATTTTAGACATATACAAGTGGAA
This sequence comes from Ichthyophis bannanicus, assembly GCA_033557465.1. NCBI lineage: Eukaryota > Metazoa > Chordata > Amphibia > Gymnophiona > Ichthyophiidae > Ichthyophis > Ichthyophis bannanicus. The sequence goes on from CM066032.1 coordinate 750,566,154, forward strand.
TTTTTTATTTTTATTTAGCTAGGCTTATATACTGCTTTTCTATGAGTCATTCAGGTATTGTATATATATATTTCCCTTGTCCCCAAAGGACTTACAATCTATATTTTTTATCTGAGGCAACGGACAGTTAAGTGGTTTGCGCAGGGCCACAAGGAGCACCTCGCTGTCCACAGTAGCCCCTATGTGAAACTGGAAATACACATATAGCTCTTCCATATGTCCACAGCATGCCCTGACACACCTCTGTTTGACTTGGACGTGATCGTGACAAAGAAATGTACAATCAAGGCCTTCTAAAATTTGTGTTTGAACATTGGTGTGATTTTCACATTTGTAATGAGTGCATGGATTAAAGTGGCTATATCGGATATGAAATGTCATGCACAAAGCAGGAAGCACAGTGTCTGTTAACATGCCCCAATTTTAAAATCCCCAAAACATCTTAATTCCTTAGGATCATACAATATGTACCTTCTGTTATGATATTTAACAAGCAGGGGCGGCCCAAGGGGGGTGCGGGGCCATGTGCAGAGACTCGGTGCGGGGCCTCATTTGCATAAGTGGCCTTATTTGCACAAATATTTGCATAATGTTACCATACACTAACTTTTAGTAAACATGTCTCTTAATGAGTGTATGGATAAAGAAAGACTAAAAGATTTCTACATTACTATAGTCCAGTGCCAACCTCCAGGCACATTAGGAACTACTACAAACACTGCCCATTTAGAACCCATAGCAAACCTGCCGTATCCTGACAGCATTACCAGGACTCACAAAGCACCATACCCTACCTATCAAAAGGCAACACTGCAAATATTAAACCAGTACATTTCAGAGAATACTGGGGAAAGAGAACAAGTGGCAATGTCAAATAGGAATTACATAAACAGAATACCTCAGCTCAGTTACACATGCAGAACATAGACCATCACCAAACAAGGAATCACAATTTAGAAACAGGAAGGCAATAATTAAACTGGGAATCCCAAAAGCCAAACTTGGAATGTACAACAACACTGTAGAAATAAAACTATAAATTAATTTCCTCTTGTACCAAACAAAGTGCAGACATTAATGATGCACATTTCCCAGAGCTTTCATATTACAGTTAATAAATTCAAAATAAAGAGATCTTTCTACCTTTTGTGCATTTTTTTTCAGTTGCAATTGCTCCAGCCACTTTCTTCTGGTTTCTTCATGTTTTCTGCTAACTCTCCATCGTCTGCTGTCCATTTGTCCTTTCTTCTCTCTTCTAGTTTTTTTCCATTCTCTCTCTCTACATCTGCTTTAACATACTAATCTTTCTCCTTTTGCTCTTTCCTCATTCCTATTTCATCCACACATATTTTACCCCTCCATCCTCAATCCCCACTTACTCTCCCAATACCCGGCCAATTGTAGATTTTTCATCCCTCCCACACAAAATATTTTTCCCCTCTCCATTTTACTCTCCCAGCCCCATCCCATTCTAATCCTCCCCCAACATCAGCTCCCTTCTAGTTCCAGTCTCACCCAGCATCCATTTCCTTCTAGTCCCTGCATCAGTCCATTTCCAGTCCTTGCCCCCCATCAGCCCATTTCCAGTCCTAGCTCCCCCATCCATTTCCAGTCCGAGTCCCTTCATCAGCTCATTTCCAATCCTAGCCCCCCCATCAGCCCATTTCTAGTCATTTCCTAGCCCCACCATCAGCCCATGTCAAATCCTAGCTCCCCTCCACTCAGCCCAATTCCAGTCCAAGCCCCCACCATAAGCCTACTTCCAGTTCTAGCCCCTCCATGAGTCCATTTCAATTTAAGCCCCCACCACAGCCCATTTCCAATCTTAGCTCCCCCAACAGCCCATTTCCAGTCCTATCCTAGCTGCTCCATCAGCCCATTTTCAGTCCTAGCTCCCTTCCCTCACAGCCCATTTCCATTCCAAGCCCCCTCCCCATCAGCTATTTGCAGTTCAAGCCTCCCCTTCCACTCAGCCCATTTCCAGTCCTAGCAACCCCCCAACCCATTACCAGTCCTAGCCCCCCATCAACCCACTTCCAGTCCTAACCCCCCATCACCCCATTTTCAGTTTAAGCCCCCCTATAACCCATTACCAGTCCTAACCCCTTCAGCCCACTTCCAGTCCTAACCCCATCAGCCCATTTCCAGTCAGCCCCCCATAGCCCATTCCCAGTCCTACCCCCCCCCATCAGCCCACAGCCCATTACCAGTCCTAACCACATCAGCCCACCTCAAGTCCTAACCCCTCCCCATCAGCCCATTTCCTGTCCTAGCCCCCCCCCATAGCCCATTACCAGTTCTAACCCCCCATCACCCCATTTCCAGACAGCCCCCATCAGCCCACAGCCCATTACCAGTCTTAACCTCCCCATAGCCCATTACCTGTCCTAGCCCCCCCAACAGCCCACAGACCATTACCAGTCCTAACCCCATCAGCCCACCTCAGGTCCTAACCCCTCCCCATCAGCCCATTTCCTGTCCTAACCCCCCCATAGCCCATTATCAGTCCTAACCACACCATAGCCCATTATCAGTCCTAACCCCCCATCCCCCCATTTCCGGACAGCCCCCAGCAGCCCACAGCCCATTACCAGTCTTAACCCCCCCATAGCCCATTACCAGTCCTACCCCCCCCAACAGCCCACAGCCCACTTCAAGTCAAGTCCTAACCCCCTCCATAGCCCATTACCAGTCCTGACCCCTTCCCCATCGGCTCATGGAAAATTAAAAAAAAAAAAAAGCTGGCTGCTGCCGCTGCGGCAGCAGCAGCAGCAGAATGGAGTGTCCCACGGGGCCCCCTCTGCCCGGCTGAGCTCTCCCGGCCCGGCTGAGCCCCTCTGCGCCGGCTTTCAGATACGCGAAGGGAGAGTGTCTCCCTCGCATCTCTGTTAAGTCCGCAGGGGCAGATGGGAAATTTCCCATCAGCCCCTGCTTACCATCAGCCCCTGCGGGCTTAACAGAGACGCGAGGGAGATACTCTCCCTTCGCGTATCTGAAAGCCGGCGCAGAGGGGCTCAGCCAGGCCGGGAGAGCTCAGCCAGGCAGAGGGGGCTCCGCAGGACACTCCATTCTGCTGCTGCGGCAGCGGCAGTAGCCAGCTTTTTTTTTTTTAAATTTAATTTTTAAAAAAGCAGAATGTTCTTTGCGCGGGGCCCCCTGAAACGCAGGGCCCTGTGCAAAAAACATTCTTGCTCAATGGACGGGCTGGCCCTGTTAACAAGATATTTGAAGGGGAAACAAAGAAAATATTCAATCCCAAAAGCTAATGTTTCCTTTAACTCTGTCACATACTGTAAATTGGGAAACATTCATATTTTATGACTAAGAAAACAAAACTTCTTTATAATGAAAGAGAGCATCAAAATGCAATTTTTGTTTGTACTGAAAACAAATAGTACCAGCAGGATAGCCTTGCTACTTTCCTCTCCATAGGCCTTTCCAAGAGCCCAGTAATCGAGGCTATCTGAAGAGGTTTGACTCTCTGCTGCTTCTTCCACTTAAACAGTAAATAATGAGCCTACTAGCGGAAGTGTGTGTCTGGGAGATAGGCAGGGCTGGCCCGTCCACTAGGTGGGCTAGATGGCCGCCTAGGGCGGCAGATCTCCATGGGCAGCAAGGCACACATGGCCTGCTGCCTCCCCCCCCCCCCACCCCACCTCTCCTGTGCTAACCTGCTGCCCCTGCTGTTGCTGATTCTGGTGACAGGGTTGGCACGGCTTGGCAGTAGACCGTGAGCTTTGGCACACAGGGCCTGCCGTTTCTGACACCTTGAAGTTGTGTTAGAGCAGGGTCAGAAGTGGCAGGCCATGTGTGCCAAAGCACATGGCCTGCCACTGCCACCAACCCCCCCCCCCCCGACCCTGCAGCTACAATCAGCGACAGCGGGAGCAGCAGCCCAGTTTGGCTCAGTACAGGATGGAGGGGTCAGGACAGTTAGTGCCTCTGAATATCCTCAACTAACACTGCTGTATGCCCCAATGCTAACAGCTTAGCATCGGGGCTTATCCTGGGTGTTCCAGGACATGTCATGCGTGGTGACAATCGCTCACCGAGTAGCGGTGATATTGCACTGCTACCTGGTTAGCGACCTGCAGGTGAAAACTAAGCATAGCAAAATCTGGCCTAGCTTTACCGGCGGAACTAACCAGGTAGTGGTGCAATATTTCCACTACCCTGTTAGCTTCTGCAGCATCGGAGGCTGTGCAGTGACCCCCAGATATTCAATGCCGGGACCACATATGACCCCGGCATTGAATATCCGGGATTAGAGGTCAGTGGCAATGACTATGTGCTGTAGCAGTACATAATTGTCCCAATTGCCGTTGGAGTCGGGAGTGGTGCCAAAGGACTGGAGAGAGGCTCATGTGGTGCCTTTACACAAAAGCGGAAGTAAGGATGTGGTTGAAAACTACAGGCCGGTTAGTTTAACTTCGGTGGTGAGTAAATTATTGGAAACGCTGCTGAAAGAGAAAATAGTGAGGTTTCTGGAGTCCAGCGGATTACAGGATCCGAGGCAGCATGGATTCACCAGAGGCAGGTCTTGTCAGACAAATCTGATTGATTTCTTTGACTGGGTGACCAGGGAGATGGACCGAGGGAGAGCCCTAGATGTGGTGTATTTAGATTTCAGTAAAGCCTTTGACACTGTTCCTCACAGGAGACTTATAAACAAACTGAGCACCCTAGGGATGGACCCTAAAGTTACTGCTTGGGTTAGAAATTGGTTGGGTGGGAGGCGACAGAGAGTACAAGTAAATGGAGCTCACTCTGAGGAGAAGAATGTTACTAGTGGTGTGCCCCAGGGATCTGTTCTTGGTCCGATTCTTTTTAACATCTTTGTTAGTGATATAGCGGAAGGGCTGTCGGGTAAGGTTTGCCTCTTTGCAGATGATACCAAAATCTGCAATAGAGTAGACACCCAGGAAGGTGTAGATAACATGAGGAGGGATCTAGCTAAGCTTGAAGAATGGTCTAGAATTTGGCAGCTGGGATTTAATGTTAAAAAATGTAAGATCATGCATTTGGGCTGCAGCAATCCAAGGGAGCAATACAGTATAGGGGTGAAGTACTTTTGTCCCCTAAAGAAGAGCGGGACCTAGGCGTGGTTGTGTCTGATGATCTTAAAGTAGCTAAACAGGTAGAAAAGGCGACGGCAAAAGCTAGAAGGATGCTTGGGTGCATACGGAGAGGAATGGCTAGCAGAAAAAAGGAGGTGATAATGCCTCTCTATAAGTCTTTGGTGCAACCTCATTTGGAGTATAGTGTGCAATTCTGGAGACCGCACCTTCAAAAGGATGTGAACAGGATGGAGTCGGTGCAGAGGGTGGCTACTAAAATGATTAGTGGGCTTCATTATAAAGCATATGAGGACAGACTGAAGGATCTTAATATGTACACCTTAGAGGAAAGGCGGGATAGAGGTGATTTGATTGAGATGTTTAAATACCTCCGTGGCATAAATGTTCAGGGAGAGAGCCTCTTTCAATTGAAAGCAAGTTCTGCTACGAGGGGACATGGGATGAGGGTGAAGGGAGATAGATTCAGGAGTGATATGCGGAAATATTTCTTTACGGAAAGAGTAGTGGATCCATGGAATAGTCTCCCAGTGGAGGTGGTAGAGATGAGGACAGTAACTGAATTTAAAAAAGCATGGGACAAACACAGAGGATCTCTAAAGGTAAAAAGGGGACTGTTGTAGTTGTTGATATGGAATGACAGACTAGATTGGCCATGTGGTCTTTTTCTGTCATCATATTTCTATGTTTCTATGTTTCAATTGAATATCAGGCCCATAGCTTTTAAATTTTAGAGGCCAATATTCAAAGAAGGTATGTTTCTAACTTTTAGAGGTATGCTTCTAAATTGCCCTTGTTAAAAATTTACTAGGGCGAAGTGCCTATATTTATTCTCAAAATGTAATTGAACTCTAAAATTTACGAGCATAAAAAGTGGGTGGCTACAGGGGCAAATTTAGGGTCAGGAGCTTAGCATTGATTTTCAGCAGTAGGCTCATAAATCTAGGCTCATGAATGGCAGACCTAAATTTCTAAGTATACAAAGCAACATTTAAGTATGGTGGTCAGCATTTTTTTTAATACCTGCCTTGTTTAAAAAAAATGTGGATATTCAGCACCAGTATCTGGATAGTGGGCAGCGTTTAATATCTAAAGAGGGTGGGCACTGCTGACATTGTCTGGCTAACGGCGATATTCAGCACTGCGGATAGACTTTAGCAATCCAGATAGCCTGGGAGAGCCTTACGTTATGCAAGTATTTATCCAGATAGTAACACTGAATCTCTGGAAAATTTGCCACCCCACCCCTGCTTCAGCCACGGATTGTCCCAGCACTATCCAGATAATACTGAGCTGGTCTGTAAAAGATATTGAGAGGCGCTATCCGGATATCCTCTGAATATCCTAGTCAGCAGCACTTATCAGAGTAGCATCCAAACAAAGGCCGATGAACGTCAGCCCCATAACCTTTAAGCTAGGAATATTATAATGCCTCTGTAGCATTACATGGTGCTACTGCACATTGAATATTGTCTTCAATTCTGGTCACTGTATCTTAAAAAAGATTTAGTGGACTTAGAAAAAGTACAGAGAAGAGCCACTAAAATGGTAAAGGGGATGGAAGGATACCCCTATGAGGAAAGACTTAAACCTGGAAAAGAAATGGCTGAGAGGAGATATGATAGAGGTAGTGTTCCCTGTAAGCAGCTTGAGATTGCGCTGGAGTCCTCTGCCGGTATTCCCACCAGTGGTGGGAGGTGAAACGCGGTCACGCTTAGGATTGCACAGCATAGGCAGATCCCTCAGGACCTGTCTATGCCATGCGATCCTAAGCGAGATTGCTTGCATCTCCCTCCACCGGTGGGAGTGGTGATGGAGGACGCCGGCACAGCTTCAAGCTGCTTAGAGGGAATATTGGATAGAGATCTATAAAATAATGAATAGAGTGGAATGGGTAAATGTAGATCAGTTGTTTACTCCTTCAAGAAGTAGAAAGACTAGGAGGCATGCAGTGAACTTACAATGTAACACATTTAAGACTAATTGGAGAAAATATGTTTTCACTCAATGCATAATCAAACTCTGTAATTCATTGCCAGAGGCTGTAGTAAAAGCTATTAGTTTATCTGGGTTTAAAAGAGGTTTGGACAAGTTCCTGGTGGAAAAGTCCATAAACCATTATCAAAGAGGACCCGGGAAATCCGCTGCTTATCCAATGGACAAGCAGCATGGAATCTGTTTACTTTTGGGAACCTGTCAGGTATTTGTGACCTGGATTAGCCACTGTTGGAAACAGGATACTGGGCTTGATGGACCTTTGATCTGACTCAGTATGGCATTTCTTATGTTCTTAAGCAACTAGGTTTGACTGAAAAAAGGGCATAAATTTAGGAGCTAAGGGCCCAATATTCAAAGGGTGGTTTGAAGGACTTGCAGACTACATAAAGTCTGCTGTGCATGGTATTCAGCGACACTAATCAGCTCTTGCCGCTGAATATCCCCACAGACTGCCTTGGTACCAATCGCATAGTGCTGGGGCAGTCCATGTGTGGGGCTGGGGCGGGGAATCCCGGGACCTATCCTGTTAGTGGCGATTTTCAGCCATAACTGGATAGGTAACCACAAAAAGTTAGGACAGGTTAATGCCTGTCCTAATTTTATGTGATTTTTCTAACTGGTTAGTGGATGACTATTGCCGCTGACCAGATAGCAAACACTATTGGTGGCAAAACTAGATATTCAGCACCGGATTCCAGATATGCTCTGGTGCTGAATATCTTGTTTCATATTTGCCCACAGCAGTCAGGCACTTTTAGAAATGCTGACTGCTGCAGGCTTAATATCAGGCCCTTAGGTTTTTGGAAGATCAAGCTCTTAATGTGTTGTTGTTTTTAATGCCGTTGAGTTGATATTGACTCATGGCGATCCTGTGGATAGTTGCCTTATTCTGAGTTTGGTCTTCAGTCAAGCGGCTAATTGTTGAGAGAGTGGCATCCATAGCTGTTATTATTGTACTGATCATCGCATTGTCGGTCTTCTTCTTTTGAGCTGACCTTCAACCTTGCCAAGCATCATGTCTTTTTCTATGATCCTTCTCTTCTTATGATGTATCCAAAGTATGAAAGTCAAAGACGTGCCATTTGATCTTAGGTCATTTGATGTAAAGAAAATTTAGGTTTGATCTTCTTTAGTACTAAAGTATGCCCACAGAAATGTCTTTTGTTTTACTCTTGCTACAGGCACATTCATTGTCAGTATTATAGCCAGCACCCGCTCCCTAACCTTGAGGGTTTGAGGAGGGGTGTGCCTTGAGGTTAAGTTGTAGTTATGAAGGTCGAATGACAAGGCAGGTATAAAGAATATTTTTTTATATAAGGATTTATTTCTCCCGCTCCGAGGTGGAATGGAACAGGCGTAAAGGAATATATTTTACAGCCAAAACAAGAACAAAAGGAAAACAGGCTTTTTCCAACACTGTGTTCAAAACTGTCCTTTAACACAGGAGTTCACATTCCTGTCATGTGAGCTTTACTTGAAATCACTTAAACAAAGAGCAAATAATAAAGTTCATGCACTGTAACTAAGTTATGCTTCAGCTTATTCTTTATCTCCTCATAAGCTCTTCAGGTAAGGAACTTAAACAGCATGCATTTCAGCATATTATAACAAATGACCACACAAGCTTTGCTTGACTATTCTTTGTCTATGAGACAGGTTGAGCAGTCCATTGGCTGATTCAAATCCACCATTGGTAAGGGATGAACCAATGGCACTTGTGCTTCTGGGCTCTGTACTGATTCAATTACTTTCTGTCCAGGAACAGTTTGTTTCTCTAAGAAATCTCTAAACTCTTTCAGGAGTTCTTCAGACTGCTTGCTATATGGGTTAGGCGGGGAATTAACTCCTTCCTGGGGTGAGTGATAGCTTGTGGGTTTCTCTTCAGGTAAGCAAACAATGCCGTCTCTCTTACTATGCTCATTCACTGCACTGGAGTTACCCCTCCCCCACTTGTCTCTGTCAGCAAGTGCTGGGTAAGTCAGTTCATTTGCAGGTGAAGGATTTCACAGGTACACTACCAAAAAACTGCCTCTAGTTTTGCAACTGATTCCTATAGATTTTGGGGTGCTGAATCCAGGAAAAATAGCCAAAATGTTCCATCACGTCACGTTTTCTTGCAAAATTAGATTTCTTACCCATATAAGGAATGTTCACATAATTTCTTTTTAGCCGACTGCAGTTTATTTTCTTGGCCCAAAATAGAGGTTGTAATGGTTAACTAACTAGAAACACTCCCTCATGATATTTTAGAGTGTTTTGTATTCATTTTATACATTAACAGGACAATTGGGAGGCGGGGGGCTAAATCCAGTACTCGCGCTGGCGCATGTTCTTTCCTGTTCGCCTCGCCTCATTCGCTCGCTCAAACACGGTGGTTGCGACATGAACGTTCCTGTCAAATTTCAGTTTCTTGCAAGTTCATTATTACCTTTTGTTTGCTCAGTCGTAATCCAGCTTTATTCCGAAGTGGTTCACTACAGTTGTAGTTTGCAGTGCTGTGTATTTGTGATGGCTCACAGAGCCAGAGGTTGCGTCAACTCTCCGGACAGTTTTTGTTTTATTTGTGGGGAATATACCGTGAAAAAGCGGCAGAGGAACATTTCTGCATTTATTAAAAAAGTATATTTCGCCTATTTCGGTTTGAAGTTAGGCGATCAAGACAAACCGTGGGCTCCTCACAAAGTGTGCAAGACATGTGAGGAAGATCTACGCTTATGGATGAAAGGTAAAAAACAAGCATTTCGTTTCGGAATACCTATGATGTGGCGTGAACAAAGAGACCACAGCAGTGACTGCTATTTTTGCTCTTGCATTGTGAAGGGATACAACTTAAAAAATAAGAACGTAATAAGTTACCCCAACCTTCCCTCAGCAATTAGGCCTATGCCTCATAGCAACGAAGTACCTGTGCCTGAACCACCAAAATCTTTGGATCATATTTATGTGGACGGTTCTGATCATGATGAGACTCATCAGATGGCTTTTCCCGATGAGTCCAGTACTTCCGAGTTTGAAACTGAACCAGATCTGAAACCTGAACTTTTCTCTCAAGCTGAATTGAATGATTTAGTCCGGGATTTAGGACTCCCAAAAGATGCTGCCCAACTGCTAGGTTCTCGGCTTAAACAGAAAAATCTATTGTCACCAGGAACAACTTTTTATTGGTACCGCAACCGCGAGACACAATTTTTGAAGTATTTCAGCAAAGAGGAAGATTTGGTATTTTGCAACGATATATACGGAGTGATGGAAAAGTTTAAACTCAAGTATGATCCTGCTGAATGGCGGCTGTTCATTGATTCGTCAAAAGACAGCATAAAAGGTGTTCTTCTTCATAATGGCAACACATTCGCTTCAGTTCCTATTGCTCACTCTGTTATTCTCCAAGAAAAATACGAGAATTTGGCCCTGATTCTTCAGAAGATTCGTTATGATGAGCATAAGTGGATGATTTGTGGAGACTTTAAAATTCTATCCATGCTATTAGGGCAGCAATCCGGTTTCACCAAATATCCCTGCTTCCTTTGCTTGTGGGATAGCCGGGCCCGCGACCTACACTGGGGGAAAAAAGACTGGCCAATTCGGGAGTATTTGAGACCCGGTGAGAAAAATGTTCTTCATGAGAGCTTGGTACCTCGTGATAAAATTCTATTACCACCTCTCCACATTAAGTTGGGTCTCATTAAGCAATTCATCAAGTCCCTTCCAAAAGATGGTGAGTGCTTTCAGTACCTTTGCTCAAAGTTCCCCCGACTTTCTGAAGCAAAGCTAAAGGAAGGAGCGTTTGTTGGCCCTGATATAAGGAAACTCATTTCAGATGGAGCATTCGCTGAAACGATGTCTGAGAAGGAAAAAGAAGCCTGGGATTCCTTCAAGGATGTTGTTCTCAAATTCTTGGGGAACAGGCGGGATGAGAACTATAAGGATATTGTTGCCAGGATGCTCAATGCCTTCAAAGAACAAGGCTGTAACATGAGCCTGAAAGTCCATTTCTTGCACTCCCATGTGAACTACTTTCCCGAAAACTTGGGGGCGTACAGTGAAGAACAAGGTGAAAGGTTTCACCAGGACATCAAGGACGCAGAGAGAAGGTACCAAGGAAGATGGAACACCACTATGATGGCTGATTTCTGCTGGTTGCTGCTGCAGGAAACCCCAGATGAAAAATACGCCAAGCAGCGCACCAAGAGAAGCATTCGGGGGAAGAAGAAACGGGCCCACCAGGAGATTGATTGACCCAAGAATGACTTTAAAATCTAAACCGTGTTGACAAATATCGTGTTTTTACTAAACTTTGAAATAAAAATTTGCTAGTTATTACTACAGTGTCGGATCTCATTTATTAGAATTTTATTTTCACACCATCGGGTGTTTGTCTTCATGTATTGCAATGGTGCGGTTTGCGTTTTCTATTCTTACATACATACCTGTACAACATTTTTTGCACATTTCTTTGCTTTGCTTTGTGTCTAACCTCGCTCTTATATGCTCAATGTTTGTGCACATGTATGTGGCTGTTTTAAGTGCAGACAATTTTGCTACCATCACAGTGTGTTTTGTTGACATTACTCTATTCTTATGTGCTGCCTTGTTACAATTTTCTTATTCTTATTTGAATAACTACTAAACAATTAGTATAAAGAATTCATCCAAGAAACTTTTATCTCGATCGCACTCAATCTGAAACGTTCACCTCAAACTGCTAACCCAATGTAGCAAAAAATCCGTACGTGATGGAGCAAATTGGTTACCAGATTTGGATTCAGCGCACCAAAAAACGTAAAAATCAATCGAAACATTAGAGGCAGTTTAAAAAAAATTTTTTTTAGTGTACCTGTGTTTTTGGACAGCAATTCAAACTTATGACCTCCTAAAGCCTTCTGGCATATATCTCTAGCAAATATATCTGCTACATCCTTGTAGCTAGCTTGCTTGCTAATTCTGTCAGCAGTTTGAGGAGAAAAGCAGGGTTTATCTGAATGAGCTTCTGGTTGCAGCCAACTGCCCTCATAAAACCTGGGTTTGCCCTGGGTTTTAAAATAAGCATTCACACAGTCTGGCTTCTCATAAAAGCTGTTATCAGAATTAAAGACACCCTGTACCTTGTGTTGAGGAATGCCTGAATGTTCTTTAGCAGTCTGCCATTCTTTCCACGGGTCAGCTCTCTTTTCCAAAAGCATAGGCTTTACCCCTGGGTCTCTCAGTGCCTCGCCCTTCTCTTGCTCCCAGAAGGTTCTTCTATGCACTGAGTCTCCCTGGTACCTGCTTCTTGGCTTGGCAAGCGTTCTCCTGGAATTGCAGCTGGGGAGCGTTTCTCCTTCAAAGTCAAAGGCTCTGGCGTCCAAGGCTACTCCGTCTCTAAAGCACACATCTGCTTCTTCTGTTTCCTGTATTTTCTTTCTCCTCCTCGGTTGCTTCTCTCTCTCGTTCCTGTTCCCTTTCTCATCCTCTCTTCCTTCTTCCTTCTTCCTGTTTAACAAGCTGCTTCTGCTCTGGGGAACCCGCCTCCTGCTAGGGCATGCCCAATCAGCAACTCTGCTTCTCCCCTCCCCCGAGGTGAGCTGTGTTAGCTGATTAGTCATGTGCATCTTGTGCTGAGAAGGAAAAATCTTGCATTTAGCTGCAGTACCCGGACCTTCCACCGGGTCACCATCTGTCTCCATGGCTTCTGGCACCGCTACAGCGTCACAGTATACATGCAAAGCCATCTAAAGGTTCACTTTGGTAGATTCAGCCATTCTACTTGCCTAATCCCTGATTTTGAGTTTCCAGCTAAACCTTTATGCAGTACTTTGGTAACATACATATAAAATGTCAAGCCAGTGGTGTTTCCTGAACTTGAACCCTGAAGTTCCATTAGCTACACATATACTTATCATAAAAGCATCCCGATTTTAGGACATCCCCCAGTTTAACACTACTCTGCCTTAGAATCATTCCCCATTGTCTGATCCATCCAGAGACTCAGAATCAAGGAAGCAAACAATGTGATTAAGCATCCACTGAAGAGAAAAACAGGTTGCAAGCTCTGAAAGTCATCGTTGCAGCAAATGTCTGAATTATTTATAGAGCAAGAAAAGTGCAAAAGCGAACCTGAAACCTAGATGAAGCTCCTGCATAACATGTAAATGATCTCTTTACCATTTGGAAAATAAGGTTAATTAAAGTGAACTAAATCCTTTCCTTTGTCAGCTCTGACTTTTATTTTCCTACAGCTGGCCAGGGTGATATATATATATCCGGAATAATTGGTTCTTGTCGCTTTTTCCAGATATGGTGACATGGTCCCACATACAATTGCAGGGAAGATTTTTGGCTCCATCTGCTCCCTCAGTGGTGTGTTGGTAATTGCTCTTCCTGTTCCTGTCATTGTGTCTAACTTCAGCCGGATCTATCACCAGAACCAGCGGGCTGACAAACGGCGGGCTCAGCAGGTATGAATTCAACTGTCCACCAGGGCTAAGCATCTGCATCGAGGACGATCAGTGATCTGCTGGGCTCACCGATTCTAGAGGCTTGGAAGACTACCAGTGGTTTCTTGGAGTCTTCATGTACATGTCTGCTGAGGTGTGACCCCAACAGATGTGTTACAATGCCACAAGTCTTGTTACAGCCTTTGGTTACATATCTGCTGAGTTTCTAAGCAAAGCAAGGCAGCTTTAATAATATTTGATGACATCGGGATTGGCACTTTCAGCAGAATTGCCTAATTTATATTTGGCTCCTATTTGCCCAAAATCTGCAGAGCTAGGAGTTCACTACCAGATGATATCCAATTTTTTTCCTATGGTGTCTACCATATGTGATGCAAATGAAACATTGAAAAGGCACCTCTCTTCTATAGAAAAGTGGATGACTGCTAATAGACTGGCTATTAACTTAAGCAAAAGTTTTAGAATGGCTGAAGCATTTTCCAATTTCACCCCAGGTGTGATGCCTATGAATGATATTAGATTCAGCCCTGACTATGAAACCACATATAAATGAGTTGGTTCACTCTACTTTATTCAGATGATAGCTGCTGCGTAGACTGAAACCTGTGTTGTCTCCTGAGGCTTTTAGAACAATATTGCAGTCTTTAGTTTTGACTTGGTTAAATTGTAGTTCCTTATACATTGGTTTAATGAATAACACTACTACAGCTCTACAAATTGTTCAGAATGCAGCAGCCCAAACACTGGCGCATTACTTCTTATCAATGGAGTTACACTGATTGTTTATAACATAGAGAATCAAGCTCAAAGTGTTGTGTCTCATTCAGAGGTGGAGATGCCCCTCTTTACTTGAACATGGTACTTAAAATTTAAAAAGAGCAATCCAAAATAGCAGAGGGGTAAAAGATATGTAACACCAAATAATAAATAGTAAATAAAAAGAGCTAGGAGACAGCACTAAAGATATATAAAGAATATAAAAAATATTTATTTGTATAATTCAAAACAAATTAAATTCAACATACACCATCATTACACAGGTACATATCCATCAGATTATACCAATTTAATAAATGCCCAACATGTTTTGGCAATCCACCTTAAAATTTATAAGCCATTTCAAGTACTGAGGTCTAATGGAACTCAGCTGCTAGCCATTCCATTAGACAGACGTATATTACCAAAATCCCAGCCCGTTCATTTGCAGTTACAGGTCCTATTGAATGGCATAAATTTCCAGTGGTGCTAAGAATAACCAATGCTGAATCATTCAGGAAATACTAAAAGCCTTGTTTTTTTCCACCCTGATCAATTCTGAAGCTTTAATTTGTGATAGGCACTGATGGGTTTGTATTTGGGGATGGAAACATGTTTTTTATTTGCTATAAAAAGCAAAGGTTGAATTTTTTTGTCCGTCATGTTATATTTGTAATGTGTTTTTATTGTGTTGTATTATGAATGTTGATTTGTAAGCTACTTAAAAATAGAAACAGAAGGACTTTAAATAATAAGGGTCCGATATTCTTCTGCGATGGCTATGTGCTACTATGGCACATAGCTGTCACTACCGACCTTTAACCCTGGATATTCAATGCCGGGGTCATATGTGGCCCTAGCATTGAGTATCCAGGGACGCTGCACAGCCCACAAGCCCACAAAGCCAACCGGGCAGTAGCAATATTGAGCCGCTACCTGGTTAGCTCCCATGGGTAAAGACAGGTCAGCTTTTGCTGCACCTATCTTTACCCACGGGTGCTAGCTGGGCAGCGGTGCAATATCACCGCTGCCCAGTTAGCGACTGGTACCACCTCCGCTCCTCCCTGGAATACCCACGACACACCCTGATACTAGGCAGTTAGCAACGGGGCATGTAGCAGAGTTAATCTTCTTCTAAGACGGAAGAACATCCACAAGCAGCCTTCACTTTAATGCAGCAATTTTCTGTTCAACCTTCCCTCCACTCATTCTTGTAGCAACTGAGAATAAACACCGTTTTACTGGTGGCTCAGCCAGCTGGGATAGGCGTACTGAAACTTAGTGCTTGGCAGCTAAACACTCTGGTCCATATCTGTTTTTTCCCGCGGCATGCCTGAATTCTGATTATCTATGGAAGTGGTTCTCAAACCTGCCCTGGTGGTCCTCCAGCCAGTCTGATTTCCAGATATGCATCAGATAAATTTGCATGCGCTGGAGGCGGTGCATGCTAATCTATTTTATGTGCATTCACTGAGGATATCCTGAAAACCTAAATGTATGAGGTGACAGTTTTGAGAACTACTGATCTAAGGGGAATCAATGGGAGAATCAGAGCTACAACTCCATGCATGAAATAGAGCAAAACCAAAGCTGGCTCAGCCTGTTTAGTGGACATGAAATGAGCTGGTTGTCCTTTTAAAATTTTGTTGAATTGTGCTGCTGTTTTATCACTTTACAGAAAGTGCGCCTGGCTCGCATAAGGCTGACCAAAAATGGCACTACGAATGCCTTCATGGTGTACAAGCAGAACGGAGGACTCGAGGTATGTCTAACGAAGGCAACGATTAAGACACGAGGAGAGGGCCCTGCAATTCCTAGCTCATTCTCAACTGGGGAGGGGGTTGTAAATCCATTTAGGACAGCTTACGTATGAATTCTGAGTGGAAATAGAACTTGCATGAACTATCCAGTTATCCAGGCTATCACCGAAACAGCCAGAGGGGAAGGAATAAAGAGGCGCTGTGCCTGGAAGCTTCCGGATAAGAATAAATGTGTAATGTCTAACTGACAACAATCAGATGGTGAAGGAAGAAGATTCCCTGAGGAGAGTCATATAGGGAATGAAGTAAGACAGAAATATTCATGATTTCTATTTGATTATTGCCAGATAGATAGGAAGAGAGAGGCTATGTACGAGCTTTCTGATGACAGAAGAAAATAGAGAGGAAGTAAAGAGAGAAGCTGTGCAAAATGGTTTCCTAATAGGAGAAGGCTTAAAGGAATTTCTAATCCCTTCATTTTCTTTTCCCATCCCATCATGTCTTTAGGACAAGGACAGCGATACTCAGGCCCTGTTTGTGAAGAGCCGCTCAGCCTTTGAGCATCAGCATAACCACCTCTTGCACTGCTTGGAGAAAACTACGGTAAGCAAAATTTGGATGGGGAAAGCAGTAAGTGCATCTCTGAGAAGAGGCAAAATACCTTCTTGGTATTGATGGTTGAAATATAGAAGACATGGGATGGCTCCAGGTCATTAGGGGCAGGATAAACTAGTCCTGATTTTACTCCCATTCCATCTATAGATTTGTATAGCCTTGACCATTCAAGAAGAGTAACCTGATGAGCATAAGGAGGCTGGATTTTTTGGAGACCAGTTTTACTAACCTTGGTGGCTGTTGGGAGTTTTGCATAACTTGGTAATAAGAAATGGAAGGGGGCCTGAGCAGGATCAACCCTTTCACTAGGTCAGGGATTCTCAACCCAGTCCTTGGGAGACAGCTAGCCAGTCAGGTTATCAGGATTATCACAATGAATATGCATTAGAGAGATTTGCATACAATGGAAACAGTGCATGCAAATCTCTCTCAGGCATATTCATTGAGGTTATCCTGAAAATCTAACTGGCTTGCTCCCTCCAACAGAAGTTTGCATTGGAGGGGATGGGGCATGGCAGGCCTTGAGTGCGGGTATGTGCTCAAAGGCCCTGTGCTGCTCTGACAGCTGTGTTGCAGGACCGGGCAGAAGTAAGGGGCAATGATGTCAAAGAAAGGAGACAAGCCTGGAAGAGGGAAGGGAAAGGATATTGATGATGGACATGGATGGCGGGGGCAAGGAAGGGAAGATGAATGCTTGACTTGTGAGAGGAGAGGCTAGGAAAGGGGAAATACTGGGCAAAGAGAGATGGTAGGGAAGGAAAGGGTAGATACCGACCATGAGGGACTAGGGAAGGGAAGAGAATATACTGAACATGGAGTGGGGAAGGAACAGAAAGGAGAGATTTGGAAATGATGGTGCTAGGGAAGGGAAAGGGAGATGCTGGACATGGAGCAGGGGGGGAGGGAAGGGAAGGAAGGGGAGATGCTGGCCACAAGGAGTAGGAAAATGGTGGGGAGATGCTAGACCATGGTAGGGTAGAAAAGGGAAGGTGTTAGACTATGGGGGGAGTTGAGGAAGAAAAGGGGAAATGTTGGACATGGCATACGAGGGAAGGGAAGATAAGGAGAAATTATGGACACGGGGCATGAGGGGAGATGGAAAGAGAAGAGGAATTAGTGAGAGGCTGAGGAAGGAGAGAGAACTGAGGAATGGAAGAGCTTCAATGAGAGAAATGGAAAGCTATAGGTAGATGCAGTAAAAAAGAGGGAACTTGAGGACTAAATAGTGAGAAGGAGGAGTTAAATCTGAATAAATAGGGAAGCAGAAAAATAAATGGAAAAAAGCTGAAAGTAAAAGATCAATGTCCAAAATAGATGTAGGGGAGGAAGTGAAGACAAGAGGAGAGAAAAGAAGTGGCAGACAGGAATCCTGCAAATAGAGATAAAAAAGATAGACAGAGGAAAGAATAAACTAGAGACTAGGGGGTATGTTTACTAAACCGGGCTAACGATTAACCCAGGCTATCTGCCACTAGGTCCCATATTATTCAATGGGACCTAGTTGCAGATAGCCCGGGTTAACCGTTAGCCCTGTTTAGTAAACATACCCCTAGGAGTAGAACGATTAGAAAAGTAAAGAGATTGATGACAAAGGAAGAAAAGTTAATTTTATTTTCAATTTACTGACTGGATTATGTCCGTTTTTGGACTTTATACCTGCTGTCTTTATATCTTGCACATTGCTGTTTCTTTTTCTGTGGTGCACTGCATGCAAAGTGTGGCTTCTTGAGGTTTCAGTTGAATTTTGTCTATATGTTTCAATTGTTAATTTGTAATAATTTGTTATTATGTAGTTGATGAGGATCTATATGTGTTCAATGTGTGTGGCCAAGACCAGGTATTCTGTTAGCATGGAGTTTCTATGTAGGGATCGGTAGTAATCCAGCTTGTTCAGTAGGGATATTGATGTTCTGGAGCCCATCGCAGTATTTACAGTGCTGCCCTTTTCTGTGTAGTAAGCTCCTTGTGTGAGTTTTGGTCCTGAGTGACTTTAGTAGAGTTTTGTATCACTTCATAAATTGCTAGGTACTAGAAATGATTTATGCTGCTATTACTGAGATGAAACCAGAATCAGGCTTTTTGTTTGTATGATGAGTTCTATTGGATGTTTTCTGTCTGCACCTATTGTTGGGTGGGGGACTTCTGTGGATGCAGAATTCATGTTTACCTTAACACCATGATGATCCAGTATGTAGGGAAAAGGGTTAGTATTTTTGTATCTTAGTGTTCCAGTCTACATTATTTTTTTTTAACTGCTACAATTTTTGCTGTGATTATAAAGTTTTTCTTTCTTTCTTGTATAGTCTGGGAATATAAATTGCATTTTTTTTTCTTGGAGCATCCACCTGGCTTGTGTTTTGATTGAGGTGACCCTCCATGCTCCCTAAGCAGAACTCTGAGGGAGCTCCCCCTTTTGGGTACCTTGAAGGGGGTGCCACCTCATCCCTTGCCTCAGGCAGATTGCCTTGAGCTGCCCCAAGTTGGAAGGGAGCACATGATTGAAGGCTCACTTAGTTCATCAAATATCCTTGGACTGGCCCTAGCCCAGAGTGTTGGATAGATGAAGGTGGCAGTGCCTGAAGTGGTCTACCAACAGAAATGATGGAACCCATCATTGTAAAATAACAGGGGGCAATATTCTGCTGCACATCTGCCACATAAAGATAAGTCAATGATTTATTTGCTTTACGCCTGATATTCAGTGGCCCTGTCTGTTTCTGTAGGGCTATCGAATATACTGACTTAAACTTACACAGAAAACTTATTCATTCAAAACTTGAATTGCTATTTATTCACTCCCACTAAATGGCTTCATGTATCTGAATAAAAGCTGAATATTTCCACTATCTGCATAAGTTTGGCCCCTAACCCTTCTTAAATCTTAATGGATTCGTTTTGGTCTGTCTAAAACCTATCCATTAGCCAACAAAGAATTAGCATCAGGTGCATACTATATAAGTACTTTTGAATATAGATCTGACTGATTCTGGCCATGCTTGGGACAGATATACAGTACTGTGATCAATAAAAAAGGTTTGAGTTCATGCAAAAATACATGGAAGAGAGAGGGACAGGTGTTGAGTTACATATGGAAACTTTTATGCATATCTATCCAGTTGGGCACACTGGATAGGCCATATTAGTGTTAATAAGCAATCATCTAATATGTCACTATGAATCAGTCACTTTGGGGCATATTTACTAAAGTGCGGTAAGTTTGTGCACATATTGCACATTATGTACAAAAAATAATGCGCAGTAAGGGCAAAGCCTGTCTCACACAGAGCAGATGCTCACTGCATGGCCTGCACTCCATTTCCCGGGAGATGACGCAGGTACCCCCGCCGAGGCATGGAACGTGACCCCGATGCTAAATATAGAAAAACAGGCAGGCTGCTGCAGCAGCGCAAACCCTCCCCTGAACAGCACTGCCCCTCATAACTCCACCGAAGAGTGTCCCCCAATCAAGCCTCCCGATCCCATTCTCCTGATCTGACCCCCCAATCTGATCCCTCATCCGAATCCCTCACAATCAAGCCCCTCTCCAAAAATCAACCTTACCAGATAGACCCCTTCTCAGGATCACCCCAGTAGGAACCCCCCAGGATCATCCTCTCTCCGCAAAGAGAAGCCACCCCAAAGACCATACCCCAACCCACTCCCCTCTATCCTCTCTCTGGAACTCATTGAGGAGTTTCCCTAATATCTAGTGGATTAGGGCAGGAGTGGCCCCCTCTGCTCCTGTCCTGGAGCCACTGAGTTGCAGAATGACACCTATGAACCCTAACAGCAGCCATGAGAACATAAGGACATAAAATGTGCCCTACTAGGCCAGATCTAAGGTCCATCAAGCCAATATCCTGTTTGCAACGGCGGCCAGTGCAAGTCACAGGTACCTGGCAGAATCCCAAAAGGTAGAGAGATTCCACTAACAGCTTTTACTACATCCTCCAGCAATGAATTCCAGAGCTTAATTACACGCTGAGTGAAAAATTACTTTCTCTGGCGTAGTCTTGAATGTACTTTTATAGCTTCATTGTGTCCCCTTGTCTTTATACTTTGTGAAGGAGTAAACAACTGATTCATGTTTACTCATTCCACTCTGCTCATTAGTTTATAGATCTCTATCTTATCTCCCCTCAGCATTCTCTTCTCCAAGCTTAAGAGCCCTGACTTTCTAAGTATTTCCCCACAGAAGTATCCTTCCATCCTCCTTATCATTTTGGTGGCCCTTCTCTGTACCTTTTCTAATTCTGCTATATCTTGTTTTAGATGGGGTGGCCAGAACTGCACGCAATACCCAAAGTGTGGTTGCACCATGGAACAACACAGAGGCATTATGATATTCTTTATTTTAGTCTCCATCCCTTTCCTTTATAATTCCTCTTATTCTATTAGCTTTCTTGGCCGCCACTGTACTCTAAACAGAGGATTTCACTTTATTATTTATTTATGTATTCATCCAAATTTATTACCTGTATTATTTATAAAGCCTGAGTAGCGTACAATAAGGCATACATAATTACTAAATCAACATAAAATAATACACTAAATATAGGGTGTTCCGGTTGTTAGGGGCAGTTGTTTATTTGAGCCAAACCCTGGCGAACAATAACAAATCGCTAATAT
Organism: Ichthyophis bannanicus; assembly: GCA_033557465.1. Classification (NCBI taxonomy): domain Eukaryota; kingdom Metazoa; phylum Chordata; class Amphibia; order Gymnophiona; family Ichthyophiidae; genus Ichthyophis; species Ichthyophis bannanicus. The sequence continues at coordinate 750,587,421 of CM066032.1, forward strand.
TGCCTGAATTTTCCTTGCTTAATTGGACATCGTGCCATTTAATTGGGGCAATAACAGCTGTAATGCATGCTCAAAATCACTAGGTCATCAATACATCACTCAGTAAGTTAAAATGAACACCTAGCTACAATTTCTCTCAGTCTTGCAGTGATTGCATGTCGTGTAGTGATTTTGTTAATTTAGAATTCTAGATCCCTACAAAGATGCCTCAGAAAGATTTAACACTCACTGACAAAACTGGCTTACTTGAACAAATTGAAAACCAACCGCCTAACAGCAGTCAGTGCTAACTGTCATAAATAACTGGAGTGTCGAAATCAACAAACGCACGTGTTTTACTGCTACCAGAAAAGCTGCAAGATGAATGGATATTACATGAAGGACAACAGGGAACTTCCCAAAAACAGAAGCATGAGGGTAAGGATCCGGAAGTTGAAGAGGCCCTCAATCAATGGTTCTCTATCGTAACGAGACGAGGTGTATGTGTCAGTGGTCCAGTGTTGAAAGCTAAGACGAGTTAGCTATAAAGCTGGGTCATGACAATTTCAAAGCAACAGATGGTTGGTTGTTACAATGGAAATGCAGGTTTGGGATAAAATTCAAGAGGACACACTGATAATTCATTAAGTGCTGAACAATGGAAATCCAGAAAAGTGCCAAACCTGCTTTGGAAATTTTGAGAAAACGGTATCTACAATGCAATGTGGACCTTTGTGTCAATGGTGACTCCTGGTGCCCCAGCAGCTCCTGGGTTTTCTTGTCAGTGCAACTGGAAACAGATTGCCAGCCTTCCTTCAGAGGCAATGGAGGGTTTAGTGACTTGCCTAAGGCCACAAAGAGTGCTAGTAGGAATTGAACCTTGTTTGCTTGGTTACAAAGCCAGTGCTTTAACCAGTAGGCTACTCCTCCATGAAACATGTTTGTTTTATCATGCCATGCCAAAACACACAACCTTGTCTGGTTCCAAGAAAGCAATGGATTGCGTAAGTGTGTTGTGCTGTTCAAACATGTCAGGAACTGATAAACAGAAGCTGTTGGTTATTGGGAAAAGTGCTAAGCCTTGGTGCTTTAAAGGGATTAGCAAGGGCAGACTACCAGTTCTGTACCATGCTCACAAAAATATATGGATGACATCTGAAATTTTTAAGAAATGGCTAATGTGGAATTACAACAGAAGTCGAGGAAAATTGTGCTGATTCTCCAGGAACAAGCAGGAAGTCAGACCTCACATATGGGTGATGTCAGCGTCGACGGAGCTCACACGGTAACCTCTCCCCAGCTTTCAAACAAATCCTTTGGGAGACGTACCACGGATGCATGGTCCCCTTCCCACCGCCTAAGACTGCCATCTTGCCTCAGTCTCCTTTTTACCGTGGAGCCCATTGGATGTATATCTATTCCCCCCAGAAAAAGTTGATTTTTTTTCTTGTCTTTTTTCTCTGATCGCATACCAGTGCCCTCCTGTCTTCCAATTCCATTTGCCTTTGGCGTTGCATTTTTCTCAGGTTCCTTTTCTTTTTCCCCCTAGGGGATTTTTCTTTGGTGCATGGGTTTTCACGCCCTTTCTGGCCGGCCCAAGGGAGTTTGACCTCATGTAGACCGTCTTCCCCGCCATGGCCTCGGTCAGTGGCTTTAAGCCTTACGACCACCATGCTTACAATATGTCATGCGTGGATCTGCATGATTGTTGCCTTCGGTGCTTTGGGCCAGATCATGATGCTTTAGCTTGTGGTCTTTGCCAGCAGATGACCTCCAAGGCTCTCTGAGTCTGCAAGAAACCGCATGAGTCGATTTTTCATAAGACCTAAGCCCCAGAACCGTCTGCGGGACCAGCACCCTCAAGGGCCACACAGAGGCCTTGGCCTTGCATGGCAGCTGTGCTGCCTCAGAGCCTTGAGGTCACGAACGAGGGCTCCCTCAGGGAGGGATGCCCCTCAAAGAGCCTGACATCGTCAATGGCCTCCTCGAGTGATGAGACCGGGACTGTGGGGAAGTCCCATGACCCCAAGCCTTGGTGCCCTCGATAAAAGGCCAAGGGCAATGGCCAAAAGCAGCCCTCAAAGCTGCCCCAGTGGGAGAAAATACCTTCCGTGTCCGGGAATTGGTCTCTGTCTTCCAAGGCCATCCTCATTGAGGACATCCCCTCAACAGCCCTGGCATTGGCCCCGAGATCCTTGGTGCCCACGCCAGTGGCTGCAGAGCCATCTGGCATTGAGGCCAGGATGGTGGACTTAGAACACAGTTTGTCTGCCTTTGTGGCCCACCAGCAGGCTCTGATGCCCGGTTCCTCCAGGTCATCACTCCCGACCACTGGCTCCTCCACAGTGAGGGCCTCCCCGAAGGTGGAGCCGATTGTCGAGCGCCATTGGCCTCAAGAGGCATCTCGGTCACGATCCTGGTCCCAGTCTTGTTTGGGACTGAGGACCTCCCCACACAATGCACCCAACTCAGAGTGCAGGGGCAGCCTGAGGCCCAGAGGACTTTCGAGGTCTCCTCTGACATCAGGTCAGACTGGGATACCGAGGACGATGAGTCCCTGAACATCCAGCTCCACAGGGATGTTCCTTCAGACTTTTCCCCTCCAGAGGCCGGGTGCCAGTCCTTACCCGAGAATCTGACCTTCCTGGACTTGGTGAGGGATATTGCAAAAGCCCTTGCCTTCACCACCAAGTCTGAGAAGGAGCCTTGGGTGGAGGACCTTGAGATCTCCAATACGAGGTTCCCCCACAAAGGCCCTTACAATGCCTGTTCCCCCTATCCTGGAGTGGCTGCTCTTCCATATGTGGGAGACCTGGCCTCAGTTTCCATTGTGAGCAGATGGCTGGACTCGATGTACCGGGTCCACCAGAGTCCTGGCTTCCAAAAACCTTAACTGCCTCATAACTCCATGGTGGTGGAGTTGGCCATGCATAGGCTGAAGAGCCAGAAAATGTACTCCTCAGTGCTCCTGGGTAGGGAGGCCCATGCCATGGATGCCCTGGTCAGGAAGTGCTTCCAGTGCTCAATGCTTATCAGCCGTATCCAAGCCTACCAGCTGTACATGGGCGTGTACCTGTGGGACACGGTGAGGGAACTCGCCATATTCTTGGCTGGTCTCTCTGAGGAAACTATTCAGCGGTTCTGGACCCTGGTCTCCACGATCAGGGAGTGCTCCAAATTTATGACGCGAACAGCCTATGACAACTTCGAGTCAGCAGCTAGAATAGCAGTGGTGGACATTAGTCCCCGCTGCCATGCCTGGCTACAGTCTTCCAACTTGGAGCAATAGGTACAGGACAAGTTGGTTGATGTCCCTTGCCAGGGAGAGAACCTCTTTGGCAAGCCTATAAAGGACAATGCTGCCAAACTGGAGTCCAAGTTCATGACCAGGACCAGGCTCTCTAAGAAGACCGCTGATCCATCCAAAAGGAAGGCTTTGGGTAAAAAGCACCCGGTCTTTCCAGCTCCTGAACTGGGCCAGCAGGCCAAGGGACAAGGGCATGGCCTTCGTAAGCCTAAGGCCCAAAGCCCCAAACTGCATCTCAGGTGCTACCTGGAGCAGGGTTGACTTCTGGGGCTGAGCCTCTCTTTCCCCAGAAGGGCCTGCCCCGCAGCACAATAGTGAGTGTCTGGTATTCTTCACCGACTGCTGGCCCGCTATCACCACTGACGTGTGGGCCTTGCAGGTGGTGAAAGAGGGGTACCTCCTCCACCTCAAACAGATGCCCCCAACATTCTTTCCAGGAGAGCTCCTAATGCATCCCCTTCACCGGGATCTGCTTCAGCAGGAACTCGCAAACCTTATGGAAGACAAGGCAGTGGAACCCCTCCACCTCAGGGGCCCAAAAGGATCAGGGAGGGTTTTGACCCATCCTAGACCTGCAAGACCTCAACCGGTTCCTGGTGAGGGAAAAGTTCAAGATGCTCTCCCTTGGAACATTGCTGCCATACCTCTGGCAGGGAGATTGATTATGCTACTTGGATCTAAATGATGCCTATACAAACATCTTCATCCACCTCCTTCACAGGAGGTACCTCCGCTTCATAATAGGAGGCTGCCACTATCAATACAGGGTTCTATCCTTTGGTCTGGCCTCTGCCCCGTGGGTCTTCACCAAGTGTCTGGCAGTGGTCGCTGCCTTCTTGCATCTCCAGGAGGTGTTTGTCTTCCCATACCTGGATGATGGGGTCATAAAGATGGCACCACCACAGAGGCTTATCAGGCAATGGCCTGCACCATCATCATTCTGGAACACTTGGGGTTCGTCATGAACTACCCAAAGTCCCATCTCCACCTGGCACAATGACTGGAGTTCATAGGGGTGCTGCTGGACACCATCCAGACCAAGGCCTTCCTCCCTCCAGACAGGGCCCAGCACCTCAAGACATTCACAGGGCATGTCCAGGGTCAACCCTTGGTCCTGCCCAACTCCTGCTTTGCATTCTGGGCCACATAGCATCCATGGTGCATGTCATCCCTAATGCCTGCCTACACATGCAGCAGCCCAGTGGGCTCTGAACTCCCAGTGGTCACAAGCAATGGGATGCCTACAGGACAGAGTGGTTGTGACCCGTCCTCTGGACGACTCCCTCAGCTGGTGGCAACAGCTAAAGCATCTGCAGGCCGGAATGCCCTTCTAGGCTCCCAAACCCCAGAGGATGCTTACCATAGATGCCTCCAAAACTGGGTTGGGGAGCCCACTGCAACAACTTCTGCACTCAGGGCAGCTGGTCGCAGGAGGAGAGCCTCCAGCAGATCAACCTCCTGGAGCTCCAGTCAGTAGTGCGTGCCATCCGGGCTTTCCAACACCACCTTCAGTACCAAGCAGTCCTAATCCAGACCAACAAATAGGGGACAATGTTCTACATCAACAAGCAGGGAGGGACTGATTTGTCCTTCCTGTACCAAGAGACGGTGAGCCTCTGCTCCTTCTCCAGCAGCAGTGGGATGCTCCTGCGGGCAGTCTACCTCCTGAGCCAGGACAATGTCCTGGCGGACCGGCTCAGTCAAGTCCTCCAACCACACAAGTGGCAGCTGGATCTCAGTGTGACCAGTTGACTGTTCCACCTCTGGGAGCTCCCGCAGGTGGACCTCTTCACCAGCCTGGCTAACATCCAGCTAGCCTGGTTATGCTCCAGGCAGCCACATCATGAGTGGCAGTGGATGCATTCCTCATTCCATGGATGGAGGGCCTCTTCTATGCCTTCCCACCCCTACCGCTGATCGCCAAGACCCTGTTCAAGGTCCAGCTCTACAGAGCCACATTGATACTGGCAGCTCATCGGTGGGCTTGGTAGCCATGATTCTTGCTGCTCCTCCGCCTGTCCCAGGCTCCCTCCTGCACCCCAACTTGGGGTTCCTGTCTCTGATAGCTTGGCTGCTGAAAGGGTGACCTTAGCCCACTTCGATCTCTCCAGCGAGGTGGGGGCAGTCCTCTTGGCTTCCCACAAGCCTTCCACCCGCTGGTCCTATACCTTCAAGTGGCGAAGGTTCTCAGTTTGATGTGTGGAGAGGCAGATTAACGCCTTCTCCTGTTTGGTCCAGCTGCTCCAGTACCTGCTTCACCTATCCCAGACAGGGCTGAAATCCAACTCTGTCAGAGTACACCTCTGTGAGCTTTCAGCACACCATCATCTTGTCAAGAATAAGCCCCTCTCTGCTCAGCCCCTCATGACCCGCTTCCTGAGGAACCTACTGCTCTCTAGACCACTCGTTCACCCCCTGGTTGAGGAGTGGCACCTCAACGTGGTTCTTTCAAAACTTACTGCACCACTATTTTGTTTTATTTAATTTATTTATTTATTTATTTATTTAACATGTTTTTATATACCGCCCCTTCCAGAGATCAGGGGCGGTTTACATTGAACATGATAACTTATGTACAGTTAACTTATGGGAAATATCTTACAGACAGCTATGTACAATGATGGAGTAACTATATATACAATCTTGCAGTAAGGGTTATCATTCTTAACAAACCAGAGAAGTTAAGTGAATCTATGTATCTTGAGGTTGGGCCGTATTATGGCAGCTTCCATAATTCTCAATGAACAAGTATGTCTTTAGGTCTTTTTGGAACTGAAGGAGATCTTTTACTGCTCTTAGGTTATCAGGGAGGGCATTTCATAGCTTTGGGGCAACATAAGAAAAAGCTCTGGAGTTGGTAGAGTGCTTGGCAGGGGCGGCCCAAGGGGGGTGCGGGGCCATGTGCGGAGACTCGGTGCGGGGCCTCATTTGCATAAGGTGCCTCATTTGCATAAATATTTGCATAATGTTACCATACACTACTAACTTTTAGTAAACATGCCTCTTAATGAGTATATGGATAAAGAAAGACTAAAAGGTTTCTACATTACTATAATCCAGTACCAACCGCCAGGCACATTAGGAACTACTACAAACACTGCCCATTTAGAACCCATAGCAAACCTGCCGTATCCTAACAGCACTACCAGGACTCACAAAGCACCATACCCTAACTATCAAAAGACAACACTGCAAATATTAAACCAATACATTTCAGAGAACAATAATACATGACCTACTGGGGAAAGAACAAGTGGCAATGTCAAATAGGAATTACATAAACAGAATACCTCAGCTCAGTTACACATGCAGAACATAGACCATCACCAAACAAGGAATCACAATTTAGAAACAGGAAGACAATAATTAAACTGGGAACCCCAAAAGCCAAACTTGGAATATACAACAACACTGTAGAAATAAAACTATAAATTAATTTCCTCTTGTACTAAACAAAGCGCAAAAATTAATGATGCACATTTCCCAGAGCTGACATATTCCAGTTAATAAATTCAAAATAAAGAGATATTTTTCTACCTTTTGTGCATTTTTTTTCAGTTGCAATTGTTCCAGCCACTTTCTTCTGGTTTCTTCGTGTCTTCTGCTAACTCTCCATCTGCTGTCCATTTGTCCTTTCTTCTGTCTTCTTGTTTTTTTTTTTCCATTCTCTCTCTACATCTGCTTTAACATACTAATCTTTCTCCTTTTGCTCTTTCCTCATTCCTATTTCATCCACTCAAATTTTATCCCTCCATCCTCAATCCCCACTTACTCTCCCAATATCCGGCCAATTGTAGATTTGTCTTCCCTCCCACGCAAAATATTTTTCCCTCTCCATTTCACTCTCCCAGCTCCATCCCATTCTAATCCTCCCCCAACATCAGCTCCTTTCTAGTTCCAGCCCCACCCAGCATCTGCTCCCTTCTTGTCCCTGCATCAGCCCATTTCCAGTCCTAGTCCCCCATCAGCCCATTTCCAATCCTAACGCCCCCCACAGCCCATTACCAGTCCTAAACCCCTATCAGCCTACTTGTAGTCTTAGCCCCCCCATAGCCCATTACCTGTTGTAACCCCCCATCAGCCCATTACCTGTCCTAACCCCCCCATAGCCCATTACCTGTCCTAATCCCCCCATCAGCCCACTTGTAGTCGTACCTCCCCATAGCCCATTACCTGTTGTAACCCCCCATCAGCCCATTACCTGTCCTAACCCCCCCATAGCCCATTACCTGTCCTAATCCCCCCATCAGCCCACTTGTAGTCGTACCTCCCCATAGCCCATTACCTGTTGTAACCCCCCCCCCCCATAGCCCATTACCAGTCCTAATGCCCCCCACAGCCCATTACCAGTCCTAACACCCCCCACAGCCCATTTCCAGTCTTAGCCCACCGCCCCATAGCACGTTTCCAGTCCTAATCCCCCCATCAGCCCACTTGTAGTCGTAGCCCCCCATAGCCCATTACCTGTCATAACTTCCCCCATCAGCCCATTTCCTGTCTTAGCCCCTCCATAGTCTATTACCTGTCCTAACCCCCCATAGCCCATTCCCAGTCTTAACCCCCCCATCAGCCCACTTCCAGTCCGAATCCCCTATAGCCCATTACCAGTCCTACCCCCCCATCAGCCCACTTGTAATCGTAGCTCCCCATAGCCCATTACCTGTTGTAACCCCCCGATAGCCCAGTACCATTTATAACCCCCCCATCCCATTAAGATTTCTAACGCCCCCACAGCCCATTACCAGTACTAACGCCCCCCACAGCCCATTACCAGTCCTAACCCCCTAACAGCCTACTTGTAGTCCTAGCCCCCCCATAGCCCATTACCTGTTGTAACCACCCATCAGCCCATTACCTGTCCTAATCCCCCCATCAGCCCACTTGTAGTCGTACCTCCCCATAGCCCATTACCTGTTGTAACCCCCCCATAGCCCATTACCAGTCCTAATGCCCCCCACAGCCCATTACCAGTCCTAACGCCCCCCACAGCCCATATCCAGTCTTAGCCCACCGCCCCATAGCCCGTTTCCAGTCCTAATCCCCCCATCAGCCCACTTGTAGTCGTAGCCCCCCATAGCCCATTACCTGTCATAACTTCCCCCATCAGCCCATTTCCAGTCTTAGCCCCTCCATAGTCTATTACCTGTCCTAACCCCCCATAGCCCATTCCCAGTCTTAACCCCCCCCCATCAGCCCACTTCCAGTCCGAATCCCCTATAGCCCATTACCAGTCCTACCCCCCCATCAGCCCATTTACAGTCCTTACCCCCCTCCCTCCCCATCAGCCCATTTACAGTCCTTACCCCCACCCTCCCTCCCTCCCTCCCCATCAGCCCATTTACAGTCCTTACCCCCCCTCCCTCCCTCCCTCCCCATCAGCCCATTTACCGTCCTTACTCCCCCTCCCTCCCTCCCTCCCCATCAGCCCATTTACAGTCCTTACCCCCCCTCCCTATCAGCCCATTTAGTCCTTACCCCCCCCCATCAGCACATTTACAGTCCTTACCCCCCTACCTCCCTCCCCATCAGCCCATTTACAGTCCTTACCACCCTCCCTCCCTCCCCATCAGCCCATTTACTGTCCTTACCCCCCCTCCCTATCAGCCCATTTACAGTCCTTACCCCCCCATCAGCCCATTTACAGTCCTTACCCCCCTACCTCCCCATCAGCCCATTTACAGTCCTTACCCCCCTCCCTCCCTCCCCATCAGCCCATTTACAGTCCTTACCCCCCCTCCCTCCCTCCCCATCAGCCCATTTACAGTCCTTACCCCCCCTCCCTCCCTCCCCATCAGCCCATTTACAGTCCTTACCCCCCCTCCCTCCCTCCCTCCCCATCAGCCCATTTACAGTCCTTACCCCCCTCCCTCCCTCCCCATCAGCCCATTTACAGTCCTTACCCCCCCCATCAGACCATTTACAGTCCTTACCCCCCTCCCTATCAGCCCATTTACAGTCCTTACCCCCCCTCCCTCCCCATCAGCCCATTTACAGTCCTTACCCCCCCCCATCAGCCCATTTACCGTCCTTACCCCTCCCCCCCCCCCCATCAGCCCCGCTAAGTTTAAAAAAAAAAAACAGAAACCGGCTGCTGCTGCCGCTGCCGCCGTGGCAGCGGCAGAATGGAGAATCCCGCGGGGCCCCCCTGTCCAGCAGTCTTCTAAGCGGCCTCAGCGCGGGCTTTTCAGAGCCGCGCGAAGGGAGAGTTTCCCTTTCTCGCGGCTCTGTTAATCCCGCCGCGGGGCTGATGGGATTTCCCATCAGCCCCACGGCGTGATTAACAGAGCTGCGAGAGGAGAAGCTCTCTCTCTTTGCGCAGCTCTGACAGCCGACGGAGGCCGCATAGAAGACTTCAGGACAGGGGGGCCCCGCGGGATTCTCCATTCTGCCGCTGCCACGGCGGCAGCAGCCGGTTTCTGGTTGTTTTTTTTAAACTTAGCTGGGAATCTGGGATGCAAGATGTTTTTTGCGCGGGGCCCCCTGAAACGCGGGGCCCTGTGCAAAAAACATTCTTGCTCAATGGACGGGCCGGCCCTGGTGCTTGGTATTACGGATGTGATTTGGTATAATATAGGTGTTTTGTGAGCAATTTCTTCAAAGTCTCATGCCACCTAAAATATCTATTCTGGAAGGTGGTCTTCCTTGTGGTGCTCACTTCTGCTCACAGGGTCAGTGATCTCCAGGCCCTGGTGGCTCACCCATCTTATACGAGGTTCTACAATAACAGGGTTGTGCTATGCATGCACCCCAAGTTTCTCCCAAAGGTGGTGTCTCCATTCCATCTCAACCAGGAGGTGGTGCTTACCACATTCTTCCCACAGTCTCATGCCAACAGGGCAGAAGCCTTTCTCCACACTCTGGACTGTAAACAGCCCTGCCCTTCTACCTGGAGCATACACAGGCCCACTGTCGTTTCTCACAGCTCTTTGTCTCCTATGACTCCAGTAGGCTAGGAACAGCTATGTCTAAGTGTACCCTGTCCATTTGGGTGGCAGACTGCATTTCCTTTGCTTATGAGCAGGCTGGTCTTTTGCTGGAGTGCCTGGTTGCACAGTGTCCAGGCCATGGTGGCCTTTGTAGCGAACCTGCACTCCGTCCGTTTGGTGGAGATCTGACGGGCCGCCACCTGGTCCTCAATCCATACCTTTGCAGCTCATTATTGCCTGGAGAGGGAGTCCCACTGGGACAGCGCTTTTAGCCAGGCAGTACTCCATCATTTCTTTGGGGTGTAAGGCAACTCCTGCCCTTCGGTGTGTTCAGGATACTGGAGAACTGGTTCCTCGCTTGACACTCAGGGCCACTCGTGGGTCTGCTGTTCCTTGACTCCATTGCTGCTTCTCACAGTTCAGCCTTTTCTAGTCACCCATGGCTTTTACAGGCTTTTTCGGTAGCCTGTAGCTAGGGAGTCTCACATGTGAGGACTGACTTCCTGCTTGTTCCCAGAGAAAGCGCAGTTACTCACCTGTAATAGTTGTTCTCCGGGGACAGCAGGAATCAGTACTCACAACCCTTCCTCCTTCCCATGGAGTTGTTTTTGTTTTTGCCATCTTGAGCTATGTTATCATATTGTGAGGCAAGATGACACCCTTAAACAGGAAGGAGACCATGCATGCAGGTACATCTCCTAAAGGCTTTCTTTGAAAGTTGGGGAGAGGTTACTGCGCAGGATCCATCGGCACCAACGTCATCCATATGTGAGGACTGATTCCTGCTGTCCCCAGAGAACACCTGTTACAGGTGAATAACTTCACAGCACACCCTCATTTAGATTCTTGGAAAAATATCCAGCTGGAATTTCTGTTTCCCAACACCCCGTCCCTGGTGCAGTCAGTGGACATGGGAATCATAAAAAATTTGAAGATCTTATATTGCGCAAGGTTGGTAAACTTGAAGCAACTGAAGAAAATCTACTGACAACATCTTCAACAGTTGAGGAGGTCAGTGCAAAGATAGATCTTCTACAAGCAGCACAGTTTATTGCCGATGGTTTGTGAAGAGTAAGTACAGGGTCAGAGCAAGGGTATGAGGTGCCCTAGGTGAACCTCATGCATTGCGCCCCCTCTGCTTCAGCCCCCACTCCCATTGCCACTGCTGCTGCCCCTCACTGGGATTTGCAGCAGTGGCGATGCTGGCAGAGTAACAAAACCGCCAACAAAACGGCATGCTGTCAAATAAACAAACGACAATACAGCACAGTGTAAATTAAGAACAAGTCAACACAGCATAAAATCAAATCAAATAATTTTTATTGTCTTTTATTGAAAGCAGTATAAGTGCATATCAATATTATGGGCAATTCCACATAAAATTATATTATGGTTTCACAATCTTTAACCAATGTTTCGAAGCACTTAGTGAGTCATATATATTTATTCTTTGATGCTTCTTTTCTACAAGAACCAGAACAAAAATGCTGTATAAGAATTTCAAAGGGTTCCTGTTCATTTCAAAACTGCTCATGAAGATGAAAGAAAGAAAGATGGTGGCAATCAATTGTTCTTTGAAAAGCATGGTGCCATGCTTCCACCGAGTTTTTGGTACATGATAAATGATCCGTAACAAGGCCGTGTACATTCCGCATTGCAATTGGGAAAAGCAGTGTGCTGCGACGATGCAAAATCATTGGAAAGATAGTTCATCAGCAATGGGCATGAAACTCAGTGCCAAATCATTTTCGAGTGAATGTGAAACTCCTCTTCATCGCAATATCTTCCACTAGATCACATTGTTGAATTTTGCACCACAAAGACTGCCAAGATGGAATTAACAGCCTTTAATCTGTGTTCTTGGAAAGGTAGAAGTCAATGCATTAAAACTCAAACTCAACCATAAGAGTATCCGGATCTAACAAGGGCTGCAGTTCAATAAGTTTTGTGACCAATCTGGTGTATTGTCACACAACAAGGCATAAATGACAGGAATAGCCATATTGTCAATGAGAACATGTATGGTATATATTTGGTAAAATAGTTCAGCAGAGATGTTAAAAGTTCCGTCAGTGAACCAGTGACCTTTTTCCACTAACAAATGTACATTTTCATTTGTACCAAATAGAAACATTCTCTTCAGATCATTACTCCCAGAATACAACAGGATGAAATTCTAACCTCTGGCCGTTGTCTTAAGAGCATCTGGAATTTCAGTTTCTTCAAGTCGTTGAGGATTTGTGTATGGCAGCTGGTGTCATTTCTGTTGTCGTTGAATGGTTTGCTGTGAAGCCATATATTTGGGAAGAAGTTGCTGCCTCTAGTGAAATTCAATTAGTACACTGTATTATTTGGCATGGCTTTTCAGTTGATGTTTTTGCTCTTTGACGTACTGAATCAACAGATCATAAAACTTCAATCTCCCCAGGATTTGGAGCATGGTCATGCTCTGTTTTAATGGCTTTGAGTAGATTCGTAACTTTGACACATCCCTTGCAACCTGTTTTTGTGCATCTCCATGTGCTGCTTCCATCTTTGTTAACTCGATCTTTTCTATAGCGACAGCCTTTGTGAACTATCATTGTCTTTCCTTTTTGTGAACTGATTGTTTCCATCCAAAAAACAACCGTTGACTAGTTGTAGGTGCACTGCTGGTAAAAAGCAATCATTGACTAGTTGTAGGTGCACTCCCTGTATGCTAAATACAAACATTTCAACTTAAGGTATGATTTCAACATTTAAACTTACTTTCTTGAATATACGGCTTCATAGCGAACCATTCAACGACAATGACAACGTATGATTTCAATTTCTGTTAAGATTTGATTTCAACTTCCGCTGTTTTGTCAGGATGCTCATTTGTCTGCGCTGTTTTGTTGCACGTTGTTTTGACGGGTCACCAGCAATACTTGTAAAACAGCACCAGAGTGCCGGAATTACCTTCAGCTCCAGTGCTGTAGTGCCGTTGTACTTCTACCCCTCTTCGATTCCATTTCCTGTTTGCATGGGGGCAGAAATTGCTTCCATGCAAAAGGAAGTGAAATTGGAAGGGAGCGTAAGTACAAATGGCACTGCAGCGCCAGAGCTGAAGATATCATTGGCACTTCAGTGCCATTTTAAAAGCATTGCTGCCGCTGGACATTCCAGTAAGGAGCAGCAGCGGTGGCAATGGGTGCTTCCGGAGGGCTGGCGCTCTAGGCAGCCACCTGATTCACCTAATGGTAGCGCCAGCCCTAAGTACTAAGACCATTCAGAACTGCTTTGCTGACTATCAGGCTGATGCAACTGAAGTTGCGCGCTATCAATTTTTTATGCCTATTTGCAGTACACCGATAGTGTGCGACTTCAGCGCAGACATGCAGAAAGGGGATCATATACAAATTAGCCACGTGTTAGCCAATCATTAAACTGTGCACAAATGGCAGCATTAAACTGGGAGAGCAGGCCAAACACATGGGACACCACATGGCTAATTTGCATATGAGACCTGACAGTATTTTGATGGCATCAGGGGCTTTTTCTGATGCCTGAATCATCTGAGGGGAAATGTCAAAATCCCCTCAGATTATCCAGACATCGCGGAAAGCCCCCAATGCCATCAAAATACCGGCCCCCTTCACAAAGCGAATCCTTGGTGACCCAGAAGCTGTGATCCCTCTACCCCCCTCCCCACTAAAAATCAACTTGGTGGCCCAGCAGCCCCAATCCTCCCCCCTCCCAACTGAAAATCAACCTTATATGGCAGTCTGACTTCTCCCAGCGCATCCCAGGATGCACCGTGTGGGGCCTAGTGCTGCCATTTTTCAAGATGGCAGGGCAAGAGCGGGAGCAAGTGGGCAGTGCTCCTACTCATTTATAAAGGTACCAGGAGGGGATTGGGGGATTTGGGGCTGCTGGACCTCCAGGTTGATTTTTAGTTGGCAGAGGTAGGAGGTTCTGGGCCACCAGGTTGATTTTTAGTTGGCAGAGGTGGGAGGTTCGGGGCCACTGGGCCACCAGGTTGATTTTTAGTTGGCAGAGGTGGGAGGTTCGGGGCCACTGGGCCACTAGGTTGATTTTTATTTAGGAGCGGAGGTGAGGGGTGGGGGGGGGGGAGGTTTCGGGGCTGTTCAGCTGCTGGGATACCGGGCCACCAGGTTGATTTTTAGTTCGATGAGGGGTTTGGGGCCCTGGGGCACCAGGTTTATTTTAGTTGGGATGGGGTGGGTGGATCGGGATCACTGGGCCACTAGGGATTTGCTTTCTGTTGGGGGGCACCGGCCTCCGACAGTATTTTGATGGTATCAGGGGCTTTCCCCGATGCCTGGATCATCTTTGACATTTCTCCTCAGATGATCCAGGCATTGGGGAAAGCACCCAATGCCATCAAAATACTGTCAGGGGGACGCGCTTGATGTTTAAGGCACCTCAAGACCAGGCATAGAGATATTGGCATTAAGGCTGGTTGCAAAATCCTCTACCCATTTCTCTGCATCGGGCGCAGCCAATATTTGCATACATTTTATTTTGTGTAGCTCATTTGATGGTAGCAGTAAGTGTGCTTAAAAGTGGCGTCATCTGCGTTTAAAGGCCACTCTGGTTTTCTGCATCAGCCTGTATGATTTTAAACACTCAGACTTGGAGATGCCGGGATAAGGCTGATAATGAAAATGACATATCAGAAATGTAAAACATCAAGAATTATGAAGTTTTCATGCATCAGCAATGGTCTTCAATGTTAAAATGAGAGTGACGATAGTGTGGATGTGATTGTTCAAGAAATTGCAGTGAAACAGCACAAGACATCAGAAGACCTGGAAACCGATGAGGATGACATGACCGAGCGTGAATGCATGACTAACTAGGATGCTAGGAAATTAATTGCTGGATTAAGACTTTATTTCATGCAGGAAGGCAATGAAGGCAGCCCCGTATCTGCACTAGAAACTTGTGCAGATTTTGTTCAGTTGCAGTCAACCAAGAGAACACAAAAGGGTACAACTCGATCAATTCCTCCAATGTCATTGATTGTGAAGAACTACAGTACAGTACAGTATTTGCTTGTTTAATATTTTTCTGTTGACTTGTATCGATTATTTCAGCTTATCTGAAGTGAGGTTTTTTTTGTTACCCAATAAACGGAAAGTTTATCTTTTCTGTTGTCTTTTGTTTTATCTCCATACATTCACGCCTTTTTAACCCTGAATATGCAGCTTTGTACAGTTGGGACGGCTGCTTAACTGGGACAAGGTAGTATAGTCTCGATGTGTCTCAATCAACTGGAATTCACTGTATATACGTTCAACATAAATAACATTTCATACTACTTAGAATCAAACACTAAAACACATAAAATCTGTGAAAACACATGTAGGTACAATCCTGCCTGAACTAGTCTGGGAAGGATAGTATAATCACTATGTTACACAATTATCCTTGATGATGCCTAAATCCTTTTCCTGGTGGTGAATCCTAATGTGGAACCTTACATCGTGTAGCTATAGCTTGGGTTGTTTTTCCCTAAATGCATAATTTTGCACTTTCCACGTTCAATTTCATTTGCCATTTGGTCATCCAGTCTCCAAATTTCTCAAGGTCCTCTTGATGTTTTTCACAATAATTTGAATAATTTAGAATAATTTGTGTTGTCTGCAAATTTGATCACCTCTCTCATTCCTATTTCCAAGTCATTGATAAATATGTTAAAAAAACAGCAGGCCCAGCACAGATCCCTGGGATACTCCACTATTCACCTTTTTCCATTGAGAAAATGGACCATTTTGTCATACTCTTTGTTTTCTAACTTTTAACCAGTTCCTAATCCACAATAGGACATTGCCTCATATCCTAAGACTTTTTAAATTCCTCAAGAGTCTTTCATGAGGGACCATGTCAAAATGACTTTCTGAAAATCCAGATACACAATATCAATCAGCTCACCTTTATCTACTAGCTTATTCATACTTTCAACAAAATGTAGTAGATTGATGAGGCAAGACTTCCTTTAGCTATATCCATGTTGGCTTTGTCTCATTATACCATGTCTGTGTTTAATAATTTTGTTTTTATAATGTTTTCCACCATTTTGCCCAGCAATGATGTCAGGCTCATTGGTCTGTAGTTTCCTGGATCACCCCGGGACCATTTTTAAAAATTGGTGTCACTTTGGCTATTCTTTAATTTTCAGGTACTATAGATGATTTTAATGTAGCTTACAAAATTACTAATAGTAGATATGCAATTTCATTTTTGAGTTTGTTCAGCACCCTGTGATGTATATGATCCAGTCTAGGTGATATGCTACTCTTTAGTTTGTCAAATTGCCGTATTACATCTTCCAAGTTCACTACTGCTTACTACTTCTACTTATCATTTGTATAGCACTACAAGGCGGCTAGGGAGAGATAACAGAGGAAAGGTAGTGAGAAGCAGCTGAATGAAGGCACTAATAGGCCAGTAGTAGAGGTTTGAACTGGATGCAGAAACAGATAGGGAGTCAATGAAGTGAATTGAGTAGAGGGGTGACATGAACATAGTGACACTGGGGGAAGATTAGCCGTGCAGCTGAGTTTTGAACAGATTGAAGTGGGGAGAGAAGATTCAGAGGAAGACCAGCGAAGAGGAGGTTGCAATAGTCTAGAAGGGAGGTGACTAAAGAACGGATAAGGGTCTTAGTAGTGTGTTCAGAATGGAAGGGATGAATTTTGCCAATGTTATAGAGAAAGAAGCGACAGGTTTATCTATCTGTTGGATGTGTGTGGTGAAGGAGAGGGAGGAGTCAAAGATGACCCCAAGGTTGCGAGTTGAGGAAGCAGGGAGGAGTAGAGCGTTATCCAGAGAAATAGAGAAAGGAGGAAGGGCAGATATGGGCTTAGGGGGAAAGATGAGGAGCTCAGGTTTGGCCATGTTAAATTTCAGATAGCAGTGAGACATACAGGCACTAATGTTAGATAAGCAGGGAGAGATCTGGGCCTGGATACCCGGAGAGATTTCAGATCCAGAGAGGTAAATTTGAAAGTCATCAGCATAGAGATGGTACTAAAAACCATGGGAGGAGATGAATGCATCAAGGGACTGTGTAGAGAGAGAAAAGGAGAGGTCCCAAGACGGAGCCCTAGGGTACACTGATTGAAAGCGGGATAGCATTAGAGGAGAATTCACCAGAACATACACTAAACGTGCAGTGGGAGAGATAGGAAGAAAACCAGGAGAGAACACGGCAAAACCCCTAAATCCAAGCAAGGACAGGGTATCGAGGAGAAGGTAGTGATCAACAGTGTCAAAAGCAGCAGAAAGGTCAAGAAAGATGAGGATTGAGTAAAGGTCATTGGCTTTGGCAAGGAACAAGTCACTGGAAGCTTTGGCAAGAGCAGTCTTAGTAGAATATAGAGGGTGAAAGCCAGATTGCAGGGGATCCAGTAGGGAATGAGAGGAGAGAAATTCAAGACAGCAGCAGTGTACTGCACATTCAAGTCATTTAGAAATAAAAGGGGGGAGAGAAATGATTCACTAATTAGAAGCCCGATCACCTTAAAATCCCTAAAAGATTTAAATATTATTTTTGTCGGAGCTGGTCAGCTCAGTGTCTATAGAATGTCCATAGCACCACTGTGACCTCTCCTTTTATTTAAATGATTAAGTAAAAAACTTTAACTTAGCTTATGCCATGTTCGCCAAAGTGCTGGCAGAACGCCAGAGAGACAGACGACGTGGCTCACGTTTCGGGTTTATATCCAATTTTTCCGAAAAACCCTGCTTCAGGTCCAGTGCATAGTCGGCAGTTGACAGTTCTTCAGCTAGCAACCAAATAGGGATGTAGCCCACCTTTTTATCTTCGGCATCTGACGTCATGTTTAACTGAGGGCAGCCCAAGCCAATCAAAATACACCAAATACGAAACCCTAAGGGGACTCCCACTGCACAGGAAATCCCTTAATGGAATCGCAAGGTGATAATGAAAGGCACAATCAAATAATGGTATGCGACAAATTGATATACATTTGACTGATTGCACTAACTATATGGTACTCTCCACTGACCCTACGGAGGCTATCAAAGCATGTATTCACTCCATAGTTTCTCTGTCATTCTTCAGAAACTGGATTACCAAGAATGAAATGGAATTTTTGGTGAAAAAACACCCAAAGATACCAATTTTTTATTTGGTTCCAAAGGTGCACAAGTCATTGTCTGACCCCCCGGGCCGCCCTATAGTGTCCTGTAGTGACTCTTTATTGGAGCCCCTCTCTAAGTTCTGCGACATCTTTTTGCAACCTGCAGCGGCAAAAGTCAGTTCATATATCAGAGATACCGGTGACTTTTTAAGCCAATTACAAGATTGTAAGCAAGTAGAGACCTACACGTATCTGGTATCACTGGATGTCCAGGCATTATACACTAATATAGATCAGAGGGAAGTGCTTACATGTTTACAAGATTATCCACTTTCCCTTCCAGATCGAATACTGAGATCCTTTATACTAGAACTATTGGAATTGGTCCTGAACAATAATTTTTTTCTGCATCAAAAAACATTCTATAAGCAGATACATGGAATAGCAATGGGGGCCACGGTGGCTCCGTCAATTGCCACCATTTATATGGCTGATTTTGAAAGGATGTATATATATTCTGATTGGGCATTTCGTTTCATCCCATTCTGGAAACGTTTCCTTGACGATGTATTTTTCCTCTGGACGGGCACACGGATGGATTTAGATGATTTTGTGCACAGGCTTAACACACATGTATCTAGGATTAAGTTTACAGCACAGATCGCTCCTAGAAATATGCAATTTTTGGATGTTCAGATTACCCTAACCCCTCAGGGGTTTGTTACAACATTATACCGCAAGTCGATACAACGCAATACGCTACTTAGGTATGACAGCTTCCATCCTCGGGCTTTGAAACAAGGTTTACCCTTTGGACAATTCTTACGGCTGAGACGTAATTGTACAACTATACAGGAC
Source organism: Ichthyophis bannanicus (assembly GCA_033557465.1). Lineage (NCBI taxonomy): Eukaryota > Metazoa > Chordata > Amphibia > Gymnophiona > Ichthyophiidae > Ichthyophis > Ichthyophis bannanicus. The sequence goes on from CM066032.1 coordinate 750,606,584, forward strand.
TTTAAGTTTCATGCACAGGAACTCACGATACGTCTAGTTCAAAGGGGATACCCCCGTTTTGTGGTCTACAAAGCATACAAGCGAGCAAAACACCTTCATCGGGAATGGCTCTTTACTCCACATGCGCCTAAGACTACAGATTCAGTTGTGATGGGAGTTCTTCCCTATACTAGAAATATTACACATGTTACTAGACTTCTCCATCGTTTTTGGCCGATCTTAGGGATACATACTTGTTTCCGGGACAAGACCTTGCAAGTAGCATATTCACGGAAGGCTAATTTGCGGGACTTATTAATGAACACCACTTCGCTGGAGGACTGTCCTATAAGGTCACATTCGGAAAAAGGCCACTTTGCTTGTGGCAACTGCACATACTGTTCCACGACTATTACAGGTCCCGATTGGGTCGATCACCACACCTCTCGGAGGTTTTCAACTAACTGGCATACAGATTGCTCTTCTGCATATGTCGTATATCTAATTATTTGTCCTTGCTCACTCTGTTATATTGGTCGCACTAAACGGATGGTGCGAATCCGGCTCTCAGAGCATGCTTCTCGGTTGAGGACAAAAAATCTCTCAGCCCCTATGGTAGAGCACTGTTTAACAACGGGACATATTTTTGACACTATGCGTTGGAGAGTGCTGGACTACGTCCCGATAGACCCTAGGGGAAGGGATCGTGAACAGAAGTTACAATGGCAAGAACAACGGTGGATTCATCATTTATTTATTTATCTATTACTTCTATACCGCCCCTTCCAGAGATCAAGGGCGGTTTACATGGAACAAGTTAACATATTATGTATATTTCGGTATACATTTACATTGAACAGGAATTTTCTAACTTTTTACAAATAACAATAAATGTGATAAACTGTCCAAACTATTTACATAGGTTATCTTTTAAATACAGTTACTCCAAAAGGTCTAAATCTACAAATTGACTGGCATACCATTATTTGATTGTGCCTTTCATTATCACCTTGCGATTCCATTAAGGGATTTCCTGTGCAGTGGGAGTCCCCTTAGGGTTTCGTATTTGGTGTATTTTGATTGGCTTGGGCTGCCCTCAGTTAAACATGACGTCAGATGCCGAAGATAAAAAGGCGGGCTACATCCCTATTTGGTTGCTAGCTGAAGAACTGTCAGCTGCCGACTATGCACTGGACCTGAAGCAGGGTTTTTCGGAAAAATTGGATATAAACCCGAAACATGAGCCACGTCATCTGTCTCTTTGGCGTTCTGGCAGCACTTTGGCGAACATGGCATAAGCTAAGTTAAAGTTTTTTACTTAATCATTTAAATAAAAGGAGAGGTCACAGTGGTGCTATGGACATTCTATAGACACTGAGCTGACCAGCTCCGACAAAAATAATATTTACATCTTTTAGGGATTTTAAGGTGATCGGGATTTTTTACATTTTGGTGATATTTAGTGATTCTGGTCGGGTTCAAATATTTTTCTACATTTCACTAATTAGAAGGACAGGTAGGATCAAGGAATGTTGTTTTTTTAGGAGAGGTGTAACCACAGCCTGCTTGAAGGCTGCAGGAACAATTGCAGTAGAAAGTGATAGGTTAAGGATATGACAGATAGAAGGTGCAACAGTGGAGGAGATGGAGTTTAGTAGGTGGGTGGGAATGGGATCAGAGGAGCAAGTAATGTTTAGATGAGGAGAAAAGATGTGTGATTTCTTCCTCGGTGATCTTAGAAAAGGAGAAAAGGGTGACAGAGGTTGAGGGAAGGATTTCAGGGAATGAAGAGGGGATGGAGATCACCCCAGGGAGAACTCAAAGAGTAATCTTGTGGAAACTGTCATGGAAGTAGCCAGCCAAAGTCTGGGAAGAAAGGGAAGGAGGGGTCAGAGGTAGAGGTACTTTGAGGAGAGAATTGAGAGTTGTAAAGAGACAGCGAGGGTCAGAGGCAAGAACGCTAGTTAGATGGATATAGTGCTCTTGCTTGGTGAGTGCTGTGGCAGACTTGGAAGAGGCCAGCATGAATTTGAAATGTAGGAAGTCTGCAAGGGTGCGGGATTTGAGCCAAAGGCACTCATCTGAGCAGGCACAGGAACACAGGTAGTGGGTTTTAGAGAACAGCTAGGGCTAAGGTACAGTATGCCTCACAAGATGTGAAGTGGGAGGAGCAAAAGCATCCAAAGCAGAGGAGAGTACAGTGTTATAGGAAGATATGGCCTCATTAACTGACTCAGATGACTTAGTGGAGGAAAGAAGTGATGAGACAGCAGTGGAGAGAGCTGATGGGTCAATAGCACGAAGATTCTTAAAGACGTTAGAGAAGACTGGGTGAAAGTGAGGTGGGGGTGATGAAGAATGAAACTTAGCAGGTGATGGTCAGATAAGGGAAGAAATGAGGTGCAGAAATTTTAGAGCAAGCAGTTAAAGAAGAAGATGAGGTCAAGGCAGTGGCCTAGCTAGTGAGTAGGGGCAGTAGCGCATAGCTGGAGATTGAATGAGGTAGTAAGGTGAAGGAGCTTTAAGGCATAAGGGTCAGAGGGATTATCAACATGAATGTTAAAATCCACAAGAATAAGTGAGGAGGAAGATGCATCTAGAAAGAAGGAAAGCCATGAGTCAAAGTCAGTAAGAAAGGTAGAGGAAGACTTTTCAGGGGGTCGATATATGGCAACTATCCAGAGAAAGAGTGGAGTAAAGAGGCGGATGGAGTGGACTTCAAAGAAAGGAAAAGAGTGAGACTGAGGCAGAAAGAAGAGTTGAAATTGGCAGGAATGAGAGTAGAAACCCAACATCCTCATCCTATACCGCACCCATGCAAATTTACATAGTTTATAATTGTTAAAGATACCCGCTATATCTCAGTTAATTCTCCAAGTTGTATTCCCTGTTCTATGTAAACTTTAGCTTGCTGTGATTTCTAAGTAAACCGCCTTGAAGTGACGAGAAGACAGTATAGAAAACCTGTTAAATAAATAAAAAAACACCACCGCCATGCCCAATGGAGCGAGGCATATGTGAGAATTGGTAGCCCCCATGACAGAGGGCAGCAGCTACTGTAGAGTGCAGTCTTCACGGGGAAGCCAGGTCTCAGAGCAAGAAGATGCAGAGTATTAGAGATAAAGAGGTTATGAATGAAGGCGAGTTTATTAGAGATGGAGTGTGCATTCCACAAGACACATGAAAAAGGGAGAGAGGACAGGGAAAGGAGAGGAATAGGAATAACATTTGAGGGGTTGCGTGTGGATCTGCCCTGGGAGTGTGAAAAAAATCCCCCGATGAGAGAAGGAGAAGAAGCAGGAGAGTGTGGGGGCACGACAGTAATGAGAGTGAGGTTCTTTCAGAGAGAGGGGAGATGACAGAATGAAAGGAAGAAAATGGTGAAGCTGAAGAGCACACAATGGGGTAGAAGACAAGATGGCAGGAGAGGTGAGGATGATAAGAGAGAGGTGGTAAGGAGTGGGGGCTTGAGATCGTTGGAATGAGGGGAGAAGATTAGGGATTGTCAACAATAGGAAAAGAAAGTGATATGGAGCCATCAGAATGAGACAGAGGAGGCGAGTAAAAGTTGGAGGAAATATATGATGCGTGGCAGGAGAGAAGTCCCAGAGGACTAGAGTGCACCTGTGTATAATACTGGTAATAAGCACAAGAAAGCTATAAGCTAGAAGTCTAAAAAATAAGATGGGAGAGTTAGAATATTTAGCACTAAAAGAAAGGTTAGATATGATTGGTATCTCAGAGAGCTGATGGGAGGAGGATAACTAATGGGACACTGTGATACCTGGGTACAACTATATCACAATGATAGGGAAGATCAAATTGGTGGAGGGCTTGTGCTCTGTTAGAGAGGGCATTAAGTCATATAGGACTAAAGTTTTGCAGGAAACAAAATACACTGTAGAATCTCTATGGACAGAAATTGCATGTAAGAAGGGGAAGGTGATGGCAAGTAGAGGTGTACTACAGTCCGTGTGGCCAAAATGAACAGATGCATAATGAAATGCTAAAATCAGGGAAGCAAACAAAAGTTGTTGTTAAATGCTGTTGAGTTGGTGTCAACTCATGGCGACTCTCTGGATGATTTCCTAAACTGTGTTTAGTCTTCAATCAGGCAGCTCATTGTTGATAGAGTAGCACCCATAGCACTGACCTTCTATCTTGCCGAGCATTGTCTTTCCCTAATGATATCTCTCTCTTCGCATGATGTGTCCAAAGTATTAAATTCAAAGTCTTGTCATCTGAGTTTATAAAGAAACTTTAGGTTTGATCTCACTGACTGGATTGTTCTTTGGGCAGTCCATGGTATACACAGTATTTGTCGCCAGCAACCATAATTCAAAGGCATTGATTTTCTTAATATCTTTTTTTCACTGTCCAACTTTCGCATCCCTATGACGTTATTGATAATACCATGGCTTGAACAAGTCGAATCTTTGTTTGGAGAGAGGCATCTCAGCTCTTGAGATTCTTGTCCAGGTCCTTCATAGCCATTCTGCCAAGAGCAATGTTTCATCGAATTTCTTGACTACTTTTCAATTCTTTATTGATAGTTGATCCAAGTAGGTTAAAGTTGTCAACTATTTTAATTTTTTTCTCTATCAATGATGAACTTATTGATTTTGCCAGTTGTCAGGATCTTTACGTTAAGGTGCAGGCCCATTTTAAGACTAAGTTCCTTGATCTTAAGAAGCAAATGTTTCAGATTGTGTTCACTTTCAGCCAGTAATGTGGTATCATCAGCTTAACAAAGGTTGTTGATGAGTCTTCCACCAATCTTCACAGCTCAGTTGTCTTCATACATTCCTGCTTCTCTGATGATTTGTTCTGCATATAAATTAAACAGGTAGGAAGAAAGTATGCAGCCTTGTCATAATACACTTTTGCTGATTTTAAACCATTCTGTTTCCCCTTGTTCCGTTTGAACTGTTGCTTCTTGATCAATGTAAAGGCTATTCAAGAGAATTATCAGGTGTTCTGGTATACCCATCCTTCTTAATGTGGCCCAGAGATTCTCATGGTTTACACAGTAAAAGCCTTGTTGTAGTCAATAAAACACATATATATATCCTTTTGGTATTCTTTTGTCTTTTCAAGGATCCATCTCATATCCACGATGTCTCTTGTTCCTCGCCCTTTCCTGAACCCTTCTTGCACTTCAGGCAGTTCTCGTTCCAGGTATGGTCGTAGTCTCTGCTGAATATTCTTCAGTAGAATCTTGCGGGCATGTGGGATCAGAGCGATTGTGTGATCATTTCCATAGTCAGTTGTATCACTTTTCTTTAGTATTGGTATAAACACAGATCTTTTCCAGTCAGTTGACCATGATGTTGTCTTCCAAATTTCCTGGCAGAGCCTTGTAAGTATGGTAACAGCTACATCCAATTGCTATAATGCTTCAATGGGAATGCCATCAATGCCTGATGCTTTGTTCTTTGATAAGGCTTTCAATGCTGCTTCAACTTCTTCTTTCATCACCAATGGTTCCTGATCATAAGGTACAAGTTGAAACAGCTGTTGGTCCACTTGATCTTTATGGTAGACTCTGTATATTCTTTCCATCTTTTCTTATTATTCTCAGCATCATTCAACATGGATCCTTGAGCATCTTATAGCATTCCAATTTGAGGCTGGAATTTTCTCTTTAATTCTCAAAACTTTAGGAAAGTCTATCTTGTTCTTCCTCTAATAGTTTCTGATTCTATTTCCTTGCATGCATCATTCTAGTACTTCTCTTTGTCTTGTCTTGCTGCACATTGGAAATCTCTGTTGAGTTCTGCGATTGCCTCTCTTTCTCCTCTGGCTTTAGCTTCTCTGCGTTTCTGGACAATTTTCAGAGTTTCCTCAGTCATCTATGCTAGCCATTTTTTCTTTTTCACCTTTTGTAGAGACTTCTTGCTTTCTTCTAACACAGTCTTCTTGATGACATCACATAACTCTTCTAGAGCTCTGTCATTTGCATCTAAAGAAGAAAATCAATTTCACAGGCAGTCTTTAAATTCTGGTGGTATATTCTCAAGGTCATATTTTGCTACATTCATGAGTGGCTTGCTCTTTTTCAACTTTAGCTTGAGTTTGCATACTAGTTGTTTATTTTTATGTTTATTTCATTTCATATACTGCCCTTTATAACATCAGGGTGGTGTCCAAGTCAGCTCCAGGTTTTGTCTTTGTTGATGTTATACGAGAGCTTTTCCATAGTTGATTTCCACAGATGTAGTCTATTTAATTTTTGTACTACCCATTTGGTGATGTCCATGTGTAAAGTCGTCGCTTGTACACATGGACTTCACCCAATGGGTGGAAGATGAATAGATCATTAGTCTTGCAGAATTCTATCAGTCTTTCTCCAGCTTCATTTCTGTTGCCAAGTCCATATTTTCCAACCACTTTGCCCTCTTCTTTGTTGCCAACTTTTGAATTCCAGTCACCCATGATTATCAGGATATCCTCTTAGCATATTCTGTCAATTTCAGCTTGTACTTGTTCCTAGAACTCATCAGCTTCATCCTCTGCTGCAGCTATTGTTGGGGCATATACCTGAATTATAGTTTTGTTGATGGGCATTCCTCATAGACAAATAGAAATTAAGCATTCACTGACTGCATTGTATTTCATTACAGTTCTTGCAAGTTTCTTTTGATTATAAATGCAACAGAATTTCTTCTTTGTCTTTCACAGCCGGGCAATCAGCACGACAGCCTTGGGTCCTTACTCTCCCCCCCTCCCCTCTTTCCCTCCCCCCCTCCCTCCGTATTGCAATGAAAAAACTCCATTCTCTTTTAAACATGATATCTGTTGATTTGACAATATTGGAAATAACAGAACACCACTGTTGGTCACAGCATGCCATCCATACTCATATGATTCTACTTTACAATTATCAAATTCCATTAAGAACAACCAATGATTAGAATTTCTTTCCCGCACTTACTTCTCCCTAGTTTTTCTCTAGAGAGTCACAGCCACTTCCTATTCTATGTACCCGGCAAAGGGGGGGGGGGGGATTGGAAAATTGGCCATCAAAGCCTTTTTTCGGCTGCCCGTACAAATCGATGTATTCCTGCCCCAAAAAGGCCAGCAGCATCGCCGTGAGTGTCGATGCTAGTTTCTCTCCCTCCCCCCCCCCACACCGTCAAAGCAAAAAGGGGGGGCCTTCTGCACAATGTTCCTGCTGTCCACCTTGACGAGCGCCCTGTGGGCCAGTCCACGTTTCTTTCCGGCAACTCTTCCCCTTTGCCCCGTGCCTGGGCTGTGTTCTCTCTCCTCGGGGCAGTGCGATCTGCTAGGGTCCCTAGCTCCCCTGCCCCCCAGCATGCCGTGACTGATTTCCCCCCCCCCCTTTCCTACTAACTGGGCAAATTGGGAGGGTGCTTGCCCATTGGTGGGAAGGGAGGAAGAGGACGGGCCGCAGCCCCGGCCGCCTCTTCTATAGCTGGCCGCGGCCCGCCCTCTCCCCCACCCCCACCAAGGTTAACCCTTGGCCTGCTGCTGCCCCGCCTGTGTCCGGCCGCATTTATTCGCAGCTGGGTCTCAGCCGGGCAATCAGCATGACGGCCTCGGGTCCTTACTCTCCCCTCCTCCCCTCTTTCCCTCCCTCCACTCCCCCCTCCCCCCCCCCCGTATTGCAATGAAAAAAATCCATTCTCTTTTAAACACGATATCTGTTTATTTGACAATATTGGAAATAACAGAACACCACTGTTGGCCACAGCATGCCATCCATACTCATATGATTCTACTTTACAATTATCAAATTCCATTAAGAACAACCAACGATGAGAATTTCTTTCCTGCACTTACTTCTCCCTAGTTTTTCTCTAGAGAGTCACAGCCACTTCCTATTCCATGTGCCCAGCAAAGGGGGGGTGGGGGGGGGGGAGATTGGAAAATTGGCCGTCAAAGCCTTTTTCTGGCTGCCCGTACAAATCGATGTATTCCTGCCCCAAAAAGGCCAGCAGCATTGCCATGAGTGTCGATGCTAGTTTCTCTCCCTTCCCCCCCCCCCACGCCTTCAAAGGGAAAAGGGGGAGTGGGGCCCTCTATGCGATGTTCCTGCTGTCCACCTTGATGAGCAGCCTGTGGGCCAGTCCATGTTTCTTTCCGGCAACTCTCCCCCTTTGCCCTGTGCCTGGGCTGTGTTCTCTCTCCTCAGGGTAGTGCAATCTCCTAGGCTCCCTAGCTCCCCTGCCAACCCCCACAGCAGCAACTCCTCACTTGCCGGGGGGCCCCACCCCTTTTAAATCGCAGCTGTGGCCAACAACTGCTTATTCCATGATTGCTTGACCGTGTCTTGCATGGCGCATAGAAACACATCCATACCTATATCGGATAAGTGTATCCCGTCCGCGCGATACAGACCCAGGCAGCTTTCCTCGATAAGGTCGGGCCTGATCCTGTACCCCTGCTTGCCTCCATGAAGTGGGCCATCCATCTGTTCACTTTTTGTCTCATCCGTTCAAGTGCCCTGTGTGACCTCTCGCACCTCCAAACATGTGTGACCACACTAGCCATGTCTCGGGGAACGTGTTCGCCAATGTACGCATGTCCCTTTGGATTTTCTTTGTGAGCTCGACACTGCACATACCCGCCAGGTCATTGCCCCCTAAGTGGATTATTATAATCCACGGGTTCCCCGCTGCTTTTTTTCTTCTGCAGGAGTGACGGCAACAGCTGGTCCCGCACCATACCTTGCCGACCCATCCACACCACTAATACCTCTGTGACTGGCAGCCCCAGATTAAGCCCCTGCGTTCTGTTCCACATCCTCCTTTTCGCCCAGTGAACAAAGGAATAGCCACATATCCATGCTTCCAGAGGCCCCCAGGGAAGACTCGCACCTGTGTTGGGTCATGGATAAGAGAGAAACCATTATTGCCTATTAACAGTGTGTTGCATCATTTATAGGGTATAACACTGCAGATTGTGACTACATACATTCTAACACCTAGCCTCATAACATCGCAGATTGTAACTACATGAATCTTCCACCTATTTCACCTTGCGAACTGAGACAACAATCTAGACCCACCATGCTCAGTAACAACAAATTGTACTCACGACCCCGCATCATTTATAGTGGATAACATCGCAGATTGTCACTACATAATTTTAACATCTACTTGACTACTTGATGACATTGCCTACAGCCCCCCCCCCCCAGTTGGTAACAACATATTAGACTCACGACCCCTTGCCTGCCAACATGGCCGGCATTACACTGGGCGCACATAGAGTTTGTACCTGTCTGATCACCATCTGCCTATTTTCATAACCTGTTCCTTTGTCATCCCAATGTGGGCTGCCATTGAAGCGGCCCCTATGCGGAAGGAGTGAGTGCCGTAAAAGCGCACCTCCCAACCTGCCTGTTCAATTACTAGCCTTAGCACCTGGGCAAACTGGAAACACGATAAGGTGGCACCGTCCTCATAAACAAACCAATGCTCGCCTCCGGTTAGGCGTCGCTGCTGGTATTGAATGAAGTTTTGTACTGGGCACGAGGGGTCTCCTGGCAACGGATATAATACCACACGTTCTCCTTTTTCCTCCATGTCGGTTTTGGATCTGCGGATCCATAACACCAGGGCCCCTTCTTGCAGACCTACATCCTTCCTTCTAATGCCTCCGAATGCTGTGTTTCGCCCTGAGGAGGCCACCAGCTCTCCAATCCTGAATGCACCGAAAAATGCCCAGGAGAAGGCGCAGCTGAACAGTAGGGTCTCGTACGCGTCATAACAGACCTGGTCTGTGATTACTATCATTCTCTGTAACATTTGGTGAGTAATCGGTCTACGTTGGACTCCGCTACATTGCCGCCCTGTCGACTAGCCCTTCATGACTCGCGTAATGACGAAGTCCGTCGTCGGGCTCTTCTCCCCCATTGCCTTGGTGATGAATGCCACTGCCGCTAAGCATGCTTGAACTGACAATTTCGTGACCCCTTGGCCTTTACAGTGTAGGATCCATCTCAGTACCACTTCCGGCCTGAGTCTGTCAGCCTCCTGGATTCCGCTGTTTCTGCAGAATTCTTGGAATTGTTCCCATGCTGCCAAGTACTTTCTTCTTGTCTGCTCAGCTAAGGAACCCAATAGTAGTTCCCATACCTTGGCGGACCAAACTCCCATACCTGCTCGGGTATGGCGGTCTTGACTTCTTCTGCTTCGGGGGCAAGTGCCCGAAAGAGTGTGATCTGCTTGCCCGTTGGTGGGAAGGGAGGAAGATGACGGGCCGCAGCCCTGGCTGCCTCTTCTATAGCTGGCCATGGCCTGCCCACTCCCCCCCACCCCTCCTCCCCCACCAAGGTTAACCCTTGGCCTGCTGCTGCCCCGCCTGTGTCCAGCGGCATTTATTCGCGGCCGGGTCTTTTCCAACATAGTAGACCATGTGATCATCAGATGCAAAGTGCCCAGTGCCAGACCATTTCAGTTGACACCCAACAGATCGAGTTGTACATGTTCCATTTCATTCTTGACCACCTCCAACTTCCCTTGGTTCATGCTTCATACGTTCCATGTCCCAATATGTAAAATATCTTTGCAGTTTCTGACTCTCATTTCATTCACAGCTACATCAGCAGTAAGATGTCCTGAGGGCTTTGATCCAACCGCATCATAAATACTGGCTTTATTCTTAAAAGTCTTCAATTCTTTCCCAGTTGAGTGTCTTCTCACCTGAGGGTCTCATCTTCTAGCACTATAGTGCAATTTGTTTTGTTGTGACTATCCATTAGGATTTTGTGGCAAGATATGGAAGTAGATTGCCAGGCCTTTCTTCCGCGCAGGTAATTTTAGTGTTGCTGCCATTGTCACAGAAATGTGATCCTCCTTCACTAACGACATCCCATTAGGCTGCTGCCCAGATAGGTGTTTTGTCTTGGCACCTCTGCTGAGACCTGTTCATCTTGGGAGACCCTGCCAGTAGTTAAGCTACCAATAGCTTAGCTCTCAACATCACTGATGCATACAAGCCCTCACAGCATGACAAGCTGCAAACCAAATGAGGGAAACAAAAGTTACAACACAGTAATAATGGGTGATTTCAATTACCCCGTTATTGACTGGGTCAGTGTCTCAACAGGATAAGAACATAAGATATGCCATACTGGGTCAGACCAAGGTCCATCAAGCCCAGTATCCTGTTTACAACAGTGGCCAATCTAGGTCATACGTACCTAGCAGTTTCCCCAAAAGACACAGGTTCCACAATGCTTGTACTGGGTCAAGCATTGATATCCTGGGTCCCTTCTTAATAATTGTTTATGGTCCTTTCTTCCAGGAACTTGTCCAAACCTTTTTTAAACCCAGCTACACTAACAGCCTTTACTACATCCTACGGTAACAAATTCCAGAGTTTGATTACACGTTGAGTGCAAAAATATTTTCTTTTATTTGTCTTAAATAGTTTACCCTGTAGCTTCATTGCATGTCCCCTAGTCTTTCTATATTCTGATAATGTAAACAATTGATCTACATTTACCCGTTTCACTCCGTTCATTAATTTATAGACTTCTATCATATGCTAGGGAGATAAAGTTTCTAGATGAAATAAGTGAATGCTTCTTGGAGTAGCTGGTTTATGAACCAACAAGAGGAGAAGCCATTTTGGACCTAGTCCTTAGTGGAGCACAGGATCTGATGCAAGAGACAAAGGTGTTGGGGCGACTTGGCAATAGTGATCTTAGCATGATTGCATTTGATTTAATAAATGGATAGAGAATGGCAAGGAAATACACAAAACTGCCTTTTACATTTCAAAAGGGAGATTTTGATAAAATAAGGAAAATAGTTAAGAAAAAACTAAAAGGAGCAACTGCAAAGGTTAAAGATTTGCAACAAACATGGACGTTGTTTAAAAATACTATCTTGGAAGCTCAGACCAAATGTATTCCACGTTTTAGGAAATGTGGAAGAAAGTCCAAGAAACTGCCAGCATGGTTTAAAGGTGAGGTCAGAGAGGCTGTTGTAGCCAAAAAAGCATCTTTCAGGAAATGGAAATAGGAGCCAAATTTTGAAAACAAGAAACAACGTAAGCATTGGCAAGTTAGATGCAAGGCACTGATAAGGCAGGCAAAGAAAGAATTTGAAAGGAAGCCTGTTGTGGAAGTAAAAACTCACAATAAACATTTTTTCAAGTACATTCATAGCAAAAAAACTGTGAGAGCGTCAAATGGACCATTTGATGATAGAGGGGTAAAAGAGACAGTAAAGAAGGACAAGGCATAGCAGAGAGACTGAAAGAAATTCTTTGCTTCAATCTTTATTGAAGATGACATAGGGAAGTTACTCATGCCAGAAATGATATTTAAAGGTGATGTATCGGAGAAATTGAAACAAAGCTCAATAAACTAAGATGTATTACAGCTATTTGATAAATTGAAGAGTAGCAAATCACGTGAACTGGATGGTATACATCCAAGGGTGTTGAAAGAACTGAAATATGAGATTGGAGACCCACAGTACTGTTAGTAATCTGGGAACTATCATTAAAATAATCTGTAGTTACCTGAAGATTGCAGAAAGGTCAATGTAACACCAATTTTTAAAAAGGGTACAAGGGGTGACCTGGGAAACTACAGACTGTTGAGCCTGATATCAGTCCCAGGCAAAATGGTAGAAACCATTATAAAGGAAACAATTAATAAACATATAGATAGTCATGGTTTAATAGAAGAAAGCCAACATTGATTTAGTCAAGGAAAATCTTGTTTTACTAATCTGCTATATTTTTTGAAGGTGTGAATAAACAGGTAGACAAAGGTGAGCCAGTCAATATAATGTATCTGGATTTTCAGAAAGCCTTTGACATGGTCCCTCATGAGAGACTCTTGGCCAAATTAAAAAGTCATGGAATAGGAGGCAGTGTACTATTATGCATCAGGAACTGGTTAAAAGATAGAAAGCAGAGAGCAGGGATAAATGGCCAATTTTCTCATTGGAGAGGGGTGAATAGCAGGGGCTACCGAAGGAGGGTGCGGGGCCATGTGCGGAAACTCATTGGGGGGCATCATTTGCATAAATATTTGCATAATGTTTACATGCACTAACTTTTAGTAAACATGCCTCTTAATGAGTGTATGGATGAAGAAAGTCTATCAGATTTCTACATTACTATACTCTAGTGTCAACCACCAGAGACATTAAGATGTACTACAAACACTGCCCATTTAGAACCCATAATATCACCCCCCCCACTCCAGTGAAACAAATTCGAGAAAATGTATACCAGAATCACTTAAAATATCACCTCCCAAATATAACAATAAAATTTACTAAACTTTTTGTCGGAGCTACGCCGTAGGAGGGGCCAGAGGGAAACCAGCCCCCCTCCAGACTGCTAGCTTCTTTTATTTTATTTAAATCTTAAGTTCCTCTACCATGACACTTATCTTAAAACTTTCGTTGAACTTCCCAGTAGTCGTCGCTGAAGTTCTTTTTGTGAGAGCGACGACTACTGGGAAGTTCAACGAAAGTTTTAAGATAAGTGTCATGGTAGAGGAACTTAAGATTTAAATAAAATAAAAGAAGCTAGCAGTCTGGAGGGGGGCTGGTTTCCCTCTGGCCCCTCCTACGGCGTAGCTCCGACAAAAAGTTTAGTAAATTTTATTGTTATATTGGGAGGTGATATTTTAAGTGATTCTGGTATACATTTTCATTTAGAACCCATAGCAAACCTGCCGTATCATAGCAGTACTACCAGCACTCACAAAGCACCATACCCTACCTATCAAAAGGCAACACTGCAAATATTAAGCCAATACATCTCAGAGAATACCAATACATCTCCTACTGTGGAAAGAGAACAAGTGGCACTGTCAAATAGAAACTACATAAACAGAATACCTCAGCTCAGTTACACATGCAGAACATAGACTGTCACCAAACAAAGAACCAGGGTCACAATTTAGAAATAGGAAGACAATAATTAAACTGGAAACCCCAAAAAACAAACTTGGAATGTACCACACTGGAGAAATAAAGCTATAAATTAATTTCCTCTTGTACTAAACAAAATGCAAATACATTAACGATGCACATTTCCCAGAGCTGACATATTCCAGTTAATAAATTCAAAATAAAAAAGTATTTTCTACCGTTTGTTGTTTGTGCATTTTATTTTTCAGTTGCAATTGTTCCAGTCACTTTCTTCTGGTTTCTTCTGCTAACTCTCCATTATCTGCTGTCTATTTGTCCTTTTTACTCTCTTCTAGTTTTTTCCCATTCTCTCTCTATATCTGCTTTAATATACTAATCTTTACCCTTTTGCTATTTTCTCCATTTCTTTCTTTATTCCTTTTTCATCCACTCAAATTTTACCCCTCCATCCTCAGTCCCCACTTACTTACCACACCATTCACAGAAGATGAGATGTTAGAACAACTTGCAAAACTGAAAGTGGACAAGGCCATGGGACCAGATGGGATACATCCCAGGATACTGAAAGAGCTCAGAGAGATTCTTGCAGGGCCGTTAAAGGATGTTTTCAACAGATCCTTGGAAACAGGAGAGGTTCCTCAGGACTGGAGAATGGCTGATGTCGTACCTCTACACAAAAGTGGTGACAGGGAAGAAGTGTCAAACTACAGGCCCGTGAGCCTTACCTCGATGGCGGGAAAAGTAATGGAGGCACTCCTGAAAGAGTGAATAGTGAACTTTCTCAAAACCAGCAGGTTGCAAGACCCGAGGCAACATGGTTTTACCGAAAGACGATCTTGCCAAACAAATCTGATTGAGTTCTTTGACTGGGTGACCAGGGAGCTAGATCAGGGGCATGCGATGGATGTTATCTACCTGGATTTCAGCAAAGCCTTTGATACTGTTCCTCATGGGAGGCTTATCAATAAACTCGGTAGCTTGGGGATGGATCCTAAGATGGTAAATTGGATCAGAAATTGGTTGACTGACAGACGACAGAGGGTTATGGTAAATGGAGCTCACTCGGATAAAGGGAAGGTTATTAGCGAGGTGCCCCAGGGGTCGGTACTGGGCCCGGCACCGTTCAATGTATTTGTGAATGATATTGCTGAAGGACTGAATGGAAAAGTCTGTCTTTTTGCAGATGACACGAAAATTTGCAACAGAGTAGACTCCCCTGAGGGAGTGGTTAACATGAGGAAAGATCTACAAAAGCTTTTCTTAGCTCCCCTCGCCTCTCTAATACAACAGTTTGGCATATCCCCTTTCTCTATGCGGATGATATTCTCTTACTTCATCATACTTCTCCTTCCTGCCCCGATCTCTCAGTATTGAACTCCTGCCTTGCAGCTGTAGCAAACTGGTTGACAACCAACTGCCTACACTTAAATCTCACTAAAACTATTGCCATCTGGTTTTCCCAC
This sequence comes from Ichthyophis bannanicus, assembly GCA_033557465.1. Taxonomy (NCBI): domain Eukaryota; kingdom Metazoa; phylum Chordata; class Amphibia; order Gymnophiona; family Ichthyophiidae; genus Ichthyophis; species Ichthyophis bannanicus. Next base: position 750,621,897 of record CM066032.1, read on the forward strand.
AGCAGCCTTCCCCCTTCCATGGCCCCTTCTTTCTCCGGCTCTCCTGTACCTTTGGTCTCCACCTTTCGCTATCTTGGTGTGCACTTTGATTCCGACTTATCTTTTCACACTCACCTTTCCCACATTACTAAAACATCCTTCTTCTTTCTTCGCCAAATTCATTCCATTCGCCCTTTTCTTTCCCCTTCAACCCTTGTCACATTGGTTCTGTCTTTAGTCATGTCCCGTGTGGACTTTGCCAACTCTCTTTCCATTGGTCTCCCAAAAAAACAACTAACCCGACTTCAACGAATTCAGAACACTGCCGCTCGCCTTGTCACACACTCCTCCCCCCGGGACCACATAACCCCTCTGCTATTTCATCTTCACTGGTTGCCTCTCCCTTTCTGTGCCACATTCAAATTACTGACTCTGGTTCACAAAGCCTTCCACACAAGCACCCCGCAATATCTAACAGATCTCCTTTTTTTTTCACTCTCCTAGACATACCCCTCGCTCTTTTCATCTTAACCGCCTTACCCTCCCCTCCCCTTCCCGTGCTCACCTGCAGTCCACCCGTTCCTCTGCCTTCTTTTTCGCTGGTCCCGCCCTCTGGAACGCCCTTCACCCCTCCCTCCGTCTAGAACCTCAATACATTACATTCAAACAGAATTTAAAAACGCACCTGTTCTCTCTAGCTTTTAATGTTCCCTCCCCTTTTGTGTGATCTACGCTTTCCCCCACCTCCTGTTTCTCCCTAGGCCTATTCTTTCCTACGTTTTGTCTTGTTTTTCTTAAATTCTTCTACTGTCCTGTAAGATATTGTACATTTCTTTTCCTTTTCGTTAGCTATTAGCCTTCTTTTATTGAATTTTATTGTACACCGCCTTGGTTACTGTAGAAAGGCGTTTTTTATCAAATGAAATAAACATAAACATAAACATAATGCGAAGAAGTGCAGAGTCATGCAATTGGGTAGCAGAAATCCAAGGGAAATGTACGCGATAGGGGGCGAGAGGTTGGTGCGTACGGATCAGGAGAAAGACCTTGGTGTGATTATTTCTGAAGATCTCAAGGTGGCAAAACAGTGCGACCAGGCAGTGGCAAAAGCCAGGAGGATGTTGGGCTGCATACAAAGAGGAATCACCAGCAGAAAGGAAGAGGTACTTATGCCACTGTACAAGTCACTGGTGAGGCCTCACTTGGAATACTGTTTTCAGTTTTGGAGACTGTATCTTGCAAAGGATGTAAAAAGACTGGAGGCTGTTCAGAGGAAGGCGACCAAAATGATTTGGAGCCTGCGTCAGAAGCCTTATGAGAAGAGACTTGAAGACCTAAACATGTACACTTTGGAGGAGAGGAGGGACAGGGGAGATATGATTCAGACCTTTAAATACTTAAAGGGATATATTGAACAAACAAACCTCTTCCAAAGACTGGGAAGCTGTAAAACTAGAGGGCACAACAGGAAGCTGCAAGGTGGTAAATTGAAGGGCAATGTCAGGAAATACTTTTTCACAGAAAGGGTGGTGGATGCTTGGAATGCCCTCCCGATGGAAGGTGGTGGATGGGCAAACACGGTGACGGAATTCAAAATGGCATGGGACAGACACAGTGGATCCCTTTACAGAAACAGGATAAAATCAAAATAAACTGAACCATCTAATTTCTCAACAAATAGGGGTGTCCTGCATGGAGTGGTGGGTTCACCCCTAAACAGGGACGTGGGGAGGGGTGGCCTGCACGGAGCAGCAGGTGCACCTACTCTTGCCATCATGCTGAGCAGACTAGATGGACCATCCTGGTCTTTATCTGCTGTCATTTACTATGTTATTCTCCCAATACTCGGCCAATCGTAGATTTTTCTTTCATCCCACACAAAATATATTTTCCCCTCTCCATCCTCACTCCCCCAGCCCCATCCCATTCTAATCCTCCCCCAGCTTCAGCTCCCTTCTAGTTCCAGCCCCACCCAGCATCCGCTTCTTTCTAGTCCAATTCTCCCATCCCCCCACATCAGCCCATGTCCAATCCTAGCCCACCATCAGCTCTTTCTAGTCCTATCCTAGCCCCCCATCAGCCCATTTCCTATCCTAGCCCCCCCCCCCATCAGCCTATTTCCAGTCCTAGCTCCCCCATCAACTATTTCCAATCCTAGCACATCCCCCCTCCCCAAAGAGTCCCGCGGCTGTCCAACTGGCTTTTAGAGCAAGCCTGAGAGGCCCTGGCTCACCTCTGACAGATGTCGAAATGAAGAGCACCTTTTTTCTTCACTTCAGCAGCTATATTGTAGTAAAGGCCACTGGCACGCTGAGAGCCGGGAAACAGGAAGTTCCCTTTGACTTCCGGCACGCCAGCGGTCTATACTAGAATACAGCAGCCAAAGTAAAAATAAACGGCGCTCTTCACTTTGGCGGCTGTCAGAGGTGAGCTGAGGCCTCTCTGGCTCTCTCTCAAGCCGATCCTGCTGGTGCTGAATGTGAGATGTTGTAGGTGCAGGGTCCCCTGAAGTGTGGGGCCCTGTGCAAACAACATTCTCGCACAATGGACAGGCTGGCCCTGGTGAATAATGGAGTACCCCAGGGATCTGTGCTAAGCCCACTGCTTTTTGACATCTTCATAAATGACCTAGAAATGGGAACAAGAAGTGAGGTGATGAAATTTGCAGATGACACAAAATTATTCAAAGTTTTTAAAACACAAGAGGACTGTGAAAAATTGCATGACCTTTTTAAATTGGAAGACTGGATGTCCAAATGGCAGATGAAATTTAATGTGGACAAGTGCAAAGTTATACACTTAGGAAAGAACAACCCAAACTATGGTTACACGATGCGAGGTTCCACATTAGGAACCACCACCCAGGTAAAGGATTTAGGCATCATTGTGGATAATACGCCTATATCCTCTGCCCAGTGTGCAGCTGCGGCTAAGAAAGAAAATAGAATGCTAAGAATCATAAGGAAAGGAATGGAGAATAAAACCAAGGATATTATAATGCCTCTGTATCGTTCCATGGTGCAATATTGGTTGCAATTCTGGTTGCTATATCTTAAAAAGGATATAGTAGAATTAGAAAAGGTACAGAGAAGAGCCACTAAAATGGTAAAGGGGATGGAAAGATATCCCTATGAAGAAAAACTTTTAAGGTTGGGGCTGTTCAACTTGGAAAGGAGCGAGTTGAGGGGAGATATGATAGAGGTCTATAAATTAATGAATGGAATAGAACTGGTAAACATAGATTGGTTGTTTACTTCATCAAAAAGTAGAAAGACTAGGGGACACATAATGAAGCTACAATGTAACCCATTTAAGACTAATAAGAGAAAATATTTTTTCACTCAACGTGTAATCAAACTCTGGAATTTGTTACAGCAAGATGTAGTAAAAACTGTTAGTGTAGCTGGGTTTAAAAAGGTTTGGACAGGTTCCTGGAGGAAAGATGCATAAACCGTTATTAAAAGGACCCAGGAAATCCTCTGCTTACCCTGGGACAAGCATTATGGAACCTGTGTAGCTTTTTGGGAACCTGCCAGATACTTGTAACATGGATTGGCCACTGTTGGAAACAGGATACTGGGCTTGATGGACCTTGGTCTGACCCAATGTGGCATTTCTTATGTTCTTATTTTTCCCCCTAAACCCACCTTCCCCCTTCCTTCTTTCTCAATCTCTGCTCTACTACTCCCTGTTTCCTTGGCTCACAACCTTGGGGTCATCTTTGACTGCTCTCTATCCTTCTCCACACACATCCAACTGATAGCTAAAACCTGTCGCTTCTTTCTCTATAACATCAGCAAAATTTGCCCCTTTCTTTCTGAACCCACTACTAAGACACTTATCCACTCTTTAGTCACCTCCCGTCTAGACTATTACAACCTCCTCCTTGCTGGTCTCCCTCTGAATCATCTTATTTCCCCTTCAATCTGTTCAAAATTCAGCTACACAACTAATCTTCCAGCATCCTCGATATGCTCATATAACCCCTCTTCTCGCCGCTTCACTTGCTCCCTATCTGTTTCATATCCAGTTCAAACTTCTCCCACTAACTTATAAGTGCTGTCCCTCTGCTGCTCCGCACTACCTTTCCTCTCTTATCGCTCCCTATACCCCTCCTCAGGATTTCCGCTCTTCTGGCAAATTGCTTCGTTCAGTCACCTTCTCTTGCACTGCTAACTCCAGACTGATCCTTTCACCGTGCTGCTCCTTATGCCTGGAACAAACTACCTGAGTCTGTGCGTCAGGCTTCATCTCTGCACCTTTTCAAATCCAGGCTGAAAACTCACCTCTCCAAGGCCATTTTTGGGATCCTGATCTGCTTAGCCTCCTACATGTTTCTTTATCATTCCCCTAGATATAGCCCTGTCCTCAACTGTTGTGTTGTTTGTCCTGACTAGATTGTAGCTCCGATGATCAGGAACTGTCTCTTACATGTGTCTGTGCAGCGCTGCATACGCCTTGTACCGCAATACAAATGATCAGTAGTGGTAGCAGTAGTATTTCTGAAATCCAGGCTGAAAATTCACCTCTTCACTGCCGCTTTCGGATCTTGATTCACCTGATCTCCTTTGTATTTCCTTCCCATTCCCCCTAGATGTCTGCTACTGTGTCTATCTTGACTAGATTGTAAGCTCTTACATGTCTATGCAGTGCTACATATGTCTTGTAGTGCTATACAAATGCTCAGTAGTAGTAGTAGTAATAGTAGTTATATAGAACATTAGCCTCGGGGTGGGTGGGTTGTGGGTAGGTGGCAGGGATAAAGAAGGTAGAAGAGGAACAAGGAACAGCCAGCAAAAGATAGCAGAAAAGCTGAACAGAATTACAAAAAGCAGCTAAGAAACACACTAACTAAAAATATATAAATATATATTGTGGCGCTGCACCCCGTCTAGGCGGTTGCCTATAGGAGGCAGCATGCCATCTAATGTTCTTTTTATTGCTTTATGCCCATAGCTAAGGCTACTGGGATTGTAGTTGTGTGCAATAAAACAGTCCGAGTGGTTTTAGAGGCAAAACACAGGAAATTTATTTTTGTGGTCTAAACTTTGCAAACAAAAATCTTCTTTAGAAGTTGTGAACAAGCCAACACAAAATGAAGGATATTTTTCTCCACTCAAAAAGGTATCATACAAACAGTGCTCTGGCAATGATAAAATAAACTTGATTCATTCAGCTTATGTATAACAGAAAGTATTTCTTTCTTCCAAAGCCACAATTGAAACTGTTGCTTACTAGTTGCTAATACCATCCAGCACAGATACCAGTTTCCTTCCACTGTTCAGGGTTTAAACAAGGCTGATTCGTGCTTGTCTGTCTTACCCACAGAATAGCTGCTTCTAGAACACCTTCACTTCACAGTGGAACTCTTCTTATAGTTTTAACATTTGCAATTCTCTTTCCCAAGTTTCCAGCACTCAGAGTATCAGGGCATTTAAATATATTGGCTCTGGGCTTTTCCAGCTTAACCGTGGCCCCCCTTCACTCTGACGTTAGGCAGAAAGAGCAATCCATCAAAGAATCAACAGAGTCCTGTTCCACCTCACAGGGTTCCGTTTCCATATCTTCATAATCAGACTCACATGCCTCTGGGTTTATAAACGGCTCTGAGAATGCAGGTTTAACTTCTTTTAAACGTTTAAACAACTTTTCCCAGTGATATTGCTTCCTCTCCTCTGGGTTTCTATAATGGCTGCAAGGCTTTTTATCTCTGACTAAAACATTCAAAGGTTTTAGCTGTCTCACCTTGCTCTTGGGAACACTCTTTCTTTCAGGCCTTTCAAAAGGTAAAACTTCTCCTTCAGAGTCTTGTAGGGCTGCTCTGGTATCTGAGCTGTACTCCACGGCTCCCCCAGGACTATGTCTCCTACCTTCAAACCATGCTGCAATCTCCTTACAGCAAGGGCTTCTCTCTGAAGTGCAGTCTCCTGAATAACAGCTGCTCTGAGAGTGTCTCCTGTGTCTATCCCTAGACACTCTCTGCCTTTCACCACTGCCTGTGACTAGCTTCCTCAGTCCCACTCTCCTGGACGGCTTGTGACTGGCTCCGTCACTGCTTCTGTGGCTGGCTCTGTTCCCGTGCCCGTGCCCGTTCCTGCGCTCCTTCCAGTGCCCCCTCCTCTCTGTTTCTGGGAGCCTAAATGTGTGTGTGCGTCTTCCCCCTTCTAGCTCCTCCCACAGGTACTTCCTATCTCCACCCTGCGTTGCCATGGAGCTAGGGTGTGGTCTGAACTCAGTAGTTCTATCTGTGTGTTTTTTTTCTCTGCCTGCAGTTTTGTACGTATGCTTGGCTGAGCTATTCCCTTGCTCATAGGAAAAAGTTTTATTTCTAGCTATTTTCCCAGGTTCTGCTGCAGCCTCGTCACCACAATATACAGACAAGCTGAAAACTTAAGACAAGCACTGTTAACAAAACAGTTTGAGCAAACAGAGTGCAGGACAGAGGTTTGCAATGAAGTTGTTCTTAGCAGAGTAGAGGACTTTCAGGGAGGTCAGCACATGTACACAGAGAGGAAAAGGACCCAACAATGCTTCTGTGGTGGTGGTGGGGGGATGGGGTTAGTCCACTCCACCTACAGCACACACAGAGGTAAACTAGGAACATTCGGTATAAATGGCAAAAGTAATTCAAAAACGCAAATAAAATAGGAAAAACCCTAGAGATGGAAAAAAAAGCTAAAACTAAAACATAAGTAGAAAGGAACCAAGTACAGTTACCAAGATTTGCTTCAGTTCTGATTCATCATCTTTAAATATCATTTCTGGCATAGATATTTCCCCTACATCTTCTTTGGTTAAAATCAAAGCACAGAATTCATTTAGGTTCGCCATTATGATCTGTCCTCCCTCAGTGCTCCTTTTATCCCTTTAATGTGCCAGCCTTGTAGGCTTTTTGCTTCAAATGTACTTGAAAACATTTTCGTTATGAGTTATTGCTTCCATGGAAAGTTATTTTCAAATTCTCTCTTTGCCTACTTTATCACTGTTTTGCATCTAATTTTCCAGTGCTTATACTATTTCTTGTTTTCTTCATTCAGATCCTTTTTCCATTTTTTGAAAGATGTTGTTGTGGCTATAACAGCTTCTCTCTCCTCACCTTTAAACCATGCCAGCAGTCATTTGGCCTTCTTTCTACCTTTTTTAAAGTGTGGAATACATTTGGTCTGAGCTTCCAAGATAGAATTTTTAAACAATTTCCAGGCCTGATTTAAACTTTTAACTTTTGCAGCGGCTTCTTTTTTTTTTTTTTTCTAACCTTTTTCCTCATTTTATCATAATCTCCCCTTTGAAAGTTAAATGTTAGTGCAGTAGATTCCTAGTCATTCTCCCTCCATTTATTAAACCAAATTTGATCATGGTATGATTACTATTGCCAAAAGGCCCCAGTACTATCACCTCTCACACCAGATCATGTGTTCCACTAAGGACTACATCAAAAATAATTCTTTCTCCTCTCAGTTCCTAAACCAGCTAGCTTCAGGAAGCCGTCATGTATTTCATCTAGAAACCTTATCTCCCTAGCATGTCCTTATGTGACATTGACCTAGTCGATATTGGGGTAATTGAAATCACTCATTATCTGTGTTACCAATTTTGTTAGCTTTCATAATTTTAGTTAGCATTTCATCATCTGTCTGTTCATTCTGGCCAGGTGGACAGTAGTACCCCCCTCCTGCTATCCTTTCCCGTTCTCACTAGGAATTTCTATCCATAAAGATTTTACAGTGCATTTTGTTCCTGTAAAACCTCTATGCTGTTTGAGTCAATGCCCTCTTTAATATAAAGTGCCACCCATCCAATAATTTGATTTACTCTATAATTGCAAAATAGGGTAAATAATTGCATGATAATATCACAGTGTCACATTGGTTATTCTTCTTCCACTACATCTTTGAGATGCCAATTATATCCACTTCTTTATTCAGTGCTGTATATTCTAATGCACCCATCTTATTTTTTAGCCTTCTAGCATTTATATACTGGCATTTCAGGTTTTGTGTTCATACTGACAACCTGCTTATCGATTGATGGGGTAATTTGAAATCTTTCAACTCTGTCTGCTTAATGGCACCTGGACTACCATTTCTTTTATTGGACCCTCTCCTTCAGGATGCCCTAATCTCCTTGTTTTGGTAGTATCCTTTAAAGACACATTATTCTGAACCATAGGCACTTTGGCGACTATCGACTTTTTCCAAATATTTAGTTTAAGAAGCACTATATCCTTTTTAAAGGTTAATACCACTAGCCTGCTTCCACCCTGGTTAAGGTGAAGCCCATCCTTCCGGAAAAGGCCCCCCTTTTTCCCAGAATATTGTCTAGTTACTAGCAAATCTAAAGCCCTCTTCCATGCACCATCATCTCATCCATGCATTGAGACTCCAGAGCTCTGCGTGGTTCTTGGATTTTGTGCATAGAACAGGGAAAATCTCTGAGAATTCAACCCTTGAGATCCTAGATTTGAACTTTCTATCTAAAAGCCTAAATTTGGCTTCCAGAACCTCCCTCCCATATTTTCCTATGTTACTGGTGTCCACATGTGCAAAGACAACCATCTTTCCACAGCACTGTCTAGAATCCTATCAAGGTGATGCTTGAGGTCCACCACCTTTGCACCAGGCAGGGAGGTGGCCAAGCGATACTCATGCCCACCAGCCACTCAACTATCTACATGCCTAATGACTGAATCACCAAATTAAACTGCCATCCTAACTCTTCCCTCTGGGCAGAAGCCCCTGGAGATGCATCCTGAGTGTGAGATAATATTGCATCCTGTAGAGGACAGGTCCTGGCTACAGGATCATTTTATGCCACATCAAGGTAATGCTCTCCTTGTAGATGACCTCTCTTCTCCAAAGTAGCACTGAGGCTACCAGACCAGAGGTGGGATTTTCTTCTATTTCACTGAAGGTCTCCTCTGTATTGCCTCTCTGCTTCAGCTCCTCAAAGTCTGCAACTCTAGCCTCCAGAGATTGGACTTGTTCGCTGAAAGTCAGGTGCCAAAAAGTATCAATCTGTCATATAAGGATAATCAGTCCTTATATGGCAGATTGATCCCCCTCATAGCTGCCATTTTGGAATCTGGTAGGAGCAGAGAGGGACTGCTCCTGCCCTTGTCCATTAGATAACCAGGGAAACCTCCAGGGAGATTTAAGGTATAGGTTGTGGGGAGTTTATTTCTCTGGGGGGTGACCTCTATTGGGGGGTGTTTCTTGTGTGCTGATCAGGATGGATACTGTTAGGGGATCTGTATAGGAGGTTTTGATTGTTAGGGGGATCAGATTGAGGCGGTGGGTGTGTTTGGGCGCGATCAAATGCAGCTGCAGCATTTTTTCATAAAGTACAATGGCCAGCTGATGTGCTATCATTCTGCAGGTAGCATGACTGCATTTAACTTTACCTCTTGAGGTAGAGTTAAGTGAAGCCACACTATCGGCATTTGTGACAGCACGTGCTAATGTCAGTGGCAGCTGCGCCCGACTGCCACCCAGAACCCACTCCAATCCCGTCCAAACCCAAGTTAGACACTTAGCACAAGTGTGGGTTGGCCTGTGCTAATGGTTACAATGCATTAAAACCCATGCTAAGTGCTTAATGCGATTTAGCAAACATTCCTCTTTATCTTTTTACGCTTAATTTATTTTATTTATTTATTTAACAGTTTTTCTATACCGTTATATCTCCAATTCTAAGCGGTGTACATAATAACAATGTGGCCAACAGGGCTTTACATAGAACTATGTCAATATAAAATTATAAATAAACATTAAATTACAGCATAACCTTGTAACATAAGCACTATATAACATTCAGTTGAGTGGGAAATTATGGGGAGTAATTATGGTGTGAGAGTCTTAGATTGTGGAGGTCCATTTGGCTCGAGTGGTTAAATGTGTGTAATGTGTCCAAGTGGGTAGATTGTCCAAGCAAAGGTCTATTCAATTTGAGTGATTAAGTCAGGTCTGTAAAGTATCCAACGAAGAGGTGGGTCTTTAGCTTTTTTCTGAAATCTGTCAGGTCATCTCAGATTGTAACTGTAGGGATACTACAGCTCTCAGTGGTGGAGTGATGATCATTTTGAGCCTCAAAGCAGGCTCCCCACCCCACCCCCCATGTCTGATTTGTTTATTTTTTTTATTGTTTCTTGTGACTTCTAAAGAAAGAGGGGCTTGAACGGCTCAGTTAATGTTTGTTTATTTATTTATTTAAAAGGATGTATATCCCGCTTTATCCTTGAATCAAAGCGGTTTACACTGCAAACCAATCAATTGGGGTGGTGTGGGAGTGTCGGCATGCGTGGTGGTGAAGGTAGTGTTTGTAGGTGTGTGGGTAGGTACATCTTGATTTGGGGATGCAATATATACAATATATACAGGATTGCGCTATTTACAGTGGTTTCTATACAAGGAGTGGGTGGGGGGTTGTCGTCGGGGATGGTATACTGCGTAAATGTAAGAGTCATGTAAAGTCACGTAATGCTCTGTGTAGAGTGTTGTTTTGAGTGATTTTCAGAAGTCCTTGATGTCAATCATTGATCTTAAGCTGGCTGGGAGGTGATTTGGGTGGTTGGTGATTGGTGGTCTTCATTGAATTGTTCGATGAATAGGGTGGTTTTGAGTAGCTTCCGGAATTCTTTTATATCTGTTGTTGCTTTCAGTTTATCTGGGAGGACATTCCAGATAGCAGGGGCAGCAAGAGAAAAAGCTCGCATGGATGTGGATTTGTTGGTTCTTGTGAATAGAATGGGTGTTGGTATGTTGTTCTTGGTGCTGTTTCTGTCTGGTCTTTTGCTTGTTTTGGTTCTAATAAGTTCCTGTAGTATTTCTGCTGGCATGTTGTTTTTAATTTTGAAGATGGTGAGTGCTGCTTTATATTTTGCCCATGATGAGATTGGTAGCCAGTGCAGATGTGAGCCTGCATGACTCCCATATGGTGTGGAAATCACGTGGGCTCAAGTTGACTTGGCGTCACAGCTTAGGCCCTGACACAGTTTCACCAGTACACCCCAGAGTTTTGCAACCAACAACTATGTGACATAGCTTGAACCGGGCTGCGTATGCTAATAGTGCTATGCGTTCTTTATATAATAAATAGTTGATCGTTAAATTTTGAGATCATTCTCCATGTCGACTGCAGAACCATGAATTCACCGATGAACAGACCTACAGCGAGGCACTGATGACGGAATCTTTAGGCTATCGGACCAGCCGCAGCACTTCTATCTCTTCACACCAAGGCTTCAGCACCTCCTGCTGCCCGCGTCGCGCCAGGCGCCGAGCCATCCGCCTTGCCAACTCCACCATGTCAGTCAGCCGTGCGAGCATGCAGGAGCTGGATGAGCTGCAGAGACACCACAGCAGCCCCCCCCAGAGGTAAGAGAGGAAATGGGAAGGTGGGAGGCAGGAAGAGAAGCAACGTAAATCATGCAGGGGGCTGGGTATGTGTGAACATGAATATCTACATATATACAGAGCCAGGGCACGGATATTGTGCTGGCTAGGCAAACGTTCAGGCTTACACCCCCACCCCAAGATTTTGAAAATTAAACTCAAAAATCATGATCATCCCAACCCCAAATCTCCACACAACAATCCTATAATAAATACATTATTATTGGACAACATACTTTTAAATATGAAACTTTGCTTTGTATGTATGTGGGGGCCGACTCTCCCTGCATGTAAGGGTTGTGCTGTTGGTTCTTTAAGAAGTTGTTAAAAACTTGGCTCTTAGGCTGCTTATTTGTAATGTAGGTTCGGCTATTATTACATTATATTTCCCCATTTCCCCGTATCGCGTACAGTTTTTATTAGTAGTTGTTGGATTGATATTGTTGTGCTATCAACACCTTACTTCAGTGGTTCTATTTTGTTATTGTTTATGTCTTATGTTTTGTATTTCTCTGTTCTGTTGATGCATTTTTATATTGTAAACCACTATGATGCCAATTTCTGTGCATTTAGCGCTATAACAAATGTTTACTATAAATAAATACGTTTATGGGGCTGTCAGGATCCACTGTTCTGATTTCACTGCTGCTGGTCTTTGCCGTTCCTCCGAAGCTGCTGCCCTAGGCCACCGCCCAGTCTTGCCTCATGGTTGGGCCGGCCCTGCATATCTATGTCTCAATGTGTCTGTGTTCATTTGTGCAAAATGGATATTGTAGATTCTCTATAGTGTTCTTGCGATCTGTTACTTCCAGCACTTTTTCTGCCATAAGAGATCAGATTTCTAACGCCTTTCCTTTTCTTTGCTCCTTCTGCCCCCATCTCCAGCCGCTCTCATCTAAACGCTAAAGCTCATGACAACCTGATGCTCAACTGTGATGCGTCCGACCTGGCTGCAGCTATCATCAGCATCCCCACGCCCCCTGCCACCACACCTGATGACGGCCAGCTCTCCTCACCCCCTGTTGTCCTCAGGAATTCTGGTGGCCTTGCCGTCTGCTACACCCACGGTGCTGTGAAAATCTCCTCCTTGTAGCATAGAGAGCGCCGTGCCACTTTCACTGAACTTTCCTTGGCTGTGCCTAGGCGAGGAGGCAAAGAATATAGACTTGGCATGTAGTCCTTGGATACAAAAAGAAAATTAAAAGGAAAACAGGCCTTCATTTAGAGAAATATCTCACATGTATGTATGACACAGACAGCAAACGCTGCACTGATTTTCTCAGGCTGAAGGACAGAAATTAGTGTCTTCCTTGAAGTTTAATTACAGGGTGGATGGCTTTGTTGGGGTTCTGGGGTGTGGAGATTTTTCGGAGATATATATGCTCATGTTTTCAAAGAGCGTTTGCAATGAGAAGGGTGTAAAGACCTCACCCATTGTACCCAACAGGTCACAGCTCCATCTTGCATCCATTGGCAGTCAGCCTCCCTCACCCCTACCTAGGCTGATCCTGCTTTTCTTTAAAGCTATCAGCACCCTCAACCCCTGTGCCCTAAAGCATTCCCTGTCCTCCCCTCTTCAGGCCTGGCCTAAAATCACAAGACAGTGAAAAAGGAGGGGGGTTGACATGGCTGCATCCCTCCCCAACGCCATATTCTGTTTTAGAAATATACAAGGGCATGCAAAACTCGAACTGGCTACCTCTTCAAGGACATACTTTGAGGGAAGAACTGGCCAAAAGGTGCCAGCAAGAGGGACATCATTTGACCTTCTACTACTTGTCCCCAAAACCTGTACTCCTAAAACTCATCCCCAACTCTTCCCCCTAATGGGGTATCTGTAATAGAGCTGAAGAGGACAGGAGGCCTGTCCTAGGAGGCTGCGCTGGGTGCTGATGAAACGTGGAAGGAGAAGGATTCTGCATGCTTAAACTCCTGGAATCCTTCCGCACGCATTACAGTATACCCTAAGGACAAGAAACCCTTTGCATGTTTCAACAGAGGCACCTATTTTTTTTTTAAATTCTTGGTTTGCAATTTAAACATACAACCAAACAAATAAAGCAAAGCCTGCAGGAAATATTTTATATAGAGAGAAGATGTGGGAAAATGACCATTGATCACCATGCAGTCAACTGGAATCCAACTTGTACAGACAGGAGATGAAACACTGTGAGGAGGAGGGACCAAAAATCACATGATGGGGAGTAGAGCAATCATATTGAATGCCGTTCTAGGTATCCAATGAGGTCATATTGTTGGGTGGATGGAATGGGGGGGTGGGGGGGAGGGGAAGCAGATCCCTTTTTTTCTGACTGGGCTTTTATTAAAGGATGAGATTTGTTACCTCTAGCAGTTCAAGGGAAGGCCCTCAGAGGCTGCACAGCATTAAAAATATAATAATAAACAAAAGTAAAACAATTCTTGCCCTCTTCTTCTGGATCTCTTGAATATTTTCATCATCTCTCATTCCTCCTTTGATCATCAAACTTAACAACTGAACAATAAAATGGGAAACAGCAGAGTGGCCATCTTGGTTTCCAAAGCCTCAGGCTCCATGATGCATTGCAGTTGATGGAGGTAGCAGGGATGACTGGTAGACACAGGGAGAGGTTCTCTGTTTAAGTATAATAATCAAGGAAACAGTGAAATCCTAGGAAGAGATAACAGGAATTTAAGTGCAGAGCTGAGAAATCCTGCAGTACCAGGAATAATTCCCTAGACAGTACTCTCTGTGCACACTGACATCATTAAGTGCAGCCAGTCGCCAGCACAAATCTCGGGGAAAGTGGAGTTCGGCCCAAAATGGGGCCGAGCAGGATCTGAGAGACAATCAAAGCAGTGAATGCAGGAAATACTAGCATGTGAGACAGAACAATCATTGTCTCATGTTGATGACACCACCAGCAGAAAAACAACTTCCTCTGAGGGATGGAGGGATGAAAAGAGGACTGCAGTCTGACTCTAAGTTTCTATATATTTTCTTTTCTTACTTCATAATGAGAGGCTGAGGAAGTGAGGAGTCCTGCACAGTGGAAACAATCAGTTTAAGGCCCAAGTTGTTAGGGTTACTGTCTAGCTCCAGTGTTTTATATAACATAAGCCATGCTGAGTCAGACCAAGGTCCAATGGGCCAGCATTTTGTCTCAGACAGTGACCAGTCCAAGTCACAAGTACCCGGCAGATGCCATCTGATCTTTCATTGCACATATCCAGTGCCAGAGAATCCATGAAGCATGGCTGGAACAAGAAACATTCTTACATGAGAGTTTGAGAAGGTCTGTGTTCTGTGAAGCAATGGCGCCATCACCTGGGAACTAGTGATACTAACAAAAAATTATCCAATACTTTAGTTCAATCAAGAAATGTCTGAATAGTTCCCTTACAAAAATGTTTGCAGATTTGGTCACCTGATCATGACCATAGAAGGTGAAATTGCTTCATAAAACAGAGACAAGAAATTGCAAGGATTATAACTATATGGCCAAAAGTGATTTATTGCACCATATCTGCTTCCCTCCAACCTAACTAGTTTTTAAGGGGCAACTACCTATTGCTTTTTTGAAGATATGGAGAAGGAAAAGATGAAATAGGAGATAAGGCCTTATATTTACAAGTGTGAGTGGTCAATAGTGTGTATGGTGTGTGGGTGTGTGTATTGTGTAATGTATACAAAATACATGGATTAATATAATAAGGGAGTTATTTTAGAAGACTTTTTCGGGATTTACACATGGTTAATCAGGCATGTTAATCACATCCACATGTGAACGACCATTTTAGAAAGCATTCAGTTTACATGTGGATGTCCTTAGTTCAAGGAAATTTCAAGAGGGCATGTCGGGGAGTGGTCTTGGTATAGCCTGGGTGGGATTAAAATTTACACATGCATTTCTCATTTCATATAGGAAATATACTTGTAAACTCATTTTAGAAAGGTTGTACAGCTCAGATTTGAGACATCCAGGTCAGGACATGCTTAGTTCCCCTTGTATTTTACAAAAGGTTCTGTTGAACCTGGAGCCTGTTGTAAAATACGTAGAATGACACTGTCAAATACACAGATATTTGCCAGCATGTCCAGCAAGAGTAGTGATTTTAAAAAACGTAATGAAAACAGAAAGAGCACCTCTTTCTAACAAACTGGTGTTGCTGCAGCCAGGAACTGTGAACTGCAGGTTCCTGGTTATAGTAATGTAAAAGGGCTGGTAGTGGGATAAAATTACAAACCTCCACCCCCTCCCAACATTATAACATTTTTAGGACACCCCCCCCCCCTCCCCAGGCTCTTACTGGGGATTTCCCTGGTGGCTAGTGGGGAACCAGGAGAGATTTCCAGTCACTCCTGCTCTGTTGGCCCCTGGGTTCAAAATGGTGCCTCTGAATACCTAATGGTAGGGGTCAAGCTTTCAAATAAGGGGCATGCACCCTTATTTGGCAGCTTGACTTCTAGCAGTAGTACTGCAAGATTACTGTAGAGGATCAGAGACATCATTTTGAACCCAAATGCTGATGGGACAGGAGCGTCCAGGGATTGCTCCTGTCCCCCACTAGCCACAAGGGCAATCCTTGGCAAGAGCCAGGGAAAGGCTCGGGGAAATGAGGGGTGTTATTGGTCATATTTGGGAGAGGGGCTCAGGGGGTGGTCAAGTGCTGCCAAGGTTCAGTGAATGGGGGTGGTGATGTGCATCTTTCCTGCTGCTTAAACCCTGGTCTAGACAGCTGACATGTGGGTGTGCCTTGAGGCAAGTTCAAATGCCGATGGGGAAATTTTTTGAAACAGACATGTACTGCAATTGTAAAATGGGAATACATGTCTATTTTTTGGCTACCATCATATCATGCCTCTTGAAATCTCTGTGTGGTGTGATCTCCATGTGTAAATAGAAGTGTTTCAAAATCACTGTTTACACGTGTATACATTCCACATGTGCACACGTTGCTATTTACACTTGTCAATGCTTCTAAAATAATCTCCTTAGTGCACTTTAAAATTTGTAGTACTACAAGATGTTTTTGAAATGGATTGGGAGTGTCCATAGCTCTAATGGAGGAAACTTGCAAATAAAGCACATATGCCTAAAGTTTGTGGAGACTGCAGACTTTACAAAAATTCACAAAGGAAAAATGACATTTTGGAAAGTCACATCGGAAGTATGCATTCAAATCTACGTCTACCATTTGTGTGGGTATTTTCCATGAAAACTTTGGGAAATTCAAAAGTATGTATGTAAGTGCACTCTTTATCCCAAGCCATCCCTGGGAACACCTCCCTAATAGGCACGCATCTTTACATATATGTGCATTTACTAGCCATGAATGTGTCGGGCAATTTTGAAAAGCCCCATTTTTGTGCATAAAACTCCATTTTGAGGGTAATTTTATAAAGTCATTTTAGCACATGTGTGGCAATATACACACCTAAAATGGCTTTTATAAAATTAGGGGAGGCATTCCAGTACACACCGTTGCTTGCAGTGTATGCTTTTACAGGAGGTATTGCCAGGGTGTGGTTTGGGTGAAGTGTAGGCAGAGTAATGTCCACACTTCAATGTAAGCGCTATTGCTGCAGGATCTATGCTAATATTTTATAAAGACAAATATGCACCAAGTTGTCTTTATAAAATGAGCTCAAAATAGGCAAGTTCCAGCTGCCTTAACCTAGGCACTTTGTTATAAAATTACCCTCCTTACGCATGGATATGCCTTTGAAATTGCCTTTAATATTTGCAACTTCCTGCTCTGAAAATAAAATATAACCAGTATGTTTCAGTCTCTAAAATTGCCTTTCTTCAACATTTGAGTCTCAAACCAATTCAGAATGAAAACCAAGTAAAACATTATACGGTATTGCCTTCAGTGATTATAAACACATTTGAAAACTAGTTGGAAACTGGCTTCAACTGAGGTGGTAGACAATGTTAGAAAAGGACTACAGTGTAACTTGGATCCTTACCCAAATTCATCACCAGACCTAGAAAAAGGGAGCTAAAAATTGTGCCCTGGTGCATAGTCCCCAGCCCGGGACCATCACTGTAATGGCCAGACTTGATATGTTGAGGAGATATGAAAATGGAAGATAATCCTCAGGTACTGTAGTTGCAAATCAAGGCTCCTGGAAGCTCAAAGGAATAGGAAGAAACTGCTGGGTCAAATATGAAATTTAAAGATGGAGAAATTTTACATACCTGCTAATTTCCTTTCCTTGAATCCTGTTAGACCAGTTCAGAAAAGTGGGTTATGCTCCCCATCTGGCAGGTAGAGGCAGACTAGAATGATTTTCAGTGATGCCATCAGAAATATATGGTGCAGCACTGAGAGAAGCCACTATGACACTTCCTAATCAGAAGCAAGACTGAAAACCCCAGAATTCAGAAAGGTATTAATCAACAATAACTTTGTACAAAGACTTTATAGCTCTCTTTCTACACTTGATTCTGCATCCAGCACTGATATTGATAATGCAGTTAGATGACAGCAGGGTTCCCAAACCTGTAGTAGCCTTTCCAGGGTGGGTCCTTGAGTGATCTAGCAGAACTCAAGGAAAGGAAATTAGCAGGTATACAAACTTTCTCCTTCCTTATCACCCTGCTAGACCAGTCTAGACAAGGAGGACATACTCATGCAGTCAGAACCCAGGGTGGGAGGAAAACTTCTCTGCCAAAGGTGCCATCCGCTCTCTTATACAACTTCTAGTGCTTTACAAAGGTGCTCAGGAATGAGCTGTCTTCCAAAGTCTAGTCAGCTTAGGACAAGGCTTGTGCCCTCGTAGAGTGAGCTCTGACTCCCTCCAGCAGATATCTTCCATATAGGAGCCAGGCTGAACTAACAAGGATTTGGCTACCTCCTATCCCTTCCTCGGGCCACTGAAGAGGACAAACAGATGGTCCAATCACTAGAAGGAATTAGTAGTCTCCAGATACTTTCTCAAAGACCTCCTCATGTCTAACAGATGCAGTAAGGGGTTTGACCAAAGATCCTCCTCCAAAAAGAAGGACATGATCATAAATTGATGAAGATGAAAGGGAAAAAGCACTTTTGGAAGAAGGATGGCATGGTCCTCAGAAAAAAAGACAGCATAACTAGAAAGGGATCCCTACAGGACAAGGTCTGTAGCTCCAACACCCATCTGGCAGAAGCAATAGCCACCCAAAATACCACCATCAGAGTCAAATCCTTGATGAAGGCCTTCTGAAAGGCTCAAAAAAGGAAAGTTTTCAGCTCCTTCAACATCAGAGAAAGGCTGTACCATAGCACAGAGGGTTGGATCTGCTACACCCCCTTAAGAAAGCAGGACCCATCTGGATGCACCACCAAGGACATACTTTGAACTCACCTCCAGTAGCACATAAGGGCCACCACCTGAACCCTGATAGAGTTCAGAGCTAAACCCTGGTCTGCTCCAGTGGCAGTGGGGTGTACTACTATTTGCCTGGCCAGAATGAACAGATGGATGATGAAATGCTAAAAGAAATCAAGGAAGCTAACAAAAGTTACAACACAGTAATAATGGATGATTTCAATTACCTCAGTATCAACTTCAGGAAATGCTAGAGTGCTAAAGTTTCAGCTAGTTCATGACCAAACACATGGGGAAGCTATTTTAGATCTAGGCCTTAGTGGAACACAAGATCTGGTGTGAGAGATAATGGTGTTGATGACAATATATTTTTAATAAATGGAGGGAGGACAGCAAGGAAATCTATGGCACTAGCATTCAACTTTCAAAAGGAAGTCTATGGTAAAATGAGGAAAATGGTTAAGAAAAAACGGAAAGGAGCAGCTGCAAAAGTTAAAGGATTACATCAAGTATGGGCATTGTTTAAAAATACTATCTTGGAAGCCCAGACCAGATGAATTCCATGCTTTAAGGAAGGTGGAAGGAAGGCCAAATGACTGCCAGCATAGTTTAAAGGTGAGGTCAGAGGAACTGTTATTGCCAAAAAACATATTTTAGGAAATGGAAAAAAGAGCCAAATGACAAAAACAGGAAACAACATAAACACTGGCAAGTTAGATGCAAGACATTGATAAGGCAGGCAAAAACAGAATTTGAAAATAAGCATGTTCTAGAAGTAAAAATGCATTAAAAAAAACTTTTTCAAGTACATTCATAGCATAAAACCTGTCGGTTGAACCATAAGATGATAGAGGGGTAAAGGGAGCACTAAGCTAGGATAGTGGAGGAGTAGCCTAACGGTTAGAGCACTGGCTTGGTAATCAAGAGATCATTGTTTGATTCCCACAAGCACTCCTTGTAGCCTTGAGCAAGTCACTTAAGCCTCCATTGCTTTGGAAGAAAAGCCTGGCAATCTACTGCCAAGTAAACCCAGGAGCTGCTGGGTTGCTAGGATTCAGCACTGACTCAAAGGGGCACATCTTTTGTAAGGGAGGCAAGGCTATAGTGGAGAGACTGAGTGAATTCTTTGTTTTGTTCTTTCCTTAAGAAGATGTAGGGAAGTTACCCATGCCTGAAATGGTATTTAATGGTGATGTAACAGAGGAATTGAAACAAATCTCAATAAACAGTGAAAATGCAGCTATTTGATAAACTAAAGAGTAGCAAATCACATGGACCAGATGGTATACATCTTAGGGTGCTGAAAGAACTGAAATATAAGATTGCAGACCTACATTTAGTAATCTGTAGGCTATCATTAGCATCAGCTGTAGTACCTGAAGATTGGAAAGTGGCCAATGTAACACCAATTTTCAAAAAGGGTTCAAGGGGTGATCTGGGAAACCATAGACCAGTGAGGCTGATGTCACTACCAGGCAAAATGGTACAAACCATTATAAAGAAGAAAATTACTGAATATGCAGATAGTCATGATTTAATGGCAGAAAGACAACATGGATTTAGCCAAGGAAAGTCTTGTCTCTCTAATCTCCTATATTTTCTTTGAAGATGTGAATTAATAGGTAGATAAAGGTGAGCAGGTTGATATAGTGTATCTGGATTTTCAGAAAGCCTTTGACAAGGTCCCTTATGAAAGGCTCTTGGAGAAATTAAAAAGTCATGGGATGTGAGGCAGGGTAAACAGAGTGGGGATAAATGGCCAATTTTCTCAATGGAGAAAGGTGAATACTGGAGTACCCCAGGGTTCTGTGTGGGGCCCGCTGCTTTTTAACATATTCATAAATAACCTGGAAATGGGAATAACAAGTGGGGGTGATCAAATTTGCAGCTCACACAAAATTATCAGAGTTGTTAAAACACAAAAGGATTATGAAAAACTTCAAGAGGACCTTGAGAAACTAGGAGACTGGGCATCCAAATAGCAGATGAAATTTAATGTGGACAAGTACAAAGTTATGTACTATGGGAAGAACAACCCAAAGTATAGTTACATGATGCAAGATTCCACATTAGGAATCACTGCCCAGGAAAAGAATCTAGACATTATTGTGGATAATACTTTGAAACCAGTAGTGGGATCTGAACCGACTAAGAATCAGTTCAGTCCCAGCCCTCCCTTGTGCATGACGGTCGGGTTGCTGCACCTCATGTGCAGGCATTGTAGCGGCCGTACACTTGGGCCACTGCACTCTACCCAGGGGTAGCAACTCAGCCGTTGCCCTGCAGCCTGATCTCCCACCTGACAATGTTTTGATGGCATTGGGGCCTTCTCCTAATGCTGTGATCCCCTGATGCCACCAAACACTGTCAGGTGGGGGGATTCCTGCTACTGCAGTTCCAGCATTTCCATGCCATCTTCGGCCTGGTTCAATGAACGCGGGTTGCAGCAGGAACCAGGCCAAACTGGCCCAATCCTACCATTGTTTGAAACTCTTTGCCCAGTGTGTAGTGGCGGCCAAAAAAGCAAATAGAATGCTAGGAATCATAAGGAAAGGAATGGAGAATAAAACCAAGGATATTATAATGCTTTTATATCACTCCATGGTGCGACCGCACCTTGAATATTGTGTGGATAAAGCAAAATTAGAAAAGGTAGAAAAAAGAACAACCAAAATGATAAAGGGGATGGAAAGATATCCCTATGAAGAAAGGCTTAGAAGCTTAAGGCTCTTCAACCTGGAAAAAAGTTGGCTGAGGGGAGATATGATAGAGGTCTATAAATTAATGAATGGAATGGAACAGGTAACATCATTTGTTTATGCCTTTAAAAAGTAGAAAGATTAGGTGACATGCAATGAAGCTACAATGTAGCACATTTAAGACTAATTGGAGAAAATATTTTTTCACTTGACACATAATCAATCTCTGGAATTTGTTACCAGAAGATGTAGTAAAAGCTATCAGTGTAGCTGGGTTTAAAAGAGGTTTGGACACGTTCCTGGAGGAAAGTTCATAAACCATTATTAAAGTGGATCGGAGAAATCCACTGCTTACCCCTGGGACAAGCAGCACAACCTGCTAGGTACTTGTGCCCTGGATTGGCCATTGTTGGAAACAAGACACTGGGCTTGAAAGACCCTTGGTCTGACCCAGTATGTCATATCTTATGTTCTTATATCAGGGCCAGCTCAATGGACTGTGGTGCTGTGAGCCAGCCTTTACTTCTGCACCCTTCCTTGGGGCCAATCTTGTAGTACGATCTGCACAAATAGGGTAAATTTTCAGCCGGCGTGATCACTGGCTTAGGTTAAACGCTGGTGCTGCCAACTTAAACTGTATATTTAGCACCATATACAGTAGACAGCAGCACTGAATATACAGATTTACAATAAATGAGCCAGCACTATCTGTTTAGTTGAGGCTTGCTATTAGGCAAGCCAAAACTAAACGTATAACTTATTTGAATAGTGGCTGAATATTGCTGGATAATTTTCTGTCCTGCTCTTATTCATTCCTTACTATGGCCCAGAAATATACAGATATCATCTTGCCATTTAGCAATTTAAATGGCCCAATATCATCCATATAATTTTTGAAAACACATCTATGGGCTAATTATGTGTTCGCCAGTGAACACATATTGCCTTTGAATATCAGTCTGATAAATTATTCATTTATATGGAATATTCCCACTAACCAATAAAATTCTCCCAACAATGGGTGCAGAGCAGAAGTTGGATGTTTCATTTTACAACTTAACATGCAAAAACGATTCTATTCAAATTCTGAAGTCACATTAGTGACGCGAAAAACACAAACCTCCTCCACTGCCAGACACTGTAAGTAGTAACAAAACCCCCTGTAAATGGCTACTCAAAAACTTACCATAACAACACCAAGTCCAGGAACTCAAACTGCATCAACTGTATCTATGAACAGTCAGAACTGCAAGACCTCCAGCTGGTAAAAGAGAACAAGATGAACTATTACAGATTCCCACACGCAACCAGCATGTTAACGGAATCCTTCACTTCAACTGCACATGGAAAGCATAAAATATCACCTAGTAAAAATAGGGAACTACAAATTATAAGCAAACATGTACAAAAGAAATGCAAACAACTAGAAGCTCCTTTATCTTGCATTTTTATATGAAACAAGACATTGATGTCTACAAATTTTTTCGTATAGAATTTCACTAACTGTGGTTCCAGAGGTACCAATTCCTGAGTTACATATTTAGCAGAGAATTTACAATTCCTGAGTTACATATTTAGCAGAGAATTTACAATTATACGCAACTCACATTAATACAGCTTATTCGCATAACATGCCTTATTTGCAGTTTCTGTGTGGTCCAAGCAATATACAGTAATATAACTTTGTTTGTCATCTACAGCTCAAGTAAGCCACCACCTGCACTCAACCCTCTTGATTTGATTGTAAGCCCTGATGAGCAGAGACGGTCTCTGTACAGCGCTGCATACGCCTTGTAGTGCTATACAAATAGCAGTAATAGTAATCATTCTTTTTAGCAATCACATCACCAGAAGCCCAAGAAGCATAATGAAGGTGATCCATACCACCTTGTAAATAGTTGATGTCTTTTCCATACCACCTTGTAAATACTTTGAAGGTTACCTCATGTTACGTAGATAGTTACAAATCCTGTTAGATGTACATAGTTATAAACCCGTTATATGTAACTGTTCTGGTTGAGTTAAATGTTTAATGTATACCGCTCCTGATTGCTGGAAGGAGCGGTATAAAAATGTTACCAAATTAAATAAATAAATGAATGAATACATTCTTTCTAGCAACTTATCCACAGGTACAATGGTATCTATCTACTGTATTGTGACTCAAATTCCAGGCATTCAACAATGCCCCCAGATTATTCATATCAACAATGGCAAAATTATAGAGTAATGGAACAGGATTAGTAAGGCGTTGATGATTGACGAAATCAGTACAGAGCATGGAATTCACCACCCCCAGAAATACAAAATAAAAAACACAGTGCTTCTTGATATTAAGTAGTAGCAGTTTGGAGCAGTCCCACTATCAGGCACATACAGAAAACAGGGTAAACTGCCTTGCCTCAGTCGTGGACCTTTAAAGGGTTAGAATGGTCCCAATTACCAGTCATCTGTAACCTATCATTTAACACCGCTACAGTACCTGAAGACTGCAGGGTGGCCAATGTACCACTAATTTTTGAAAAAGTGATCTGAGAAACTATACACCGGTGGGTCCAGTATTGATTTTGAGCAAAATGGTAGAAGCTATTTTAAAAAACAAACTTATGGATCGTATAATTAGAGATGGCTTAATGGGAATGAGTCAGCATGAGCTTAGCAAAGGGAAGTCTTGACGTACCAAATTATTAGATTTTTTTCCAAAGGTACAAACGTGAATAGAGGTGAGTTGGTTGATATAACATATTTGGATTTGCAGAAGGCACGTGATAATGTCCCTCATGACAGACTCCTGAGGAAACTAAAAAGTCATGGAAAGGAAGGTAGGATCTTATCATGAACTGACAACTGATTAAAAGACCAAAAAAAAAAAAAAAATAGGGAGAACTAAATGATCAGTTTTCTAAATGGAAACATGTCAACAGTGAAGTGCTCCAGGATTTGTACTAAGACACATGCTGGAAAAGGAAACAGTGAATGAAGGGGGCCAATTTGCTGACAACATAAAAATATTCCTAAGGGATTGCGAGATTTGTGAGAAATTGCAGATGGAATTTGTGAAGCTAGGAGACTTGTTAATATCACATTTTATTTGCCATTTAGATGCCAAGTGCAAAGTGATACACCTAGAGGGTCATTTTAAAAGTCTTAGATGCGATTTTGGATGTCCACAGATGTGCACATGAAATCACAGAGATGTTTCTGGAGCCATTTTACAAATGGTATTTAAAGAGGTCTCCAGTGCAGGGATGTCCAGGTAGGCAAGGGAATGTGGTGGAGGCGTGTCTGCGGAGGCACAATGCACTTACATGTCTCCGTTCAATTTCAGGAATGATGGGACGTCTGCAGGCACATCCACATTTAGACCAGCTGCAGACATGAATAGGCATCAGGAAAGTGCTTGTTTTGGCCTTGAAATACCCAGAAAGCATAGAAAAGATGGAGAGTTAAGTGACTAGTCTAAGATCTCAAAAGCCCACACTGGGATTTGAACCCTGGCCACCCTGCTTCTAACACACTACTTTAACCATTATGCTATTAGACATCAGTGTTGCCATCCTGGAGATGTCTATGTAGATGTCTCTATAGACGTCCATATTGGGCACGTCCATGTTTCTGAAATCGTGCATGAACGTACCTCTGCTTCTTTTTTTATTCAGATGTCATGAGTGGGCTGGAACAGTTAAATAGGGGATGGTTATGTGAAGGCACATTTTAGAAAGGCTATCTAGGTGGCCATGGAAATGTGCAAATCAAAATGTGAGGCATGATTTGGGGATCTCAGAAAAGATGTGCATTGGCCTTCTGAAATCGCCACTTCTCCATCTGTGAATATACATGTACTCCAGCCAAAAGGTTTGCATGTGTGCGTGACAGAAAATGGAATGCCACATGCGTGCAAAACTCCCAAAGAGAACAGAGACTATAGAGACGTGCAAGCGAGTCAAGAAGTACAGATACACATGCAGTGCTGAAAAAGTGCACATGCACAGGGGATCCATACATGATGCCTTGCCCCTCCCGCACAGAACCTCTAAGCAAAGCACACTAGGATGGCTATCAGGCAGCCAAACCTGTCTAGGGCTGAAACCTAGTGATGTGCCACCTGGTCCTGGAGGAGGATTTGCTGCTATATCCCCCACAACAGCATGGGCCTCCCTATGATGCAGCAAGATAGGTTTGGGAGATCATCCATGCAGCTCTAGCAAGGTGAGTCACCCAAAGATGAGAAGCTGCTGGCAGACAATCAGTATGCAGGCAGGGAAGTAAGGTAGCCAAGGCTGGGTAAAAATGTAGGTAAAACAGGCCAGTTCCCCTGCGATACGCCCTCTGAGGAGCCTGAAAGAGCAGCACCAGCCAAAGCAAACAAAAAGAGCCACAGACACACGGACAACCAGAAGCACAACTGGAACCTAGAAAGGAGAATAGGCACATACATACAAGAAGAGCAGTAGCAAGGGAACAGGAGGCAAGAGACAGGCAGGACTTAGCTGATACATGTTCAGGGTGCTGGGATGTGTGGGCAGTGGCACGTGAGCATGTCTGCGAATGCCATGTAGAGGCAAGGCTACGTGCACAGGCATGAATGAAGTCCTGCATGGACTCAACCCCAGATCTGGGCACATGCAGTGCACAAGTTTCACATGGTTGCAGGCAGTACTGGTACACTGAGGAAGAATTGAAGGGAAGCAGCCACACTGTGGCCAGACAATACACAACCAGAGATGACAGCCACTAGCAATGCCCATGGGGGTGCTGGGTACCAGGATATCTAAAGAAAGGGATGGGAGATGTGATTAGCACCGGGGAGCAGAGCATGCTCTATGACTACATGCCACAGCCTCTGTATACCTGGATAGGACCAACCCTCAACCCAAAGGCAACAGTGAGAGACAGACTGTGGAAGAACTGCTGAAAGGAGTTTCTGGCTAAACATGGTGTTGGCACTCATCTCCATCAGCCACTTCCTCATCCTTAGAGTCACTGAATGTCAAGTTCAGGACCATGCAGAGGACCCAGCCTCAGTTACTACAATGTCTCTGGTGGGAGCCACAACAGCAGCAAAGTAAATCATGGCATATGTGGTACAGATGTGACATGTAGGATGGGATCACAGATCATCATCTGAAAAGTGCAAGGGCAAGAGATGCATGCCAACACCATGCATTCACAACATGGATCACCACACTGGGCACCAGATGCAATGCCACAGCAGTCAGGGCATAGGCCAAAATGGTGGCATGTAGCTGGAAGCCCCGCAAAACTGTTGGCAGATGTTGTAGAGAGTCCATGGTGTGTACAGTATTTTATTTATTTATTCATTTAGCAACTTTTCTATACTGCTGTATCAGTCACAGTGGTGTACATGGAACAGATAAAACAATTAATGTTACATAGAACCTAGGTAACAATAAATAGAACTTAACAGGGTGGATAACTAGTTACATAGACCTGAGTAGGGGTTGAACATCCATAAAGCCATGTTTTGGTGGGTGGAGAGTTAAGGATCTTATCCAAAGTGCTTCAGGAAGAGGAAGGTTTTTAGCTTATGGCAGAATTCAGATAGGTCAGTGAGTGAGCGTAATTCTGGGGAGAGAAAATTCCAGATAGTGGGTGCATAGAAGGAGAAGGCTCTGCTGGTCATGGTAGCGTTGGTGTGGGTGGATGCACTTGGAAGTAATAAGAGGTTGTGATTAGCTGATTGTAGTATTCTCTTGTTGAGAGGTTGTTGTAGAAGAGGGCAAAGAATGTTCGCTGATAGGTGGTGGATGGTCTTAAATATGGTTAGTGAGACTTTTCTTAGGTGGATGGGGAGCCAGTGAAGCTGTTTCAGAGTGGGGGTGATATGTTCCCATGGTCTGATGCCAGTGATTATTCTGGCTGCTGAATTTGGGGCCAGCTGTAATGGGAGTAAGATTGATTTAGGGAGCCCTTGGTATATAATGTTTGCGTAGTCCAGAATGGGGGTGATAAGGGCTTGTCAAATGATTCTGAAGTCATCATGATGCAGGAGAGGGCAAAGGTGGAGTGTTTTCATCCAGATGTAAGCGGCTTTGATAACTTGTTTGATGTGATGGTGGAAGCTCAGTTGTTGATCCAGGATTATGCCAAGATATTTTACTTGTTGTTTAACTTGTAAGGTTAGATTGGCTAGTTTGACTGTGGTTGGCGGGGTGAAGGAGGAGAGCTTGGTTATGTGAAGGAATTCTGTTTTGTTGGGATTGATGTGCATGTTATGGGTGTTGAGCCATTGGATGATAGCTTCTAAGCCTTGGCTAATAGCGAGGTAGTTGGGGCTGGGGTAGAGAATGGAGTGTAGGTGAGGATGTCATCGGCATACAGATGAGAGAGGATTTTGTGGTTCTGTATGATTTTACATAGGGACTGGATGAAGATGTTGAACAAAAGTGATGACAGACGGAGCCTTGAGGTAGTCCTTGTAGTAGTTCGAAAGGTTTGGAAATTTCATTTGCGATTCTGACTTGTTAGGAATGGTTAGACAGGTATGATCGAAACCACTGTAGTGTTGTGCCTCTGAGACCAATTGTATGTAGTCGTGAGATTAGTTGGGCATGGGTGACTGAGTCGAAGGCTGCGGAGACATTGGGAAAGATGAGAATGAATCCTTGCATGATTTTCTGTGTGCCTTTGATTAAATTATCCAGGAGGGAGGTCAGGAGAGTTTCAGTGCTGTGGAAAAGCTTGAATCCATGTTGGTGTCTGTCAAGGGGGGCGAGGTATCTATAAAGTCCTGGATCTGAAGCTGTACTGCCTTTTTGATGATTTTGGCTAGTGAGGTTATGCTGGAGATGGGTCAGTATGATAATGGCAATGAAGGTCAGTTGAAAGGCTTTTTAGTAATGGCCTTATCTGACCATCACCTGCTAAGCTTCACTCTTCATCACCCACCGCCTCAACCTCATCCTGTCTCCTGCAACCTCTTTAGAAATCTTCATGCTATTGACCCTTTGGTTTTCTCCACCACTGTTTCATCATCTCTTTCCTCCACTATGTCATCTGATGAGGCAGAATAATGTATAATAATAATAATAATAATAATGTATAATGCTGTACTCTCCTCTGCTCTGGATGTTCTCGCTCCGCCCATGCCATGTCCTGTGAAGCGTACTGAACCCCAGCCCTGGCTTTCATCCACAACCCACTATCTACATTCCTGTGCCTGTTCAGCTGAGTGTGCTTGGCTCAAATCCTGCTCCCTTGCAGACTTTCTACATTTCAAATTCATGCTTGTCTCTTTCCAGACAGCCATAGCACTTTCCAAACAAGACTATTATGTCCATCTGACTAACTCTCTTGCCTCTGACCCTCTTTACTACTCTCAGCTCTCTCCTCAAGGTGCCTCCACCTCCAAACCTCCCTCCCTTTCTGCCCAAACCCTGGCTGACTATTTCCATGACAAAATCCACAAGATCACCCTCCATTTCCCCACAAAGTCAGCTACTTCCACTCCTCACTCCCAACTACCCCTCTACCTCTGCTACCCTCTCTTCCTTTTCTGTGATCTCTGAGGAGGAAATTGCACACCTTCTTTCTTCCTCTAAACTTACTACCTGCTCCTCTGATCCTATCCCCATCCATCTCCTAAGCCCCATCTCCTCCACTGTTGTCCCTTCCATCTCTCATATTCTCAACCTATCGCTCTTCACTGCAACTGTTCCTGCAGCTTTCAAGCATGCACCTCTCCTCAAGAAAACCTCACTTCATCCTACCTATCCTTCTAATTATCAACCCATCTCCCTCCTCCCCTTTGTTTCTAAACTATTTGAATGTGTGATTCACTGCCGTTGCCTTTACACGTTACTGAAATGGCTCTTGCCAAAGTCTCCAGTGACTTGTTCCTGGCAAAATCCAAGGGCCTTTACTCTGTCCTCATCCTTCTTGACTTCTTTTTTGCTTTTGACACTGTTGAGCACAACCTTCTCCTTGATACCCTGTCCTCACTTGGTTTTAATGGCTCTGTACTATTCTGGCTCTCCTCTTATCTCTCCCATTGCTCTTTCAGTGTTTGTTCTGGTGGATCCTCCTCTGCTGCTGTCCCACTCTCAGTTGGTGTACCTCAAAGATCTGTCTCGGGTCCACTCCTTTCCTCTCTCTATACCCAGTCCCTTGGTGTGCTTACCTCTTCCCATGGCTTTCAGTAACATCTTTATGCTGATGACTCCCAGATCTACCTCTCTAGCCTGAAATCTCTCCAGCAATCCAGACCCAGACCTCTGCCTGCCTTTCTGACATTGCTGCTTGGATGTCTCACCGCCGATTGAAATTGAACATGGCCAAAATGGAGCTTTTTGGTTTTCCCCCTAAAACCTCCTCTCCTCTTCATCCTTTCTGTGTATAGCTCTCTACTCCTCCCTGTTTCCTTGGCTCACAACCTTGGGGTTGTCTTTGATTCCTCTCTCTCCTTCTCCACACACATCCATCTGATTGCTAAGACCTGCCATTTCTTTCTCTATAACATCAACAAAATCCACCCATTCCTTTCTGAACACACTACCAAGACACTTATCCACTCCTTAATCACCTTCCATCTTGACTATTGTAACTTACTCCTTGCTGGTCTCCCTTTGAATCATCTCTCTCCCCTTCGATCTGTTCAGTACTCTGCTGTGTGGATAATCTTCCGCCAGCCTTCTCATGCTCATATTACCTCTCTTTTCAAGTCACTTCATTGGCTCCCTATCTGTTTTCACATCCAGTTCAAACTTCTTCTGCTGACCTATAAGTGCATTCACTCTGCAGCTCCTCACTACATTTCCTCTCTCATCTCTCCCTACAACTCCTCTCGGGAACTCCGCTCTTATCGCAAATTGCTTCTATTTGTGCCCTTCTCTTCTATTGCTAACTCCAGACTTCGTTCCTTTCACCTAGCTGCACCTTACACCTGGAATAATTACCAGAGTTTGTACTTCAGGCTCCTTTTCTGACCCTTTTCAAATCCAGGCTGAAAACTCACCTTTCGGATCTTGACTCACCTGATCTCCTTGTGTTTCCCTTGTGTTGTCTGTCTTGATTAGATTGTAAGCTCTGATGAGCAGGGACTGTCTCTTACGTGTCTGTGCACTGCTGCGTACGCCTTGTAGTGTTATACAAATGCTCAGCAGTAGTAGTAGGCCTGTTTGAATGCAGTTGGCATGTAGCCCAGTGTTAGTGAAGTCTGGGCAAAGTGCAGGATGGTTGGGGTGAGCTCTTGCTTGGACATTTTGATACAGGAGAATGGACAGGGGTTGAGTGATGATGTGGTGCAGTAGAATAAGGTATCTGCAAACATACAGAGTAGCAGCGGGGGGGGGGGGGGAGCAAGAACCTGGTACCCACTGAATGAAAGAGGCCGTGTAGTGGATTCAGCCATGTCAGAGTTCCCATAAGGGCTAGCATGAGAAAGAGATATGCAGGATCAGTGTGCAGGTGCCACTGTGAACACCCAGGCACGTGTGTAGACCACAACTGTGTTCAGGATAGTGATGCCAGTCAGTAACGTGCACCAAAGGATGTGGAAAATAATGACCTTCCTGACACACAGATACCAGATGTTGTAAGGGCCACAGGTGCAGTCCCCCTCCCCCCGGGGCATACAGTGACATGGGTTCAAAGGGTATACAACACCCAATGAAGTATCACGGACGTGGCAGAGAATGCCATGGTGCCAAGATGTGCATGGGTCTGGCATAACAGGAAAGCACAGCAGACCAACATGTGGATATAGCACTCAGTGAGCCCTATCATGATCAACAGTGTAGTGTGCCTCTTCCACCTCCCCCCAGCCCATTATGTCGAGTAGCAGAGGAATGGCACCGCAGCCATTTGCCAAATCTGCAGAGGCCAACACCTGAACAGATCCAGCTGAGGAGGCAATTATAGCAGGTAGTGCAGGGGACTAGCAAGGACTGAGACATTATGTGTTAATGTCTGTGACACAGATGAATTCAGCAGTGCATTAACTAGGACCTCTCTATTTCACAGCTACTGTGGCAGCTGGGGATGTGGTGACACCATTCCAACAGCTGCCACCACTACCTTTGCCAGGACCCCTGCCACCATCACCACCACCACTGCTGCTAGCTTCTCAACAGCTACTGCTACCCTTGCTACCAAGATCCCCTCTGCCAGCAGCACCCATGCCACCAGCACCACCAATACTGCCTGAAGCTGCAGCAAGGGCAGATGGGGACACTACCACTGAGGCAGAGGGCATCAGCAGCAGCAGAGGCTCCCCAGCATGGGTGGTGGCCACATTGTCAGAGGGAGAAGAGGAGGAGCAAGGAGGTGATGTGGTCACTGTATTACTAATTAAAGATTTATTTGGATTTTTGGATCAGCAAAGAATATTGTACATAGAATATTTCATGTAAGAGTTGGATCAACAAAGAATATTGTACTCTTGAGCCATGCTGAATTAGGAATTAGCTTGCTAGCCCAGGAACTGATAGACCCAGGAGCTGATAGCTGAGCCTGGGGTTACTTTAGGACAAATTCTCTGAGCAGGCAACAGGTTTGGCCGGACAAAACTGGATGAATGACTCATAGATAGCTGACACCCTGTTATACAAGACCACGGGTACAACATTAACCCTAGCCAATCATGATTTGAGCATGCAGCATGTTAACCAATTATTTGTAATAGCATGCAGCAGGCACGATCTTAGTTAGGTACTTTAGGGGGACTCTCAGGAGGAGAAGATGGGACTGCAACTGATATACGAGGCAGGCGTGTCTCTGTAGTTTTTCCCGGATTTTCCTCCTGAGAGTGATCGCTGAACAGTCCCCCACCTGGAGTGAGCTACAATAATCCGGTGATGTATTGATGCTTATCTCTGTGCTTATTATTATTCCAAAAGGACTTAATTTAATAAAACTCATATTGCATTTACTAAAGTGTCTATGCCTAGTCTGTGAGCTAGTGAATGACAGGGTTAACTTGTATTTTCCAGAGTGTCTATGCATAGTCTGTGAGCTAGTGAATGACAGGGTTAACTTGTATTTTCCAGAGTGTCTATGCATAGTCTGTGAGCTAGTGAATGACAGGGTTAACTTGTATTTGCCAGAGTGCTTATGCCTAGTCTGTGAGCTAGTGAGTGATAGGGTTACAGGAAGTGTAAAATTTGGCAATACAGGTCATCACACATGTCAAGGAGTATGAGCAGGAGAGGCAGCTGCATGTCCTCAAGTCAGTAGGGACACTGGGATGAACAGTAGCAAAGAGCCAGCAGATGTGGAGCTAGATCTGGAGGGTGAGGAGAGGGAAGGAGAGATGAGGGAGAGGGAGGAGGTTAAGGGTACCACTGAGAAAGATAGGGAAGAGGTTAAATTGTCCATCAGGGATGTATTTGAAGGTATTGAATTACCTTTTTTTTTATTTATTTATGAATTTCTATATACATATCAAGAATACATCTTGAAACGGAAACTGAGAAGGGTATAGAACAATATAACAGACCAAACCAGTCCCAGCAAAAAAAACAAGGGGAAAATACATAAACATACCCAACCCACTCTAGCCCTCAAATATAGGGAATACCAAAAAGGAAAAATTATACAACCAACATTTTGATAGGAAATTAGAGGTGTGAAAAACAGCTAGTATCCATATGCTCAAACAGAGGCAGATGGGGGAACACCTATCGCCCCATGATGATGGGCATTAATGAAGTCCAGCAATTGTGAAGGCTCATAAAAAATAAAGGACTCAGACTGATACTTGATCAGACATTTACACGGGAATTTTAGGAAAAAGAGCCCTCCCAATTGCTGAACCCCAGGGCAGAGAAGGAGAAAGTCCCGCCGCCGCCGCTGAGTTTCCCTGGAGAGGTCCGGAAACATACCAGCCTGTAAATTGTATATATTGTTATTGTATATAGTTACCCTGTTAGCCAAGTTGTTCTCCTGTTCATATGTAAACACAAAGTACTATTGGAAATGTGTATGTTCGTTGTTTATTGTAAACCGCACTGATGCTGAATAGCGCGGTATAAAAGAGACTTTAAATAAATAAATAAATACAGACCAGCAACCCCTTAAAAGCAACATTACGCTTTTTAAAAAATAACTTCATAAGCCATTCTTTATCAGAAAGCAGAGCTAATGTAATCAACAAAGTAGAGGGCACTACCTGCTCCTCCTGCGATGATTCCAACATTGCAGTTACATTCAAAACATCTACATTAGATAAACCCTTAACCAACCCCAAACCCTCAACTTTTTTCCCAGAGGGCAAATAATACATCTTAGCTATAGGGGGGTGAGATTCGGGAGGGATACCCAAAATCTCTACCAAATACATCCTAAACATATCCCTTGCAGATACCATAGATGACCTCGCAAAATTAATCAGACGTAAATTAACAGCTCTGGACATATTTTCCAACACCTCTAGTTTAATACTCATAGGCAATATGTTCTTCTTCAAGGTTTCCACCTCCTTCTCAAGGAACACAGAACTTTCCTGAACTTCTGCTACAACCTTCTGTAGATTAGTTATTTTTACCGCGTTTTCTTGAATAGCCAAATCATTGTTTGTAACCTGAGACGCCAAACCCGACAACCGTGGCAACATCTCTTCACGGAGTTGCATGATAGCGGCCCATATTGTTTCCAGCGTTACCACCTCCGGAGCCTCCATAGATGCCGCTAGGGGAATCTCTCCTACTCCAACAGTTGATAATCCGCCCGACAGCGGGGTCGATGTAGTTGGTCCCAACATCAGGCCCACACCTCCATCTGCCATCACTCCTGCAACCTCCGCCCTCTGATGCTGCACTGGGGAAGGAACAGCGTCCACCCCACACTCCATGGGCAGGCGCTGCACACCGGGGGAGTCTGCCGACTCAACCCCCTCCACCAACTTCCCCACTGCGCCGATGTCCTGACAAGGCACTTTCGAGGCCCGTATAGAGTCAAGGGAAGACAGATCACCGCCCGAAGCACAAGCCGAGGACTCCACCTCCGGCTGCTGCGAAGCCAGGCAACACTCCCCTGCTTCAGATAGCTGTCTCGGTGCGGGTAGAAAATAAGAGTCCAAAGGGCCAACATTTACTGGAGATAACAAGGAAGAGACCTGGGGGAGCTATAGAAGGCTGTTTAGCCCCTTTGGACTTCTGTTTTTTACCCATAGGAAAACGCCGCACCGACGACACACCTCATTAAATCGTCATCTTGGATTTCCTCCCTTGGGAGAAAACCGTATTGAATTACCTTTAAATAAATTTTTTAATTGTGTACAAGATAATTGTCAAAACATGAAAACCAGTATGTAGGTAAGAGAAGTAACAGTGGGAGAGATAGAAAACTGCTAAGATCGAATCTCCTGATACACGTGGATTGAAGATGTACATTAAAGAATTATTCTTTTAAACTATCTAAAGAGACCATGCTGTGGTAACCCTACCGTGGTACTCACTTCAATATTATACACGGGGAGGAAAGACTATCTCAAATATGAAAAATGACACTGAAAGGAAACTAGTGCATAGGATGAAAACTCATGTGAAGGGCCATGTTAATGTCTTAGAGGCATGCTAAGCATCAGCTCTGTGATATTCATTACGCAGGTACTGACAGCCATAACATCTATTAAAAAATAATTTATTGAAAATTAGTTAAATGAAAAAAAGCCTGTCAAATTATGCATTGTATATTAAAAAATATGAGAATATAATAAGCCTCCTGATAATGGTGGCAAGTAAAAACCTGTATATCTGTGCGGGGAAAAGGACTGAATACCACTCTCATGAGTGACACGATCCATGCTTGCTCTTCAAAGACTGCTGGCTCTTCAAAGACTGCTCTTCAAAGACTGCAGTAGCTGTTGAGGATAATTCAGTACAAAAATTGCATAGTGTTAATTACTATTCATTGTAGACTACCTCAAATAATATATAAAAATCATGGAGCATTATATTGTTTTTAAGCTGGTACGAATGGTAAAAGAAATGTAGATATCTTTGATTACTTTTAAAAAACTGAGCCGGTTTTGTATGTCCGACAAAGTTAAGAATCCCAATCTATAAGTAGTATTTACTACAGCAAGACTGTCTATCATAAAAAGAGGAAATGATTGTATCACAATCGTTAAAAAAATGTTAAAAAACAACTAAACCACTATGACCTGGACTCCCCACTGTGTATAAAATGGGGTCGGTTTTTGTATCTAACAAAAGTAAAAAGCCCAATATACAAGCAGTATTTATTACAGCAAGACTTTCCATCAGAAGAGAAAAATAATAGTAATAAATGTAACTCAATCTTTAAAAAGAAGTGAAACACTAGGACCGGGACTCACCGCTGTATGCAGAGTAACAAGTTCTGTCGTGCATTGACGAGAAAGAGTCTGTATGCTGACTGCTGATGGACAATTTAACCTCTTCCCTATCTTTCTCAGTGGTACCCCTTTTACCTTACCATTGGTTTTTATATTTCTGTCTTACCTTTCAGTGACAAATTGTCTCATATACAGTCAGGATTTTTAAAGGTAATTCAATGCCCCATTATATGTCCTCCTCATTTCCTTTTTCTTTTTTATTCCATGGTTTTAATTTATGTTTTTATTTATGTATTCACTATTACCCTTAATATGTGGTTCACAGGACACGTATTAACATGTAATTTATATGTGTATAATGTAATGCATATGATTTTATATTAGTGTCAACATTTGTTTTTAAACTGTGATATAATTTTTGATATGTTTTTTAATCACATATCCACATAGTTCACATAGATACTTTTATATGTCACTCTTACACTTCTTAATGTATTTTTTAAAGTACTTTCTAATATTATTTTATAATTTTGTATGTTTCAAATTGCTTGGGTATACTTTTTATTTTTTACTTTATTATGTATTTAATCCTTGGTTTTATTATTTATATGCATATAATGATTTATCAATTTTATTTTTTTATATTTTATACATTATGGTATGTTTTTATTTTTCATATTATCTTTTTGAGGTTTGTTCCCCATATCCCCCTGAAGAAGGCCGGTGGCCAAAACGCATTGGGGTTAATTAAAGAAGGGTTATCAATACCTAAGAATCCGCCAGTCTTGGTACCAGTTCTGTTTTGTCGCTTAAGTACAGAGCAGACAGAACTTAAGAATTCCAAACTACCCCTGCCTACCGATAACCAGATTAATATGAATAAAATACAGCTTCTAAAATGCTTGTATGGAATGCTAGAAGTCTAAAAAATAAGATGGGAGAGTTAGAATATACAGGGTGGCCCAAAGAAAAGTGAGAACATCTCATAGCATATACTGTAAGTTATTTAAAAATTCAAAAAGACAGATGTAAACAATTCACAGGTCTGCGACTAAAAAGCTGTTTGATTATTTTCATCTAATTTCCATGTATTTTGGTGTGCTGAAAACAAATAAAATATTGAAAAAAATCCTAGACATCATGATTTGCCACAACATGCAAAATTGTCTTCAAATTTATCAAATGTTTTCAAATTACTATTAATTAATTCACATAAGTGCATTTAAGATATAAAATGCCAAAAAAACCTTAAAGGGGTTGTCCGAGTTATGTAAAAGAAAATATAGCACTGTAAATCTGATGGTCAGCAATATATACATAAGCTAAGCAAGTTTTAAGTCCGTGCTTCTAATGGTAGAAGGGGTTAATCTTTCCTGAAGAATCCAGTGGGAGGGAGACACAGGGCAGATAGCAGCAGCTCTGGTCAGTGCAGGGGGCGTGGCCAGCACTGTGACGTCTCGTGTACAGACACAGAGCTGCTCTCTCCTGCATGCCACACTTGTGCACGAATCATCATCAGGTTCTTGGTTCTAGGCTGTTCACACTTTTTCATCGCAATTTGTGTTAGCTCGTCATTCTTCAACCGTTATGTTATGGCTCCGCGAAAGTGTATTAATTCGCCAGACAGTTTCTGTTTCATCTGTGGTGAATATACAGTGTTGAAGCAACAGCAGAATATTACAGACTTTGTGAAAAAAGTATACTTTGCATACTTTGGACTAAAAATTGGAGATCAAGATAAAGTCTGGGCGCCTCATAAAGTGTGCAAATGGTGTGTTGAGGACCTCCGAAACTGGTTCAAGGGTAAGAAAAAATCTTTCCGTTATGGGATTCCTATGGTATGGCGAGAGCAAAAGAACCATAGTGACGACTGTTACTTTTGTTCATGCGATGTGAAAGGGTTTAATTCCAAATGGAAGCATTCCATTTCATACCCCAATCTTCACTCGACAATTTGTCCCATCCCCCATGGCACAGATATACCAGTACCCAAGCCCCCTGCTACCTTGGAAGAGATACCTAGCTCCAATGAAGGTGAAGTCATACCTGAACCAGATGACGAATCAAGTTTTGGCTTTGAAGATGATACAAGACCAAAATTGTTTTCTCAGGAGGAGATGAATGATTTGGTAAGAGACTTGAATCTTCCCAAAGATGCTGCTGAGTTACTCAGATCAAGGCTGAAAAGCAGGAATATATTGTTGCTAGGAGTGTCATCTTCATGGTTCAGACATCGTGAAAAGGAGTTCGTTCCTTACTTCGCCCAGGAAGACAAGTTGGTTTATTGCATCGATGTCGAAGGTCTGATGGGTCAATTTAAAATCCAATATGATTCAGAGCAGTGGCATCTTTTTATAGATTCTTCAAAAAGAAGTCTCAAAGCAGTTTTACTCCACAACGGTTTTTATGCTTCCATACCGGTAGGTCATTCCGTACACTTGAAGGAAACCTACAAGAACTTGGAATTGGTTCTTCGTAAACTTAAATATGAAGACTATGGTTGACAAGTGTGTGGGGACTTGAAGGTCTTGTGCATGCTGCTCAGGCAACAAGCTGGGTATACCAAATATCCTTGTTTTCTGTGTCTCTGGGACAGTCGAGACCGACAAAATCACTGGACCAAGAAGAGTTGGCAGCCGAGGGTGCTAACAGTCGGTGAAAAAAATGTCCTCCGAGAAACTTTGGTACCTTCCCATAAAGTTCTTCTACCACCTGTCACCAGTAACCCTCCCCAGAGGCAAAAGCATGGGGGTAGGTCAGCCTGGGCGTGTCCAAACCTAGCAAGAAGGATAGTGCAGTTGGCCCTGCACTGCCTTCTGGGTATTGTAGTCCCTCTTACTAAGCAAGGAATGAGTTGTAGTCGAGTGGAATTAGGCAAAAGACAGGATTTTAATTCCCCTTCCGGGTGGATTCATTGCAAGAAAAACAAGAACAAAAATGACCATACTTCTGGTACAAAAATGAAATGAAACAGGAACAGAAACAGCTTCTATCTTCAGCTCACATAAACAATTAGTTGAATAAAACCATAACTGCAGCAGTCCCTTTTCTCAAAGGCAAACTCTCTTGCTTTCACTGCTGTTTCATCAAAACCTTTAAACAGCTATTCTAGCATAGAGACGTGACATGGTCTGCTACAGACAGCGTACAATCCATTTCTTCTTCTGGGGTTTGTTCCATAAGAAATTCTGTTGGCATTTCTTCACACTCACCCCCAGCTAAGTATTCTTGTGGATTATTATACGTCCCTCCAAAAAGCAGTCTCTCTTCACTGCCTCGGGACTTCCCTTCCCCCGTTGCTACAGAGCAGGGTGGAAGATTACCACATATACTGGAGTTTGCTATAGGAGAGCCCCACAAACTCTGGCAGTTACAGGGAAAGCTTTTACATTCAGTTTCTCTTCTATAAGGTTTATACAGCCTACCTTCCGGCTTTCTCATACAGGAACCTCTCAGCACAGCTGGGTCAATAAGGCTTTCACAGCACGGCTGTGTTCTCCTGCCTTTTACCCTTTGCTTTCTCTCTGACATGTAAATGTCCTCTGGCCAGGACGTCTCTGCTTCACTGGACCTGCAGCTTTCAACTTGGACACTTTCCTCTGGTCCCTTTCTCCAACTGGTTCCCCAACCAGTCCTCCGACCAAGGCTTCCTTCAGTCCTGCAGCTGGGTCTCTCATCAACTCTCCTACCGAGACTCCTCCTGGTTCTGAGTCCTCTCCTTGCTCTCTCTGTTCCTGTTCTTGCTCTCCTTGTTCTTCCTCTTGCTGCTCTCTCTCTTGCTGCTCTCTCACTATCCTCAGGTGAGTAATTTTTATGTGCGTGTGTCCTAGGGCTTAACTGCACCCCGCCCTCATCCAGCTGCTTCTCATTACACACTGAGCTCGGGGCTTGTTTGCAGTTTGGGCGTGTTCTCTCCCCTCGTGACACTCTTTGTTTACGTTGCTCATGGCAACCCTGGGCCATGTGCTTTTCTATGCTGTCAGTTTCAGACACACTTTCTTCAGCTTCACCCAGATCCATAGCTTCTGGAAGATACACTACATTACAGGTCCCCCCCCCCCCTTAAAATATTACGGGCTGCTGACCTTTTCAGACAGCACGTAATTTCTGCCTGGGTGCTCATGTGTTTCTCTATACTGACTAAACTAGCTGTTGCTGACCTTTCCTGCCATGGCTTCAGGACATTCAAGTGGTATACCTGGCAGTGCCCCCTATCATACCACGGTGCAAGGTCCTTTCCATCGGGATTTAAATTTGGGTCCCGGGTCAGCTACTTGGACTATTACCTTGTCCCCTACAGCCAATTGTCTAGGTTTTGTCCCTCTGTCATAATAGCGTTTTTGACGCTGCTGACTGGCCTGTAAAGTTTCCACTGACGTTTGTGACGTCCTTTCTAGGCGACTCCTCAGGTGTTTCAGAAACTGAGGTACCCCAACTTCCTGTATCTCTGGCTCTACCCACTGCTCACGCAGGATATCTAAAATCCCCCTCGGGGCTCGGCCAAACAAAAGTTCGTTGGGTGATGCCCCCAAGGATGCTTGTATGCGTTCCCGACATGCATACAGCACAAATGGGAGCAGAGTGTCCCACTCAGACATCTCTCCATTTAGGCCTCTTCTTAACATTTGTTTTATGGACTGGTTCATCCGCTCTACCAGTCCGTTGGACTGTGGATGATATGCAGCTGTCCTTATGTGACGTATGCCAAAAGCATCCCACACCATAGCTAAGTGCTTTGACATAAAATTACTCCCCTGATCGGTGAGTACCTCTTGGGGAAAACCAACCTCACAGAATAATTTTACTAACTCAAGGGCTATTATTCTGGCTGAGGTATTTCTTAATGGTATTGCCCAGGGGAAACACGTAGCCTGGTCTACTACCACTAAAATGTATTGAAAGCCCCTCGGTGTCCTAACTAGGGGTCCCACGATGTCCATCGCTATACGGTGAATTGGCATCGATATAGTGGGCGTGGGTATCATTGGTACAGCCTTGGGTTTTATAGCGGTAACCCTCTGACAAGCGGGACAGGATTCACAATATTTTGTCGTCTCTTTAAAGACTCCTGGCCAGTAGAAACGGGCCAGTATTTGATCTAATGTGCCCTGAATCCCTTTATGACTACCCACTGGGTGATCATGTGCCAACCGTAGAACTACAGCCTTAAATGTTGTTGACACCACCAGTGTTTCCTCACGGCTCCGGTACGTGGGTCACTACTTTCCCTATACAGGACTTCCTTCTCCAAGAAAAACCTGGGAAGCATGTTTCTATTTTCTTGGGCCCATTCAAACGCTCGCTTTAAAGCGGAGTCGGCTTGCTGTTCCTTCGGAAAGGAAGGAAATTTTTGTACAAGCTCTGCAGGTACCCAGGGCAACCCTTCTCCGGCTTCTAGCTCAGCCCTCCCTTGGGTTCTGCGATGCCTCTCCTGATGCCTCTCGGCCTTCTCCTTTCTAGTCTTTTTGGAAAGGGCATGGATTAAATCCTCATGGATGGGAAGGGCATTTGACACTTCCTCCTCTAATCCCTCCTCTCGCTCCGGGGACTCTTCTCTATCCTCAGGCTTCTCTATCCTATCCGGTGACACCTCCCTGACCCCTGAGGTTCCGGCCTGGGACCGGGTGGATACTAGGCCTGTTCTAGTGTTCAGACCCTTTACCATTCCTTTACAGAATGGAGGCCAGTCTCTACCTAGGATAATATCATGCGGTAGCTTTGGAACTATGGCTACCCGCACCTCCTTTTCTGTGCCTAGCCCTCTCACGGACAGCCTATATCGGGGATAATACAAAGATGTCCCATGCACACATCGTATTCTTACTTACCCTTCTGCTTGACTCGGTGCTGATTGCAGGTGACCTTCAATGGCCTGCCAGAACCTGCGCGAGACCATGCTCTGGTCAGCACCCGAGCCAAGCAGTGCCAGAGCTTCTATGCCCTCTACTTGTACTCTTAGAAGAAATCCTTCCTGTATCCGCTTTTCACCACCAGATACCAGGACAGTTCGCTCTCTGCAATCTTTACGGAAATGCCCTGCCTTGCCACAGTTATAGCATTTGCCTTTGTATACAGGTAAAACATCATCATTAGATACTTTAACCTCTTGGTACTTTTCTGCTTTACCAAAGTTGGCAACACCAGCTACTTTTAAAACACCCCCTCTTGAGGTGCCAGCCATCTCAGCCTCAAAGTATCTCTCGGTGAGATTGGCTACCTCTTCAGTAGTCTGGCAACTTTGTAGAGTCAGAAAAGCCTTCACTTCTGGAGGTACAGCTTGCATGAATTGCTCCATGACGATTGTGTCCAACACTGACTCGAGAGTCCTCCTCTCTGGAGCAAGCCATTTCCAGGCTAATCCCTTCAGCCGTTGGAATAAAGCTTTGGGAGTCTCCCTAGGCTTTAGCCTCGCCTCCCTGAACATGC
Source organism: Ichthyophis bannanicus (assembly GCA_033557465.1). Taxonomy (NCBI): domain Eukaryota; kingdom Metazoa; phylum Chordata; class Amphibia; order Gymnophiona; family Ichthyophiidae; genus Ichthyophis; species Ichthyophis bannanicus. The sequence goes on from CM066032.1 coordinate 750,663,963, forward strand.
GCTTATAATGCATTGGAGTTAACCCCAGCCTATCTTTTACAGCCTTTTTTACTTCCATGTAATCTGAAGCAAGTGCAGCAGGCATTGTCTTATAGGCTGCTAGAGCTTCCCCAGTGAGTGACATTGCAAAGCGTACAGCCCACTGCTCTTCAGGCCATTTAACCTCCTCTGCTATTCGCTCAAAAGCCTCAATAAAATCGTCCAGATTATCATGGGTGGTTAACTGTCCCAATGTAAGTGCATTATAACTTTGCAGTCCTACCCCCTTGACCATCGAGGGAATAGTTCCTTCCACGTCCTGTGGTCTCTTTAGTACAGCCTCCAACAGTTCCATAAGTGGCTTCTGCTGCTCCCTTATTGCTGCAGCACTCTGCTCCTGTGTGTAACGTGCCAGCTCCATTTGTTTCTCCCACTGGACCTTCATCCACTGCATTACCTCCTGGGGATCCATCCTGGAGTCTACGATACCTGCAAAGACACAAAAGAAAAAGAAAGGCCCACCAAGTGCGGCACTATGGTTTTCTTTTTAAACCCCGTCTATTTTTCTGCAGGACAGTAGTTCCCCTTTCTCACCCAGTATCCACCTATACCCGTGCCCAGCTACTTTTACCTTGGCACTGTGTAGACTCAGGCGTTGAGAAAGGTCTCCGGGTCCACCTGGCCGGTCTGCCAGCGAAACTCCTCTGACGGTTCTTCCACAGACAGGACAGCAGTTTCTCCACTTAAACTGGAGTTTCCTGATGTTTCTTTAGAGTGTCCTTTATTTTTTCAAGCAAAAAAAAAATATCCGAAAAACTACGCCAACCTGTCACCAGTAACCCTCCCCAGAGACAAAAGCATGGGGGTAGGTCAGCCTGGGCGTGTCCAAACCTAGCAAGAAGGATAGTGCAGTTGGCCCTGCACTGCCTTCTGGGTATTGTAGTCCCTCTTACTAAGCAAGGAATGAGTTGTAGTCGAGTGGAGTTAGGCAAAAGACAGGATTTTAAATTCCCCTTCCGGGTGGATTCATTGCAAGAAAAACAAGAACAAAAATGACCATACTTCTGGTACAAAAATGAAATGAAACAGGAACAGAAACAGCTTCTATCTTCAGCTCACATAAACAATTAGTTGAACAAAAACGTAACTACAGCAGTCCCTTTTCTCAAAGGCAAACTCTCTTGCTTTCAGTGCTGTTTCACCAAAACTTTTAAACAGCTATTCTAGCATAGAGACGTGACATGGTCTGCTACAGACAGCGTACAATCCATTTCTTCTTCTGGGGTTTGTTCCATAAGAAATTCTGTTGGCATTTCTTCACACTCACCCCCAGCTAAGTATTCTTGTGGATTATTATACGTCCCTCCAAAAAGCAGTCTCTCTTCACTGCCTCGAGACTTCCCTTCCCCCATTGCTACAGAGCAGGGTAGAAGATTACCACATATACTGGAGTTTGCTATAGGAGAGCCCCACAAACTCTGGCAATTACAGGGAAAACTTTTACATTCAGTTTCTCTTCTATAAGGTTTATACAGCCTACCTTCCGGCTTTCTCACACAGGAACCTCTCAGCACAGCTGGGTCAATAAGGCTTTCACAGCACATCTGCGTTCTCCTGCCTTTTACCCTTTTCTTTCTCTCTGACATGTAAATGTCCTCTGGCCAGGACGTCTCTGCTTCACTGGACCTGCAGCTTTCAACTTGGACACTTTCCTCTGGTCCCTTTCTCCAACTGGTTCCCCAACCAGTCCTCCGACCAAGGCTTCCTTCAGTCCTGCAGCTGGGTCTCTCATCAACTCTCCTGCCGAGACTCCTCCTGGTTCTGAGTTCTCTCCTTGCTCTCTCTGTTCCTGTTCTTGCTCTCCTTGTTCTTCCTCTTGCTGCTCTCTCTCTTGCTGCTCTCTCACTATCCTCAGGTGAGTAATTGTTATGTGCGTGTGTCCTAGGGCTTAACTGCACCCCGCCCTCATCCAGCTGCCTCTCATTACACACTGAGCTCGGGGCTTGTTTGCAGTTTGGGCGTGTTCTCTCCCCTCGTGACACTCTTTGTTTACGTTGCTCATGGCAACCCTGGGCCATGTGCTTTTCTATGCTGTCAGTTTCAGACACACTTTCTTCAGCTTCACCCAGATCCATAGCTTCTGGAAGATACACTACATTACACACCTCTCCACATAAAATTGGGATTGATGAAGCAATTCGTAAAATCACTTCCAAGAGATGGAGAATGCTTCAAATACTTGGTCACCAAGTTTCCAGGCCTGTCTGAGGCAAAATTGAAGGAAGGTGTGTTCGTCGGACCAGACATTAGAAGGCTTATAGTTGATCAAGAGTTTGTCAATACCATGACGGATCCTCAAAAAGAAGGGTGGATTGCATTTAAAGAAGTCGTACAGAAATTTTTAGGCAATAGCAAAGATCCTCACTACAAAAAGATCGTCGGACGAATGCTGAAAGCATTTCAAGCTTTAGGTTGCCTGATGAATTTGAAAGTGCATTTCCTCCAGTCCCACCTTGACTACTTTCCTGAAAATTTGGGAGCTGTGAGTGAGGAACAAGGTGAACGATTCCACCAAGACATTAAAGAGATGGAAAGGAGATGCCAGGGAAAATGGAGCATTACAATGATGGCAGACTACTGTTGGATGCTTCAGAGAGACATTCCAGATGCTACTCACAAGCGTAAATGCACCAAGAGGAGCCTCACAAGGAAGAAGAATCGTTTAGTGTGTGTAGGTGAGCTCATTTCAGTTCAAAAAAGGGTTTTCATGAAAATATTGTAATAAAACTTTAATTTTATAAGTCTATTTCCATTTATTTTGAGGTATTGCTTTATTTAACATAGTTATCTAAATTGTCAGGAAACGTGATGTCATTTTTGGATTCAGCGCACCAAAGGACATAAAGATTATGTGGAATAACCAAAACAGCTCTCGAAAAAAAAAATTTTTCAGACCTGTGACAAATTTTAAAAAAAATATGGTGACCGGAAATTGTCGAAATAAAGACGTTATATAGCTAGAAAAGGTAAATAAGTAAACTATTTAAGCTTTTAATTTATGAGATGTTCTCACTTTTTTTGGGCCACCCTGTATATCACTAAATGAGAGGTTAGATTTGATTGGTATCTTAGAGACATGGTTGAAGGAGGATAAACAGTGGGACACTGTGATACCTGGGTACAAACTATATTGTAATGATATAGCAGATCAAATTGGTGGAGGGCTTGCACTCTATATTAGAGAGGGCATTGAGTCACAAAGGATTAAAGTTTTGCAGGAAACAAAATACACTGTAGAATATCTATGGATTGAAATTCCATTTAAAAAGGGGAAGGGGAAGGAGAAGGTGATGGCAGTGGGGGTGTACTTTCAACCAACTGGCCAGAATGAACAAATGGATGATGAAATGCTCAAATAAATTAGGGAAGCTAACAAATGTTACAGCACAGTAATAATAATAGGTGATTTCAATTGCCCTGGTATCGACTGGGTCTGTGTCACAGCAGGACATGCAGGGAGATAAAGTTTCTAGATGAAATAAATTACTGCTTCTTGGAGCAGCTGGTTCATGAACCGACCAGAGGGGAAGCCATTTTGGACCTAGTCTTTAGTGGAACACAAGAGATAAGAGTATTGGGACCACTTGGCAATAATGATCATAGCATGATCGCATTTGATTTAATAAATGGAAGAAGGAAGGCAAGGAAATCCACAGTACTACCTTTTAACTTTCAAAAGGGAGACTATGATAAAATGAGGAAAATAGTTAAGAAAAACTAAAAGGAGCAGTTGCAAAGGTTAAAGATTTACATCAAGCTTGGGTGTTGTTTAAAAATACTATCTTGGAAGCCAAGACGAGCTGTATTCCATGCTTTAAGAAAAGTGGAAGGAAGTCCAAAAAACTGCCAACATGGTTTAAAGGTGAGGTCAGAGAGGGTGTTGTTGCCAAAAAGCATCTTTCAGGAAATGGAAAAAGGAGCCAAATGATGAAAACTGGGAACAACATAAGCACTGGCATGTTAAATGCAAGCCATTGATAAGACAGGCAAAGAAAAAATTTGAGAAGAAGCTTGCTGTGGAAGCAAAAACGTGTATTAAAGACTTTCTCAAGAACATTCGTAGCAAAAAACCTGTGAATCAGTTGGACCATTAGATGATAGAGGGGTAAAAGGGGCACTAAAAGGAGACAAGGCCATAACAGAGAGACTGAATTAATTCTTTGCTTTGGTCTTTACTGAGAAAGATGTAGGGATGTTACCCATGACTGAAATGGTATTTAAAGGTGATGCCGCAGAAGAATTGAAAGAAATATTGATACAGCAGGAAGATGTATTACAACTATTTGATAAACTGAAGAGTAGCAAATCACCTGGGCCGGATGGTATACATCCAAGGGTGTTGAGAGAACTGAAATATGAGATTGCAGACCTACTATTAGTAATCTGTGAACTATCATTAAAATCATTTGTAATATGTAAAGACTGGAGGATGGCCAATGTAACGCCAATTTTTGAAAAGGGTTCCAGGGGTGATCCAGGAAACTACAGACCGGTAAGCCTGATGTCAGTACAGGGAAAAATGGTAGAAAACTATTATAAAGAACAAAATTAGTGAACATGTAGATAATTATGGCTTAATGGAAGACAGCCAACATGGCTTTAGCCAAGGAAGATCTTGTCTTACTAATCAGTTATTTTTTTGAAGATGTGAATAAACAGGTAGACTAAGGTTAGTTGATTGATAGAGTATCTGGATTTTCAGAAAGCCTTTGACAAGGTCCCTCAAGAGAGACTCTTGGCGAAATTAAAAAGTAATGGATTAGGAGGCAATGTACAATTGTGGATCAGGAACTGGTTAAAAGAAAGCAGAGGGTAGGGCTAAATGGCCAATTTTCCCAATGTAGAAAGGTGAATAGTGGACTACCCCTGGGATCTCTCCTGGGTCCATTGCTTTTTAACTTATTTGTAAATGACCTGGAAATGGGAATAACGAGTGAGGTCATCAAATTTGCAGATGGTACAAAATTATTCAAAGTTGTTAAAAACCAAGAGGATTGTGAAAAATTGTAAGAGGACCTTGATAAACAGGAAGATTGCACATTCAAATGGCAGATGAAATTTAATGTGGACAAGTGCAAAGTTATGCACCTAGGAAAGAACAACCCAAACTATGGTTACACAATGCAAGGTTCCACATTAGGAACCACCACCCAGGAAAATGATTTAGGCATCATCGTGGATAACATGTTGAAACCCTCCACCCAGTGTGGAGTGGTGGCCAAGAAAACAAATAGAATGCTAGGAATCATAAGGAAAAGAATGGATAATAAAATAAAGGATATTATAATGCCTCTGTATCATTACATGATGTGACTGCACCTTGAATATTTTGTGCAATCCTGGTCACCGTATCTTAAAAAGGATATAGCATTATTAGAAAAGGTACAGAGAAGCTTGCCACCAAAATGGTAAAGGCGATGGAAGGATACCCATACGAGGCTAAAAAGGTTAGGGCTCTTCAACCTGGAAAAGAGATGACTGAGGGGAGATATGATAGAGATCTATAAATTAATGAATGGGGTGGAATGGATAAATGTAGATTGATTGTTTATGCCATCAAAATATAGAAAGACCAATGGACATGTAATAAAGCTACAGGGTAACCTATTTAAGACTAATAGAGAAAAATGTTTTTCACTCAATGCGTAATCAAACTCTGGAATTTGATACCGGAGGATGTAGTAAAAGCTTTTAGTGTAGCTGGGTTTAAAAAATGGTTTGGACAAGTTCCTGGGGGAAAGGTCCATAAACCATTATTAAAAGGAGCCCTTGAAAATCCACTGCATGCCCCAGTACAAGCATTGTGGAACCTGTCTCATTTGGGGAAACTGCTAGGTACTTGTGTCCTAGATTGGCCACTGTTGGAAACAGGATACTGGGCCTGATGGACCTTGGTATGACCCAATATGGCATATCTTATGTTCTTATGTGATTGTGCCTGACGATCTTAAAGTAGCTAAACAGATAGAAAAGGTGACGGCAAAAGCCAGAAGGATGCTTCGGTGCATAGGGAGAGGAATGGCCAGCAGAAACAAGGAGATGATAGTGCCTCTGTATAAGTCTCTGGTGCAACCTCATTTGGAGTATTCTGTGTAATTCTGGAGACCACACCTTCAAAAGGATATAAATAGGTTGGAGTCTGTGCAGAGGATGGCTACTAAAATGGTTAGTGGTGTTTGCTATAAAGCATATGAAGGCAGACTTAAAGATCTTAATATGTATACTTTTGAGGAAAGGCAGGATAGAGGAAATAAGACAGAGATATTTAAATACCTCTGTGGCATAAATGCACAGGAGAGTCTCTTTTGATTGAAAGCAAGCTCTGCTACAGGGGGACATAGGATGAGAGTGAAAGGGGACAGGCTTAGGAGTAATATGCGGGAATATTTATTTATGGAAAGAGTGGTAGATGTGTGGAATAGTCTCCCAGTGGAGGTGGTAGAGATAAGGACATTATCTCTAAAGGTAAAAAAGGGGACTATTGTAGTTGATATGGAAGGGCAGACTACATAGGCCATGTGGTCTTTTTCTGCCATCATGTTTCTATGTTTCTAAAGATATTATAATGCCTCTGTATTGCTCCATGATGTGACCACACCTTGAATATTGTATGCAATTCTGGTTGCCTCTTTTTTTGAAGGGTATGCAGTAGTAGAGAGTACCATCACCTTTTTCATTGCCTGCTAAATTGACCATTGATCCTCGTGTACTAATGAAAAAACCTTTTCTCTTAGGAAAATAAGAGAAAACAGCACGATGGAAAAGGTACAGAGAAGAGCGACCAAAATGGTAAAGGGGATGGAAGGATATCCCTATGAGGAAAGGCTCAAAAGGTTAGGTCTCTTCAACTTGGAAAAGAGATAGCTGAGGCGAGAGGTCTATAAAATAATGAATAGAGCAGAATAGGTAAATTTTGATCGGTTGTTTATTCCTTCAAAAAATAGAAAGGCTAGGGGACATGCAATGAAGCTACAATCAATGTTCCCTCTAATTTTCTGTAGGCTGTGTGCGCATAAAATCAGCTGTGTGCAGCTTTTGAAGGAAGGTTAAATTTTTGTGCGCCACATAACGACACTCGGAGTTATATACTTTAAAATTTGACTACACATCATAATACAGTATGTACACCACACTGATTTTAATCAAGTTAAATGAAAATAGATGATTACTAAATGAAGCGGGAAATTTCTAGCAATTACAATCATAACTTTTAAATTTTAAGACGTCTGTGTTGTTTTCTATCAGAATCAGAGCCTTAATTTTTGTGCGCTCTGTTGTAAAGTATGTGCGCTCGCTCGGCAAGGTGTGTGCGCACGCACACACGCACAGCTTAGAGGGAACAGTGGCTACAATGTAGCACATTTAAGATAAATCAGAGAAGATGTCGGTGTCACCGCTTTGACCCGGTGACACCGCTTTGACCCGGTGACACCGCTTTGACCCGGTGAAAAGCGGGATATAAATACAGTTAAATAAATAAATAAATAAGATATTTTTTCACTCCACACGTAATCAAACTGTGGAATTCGTTACCAGAAGATGTAGTAAAAGCTGTTAGTGTAGCTGGGTTTAAAAGAGGTTTGGACACGTTTCTGGAGGAATAGTTCATAAACCATTATTAAAGTGGACCGGGGAAATCCACTCTTACCCCTGGAACAAGCAGCATGGAAACCTGACAGGTACTCATGACCTGGATTGACTACTGTTGGAAATAGGATACTGGGCTTGATAGAACCTTGGTCTGACCCAGTATGGCACATCTTATAAAGGAGACAGCAGAGCTAAGTCAGTCACTCACTTGCCCATTCCCTCATAATCCCCCATACCATAAGAACATAAGATATGCCATACTGGGTCAGACCAAGGCCCATCAAGCCCAGTATCCTGTTTCCAACAGTGGCCAATCTAGGTCATACGTACCTAGCAGTTTCCCTAAAAGACACAGGTTCCACAATGCTTGTACTGGGTCAAGCATTGATATCCTGGGTCCCTTCTTAATAATGGTTTATGGACATTTATCCCATAAGACCCATTTTAACAACTGAAAATTTACATGACCCCAGTACTCAGCATGAGTTTACAGTCCAACAGGAACCTGGAAGAGGCAAGGGCAAGGGTCTATGAATATTCACTGGCTCATGAGCCACATGCTGACTGGTGACTGCCGCTACTTGGCATAAGTCACATGAAAGTCCAGAGAGAAGGGGAAGTGGACATATTTCTGTGACCCCATCCACTGAGGATGTGACCCCATTTGGGGTAACATTGTCTATACACTCCTTCATTTCGTTCCCCGCCACTTACTCTGCCCCCACCATTATTCTAAGCCCCAAATGAAGTCATTCAGTCACTCTGTCAGACTTACCCCAATTCATTCACTCATAGACACATAAATGCACTCCATTAGTGAAACACACCTTTGTGAAATGCTCAGAGCATGCACTTTGTTCAACTTAGTTTATACAGTATCTTCTATGATGGACATTAAGGATTTTCTTGTGGATGAAAGGTTTTGCTTAAGTCATTTCTAGCAGAGCTCTCATGAATTCCAATTGAGGTGATGGCTCAAATGGGATCTGAGATCACTGATGATGAACTCTAGCATTGGGATGGTTGCATTTACAGTTTCTTCGGCATCTTCCTGAGATGTGCTCTTGCCACATCTAAATAGGGAAACACATACACCCCTCGTTTAAAAGTACAACACTAACATGGCTAAGAATTTTCAACACAGCTACAGTATGATGCTGATGCTTGGCTAAAGGGCAGTATGTAGCACCAGAAGTTGGATTTTCCTAATATGAATATGAGATATATTCAAGTCACAGGAACAACATAAGCTTCCTTTAGATCCAAGGAGCACAATCAGTTTCCTTTTTGGATGAAAGACATAAAGGTGTCCATAGAAACCATCTGAACTTCTCTTTTAGAAGAAATTTGTTTAAGAACCTTTGATCTAGGATGGAACAGAATACTCCTGTTTTCTTTTAGATCAGGGAATTCTTGAAATAAAATACTCACCCTCTAGCCTCTGGCAGAATGAGCTAAACCATATCAGCCTCTAAGAAGAAGGAGATAACCTTTAACAGCACATTCTAATACAGAGAATCTGACCATGAATCTCTCAATAGGCAATCTGGCGGGATCTCCAATAGGTGTAGTGTGTATCCCTTTTGTATTATATTGAGAATGCAAGTGTCCAAGGTTATACTGGGTCAGTGGTTTACGTAAAATCTTAGCCTTACCTCGACTGGAGGGTTCTCCAGAAAGATACAGGAATACTGCCTATTCTGGTCTCCACCAAGGATCTGGCTGGTTTTGCAATTCTTTGCTATCTTCAGAAAGAGCAAGGTCCCTATAGTGGTTGACAAGAATGAAAGGGCTGAAGATAATGCCTCTTGAGAAGATAGAAGTGTCTCCTCACTGCCATATTTGAGTACAGTACTTATTAGATGATTTGGAGGTAGCTGCACATGGGGACTAAAGCTCAATACAATGGTCTTTGATCTGATCCACCACTTCCTTGACCATATCTCCAGAGATTGCAGGGCACATCATTGAGCTCTTCTAAAACATATACCTAAGATCTGAAACCCATAGTCACAAGCATGATGGTACCAAGCTAGAAATATGCCCTTTGTGACTAATGAATCTGGTGCCCCCTCTGTCCCAGCCACCTGCAGTAACTCATTCTTTTTGAGCTTCCTAGACTCAGCACATTGGTGATATTTTGTGATTTCTACACGATCTACACAGATTTACTCATCGATCAAACTATTACATAGTAATCCGACCAAACTGTCTTAATGAGACACTTCATCTGACACAGCACTGCTATTACATAGTAATCCGACCAAACTGTCTTAATGAGACACTTCATCTGACACAGCACTGCTGTATGTCCCCCGAGGAAGGCGTTTGCCGAAACGCGTAGGGACTATCATCAATAAAGCAGTCTGGTCCAAACCTACGTCTCTTGCTCCATTTGTTCCTCCCTTGATCTGCAAGAGTTACGCTCCTCCCTTTGTATCCTATGCATTCCTAAAGTGCATAGCCATCACCACTGAACCTTAACTCTGCATATTCAATGCCGGGGCCATATCCAGCCACCAGAATTGAATATCTGGGTCTGCCACAATGCTCCACATGGCGCAGAAGCTGACCAAGCAGTGGTGATATTGAACCACTGCCCAGTTAGCTCCCACAGGTAAAGATAAGCCAGCTCTTCCCACGTTGCCCGGTTAGCAATGAGTGCCACCTCAACTTCACCCCGGAACACCCACAACATGCCCCAATTCTACATGGATAGCATCAGGGCATGTAGCGGCAGAACCAGTGGATATTCAGCAGCACAAACCATTTTAGTGCCGCTGAATATCCCTCTATAGCAACGTTTACATAGATTGAAGGATAAGGCGGTATACAAAACTGTCTAAATAAATAAATAAATAAATACAGGTTTGTAAACTGTAAATGCCTTTGAATATCGGGACCATAAAGCCTACGTTTATGAAGCTCCTACTGAGGTGTTTTTTCCCCTCTTACTATTCCAAATATGAGTGAGTGGAAGAATTATTTGGTTATAGAATAGGATTCTAGTTACATTTGATGTGACTTTATTATAGTACACCCAAATCGCTCAGGATGAGGCATTATCTTCACTGGATACCGTGTGGTCTGAAGGGGGTCATGCCCAGATTCCTACTTTCTTTTTGATGGCACTGGCAACTTTTTTGCTGAAGGAGAACTACTTTATTTTCAGTAAATAATTATATTTGCAAGTGCAAAGAATTGCAATGGGAGCAAGAGTTTCTCCATCTATAGCTATTCTTTTTATGTTGCAATTTGAGAAGTGGCTTTATCCATCTGTTCATTCTGAAAAGGTTAAATTATAGAAAAGATTTCTCAATGATATCTTCTACATATGGACTTGTACTCTGGAAGAATTAGAATCTTTTTCTCAATGGATAAACTCAGTAAATCCAAATATTCAATATACTATTAAACACGATCTTTACAAGGTTGAATTTTTGGATGTATTAGTGAGGAAATCTCATCCAAAACTAATTACATCCCTTTATTAGAAACCAGTAGAGCGGAATAACATGGGTGCATCTGGACTAATTACATTTATTTATGTGAAACATTTGGTATACTGCCATTGGCACAATAAATGACATCATAGTTTTCAATCAGATCAGTACTTATCAGAACACAAAAAACACAAAAACAAAAATACAAATAGATCCAATATGATATGGGGGAGCTGTAGCACAACAGAGTCATCCAAAAAAAAATTAAGCGGAAAACAATAGGGAGGGGATGCCCAGTATGAGAACCACATCAATGTCAGAAAAAAGCTGCATAGGATTTTTGGAAAAGCCAGGTCTTCGATATTTTCTTGAACTTCTCATGGGACGATTCAGAATGAATATCTGGAAGGAGCGAATTCCAGAGGGTGGGGATGTTATATGCAAAAGTCGCTGATCAGATCCATTCATATCGGAGTTGCTTATATGTAGAAAACTGGTCCTGAGACAAGCGGAGGAATGAGAAGGAACATATGGAATAAGACAAGCTGACAGATAAAGTGGGAGTCCAGAGTAGGAGGCTCTGTGGGCCATCATCAAAATTGCCACTCAGCACACTGCAACTGCCCTCGGACTAGCAATAGTGTGCACTCCATGCTCACACTCAGTCCCCTAACCTGTCCACTGCCACCCTAACGCATGATGGCCCATTAATACGTGTCTTAGTGATCACTTGCTGTCATGTCCACTCATTAGGTGTCACCACAAGCAAGCGTATGCTAGAACACGTTAGCCACCTAGTGGAAATAGTAAAAGAGCCTCTTTATTGTAAGGATGACTTATCCCGCTTTTCCTCACCAAACTTTCTTTACATGATTGATAACCATACTCAGGATGGGCATAGATTAGCAGTGGGAAGAGGGGGGCATGAATGTTCCCTTCTCAGAATGATAGAGCAAGAGGCATGAAAACCTTTTCACTTTCTTTGCCCCTTCCCCAATTCAGATTGGTGTAGATTAGCAAGAGGAGTGTGTGCGAGCTCTCTCTCTCTCTTATACATTCCCTCCCCAGGCCTGGTCCAGCATCTTTTCCAGCCCTGCACTCTTCCCCCTTTGACAGTTCCATCCAATGCCAGCACTCCTGCCCTTTCTCCTGACCCTAGCACTCTGCCCCTCTCCCAGGTTCTAACCCTCCCAACTGTTCATCTGGAACCATTATGTATGTCACTATTGCCTCCTCTTTCTGCCTACATGTACAGCACTTCTTTTTTATGCTTGTATAAATTAATGTAGGCACGTCCTTCTTCCAGCCCATACAGGCTATGTATTCTGTCTTAGTCTTCAACCTTGTGCTAGTTGTTTGAGTTACTCTACTCAGAGAGATTTCTTGTGTTTACCCAAAGACCTAGGAATTTATACTAAATTTAAGATTCTGGGTCAAACACGTAGAGTTCCCAGTTATGTTACGAACCAAACACAGAGCAATTTTCAAAATCTTAGATGAAATCACAATGTGCTTGACCTCTCTGTGATTTCAATATCTCATTTTCTTCTTCAGCATGTTGTTATATGTTAAGCTCAGAGATACCAAGTGACCCAGTTCTCAGGACAAAACACAAAGTTGTCACCACAATTTATAAAATACTCCGTAATCAATCAGCCCCAATGTCTTGAGTCTCTTATTACCAAAGCACCTAAAACTAAATCAAGGAGCAGTATATATTAGAAGCTGCTATCAATCCCAACACTCAAGACAAAATGCACACAACACACCAGCAATAGAGCCTTCATCCTCTTTGCATCTACAATTTGGAACGCCCTCCTTGAACCCATCAGATCAACCCAGAATATACAGGATCTAAGGAAGCCAAAGACTCTCCTCTTTACTGAGTTTTATAGAGCAGGTACGATTTCCTAATTCTAAACTTCCGAGATATTCCTCAATGACCATGCCGAGTCCAAGTTAACCATCCTCCCTTCATTTGTTACCACCCCTTAAGTTTGTTGTAATCACATAAGTTCGATGTAATTCCTTGTTGTAATCACTTAAGTTCGATGTAACTACTTGACCTTAACTCATTTAAGTTAGATCATCACTGTTCTTGGTAAACCGCTTTGAGTATAGAAAAGCGGTATATAAAACTCATCAAATAAATAAAATAAATAAAAATCAGAAAGGAAGGCCATAGTTGACTCTAAAAAAGGGGTAAAATCATCCATTGGAAGAGATTGAATCCACTAGAGAAGGGCTTGAGACATCAGACCTGCACAAACTGCCAACTGAAGAACAGCAGCTGCCACAGCAAACTGGTTCTTCAACATGAATCCACCTTTCGGTCCAGAGTATCCTTTAAGGCCGATCTGCCTTCAACAGGCATGACCTGCACATCCACCTTGGAAATATCAAATCACACAATGCATTCCTTCTCTAGGATAGTGTGGATCTTCTCATACATCCTTAGCCAAAGAGTCAGGGGAATCCCACTCCGACTGGAACAGGCTCTTGAGCACCTCTGGGAACAAGAAGACAGCAGTGGATTTCTGCATCCCTTGCAGGAGTGGATTCATCTTCGGTTCATGCTCTGTGCCTGGAGCATCCGCCAAGCTCAAAGTGGATAAGATCGTGGGAATCAAAGCCTCCAGTTTCTCCTCCTGGAAAAGGCAAATAACATCGGTCTCCTCATAATCCTCTGAAGGCGAGAGTACTTCTTCATCCACAACAGATATCTGACTCCATGCCACAGTCCAAATCTCAGACAGATCCCAGCTGATCTCCATCTCCAGGGGGGCAATCTTTGCCAGGGATGCTTACCCATAGGCCATCGAACAGGGCTTCCACTCTCAGTCTGTGCCTCATGAGACTGCACTCAGGGAAACCCAGAGGCCGCAGGGTCTGGCTTTCCATGCCAGAATGACCAGGCCTGTTGTAAAAGGAACAAGAATTCCTGGGAGGACAATCCAGACTCCGGAATCTCTCCTCACGGAAATGACCCCCCCCCCCACACCAGGGGGACATAGTTGCCATTTATCCCCCTAGAGGTCGGGAAGCAGCACGCAACATGGTTGCCATAACTTCCAGTCGGCTGGTTATCCTTACCCACAGTGCCATTTGCCAACTCTTGCCCTAAGGCAGGCAAGGCCAAACTAACCGCAACACCAGCTATAGAGGGGGGCGGCAATCCCTCCAGGGACAACTCAGAAGCTGCCATGCAAAAAGAGCAGTCCCCAGAAGCCGGGGATAAGGCACCTTACTTGCCACAGGCCAAACAACATTTCCTGGAAGATAGAGTTAAGATAAATATTACAACAGTGCACACTAAGGCCGCAGCGGTCCAGAAGGCATGCATTTACAGCGCTTACACAGGAACACATGTTACGGGCACTTGGGTAGGAATATGTGTTGAATATGAGCCATTTCAGCAAAATACATGCAAGGATTGCGCAACCGTCACACACACAATAGTAAAAATGCTACTAACGCATGCAGGAAAGAGTGGGAAACCCAACAGTCACCTGCGGTCCACCTCAAATTATGCCCCAGATGGACAGAATTGGGAGATCCCAACAAGGGCAATGACGAGGTCAAGCCTTGGTACTCACCCCCTGAGAGCCCCAGGCAGAAATCCATGCCATGCTCAGCTGTACTCCTCTGAAACTATTCCTCTGGTTTTCCAGACACTGCATTTAAGGTGGCTAGCAGGCAGATTCCTCTGAGAGCCTTCTGCAATCTTTGGGAGTGAGCAGGGGAGACAGAGGAGGAGGGAGGCTGCTGAAATCCTTCCAATTCTCTGGCTGCTCAACAGGCCCTTATGATTTGATCGCAGAGCTGAACCAATTTTTCTTCCTCCTATGGCTACTGAAAAGACCGCTGTCTAGTGGAGCCTTCCATGTCATGCTCAAGTGAGAGAGTCACCTTCAAGGTGGTCATTCATCAGTGTTTAAAATCAATCAAGTATTCAGATTTTCTTCAGAGTGGAAAAAATCCATCCACCATCTACTGGAGAAAAAGAAAAGCAGAAGAGACCTCTGGTGGCTGAGGCAGATAGAGGCATGGGAGTGATATCATTGAAACCTGGGTTTCGCATTGGTTCTTTTTCTCCACCAGTCGGCTGGTAGGGGAACATAACCCACTTGTCTGGACTGGTCTAGCAGGATGATATGGAAATTAAACTTTGCTTTGTATGTATGTGTGCGTCCACGCTCCCTGCAGGTAAAAAGATGTGCTGTTGATTCTTTGAGTTTGTGTGGCTATCAGGGTCTATTGTTTTGCTTTTGCTTCTCTTTACTGTCCTCGGAAGCTACCGCCCTAGGCAACCACCTAGCATTGCCTAATGGTTGGGCTGGGTCTGGTTATTAGTAACCAGGTCCCATTGAAAAATATGGGACCTGCACTAAAATAAAGTGTGGTATTTATTTAACAGGTTTTATATACCACCTTCTGCTTAAGTCAAAGCGGATTACATTACAACTCAAAACTGTTTACATTATAATGCTTAAATAGGGGTGGGGTAACATGGCATGCAGGGTAACTTAAAATCACAATAACTTATATATGGGTTGTGTAGAAATGATGGGTAGGGTCTTCGAGGAGTCATACGTCGGTCATGTATTGGATTATTCCGATACCAGTGGGCAGGGGCAATTTACAATGCACTATGGGGTCTATTCTGACCCATGTTTAGCGGGAATATACATTCTGGTCGGACGTTTAGTCCCCCGCTAAACGCCCAGGTCGTATTCCTGCCAAACAGCTCCCTGCACGTACAGCAGAGATGTGCGGAGAGCTCTGTATGAGAGCGAGAGGAGGCAGACTGAGGGAGGAGTGAGGGCGGGCCAGAGGCGTGACCCCCAACCCAGACGTACAGAGCCTGTTCCGGTAACGGCCATGTATATCCAGGCATGGCCAGTTAGACGGGGGACTTATTCCACCTCGGAGGTGGAATAAGTCCTCACCAACGTCTGAGGCCGGCCAGCCCGGGATCCCAGACAGCGGTGAGATGGGCGGGGGGTTCCCTGCAGCCCGATCCCGGCAGGCCTGATCAGGGGGTCGGGTGGCAGGGAAAAGAGCACTTTGGTGTTGTGTGGGCAATTGGGGCTCCTGCATGGAGCCGCGGTGCCATGATGACAAGACACTACTGCACTGCGGCTCCATGCAGAAGCCCAGGCTGAGCTAGCCAGGGAATCTATGAGGCATATAGCAGGATGGAATCGGGGCACATCCGGGACATCCAGGCCCTGTGCCCTGATTCTGCTCCCAAGGGGACGTCTAGCTCCCGCAGGAGCAGAATTGGATGCATACCCAGGCCATCCAGATTTTGGATGTCCGGTTGGCCCGGACGTGAACGGAATTGGCTTCCACGTGATGTTTCCAAAATGTTCTTTGTATAGCAAAGTCTTTAACTTTTTCCTGAAGTCCTCAATATCATGCATGGTTTTGATATCTTCTGGGAGGGAGTTCCACAAGGCTGGTGCATATAGTGAGAGCGCTCTATTAGATGTGGTCTGTTTGGATTTAGAGTAAGTGCTGGATGTAAGTATCATGTTCTTGTTGTTTATCCTTCTTGGTTGGCTATTGGGGTCTCTTTTTATTAGGTTCTGGAGGATCTCTGCTGGGCTATTTGGTACGATTTTGAAGATGTTGAGTGTTGATTTAAACCTGATATGACTCTTCATTGGGAGCCAATGTAATTGGTTAAGTATAGGTGTAATGTGGTCATGTTTTGCTGATCCTGCAATGATATGAGCTACCATGTTTTGGGCTATTTGGAGGGGGTGAATGTTTTGTCTTGATAGACTTTGGTACAGTGAGTTGCAGTAGTCTAGAACTGATGTGGCAATGGCTTGGATTACCGTACGAAAGTCATTGTAGCTGAGGAGTGGCTTCAATTTCTGGATGATTTTTATTTTGTGGTATGCATTTTTTGTAATCTTGTTTATGTAGGATTTTAGGTTCAGGTTCTGATCCAGAAAGACTCCTAGGTATTTGACTTTGTTTTTCACGGTCATGCTTCTGTTTTATAGCTGGATTGTGCTTGGAGGAGTGAAGACTGTGTTTCTTGTTATGAGGGCTTCTGACTTATTGTAATTTATGCTAAGGTTGTGGTTGCTGAGCCATGGGACTGTTTCTTCAAGGCATTTGGTTATAATTGAGTAGTCTGGTTTGTCTATGTTGACTGAGGTATATATCATGATGTCTTTGGTATATAGCTTGTAGTGAATTTTGTGTTTTTTGATGACATCACAGATAGGCTGGATGTAAAGGTTGAAGAGCAGTGAGGATATTGCTGACCCCTGTGGTATGCCCTGATGTATGCTGAACAAGGTGGATGTGTTCCCTCTGCATTTGACATGCTGTTGCCTGTTTTCCAAGTATGATCGGAACCACTTGATTGTAATGTTGTGCAGATCAATTTCCTGTAGATGTTTCAGAAGTATGTTGTGAGATACAGTGTCAAAGGCTGATGATATGTCAAGGAAAATAAGTAGGAAACCTCTTTTTATGTTGTCTATGCCTTTGATAATGCCGTCCAAGAGTGATGTTAGCAATGTTTCTACACTGTGGTTGGGCTTGAATCCATGTTAATGGGGATCTAGTGGCATGTGTGCTGATGTAATCTTGCAGCTGCATTTGTACCTTTTTTCTATGATTTTGTCCATAAATGGCAAGCTTGAAACTGGTCAATATGCGGGGGGTTCCCGACACCCAATCCAGGCCCCAGCTGGCCAGCCATGGGTCAGGCGGCGGGGAAGAAGGGGGGGGGGCCCGAACCGCGGCAGCCAAGGGAGCCTGCAGGGAAGACATCCCCGCAGGCAGGCAGAAGCAGCCAGGCCATCCTCGGACACGATTCCGTGTACCGCGGGAATGTTTTCTTCCCGCAATCCAGAATCAGGTCCTAACAAGCCCATCCTGCAAGGGGACATCTAGACGTGCCCCTTTCAGAATCAGGCTGTATATGTCAGTATGTTGATCTTGCAGGTAGTCAGTTATGGTATTTGTTTTGTTTCTAACAGATCTGGCATTGATTAGTGTACAGCTGACTGGTGCGCACAGGACTGGGTTGTAGTGAGTGGGGTATTGTGGTCTAGTGAACCTGATTTGAATGAGTCTCTGGGTCCGGTGAATTAATGCTCATTAACGTTAGTGTGTCTTAGTAACTAGCCTCCTTGACATTCTGTTATAAAAGTTCCTGGAATCCCCTGCAGCTACCAAAACCCAGAACTTTCTGAATTTTACATATGACTGACAGTACATCCCCACCCAATCAAAATGACATGCCAGTCAGATCAGCATCCATGTTGCTAGACAGAATGATGTTGCACAACGGGAAATGTTGTATTTTAGTCCCTCCCACTACTAATGAGGCTGATGATTAACAGGTTGATTAACTCCTACAACTTCAGATAGGCTAGCAAGCAATCAGAGTTTAAACTCTTAACAAACTAGCTGGTTAACACAAGTCGACCTTGCCTATAAACAGTTGTACACGATACTGCATAGACTCAACAGCATATTCTTCTTCTTCTGTGTAGCTCAGTTCATCACACGAACAGAAACTTACTCCCATCGACCAGGCCTAATTCCCACAACACAAGGCTATGGCAAAAGGGGTCAGAAGGAGACCTTCTCCGCCACAATTGAACCACACAAACGGAAGCCACTACGAGCAGTTAGCCTGAACTGCATGATCACAAAATGTTTGTTACATTTGGAACAAATGGCCAATCCTCATAGATTATGTCGAGCACCAAAAGTTAGAAATGCTCTTCGTCACTGAAATGTGGCTTACAGACACCAACATGGTACTATTAAACCAAATCAAACTCCCAAACTATGACATCTTTAACTGCCCCAGAACCAAATGGAAGGGAGGAGGCATATTCATCCTCGCCAGAAGCGAGCTACACTTTCATGTCTTATCATCAGATAGCACAGTCAACCTAGATTCCATCGCAATCACAAATAATCATCTATGACAGGGCTAGTTTACAGAATACCCGCATTTCGACAGATCCATGCTGATGGATTGCTCAATGTTCTGCTTGGCCTTTGAGGTATTCGGCACCTTTCTTCACTGGGTGGTGCAGTGGCAAACTAGGCTGCGATCCGTGGTCCACTATCTCCATGACTTCCTGTTTGTCAGCCCGGATTATTTCCCCATATGTGCGACACTCTTGGATACCTTCCAGAATATGGCAAAGGAATTTGGCATCCCACTGGCACAGGACAAGACGGATGGACCCATCCAGACGCTGTCGTTCATGGACATTGAGACTGAAACAAGGCAAGGGGGTCACCCGACTTCCCTGTGACAAGTTGGAAGACCTCGAAAGGGAAATTTGCTGCCATGCGAGGTCAACTGAAGATCACTCTCCGGATAGCTCAGTGCCTCATCGGTTCGCATGCAGGGTTATCCCGATGGGTCGCCCGTTCCTGCGACACCTCATGCATGCGACAGTCGGCCTGCGCAAGAGTCACCATCTTCACCTCTCACGGGACCTGAAACAAGACCTGGACATCTGGATATATTTCCTTGATACATTCAGCAGTGTGAACATGTGGCAGAAGGGCATGTGCAACAACATTGAATTGGACCTCTTCACTGATGGAGCGATGGCTTCTGGCTTCGGCATGTTTTTCAAGGGATCCTGGGCTGCCACCCCCTGGCCAGATTGCTGGGTAACTAGTGGCCTCACCAGAAATATCACATTACTTGAGCTCTTTCTTCTTTATGGGGCCCCATCATCTACGTGACCACAGAATCCTTTTCTGTTGTGACAACCAGGCAGTCACTGCTGTCGTGAACAATCAGCCAAGTGTGTCATTGTGGCTGAGCTCCTGCAGAAATTTGTTCTGAAGTGCCTGAAGCTTAATGTTATGGCACGTGAACGGCATGTACCGAAACAGTCTAATAACATTGCTGATTCCCTCTCCTGTTTGCAGTGGGACATTTCGACGACTGGCCCCAGCAGTAGATGAATACCCCACACCATTGCCAGTATGGGACAGGGCACCCACACAGATTTGAAGTGGCCCCCCACACCTGGGCAGCATACATCCGAGACTACACAGCTGTCTCGTCCTACCTCGCTTCACATGGATGGCGACAGGGACTATTGAACCCTGGGCCATTAGCGGCATATGTACCGTGTGCCGGCGCCCTAGGTCTGTCTCAACATGCCATTCAGTCAAACCTGTCAGGGCTTTCCTTCTTCGTGAAATTGGCGGGCTGGGGGAACCCTTGTGCCATTTTGCTTAAAACACTGATGAAAGGATAGACACGGAGCCTCCCCCAGCAGCCTGATATGTGACACCCGATTACACATGAGATACTGGACAGGCTATGGGCAGCACTGTCAATCACTCGTTCGTCTGAATACAAAACCTGCCTGTTCCGGACAGCATTCACTCTGGCCTTCTTCGGCGCTTTCCGAATTAGTGAGCTGGTGGCAGCCTCCAAAAAAATGGAGTCCCCCTCTGGCCTTCAGCTTTCGGAGGTCCTGGTGTCCAAGGAAATGCTGCACATTCGGATTGTAGGGGCCAAGAACAATCTCAGGAGAAAAGGGCAAACCATCTTCCTCAAGTTGGTACCTGGGCTTCGCACATGTCCTGTGGCCAACACCCTCCAGTACCTCTCAGCCTGGCCCTCCTCGACCTCGCAGTTCATGATACACCTCGATGGCATGCCGCTCTCCAAATTCCAGTTCATGGCAGTGTTCAAGAAATCGTCAATGGCATTAGGACTACAACCCAGTCTATTCAGAACACACTACTTCCAGATTGGGGCTGCAACGGCAGAAAGAGGTCTTCCAATATGAGCGAACAAGGCGCTGGCAGTCCCATGCTTACTCATCATATATTTGCTCGGACCCAACTGGCACTGCCAATTGACTGTTTTGCATTCACTAACCTTGCCACCTCCTCTTTTGCAGAACATGTAGTTTGGATAGTGGGTCACTCCTTCGTCTTCTGGGCAGCTGAAAGGCTGTTCATACGGCCTCTGGGGATCCACCTTGGACTTTTCAAATGTGGTGTGTGCCTCTTATGGCTGAGTTTCCTGGGCATGGGGTGGCAGCATCTGCGGCTCTTCCTACAACAGCGAATACAGACACACCCCACCTGTAGCCCTGATAGTTCACTGAGGGGGGAACGACCTTAGAACAGTCTCCAGCAAGCACCTCATCAACCAGATCAGAATGGACCTCTCTTGGGTGGCACACAACCTCCCCCGCATGCTCTTCATTTGGTCTGACCTCATTCCTCGCCTCAGGTGGGTGGGCACTCATCTCTGGGGCAGGGAGCTCAAGAAGGTTAACAGGCAGATCGGCCTCGATGTCCTATATGCTCAGGGATGGCAGATCCGACACAAATGGAGACCCCCCCTATTGCCTGGATATTTTGATGGGGACCGGCTCCACCTATCTGACATTGGACTGGACTGGTCTTGTTCCTTAATGACTTACATGAGACCTTGGAGGCTGTCCTTCAGGCCAGCACCCAGCAAGGCTTAGCTGTTTAAAGGGCCCTGGGGAGCGGTTCCCTTAGTGAGGGGCACACGAAAGATGAGCTTCCATATACCAGTGGTGGTTACCCGAGCCAGGCCACACGTGCACACAGAGTACGAGCAAAAGGGGTAGGGTGCCCTAGCTGCCACTAAGGTGGGGCGCCCCGATGAGTCCCCATACACAAAGGCTGCCCGGCGCAGTCTGTCCTCTGAGGCAGGACAGCAAGGCCCCCTGTACGAGAGTAGGCCAGTTCAATTTGGCAAAACGGGCCGCCAGCTGCCATGGCGGACAGGCTTGACAGCAAAGGAGGGCATGTTGCATAATGACTCAGGTAACTAGATAGGGAACCTCGCTTTTCTGAACATATGTTGCATGTGTATATATTTGTATTGAATATGTTGATCTAGCAATTAAGCTGCAGCCATGTTTTACCCATAGTTGTTGAGTAAGGTGATCATTGGGCCTAAGGGAAAGAGGGCAAAGAGATTATGTTCAGAGGAGGGGGGGGGGGGACATAAGTCCTGCCTGCCTAAGTTAGTACAAGGGGCCAGCATGTGACAGGCCCACTGCCTAACATGGTGGGGAGCCCATCCGCTCCCTCCCCCTGCCTCTTGGAGGGGGCTGGGATCTCGCCAGGAAAATCTGCCACGGGACTATCGTGACAAGTGTTGCCAGCCCTGCACACCCGAGCAAAATCTCAGCCCCTGATATAAGAAGGCAGAGAAAAGAGTGATCCTTCTTTTCAGATCATCTGCTTCTCCACCGGGCCCACCCTTCATGGTTGCCCCAGACGGGGTTTGCATAGCTCAGCACTCGTCGCAGCTGGATAATCTACAGGCAGTTACATGAGCCAGGCCACAAATGCACGCAGAGTACAAGCAAAAGAGGTAGGGCACCCTAGCTGCCACCAAGGCGGGGCATCCCAGCGAGTCCCCATTCATAACAGCTGCCTGGCACAGGTGGTCCTCCAAGGCAGCACGGCAAGGACCTTTGTACGGGGGTGGGCCCAGCTCAGTTTGGCAAGGCGGGCTGGCTTGACAGCAAGGGAACCTCACCACACTGTACATATATTGCATGGGTATATATTTGTATTGATTATGTTGATCTAGCAATAAAGTTGTGGCCATGTTTTACCCAGTTGTCGAGTAAGGTGATTACTGGGCCTAAGGGAAAGAGGGCAAAGAGATTATGTCCGGGGGTAGGGGTGGACATATGTCCCGCTTACCTATGTTATGCAGTGTTATTGCACTTCCAAAAGGAACTGCTGGAAAGACTGAGGTGGCCTTGATAGTATATATGGAATCAAAAGATTCTTCATATAGGGTGGACCTTCCAGATTTAGCCCTCTGAACACAAACACAAGATCTTAAATTGTGCTTGACAAATCTGATTGATTTCTTTGACTGGGTGATCAGGGAGTTGGACCGAGGAAAAGCCCTAGATGTGGTGTATTTAGATTTCAGTAAAGCCTTTGACACTGTTCCGCACAGGCGACTTATAAACAAACTGAACACCCTAGTGATCGACCCTACAGTTACTGATTGGGTTAGAAATTGGTTGAGTGGGAGGCGACAAAGGATACAAGTAAATGGAGCTCACTCTAAGGAGGTTTGTGCTGCAGGGATCTGTCTTGGTCCGATTCTTTTAACATCTTTATTAGTGATATTGCAGAAGGGCTGTTGGATAAGGTTTGCTTGTTTGCAGATGATACCAAAATCTGCAATAGACACCCAGGAAGGAGTAGATAACATGAGGGATCTAGCTAAACTTGAAGAATGGTCTAGAATTTGTCTGCTGAAATTTAATGCTAAAAATGCAGGGTCATGCATTTGGGCTGCAAAAATCCAAAGGAGAGGTACAGTGTAGGGGGTGAGGTACTTCTGTCCACAAAAGAAGAGCGGGAACTGGGCGTAATTGTGTCTGACAATCTTAAAGTAGCTAAACAGGTAGAAAAGGCGACTATGAGAGCCAGAAGGATGCTTGGGTGTATAGGGAAAAGAATGGCAAGCAGAAAAAAAAAGGAGGTGATAATGCCTCTGTATAAGTCTCTGGTGCAACCTCATTTGGAGTATTGTGTGAAATTCTGGAGATCGCAGCTTCAAAAGGATATAAGCAGGTTGGAGTTGGTGCAGAGGGTGGCTACTAAAATGGTTAGTGGTTTTCGTTATGTAGCATATGAGGACAGACTTAAAGATCTTAATATGTATACTTTAGAGGAAAGGCGGGATGGGGCAGAAATGTTTAAATACCTCAATGGCATAACTGAACAGGAGGGTCTCTTTCAACTGAAGGCAAGCTCTGCTACGAGGGGACATAGGATGAGAGTGAAAGGGGATAGACTCAGGAGTAACATGTGGACATATTTCTTTACGGAAAGAGTGATAGATGGTGGAATAGTCTCCCAGTGGAGGTGATGGACATGAGGACAGTATCTGAATTCAAAAAAGAATGGGACAAACACAGAGAATCTCTAAAGGTAAAAAAGGGACTATTGTAGTTGATATGGAAGGGCAGACTAAATAGGCCATGTGGCTGTCATGTTTCTATGTTTCTAAAGAAAACCGGTAACTTTGACTTTCATATTTTGGACACATCATGCAAAGAGAGATCATTAGAGAAAGACATCACGCTTGGCAAGGTAGAAGGTCCATGCAAAAGAGGCAGGCCAGCAATGAGATGGATCGATACAATAACAGCAGCTATGGGTGTCACTCTGTCAACTATGAGACGCCTGACTAAAGACCGAACATAGTTTTGGGACAACCATCCAGAGGGTCGGCATGAGTTGACACCGACTCGATGGCACTTAGCAACAAGAACAGTATAAAAGAGGGGGTCACATGATTGAATTTCTATTTACCCCAGATAAGATTTAACTTCTTTTTATACCTATTTATTTTGATCTACTAGAAATGGTAGTGCTTTACGTTAAAAATAAAAGTAATAATAATAAATAAGTTATTTAACTGATTTTGCTATACCATTTTTCTACAGTCAAAACTAGTGTATCTTTGACATTCTCCGTTGTCTATTCGTTCAACTGTAAAGATTATTATTTTATATTAAAATTACTATCTAGCAATAGCAAGTTATTAAGATTGCCTGAATAAAAAAAAAATTCCAAGATGAATAAATATTTATTTCTGTTGGCAAGCACACTTTAACATTCAGACAGGCCTCAGCAAAATCCTAAACCGCGCAAGGTCCATTCTCAAGCAAAAGATGTATATGGGTTGTTTCTCCCCATGATCACGGGTCTCAAGTCCGAAAAAAATAGCCATCATGATGCGATGTCATCTTCTGACTCCCATACTTGGACCATCAGGCAGACCTTAAATGTCCAGTGTTCCCATTTCTCACGTAGCCCATTCTGAAGCTGATTAGTTACGCTGGTATGCATGTTAATCCTGACAGCACTACTGTACCTCCAAGATGGGCCCGTTACATCTTTTCCTGGACAACTCAGAGAAATGATTTTACTGTTATTGCAGCAGTAATGAACATTTTGCTGTAGTTAGGTACGTTTCGGCAATAACATGCTCTATAAAAAAATAATGTATCCATTACTCGGCAAGATAGCATCAACTAAACAGGAAAGCACCCGATTTCCTTGTTCAGTAGACGTTTGGTGATTACTATACGGATAACGTCATTGCAAGAGACGGAACTTCAATCAGGAAAACCCGGACTTAGTTTTAAGGAAAAAAAAAATCGTCGTCGAGCGTGCTGACGTCGTCGCGCGCGGAAGTGGCGTCACCAGGTCAGCTGTGGTTGTATGTGTTGACATTTTTTTTTTTTTTGCGAGACCGGGAGCTGAAAGCCCTCTAAAGTGAGGAGGTAAAGACACTAAAATAAAATAAAACTTCTAGAAAGTGGAAAGGAGAAAGAAAGAAGGCGTCCTTTTCTTGCCGGTCTTAACGGCGGAGTGGCCCTTTAAATATTTTGAAGGACGAGGAAGAAATTGGAAAGCACTTCCTTATCACTTCTTTTCCGTGCATTGGAACCAGCCATCAACGGATTTGTCCCAAGGCAATACACGATTCTTCTAGTCCCCCTTCTGCAAACCGACGAGGAATAATTTTTCCAATCCAACAGCAAAATTATTTTCAGGCGGCCACCAACTGTACCATCTCGAGGCGGCGCTCTCGACCCCTTCTCATCCAGCCGGGGAAGAGACCAATCGGTCACAAGAATTACCCCCTCGAGCCGGCGCGTGCCACTATTCCCCCCGCCGCTTCCACCAATTACCGGCTAGGATTTGCCCTCCCTCGAGGCGGCGCGCGCCCTCCCTCCCCCGGCCGCCCCTCTCTCCCGCCCTTTTTTCGACCCTTTCTAAATCTCCCCCTTCCCCCTGGGGCCGCTATGACTATTCTCCCGAAAAAGAAAGCCGTGGGAGGAGCGGCGGGGGCCGGGGGAGCGACCGGGGACTCAGAGGAGGGGGTGCCGGAACGGCGAGGGGGTGGCGGAGGCGTGGTAGGTAGTTCGGTGGGGAGCCGGCCTCGTTCCTCACCGCCGCCGCGCTGCTGGTCGTCGCGGGAAGAAGGAGCTGCTGCAACCGGTGCAGCGGACGGAGGAGTGGGCGGAGGCTGCTGCACGGGACCCGGCCATAGCAAGCGGCGGAGGCAGCAACAGCAAGTTGGAGTCGGGCCTGGGGGAGTAAGTGGTGGCAGCCCACAGCGAGAAGAGGGAGCTGGGTACAACAGCGAGGACGAGTACGAGACTGCTGCCCGCACAGACTCACTGGATCCAGCCACCGCCGAGCAGGTAAAAGGGTGAGGGACAATGCTTGAGGTTACTGACAGGGATGTGATTGCCCTGTCCTTCAGCGTTATGGGTAAGGGGCCCTCTTTTGTGGAATAGAGTTAAACATTAGCCTATGAGAGAAAAACCCCTCTAACTTGCCCCCAGTGGGAATATGATGACCGTCTCCCAGTTTGGTCAGTTTCGAAGGTATGTTCCTCGTTGTATTATATTCTCTTCCTTTTGTTTCCTTGTAAATATTAATGAGATCCCCACCCACATTGGTAGGAGTTAAGGGTTATTATCTGTCAAATGTTTGGGATATAACATTTCTGGATCAGTATTGGATGTCCATTAATGCTATTAGATCCCCTTGAAAGTTTATAGTGTAGGAGTCTAGCAGTCATAACAGGCAGGAAATGGGGATATGCCTACATTATGGTTTATTATTTATTTGATTTACTACCTTTCTATCAAAGCAGTCTACCTTTTCTTAGTAAAGTCAGATATAAAGAAACTGTTAAGTGCTGTCGAGTCGGTTTCAACTCATGGTGATCCCCTGGATAGTTGTCCTAAATTGTGTTTGGTCTTCAGTCAGGCAGCTCATTGTTGACAGACTGGCACCCAGGTGTAGCTGCTGTTATTGTATCGATCCATCTCATTGCTGGCATTCCTCTTTTGCGCTGACCTTCTATCTTGCCAAGCATGATGTCTTTCTCTAATGTTCTCTTTTTTCGCATGATGTGTCCATAGAATGAAAGTCTGAGCTTCTAAAGAAAGCTTAGGTTTGATCTCCTCTAGTACTGACTGGTTTGTTCTTCGGGCAGTCCATGGTACACACAGTATTTGTTGCCAGCACCATAATTCAAAGGCATCTATCTTTTTTCACTGTCCAACTTTCGCATCCATATGATATTATTGAAAATGCCATGGTTTGAACAAGTTGAATCTTTGTATCGGGAGAGACATCTTTGCTCTTGAGAATCTTGTCTAGGTCCTTCATAGCCATTCTGTCAAGAGCAATGTGTCATCTGATTTCCTGATTGCTTGTTGCTTCTTTATTGATAGTGGACAACTTTAACCTACTTGGATCAACTATTTCAATTTCTTCTGCATCAACGATGAACTTATTGATTTTGCCAGTTGTCAGGATCTTAGTCTTTTTTACGTAAAGGTGCAGGCTGATATTAAGACTGTTCCTTGATCTTGAGAAGCAAATGTTTCAGATCGTCTTCACTTTCAGTCAGTAATGTGGTATCATCAGCATAACGAAGGTTACTGAGTCTTCCACCAATCTTCACACTTCTGTTGTCTTCATACATTCCTACTTCTCCGATGATTTGTTTGGTATATAAATTAATATACAAAAAGGTTAATCTTTCAGCTCAATTGTAAACTAGGAGTTCTGGATAATGCTCATTAATGCTAAGCCAATACTAAAATACCCACTAACTGGATGCAACAAGGTCTCAGACTTATATGAGGCATTTAATCAGCCAGGCTTGCTGGAATGAAAGTTGCCTTCTTTTGCATCAACGACCTTCATTAATCATGCATCCTCATGGTATTGCTTATTTTTTCATATTTTTTTCTTTTTTTCTATTCCTTTCTAGAAATGTGTAACAATCATAGTTGTGTGATTCTTCAAAACATATTATCTCCCGATCATTCTCATAACTTCCACCAGCTTTTGTCGTCACTATAGAGAAAGGTGAACTTTCTAATTATTCTCTATTGAAAATACTTTACGAAAGATAATGCTTATCTGTGGACTTCGTCAAAATCTGTAAGCTTATATTAGCCTGTATGATGTCGCCATACAGGCTAATATAAGCTTACAGATTTTGACGAAGTCCACAGATAAGCATTATCTTTCGTAAAGTATTTTCAATAGAGAATAATTAGAAAGTTCACCTTTCTCTATAGTGACGACAAAAGCTGGTGGAAGTTATGAGAATGATCGGGAGATAATATGTTTTGAAGAATCACACAACTATGATTGTTACACATTTCTAGAAAGGAATAGAAAAAAAGAAAAAAAAGAGAAAAAAATATGAAAAAATAAGCAATACTATGAGGATGCATGATTAATGAAGGTCGTTGATGCAAAAGAAGGCAACTTCCATTCCAGCAAGCCTGGCTGATTAAATGCCTCATATAAGTCTGAGACCTTGTTGCATCCAGTTATTGGGTATTTTAGTATTGGCTTAGCATTAATGAGCATTATCCAGAACTCCTAGTTTACAATTGAGCTGAAAGATTAACCTTTTTGTATATTGCTATATAAGCTCAAAGAAGTGACTATCACTTGGTATATAAATTAAACAGGTAGGGGGAAAATATACAGCCTTGTCATATACCTTTGCTGATTTTAAACCATTCTGTTTCTCCTTTTTCAGTTTGAACTGTTGTGCAAGAGAACAATCTGGTATTCCCATGCTTCTTAATGTGACCCATAGTTTCTCATGGTTTACACAGTCAAAAACCTTGCTGTAGTCAATAAAACACATATAGATATCCTTTTGGTATTCTTTAGTCTTTTCAAGGATCCATCTCACATCCGCAATGATGTTGCTCATTCCTCGCCCTTTCCTGAACCCTGATTGCACTTCAGGTAGTTCTCGTTCCAGGTATGGTTGTAATCTGCTGAATAATCTTGAGTAGAATCTTGCTGGCATGTGGGATCAGAGTGACTGTGTGATAATTTCCACAGTCAGTTGTATCACTTTTCTTTTGTATTGGTATAAACACAGATCATTTCCAGTCAGTTGGCCATGATGTTGTCTTCCAAATTTCCTGGGAGCCTTGTAAGTATGGTAACAGCTGCATCAAATTGCTGTAATACTTCTTTGAGAATGCCATCAATGCCTGGTACTTTGTTCTTTGATAAGGCTTTCAATGCTGCTTCCACTTCTTCTTTCATCACCAATGGTTCCAGATCATAAGGTACAGGTTGAAACGGCTGTTGGTTCACTTTGATCTTTATCATATAAAAACTCGGTATATTCTTTTCACCTTTTCTTGATCTTCTCAGCATCATTCAACATGGATCCTTGAGCATCTTATAGCATTCCAATTCGAGGCTAGAATTTTTTCTTTAACTCTTGCAGCTTTAGAAAAGCCAATCTTGTTCTTCTAATAGTTTCTGCTTCTATTTCCTTCTATGCATTATTGTAGTACTTCTCCTTGTCTTGTCTTGCTGCACATTGGAAATCTGAGTTCTGCGATTGACTCTCTTTCTCCTCTGGCTTTAGCTTCTCTGCATTTCTGGGCAATTTTCAGAGTTTTTCGGTCATCCATTTTGGCCATTTTTGCTTTTTTACCTTTTGTAGAGATTTCTCACTTTCTTCCAAAACCTTCTTGATGTCATCCCATAACTCCCATAACTCATTTGTATGTAAAGCAGCAAATCAATTTTGCAGGCAGTCTTTAAATTCCAGTGGTATATTCTCAAGGTCATATTTTGCTACATTCATGAGTGGCTTGCTCTTTTTCAGCTTTAGCTTGAGTTTGCATACTAGTAGTTGGTGATCTGTACCACAGTCAGCTCCAGGTTTTGTCTTTGTTGATGTTATAGAGCTTTTCCTTCATTGACTTCCACAGATATAGTCAATTTGATTTTTGTACAATCCATTGGGTGAAGTGCATGTGTACAGTCACTGCTTGTGTTGCTGGAAGAAGGTGTTTGAGATGAATAGACCATTGGTCTTGCAGAATTCTATCAGTCTTTCTCCAGCTTCATTTCTGTTGCCAAGTCTATATTTTCCAACCATTTTGCTGCCTTCTTTGTTGCCAACCTTTGCGTTCCAGTCACCCATGACTATCAAGATATCCCAATATTCATAAACTATAATGCTGATATAATTCCACTTGAAGTATTAGATCACGTGGTTATAAAATGTTTTGCCTTTGGCATTTAATATATTAAATACAGCCTTGCCTAATATTCATAGGGTTGCCATAATTGAGAAATATTTTAAGTTGTGCTGCCTCTATTATCAATATTAATAATCTCCTGAAAGTCAGTGGTCCCCAGTAATAGATAGCATATGGATTTTACTTCACAAGTCAACATTAGTGGGATCCTTGTTCCTTTAGGTTTGGTAGGTATGGACAGTAAGGCCCACCTAGTCTCTGCACAGTTTGCTTCGTATGTCACAGGCCAGGCACACAGATCAGCTCAGGTTTAGCACATAATTTTGTGCTCTCCCATTGTAAGAACACGTTTTGAGCACTTGCTAACTGTACATAAAAGTCTTGAAAAGACAACATAAAAGTTCCGAAGGCACTAACAAAATGCACCACAACTACAGCCAACAGGGCCTTTAGTCTCTATGCGCCAATATGCTGGAATGCATTACCCCCAAATATTCGGGCCATCAGGAGCCTAACACAGTTTAGGAAAGCCCTCAAACACCACCTTTTCATCAAGTACCTCATTGATAGCAACGACACCACACCTCAAGCAATCAAGGGATCCTCAACAACACGCCCAGACAGATACTCTAACTCCAAGTGGTTCATATGATTCTATGAAACCTCCCTGTTCATATGACTTTACGTAGTTTGCTTTGTAAATAGTTGCTCCTTGTTATCCAAGTTTTTTGCCCTGTTATCTGTAAACTCATACGTGTTAACTGTACTGAGTATTTTTGTTCCATGTAAACCGTGCTGATGCCGAATAGTGCGGTATAAAAGAGACTTAAAATAAATAAATAAAAATAAACAGTGGACAACGTATTTTAAATCCATTTAATTAGATGGTAATGAAGCGATTAGCTATGTAACTCAGATACAGAAAAGTGTCTAAAAGGCTAAGTGCCATGCTGGTGTTCTAATGCAAGGTCTGAGGTGGTGTAAAAGGTAGCTCATTCTGTGGACGGCACCAGTGAAGAGTTTATGCCTGTTGTTTCGTTGCACATATGATGGGATGATATTCTGCGCATAACAATTTTTCCAATATTATGTGCAGAATTCACATATGCTTCCTCATATGCATGAATGTTATCCGCAAGTATCTCTCAAGTGCTGAACTGCATATGATGCTTCGGCGTTGTGTGCACATAACATCCATGTATATGGTAGAATGCTATTCTGAAGGCAAAAATTGACCACTACACTGACTACCAAAATAAATCTAGCAATCAAAAACTGCAAAGTTGCCACAAACCTTGTAAGGTACTGAGGCTTCTTCAGTCCTTCAGAAAACACAAAAAATCTCACTGCTGTCACAGTATAAACAGTCGCAAAAATGTTTTAGATAGATATATAGTGCTTATAAACCATACGTATAAACAAATTAATATGCACCTGACAAAATCTGTGCTCCAGAAGGAACTATACTCATAGCTATATTAAATGGAGCTCAAAGACCGGTTTACATGCCCCAGTAGCTAGACATAACACCGGCAAACCTCCTTCATCATCATTCCTAAAATATCTTTCAATATTTTTTGAATAGAAAACATGTATCAAGAAGTTCACCATGGAAGCAAAACCTCATAATACAAACTTTTTTTCTGATACAGTTGAAGTAGAAAGCCTGAGAGGGGGTCACTTGGGCCATTAGATGATTGAGGGTAAAAAGGACACTGAGGGATGACAAGTCCGTAGTGGAGAGACTAAATTTAATTCTTTGCTTCATTCTTTTACTGAAGAGGATGTAAGCAAAATACCCATGCCAGAAATGTTATTAGTGACAGTTGGAGGAACTGAAGCAAATGTCAGTAAATCTGGAAGATATAGTAAGGTAGATGGGTGGAATTTGCAACTGATAGAATATTGTGCTGCGAATTGTCATAAAGTTACTAAGTAGCACATTTTAAAACTAATCAGAGAAAATATTTTTTCACTCAACACATAATTAAACTTTGGAATCTGTTGCCAGAGAGTGTGGTAAAAGCAGTTAGGGTACCTGAATTTTAAAAAGGTTTGGACAAGTTCTGTTGGGACAAGTCCATAAACCATCATTATGAACATACGTCTGGGGGAAAACACTGCTCAAACCTGGGGGTAATTTTTGATCTTTCTAGGTACTTTTGACCTGGCTTGGCTATGGTTGGAAATTACTACTACTACTACTACTACTACTACTACTACTACTAAACACTTATATAGCGCCATGCACGCAGCGCTGTACAGAGATACATACAAGAGACAGTCCCTGCTCGTCCGAGCATACAATCTAATCAAGACAGTGCAAACATTAATCAAATCGATGGGATTTACAGTTCGGTCATGAAAATGATGGGGTTAGGTTAAGATGAGGGATAGAAGTCAGGATCTGAAATGGCACTGGGCTTGATGGACCCATTGTTCTGACACAGTATGGCATCTGTTACTACTTAGCAGCTAGGCATCTTCTGTGCTTATCTGAGGCCTTCCTGAATTCTGTTAGTTTGCTTCCACCATTTCCCTTAAAAGACCCATTCAATGAAGAATTGTTTTTAATGTTGTTGCTGTATCTATCCTATTGGGGCTTCATATCATGAAAATATTTTCAAGTATATTACAGTTTTCTGGGTTTTGAATGACCCTGTCCTCTTCTTTTGTCTTCCTTTCCAATTTAGGACATACACATTCAGGGCCTTCAATCTTGTCTCATAGAGTTTTGAGTGCAGACTCCCCCCGCCATTGTGCCAATAATTTTCTGAATGACCTCTACTCTGAATGATAGAACCCTCAGAACTGGGCATGATATTCTATGCCAGAGTTTACCCGTGACCTGTTCAGAAGCATCATTGCCTCCTTTTTATCTATTAATTATAGTTCTCTGTATGCACCTTGGTATTCTTCAGGCTCTAACCTACAACCTTGTCACACTGTATTGCAGTCTTGAGATTATCAGATTTGACTCACTAAGATCTTTCATGCAACTGTAATTAATTGTCTTGACTACTGTAATTTTTTATCAAGGCCTGAAATCTTCAGAGTAGAACAGTGGTTCCCACCCAATCCTTGGTTACCCCCAGGCCAGTCAGGTTTTCAGGATATCCTCAATGAATATGCTGATCTGTCTCATGCACATTCAATATGGATACCCTGAAAACCTGACTGGCCTTGGGTTACCCAAGGACTGGGTTGGGAACCACTGGAATAGAAGATTGCAACTTATTTACATTTATTTGATATAACACAAATCACATTTAATCTAAGCAGTTTACAATTTAAAAAATAACTTGTGCTATGGGTTTTTTTTTTAAATCTCTTTTATTTGGTGCACATTAACAAGGAATAATCTCTGGATCTTCTCTTCAACTCGGGGCAGGTGTAAAGATCCAGACAGGAGGAAAAGTATCATCTGAGGTGAAGTTTGACATTTCACCTTAGATAATCCAGGCATCGAGGAAAGTCCACCTCTGCCCATGGCATTGACACATTGTCAGGGTGTTCTGGGGGGAGGGGAATTCATCACCTTGCACTTTCCCTCCTCCTCCAACCGCTCTCCTCTTTTACCCTTCAGACTCTTCCCCCCTTTCTATCCCCCCCTTTTTTAACTAGGATGAAAGCCCCTTTAAATTTTCCCTTCCTTCTCTACCACACTTCCTCAACACCCGCCCCCCCCCCCCAAAAAAAAACAATTTTTTTTGCAAGCTGACTTCACGGCCTTCCCCTTCTCTGTCTGTCTACAGGGATCCCATCCCCCATGGGCAGAAAAGAAGAGGAGGACCCAGACTGCGATAAAGACTCCTTCAATCTGCCCATGAGAGATCAGATCCTCGTGATCAGAGAGAAGGTGGAGGCCGCAACTGCAGACTCTATGCATCCTTTCTGCCCACGGGGATCCGATCTTCTTGGGGCAGATTGAAGGGGTTTTTGCTGCAATCGGGGCCATCCTCCTTTTTTTTTTTTTTTTTCCTGCCTGTGGGGGCTAGAGTCCCATGGGCAGACAGAAGAGACCTTTGCCACAATTGCAGCAGTGCTGTTCTTTTCTGCCTACACGAGACGGGATCCTCGCAGACAAGAGATCATGGGCATTGGAGCATCTTGTTTGAGGGGGCAATGCCCCCCTTGCCTCCCCCTCCACAACTACACTCATGATTCTACCAGATCACAGGTGATGTAATGGGCAGCCAAGAGTGGTTGCCGCAGAAGATATTTGCAAGGTAGCAGTATGATCATCCTTGCACTCTTTTTGTGAAATGTTACCAAGTGCATGTGGGGGCCAGGGCAAACTGATTTTTGGTAAGCCGGTTCTTATGGAGGTGCCTTACTCCCACCTAGGTTTTTGAAGCTTGGGAATGTCCCATTCGTCTGGAATGTTCTAGCAGGAAGATAAGGAAAGTGAAATTATGGTTCTTACCTGCCAATTTTCTTTCCTTGAATCCTGCTAGACCAGTTCAGGATGTCCCCTCGAAGACTAGGCTTCAAACCGAGGGTGCTTTCTCTCTGTTCTCAGTGTCACATGGTTCATGTTTGGATCAAATGTGAATTACTGAAGAGTTGTGTTTTCCCATATGTGACTTTTTGTGATATGTTAATCTGAATTTTTGTGGTGTTTGGTTTCTATCTGCATAGGAAATATTGGCAAGTTAAAGGGTTGCACCATTCCTTGTGACAACATCACTGAAGCTTGTGATTATCTGCCTCCATCTGCTGATTGCGTGACACAATCCCATTTGCTTGCACTAGTGTAGCAAGACTCAAGGAAAGGAAATTTAGCAGGGAAAAAGCAAATTTCACCATTCCTTTGTGGTTACATGCACCTATGGCATGTCTTAGTGTTATTTGTAAAAAGGGAAACTTTTTCTTCCCCTCTGCTTCTGTAATATTGCTCCCAAAAATATTAAGCAGGACTGATTCTAAGACTGAGGCACCCTACTATGGTATATCTCTTTCTTGAGTGACACTTCCCTGTATTTCAAGTATATTTTTAGGTAATTTTGCTCAGATCTCCATGATACGATGTAACATCGTATTAATGGGAGCTCAGAGGTCCCCATACTCTTATGAGACTTCAGCTTTTCCAGTCAAGATGATTCAGAGGAGTTATTTATGTAATACTTTAGTATGCATATTTTCTGAATGTTTTTAGATCTACTGCCTATAACCAGTAATTTTATATTGGCCATAGTTTTGTATTACAGCCTGGAATGGAAAATTTCTTAGTGCCTGGTCATCTGGATGCTTAAAATTTGGGGCTTGGCGCTTGACAGTGATACCTGACGGCTCTGGTTAGGGAGAAAGTGGCTGCAATCTGAAGGACTGGCGAAAATATCTTTTTACTCCTTAATGCATATTTTATTTAGTTAGCGTGCTTTGCAAAATCTTCATACCTTTTTGTACATTTTTAATCTGCTATCTAAAAAATACAGTTCAGACTTCATTAAATTAGGAATTTATCATTGATCTGTATAACATAATTCTTCTAAACATGAAAAAAATATAGAAATATTGAAGTAATTTAAAAAATTAGAAAAGTCTTGATTCCTTATTATCCTGCTAGACAAAGTACAGATGAATTGGGTTGTGCTCTCCAACCAGCAGGTTGGATGCAGACTAGAACAGCTTTCATTAATTTGCATGTTTATGTATTTGCAAACACCTACATATCACAGATCTTGCACATTCTTTGAGGTTTACAGTAAAACATATGAAATAACAGAATAGCTAAACAAAATAAAACACACAGACAGAATCACAAAACTACCAAAATAGTCCATTTACTTTCTTTTAAAGAACAGTAGGAAATTTAGAGCAACAGCAGTTTAACAGAACCAGCAGACAGTGGACACCTCATTATAAAGTAAAAAAAAAAACCCGCAAGATCTTCTAGTACTCAAATACAGCAATCGTAGGAGCTTTAATCCTTATAGATCACATAACCATTCCTTCTTTGCCAAGGGCTCGCATCTCCTGAAATTCTAGCAAAACATTTATTTAATGTATACAAATGTAAAAATATGATAATACAGATTTATCTTTGAAGAGGTTCTCATAAACAGAGTCTGTCATCACAAGTATATACTCTGGTGCAGCACTGAGAGAAACCAATATTATTTGCCTCCCAACAGGTGGCAAGGTGTATTGATTGGTGCAGCAGAGCAGATAGGCTAGTCTCCCCCTGGCCCAGATCATGGTCCTGTGGCTTGTCTAATTCAAGTACTTTGCCCTGGAGCTTAAAAACATAAGATATGCCATACTGGGTCAGACCAAGGTCCATCAAGCCCAGTATCCTGTTTCCAGCAGTGGCCAATCTAGGTCATAAGTACCTAGCAGTCTCCCCAAAAGACACAGGTTCCTCAGTGCTTGTATTGGGTCAAGCAGTGATATCCTGGGTCCCTTTTAATAATGGTTTATGGACTTTTCCCCCAGAAACTTGTCCAAACCTTTTTTTAAACCCAGCTACACTAGCAGCTTTTACTACATCCTCCAGTAACAAATTCCAGAGTTTGATTACATGTTGAGTGAAAAAATATTTTCTTTTATTAGTCTTTAAATAGGTTACCCTGTAGCTTCATTGCATTGCATTGCCCCTAGACATTTTATATTTTGACAATGTAAACAATTGATCTGCGTTTACCCGTTCCACTCCATTCATTAATTTATAGACCTCTATCATATCTCCCCTCAGCCGGCTCTTTTCCAGGTTGAAGAGCCCCAACCTTCTTAGCCTCTCTTCATAGGAGTATCCTTCCATCCACTTTACCATTTTGGTGGCTCTTCTCTGCACCTTTTCTAATAACGCTATATCCTTTTTAAGATATGGCGACCAGAATTGCACACAATGTTAAGGTGCAGTCGTACCATGGAACGATACAGAGGCATTATAATATCCTTTGTTTTATTTTCCATTCCTTTCCTTATGATACCTAGCATTTTATTTGCTCCCTTTGCCGCCACTGCACACTGGGTGGAGGGTTTCAAGATGATCTCCAGGAACAAGCAGGAATGAGTCTTCACATATGGGTATCGTCGGTACCGACGGAGCCTGCGCGGGAACGCTCCCCAGCGTCCAGTAAGAAAGCTTTTGGGAGCATCCCACAGCGCCTGCGCGCTGCCTTCCCGCTGCCTTCCCGTTTTCCCAACCACCTCTCTCCAGTTCTTCTTTTCCGCTGAGCCAGCAGGTCGTGTTCCTGTCACCACAGAAGAAGTTCTTTATTTTTTTCTTTATTTTTCTGTGTTGCGTCTGCCTTTGACGTCAGACCGGTACCGCCGGTCTTTTCTTTCTTTCTTCAAAACAAAAACAAAAAAACTTTTATTTTCTTTAACTGTGCATTTTCAGTTTGGGCCTTAGGCCTAAATATTTTCTCCTCATGGAGAAGCCCGCTTCTGGGTTTATAAAGTGCACAAAATGTGGCAGTACTATATCTGTCACCGACACCCATGATTGGTGTCTTAAATGTTTGGGTCCTGACCATTCCATCACGGATTGTGTGTCCTGCACCATGATGTCTAAAAGAGGTCGGCAGAACCGAGCAGCCAAGCTCAGTACCCTGTTTCCCTCTGATGCAGCCTTGGTGGCATCGACGTCTTCCAGGGCTGCTTCTTCCTCCCATGGATCTCAGGTAACCAAACATAAATCTAGCCGGTCCTCGAAAGGCAAATCTCCCTCCAAGCATCGAGATGCCTCCGGGCTTGCCCTCGAGGATTCCGCTCTGGCAAAATTACCCCAGCGGGAAGTTCCGGCTTCCAAAGCATTACCTATGGGGTCACAGTTTGACATCGATGGCGCGGCCTCGATCGATCACCTGTTGCCGTGTTCTGGGGTACCGGTGGCCTCCACTGGTACCGACATCCAGACTCTGGTGACATCGATGGATCAGAAAATTCTATCCATACAGCGCACCCTTACGGCATTTATGCAGGCCTCAACGCCTTCGGTACCGCAACAATCTCCATTGCCGGTACCGATTCCAGCATCGGTACCGTACCCGGTGCTGGTACCGATTGCATCGACTTCGGTATCGGCTGCAACGGTACCCTGTCCTACGATGCCCATCGGTACCGAACCGGTACCGCTTACTCCCGATGTCGATCCCACTCGGTATGCGTATCAGGCTTTACAGGAGCATCCGGACAGGCGATACTTCGATTCTTCCGAAGACTCTGATGAGTCGGAGGTTTCTGTCGATGCACCGGTGCTTCTTCCTCAGGAGTCTGATTCTCCAAAACGAAGAATGTCTCCTCCAGAGGATTTGTCTTTTCAAGACTCCATTAGGGAAGTGGCTAGAGGCTTCTCCATTACAGTGGCCTCTGAGTCAGAGCCTAGAGCCAAGCAATTAGATATTTTGCAATATCCTAAGGCTCCTAAGGAAGCAGCTACCCTACCTATTCATGAGATTCTCTATGATCTCATGTTGGGCATGTGGGAGACTCCTCTCACCACCTCTCCTCATTCTCGCAGGTTAGACACCATGTACCGTGTCTCTCCTTGTCCTGGTTTTCATAAGACTCAGCTTCCTCACCATTCTATTGTGGTTGAGTCTGCTATGAAGAAAATAAAGAGTGCAAAGAGACACTCATCTAACCCTCCAGGACGTGAATGTAGGACTCTAAATGCTTTTGGCCGAAGGATTTTCCAGGCCAATATGCTTGCTGCCAGAATCAACTCCTATAGTCTCTATATGGGGATTTCTAAAAGAAGTCACAGATCATCTGCAGACTTTAGCTCCTTTTATTTCAGAAGATAAAAGGCAGGAATTTCTCACTTGGCTCAAACATGCCCAAGATGTTTCCAAATTCTCCAACCGTGCAGCCTTTGACTCTTTTGAGTGTGTAAGCAGAGCCATGGCTATTGCCATAGGTGCACGCAGAATTGCTTGGTTACAAGCCTCTGATTTGGAACTCTGGGTACAGGATGAGTTGGGAAACCTTCCTTGTACAGGTGAAAACCTGTTTGGCAGGGATTGGCAAGCAAAGGCCACTCAGATGGAGGCTGAGAACTCTGCTTTGGATCGACTTTCAAAGTCTACTTCTGCCCCTGTTAAGAAAAGATTGTTCAAAAAGACATCTTTTTCTAAAAAGGGAAGATATTATTCTGCTCATGGGCAGGCATCTTCTGCAGGTCATTTTGCTGCAAAACGTCAGCAACCACCTAAACAGGCCAAGTCAAAGGCTGCCAAGCCTACCACAGCCCAGCAGCCTCAGCTTCCTCAAGGCCTTTGACTTGCAACTAGAGAACTTAGCCTTTCTAGCTCTGGGAAACCCACAGCCCCTCACCATTCCAGGAAGCTTGACTTACTTTGCTCCCAGATGGGAGCAAATCACAGCAGAGCAATGGACCCTCTCTATCATAAAGGAGGGGTACAAGCTTCACTTTCTAAACCTTCCTCCTCACACCATGGTGAAACAGTTCAATTCTCCAACATCTCTCCTCAACCTTCTAGGTCAGGAGATTGCTACCCTTCTTGCCCAAGGGGCAATAGAAGAAATACCTCTTCTTCAACAGGGCTCAGGGTTCTACTCCCCTTATTTTCTTATCCCAAAGAAAACAGGGGGCTACAGACCCATATTAGATCTCAGAGAATTAAACAAGTTTCTATTCAAAGAGAAATTCAAAATGATTTCTCTAGGGGCTCTGCTTCCATACCTCCAGAGTCAGGATTGGCTTTGTTCTCTAGATCTCAAGGATGCGTACACCCATGTCCTCATCCATCCCACACACAGAAGGTTCCTTCGGTTCCTTTTTCAAGGAAAGCACTACCAATACAGGGTGCTTCCTTTCGGTCTGGCCTCTGCACCAAGGGTGTTCACGAAATGCATGGCAGTAGAAGCTGCATTTCTCCGCACTCTAGGAATATTCTTATTCCCATATCTGGACGACTGGCTCATTCGAGCCTCATCCCAGTCAGAGGCCAGGACTTGTCTAACCTGCACAATGCGTATCCTTCAGTATTTGGGACTAGTAATAAACATTCCAAAATCCAATCTCACCCCTACTCAGTCTCTGGAGTTCATAGGGGCCTTGCTGGATACCACAACTGCAAGGGCCTATCTTCCTCAGGCCCGTTGCCTACGTCTAGTGCAGTTAGCCTCCCAGATTCAGTTAAAGTCCCAATTAACTGCTCAAGAGATGTTACAACTATTAGGCCACATGGCATCCACCGTGCATGTGGTTCCATATGCTCGCCTTCACATGAGAGCAGCTCAATGGACTTTGTCCACCCAATGGACTCAGGCATCAGATTACCTGTCAGACAAAATAGCAAACTCCAGTCGTCTATTTTGGTCTCTCCAGTGGTGGAAGTCCTCTCAGAACCTGTTGCTGGGGTCCCCTTTTCAGCAACCGTTACCCCAAGCAATTCTCACAACAGATGCTTCTCCAAAGGGTTGGGGAGCTCATCTGCAAAATCTCTCCACCCAGGGCATCTGGTCTCCACAGGAGACTTCTCTGCATATCAATCTCTTGGAACTCGGAGCAATATTCTTAGCTCTCAGAGTGTTCCATTCCCTGCTCAGCTACAGGACAGTCCTTATCCATACGGACAATCAAGTAGCCATGTTCTATGTAAACAAGCAGGGAGGGACTGGCTCTCTGTTGCTTTGCAACGAAGCTTTGCGACTGTGGGCCTTCGCCAGAGAGCATCACATCCATCTTCTGGCAGTATATCTTCCAGGTATTCAAAACTCTTGGGCGGACAGACTCAGTCGAGTTCTGCCCCCACACGAGTGGTCCCTACACATGGACCAGGTAGCCAGGATTTTTCGAATTTGGGGAACCCCGGACATAGACCTCTTTGCAAGTCCGTGGAATGCCAAACTTCCCCGATTCTGTTCCAGAATTCTGTGTCAGGGAGTTCAGGCCAAGGATGCCTTCCTCCTTCACTGGGGTCAAGACTTCCTTTATGCCTTTCCACCAATTCCCCTAATTCCCAAAACACTATTCAAGCTTCAGAGAGATCGAGGGGCCATGATCCTCATAGCACCACATTGGCCATGCCAAGTGTGGTACCCTCTACTTCTGCATCTCTCTCAAGCTCCTTCCCTGGACTTGGGCTCTGCACCAGACCTCCTGTCCCAGGAAGACGGAACATTGTGGCACCCAAACCCCCAGTCGCTCCATCTCAGGGCTTGGTTGCTGAGGGCCTAGACCTTCAAGATTTTCATCTCTCTCAACAAGTCAGAGATGTTATTCATGCCTCTAGGAAGCCTTCTACTCGACGTTCCTATGCTTTCAAATGGAAAAGATTCACCATTTGGTGTTCAGAGAAGGGTCTAAACCCTCTTGCAATACCTCTGAATTCTCTACTAGAGTATCTCCTGCATCTATCCCATGCAGGCCTAAAAACGAATTCAGTAAGAGTCCATTTTAGTGCTATTGCAGCGTCCCTCAAGCCTCTCAATGGACAACCTATCTCCTCTCAACCTCTTATAGCAAGATTCATGAGAGGCCTTCTTTTAACTAAACCTCCCATTAGATCACCTCCAGTGGCATGGGACTTAAACCTGGTTCTTGGCCAGCTTATGAAGCCACCCTTTGAACCTTTAGCCACCACCTCCTTGAAATTTCTTTCTTGGAAAGTTGTTTTTCTCATTGCAGTCACCTCAGCACGCCACATCAGTGAACTGCAAGCTTTGGTGGCTAATCCACCTTATACAAGGTTCCATCATGATAAGGTAGTCCTCAGGACCAATCCACACTTTATGCCTAAAGTGGTCTCGCCTTTTCATCTGAACCAGGAGGTATATTTACCTGTCTTTTTTCC
This sequence comes from Ichthyophis bannanicus, assembly GCA_033557465.1. Lineage (NCBI taxonomy): Eukaryota > Metazoa > Chordata > Amphibia > Gymnophiona > Ichthyophiidae > Ichthyophis > Ichthyophis bannanicus. Next base: position 750,705,921 of record CM066032.1, read on the forward strand.
AGGACCTCATGCATCAAATGCAGAGAGGAATCTTCATACCTTGGATTGTAAGAGAGCTCTCGCTTTCTACTTTACAAAGAACACAGCAACATAGAAAGTCTTCTCAACTCTTTGTTGCTTTTGATCCTTCTCATTTAGGACTTCCAGTCTCTAAGAGAACACTATCCAGCTGGATTGCTCAGTGTATTTCTTTCGCCTACCAGAGTAAGAACATTTCTCTGGAGGGCCATGCCAACTCGGTGTCCATCGACCAGATCTGTCGAGCGGCCACCTGGGCCTAGGTTCACACCTTCACAGCCCATTACTGTTTGGACAAGGACTCCCGCCGGGATGCCTTGTTTGGTCAGGCTGTCCTCAAACACCTGTTCCATTCCTAATCTACTCCTACTCTGGTTGGATGCCAGAGATCCATGGGGGAGAAGTGGAGCCCTCTTCAAGGGCACACAACCATGGGGTCTCTCCCTGGCATCTGCAGCTAGGGAGTCCCTATATGTGAAGACTCATTCCTGCTTGTTCCTGGAGATAGCACAGTTACTTACCTGTAACAGGTGATCTCTGGGAACAGCAGGAATAAGTCTTCACAACCCACCCACCTCGCCTAGGAGTTGTATCTCTCTATCTATCTTTCCTTTCCTCTCTCTCTCTTTGTCTCAGCTTTAAAACTCGAACTGGAGAGAGGCGGTTGGGAAAGGCGGGAAGGCAGCGCGCAGGCGCTGTGGGATGCTCCCAAAAGCTTTCTTACTGGACGTTGGGGAGCGTTCCCGCGCAGGCTCCGTCGTAACCAACGATACCCATGTGTGAAGACTTATTCCTGCTGTTCCCAGAGATCACCTGTTACAAGTAAGTAACTGTGCTTTATCCACGATGACACCTAAATCTTTTTCCTGGGTAGTGCTTCCCAATGTGGAACCTTGCATCGTGTAACCATAGTCTGGGTTGTTCTTTCCTAGGTGCATAACTTTGCACTTGTCCACATTAAATTTCATCTGCCATTTGGATGCCCAGTCTTCCAATTTATCAAGATCCTCTTGCAATTTTCCACAATCCTCTTGGGTTTTAACAACTTTAAATAGTTTTGTGTCATCTGCAAATTTGATAACCTCACTCGTTATTCCCTTTTCCAGGTCATTTATGAATTTGTCAAAAAGCAGCAGACCCAGCACAGATCCCTGGGGTACTCCACTATTCACCTTTTTCCATTGGGAAAATTGGCCATTTAGCCCTACTCTCTTCTTTCTATCTTTTAACCAGTTCCTGATCCACAATAGTACACTGCCTCCTATCCCATGACTTTTTAGTTTTGCCAAAAGTCTCTGATGAGGGACCTTGTCAGAGGCTTTCTGAAAGTCCAGATACACTATATCAACCGACTCACCTTTGCCTACATGTTTATTCACACCTTCAAAAAAACAACAGATTTATAAGAGAAGATCTTCCTTGTCTAAAGCCATGTTGGCTGTCTCCCATTAAGCCATGACTATCTACATGATGAGTAATTTTGTTCTTTATAATGGTTTCTACCATTTTTCCCGGTACTGACGTCGGGTTCACCGATCTGTAGTTTCCCGGATCACCCCTGGAACCCTTTTTAAAAATTGGCGTTACATTGGCGATCCTCCAATCTTCAGGTATTACAGATGATTTTTAATGATAGTACACAGATTACTAATAGCAGGTCTGCAATCTCATATTTAAGTTCTTTCAACACCCTTGGATGTATACCATCCGGTCCAGGTGATTTGCTACTCTTCAGTTTATCAAATAGTTGTAATACATCTTCCTGGTGTATTGATATTTCTTTCAATTCCTCTGCAGTATCACCTTTAAATACCACTTCAGTCATGGGTAAAATCCCTACATCTTCCTCAGTAAAGACCGAAGCAAAGAATTCATTTAGTCTCTCTGCTATAGCCTTGTCCCCTCTTACTGCCCCTTTTTACCCCTCTATCATCTAATGACTCTCTCACAGGTTTTTTTGCTACGAATGTCCTTGAAAAAGTCTTTATTACCTGTTTTTGCTTCCACAGCAAGTTTCTTCTCAAATTCTCTCTTTGCCTGCCTTATCAATGCCTTGCATTTAATGTTTAATGTTTATTTGATATACCGCCATTCGTAGTTACACAGAGCGGTTTACAATATTGAAATTATAAGGAAAAGGCCACTGGCCGGAAAAGAAGAAAAGAAATTACAATGTTGACAGGACAGTTAGAGGATAGACATACATATGAAATAACGGAGAAAACCAAGACAAGGAGGGGAATGGTAAGGTGTGATATCACACAAAAGGAGAGGGGAGGTCAAACGCTTCGGAGAAAATATGGGTCTTCAGTTGAGTTTTGAAACTAGTGTGGTGTTGCTCGAGTCTGAGTGAGGTGGGCAGGGAATTCCAAAGTGCTGGTCCAATGAAAAAGAAAGCAGAAGTGCGGGTCGACTGGAGGTGAGTGCAGGAGGGGTAAGGGAGGTGCTGTGCTGTGCTGTGCTTTTGCTGTTTCCAGTTTCGTCATTTGGCTCTTTTTTCCATTTCCTGAAAGATGCTTTTTCTGGCAACAACAGCCTTTCTGACGTCACTTTTAAACCATGCTGGCAGTTTTTTGGACTTCCTTCCACTTTTCTTAAAGCGTGGAATAATGCTGGTCTGTGCTTCCAAGATAGTATTTTTAAACAACACCCAAGCTTGATGTAAGTGTTTGACCTTTGCAACTGCTCCTTTTAGTTTTTTCTTAACTATTTTCCTCATTTTATCATAGTCTCCCTTTTGAAAGTTAAAAGGTAGTACTGTGGATTTCCTTACCATCCCTCCTCCATTAATTAAATCAAACACGATCATGCTATGATCACTATTGCCAAGTGACCCCAACACCCTTATAGCTTGCACCAGATATGAGATTCCACTAAGGATTAAGTCCAAAATGGCTTCCCCTCTAATCAGTTCATGAACCAGCTGCTCCAAGAAGCAGTCATTTATTTCATCTAGAAACCTTATCTCCCTAGCATGTTCTGCCGTGACAGTGACTCAGTCAATACCAGGCTAATTGAAATCACCCGTTATTATTACTTTTCTGTAACTTTTGTTAGCTTCCCTGATTTCTTTGAGCATTTCATCATCCATTTGTTCATTCTGGCCAGGCGGTCGATACTACAACCCCACTGCTATCGCCTTCCCCTTTTTACATGGAATTTCAGTCCATAAAGATTCTACAGAAAATTTTGTTTCCTGACTCAATGCCCTCTCTGACATAGAGCACAACCCCTACACCAATTTGATCAGCTCTATCATTACGATATAGTTTGTACCCAGGTATCAGTGTCCCACTGGTATGCCCATTATCTACTTGAGCTGGCAGTTGCCCCGTGTCCAGTGCTGTTACCAACAAAAGTTTAGCTTTGTTGGACCGAACAGCAAGCAGGAGGACTCCACGGGGTCAGTAAATCTGGGACTAGGCCTTCTTTCTCCCTCACTATCCTATATTTGCATATTCTGCACTTTTATTTTCTAATTTTTGCTAGTGGTTTTAATTCAGTCCTATACTTTTAACTGGTGCTTTTTTGTGCTGCTTGAATAAAGCTGCTTCAAACTTTAAAAAAAAAAAGAAAAAAATGTTTCGGCAGCTGGGCTTCCCAGGCCTATGCAGGTGACTGGGGAGGCTCTTCTTGGGTTTCTTTAGCTGGCCTGTCAGGTGAGAGGGTTCCTTTTCAATGTAGTTTTCTTGTCTGCTTTTTGTTTTCATGTTTTTAAATATTTAATCATGGTTTATTAAAAAGCTTTATAAACTACCTTCAAAAGCGCCAAAGCGGTTTACAATAAAAACAGAAAGGAAAAGAACGTCAATTAAAATATATGACAGGAAAGTCAGGTAGGACACAGAAGGGAGGGGATAGGAAGAGGGAGGGGAGTGACCAAAATGCAGGCCTAACCAGGGACTATCATATCCTCGGAGTTTGAAAGCTTGTTGGAATAAGAATTTTTTTCAGAGCAGATTTAAATTTGGGAAAGGAAGGTTTGAGACATGGTGGCAGGGAGAGAATTCCATGATGAAGGACCAAGAAAGAAAAATGCAGAATTTCTAGTACTATCAAGGTGTGCTTGTGAAGACAGTGGGAGGTAAAAGCGGTTTGCGTGTAAGGACCTTAGAGTTCGAGCAAGTGCAAATTGGATGATGTGTGATGAAAAATAGGCGGGAGTCCTGGAACTGAGGATCTTGTGGATAAGTGTAAGAAGTTTATATTGTGTGCGATATATTATGGGGAGCCAATGGGATTAGATAAGCAAGAGTTGATAACCATGTTTTGAGCTCTGCAGCCATGCCCAGAGCTCAGATGTGCTGTTTGCAATTCTTGTTGAGTGAGCTCCATGGCTGGCTCCTTTTTCCCTGAGAATGATGGAGAAGCCTCAGGGCATATATTTTCACAATGTTGGGACTCCCCACTGACTTGTGCTACCTCTCTTGCATCTCCTGTGATTTTCCCGCAGCCACCTCACCTTGCTCCCCTTCAGCCAGGACCATGCAGGCATCCAAGATGGCCACAGTTCCTGCAGCCTCAAGCCACGAGGCTCCTGAAGGTCTTTCAGGGCTCCAGGGCCCATTTTGGACAGGCTTTAAAAGCAGCTCTTGAAACATGGGGGACTTGGGGCACTCTGTGGTTTTCCCCTCTGGCATTATGGAGATTAATTGCCCCTGTTCTTTTTTGCCTGCCCATTCCTTCGTGAGCCCAGCCTTATCCTCTTTTGGGGAGTGCTGAAGAGATGATGAGTCGTCTCTGTCTCCAATGGGTGAGTCTGCAAAGGAGGGTGAGTTTTCCCCTGCAGAGGAATTAGATCCATCAGTGCTTTTACCTTTTTCACAGGGAGGACCTAACTACCTTTCCAGATCGTCCCTCCAGTCCATGCCAGTTGTATGGTTTGTGCCTCCCAACCAGCAGATGGAGACTGAGCAAGCCAAGCTTTGCTGATGTCATTCTATAAGGGCTCTGCATCAGGAAAATTGGCTTGTATTGCTCAGTTTCCAGCAGATAGTGAGCTCAACCCGTGCTTCTGGACTGAACTGTAAGACATTGGTTCAAAACCTGATCGGTGGTGAAGTGGAGCAGAATTGGGCTGTGTAAACCTTTATAGTACAGAGTGGGGGCCTTTGTCGGCATTCAAAGTTGTGTGCCCTCTGCAGCCTTAGCAGGGAATGGTAAACTCTTCACTCCAGTGGTCAGCATGTGTGTGTATATTTTTTTTGTCGGGCCCAAGGCCTCGGGGAAACCATTTTGCGTTGCCTATAAGGTGCATGTAGGCCAGCTTTGCGGGGGAAGAGTGATGTCTTGCTTGTATCCCCTGGCTCCCGAGGAGAAAGAACACCTCAGGCTGCCCAAGGTGGACGCCTTAGTGTCCGCCTTGTCCAAAAAGAACACTATTCTAGTGGAAGGCGGAGCAGCGCTGAAGGATGGCCAGGTCAGAAGGTTGGAAACCATGCTGAAGCAGGCTTTTGAGGTCAGTGTGCTCACCTTTCAAGCGGCCATTTGCCGTGCTTATGTGGCCAGGGCGTATCTGTGCTGGATGCAAAGGCTACTGCAACCGGAGTCTGGGTTGGAGGTGGCAAAGTTGGCGTCTGGCGCAGCCTATCTGGTAAATGCGTTTTATGACATTGTACGGGCATCTTCCAAGAGCATGGCGTCGGCGATGGCAGCACGTTGACTGCTCTGGCTCCGTAACTGGGCCATTGATGGGTCATCCAAGGGGTGTGTCTCCAAGCTGCCCTTCAAGGGGCAGTTACTGTTCGGAGAAGCATTGGAGAAATTGGTCAAGGACTTAGGCGACACTAAGGAAGGTAGACTCCTGGAGAATAAGCCCAGAAGGGGCAAGTCTGCCTCTGAGCTCTGGGGGCAGTTTTGTGTTTTTTGCAAGTTTCGTGTGGCGCACTTCACGCTCTTTTAGAGGGCATGATGCCCGCCAGAGGAAATCTTTCCTTTCACAGATGGGGGGGCCAGCAGGGGTATTACTACTCTGCGCCCTGTTCTGCTAAGAAGCCAAAATGATGCCAAGCAAGTCCGAGGGGAGGAGCAGATTGGAAGGCGGCTCCGTCTCTTCTACTCCACTTGGGCCAAGATCACACAGGAACAGTGGATATTGGAGATCATCAGAGAGGTGTAGGCACTGGAACTAGCGTGACCCATCTCTGATGCCTTCCTGGTTTCCCCCTGCAAAGCGCTGGCCAAACGGTGCACTGTCAAACAGATGTTAGACAAGCTCCTCACCATGCAAGCAGTAGACCTGTACATATAAGGTCGATATTCCATCAGCTTCATCATCCTCAAAAAGGAGGGTGCTTTTCGGCCAATGTTGGACCTAAAGTATGTCGTCAAGGCGTTTATGGGTGCCCTGGTTCCCCATGGAAACCTGTGCTCCGTGATTGTCATGGTGAGAAATGGGAGAGTTCCTCACATCCTTGGATTTGATGGAGGTGTATCTCCATATACTGATTCGGCCCGAGTGCCAGCGTTTGCTGTGTTTTGCGGTGCCCATGGGGCATTTCCAGTACAGTGCTCTGCCTTTTGGTCTCGCCACGGCACCCAGAACATTCACAAAGGTGATAATGGTAGTGGTGGTGGTGCTGAGGCAGGCAGGAAAGAGTGCTGGTGCATTCCTACCTGGATGATTGGCTCATCAGGGCAAAATCGGTGTACTGGCGCCACATGGCGGGTTGTCAAACACATCCAGGCCCTAGGCTGGGTGGTGAACTTCGACAAAAGTCACCTGATTCCCTCTCAGTGGCTAACGTATTTGGGTGCACTGTTCGATATGCACAGAGGACTGGTGTCCCTACCCCCGGAGAGGGTGTGGAAGGTCTGGGCGCAGGTGCGTTGTTTTCTCTGGATGGCAAGGCCGTTGGCTTGGCACCTGCAGCTCTTGGGATCCATGGTGGCGACTATAGGGTTGGTCTTGTAGCCTCATACCCACATGCAACCACTTCAGCATGAGCTGCTGTTGTGCTGGTCCCCTCAACGTGACTCCCTGTTGGTCTGATTCCCGTGCCTGAGGGAGGTCCTGCTCAGTCTGCGATGGTGAGACTCCGTGAGGATGTTGTCAGCAGGGATGTCTCTAGAGAACCCTGATTGGGTGACGGTGAAGATGGATGCCAGCCTCTCAGGCTGGGGAGCTCAATGTCTGGCGCAGATCACGCAGGGTCGATGGAGGAGGCACAATGGTCGATAAACAGATTGGAGCTGCAGGTGGTATTCCTCATTTTGCAGAGCTTCTGGCACCTTGTGTTAGCCCAGGTGATGAAGGTTTTTTCATACATGACCACAATGGCACACAGCAACCAGCAGGGGGGGGCACAGCAGGTGTCTCCTTGATGGAGGAAGCTGCACCAGTGCTGCAGAGGACAACCTCCTGGCACTTTCGGCGGTGCATGTGGCAGGCAGGGAGAACGTCCAGACAGACTTCCTGGTCTGACACTGCGTGGATCCGGTGGGTCTGACAATGCGTGAATGGACACTGGCAGACTTCGTCTTTCAGAGCATGGTGAGGCGCTGGGGTCAACTGGTGATTGACCTTATGGCATCAGCGAGCAACACCAAGGTGAGCCGGTTCTTCAGCAGGAGGCGCAAATGCATGGCAGAAGGCTTTGACGCAATGGTACAGCTGTGGCTGCAGAAGGGGCTGCTTTGTGTCTTTCCTCCCTGTCCCCTCTTCGGTCAGTCGCTACATCAGACAGAGGCATCGCCATCAGGTGATCCTCATAGTGCCAGATTGACCGAGGAGGCCGTGGTACATGGACCTGGTGCACCTGGTGGTGGCGGTGGCACCCTGGCATCTCCAAGTGAGGGACGACCTGTTAGTGCAATGGTCGATCTTCATGCCATAAATGGATCAATTCTCGCTTACAACCTGGCTCTTGAAAGGGTGCAGCTGAGCAGCTGGGAGTACTCGCCAGCTGTGGTGGCAACACTCCTCAGGGCATGCAAGCGGTCTACCTGTCTGTCATACATCAGAGTGTGGAGAATTTTCAGGAATGGTGTGGGGCCAGAGGGGTGTCTGCCCTGGTGGCATCCATTCTACAAATACTGGTGTTCCAACAGTCAGAGCTGGAGAAGGACCTCGCACTTGGGTTGCTACATGTGCAAGTGACTGCTCTAGCCTACTATCGGGACAAGGTACATGGCACATCGGTAGCTGTCCACCTGGATTTGGTCCATTTTCTGAGGGCTGTGAAACAAGTCCGTCTGCTGCAGCACACTGGGTTCCTCTGTGGGATCTGAATTTAGTGCTGGGGGCACTTACAGATCATCCTTTTGAGCTATTGAAGAGAGCATCATTGAAAGATCTCATGCTGAAGATCGTGTTTCTGGTGGCAATCTGTTCAGCTATTGTCATGTCGGCAGCTGTTTTTGGTTTTCACCCCGAGATAGTGGTGTTAAGGACAGTCCCTTCCTTCCTCCCAAAGGTGGTAACACCATTTCACGTTAACCAGCCCGTGTCCTTTCCGGTCCTATGGGGGATGACAGCACAGAGGAGGGTTGGAAGTTGGCGGTTGCTAGAGGGTGCTCCAGGAGTATTTTCGGTGGACAGTGGCATTCCATCAGTCTGAGCGACTGTTTATCCTCTTTGGGAGCACCCTTAGGGGAACGTAGTGTCGAAGGTTTCCATAGCACGGTGGCTGAAGAGGCGATTTGCCTCTGCATATCTGTTGAAATGTCGGTTGCCCCCCCCCCCCCCCAGGATTGGGGGCCCATTCGACTAGGGCGCCCCTGGTGCCTCTGGGGGAGATCTTGTAGAGCAGCCACCTGGGCGACCTTGCATGCATCCATGAAGTACTACCGTCTCTATGTCAAGGCAAGAGAGGAAGTGCGTTTCAAGGTGAGGGTGTCACAGGCTGGACTCGCATGATCTGCCCGTTAGGTATCTGCTCTGGTATCTCCCATGTGTCTGGACTGGAGGGACTCAAGGAAAGGTAATTAGCAGGTAAGGCCTAATTTCACCTTTCAGATTGTCCCTCCAGTCCAGAACCCACCCCATTTGCTCATCTGGTCTGCGGTTGTCTATTTGGGGGGGGGGGGAGGAGGAGGGGGTGTGTGGTTCGAATCCTCCCATTTTTGTTTTAGTGGTCAGAAGTTGGATGCGGGAGTCCCCTGGCTCTGGCTGACAGGTTCCCTTGGTGGGGATGCTGCACTACAAATGGGGGGGTGGGGGGGAAAAGGAAAAGAAAGAGGGGTTCCTCAAGCCAGTAGGAGGAATTTGACTGGCGGTACCTGACAAATGATGATTTAAAACAAAACAAAAAAAAAAGGAAGCAAGATGAATTAAATCCAGTAGGTATGATTGTCAAGACAGGGAGCTGGATGAGTGGAGTATCTTGCAGGGCAGGAGGCCTTGGTTCAGGGCAAATTACCAAAATTCTGCTTTGATACTCCAATGCTGGCCAGTTTTCCTGATGCACATAGCACTTATAGGATGACATCAGCAAAGCTTGGCTTGCTCAGTCTCCATCTGCTGGTTGGTGGGTACAACCCATGCATCTGGACTGGACTGGAGGGGCTCAAGGAAAGGTAAGGTCTAATTTCACCTTATTCAGGATGCCATGGCAGTCTTGTACATTGCAGACCCTATCCTGGAAGTGTAGCACTGGCCCTTTTGGCCTTTTTTTTCCCCTCCCACTTTCTGAAGCTTTGCAAAAGTTCTCTTGATTGGAGGCACCAGAGCTGGGGCTGAGGGGCACCTCCTTCAGTTTCAGGCTATCGCAGCCATACTATCTGCAGAGCAAGTCGGTTCACAGAATTTCATTTACTTGGCACCAAAGAAAGATGGGTCCTTCCATTCCATTTTGGATTTGAAAGCAGTCAATGCGAAGGTCGTCCAATTTCCACATGGAGCCCTTGGGTTAATCATTGTGTTGGTCTGGTAAAGGGCAGCTTTCTAACTCGTTGGACCTTCCCAAGGCCATACTTCCATATTCTTGTCTGGGTTCAACATTAGCAGTTTCTCTGTTTTTGTATCCTGGGATGTAACTTCCAGTTCTAGGCCTGGCCCAATAGCCTTGCCACTGCCTCTTGCACCTTCTCGAAATTTATTGTGTTTGTGATGGCCTTCCTGTGCAAATGGGGTATCTGGGTTCACCCTCCTAGACAAGTGACTGATTTGGTCTGAGTCCCAGGAGAAGTTCATGTCGGACATGTTCCAAGTTATCCATAGGCTAGAAAAGCTGGGTTGGCTGTCCCTCTAAGGACTTTGGAATATCTAGGCGCCTACTTTGACACTTGCATGAGCAGAGTGTTAATCACTTTGGAGAGACTGGTAAACCTCCAAATGCAGCTCAGGAGTTTTTACTCTCAGGAAATTCCCAGGGCATGGAACTGCCTGCAACTCCTGGAATCATTGATTTAGATTCTGGAGCTGGTGCCTTGGGCCTTCTGAATCACTTATTTCCCTGCTCCCATTTGTTTAATTAGTGCCTCCTCTTCCTTGGAAGATCAAGAGGGAGCTAGCCTGGTGGCTGCAGGCTCACCCTCTGATAGACAGAATACCTCTGGAGTCACCAGATTGGGTGATAATCCCCATGGATGCCACCCTTTTGGGCTTTGTCTGGGTTGTTTTGCACAGGAACACTGGTTCCTGTAGGAAGTCTCCTGGTCGATCAACAAAGTATAGGCGAAGGCAATTTGCCTAGCTCTGAATAGGTTTCAGACCCTTCTGGAGGGCAAGGTGATTAGTGTTTTCAGACAATGCCATGAGGTCAAAGGGGCACTAAGAGGACAGGGCCATAGTGGAGAGACTGAATGGATTCTTTGCTTCAGTCTTTACTGAAGAAGATGTAGGAAACTTGCCCATACCAGAAATTATATCTAAAGGTGATGTATCAGAGGAATTGAAACAAATCTCAATAAATTGGGAAGATGAAATACGGCTATTTGATACAATAGAGAATAGCAAATCACCTGGACCCAGATGGCGTACATCCCAGGGTGCTGAAAGAACTAAAATACGAGATTACTAAAAGTAGATCTGTGAACTATCATTAAAAACATCTGTAGTACCTTAAGATTGGCCACTTTCTAACGTAACACTAATTTTTAAAAAGAGCTCCAGGAGTGATCTGGGAAACTACAGTAATGGACAAAATAGTAGAAATCATCATAAAGAACAAAATTACTTGTACTTGAATCTTGGTTGGTGGGATAAAGTTTGGGTTTCGAGATACATAGATGACCTCAGTTGTTTTAATATAAATTTTTCAGTTGGTTGAGTCTTAGCCATTTGGTTACTTCATCTAAGCAGTTAAGGATCTCTGAACAGGTAGGGTTTGACGTGTCTATGGGATGATACATCATTATATCATCTGCATAGAGATGGTAGTTTACTTTGTTTTTTTGAAGATATTGCATATAGGTTGGCTATACAGGTTAAATAGGAGGGCAGAGAGGGAGGAGCCCTGCGGAATGCCTTGCTCTGGTCTAATGGTTGACGAAGATAATTGCCCAGTTTGAACCTGTTGAGTGTGATTAGATAAGTAGGACTTAAGCCAATTGATGACCATACCATGAAGACCAATTTGTTGGAGCCTTGTGATGAGTAGTTTATGACTGATACTATTGAAAACTATGGCAATATCAAGAAATATTAAGATAAAAGCCTGTTTGCTGCTATTCAGGCCACATATGAGTGTCTAAAAATGTTAGCATAAGTGACTCTACACTATGGTGAGATCTAAACCCATGCTGTTGTTCATCCAGGGGGGCATTTAGTTCAATGAAGTCTTGTAGTTGGATTTATACAACTTTTTCAATTACCTTCGCTAAAAACGGAAGGCTTGAAATAGGTCTGTAGGAGTTAGGATGGTCTTTGTCAGCAGTAGTTGATTTCAGTATTGGACGTACTAAAGCTTGTTTTAAGGCAGTGGGCATGTGACCTTGATTTAAAGAGTGGTTTATTATCTCCAGTATGGTTGGCGACAACTCATCTTTGGTTGCTTTCAGCCAATTGACCTGGCAGGGGTCAGTAGGCGATGTAGTGGTATTGATGTTCTTGATTATATTTTTGAGGGGCTTTAGGTCTGTTAGGTGGACTGATGTAAATTTTTCATGGGTAGCAAGGTTACAGTCAATGGACTGTGTGTCAGTGGGTTTCAGGGAACTGCTGTCATCGATTGAGAGCTTTAGTTTATCCATTTAGTAATTTGCTAATATCTGGGGATGAATAAGAATTTGATCTTCATCTGAGGTCGCTGTTTTTGTCAGGGACTTGACAATAGATAATAATTCCCTTGGTCTATTGAGGGATTTTGTAAGTAATGTAGTATGATACTCCTTTTTTTTCTTTTTTTCTATTGTTTATGGCCTCTTTGTAGGTCTTTAGTGTGCATGCATTATCTGTTATCATTTTCAGATCTTGTGGATCTCCATTTACATTCTAGTTTTCTCAACTCTTGATTAAGTTTCCTTAGTTCAGAAGTATACCATATTTTCGAGTTTTTCTGTGGTGTTTTGTTTTGGGTAGGTGGGGCATATGCAGCTTTAGAAATGGTAGAGTTCCAATTAAGCAGAATATCACCTAGGTCTATAAGAGTTGGGTCTAAAAGCGGGAGTGTGTCATTCAAGAAGGTTTCTTTGTCAAAGAATTTGAATTTCCTTTGGTAGGAGATGGAATTGATATGTGTCAAGAATCAAGAACAGAAAGCAATAGAGAAGAGATGGGTTTTCAATCTGGACTTGAAGAGGTCCAGAGAAGGCGCAGTGCGCACAGACAGAGGTAGATTGTTCCAGGCAAAGGGTGCAGCCAGGTAAAAGGAGCAAAGTCTAGAATTAGCAGTACGAGAGAAGGGCATAGATAGACGAAGGCTGTTCGAAGAGCGAAGAACGCGAGAGGGGATGTAAAGAGAGATAAGAGATGATAGGTAGTGGGGGGCTGAAGAGTGAATGCATTTATAGGTCAAGAGGAGGAGTTTGAATTGGATCCGGAAGTGGATGGGAAGCCAATGAAGGGACTTGAGAAGAGGAGTGATATGGGAAAAGCGATGCTGATGGAAAATTAGTTGAGCAGCAGAATGTTGAATAGATTGAAGGGGAAAGAGATGGTTCGCGGGAAGGCCAGCAAGGAGAATATTACAGTAATCAAGACGGGAGGTGATTAAGGAGTGGACAATCATTTTGGTAGTGTCATCAGAAAGGAAGGGGTGAATTTTGTTGATGTTATAAAGGAAGAAACGGCAAGTCTTAGCTACGAATTGGATATGAGTGGAGAAAGAGAGAGAGGAGTCAAAGATAACACCCAGGTTACGGTCCGAAGACAGGAAGGATTAAAGGGTTATCCACAGAGACTGAGAAAGGGGGTAGAGGAGGGGAGGCATTGGGGGGAAAGATAAGGAGTTCAGTCTTAGCCATATTTAATTTCAAGCAGCGGTGAGACATCCAAGTAGCAATGTCTGAAAGGCAAACAGTGATCTTGTCATGGATTGCTGGAGAGATATCAGGCAAAGAGAGATATCAGCATAGAGATGGTAATGAAAGCCATGGTAAGAGATAAGAGCACCAAGAGACTGGGTATAGAGAGAGTAGAGGAGCGGTCCCAGGACAGAACCCTGGGGAACACCAACTGGGAGCGGGGTGGCAGAGGAGGAGGAGCCACCAGAACACACACTAAAAGAGCAATGGGAGAGATAAGAGGAGAACCAAGTTAGAACAGAGCCTCTAAAGCCGAGTGACGACAAGGTGGTAAGAAGAAGGTTGTGGTCAACAGTGTCAAAAGCAGCAGAGAGATCAAGAAGGATGAGGACAGAATAAAGTCCTTTGGAGTTTGCTAGGAACAAGTCAGTGGCGTGCAAGGGACGGAAGCTGGACTGTAAAGGATCAAGAAGGGCATGAGACGAAAGGAAATCGAGACAGTGAAGGTAGACAACACGCTCAAGTAGTTTAGAGATAAAGGGAAGGAGAGAGATGGGTCGATAGTTAGACGGACAGGTAGGATCGTGAGGGTTTCTTGAGGAGGGGTGTGACTATGGCATGCTTGAAGTCAGTAGGGAAGGTAGCAGTGGAGAGGGATAGGTTGAGGATATGAGAAATGGAAGGGACAATAGAGGATGAGATGAGGCATAAGAGATGGGTGGGGATGGGGTTGGAGGAGCAGGTGGTGGGTTTGGAGGAAGAAAGGAGGAATGTTTCATCATCAGAGTCCACAGGGAAGGAGGAGAGGGTAGCAGATGTTAGTGGGGAGAGATGGGAGAAAGGTGAGGTAGAAGGGGTAATGGGGAAATGGAGGGTAATCTTATGGATTTTGTCATGGAAGAAATCAGCTTGTGTTTGGGCAGGAAGAGAGGGAGGAATCAGCGGTGGAGGCACATTGAGGAGAGAATAGAGAGTATTAAAGAGACGAGGATCAGAGGCGAGAAAGTTAGTCAGATGGGTGAAGTAGGCTTGTTTGGCAAGTGCTATGGCTGATTGGAATGAGAAAAGCATGAATTTAAAGTGAAGAAGGTCAGCACGGCAGTGGGATTTAAGCCAAAGACGCTCAGCAGAGCGGGTACAGGAACACAAATATCAGGCAGTGGGCGTGAGCCAGGGCTGGGGAGAAGAACACCTTACAGGGCGTGGGTTAAGGGGAGCAAAGAGTATCCAGGGCAGAGGAGAGTGCAATATTATAGGATGTCACAGCCTCATCAATGGATTTGGATAACAGAGTGAAGGAAAGGGGTGAAGAAATAGAGGAGGAGAGGGCTAAGGGATCAATAGCAAGAAAGTTTCTGAATAGATTAGTGGAGACAGGACGAGGCTGAGATGGGGGATGATGAATAAGAAAACATCTGAGTTGCAGAAGTTGGAGGGAGAGCAATTAGAGAAGAAAATCAGGTCAAGGCAGTGACCAAGTTGGTGAGAGGGGGCGGTGGAGCAAAGTTGAAGATTGAATGAGGAGGTAATGGAGAGGAGCTTTCGCGGCCTGCAGCCTCATGGGGGGCCCTATTCACTGGTTTTTAGCTCTCTTCGTGCAATGGACTGTTTTCCCGCATTTTTTCTCGGCGCAGGCTTTTTCGTCGGGGGAAGTTTTCACAGTTTTTTCCCCCTGTTTTTAAGCTGCAGTTTCCATTTTTAACAAAGTACAGTGTTATTTTGTTGGGACTGTAAGAGACTGTGAGTATTAAAAATAAAAAAAAATTAAAAAAGGAAAGATCACAGTCTGATGGCCTGCTATCTTTTGCCCTTTAGGTTGTTTTTTTTTTTCAAATTTGTATTATGAACAAGCCTTAAACATAGCCAAAAACACTGATCCATAATATAATAATTCCAATACAACATTTCACCAAGAACACCCAACATATTTTATTCCCCCGTAAACCCCTTACGAAATGTGCCGTATTCCTCCCCCCACTATCCAACTATACCTCTCATAAGCTCTATACATTCTCCATCCCATTATACTTGCAAGTGTTAAAGCCTCTTAATACCCTCATGAACTCCCCCAAGCCCTCCCCCTCTCCCCTCCTTTTCGGCCAATTGGGATCTATCCCCCACTACCCATTACCCCATTACCTCCCCCCTAATCTCACCCCCTGACCCTCACCTCCCCCTTACCCACCCTTTCCCCCCCAATCTTATCCCAACCCTAGTACTCGACACAGCCTACCCCAAACCTCCACAAACTGCTCCCCCTTTTGCTTTCTAACCGCCGTGAGCTTCTCCATAAGAACTATTGCCTTCAGTCTGGTCTCATACTGCTCCAGACCCGGCATCTCTTTTTGCTTCCAAGCCCTTGCCACCTCCCCCCGCGCTGCACATAGACATGCCAACACCATTTTACCCCCCCCCCCCGTTGCTCCCGCCCCTCCCCCCACCAAGATAATAAACAAATATTTGGCACTAAGTCCACCTCCACCCCTAATTTCCCCTTTATCCACTCCAACACCTTCCTCCAGTACTCCTGAGCCTTATTGCAACTCCACCATATATGCCAAAAACTCCCCATTTCCCCACACTCCCGCCAACACAGGGGAGAAGCCCCAGGGTAAATCTTACTTAATCTCTCTGGTGTGTAGTACCACCTCATCATCACTTTATAACAGTTTTCTTTGATTCTACTCGCACTGGGTCCCCGTTTTATTTGATCCCATATCCTTTTCCAATCTGTATCTGCCAGGGTTCTCCCCAAGTCTCTCTCCCACTCTGCCATGTACCTGTGCTTCCCTACCTCCTCCCTCTTAACCCCCTTATATAGTCCTGAGATCAACCCCCTCGTGCCCCACTTCCCATACCAGACAGCCTCCAGTCTAGAGACCTCCCGTCCCATCCCCTCCTTCCCCAGCTCTTTTAGCAGAAAGGATCGCACCTGCGCATGAGCATACCTATCCCCCTCCCCCAACCCAAATTCCACTCGCACCTCCTCGAAGCTCTTTAACACTCCCTCCTCCATGAGTTGCAAACTACACACCAGCCCTTTCTCCCTCCAAATGTCAAACCGCCCCCCCCTCCCAACCTGGTCGAAAGGCTCTCCAGCCCCTCCACGGGGTCATAACCGAAAACCCCGTTCCCCTAGCGGCTATCTCTGGCTCTCTCACCTTATCCCAAATCTTCACCACCTGTCTCATCGCTGGTGTCCCCCCCCCCCCCCAGCACACCCCTCTCAACCTTTGGCGCCCATACCCAAGCGTCTAGCCTCCCCCCTCGGACCTGAAGTTTTTCTAAGCTTACCCATGGTTTCTTCTCCCTTCCCCTTCTCCATCCCAAAACATGCGTCAATTGTGCTGCCCTATAATATTCTTTCAGATTGGGAACTCCCAACCCTCCCTCCTCTTTGGCCGCATAGATCACTTCTCTTGCGATTCTTGGGGGCCGCCTCCTCCAAATATAGCTAAACAGCCGCCTTTGTAAGGTCCGCATCGTCCCTTCTGGCACTTCCACTGGCAAAGCTTGAAACAGGTACAGCAGCCGAGGTAGTACATTCATTTTTAACACCGCTATTCTACCCACCCAGGAGGTTTCCAATCGCACCCACCCCTCAATATCCTTGCAAATGTGCCCTATTAGCCGCGGGTAGTTCGCCTGATACAGATCCTTATATCTCTCTGTTAGCCTCACCCCCAAATACTCTATTGAATTGCTTACCCACTTCAGTGGGTATAACCTCCTCAGCCTCTCCTCTCTCCCACTACTCAACTTCACCTTCATCACTTCGGTTTTATCAATGTTCATTTTAAACCCCGACACTGCACCGTATCTCTCCACTTCCCCCATCACCTCTGGCAAGGTCTCCATGGGATTACTTAAGTACAGGAGAATGTCATCTGCGTATAAAGAAATTTTATGGTTCTGCCCTTCTCTAACCAATCCAACTATCTTTTCATTCATCCGATTTACATTCCGCTAACGGCTCTACCACAAGTGCAAATAGGAGCGGGGAGAGCGGGCACCCCTGCCGAGTCCCACGCCCCAGCTCAAAATCTCTCGAGTACCTGCCATTAATTTTGATCCTAGCCCTAGGGCCGTTATACAATCCCTGTACCCACCTCAAAAAGTTAGCCCTGCACCCCACTTTCTCCAACACTTTCATTAGAAACCCCCAATGAACCCTGTCAAAGGCCTTCTCAGCATCTATAGACATCACTATGAAGTCCTCTTGTTCCCGTCTGGCCTCCCATATCACCGCTATAGCTCTCTTAATGTTGTCTCCCGCCTGCCTACCCATAATAAACCCGGCCTGATCCGCCTTGACTATCCCCGGTAACCACCTCGCTAACCGCTCCGCTAGTATCTTAGCCAGTATTTTAACATCAACATTAAGGAGAGAAATAGGCCTATATGAGCTGCAACTCATTGGGTCTTTCCCAGGTTTCAACAAGACCGTTATCCCGGCAGTCAACATTCCCTGTGATAACTCCCCCCCCTTGATACAATACCCCATTAAACACCCTCCCTAAAAGATCCCCTATCTCTTCTATAAAAACCCTATAGAACATTCCCGACAACCCGTCCAACCCTGGGGCCTTCCCTCCTGCTAACCCCTTAACTACCCTCCCAATTTCTTCCCCTGAAATTATAGCCTCCAAGTCCGTTTGAGCTTCCTTCGGGAGACCTCTTAACTCCACACCCTCCAGGTATCCCACAATCTCCTCTTCCCCCACCCCCTCCATCCCTTTGTATAGCGTCTTATAAAATTCCTTGAACTGCTCCCTAATCTCTTCCTCCCCTCGACACATTGTACCCTCCCTCCCCTTAATCTGGTATATCAAAACTGCCCCTTTTTGTTGCTTTAATCTACGGGCTAACATTCTTCCCGCATTATCCCCGTGCTCATAAATAATTTGCCTAGCCCTCTGTAGTGCGAAATCTACCCAGGCCATCTGCAATGCTCTGAGTTCTTCCCTCACTCTCTCCATCACTTCCCTATCCTTCCTCGTCCCCGATGCTCAGAATTTCTCCTCCGCTTCTTTCAACGCTTTCCCCAACTCCCCCTCCCTCCATACCCTTTCCCTCTTTCTTCTGGCCCCCCACATCACAAACCTCCCTCTTACCACAGCTTTCAGCCCCTCCCACACCGTAACCTCCGCCACCTCCCCTGTATCATTAAAGCGTAAGTACTCCTTTATTACCCCCTCACATCCTCCACCACCCTCGTGTCCTTAAGTAAGCTCTCATTCAACTTCCAAAACACCATTCCCCCCTTCACCTATCTGCGACAACGTATCTTGACCGCACTATGATCTGTCCACCCTACCACCTTAATATTCCCCTCCTCCACCTTAATATTCCCTCCTCCACCTCCAGCATCCACTCCCCATCCATGAGAAGCATATCTATCCTACTCCAACTTCCATGCGGAGTCGAGTAGAAGGTGTATTCCGCTCCTTAGGGTTGAGCGCTCTTCACGCATCCACCAGATTAAATTGTTTCATCAGGGTCCTCAAACCTTGTCTATTCCTACTCCCCCCTCCATCCCCTTTGGGAGCCCTATCCACTCCTGGGTCCAATACCACGTTAAAGCCCCCCCCCACCACCAACTTCCCCCCTCCCGCCCCTTCAATTAACCTCCCTACTGCCTTCCAAAAAAACCCCTGATTCCCGTTAGGACCATACACCACCACTATCACTATATCCTCTCCCCCCATTTTCCCTCTTATCCCCACCACCTGTCCCTCTCCATCCTTAAAACTTCCCTCCACTTGAATCCCGCTTCCCTGCCGCACCCATAAGGCTACCCCCCCCCTTCTTTACTCCCTCCTTATTGCACGAGTAATATTGATCTGGGTAATGCCAATGTTTCAGCCTACCCACATATCTTCTTTGCAAATGGGTCTCCTGCAACATCAAAACATCCCACCGGGACTTCCATACCTCCTTTACCAGCATACTGCACTTCGCTGGAGAGTTCAGACCTTTGATATTGACTGTACCTATGCGCAGCATTTTTCCCTTCTCTTCCCCCATTCTTTTCCCCCTGCTGTGTCTTTTTTCCAATCCCCCCTCCTCCCCCCCCTCGTTCTCCCCATCACTCCCATCCTGAGACATCTTGTCCTCTCCTGGCACATCGCACCCCGGTCCAGATGAACCCCTTGTACCATGGCCCCCTACCTCCCTTATCCCAGCCACCTCTTTTCCCCCAACCTGGAAGCCCCCTTCTTTTCCAAAAACTCCCATGCCCCACCAACCCCCTCCCATTCTTCCATATCCCTCCCCCAGCTCTCCCTTTACAGCCCTACAAGTCCCGTGTCTCTCACTCAGATGTTTAGGGCTCCATCACCCCACACTCCAATGCGAACAACCAATCCTTGCTTTCACACTCTCCGCCTCAGGGATTTTTCTCATTTGCTGCTCCTTGCCGCTCCTTGGACATTTGCAGTTTCCCCAATCCAGAACTGCCTGGCTTCTGCTGATCTCTCGCCGCCACTTGGGGAAGGCTTTCACATCCCAGCTCCCGCAATGTTTTCCAGGCTTATTCCACTGTCTTCACCCTCTTGGTCACCCCATTCACCGACACCAGCAGTCCAAAGGGGAACAGCCATCGATAGCGAAATCCCTTCCCCCTCAAGTAAGCAGTGACCTCCTGCATCTCCTTCCTCCTGTCCAGAGTGCCTTTGGACAGATCGTTGAACACCTCCACTTCTCCTCCTTCCCAAGCAATCTGCCCGAACTTTCTTGCTATAGTCAGTATCTGCTCTTTAAGGGGGAAGCTGCTCATACAGGCGATGATATCTCTCGTCTGCTTCTCCCGCCTGGGCCCCAAGCTTCTGTGCGCTCTCTCCACTCCAATTGTGGCGGCCCTTGTACCAGTTTCTTCCCCCAGTTGCAAAATATGACTACACAGTTTTTGTACTACCAGGACACAGTCTTTATGGGCGTCCTCCTCAGGCACCCCCCCGATAAGCAGGTTATTCCGCCGTGCTCTATCTTCAAGCTCCTCCATTTTCTCTTGTATCTCATCTTGCTGCTCCCGTAGTTTATTGTGCTGCATCATGGCTTCACGTACCTCCTCCTCGCAGGCCTCCACGTGGCTCTCGAGGTCCTCCACACTCTGGCCCAGGCAACCCACTTCATTTTGGATCGCAATCAGTGTCTCCTTCACTTCCTTCCTCATAGCTTTGATTTCGCCCTGCATTTCACTTTTAAATGCATTCAACCATTTCTTTAGCGACAGCTCTCCCCTGACCTCCGCTCCTTCCTCCTCCGAGCTCCCCGCGTCAGCTTCCTCTTCAGAGCCAGCAGTCTCCGCGGCCTCCTTCCGCTCTCGCCGCACATATGGGGATTGGAAGCTGGCCAGTTTTTTCCTTGCTGCCATCGCCAAGGTGGAATCTCTCTTTCCTTCCACTTTATTATCTTTTGGGGCACCACTTTGTCTCCTCAATCTCGGGATTTGGACGGAGCTAGGCTTCTATGCCGCCATCAGCTCCGTGACGTCACTGGAAGTCCTGCCCTTTAGTTTTTGAAAGGCGCAGGGATTTGGGCTAATGCCAGCATGTCTGCAGTGTCTCGTCTGCAGTACCCATCATGGGACAGCCTCAGACACCGGGGTCTGCCGCGGTTGCGCGACGGAGGCGCTTAAAACATGGAGCAGGAGCTCCAGGATAAATCTAAAGAGGTGACATCCTTGCCTGCGCAGGAGACTCAAGTTCCTATGGGGAGTAGTCCTCTGCTAGAGGCCCCAGCTTTGCCACAGAGCATGGTTCAGTCGGCTCCAGGTCCTTCTGTCTCTGCGGGGTTGGGGACAGCAGCTCTGGCGGGATTTTCTCCAGAGTTTGTTCTTTTTGTTACGCCATGCATTTTGTTTGCGTCAACAGGGGACCACTTCGGGACTTTTGGTGCTTGGGACTGCAGCGGTTTGGCCTGCGGTGGAAAATGTTGAGAACTCGGGTGCGAGACCGGTTAAGAGAGCTCGTTCCGTAGAGGAGTAGCCAGCGCAGGC
This sequence comes from Ichthyophis bannanicus, assembly GCA_033557465.1. NCBI lineage: Eukaryota > Metazoa > Chordata > Amphibia > Gymnophiona > Ichthyophiidae > Ichthyophis > Ichthyophis bannanicus. The sequence continues at coordinate 750,727,282 of CM066032.1, forward strand.
GGACTGGTTTGAGGAGGATGACTTGGACATCAAACCAGAGGCAGGCACAGAGGATCTGGAGGAAGGTGAGATTCCAGAGCCGGAAGACCAGGTTAGGATCATTTGTGTCTTTCACAGAGAGGAGCTGCCTGCCTTAATTACTGAGTAGCTTCAGGCTCTTAACCTTTCAGTGGTACAACCAGCAGAAGATGAGACAGTGGAAGACCCGCTTATTCAGGCAGTGCGGAAGACTCAAGCGGTGTTTCCAGTTCATCGTGTGGTCAGGCAGATGATTCAGGACGAGTGGGATCTGCTGGAGGCAGGTCTCCAGGGGGTAAGGGCCATGAATCGTCCCTACCCCTTGTCAGATCAAGAACGTGAGACATTTTATTCTCCACGCGTGGATGCAGTCGTTTCAGCTGTTACCAAAAAGACTATCATTCTGGTAGAGGGCAGTGCGGCCCCGAAGGATGGTCAGGATCGGAGGTTAGACTCCTTGTTGAAACAAGCTTTTGCACTATCCTTACAAGCGTCTATTTGTGGAGCTTGGGTGGCTAGGGCCTGTCTTCGATGGTCACAGAGTCTGCAACTCCAGGGGAACAGGCGCAACAGCAAGTAGCAGATGTTACTAGATTGGAATCTGGCGCGGCTTACCTAACAGATCTGCATTATGACCTCATTAGAGCATTGGCTAATAGTATGGCATCTCTAGTATCAGCTCGGCGTTATCTTTGGCTACGGACTTGGGCAGCGGATAGTTCCTCCAAGTCACGTTTTAGCAAGCTTCCCTTTAAAGGCAAGCTTTTGTTTGGGGAAGACCTCAACAAGCTAGTCAAGGATTTGGGGGAATCAAAAGGAGGTCGCTTGCCAGAGGATAAGCCAAAGCCCGGACAGGCAGCGCCGACAGCTAGGGGTCAGCCACGGGATTTTAGGTGTTTTCGTATCTCTCGACTGGGGGGTTTCCAAAGAGGCCAGTTTTCCTCTCGCGTCAAGGGTTCAGGGGATTCCGAGGAGTGGGCAGAGGTTTCGCTAGCCCCTCTTTCTCGGGATTTCATAAGACCCAATGAAGCCAGGGGGGGTCCAGGCTGTGGTACATCCTGTGGGAGGTCGGCTTTCGGGATTTTCTCTCAGCCTGAACCCAGATAACGTCCGGCCATTGGGTACTGGAGGTCATTCGCGAGGGCTATGCCCTCAAATTCGCCAGGCCAGTGGCCGAATCGTTTGTCCTCTCGCCCTGCAGGATGCAGACCAAGGCAGGCGGGGTGGAGGAAACGCTGCTTCGTTTGCTTCAGCTGGGAGCAGTGATTCCAGTTCCTCGAGACCAGTACAGTTGTGGTCGATACTCAATTTATTTCGTGGTTCCCAAAAAAGACGGGTCCTGTCGCCCGAATCTGGACCTAAAAGGGGTAAACCGTTGCCTCCGAGTGCCTCATTTTCGTATGGAAACCTTGCGTTCTGTTACTGTGGCGGTATGAAAGGGAAAATTCCTAACGTCTCTCGATCTTACCGAAGCATACTTGCATATTGCAATCAGGCCGGATCATCAACGTTTTCTAAGGTTTGCAGTGCCTCGTGGGCATTTTCAGTTTCAGGCTTTGCCTTTCGTCCTGGCGACGGTGCCACGCATCTTCAACAAGGTGATGGTGGCTGCGGCCCTTCGCAAAGAGGGAGTGTTGATACACCCCTATCTTGACGATTGGTTGATTCGAGCAAAGTCCAGGGATGTAAGTGTATGGGCTACATCCAGAGTGGTTCAGCTCCTAGAGGACCTCGGTTGGGTGGTCAACATGGCCAAGAGCCGATTAGTACCCACTCAGGTTCTAGAATATTTGGGAGTCCAGTTCAACATGCAACGGGGTTCGGTGTTTCTGTCGGATCACTGGACTCAAGGACTTCGTCTCTTGGTGCATACCTTCTTGAAGTGCCCTGCACCAATGGCCTGGCAGTATCTGCGAGTGCTGGGAACAATGGCAGCAACTCTAGAGGTGGTACCATGGGCGAGAGCGCACATGCGTCCTCTGCAGAGCTCTTTGCTGCGCCGCTGGTCCCATCAGGAGGATTCTCTGTCCAAACAGCTGCCTTGTCCGAGGGAAGTCAGCAAGTCTCTTCAGCGGTGGCTTCTTCCAGAGAATCTGGCAGCGAGCATGCCTCTCGAGCAGCCGCAGTGGGTTCCTGTCTTAACTAATGCCAGTCTGGCAGGTTGGGGGCTCATTGTGGGGAACTCTTTGCACAAGGAAGTTGGAACGCACAGGAAGTGCAGTGGTCGATCAACCGTCTGGAATTGAGAGCAGTAGCTCTAGCACTCCGTGCTTTTGAGTCCAACCTTCGGGGTTGAGCGGTTCGAGTTCTGTCGGACAATGCCTCCGCGGTGGTGTATCTCAACAGGCAAGGGGGTACAGGAAGCACGGCTCTGGCGGAGGAGGCGGCAGCCTTGTTCATCTGGGCGGAGTTGGCTTCAGACTCCGTCGGCGGCACACATTGTGGGAGTAGACAATGTGATAGCGGATTTTCTCAGTCGGGTTCACGTAGACCCCCAGAGAATGGGAACTTCATACGGAAGTCTTTGCGCAGATAGTCCACAGATGGGGATCTCCCATAATGGATCTGATGGCCACGTTCAGCTCAGCCAAGGCGAGTTGCTTCTTCAGCAGGAGGCGAGAAAGAATGTCCGAGGATCTGGATGCATTGTTGCAGCAATGGCCTACGAAAGGACTCCTATATGTTTTCCCGCCTTGGGTGCTCATAGGGCGGGTGATTCAACGCATAGAGGCCCATCGGGGGTGGATAATTTTAATCACTCTGGATTGGCCTCGGCATCCATGGTACGCCGACCTGGTGCGTCTTCTCGACAGTCCGCCTTGGCGTCTTCCAATCTGGGACGATCTCCTCCAACAGGGGCCCCTTTGTATGCTGCAAGTGGATCAGTTCTCGCTTATGGCTTGGCCCTTGAAAGGGCAAGACTAAGGAAGAAGGGTTACTCTTGGGCGGTAATCTCTACCTTGCTCTTAGCCAGAAAATGGTCAACCTCGCTGGCTTACGTTCGCGTCTGGCATATTTTTGAAGATTGGTGTGCAGCATGCAAAGCACGGCCGACCTCTGCTTCATTTCCAGAAATCTTGAGTTTTCTGCAGGATGACAAGGGTCTAGCGGCCAGCTCATTGAGGGTACAGTTGGTGACTATCTCTTGCTATTGCGGAAAGGTTCAGGGTGTCGCTTTGGGCTCTCATCCAGATGTCTTACGTTTTTTAAGGGCGTTGTCTCATCTACTCAATTTGGTGTTGAGTGCATTGACAAAAGAGCCCTTCGAACCCTTGCGTCAGGCTTCGTTAAAGGATTTGACCTTGAAGGCTGTCTTTTTGGTAGCAATCTGTTCGGCGCGCTGAGTTTTCGAATTGCAGGCTTTGTCTTGTCGGGAGCTATTTCTAACTTTCTTTAGGGATAAGGTAGTTTTCTGCCCCGTTCCATCGTTCCTGCCAAAGGTGATTTCAGCTTTTCATGTGAACCAATCGGTCTCTTTACCAGTGTTAAGACCTTCGGGGAAGAGTAATTCAGAGCGTAGTTTACGTTTGCTGGACATAAAGAGGGTCCTTCGTCATTATCTAAAGATGTCAGAGCCCTTTTTTAAGATGGATTGTTTGTTCTGTTTGGAGGACCGCGTAAGGGTGAAGCAGCGGCCAAGGCTTCTATTTCCAGATGGGTCCGCGAGGTGATTTCTTCAGCTTATATGTTGCAAGGTCGTCGGGTTCCCTTGGGGTTGTGGGCTCATTCTACCAGAGCTCTGGCAGCTTCGTGGGCGGAGTACACGTTGGTTTCTCTGGTGGAAATTTGCAAAGCGGCTACATGGTCGTCTTTGCATACCTTCAGTAGACATTATCGTCTGGATATCCATGCGGCAGGGGATGCTTGTTTTGGATCGGCGGTGTTGCAGGCTGGTTTGGCAGGTCCCTCCCCATTGATTTACTGCTCTGATACATCCCAGAGGTGTGGTACTGGACTGGAGGGACGATAAGGAAAGAGAAATTAGACTTGCCTGCTAATTGTTGTTCCTTGAGGAACTCCAGTCCAGTCCCGGATACCACCCAGGGTTTTTGTGCAGTTCAATCAGTGAGAGAAGTAGCTGCAAGTCTTGCGCGTCTCAGGCTATTTGTTTCTCACTACCTTTTCTCTCTCTTTTTTTCGGTCTCTCATGCCTTGGTGATTTCTCTCTTCTCTCTCTTCTTTATCTACCTCTCCTTTGGCAGCGGAGGAAGAATTTCCTCTGCTTCTGGGGGGGGGGGGAGACATTTGTGGGTTATGTTCATACTTACCTGTTGGGTAGATTGTTTAATTAATACATTTCAATTTATATTGTAGCTACTTATTTGTTGCTCCTCTTAGTCTGCTTTGTCAATAGGTCACTGGGAGCTGGTGGGAGGTGCCAGCTGTATATGTGCTACTGGCTTCAGAATTCTGACATGCCTAGTCTCCAAGCTGCGTGAGGAGGTGCACTACCCAGAGGTGTGGGACTGGACTGGAGTTCCTCAAGGAACAACAATTAGCAGGTAAGTATAAATCTCCAGGAACAAGCAGGAATGAGTCTTCACATATGGGGTACGTCGGTACCGACGGAGCCTGCGCGGGAACGCTCCCCAGCTTCCCAAAAAGGAAAGCTTTTGGGAGCATCCCACAGCGCATGCGCGCTGCCTTCCCGCCTTTCCTAATCATCTCTCCTCAGTTCTTCTTTTCCGCGGAGCCAGCAGGTCGAGCCCTGTCACCGCTGAAGAAGTTCTTATTTTATTTTATTTCTTTGGTCGCGTGTCTGCCTTCCCCGACTCCGGACCGGTACCGCCGGTCTTTTTCTCTTTCTTTCTTTTAAAAAACAAAACAAAAAAAAACTATATTTTTTCTTCACTTAGTGTATTTTTCCTCTTGGGCCTCAGGGCCTACAAGAAAATTTTCCTCATGGAAAAACCAGCCTCCGCGTTCAAGAAATGCACTAAGTGTAGCGGTACAATTTCTGTTACAGATACCCATGAATGGTGCCTTAAATGTTTGGGTCCTGACAACTCCATTCCGGATTGTCCCTTCTGCTCTCTAATGTCTAAACGGGGTTTACAGAACCGAGCAACTAAGCTCCATGTGCTGTTTCCCGCTGATGCAGCGTCGGTAGCATCGACATCTTCCAGGTCTTCTTCTCCTGATGGATCTCAGGTAACCAAACATAAACCTAGCAGGTCCTCGAAGGGTAAATCTCCCTCTAAGCATCGAGATGCCTCCGGGCTTGCCCTCAAGGATCCTGCACCAGCAAAACAACCCCGGCGGGAAGCTCCGGCTTCCAAAGCTGCTCCTATGGGGTTACAGGTTGACATCGATGGCACGGCCTTGACCGATCACCTGTTAGAATGCTCTGGGGTACCGGCACAATCTCCCGGTACCGATTTCCAGGCATTCATGGCGTCGATGGATCAGAATGTTCTGTCCATGCAGCAGGCTATTACGGCCTTCATTCAAGCTGCGACGCCGCTGGTACCGAGACAAACTCCCTTGTCGGTATCGGCTCCGGTACCGGCACCAGCGCCGATACCGGTACCGACTACATCGACATCGACCAGGATACCGGCTACTGCGGTTCCTGGTCCAGGGCTGCTTATCGGTACCGATCCGGTACCGAGAACGCCCGATGTCGATACTGCTCGATACGCGTATCGAGCATTGGAAGAGCACCCTGACAGGCGATACTTTTGATTCCTCTGATTCTGATACATCAGACGAGTCTCCTGAAGTGTCAATAGCCCTTCCTGAAGAGCTGCCTTCTCCAAAAAGAAGAATGTCTCCTCCAGAGGACTTGTCCTTTCAAGACTTCATAAGAGAAGTAGCTAAAGGACTTTCTATTGCAGTAACCTCTGAATCAGAGCCTAGAGCAAAAAAAAATGGATATTTTAGGCTATTCTAAGGCTCCCAAAGAGGCAGTCACCTTACCAATTCATGAGATTCTTTATGAACATATGATTGATCTATGGGAGACTCCTCTCACTCTCTCTCCTCATTCTCGCAGATTGGACACTATGTATCGTGTTCCTCCCTGTTCTGGATTTCATAAAACTCAGCTTCCTCACCATTCCATTGTGGTGCAGGCAGCTATGAAAAGGATAAAGAGTACAAAGAGACACTCTTCTGCTCCTCCAGGAAGAGAATGCAGAACCTTGGATGCTTTTGGTAGGAAAATCTTCCAAGCCAGTATGCTTATTGCCAGAATCAACTCATATAGTCTTTACATGGGTATGTTTCTAAAAGAAGTTGCAGAAAAGTTGCACACTTTCCTCCCTTTTCTTCCAGAGGATAAAAGGGAGGAATTCCTCATTTGGCTTAAGCATACCCAAGACATTTCAAAGTTTTCCAACAGGGCAGCCTTTGACTCCTTTGAAGGTGCCAGCAGAGCTTCAGGCATTGCCATAGCTGCTCGCAGGATTGCTTGGCTCCAGGCTTCTGATTTAGAACCCTGGGTTCAAGATGGCTTAGGAAATCTTCCCTGTACAGGTGAAAACCTCTTTGGCAAAGAATGGCAAATAAAAGCCACTCAAATGGATGTAGAAAACTCTGCTCTGGATAGACTTTCAAAGTCAACCTCCATTCCTGCCAAGAAAAAGCCTTTTAGAAAGTCTTTCTTTATAAAGGGCAGATTTCCTTCTACTTCTGGCCAACAATCTTCTACAGGTCGCTTTACTACTAAGCGTCAGCAACCTAAACAGGCCAGGCCTAAGCCTACAGGGGCTGCTGCAACTCAGCAAGCCCAACCTCCTCAGGGTTTTTGACTTCATGCTAGAGAACTTAGCCTATCTCCAGGAACAAGCAGGAATGAGTCTTCACATATGGGTACGTCGGTACCGACGGAGCCTGCACGGGAATGCTGCCCAGCTTCCAATCAGAAAGCTTTTGGCAGCATCCCTCGCGCCTGCGCGCTGACTTCCCGCCTTCTCCAGAGCCTCGCTTCAGTTTTCGTTGTGCCGCGGAGCCGGCAGGACGTCCTTCCTGTCACCGCAGAAACTTTTCTTTTTACTTACTTAATTTCTTTAGTTTTTTGTTTTCTTGTGGTCACGGCTGTATTTCCCGCCGCCACCGGTACCGCCGGTGGATTTTTGCCTAAATTCTGAGAAACATTTTCTTCAGTTTTTTCTGCTTAACTTGTTAGGCCTACCAGGCCTCATGGAGCCTTCTTTTCCTAAGAAGTGCATTCCATGTGGAAACACTTGTTTCCTTTTAGACTCCAATAACTGGTGTTTCAACTGTGTGGGTCCTGACCCTTTTTCCCCTGACATGTCAGGAGATATTTTTGTGAGGAAACCTTCAGTTTTTAAAGTTTCCCTCGATGCCGTTTTTTCCTCGGCAGTGAGGGTACCTGGTTTCTCCATTTCACAGGATCAGGTAACCCACAAACAGTCTGTTAAGACTAGTCAGTGCTTGAGTGGTATGTCCCATGCCCAGCATGGTGACGGCTCCGGCCTTACCCTCAAGAATCCATTGGCATTACCCCTGCGGGAGTCTATGGGCTCCAAAGCATTAAAGGGGTTTCAGGTTGTTCCTGGGGCTCACCCCTCACAGAACATACCTGAGCCATGCTCGGGGTGGTATCCGCTTCGAGCGGTACCGATCCCCCGGCATCGGCACCGGTGTCGAGTGTTCTACTCTTCACCAGGGATCGTCATCTGGCGTCCTCGGTACCTTCGGGGCCGATCAATACGCTTCAGATTGACTTCCCTCGATCCCCACAGTGTCCGGTGGTGGTATCCGCTTCGAGCGGTACCGATACCCCGGCATCGGCACCGGTGTCGAGTGTTCCACTCGCCACCAGGGATCATCCTCAAGCGTCCTCGGTACCTTTGGGGCCGATCGATACGCTCCGCATGGACATTTCTATTTCCCAGCCATGCTCGGAGACGGTACCGCCGTCGAGCGGTTCCGATGCCCTGGCTACGACATCGGGATGCAGTAACCTGTTTCTCGCAGGTGGGTATCATCGGGTATCCTCGGGTATCCTCGGTACCTTCGGGACCGATCGATGTAACCCAGACTGCTTTATTGGTATCGGCATTGCCGATACTGCCACTGACGTCGGTACCCTCGAGGCATGCATCGATAGACTCGCTTCCATCGATGCCGAGTCTTGAATCGATTTCTAGTCTCGAGGATTGGGTACCGACGCGTCCTGGTACCGACTCCGCTCGTTTCCAGATAAGCAGTTCCGCAGATCCTAGCTATAACTCTAAACTCATGATCTCGGTACCACTGCAGCAGTCCCCGATGACAACTTTGACCGCTGGTCCTGTATCACAATCGATGTCTATGCCTCCGTTGGAACCGATACCTGGCATTGCTGATGCAGTACCTACTGCCTCTGAGTTAACACGCCAGTATCCCGGTCCATCTACTACGTCTCTTGCTTCACACCATGGTACGTCCTCTGGTGCTCAGCCTCTTTCTTTGGCCTTACCAGGGATGGTTCCCATAGGGGATCAGTCTTTTCAGACTTTTTTCAGAGACATGGCAACCTTTCTTAATATCTCTATCCCTGGTTGTGCTGATACTCATAGCCCACCGGCACAAATGGAAAATATCATGCTTCCTTTACATCCTGCTCTGCAGGATCTCCTTCTGAGGGTTTGGAAATCACCCTTACCGCTTCCTCTAGCTTCCACAGCTACTGAGGTTCGGTACCGAGTGCCTCCCTCTCCAGGATTTCAGAAGCCGCAACTTCCTCATCGTTCCCTGGTAGTAGAATCAGCACTGAGGAAGGCTAAGAGCAAGAAGATGCATTCTTCTTATTCGCCAGGTCGTTCTTCAGGAACACTCGATGCTTTTGGTCGTCAAGCCTTCCAAACATCTATGGTGGCCTCCAGAATTCTTTCATATATTTTCCACATGAGTCTAACACTCCAGGAGGTCACAGAGAAATTGTCTCTCTTGACCCCTTTTTTGCCAGAGCCGAAGGCTACTGATTATTCCTTGCTCATCAATCATAGCCGGAATATATCCTGGTTTCTGTCTTGTGCTTCTATAGACTCTTTTGAGTCTGTTAGCAGATCCTCTGCTATTGCCATTGCAGCATGTTGCAGAGCCTGGCTCGAAGCTTCAGACTTGAATAGACGGGCACAAACTATACTGGCTCATTCTCCTTGTACAGGAGACGGTCTTTTTGGTAAGGAGGCTTTACGTCAGGTTGCTCAATGCTCCACTGACTCTCCTTCCACTACAGACCATTCTAAGCCATCCCATTCTTCGAGGGGTAGGAAATGTCCTACCAAACCTTCTTTCCCTAAGAAAAGAAAGTTTCATTCCTCTCCTGCCCATCATTCAAAGGTACCTAAGCAAGGGACACCTCAGCCTAGTCTGAAGTCCTCCAGCTCTGGCCACTCTCAGCATTCCCAACAACCATAGGGGCTGAGAATTATAGTCTGCAGTTCACTTCTACCTATTAGAAGTTGCTTCACTGTGCTTTTCTTTCTCAGTGTACTAAGATGTCGGAACATTCTTGTTCAGGGACTACGCACTTCTCCTCCTTTACTCTCTAGAGGAGCAGTTACTACTATCCCCTGATAGTTCTGTCCCACTTTGAACATTTTTTTCCTTCAAGTTGCACTTACCCTGAGGGTACGTCACCCTCCACTTACTTGCCTACCCTCTCTACAGGACTTCTTCCTGGTTGAGAGGTACCATACTGAGCAGCTTCTTAGCACGCTTATTCCTCAGAAAGAGACAGGAGATGCCTCCTCTCCTTCCTTGTCTCTTATTCTTAAATGGGCACAGTACAATCTCTCTGCTGGTTTCTATCACCAGCTGTGCCTGCAGGAGTTACAATGATTGTGTTACTGGTACTTTTTAGTTCCAGTCCCTTGTTCCAAGGTTTATCTAGCCTCAGTAGTGATTCCAGGCTGCTCCTCAGCTATCTTGGATCCTCCTACTTTTTGGCTTTTTCACAATCTTCCTCCATCTCCTCTCTTAGGATATGGCAATACCATTGACTTCAGTCAGTTTATCTCCTCTTTCTCCTGCACAATGCTGTCTGCACTCTCAGAGCAGCTTTCTACTATGAGGGCCTTATTTTAGAGCATTGACCTTATCTCTGAAGCTATCAGTAGGGAAAAGCTTAATTCCTTCCCATGCCTATGAGGGTTCTCCAAACCCTCTGGTCTGGGCTGTTGGTATGATATATAAGTTCTTCTGCGTGAAGATCCAAGGCTGATGTTTACGCATGCTCCCTCTGGGTCCCTCCAGCAGGTCCCTCTGATATCTTCTTGTGTTGCTGAACATCTGCCATGTCAGTGTTCTTTGCAACTCCCGCCTTGTTCTTTACAGATTGATATCATCATCTGTTCTCACGCAAACATCATATTATCTTACTGGATTCCCTCAATCCACGGAAATAGATTCTTTACACATATCCCAAGTGGGTTCACCCTCTTGTGGAGCAGAGAATCTTTTCTTTTATATTCCCCATATACAACTATGGGGCTGGGTGGTAGATATGTATCTTCAATCTCTATCTTGTATGTAGCATCTCCATATATGTCTACATACCTATCTCATTACCCTGGTGGTGCAATTCCATGCCCCACCAATGTATATATATTTTGATACATGTCTCCACCCATATCCTAATATACACATATGGACATATGTATATATCTATACATATACATATATATATATATATATATATTCCATCCACATATATGTATATATATGTGTCTGTTGGAGGGCTTCTCAAGGGTTGATATGTCTTACACACTATAACTCTTACTGTCTATACTAAATGTTTTACCTTCTAGAGGGTTTAGACAGTCTATCGCCCTACTTGCATACCATATTATGATGCAGGAACTGTTAGGCACCAATAACTACTGTGGTGCTAACATCTTCCATTTTTTTCTTTAAGTCCTTGAAGCTTCAAGCTTCAATATTTTTTCCTATCTCTTGCCAGCTAGGAAAAATAGTGTACATCTTTATCTTGAGTAGACAACTGTTCTCCTTGGGAATAGGGGTTTTTTCCACTCCCCTTCTTCCTGCCAGGACTGGGCTAGTTCTCTACCTCCGTCAGTCTTCTTCCTTTAGCCTTCATTGTTAATGACTTTATGCCTAAAGGAGTTTTCAGCTTTTTCCCATAAAGCTTTCCATTGAAGACCTGACGTCTAATCCTACCCAGTTGACACCTGGATCGTCAGCTACCTCCAGGTCTGGACCTTCATCCTCACTGCTGTGAGGTCACTTTGAAGATTCCGCCACTGCTTATCCAGTAGACTCCATCATGCTCTCGACTTCCTACGATTCAGTAGGTAAGCTGCATATTTTAAGTGTATATTAAATGTGCTTAATGTTACTTATCATATATACCAAGGACTTCTCCCCTATAGTCCTTGGCTATGCTGTTTCTTTCCTCACAGCTCCTTTATTGTCAACTCCTGCCCTCCATCCCACGAAGGATGCCGGGAATTCCTGGAGACAAAATGCATCCCTGGCCGAGGCCTCTGCATTTTTATGGGATCTCCCCCTGGCATCCCTAGCTAGGGAGTCCCCATATGTGAAGACTCATTCCTGCTTGTTCCTGGAGATAGCACAGTTACTTACCTGTAACAGGTGATCTCTGGGAACAGCAGGAATTAGTCTTCACAACCCTCCCACCTCCCCTGGGAGTTGCATCTCTTTATCTTCTTCCTTTCTCTCCTCGCCTTTGTCTCATCTTTGAAACTCAACTGAAGAGAGGTTCTGGAGAAGGCGGGAAGTCAGCGCGCAGGCGCGAGGGATGCTGCCAAAAGCTTTCTGATTGGAAGCTGGGCAGCATTCCCGTGCAGGCTCCGTCGGTACCGACGTACCCATATGTGAAGACTAATTCCTGCTGTTCCCAGAGATCACCTGTTACAGGTAAGTAACTGTGCTTTCTGGCTCTAAAGCAGCTAGAGCCTCTCGCCATTCCAGGAAGGTTGGCTCATTTTGCTCCCAGATGGGAGCAAATAACATCAGAGCAGTGGACCCTCTCCATCATAAGAGAGGGCTACAAGCTTCATTTCTCAGACCTTCCTCCCCACACCATGGTGAGACACTTCAATTCTCCCACATCTCTTCTTGACCTTCTAGGTCAAGAGGTAGCTACCCTTCTTGCCCAAGGGGCAGTAGAAGAAGTTCCTCTTCTACATCAAGGCTCAGGGTTCTACTCCCCCTATTTTCTCATTCCAAAGAAGACAGGGGGATACAGACCCATCTTAGATCTCAGAGAATTAAACATATTTCTATGCAAGGAGAAGTTCAAGATGCTTTCTCTGGGCACTCTCCTTCCATACCTTCAAAGTCAGGATTGGCTTTGTTCTCTAGATCTCAAGGATGCGTACACACATGTCCTCATCCATCCCTCTCACAGACGATTTCTACGGTTTCTTTTCCAGGGAAAATATTACCAATACAGAGTCCTTCCTTTCGGTCTGGCCTCTGCTCCAAGAGTGTTCACCAAATGCATGACAATAGTTGCTGCATTTCTACGCACTCTGGGAATATTTGTCTTCCCATACCTGGACGACTGGCTCATCCGAGCTCCATCTCAGTCAGAGGCCCAGATTTCCCTGGACCGCACAAGGCACATTCTGCAGTATCTGGGACTTGTGGTAAACCTCCCAAAGTCTCAGCTCACCCCTACTCAGTCCCTAGAATTCATAGGGGCCTGGTTGGATACCACTACTGCAAGGGCCTACCTTCCTCAGGCCCGTTGCCAACGTCTAGTGCAGTCAGCCTCCCAGATTCAGTCAAAGAGCCACTTAACTGCCCGGGAGATGCTACAACTGCTAGGCCACGTGGCTTCCACAGTGCATGTGGTACCCTATGCTCGCCTACAATGAGAGCAGCTCAATGGACTTTGTCCACCCAGTGGACTCAAGCTTCAGCAGCTCTCTCAGACCAAATAGCAACCACCAAACGTCTCTTTTGGTCTCTCCAATGGTGGATGTCCACTCAAAATTTGTTGCTGGGGTCCCCCTTCCAACAGTTGTTGCCCCAAGCAACCCTCACTACAGATGCCTCCCAAACAGGTTGGGGAGCCCATCTGCAGGACCTCTCCACTCAAGGCACTGGTCCCCACAGGAGACCTCTCTTCATATCAACCACTTGGAGCTTCAAGCAGTTTTTCTAGCTCTCAAGGTCTTTCATACCCTCCTCAGCTACAAGACAGTCCTCATTCATACGGACAATCAAGTAGCCATGTTTTACATAAACAAACAAGGAGGAACTGGCTCTCTGTCGCTTTGCAACGAAGCTTTAAGATTGTGGGCCTTCGCCAGAGAGCATCAAATCCATCTCCTGGCAGTATACCTCCCAGGAGTCCAAAACTCTAGGGCAGACAGACTCAGTCGAGTAATGTTTCCACACGAATGGTCCCTGCACATGGATCAGGTACTCAGAATCTTCCAAGAATGGGGAACCCCGGACATAGACCTCTTTGCAAGTCCGTGGAATGCCAAACTTCCCCGGTTCTGTTCCAGAATTCCGTGTCAGGGAGTTCAGGCCAAGGATGCCTTCCTCCTTCATTGGGGTCAGGACTTCCTGTATGCATTTTCACCCATTCCCTTGATTCCCAAGACTCTGTTCAAACTCCAGAGGGATCAAGGATCTATGATCCTCATAGCTCCACGCTGGCCACGCCAAGTGTGGTACCCTCTACTTCTACATCTCTCCCAAGCCCCCTCCCTGGACTTGGGAGCTGCTCCAGACCTTCTGTCCCAGGAGGAAGGGACTTTGTGGCACCCAAACCCCAAGTCCCTACACCTCAGAGCTTGCTTGCTGAAGGCCTAGACCTTCAGGACTGGAATCTTTCTCAACAAGTGAAGGATATCCTCCATGCTTCCAGAAAACCTTCCACCAGGCGTTCTTATGCTTTTAAATGGAAAAGGTTTTCCAATTGGTGTGCTGAAAAGGGTCTTGACCCTCTAGCACTACCTTTAAATTCTCTGTTAGACTATCTCCTGCATCTTTCCAATGCAGGCCTTAAAACGAATTCAGTAAGAGTCCATTTGAGTGCTATTGCAGCATCCCTTAAGCCCATCAATGGACAACCTATTTCTTCTCATCCTCTCATTGCAAGATTCATGAGAGGCCTAACTTTAACTAAACCTCCCATTAGGCCTCCTCCGGTGGCATGGGACTTAAATTTTGTTCTTGGTCAGCTTATGAAGCCACCTTTTGAACCCTTAGCCACTACCTCCTTGAAGTTTCTTTCCTGGAAGGTCATTTTCCTCATTGCAGTCACTTCAGCTCGCCGCATCAGTGAACTGCAGGCATTAGTGGCTAATCCACCTTATACAAGGTTCCATCATGATAAGGTAGTCCTTAGGACAAATCCACACTTTATGCCTAAAGTGGTCTCACCTTTTCATCTTAATCAAGAGGTGTATTTACCTGTCTTTTTTCCAGCTCCTCATGCATCCAGTGCAGAGAGGAATCTTCATACTCTGGATTGTAAAACAGCTCTCGCTTTTTACTTACAAAGGACACAACAACATAGAAAGTCTTCCCAGCTTTTTGTTGCTTTTGATCCTTCTCATTTGGGACTTCCAGTCTCTAAGAGAATACTGTCCAATTGGATTGCTCAGTGTATTTCTTTCGCCTACCAGAGTAAGAACCTTTCTCTGGAGAGCCATGTCACAGCTCATAATGTGAGGGCCATGGCCACCTCTATGGCTCATCTAAATTCTGTGTCCATCGACCAGATCTGTCGAGCAGCCACCTGGGCCTCAGTTCATACCTTAACAGCCCATTACTGCTTGGACAAGGACTCCCGCCGGGATGCCTTGTTTGGTCAGGCTGTTCTCAAACACCTGTTCCATTCTTAAACAACTCCTACCCTCCTCCCTTGGATGGATGCCTAAGATCCATAGGAGGAAGTAGACCCCTTCCAGGGTCACATATCCTGGGGGATCTCCCAGGCATCTTAGCTAGGGAGTCCCCATATGTGAAGACTCATTTCTGCTTGTTCCTGGAGATAGCACAGTTACTTACCTGTAACAGGTGATCTCTGGGAACAGCAGGAATAAGTCTTCACAACCCTCC
Organism: Ichthyophis bannanicus; assembly: GCA_033557465.1. Taxonomy (NCBI): domain Eukaryota; kingdom Metazoa; phylum Chordata; class Amphibia; order Gymnophiona; family Ichthyophiidae; genus Ichthyophis; species Ichthyophis bannanicus. Next base: position 750,742,321 of record CM066032.1, read on the forward strand.
CACCTCCCCTAGGAGTTGTATCTCTTTTTCTATCTTTCCTTTCCTCTCTCTCTCTATTGTCTCAGCTTTAAACTCGAACTGAGGAGAGATGATTAGGAAAGGCGGGAAGGCAGCGCGCATGCGCTGTGGGATGCTCCCAAAAGCTTTCCTTTTTGGGAAGCTGGGGAGCGTTCCCGCACAGGCTCCGTCGGTACTGACGTACCCCATATGTGAAGACTTATTCCTGCTGTTCCCAGAGATCACCTGTTACAGGTAAGTAACTGTGCTTTTCTCTTTTGTTTAGAGACAGACATGCTGTTTCTAAGATGGAGGATAGATTATCCGAGGAGGGTGAAGGAGGTCTATGAATTAGTCTGATTGAAATGGTCTTATTTTCTATGATTAAGACATCAATGTCTTCAATGTTTTTGCTTAAATGAATAGTGGTGTTTAATTCCTTTTTTTTTTTTACTAGAATTAGTACACCTGCTCCCCGTTTAGATGTCCTAGGACAAGGGTGGGCAATTCCGGTCCTGGAGGGCCACAGACCAGTCAGGTTTTCATGATGTCCTTAATGAATATTCTTGAGATCTATCTGCATCCACTGCCTCCCAATTTCCATAGAATGGAAGGCAGTGGATGCAGATCTCATGAATATTCATTAGGGACATCATGAAAACCTGACTGGTCTGCGGCCCTTCAGGACCGGAATTGCCCACCCCTGTCCTAGGACAATGGTATAATTTTATAATCAGTGAGATGTAGTTGATTAATTGATACTAAGTCTGTTTCTAGTAACCAGGTTTCAGTTAAACATAGACTGTCAGGATTATCATCTTTAACCAGGTCCAATATAACTGGAATTTTATTTCTAATTGATCTTACATTAAGGAGGAGACATTTTATAGGGTACGTTGTTATGTGGGTACATGATGCGAATACGTTTTTAGAGGGTTAATGTATATGAGCCTGTGATGATGATGATGTTTGTGAGAGTTGAATGGAGGAGTATGGAGGTGGATTAAAGGATTATTCCTGTAGTGGTATTGAATAATAGGGATCCTGAAGAGTTGTGTTGAGACTGGCTGGAGCGATTGGGTAAAGGGTGTAAGTAGAAGGAGGAGGCAAATGAAGAGCATGCTACACTGCATCATTTTGGATGAGGATAGAGCTCTGGGAGGGGTAATAAAAATAATGATTCAAAAGATTAAAAGTCAAGATGAATGCAGTGAATAGCCTGGAATGTTCTTGACTGTTAAATAGTTTGGGAATTTTGTATTGGATTAATGAAAGGAAGAAAAGTTAGTATCAGATGAGTTGAGGGTTAACTGTAATAAGCAGAGAAAAATAATGCAATAAGAGAGAGGGAGGAAAATTTGGCAGACAAGCTGCGAGGCCTTGCAATGAGGAATTGTAGAGGTTAAATGATAAGCATTCCTCTTCGTCTCTCCGGGCCAGTCCAGGAACAGTAGGGTTGTCAACCTACTCCAGCAGCTGAGGATTGAAATCTGAAAGTTCTTGCTGACAGGCTATCAGGCTCCCCCTGGTGACAGCAAGTCAGTCTTTCAGTCCTCAGCAGCTGAACAGGACGTTTGGCTGACAGGCTCCCTGGTGAGACAAAGAGGAATAGGCCGGCAGGTCTGAGTAGATGGCAGAAAATACTGTTGGCTGGACTGCTCTAGCAGGGCAATTTCTCCAGAACAGTTGAGGCATTCCACTTTAAAGTTAAAAAAAAAAAAAACATGAGGGAAGCGGTCCTCGGCTGGCTGGGATTGTAGCAGTCAGCGACTGGGGCAGAGCCTGCTCTGAGTCCGAGGAACCGTTTCGTTTGATATCTGAGGGAGAAGCTGGGGGCCCCAGAATCCGCCCCTCTGCCTCGGTAACTTAGCCTCCGCGTTCCGCTAGCAGCGGGAGATGGGAGAGCTGCCGATTCAGCACGCTGGAGCTGAAAAGAGTTTTTAAAGACACGACAGGTTAGTGTGTGAGGGAACCGCGTTGTGCATTTTACTGGTCGCAGAGTGATTGATTCAGGGCAGAAGCGCAGGGCAGCTGTAGTTTAGAGAGGCTGTTTGGGAGCCTCATGGAGCCCCTTTTGCCTTCGGGAAAGCTGGTGGACAGGCCTCAGAACAAAGAGATTAAGGCGGGAACGGCGGCCATTTTAGCTGGAGCAGCCGTTTCTCCTGCGCCTCAAAGCAAGGCAGGGAAGAAAAAGGTGGAATCTAAGACGCTTTCCCCTGCGGAGGGAAGCATTCAGGGGCAGCCAGCTGGGATTCCTGAGGGAGTACAGTCGTTATTTTCGGCGGAGTTTATACTGGCTTTACACAAGGCTTATTGTTTAAAGGTAGAGCAGTCTGGCAGCGGTTCGGCTCCTCTCAGCATGTTAGGAGCTTCGACGGGGGATGGTAAGGTGACAGATCCAGGTGAAGGGACCTCTCAGAAGGGCAGAGGTAGGATCCGATGGCTTCGGGCCGCTCCTCTCGGAGCCTCAATTGGGAGAGGAAAGGGAAATCCTCTCAGAGGCAGGTTTGGACGTCTGGACTACTGATCTGGAGGAAGGTGAGATACTGCCAGGCGAAGATCCAAATGTGTTTCGTGTATTTCGCAAAGAAGAGCTCAGGGCGCTTTTTACGCATTCCCTAGCGGCCCTGAACATTGCTCTCCCAGCAGTTCAGCAGGAACCGCTTGAGGATCCCTTGTTACAGGGTTTTAAAGCGGAGCAACGCTGTTTCCTGGTTCATAGAGTGATCAAACAAATGATTGAGTCGGAATGGGAATGCCCAGAGGCTACCCTGAGGGGCGGCCAAGCTACTGGGCGTCTTTACCCGGTGCCACAAGAGGAGAAAGAGTTGTTATGAATGCCTAGAGTGGATGCGTTGGTCTCAGCAGTGACCAAAAAGACGACCATCCCGGTGGAAGGTGATGTGGCCCTCAAAGATCTTCAGGATCGCAAGTTGGAAGCGCTGCTGAAGCAGGCCTTTGATTCAAGTGCTCCCGCACTGCAGGCCTCCATTTGTGGGGCATATGTTTCAAGGGCTTCTATCCGCTGGCTTCAGGGGGAGCCGGGCCTGGACAAGGAGGAGGGCTCGGCGGCTGAAGGAGCTAAGCTGGAGTCGGCGTCGGTCTATTTGGCGGATGCCTTCTATGATTTGGTTAGGATTTCAGCGTCCCGAGCCTTGCTTTATGTATTCCCGCCGTGGCCAATGATCGGACGAGTCATCCGGCGGATTGCGAAGCACGACGGGAAGGTGATTCTCATTGCTCCAGATTGGCACAGGAGACCTTGGTATGTGGATCTAGTGGCTCCGCCGTGGAGACTCCCCTGTCAGATCAATCTGTTGTGTCAGGGACCCGTGTTAATGCCGCAGGTGGATCGGTTCTTGCTTACGGCTTGGCTCTTGAGCGGGAACGGTTGCGGCGACGGGGCTACTCGGCAGCCGTGATAGCTACTATGTTGAAGTCTAAGAAAAGGTCAACTTCTCTAGCATATGTTCGAGTGTGGCGCGTTTTTGAAGCGTGGTGTGAGGAGCGGGACGTAAGACCGTTCTCGGCATCCTTACCTACTATCCTGGCGTTCCTGCAAGGAGGGCTAGAGAAAGGTTTAGCGATTAGTACTCTCAAGGTACAGCTTGCGGCCCTGGCGTGCTATAGAGGGCGAGTGCAGGGGGTCATGTTATCATCACATCCAGATGTGCATCGCTTTCTGAGAGTGGCGAGAAATATCAGGCCGCCCATACGGCAGATGGTACCCGCTTGGGATTTGAACTTGATGCTGGAAGCCTTGATGCAGCCTCCATTTGAATCAATGGAGTCGGGAAATTTGAAACATCTATCTTGGAAGACGGCATTTCTGGTAGCTTTCTGTTCTGCTCGCAGGGTCTCGGATCTGCAAGCTCTCTCGTGTAGGGAGCCGTACATTCAGTTTTCGGCAGAGAAGGTGGTATTGCGACCGGTACCATCTTTTCTCCCGAAGGTAGTGTCAGAGTTTCACTTGAACCAGACAGTTTCTCTTCCGACCTTTCCAAGCCGGGAAGGGGGTAAGAGGAGTCTGTCGCTTCATAGGTTAGATATGGGTCGTGTGCTTAAGCGATACCTAAGGAAAACAAAGCCGTTTAGGAGGTCGGATAGGCTGTTCGTACTCTTTGGTGGTCTGCGTAAAGGGGAAGTGGCCTCCAAGGCCTCAGTTGCCTGGTGTGTGAAGCAGGCGATAAATGCTGCATATGAAGCGAGGGGCAAGTTGCCGCCCGAGGGGCTCAGAGCGCATTCTACTCGGGGTCAAGCGGCTTCCTGGGTTGAGTTTGCCTTGGTTCCTCCGGTGGATATCTGTCGAGCGGCGACATGGTCGTCCCTCCATATGTTCGCAAAACACTATCGCTTAGATGTTCAGGCGATGGAAGATGCGAGAGTGGGGTCCTTGACCATTTTGGCAGGACTCGCAGGACCCTCCCTAGGTAGGGAACTGCTTTGGTACTTCCCTACTGTTCTTGGACTGGCCCGGAGAGACGAAGAGGAAGAAGAAATTAGACCTTACCTGCTAATTGTCTATCCTTGAGTTCTCTCCGGGCCAGTCCAGGACCCACCCAGGTAATCTGCGAGTGTGCAGGGTGTGACCTTCAGCGGGGCCAGGGGTTAAGAGGTAGGTCTGCGTTACGCCACTGGTAGCTGAAGGGGGTAATAGGTGGCTAGTCGTGTTTGGCTCTGGAGGTTTTCCTATGGAGGTCAGGATGGAGTGGATTTTGGGCTCCCCTTGCGGCAGGGGAAGTCGTGTAAAATAATAATAATAATAAAGTAAAAAGAAAAAAAAAAGAGTTTTCGGTTTATTCATTTTATAGTCTGTCAAGTGAGGCATTTGATATTGGATGAGCTGCTTTGACAATAGTAGACTGACTTGCTGTCACCAGGGGGGGCCTGATAGCCTGTCAGCAAGAGCTTTCAGATTTCAGTCCTCAGTTGCTGGAGGAGGTTGACAACCCTACTGTTCCTGGACTGGCCCGGAGAGAACTCAAGGAAAGACAATTAGCAGGTAAGGTCTGATTTCTTCTTATTGATCTAAACAGTTATCAGAAGGGAGCAGGTCAAATTTATATTCTTTTCCGGCCTAGCAGTCGCAACAAAGCACATTAAGAGCAATACACTTATTCGTACTAAGTATGTTGTATAATAACATTAAGACATTGAAGGAGCAGTGAGCATAGTTCTGGAGAATACAGATTATAGTCCAGACTGGATATGATGACTAGGGCTAAAACAAGATAGTCTAGCATATGCCTTACCATTGCTCAGGTTTTAATACAGCATGAAATCTATAATCACTGGGAGCATAGCGAGAGGAGTTAGACCTCGTGCTCTCCTGCTTTACCCTGACCGGGGGAGCAGTGTGGTGCTGGCTGCTGGTGGTTTAAAGATGAGGTCAGAGAGGCTGTTGTAACCAAAAAAGCATCTTTCAGGAAATGAAAAAAGGAGCCAAATGACGAAAACTGGAAACAACATAAGCACTGGCAAGTTGATGCAAGGCATTGTTAAGGCAGGCAAAGAGAGAATTTGAGAAGAAGCTTGTTGTGGAAGTGAAAATGCATAATAAAGAATTTTTTTTAAAGTACATTTGTAGCAAAAAATCTGTGAGAGAGTCATTTGGACCTTTGGATGATAGAGGGGTAAAAGGGGTGCTAAGAGGGGACAAGGCCATAGCGGAGAGACTGAATGAATTTTTTGCTTTGGTCTTTACTGAAGATGATGTAAGGACGTTACTCATGACTGAAAAGGTATTGCCTTCTTGGTCGCTGTTGCACCCTAGGCGAGGGTTTCAACATGTTATCCACAATGGCACCCAAATCTTTTTTCTGGGTGGTGGTTCCCAATGTGGAACTTTGCATCATGTAACCATTGTTTAGCTTGTTCTTTCCTAGGTGCATAACTTTGCACTTGTCCACATTAAATTTAATTTGTCATTTGAACATTGAGTATTCCAATTTTTCACAATCCTCTGGGTTTTAACAACTTTGAATAATTTTGTGTCATCTGCAAATTTGATCACATCCCTCGTTGTTCCCATTTCCAGGTCATTTACGAATATGTTAAAAAGCGGCGGATCCAGCACAGATCCCTGGAGTACTCAACTATTCACCTTTCTCCATTGGGAAAATTGGCCATTTAGCCCTACCCTCTGCTTTCTATCTTTTAACCAGTTCCTGATCCACAATAGTACACTGCCTCCTATCCCATGACTTTTTTTTAACTTTGCCAAGAGTCTCTCATGAGGGACCTTGTCAAAAGCTTTCTGAAAATCCAGATGCACTACATAGACCTGCTCACCTTTGTCTACCTGTTTATTCACACCTTCAAAACAACATAACAGATTAGTAAGAAAAGTCCTTCCTTGGCTAAATCCATGTTTGCTTTCTCCCATTAAACCATGACTATTTACATGTTCAGTAATTTTGCTTTTGATAATGTTTTCTACCAATTTTGCCTGGAATTGATTTCAGGCTCATCGGTCTGTAGTTTCCCAGATCACCCCTGGAACCCTTTTTAAAAATTACATTGGCCGTTCTCCAATCTTCAGGTACTACAGATGATTTTAATGTTAGTTTACAGATTACTAATAGAAGGTTTGCAACATCATATTTCGGTTCTTTCAGCACCCTTGGATGTATACCATCTGGTCCAGGTGATTTGCTACTGTATGATTTATCGGATAGTTGTAATATATCTTCCTGGTGTATCAATATTTCTTTCAATTCCTCCAATGTATCACCTTTAAATAAAATGCTAGGAATTATAAGGAAAAGAATGGAGAATAAAACAAAGGATATTATAATGCCTCTGTATTGTTTCATGGTGTGACCGTATCTTGAATATTGTGTGCAATTCTGGTTCCGTATCTTAAAAAAAGATATAGGGGAATTAGAAAAGATGCAGAGAAGAGCCACCAACATGGTAAATGGGATGGAAGGATACCCCTATGAGAAGGGTCTTAAAAGGTTAGGGCTCTTCAACCTGAAAAAAAGATTGCTGAGAGGAGATATGATAGAGGTCTATAAATTAATGAGTAGAGTGGAATGGGTAAACATAGATCATTCCTTATCGTCCCTCCAGATGGGAGGGGAAGAAGATGTCCCACTTATGTTTTTCTCTGACCACTTATTTCCTGCCTCTCTTTTACACGTGCCCACAAAGGAGCTGCTCCCTTTTTTTTTTTTTTTTTAAACTAAAAAAAGGAAGACCCTAATCTAAAGGAAAACATATGAAAACAATTCAAAGTAACTTAACTAAAAATCACGCCTTCGTTATCTCTTCAGTTGGACCACTCCTCCAGTTACTTGGAGACTGAGCTTACTGGGACTGGAAAGAGGAGCTTGTCAAAAGATGACATGCTCAGTCTCCAAGCTGCTGGAAGTGGTTGACTACCCAGAGGTGTGGGACTGGACTGGAGTTCTTCAAGGAACATCACTTTGTAATAGCGAAGGGCCCGCAACCCCAATAATACCCGGAGTCAATGGACGAGGATTCAACTCCCTTTTATTGTATATACAGTCTCAGCACTGGCATACAAAATGTCTGAGCCCAGAGCTCAGAAAAATGACAGTTTATATACCTTTCTTCTCCAGTCTAATACAGGCAAAACTTCTCATTGGTCCTGGTCTTGGTAGACATAACACTAAACATAATACTTCTGCTAAAGTATACAGTATATTTCGCTACTCTTGCAAGGTCAGTTAGCTTGCAAAGATAGTGGAAGGCATATCAGAAGCATTCTCATCAAAAGCAAAACAAAGCAAGGCCAAACAAATCAAGGCTAAGACGTGTTTCTAACCCTGGCTCAAAACACTAAACAATCTTCATAATGCTAGACAAAATATTCTTACACTGTTCAGCTTCTCTGCTATATTTTCATCCTAATTACAAGGTCAGTGTACATCTAGCAAAGATACAGTGGAGGACATTCCTACTAAAGCAGACATCTGGCTTACCTAAACAATAAACAGTAAGAAAGTTTTAATTCTCTTATCTCCAGGAGAGCAGAACATGTTATCAAACCAGAATAGAACGGTATTTCTTTCTAACAGCTAACAGCATTCTGTAATTTTCCAAAATCAGCAATAACATTTTAAAGCAGGAGAAAAAGGGCTTCAGACCTAGTTCTGCTACATGCTAGGCCATCGCCTATCACATTCCCTCCTTTTGATTATTCACACCCGCAAGTGAGGAAGGGCGAGAATCTAATCACACAAATAGCAAAAATACTTCAGACTATAGTAGAGGGATCACTGTGTGGTATAGGGTAATAATCCCATGAGGCTAATATATGTGCCGCTGCCTTGCGGTCAATAGTACTATCGATAATAGAGGTCAGCATGCGCAAGCATAAGGGCAGGAAACAGGGGATACATATGCAAATAGCCACAATCAAGAATACAAGTATAATGAGTGTTTTCAGGCCGCCCAGGCTTGAAAACCAAGAACCAAACCAGCCATCTAGTTGCAAGCCATGCCATGTTTGGACTGGGACATACGTTTGCTTTCTCATGTGGTTGGCTATGTCTTCGACAACCTGTCCTTCGTTATCTATTTGTAAGCAGCAGTTTGTTAAATTCAATTTCCCGCAAACTCCTCCTTCAGCTGCAAGCAGGTAATCTAAAGCTAAGCGGTTCTGATAAATGGCTGTACGCATCTGAGTGGCTTGTTTGGCTAACAAGGTTAGTGCTCTACTAGTTTCATTGGTTATAATTTCAACAACAGCTTGCAAACGTATAATACGATCTAACATATATATAGGGGTGCGGTAGCCCCAAGAACCATCTTGTGCCCAGGTAGCTGGGCCATAATAAGAAACAATGCGCTCTGGTGGCCATTCTTCAGAGGATGCATCCCATTTGTCCCATTGGCCAATTCTCAGAGCTTCTCGTTTCTGTCGACTCTTATATACAGGGAACCCCAATTGTTCTCCATGGGAAAGGAGCAAAAGAAAGAAAGATGGCCGTATTGTTCCAAGAACACACGCTCCTCCCCAATTAGCAGGGAGTTTAGCATATGCTCGGGTGCCACAAATCCAATATAGTCCAGGTGGAGCTTGCCAAGTGCTGTGTGTAGCCAGATCTGTCCATATCCTGGCCAAATAAGGAAAGATGATCAGAGGATTAGAAAGTTCTGGAGTATTGGCACCTGACCACCAAGAAGTCATTCCCGTAGTGGCATTATAATATTTCTGGTTCAGGCAGACCAATTGTCCTACCAATGCAGTCAATTGCGGTCCTGCTCGTACAAAACACAGTCTACCCACTATGGAGTGGGCTAGGACCCATTCATTGGTACTATTGTGCACATCAGTCTGGTTATATGGCACAGAATAGTTCAGTTCTTGTGCTTCCCAAGGCCACTGGTCTCCCATTTGAGTTCCTCCACAGAAGAGACAGTCCGAGACATGGAGGCTGGATGCCACAGCTCCAGCCAGTTCAATGAATAAATTCTGGGAAGTGTGGGGAACAACAAATTCTGCTTTCATGGCCTCATGGAAGGTATGATGTATGCGATATGGTGAGGAAACATGAGTCTTTACGTTCAGCTGGATGAATATGATGGTTCCAGGGTCAGCTCCACCTCCTGCTACGCGCAGGCCGAATCGAAATCCTTGCTTCCACTGGCTGGGATCGAAGATTTGAAGTTGTAGAGGATTGCAAGCACGTTTCTTGCACTGTTCAGGTTTCAGTAAAGGTAATCTTTCTAGCAGCGCTTTGCGATTGTCTCCAGTCTGTCCTGTAGGGTTACCAGACCAGGTAGCATAGTACACACAATCCCATTTCGGACAGAAGTAATCTGCTTCCGTTGATCTGCTGTAGGTTGTTGGGGAATGTATCCCAGTGCATACTCCCCAGTTGTACGCACCTTCAGGACACATATATTTCTCATCATAGTAGTAGGCTTGTTCCCATGATCCGCACCTGTAATAATTATTTCTGTTAATCAAGTCACAAGCATCAAAATACAGGTACGCAGGTTGATTGGGATCAGAAAGTTGACTGGTAGCGTTGATAAGGGTTCCATCTTCATCATTCCATCTCAATTCTAAGACGTAGTAAGATGGATTCTGTCGTGGTGTGAAACAAGTATGAGTCTTTCCCTTAGTGCAAACATTCAGTTCGGTACCATTATAAATACACCGGCTGACTATGCCAGTGCAAGTATAGTAAGAGTGGTAAAGTAGAGTCTGGGTGACTTGCATTCCAGTTCGGGTGGTGGTTATACAGGCTGCACAAGGGGGCAAGGCAAGAGTGGTTCTTAAAAGTCCTAGGGCTACCGCAAGAAGGAAATAGCAGCAATTGGTAATCATCATGATTATAGTCTCTGATGATTACTGAGGTAGATGATGGTTAGTTAATGCAGAACTGAAGAACGTCTCTGCGATGTTCAGAAACAAGTTGGCAACGTTCTCTACGATGATGGATCTCTTCTTCGTAGTGTGATGCGCAACGGTGATGCAGGATTAGCGATCGAAGTCCAGGGGCGACTCTCAGGAACTGTTGCTGGTTTCACTCGACTGTGGTGGATCCAGGAGTCGATCTCTGACACTTTCACTGCTGTTGGGGTTGATAGCAAAACGATATATGGGCCTTTCCAATGAGGTGCCAATGGTGTCTTCTTCCACTCTTTTACCCACACCGAGGCTCCAGGCTTGAAAGGGTGCAAGGGTTCGGTTAGATCGATAGGCAACTGGTCCTGCACCCAGGTATGAAGACCCTGCAAAACAGAACTTAAAGCCAACAATTCCTGCCTAGTAATTTGCGCTCCAATTTGATTCATATCTCCCCTTATCCCCTGAATTATAGGCGGATACAGGATCTCAAATGGGGACACCCCTAATGGCGTGATGGGTGCTGACCGTATTCGGAGAAGGGCAATGGGGAGAGCTTGGGGCCACTTCAGGTGGGCTTCCTGACAGAGTTTGGATATCTGTGACTTCAGGGTCCGGTTCATTCTCTCTACTTTCCCTGAACTCTGGGGCCTATATGCTGTGTGTAACTTCCATTGTATCTGTAGGGCATGGGCTAGCTGCTGGGTTACTTGTGACACAAAGGAGGGCCCATTGTCAGACCCCATGGTCAGTGGTATTCCAAATCTGGGGATGATCTCATGAAGCAAGGCCTTAGTGACTTCTCTGGCCTTCTCAGTTCTGGTGGGAAAAGCTTCCACCCATCTAGAAAAGGTACAAACTAGGACTAACAAGTAGCGATATCCATTTGCTCGTGGCATTTCTGCAAAGTCTATTTGGATATTTCCCATGGGGGTAACTCCCACTGACTGAATTCTTGGGGGTAGGACAGGACCTTGTCGGGCATTGTTTTTGGCACAGCGGGGCCTAATGCTTCAGGAATTACAGTCATACCAGGGGTTGAGCTCCCTTCAGGCGGTGGCAACACAATCCACCCAGTGTCTGATAATTTCCCCCCCTCCTTTTGACAGTAATGGTCCATCTCCACTTTGGTATATCTGGGGGTCCATGCACTAAGAGGTACTGGAAATATGACTGCTTGAATTGCGGCATTTGGGGTGGTAATTTGTCCTGCAATGGCTGTTTCTGGGGCAGAGGCATCAGCAAATCTGTTTCCTCGGGACACTTCTCCATCTCCAGTCTGATGGCCTCGGCAATGCATTACAGCAACGCGTTTAGGGGCCCAAACTGCTTCCAACAAAGTCAATATTTCTGGGCCATACTTGACAGACTTGCCTCCTGAGGTTATCAATCCACGTTCTTTATACAGGGCCCCATGGGCATGTAGTGTTGTAAAAGCATATTTAGAGTCTGTATACACATTCAGACTGATTCCGGCCCCGATTCTGAGTGCACGTGTAAGAGCTATCAATTCAGCCTTCTGCGCTGAGGTGCCTGGGGCTAGAGCTGACGATTAGTCCTCATGGGGTGACTGCTCCGCATCAGAGTACTGCTCAGGACTAGGGCTCCGACTTCTACGAGGAGGGATCTGCTCTTCAAGTTTTTTGAGGTGGATGCTCAGGGGGAGGCACTTCGGCTGGAGGCACGCTTGCTACCTCCAGCTCTACTTGGGATACTGGCGGGGGTACTCGGGGTGGAGCTAACGGGACTGGGGTATACAGAAAGGCAGGTGGATATCCCGGAACCTCTGGGGGCTCTGGCTCTGCATAAATCGGGAGCTTCTCTGTCTTAGCAGGGACTCTTGTGGTAGTGGCTAACATAATCCTTTTCTGTCCCTCACTGCAACTCCTCATCCAGGGGGACTGCTTCTCACATATGCCTAACCAGGAGTCTATATAGGAAAACTATTCAGGACTATAGCTGCGCACTATCTTGTGCACTCGGGACACAGTTTGGATATCAAAAGTACCTTCTGGTGGCCACCCGGCATCTAGCGCTGGCCATACTCTGCTACACAATATTTCTAAACAGGGCGCTGTCATTTTGATCCCATAATCACCACTAAAACCTTTCTTAAAATTTGTGATCATACAGTTTAACGGAGTTTGCACAGACTCTGCCCCTCCCATGATGACATACAACATATAGGACAGGAAACAGAAAGGGTAGGTAGAATGGCTACGGGTAAGGGGTCCGCGTAGCCCACAGAACAATAAGGGGGACAAACAACAGACGCTTCCTCCTGTTCGCGACTTGAATGCGGTCGCCCGGTCAAGAACTGCGCTACTGAGGAGTCCGCTCTCGCTTGGCCTGTGTTGCAAAGCCTCTCAAACACACTTGACACAACCAAACATGCTAGCATTTCCCAAATTCTAAAATTCCCGGGCTAACTGACTAAACCAGAATTACTGAAACCGAAAGGGCTGATGGGTTCGCCCTGCGCACTACTTGCAGGGGTACTAGGATCGCCCGTGGAAGTTGATCAGACTTCCCTTTACCTTACCAGATTTGTCTCGAGACTTTCCCAGAGCTATCTGACTAAAAACCAGAAAAATCAGTACTCACCGGATCCGGTAGCTAATGCGCTGCGCAGCCCGTTCCACCTGGGGTTGAATCCTGGACTCCCCTCAACCAGGGTTCGAGGTGTTGGCCAGCTGGACCCGGCAGGCCGCCGAGGCAGGGTGGAACCCTCCGATACAAGGGACCGGCGGCGCCTAGGATCCTCTCCGTTGTCGGTCGGCTGCGGTCCCAGCCGGACCAAACCTAGAGGCGGTAATACGCGGTATTATTCGCTTGCGTTCAATTCGTATTACGCTTCCCGGCCAATGCACCAAGAAACTGTAATAGCGAAGGGCCCGCAACCCCAATAATACCCGGAGTCAGTGGACGAGGATTCAACTCCCTTTTATTGTATATACAGTCTCAGCACTGGCATACAAAATGTCTGAGCCCAGAGCTCAGAAAAATAACAGTTTATATACCTTTCTTCTCCAGTCTCCTGTCCTGTTTTCCTGGAAAGAATCCTTGCTATATCCTTGAAAATTAGCTTTTCACGGTTTGTGTACTGGTTCTTCTTCCCGCCTCGAGCCAGTGCCGGACCCGGCACTGTTCTTGGCTTCTTTCCCCTTTTTTTGATCGAGGCTTGTCTCGACTGACGTTTGTGCCTTTTTTTGCCCGGGGGGGGAGGGTCGTTGACCCCAGCCAAGTGTCTTCCCCCATGTCTCCTGGTGGATTCAAAAAATGTGAGCATTGCAGTCAAACCATGTCAGTAACCAGCATCCATGACTGCTGCCTACACTGCCTGGGACCGGACTATGACAGCACCTCCAGTGTCCTGTGCCAGGCCATGACACCTAAGACCAATAAAAAGAGGTTGGTGTTGAAAGAGAAACTGTTCCCAAGGTCTGACTCGGCACCGGCTTCCTCAATGCCGAGCTTCAAGCCCAGCACTTCCCATGAGGCCTGAGTGTCCTTGGATTCCTGCAGCAGCTGCTCCTCCAAGAAGGCCTCTGACCCCGAGAGAAAGAAGAAAAACTCCTTGAAGTCCATCGAGGTTCCACCGGAGAAACCCAGTAAAACCCCGTGGAGGGACTTGGGCGGCTCTGAGAAGCGCCCTACAAAGGTCCTCAAAAAGGATTCCTTGGCTGGCAGAGACCGTGCGAGATTTCTCGAGACTGTAGTCCTCGTCGAGGACGCACTCGCGAGAGTGCCCGTGCCAGCGCCGGGCTCGAGCTCGAGATCCTCTGTTCGCGCACCAAAAGCTGTGGAGCCTTCTGGCTTGGAAACCAGAATGGCAGCCCTGGAGCAGAACATCACTGCTATCCTGGCCCTGCAGCAGGCAATGATGGCTGGTTTGTCTGCATCATCTGCCCCGATGACCGGTCCCCCGACTGCGGGGGTGTCCCTGGTCGTCGAACTGAGCTCCAAGCACCACAGGCCTTGGGTAAGCCCTCGGCGCCAGTTGAGGTCCCAGTCCCATTCCTCGGGAATCTGATCCTCCCCAGCCAGCTTCTGCAACTTGGATTCCAGGTTTTCCAGAGACCCCAGGCCCATCTGCACTGGCCTCGAGGCAAGGAGTCCCAGGGACTCCGAGTGGGAGACCGACGATGAGGCATCCCTGGAAACCAGATGCACCAAGACATCCTCTCTGACCCGTCTCCCCTGGTGCCATTCTCCTCTGGAGGACGTGGCCTTCCACAACTTTGTCAGGGATATGGTCAGAGCCCTCTCGGTGCAAACTGAGACAGAGGAGGACCCACGCACTGAAGAACTGGAGATTCTCCAGTACGAGTCTCCACCCAAGGAAACTCTCATGGTGCCGGTGCATCCGATCTTCGAGTGGCTCCTATTGAGAATGTGGGAGACCCCGGTGTCAGTATCGGTGGTCAGCCGGCACCTCAATGCCTTGTACTGCGTCAGGAAAGGGCCGGAGTTCCACAAACCCCAACTCCCACATAAATCCATGGTTGTCAACCATGCAAAAATTCAAGAGCCAGAATATCCATTCTTCTGTTCCCCCAGGAAGGGATGCTAGAGTCTTCAATGCCCTTGGGTGCAAGTGCTACCAGGGCTCGATACTGGAAATGGACTTATAAAATTAACGTTTTGTTACAATATTTTCATGAAAATCCTTTTTTGAACTGAAATGAGATCACCTACACACACTAAACTCGATTCTTCTTCCTTGTGAGGCTCCTCTTGGTGCCTTTACGCTTGTGAGTAGCATCTGGAATGTCTCTCTGAAGCATCCAACAGTAGTCTGCCATCATTGTAATGCTCCATTTTCCCTGGTATCTCCTTTCCATCTCTTTAATGTCTAGGTGGAATCGTTCACCTTGTTCCTCACTCACAGCTCCCAAATTTTCAGTAATCAAGGTGGGACTGGAGGAAATGCACTTTCAAACTCATCAGGCAACCTAAAGCTTGAAATGCTTTCAGCATTCGTCCAACGATCTTTTTGTAGTGAGGATCTTTGTTATTGCCTAAAAATTTCTGTACGACTTCTTTAAATGCAATCCACCCTTCTTTTTGAGGATCCGTCATGGTATTGACAAACTCTTGATCAACTATAAGCCTTCTAATGTCTGGTCCGACGAACACACCTTCCTTTAATTTTGCCTCCGACAGGCCTGGAAACTTGGTGACCAAGTATTTGAAGCATTCTCCATCTCTTGGAAGTGATTTTACGAATTGCTTCATCAATCACAATTTTATGTGGAGAGGTGGTAGAAGAACTTTATGGGAAGGTACCAGAGTTTCTCGGAGGACATTTTTTTCACCGACTGTTAGCACCCTCGGCTGCCAACTCTTCTTGGTCCAGTGATTTTGTCGGTCTCGACTGTCCCATAGACACAGAAAACAAGGATATTTGGTATACCCAGCTTGTTGCCCAAGCAGCATGCACAAGACCTTCAAGTCCCCACACACTTGCCAACCATAGTCTTCATATTTAAGTTTACGAAGAAGCAATTCCAAGTTCTTGTAGGTTTCCTTCAAGTGTACGGAATGACCTACAGGTATGGAAGCGTAAAAACCATTGAGGAGTAAAACTGCTTTGAGACTTCTTATTGAAGAATCTATAAAAAGACGCCATTGCTCTGAATCATATTGGATTTTAAATTGACCCATCAGACCTTCGACATCGATGCAATAAACCAACTTGTCTTCCTGGGCGAAGTAAGGAACGAACTCCTTATCTCCAGGAACAAGCAGGAATGAGTCTTCACATATGGGTATCGTTGGTACCGACGGAGCCTGCGCGGGAACGCTCCCCAGTGTCCAGTAAGAAAGCTTTTGGGAGCATCCCACAGCGCCTGCGCGCTGCCTTCCTGCCTTTCCCAACCGCCTCTCTCCAGTTCTTCTTTTCCGCGGAGCCAGCAGGTCGTGTTCCTGTCACCGCAGAAGAAGTAATTTATTTTTTTCTTTATTTTTCTGTGTCGCGTCTGCCTTCTTCGACGTCAGACCAGTACCGCCGGTCTTTTCTTTCTTTAAAAAAAAAACAAAAAACCCTTTTCTTTCTTTAACTGTGCATTTTCTGTTTGGGCCTTAGGCCTGAACATTTTTTCTCCTCATGGAGAAGCCCGCTTCTGGGTTCAAAAAGTGCACGAAATGTGGCGGTACTATTTCTGTCACTGACACCCATGATTGGTGTCTAAAATGTTTGGGTCCTGACCATTCCATCACGGATTGTGTCCTGTACCATGATGTCTAAAAGAGGTCGGCAGAACCGAGCAACCAAGCTCAGTACCCTGTTTCCCTCTGATGCAGCCTCGGTGGCATCGACGTCTTCCAGGGCTGCTTCTTCCTCCCATGGATCTCAGGTAACCAAACATAAATCTAGCCGGTCCTCGAAGGGCAAATCTCCCTCTAAGCATCGAGATGCCTCCGGGCTTGTCCTCGAGGATTCTGCACCGGCAAAATTACCCCGGCGGGAAGTTCCAGCTTCCAAAGCATTGTCTATGGGGTCACAGGTTGACATCGATGGCTCGGCCTCAACCGATCACCCGTTGCTGTGTTCTGGGGTACCGGTGGCCTCCACTGGTACCGACATCCAGACTCTGGTGGCGTCGATGGATCAGAAGATTCTGTCCATGCAACGCACCCTAACGGCGTTTATGCAGGCTTCGATGCCTCCGGTACCGCAACAATCTCCGTTGCCGGTACCGACTCCGGCACCGGCATCGTTCCCAGTGCCGGTACCGGTTGCATCGACATCGGCCTCGGTGTCGACTGCAACGGTATCCTGTCCTATGATGCCCATCGGTACTGAACCGGTACCGCTTACTCCCGATGTCGATCCCACTCGGTACGCGTATCGGGCTTTACAGGAGCATCCAGACAGGCGATACTTCGATTCCTCCGAAAACTCTGAGTCGGAGGCTTCTGTCGAGGCACCGGTACTTCTTCCTCAGGAGCATGTTTCTCCAAAACGAAGAATGTCTCCTCCAGAAGACTTGTCTTTTCAAAACTTCATTAGGGAAGTGGCTAGGGGCCTCTCCATTACAGTGGCCCTGAGTCAGAGCCTAGAGCCAAGCAATTAGATATTTTGCAATATCCTAAGGCTCCTAAAGAAGCAGCTACCTTACCTATTCATGAGATTCTTTATGATCTCATGTTGAGCATGTGGGAGACTCCTCTTACCACCTCTCCTCATTCTCGTAGGTTAGACATCATGTACCGTGTCCCTCCTTGTTCTGGCTTTCTTAAGTCTCAGCATCCTCACCACTCCATTGTGGTAGAGTCTGCCATGAGGAAAATAAAGAGTGCAAAGAGACACTCATCTAATCCTCCAGGACGTGAATGCAGAACCCTTGATGCTTTTGGCCGAAGGGTTTTCCAAGCTAATATGCTTGCTGCCAGAATCAACTCCTATAGTCTCTATATGGGAATGTTTCTAAAAGAAGTCACAGATCATCTGCAGACTTTAGCCTCTTTTATTTCAGAAGATAAAAGGCAGAAATTTCTCACTTGGCTTAAACATGCCCAAGATGTTTCCAAATTTTCCTACCGTGCAGCCTTTGACTCTTTTGAGTGTGTAAGCAGAGCCTCGGCTATTGCCATAGGTGCACGCAGAATTGCTTGGTTACAAGCCTCTGATTTGGAACTCTGGGTCCAAGATGAACTGGGAAATCTTCCTTGTTCAGGTGAAAACCTTTTTGGCAGAGATTGGCAAGCAAAGGCCACTCAAATGGATGCTGAGAGCTTTGCTTTGGATCGACTTTCAAAGTCTACCTCTGCTCCTGTTAAGAAAAGATTGTTGTAAAAGACACCTTTTTCTAAAAAGGGCAGATACTATCCTGCTTATGGTCAGCAGGCATCTTCTGCAGGTCGTTTTGCTGCAAAGCGTCAGCAACCACCTAAACAGGCCAAGTCAAAAGCTGCCAGGCCTCCCACGGCCCAGCAGCCTCAGCCTCCTCAGGGCCTTTGACTTGCAACTAGAGAACTTAGCCTTTCTGTCTCTGGAAGAACCAGAGCCCCTCACCATTCCAGGAAAGTTGGCTTACTTTGCTCCCAGATGGGAGAAAATCACAGCAGAGCAATGGACCCTCTCCATTATAAGGGAGGGGTACAAGCTTCATTTCTTAAACCTTCCTCCCCACACCATGGTGAAACAGTTCTATTCTCCAACATCTCTCCTCAACCTTCTGGGTCAGGAGATTGCTACCCTTCTTGCCCAAGGGGCAATAGAAGAAGTACCATTCTTCAACAGGGCTCAGGGTTCTACTCCCCTTATTTTCTTATTCCAAAGAAAACAGGGGGCTACAGACCCATATTAGATCTCAGAGAATTGAACAAGTTTCTATTCAAAGAGAAATTCAAGATGATTTCTTTCGGTACTCTGCTGCCATACCTTCAGAGTCAGGACTGGCTTTGTTCTCTAGATCTCAAGGATGTCCTCATCCATCCAACACACAGGAGGTTCCTTCGGTTCCTTTTTCAAGGAAAGCACTACCAATACAGGGTGCTTCCTTTCGGTCTGGCCTCTGCACCAAGGGTGTTCACAAAATGCATGGCAGTAGTAGCTGCATTTCTACGCACTCTAGGAATATTCGTTTTCCCATATCTGGACGACTGGCTCATTCGAGCTCCATCCCAGTCAGAGGCCCAGATTTGTCTAACTTGCACAATGCGTGTCCTTCAGTATTTGGGACTGGTAATAAATATCCCAAAATCCCATCTCACCCCTACTCACTCTGGAGTTTATAGGGGCCCTGCTGGATACCACAACTGCAAGGGCCTATCTCCCTCAGGCCCGTTGCCTACGCTTGGTGCAGTTAGCCTCCGAGATACAGTTAAAGTCCCATTTAACTGCTCGAGAAATGCTACAACTATTAGGCCACATGGCATCCACCGTGCATGTGGTTCCATATGCTCGCCTTCACATGAGGGCAGCTCAATGGACTTTGTCCACCCAATGGACTCAGGCATCAGGTTGCCTGTCAGACAAAATAGCAAACTCCAGTCGCCTATTTTGGTCTCTCCAGTGGTAGAAGTCCCCTCCAAATCTGTTGCTGGGGTCCCCTTTTTTTTATTATGGCAAGGCACAACACAGGAGTTACAAAGTTTCCATCAGTGGGTCAATTCATGCGATCCCTATATTCAGTTTACCTGTTCGAGTCATTCTAGTATGATTACCTATCTTGATATATTAATCACTAGAGGTTCTCACGCTTGGGAAACGTCAATCTATAAAAAGGAGACAGATCGGAACACATTCCTGCATTACAGCAGTGCACATCCGAGGAATCTGAAGGAAAGCTTGCCAATTTCACAATTTTTAAGATATCGAAGGAACTGCTCTAAGAAGGACGATTTCAAGATGAAGTCTCGACAATTGATGATGAATTTTGCAGAACGTGGTTATCCCTCTAAAGTAGTGAAGTCTGCATATAAGAGGGCTTTATACAATGATCGAAGCCAGCTTTTGATACCGCGCCAGGCGAGCGCTATCAAGAATGCAGATCGTGAGGAGACTCCGGTCAATTTTGTCACCAAGTTTTCGCCTTTTAGTAAGGACATTAGCAGAATCCTCAAACGACATAGTAATGTGCTGCAAGCAGTCCCGGGATTACAGCATTGCACGATACGTTGCGTCTGGCGAAGGAACAGCAATTTAAAAGAGCGATTATGTCCCTCTATTTTCCCTCTAGATGCTTCAAGTATGTCCACTATACCGATATCTTCTATGGGTCACCATAAATGCAATAATTGTACCATTTGTGACATCACAATGGAGCTTCAAGGATTCACTTATAAAGGAAAGACCTATAAATTTAGACACTACACCACATGCGAATCACTTAATGTAGTGTATTTTATTATGTGCCCGTATGGCCTACTCTATGTGGGCAAGACTATTAGATCTTTTAAGACGCGGATGAGAGAGCACCACAGTCGTCTGAAATGTAAGGTGCTAGAAGCACCCTTAGTACAACACTGTCTAACTTATCACATTTTTGAACAACTCCGTTGCTTCTGTATAGAGCAAGTACGTGCAGGTATGCGTGGTAGAACGATTGAGAACACCTTATTATGGAGGGAACAGAAGTGGATTTTTACCCTTAATACTGTACATCCGCAAGGACTGAATGTCAGCTTGAATTTGGCTCTTTGTCTTTGAGTTTGAAGTTTCTTTATTCATTCGTAATTTGCCCGTATTTCCTCCGAGATGTGCAGAGGAATTAGAGGCTTATTTTTGCCATAAATTAACAACTAGTAGTCGATAGTGAGAATGTTTTTTCATCTAGAATCGTTAGTTTCCCATAATTAGCTGGGTGAGCTACCCTTTAAATATGGCGCCTTGCTCTGGTCTCCGCATGCGTGGCGTTTTTGTGGAGATTGTCTGAAGCAACAGTAGTTGGAGACATACAAGCCAATGGAAACGTGGGCAGCATGATTTATTAAGGTAAAGTTTGTTAAAATAATGTTTTTGCAACATTCATTGCTGCAACATGGAACGTCGATTTAACATCATATTGTTTGTTCCGTCTAGCCAAAATGGACAATTCCCTGAAGAAACCTTTGGAGTGAAACGCTTGGGGTGCCTGATCGAAGGCGTTCGAATTGACCACATTTCATTTAATTTTTGGCTAACATTCTTCACAAGTTAAGTGCTTATTTCTTCAGCTTTTGGGAGATTTTCTTTAAACTACCGTATTTTTCGCACCATAAGACGCACCGGACCATAAGACGCACCTGGTTTTTAGAGGAGAAAAATAGGAAAAAAAATATTCTGAACCAAAATTCTTTCTACACTCAGTACCCAAACAGTTTCTTTTTAAAATTTGTTCCCATCTGGAACCACAGAAAAGGTAGTCACAGTCTACATCCTAAAACATGGACAAGCATTCTGATGACAATGGACTACGGTTCACAGAACGCATAGAAAAAAAATGGTAAAATGGACAAAATGAGATTCTACAAAACAAAACTGGATATGGTTGCATGTCTTGTGACTGCCAATGTCAAAAGGCTTGTAAACAGAAAGGTGCAATAAAGTAGCATGGCTCATTCACTGGAAACTGCATAAATACTGCAATATTGCTGTATGAGAAAAACATTGGCATCATAACCCTAAGAGAACTGTGAAGAATGAGGAAGTTGTGACCATCTGGGACATTCCCTTTCTCATCGATAAAAAACTTGATGCAAGAAAATTAGATAACATAGAAAAACACAAGAATAGCTTTGCTAGTAGAAATGCCAATGCCAAGCAACTATTCTGAACAATGTATTGAAAGAAAGAAGAAACTCAAGTATCAAGAAATGCCAAGAACAAGAAAAAATGTTAGAAAGATATAGAAATATTCCCAATTTTATTGAGCACCACTGGTCTGATTAAATAAATTATTTCTAGGGGCATGGTTTTGATATGGCTGCTTGAGGGTTATGCTCCATATCTCTGCCTTATGCCAAAAAGGAAAGGGGAGGCTAAGGCTTACCCCGCCAAGCTGCTGCCTTTGGTTACAGATCCGATGGACCGATTCATCGGCGTCACTGAATCTGCAACACAGGAAATTTGAGCAGGCTTTGTTGCAGTGGATATGGACAAATCTCTTCAGCCAGCCGAGTTGAATGTGACCTTCCCTCCCAAGGCATGGCTTCAGCCTCTACCCCGCGGCATTTCCACTCCCCGGTCCTCTGCCTGCAAGCTTGATTCATTCGAAGTTGGCGATTCAAGCAGCCTATAGTGGGCAGCCCCAGAAGGAAAGAGCACGCCGTACGGCACAGCGTGAGGGACAAACTTGCTCTTTAAAGCGAAAACTTCTTCTATTCGCACCATAAGACGCAGGCACTTTTCCTCCCACTTTTTGGGGAAGAAAAAGTGCGTCTTATGGTCCGAAAAATACGGTAGTTGATAATATAATGAGCTGAGGAAGGCTTTCACGTTATATGAGAGAGAAGATATTTTATAAAAGTATAAAAGTATTGAATCAGGTCGTTGATGTGAGGACTAGCACTGCTAACGGTTAACACCCTTGCTTTAGTGCTGTGAGTTTCTTCTGAGACCTGTATTCTTTACTATGATGTATAAGAATTGTTCCCAGTTGTTGAGTTTAGGATATTAAACAGATTTTTTGTTACAAACATTAACGGGGTCCCCTTTTCAGCAGTTGCTACCCCAAGCAACTCTAACAACAGATGCTTCTCCAATGGGTTGGGGAGCTCATCTGCAGGATCTCTCCACCCAGGGCATCTGGTCTCCACAGGAGACTTCTCTGCATATCAATCTCTTGGAACTCAGAGCAATATTCTTAGCTCTCAGAGTGTTCCATTCCCTGCTCAGCTACAGGACAGTCCTCATCCATACGGACAACCAAGTAGCCATGTTCTATGTAAACAAGCAGAGCGGGACTGGCTCTCTGTCACTTTGCAACGAAGCTTTGCGACTGTGGGCCTTCGCCAGAGAGCATCACATCCATCTTCTGGCAGTATATCTTCCAGGCGTTCAAAACTCTTGGGCGGACAGACTCAGTCGAGTTCTGCTTCCACATGAGTGGTCCCTCCACATGGACCAGGTAGCCAGGATTTTTCGAATTTGGGGAACCCCGGACATAGACCTCTTTGCAAGTCCGTGCAATGCCAAACTTCCCCGGTTCTGTTCCAGAATTCCGTGTCAGGGAGTTCAGGCCAAGGATGCCTTCCTCCTTCACTGGGGTCAAGACTTCCTTTATGCCTTTCCACCAATTCCCCTTATTCCCAAAACACTATTCAAGCTTCAGAGAGATCAAGGGACCATGATCCTCATAGCACCACATTGGCCATGCCAAGTGTGGTACCCTCTACTTCTGCATCTCTCTCAAGCTCCTTCCCTGGACTTGGGCTCTGCACCAGACCTTCTGTCCCAGGAAGAGGGAACATTGTGGCACCCAAACCCCCAGTCGCTCCATCTCAGGGCTTAGTTGCTGAGGGCCTAGACCTTCAAGATTTTCATCTCTCTCAGCAAGTCAGAGATGTTATTCATGCCTCTAGAAAGCCTTTTACTAGACGTTCCTAGGCTTTCAAATGGAAAAGACTTACCATTTGGTGTTCAGAGAAGGGTCTAAACCCTCTTGCAATACCTCTGAATTCTCTACTAGAGTATCTCCTGCATCTATCCCATGCAGGTCTGAAAACAAATTCAGTAAGAGTCCATTTGAGTGCTATTTCAGCGTCCCTCAAGCCTCTCAATGGACAACCTATTTCCTCTCATACTCTTATAGCAAGATTCATGAGAGGCCTTCTTTTAACTATACCTCCCATTAGACCACCTCCAGTGGCATGGGACTTAAACCTGGTTCTTGGCCAGCTTATGAAGCCACCCTTTGAACCTTTAGCCACCACGTCCTTGAAATTTCTTTCTTGGAAGGTTATTTTTCTCATTGCAGTCACCTCAGCACGCCACATCAGTGAGTTGCAAGCTTTGGTGGCTAATCCACCTTATATAAGGTTCCATCATGATAAGGTAGTCCTCAGGACCAATCCACACTTTATGCCTAAAGTGGTCTCGCCTTTTCATCTGAACCAAGAGGTATATTTACCTGTCTTTTTTCCAGGACCTCCTGCATCAAATGCAGAGAGGAATCTTCATACCTTGGATTGTAAGAGAGCTCTTGCTTTTTACTTACAAAGAACACAGCAACATAGAAAGTCTTCTCAACTCTTTGTTGCTTTTGATCCTTCTCATTTAGGACTTCCAGTCTCTAAGAGAACACTGTCCAACTGGATTGCTCAGTGTATTTCTTTCGCTTACCAGAGTAGAAACCTTTCTCTGGAGGGCCATGTCACAGCTCACAATGTGAGAGCCATGGCAGCCTCAATGGCTCATCTAAACTCTGTGTCCATCGACCAAATCTGTCGAGCGGCCACCTGGGCCTCGGTTCATACCTTCACAGCCCATTACTGCTTGGACAAGGACTCCCGCCGGGATGCCTTGTTTGGTCAGGCTGTTCTCAAACACCTGTTCCATTCCTAATCAACTCCTACCCACCTACCCTGGTTGGATGCCAGAGATCCATGGGGGGAGGTAGAGTCCTTTTCAAGGACACACAACCTGGGGTCTTCCCCTGGCATCTGCAGCTAGGGAGTCCCCGTATGTGAAGACTCATTCCTGCTTGTTCCTGGAGATAGCACAGTTACTTACCTGTAACAGGTGATCTCTGGGAACAGCAGGAATAAGTCTTCACAACCCACCCACCTCCCCTAGGAGTTGTATCTCTCTATCTATCTTTCCTTTCCTCTCTCTCTCTTTGTCTCAGCTTTAAAACTCGAACTGGAGAGAGGCGGTTGGGAAAGGCGGGAAGGCAGCGCGCAGGCGCTGTGGGATGCTCCCAAAAGCTTTCTTACTGGACGCTGGGGAACGTTCCCACGCAGGCTCCATCGGTACCGACGATACCCATATGTGAAGACTTATTCCTGCTGTTCCCAGAGATCACCTGTTACAGGTAAGTAACTGTGCTATCACGATGTCTGAACAATGAAGATGACACTCCTGGCAACAATAAATTCCTGCTTTTCAGCCTTGATCCGAGTAACTCAGCGGCATCTTTGGGAAGATTCAAGTCTCTTACCAAATCATTCATCTCCTCCTGAGAAAACAGTTTTGGTCTTGTATCAGCTTCAAAGTCAGAACTTGATTTGTCATCTGGTTCAGGTATGACTTCACCTTCATCGGAGCTAGGTATCTCTTCCAAGGTAGCAGGGGGCTTGGGTACTGGTATATCTGTGCCATGGGGGTTGGGACGAATTGCCGAGTGAAGATTGGGGTATGAAATGGAATGCTTCCATTTGGAATTAAACCCTTTCACATCACATGAACAAAAGTAACAGTTGTCACTATGGTTCTTTTCCTCTCGCCATACCATAGGAATCCCATAACGGAAAGATTTTTTTCTTACCCTTGAACCAGTTTCGGAGGACCTCAACACACCGTTTGCAGTCTTTGAGGCGCCCAGACTTTATCTTGATCTCCAATTTTTGGTCCAAAGTATGCAAAGTATACTTTTTTCACAAAGTCTGTAATATTCTGCTGCTGCTTCAACACTGTATATTCACCACAGATGATACAGAAACTGTCTGGCGACTTAATACACTTTCACGGAGCCATAGCATAACGGTTGAAGAATGATGAGCTCACACGAATTGCGATGAAAAAGTGTGAACAGCCTAGAACCAAGAACCTGATGATGATTCGTGCACAAGTGTGGCATGCAGGAGAGAGCAGCTCTGTGTCTGTACACGAGACGTCACAGTGCTGGCCACTCCCTCCTGCACTGACCGGAGCTGCTGCTATCTGCCCTGTGTCTCCCTCCCACTGGATTCTTTAGGAAAGATTAACCCCTTCTACCATTAGAAGCACGAACTTAAAACTTGCTTAGCTTATGTATATATTGCTGACCATCAGATTTACAGTGCTATATTTTTTTTTACATAACTCGGACAACCCCTTTAAGGGTTTTTTTGGGATTTTATATCTTAAATGCACTTATGTGAATTAATTAATAGTAATTTGAATTAATTAATAGTAATTTGAAAAAATTTGATAAATTTGAAGACAATTTTGCATGTTGTGGCAAATCATGACATCTAGGAGTTTTTTCAATATTTTATTTGTTTTCAGTACACCAAAATACATGGAAATTAGATGAAAGTAATCAAACAGCTTTTTAGTCGCAGACCTGTGTTATATATAGGCATGTACCCCAAGGCCCCAACCCAAAATTTGTCCGGGTTTTCAGCGGGGCTTACCAGGGAACTTCTCCAGCTGTTCAAATCCCTGATCTCTGGCACCAAAGGATGCTCCAAGTTCCTTTCCCGAGCAGCCTACGATGGCTTTGAGTCAGCGGCTTGGGTAGCAGCGGCCGATATTGACACCCAATGCCAAGCCTGTCTGCAGTCTTTGGACCTCGAGCAGTGGGTCCCAAGACAAGCTGTTTGACGTCCCCTGTAACGGGGAGAACCTGTTCAGCAAGCCTATGGCCGACAAGGTGGCCAAGATAGAGGCCGACGTGGTGACTTTGCAGAGGTTCTCCAAGAAGACCTCATCCTTCCCCTGGAAGAAACCATTGGGGAAAAGACCCCTGTTCCTGAGGAAAAAGGGGCACTTTCATCAGAGTCACCACTACCAGCCCTTCTTGGGCCAGCAGCCGGGTTCTCACCCTAAAAGACAAAACCATGGGGCCAGAAGCCAAAGGCACAGAAGCCCCAGGTCTGAGCTCCCACCCAACCCGGAGGGAGCTTTTGACTCCCAGGACAGGGCCTCCCCTCCCCCGGAAGACTTTCACTGGTCCATATGGGGCCACTTGGAGCTCTTTGCCCACAGTTGGGCCATTGTCACCTCGGACCAGTGGGTACTGCAGGTGCTAAGGGAGGGATACCTCCTCCACTTACTGCAGGTACTATTCGGGTACTCTCCAGGACAACTGGTGCGACCTCTCCTTCACCAGACCCTTCTGCTCTCAGCTCACAGGTCTGCTCAGGGACAATGCAGTAGAGCCTGTACCCCAACATCTGTGGGGAAAAAGCTTTTACTCTAGATACTTCCTTGTCCTATAAAGAACTGGCGGTCTCGGGCCCATATTAGACCTGAGAAACTTAAACAAGTTTCTGGTGAGGGAGAAGTTCAAGATGCTCTCCCTTGGAACACTGCTGTCTTACTTCCACCAGGGAGATTGGCTGTGCTCATTGGACCTAAAAGATGCATACACACACATCCTGATCCGTCTCTCCCACAGGCAGTACCTACAGTTCGTGGTAGGAGGAGGGCACTACCAGTGCAAAAGTGCTACCCTTCAGCCTGGCCTCCTCGCAAAAGTTCTTTACCAAATGCCTGGTGGTGGTGGCCGCCTGCCTGCGCCTACAAGGGGCTTTCGTCTTCTCCTACTTGGACGACTGGCTCATCAGGGGCGGTATGGCCTCAGAGGTCAGTTTGACTGCAGAATGTGCAACCCTTCTGTTGCAGCACCTGGGGTTTGTCATAAACTACCCCAAATCCCATCCAGCCCAAAGTCTGGAGTTAATAGGTGGCCAGTTGGACATGTTACTGATCAAGACCGCCCTCCCAAGAGACAGGGCAGAACGCCTCAGGCAATTGGCAGGAGAGGTACAACACCACCGGTCAGTGCCGGCTCATCTCTTTCTCCGCCTACTGGGCCATATGGCCTTGACTACCCATGTCATGCCTTCAGCCCACCTACACATGCGGACAGACCAGTGGTGCCTCCGCTCACAGTGAACTCTGGCCACGGGCAGGCTATGGGACTGGGTCAGAGTTACCCGCCAACTGGTGGAGTCCCTCACCTGGTGGCAAAACCTGCGCCACCTCCAGACAGGAATGCGCTTCCAGGCACCCACGCCACAGAGGACCCTGACCACAGATGCCTTCCTCCCAGATTGGGGGGCACATTGTGGAGACTGCTATACACAGGGCAGCTGGTCTCAAGAGGAGTCGCTCCTACAAATCAATTTTTTGTAAATAGTTATTTCTAGTTATCCAAGTTGGCTTTCCTGTTATTTGTAAACTCAGACTTATGTACCCGTCTGATTGTTTTGTTCCATGTAAGTAAAGTCATTTTTATTAGTTTCACAAAAGCTTACAGTTAGCATACAGTCAGTCGGGCCAGCAAATGCCCAGTAATAACAACAGTCAGAAGTAAAATTCTAAGATCAGCAGCGGCATATGAGTACAGACAACAGACAATCAAGAACGAAGGAAGTAACAAAATGATCAACCAAATAACCCGGGGTCCTAATTACCAGAGCAAAATGCAGCCATACCCAAGGTCCCACAGATTATAACCTTAAGACAGTTGAGTAACTTCCTTCGTGCCCAACCTAAACAGGGACAAGGACAATAGCAGACCTGAACCCCTCCCCCCCTTCCCCCCTTCCCCTTCCCCTTCCCCTAAACTACCCACCCCCGTCTCATCTCATCTAAAAGAGACCATCGATACCTCCCAACGATCTCTCAATGTTCAACCGCCCGGCATCCCCCCTCTCATAGTAGAGTCCTCCTCCAGGGACAGTCCCCGCTACTCAAGCCCACTATTTGAATCTATATTCGGGATTTGCAACAGGGGTGCCCAGATGCTTTGAAAGCGGGCCCACGCTTTACTCCCAAGAAGTCGGGCCGTTCTGCCCTCCATAAGACGGAGGTCACCCATCAGTCGTTCCCACTCCATTATCCCCGGGCCCCCCTCCGATAGCCAGTGGTGCAAAATACAGTGTTTAGCAACTGAAAAGCTCTTCTCACACAACCTTCTCTGGGCGTCTGTTCCCTGAAACCCCACACCACCCAGATGAAATAAACACCACAGTGGGTGCCAGCCGACCTCCCCTCCCACCCAGAGTGACAATTTGGTCCGCACCGCTCCCCAAAAGAGTTGAATTAAAGGGCAAGACCAAAAGCGATGAGACAGGGTACCCACATTCCTCTTACAGAGACCACACACATCTGACGCCAGAAGTCCCATCTTCCGCGCTCCAGTCTCCGAGACGTACGCTCGCCACAGCAGTTTAAATTGCAGCTTGCGGTAGCGGACAGCCTCTGAGAGCTCTCTAATTCTATGAAAGGCTATCTCCGCCAACTCTACTGTAAGATCCACCATACCATCCCTGTTCCATCTCTCTACCAGCGGAATTAGTCTCCCCAAACGTCCGGGGGGAATCAAGAGTTCTCTCAACTGCCGAGCCGTAAGATGCTCTTGGCATTGCTCCAGTAAAAGCCAAAGGCTATGTTGATGTGAAAACAGTTCAACTCCCCCCGAAACACTGCCCACATAGTGCCGTACCTGTAAGTAATAAGAAAAAGTCTCCTTCTGCAAGCGGTACTTCCTCGACAAAACCTGGAAAGAATCCAGCTGGTCCATATTCTCCATTCGCAGTTGCCCAAGGTATTCAATACCAGCTCGTAACCAAAGTTGGCTTACCCCACCGGCACTCCCCGGCGTAAAATTCCCGTTGCCTTTCAGAGGCAGGCAGTCCGTGGCTCTCCAAGGTCTGCCTCTAGACCGACATTGGTATTTCCAGACAACTCGTAGCGTGCACAGATAGGGGGACACTCGCCATGCCAGGGGAAGCGCCACATCTCCACAGTGAAACAGATAGGCCCTATGCCACTTCTCGGAGAATTGATCGATCAGGGCGAGCGGTATCCTCTCGACATTCCCCACCACTACATCACGCAAGCGCCGCGTTACATAGCAAAGATTGTAGGACCGTAAGGGAGTCAGACCTAGGCCCCCCGCCGCATGAGCGTCTCTAGCGCTATACGTGCTCTCCGTGATCTCCACAGAAAACGGCCAAGGTGTCCATGGAGCTCCCGCAGGTCCCGCCTGGTTAACCAAAGGGGAAGGTTCTGCAACAAATACAACCAACGCGGCCACTCTATCATCCGTACTAGTGCAACCCGCCCCATCAGAGATAGGGGTAGATCCCTCCACCTCTGCAGCTTTGCTATGGTAGACTTGAGAAGCGGTCGAACATTAACCGCATAGAGGGATTGCAAACGGGCTGGAATTTGGACGCCCAAATAACGTATGTGCTCCTTCGCCCAACTAAGCGGAAATGCGCCCTGCCAATTACCTCGCGACTGATTATCTACATCGAGCACCATCGACTTTGTTCGGTTGATACGGAGCCCTGAAAACCCGCCAAAATGTTCAATCAGATTAAGAGCCTCTGGTAGGGACGCCAGCGGCTGCGTCAGACACAACAGGAGGTCGTCCGCAAACGCGCTGACCTTGATGCTCCCTCCCCGCCACTCTATACCCACTATCTGCGTGGACGCTATTAAAGAAAGCAAAAGAGGTTCCAATTGTAACACATAGAGTAGAGGGGAGAGCAGACAACCCTGACGCGTGCCACGATGTAAGAGAAAAGGTTGGGAGCACACCCCCCCCCAACGTCCACCACTGCTCGGGGAGCGGTATACAACGCTTGTAGCCCCTGCAATAACTTCCCCTGAAAGCCAAACCTCCGGAGAGCTGCAAACATATAGCACCACGACACCCTATCAAAGGCCTTCTCGGAGTCTAGGCTGACAAGGAGCAACGGGTCCTGGGCAAGTAACGTCTGCTCCATACCCAGCAACACCTTGCTGATATTGACCGAGGCTTCCCTACCTCTAACAAAGCCAGCTTGGTGGGGACCCACTAACTCAGGCAGGAACAACTGAAGGCGCGCAGCTAACACCGACGCAAAGAGCTTTTGGTCGACGTTGATCAGCGAGATAGGTCGATAAGAGGCGGGATCCTCAAGATCCTTGCCCTGTTTCGGAATCAATGTAATTCGAGCTGTTCTCATATCTCTTGGAAAAGTACCGGACTCCGCTACCTCAGCATATAATGCCACCAGCGTAGGGACTACCGACCGTTCTAACATTTTGTACGCCTCATAGGTGAATCCGTCGGGACCGGGAGCTTTGTGCGCTTACCCGGCTCGGATCGCCTTCTGGAGTTCCTCTCCCTGGATCTCCTGATTTAACACTGCAATTTGCTCCGCCCCGAGCCTTGGGAGCAATACATGCTCCAAAAAGGCATCCATGAGGGCCTTATCCCCTTCCTCTGAGGCATATAGTTTCTCATAAAAGGAGCGAAACACCCGTGCTACCTCCTCAGCCCTAGTATATCGCCCACCCTCTTCATCGCGAATCACCATCACCCCGCGGGGTCCACCCTGATCTCTCACCAACCGAGCCAACAGCTTCCCCGATCTGTCGCCATAGCGAAAGAACTGATGACGATAGTACTGTTGGGATTGGATGGCTCTCTCCTGCAGCAAGTCATTCAGCTGCTTCTGGAGTTCAAGATAACCCGCCACACCACTTGGTTGCCTGAGTGCCACAAACTTGGCTGTCCGAAGCTCCCCGGTTAATCGGAGCACCTCCGCGTTAACTCTTTTCCGCTCGGCCCCCACATATGCAATAATATGCCCACGGAGGACGGCTTTACCCGCCTCCCAAAAGGTAGCCATCGAATCGATCGTTCCCTCATTAAACTTGACATATTCATCCCAGTGCTTAGCCACAAAATCACGGAAGTCCGGCCTATTTGCAAGTTGGCTAGGAAAAGACCATTTGGTAGCTCCCGCCCGCTCACAGCACTACTTCATGCTGACCATGGCATGATCAGACACAAGAATTGACCCTATCTCCGCTCGTATCACTTTCCCGAACCAATGCTGCGATACCAAGATATAGTCAATTCTTGACCACGTTTGGTGGGCACGCGACAGATGTGTGTATAGTCTCTGCTCTTTTGATGTAGTACTCTCCAGGCATCTACCAGGTCTCCGAACTCGCAAAGATAGCTAACTCCCTTTTTACTCCAGCCGCCCCCCGTGTAGGGGTGAGAGCGGTCCAGAAGGGGATCATGAGGGCAATTATAATCCCCTGCTAATACTACTGGGATCTTTGGGGCATCCAAAACTCTATGTAAAATAGATTTTAAAAAAACATGGTCGTAATTATTGGGAGCGTACACATTCCCAAGGAACAACTCTTCTCCCTGAAGCTTAACATGGGCGAACAGAAATCTGCCTTTGGGGTCCACATCAACCTTTAAGATCTCACAGGTTAGATTCTTGTGGATCAAGATTGCAACGCCTTTTTTGCGGGTGTCTGAGGGGGCGGACAGAACCGTTCCCACCCAGTCTCGTTGTAGCTTGGAATGTTCTTTGGCTGTCAGGTGTGTCTCTTGCAACAGAGCCACCTGGGCCTTTTGTCTTTTAAGAGCTTGTATAATTTTAGTGCGTTTCACAGGGGTAGTAATCCCACCAACATTCCAGGAGGGAGGCGTGGTCTAGTGGTTAGGACAAGGTACTTCAGGCCGGAGGGTCAGGGGTTCAAGTCCCACCTGGGGACAGCAATCTCAGGCCGGAGGGATTGGGATTTCTAGTCCTATAGGCACTCCTTGTGGTCTTGGGCAAGCCACTTAACCCTCCAATGCCCATGTTCCCTGTATGTATTAGTGTGTGTGTCTCATATTCCCTCATGTTAAATGTATCCCCCAATTGACCGCTTTGACCCGGTGAAAAGCGGGATATAAATACAGCTAAATAAAATAAATAAAGGTTACAATATGTAAATCAGGGTGGGTAATGTACTCTTTCAACACAAATAATCTTAAGATGAAACAGCTGGAGTTGAGCGTGGGGCAGCCCAGCCTCCACCCCACCCCTTCTCAACGAAACTCTAGAATGGGGGATGTCCCAGACATGGAGAGACCATAACCCGCCCAGGGGTACGTGCCTCTGCAAAAACAAACCTCCCATAACTTCCCTTTCCCCTACTACCCTCCCCACTCCCCCCTACCCCTCCTATACCCCCCGGCCCTCTGTCCCCTTCCCCTTCCCCGTCCCCTCCCCAATCCCCCTTAAAACCATCACCAGCCATTATCCTCAGTATCCTCGACTGAGGCCTCGGTCATAGCAATGCCACAGGGCAGCCCTTGTAGTCCTCCCCGCTTCCCCCTCCCCCCAGGCCAACCTAAGCCAACCAACACAAGATCCTACAGCTTATCCTGGTGTAGCATTATAAAACAAAGAAAGAAGAAAGTGACAAAAGATATTCAATAACAGTGCAATTAGAAACAAACTGCATGTCCAGAGACCCACTCAATCCCTTCACCCCGAGACCCCGAAGCAAGGTCCGCCATCTCTGTGACGCTCCAAGTACTATCAGTCAGTCCTCACCAACATGATGAGTATGCCCTGTCTGGGCCCTCCACAATATCACCGACAGCAGGGGTTGTTGGCCCATCGATCAGCTTTCCACCTGCTCTGCTGGTAATGTCGCCAGAAATTGCTTCGCCTTCCCGGCTTGTTCGAAAGTATGTGCCTTCCCTTGTAGGGTGACCCGCAGCGTGGCTGGAAAGGCCAAGGTGAAGCGTGCCTTCCGACGGAATAGCTCGGCACAGACTGGGGCAAACTCCCTCCGCTTTGCTGCTACCGTCGCAGAGTAATCTTGGAACATCAGAATTTTGCGGTTATTCAACAACAGCTCAGGAAGCTTCCTGTACGCCCGCAGAATTATTTATTTATTTATTTATTTATGCTTTTCTTCTATACCGCTTTTTCCCAAGATCAAAGGCGGTTTACAATTAACATAATGAACGGTTTACAATTAACATAATGAACATGGTTTTACATGGAACATCGTATTTTTTTCAAACTATGTACAATTAACTTTTCATGAACAATAACATGGAACATGTAATTATACAACTGCTTTAACTATTTACATCAGTCAAATATTTACATTAGTCAATTATTAATTGTGGTTTTAAGGGTTGTTTTTTTCTAAGTGTGTTGAGGTTTGAGGCTTTTTTGATCTGTGGTTAGGGAGGATTTTTATGGAGGTGTGGTGATGGGGATGAGGGGGGTTCATTAGGATTTATAAAGTGTTCTTTAAACAGATATGTTTTTAGTTCTTTCCGGAATGTCTTGAGATCCTTTATTTTGCGGAGGCTTAGTGGGAGTTTATTCCATAGGGTGGGGGCTGCATATGAGAATGCTCTTGAGCTTGTGGTTTTTTTTGTTTTTCGAATTGATTTTTTTATGTCTAGTGAGTGGGTTGCGTTTTGTCTGCGGGTTCTATGTTCTTTTGAAGCATGTAGTAGAGTGGTTAGATGTGAGGGTGATATGCCGTTGATAAGTTTAAATGTGGTTAAGAGTATTTTGTATGATATTCTACTATAGCCTTATGTTGAAAGTTGAGAACTCTCATAATGACCACACGTGGTCGATCGCCATCCTCCTTGCGGGCTCCCAGCCGGTGTGCACGCTCAATTTTAAAACAGCCTCGTAGGTCTTCTAGGCCCAATGCCTCCGGAAGCCAAGTTTCCAAAAAGGGGAGCAGTTCTCTCTCGGCCTTCTCCTCTCCTATCCCCAGTATTCGGAGGTTATTTCGCCTCGAGCGATTTTCGAGGTCATCCAGCTTCTGTTGTATCTCCTGC
The DNA here is from genome assembly GCA_033557465.1 of Ichthyophis bannanicus. NCBI lineage: Eukaryota > Metazoa > Chordata > Amphibia > Gymnophiona > Ichthyophiidae > Ichthyophis > Ichthyophis bannanicus. The sequence continues at coordinate 750,776,614 of CM066032.1, forward strand.
AAGAGTTGCGCGTGCTTGGTCACTTCCCTCTCGCGGCACCCCTCTTCGCTCTTAAGACTGGCGACCCGATGTTCCAGTTCGTCAACTCGCTTCCCAAAGTCTGCCAACGAGTCCTCCATGCTATCAAGCTTTTTCATGAGCATGTCAAACTTCGGGTCCAGGAGCTTAACTACTTCCTTAGCGAGCTCCGCAGGGGCCGAATCTATACTCTCACCAACCTGGAGAGGCCGGCTGTGTCGGCACCGACGTGGAAGGCCCAGCTTTGGGGAGCTTTTCGCGCTCTCGTTTCGGCGCCAGCGGCATGGCAGGGGATCACAGATTCCAACCACGAATAGCGGGCAGCTTCAGAAACCCTCCCGGAGAGAAGGGGAGTATTGGGGAGGCAATTCGCAGAGTTTAAAGCAGAATTATTGATGTGGCTGCCCCGGAGCGAGCGGAAAGCGTCCGCGCTCACTCACGCATCACGTGACCACCTGTTTTGTTCCATGTAAACCGCGCTGATAACGAATAGTGCGGTATAGAAGAAATAGTAAATAAATAAATAAATAATCTCCTGGCGTTCAGGGCAATCTTCTTGGCCCTACGAGCATTCCGCCACCGCCTGTATTGATCTAGTCGGACAACCAGTGCCATGTTTTATATCAACAGGCAGGGGGGCATGGGTTTCTACTCCCTCTGCCAGGAGGCGGTGGCCCTCCTCTCCTTCGCAGCCTGTAACAACATGCTTCTGTGAGCAGTGTACCTCCCAGGTCAGGACAACTGCCTAGCAGACAGGCTGAGCAGAGTCCTTCGCCCACATGAGTGGCACTTGAACCTTAGAGTAATGAAGCAACTCTTCTGCCTCTGGGGCAAGCCCTTGATGGATCTATTCGCCTCTCTGAACAACACACAGCTTACCCCACTTCTGCTCCTGCCAGCCGCACCCGGAAAGAGTTGAGGCAGATGCCTTCCTGATCTTGTGGTCCAAGGGCCTACTCTATGCACTCCCACAGATCCCACCCCCACCCCTCCCTGGTCGCCAGGACCCTCTTCAAGGTTCAGAGCGAAAGGGCATCAGTTATACTGATTGCCCCCAGGTGGTCCAGGCATCCTTGGTTCCCTCTGCTGCTTTCCATGTCGGTGGCACTCCCAGTCCCTCTGGGCCGAGTTCTGGACCTCCTTTCTCAGTAGGAGGGCTCTCTCCACCCCAATTTGGGGTCACTAACGCTCAGTGTGACTGCTGAAAGGGTAGCATTGGCCCCTTTCAATCTTCCAAGAAAAGTCGAGGAGATCCACCAGATGGGCTTATGCCTTTAAGTGGAGAAGGTTCACCACCTGATGTGCGGAAAAGGAGGAGAATCTCTACTGCACTCGTCACCCAGCGGCTGAAATCTAACTCTGTGAGGGTACATCTGAGCGCTATAGCCACTCACCACCACCCTGTTGAGGGTAAACCCCTTTCGAGCCCACCCCTGGTCTCCAGGTTCCTCCAGGACCTCCCATTATCCAAGCTTCGCCCTCCAGCAGCAGACTGGGTCCTCAATGGGGCTCTCTCAGCTCACTAAGCCACCGTTAGAGCCCCTGGCCACTTGCCATCTGTGGTACCTGTCTTGGAAAGTATCTTTTCTGGTGACCCTCACATCTGCTTGAAGGGTGAGCGAACTCCAGGCCCTGGTGGCAGATCCACCATATACAAGGTTCTACAAGAACATAGTAGTGCTCCGCACACACCCCAAATTCCTCCCCACCTTCTTCCCACAGTCTCATGCTGGAAGGAGAAACTAATTCTTCATACACTAGATTGCAAACGGGCCCTGTCCTTCTACTTAAAGCAAACTCAAGCCTATCGAAAAGCTCCTCGACTTTTCATGTCTTATGACCCCAGCAGACTGGGGCTCCCCGTGACTAAGCAAACTCTGTCCACTTGTGTGGCGGACTGTATTGCCCTTGCCTATGAGTGAGCTGGCCTCTCCCTCGAGCACTGGATCACTGCGCATCGTGTGAGGGCGATGGCCACGCCGGTAGCCAACCTCCGCTTAGTGCCAGTGACGGAAATCTGCAAGGCTGCCACATGGTCCTCAATTCATATGTTCATAGTTCACTGCCTGGAGAACGAGTCCCGCAGGGACAGTGCCTTTGGCCAGGCAGTACTCCGTAATATTCTTGGGGTGTAGGCAACTCCTGTCCTCCAACCCTTCTGTGTTCAGGCTATGGGAGTGATAGTGTCGCTGGACACTAGGTTCTTGCAGAGTCTCTCAGTGGGGACTCATCTTCTGCAACTCACAGTTACCTGACTTGGCCGCCGTTGGTGCTGTCGTGATTCGTTTCTCGGTAGCCTGAAGCTAGAAAGTCCCATATGTGAGGACTGACTTCCTGCTTGTTCCTGGAGAAAGTGTAGTTACTCACCTTAACAGGTGTTCTCAAGGGACAGCAGGAATCAGTCCTCACAACCCTTCCTTCTCTCCTGGGAGTTGCCTCCCTACCTTGTGTTATTTTTTACTACCGTCCTAGCTATGTCATCTGACTGAGCAAGATGGCACCCTTGATGACCTCACTTCAACACCAAAGCAAGTAGATTCTTTAGTCACTGCAAAGAGGCGGGCATAGACATCCTAGCTCAGTCCTGGGCAAAGCACTGCCTCTTGTATGTGTGTTCTCCGTGGCTGCTCATAGTACTTGTGCTTTAATGTATAGAGCGGTTGTCCTGGTGGTGCCATGGTTTGGGGACCTGATGCAGCTCTTGCAGGAACCTCCTCTACGACTGCTCACAGCCAGGGAGCTGTTACATCAGGGGCCAGTTTTTTGGCTCCCTTTTTGCTTACGGCTTGCCTCTTGAGAGGTGTCGCGTAACACATAAGGGCTGTTCTCTTGCTGTGGTTGCCATGCTTCTCAAGGTGAGAAGAGGATCTATCAGTCTGGCCTACATGTGTGTCTGGTGTCTTTTTGAGCATTGGTACTGTGAGCATCAGGCTAAACCTGATACCTCAGACATGCTATCCTTGCTTGCCTTTCTTCAGAATGGCGTGGACAAAGATCTTTCCCTTAGTTCCCTGAAGGTTCAGGTGGCGACCTTATCCTGCTTCAGGGTGGGACAGGTTGTGGGGTGGTTCATTGCCTTGCACCCAGACATTTCCCTTTTCTTTCAAGTGGTATGACAACCTCTGCGTTCAGTTGTTCCCACATAGTATCTCTGCCTGTTGTTCTGGGCATTGATGTCTGAGCCATTTGAGTTTTTGAAGAGGGCTGCACTTAAAGATCTGACCCTTAAGACTGTTGTCTTGGTCATCATCTGTTTAGCGAGACATATCTCCGAGCTGCAAGCCTTATTATGCAGGGATCCTTACTTTTCCTTCTCGGAGGAGGCTGTGTGCATTTAGTCTGTTCCTTGCTTCTTACCCAAGGTGGTGTCTGCCTTCCTTTTCTAAGGAGCAGTGCTAAGGGAATGACAAGGACTGACTGGTGGATAACTGGAGAGTGCTTCTCCAGTACTTGAAGGTTACTAATTCCTTCCACAAGTCAGACCATTTGTGCTATTTGCAGGGCCACGTAACAGTGAGGTGGTGGCTAAGTTTACTTTGGGATGCTGGATCAAGGAGGTCATTGCCTCAGTGTATCTGTTGCGGAACTGGCTGGTTCCAGAGGGACTGCATGTGCATTCCACTCGGGCTCAAGTGTCCTCATGGCTCCCTGAGGGGGGCATAGCTCGGTCACCCTCCTCAGACATTTCTTGGGTGGCAACATGGGCATCGCTTTCTACTTTTGTCAAGCACTACCTCATGGATGTCCACACTCTGACGGACACGGCCTTTAGCACAGAGTCTTAATAACTGCTGTATCTTCTTCCCACACAGTGAAGTTGTAGCTTTGGTACATCACATTTATCTGGACTGGTCTAGCAGGACGATATGGAAGGTGACATTTACTTACCAGATAATGTCTTTTCCTTGAGCCCTACTAGAGAACTCCAAGACCTGCCCCTGGAACCTGTTCTGGTCTGCTGTACTCTTTGTGGATGGCTCTGTGAGCTCATAACTTTCTGACAAGCCTTCTGTTGAAACATAGAAACATGATGCCAGATAAAGACCATACAGCATATTCAGTCTGCCCTTCCATACCAATTACTAAGCTCTACAGTCTCTTTTTTACCTCTACAGATCTTCTATGTTTGTCCCATGCTTTCTTGAATTCAGATAGTCCTTGTCTCTGCTACTTCCACTGGGAAAACTATTCCATGCATCTACCACTATATTTCTGCAAATTACTCCTGAGTTTATCTCCTTTCACCTTCATCCTATGCCTCCTCATTGCAGAGCTTTCTTTCAATTGAAAGAGGCTCTCCTTGTGTGTTTTAGCAGTGTTTCCATTAGTTTGCTCACTACAGAGGTCTGACTAACCAGCCTTTAGTTTCTAACCTCATCCTTACTTCCACTTTTGTGTAGAGGGGCCACATGCGCCCTTCTCCAGTCCTCTGAGACCACACCAGACTCTAAAGAAGCACTAAAAAGGTCAGACAGTGGAGCTGCTAGAACTTCCTTAAGTTTCTTCAATACGTTTTGGTGTATCCCATTTGGTCTTATCACTCTTTCTACTTTTAGTTTAGCTGGGGGTCTTCTGAAGATCATTCAAGTTTCTCCTCACTTCTGTTCCTATTTCTCTGTGTTTTCTGAGGTCCTGTTCTTGGCCTCTTCATCTGTGAACACAGTTGAAATATTTAAGCAATTCTGCTTTATCTTCATCAGCTACTACATATTTCTCTCCTTCACCTTCAGTCTGATTATGCCACTTTTGCACTTCTTCCTCTCTCTAACATATTCCCCCCCCCCTTTTTTTTTTTACTGTGTTGGCTATTTTTTCTTCCATTTGTATCTTTGCTTTGAGGCTGGTTCTGTACATAGTTATGCTTCCTGTCCTTTTGAACCTTGTTATCTTTACTGAGGTTGTGTGAAGTCAGAGATTTCCTGACCACATGCTTGGGTACGGATACTGGTTGTTTATGGCCTTCGTAATGGCATAGTGATGTCATAAGAAGCCTCTGGAAGCTTTTTCTGTCTCCACATCTGCTGGTAGGGGAACACTTGTCTGGACTATTTTAGCAGGACTCAAGGAAATGACAATATGGTAAGTAAAATATCACCTTACTAACTCAACTGTTGAACTCAGACTTTAGAGGAGTTCAGCTTGTTTATTCCCTAACATTCACTGAGCTATTGTTCTTTAAATAAAATACATGTTTACTTAGGCAGGTGGTTAACAGGGACTACATTTTGTGGAAGGGTCCAAAATTGCATCTTTTTAAAATACAAATCATTTTTTTTAAATTAGATCTTGTGTATTGTTATTTATAGAAGCAACCAGCAGAGGGCACACTGTGTTTGGGAATTAGTTCAGTGCCTACCCCCCCCCCCGCCCCCTCACACTGTAGGTTGTGCAGCTGCAGCACTATTTTTCCCTTTCTTACAGGGACTGGAAAGAGATTAAAATGTATTTTGCTCTGCATTTTCTACTTTTCTGTTTTCTTATTTGAACAGTTGAGGTGCTTTGTAGCAGCAAATGAAACCGGGTGCACAATAGTAGGCACAAGTTACACATAAGCCAGCATCCCTTTTATTTTTCCAGTATTGAGGCCCCACCTGATTCTCTCTTGCTTCTTTTATTGCCAGGCTGCTACTCAGCAGAGGAATAATCTAGTTAGTAGTTAAAGCAGCAGGCAAGGAAACGGGTTCAAATCTTGTTTGACATTAACGCTCCTTGTGACCTTGGGCACGTCGCTTCATCCTTCATTGCCTTAGGTATAGAATTGCAATCTAAACCCTTTGGGTCAAAGAGATACTGACTATATCTGAATGTAACTCACTTCAAGCTCAGGTTTTGAAATACAAGCAATTAAATCTAAATCCAGTGCACTAATATAAGTGACAGTCACCAGCTGGGGTGAGCCCGAGGCACCACAGCTTTCAAGATTTTATTTTTTATCAACTTTGTTGAACACAAGAGATATAAGATGACAAAAGCTCCCACATCTAGGGAGAGAATGACACACTCAAGAAATACAGTGTCCATGTTCCAGTACACTAGAATATTCTCTCATATCCCCCACCCTACTTAAAAGTAACATTCATTTCCCCTTGCGACAGAAAGATAGCACCCCCACATCTATTAATCCTCCAAAGAAGGTTCTCCTGCGTCAACAAAATATATACAGGCACTTCAACACATTGTTCAGAGAAAAGAAACCCTGCATCCAGAAAACATATATAAGACACCTAGGAGAAAGCATCCCTATATATAACAGTCTGCTCTAAAACTAAACAAATTCAACAATTTTGATGTTGATTTATCTGTTAACATAATGGCAAAAGGGAGACCATACTGCCAGTAAGCTCCATTTACCCTTTCTCCAGAGCAGACAACTTATCAAAATACATTCTCATCCACCTGCAGAAACCACGTGATCACCTACAGATCCCTTTCATGTTTCCGTTTATATACAACTGCCATCAGAGCAGCCGACAACAACAGTTCAATCCACTTTTTGGATTCTACCATCATCTGCCCACTTTGCACCAAAAGCTCCAGCAAACAGACTAATGGGTTTAACGCCTAACTACTCCCTTTCAAAAATCCTGTATTCTCAAGCATTCCCACCACCCACTCATGATAACATTTCCCTCTACCCCCACAGTCTCTCCATTACCCCCTTCCCACTTCCTCCCTCCCCCGACAGTCTATGCTTTTATACTGCTTTTCACCGGGTCAAAGCGGTGTACGTAGAACAGATTTATTTTTTATTTTATATTTATGAAATTTTACAAATATGAAAAACACATTTAGAAAAAAATATTACAATTCTCCATAAACAATAGAAACGCTTTAATCAAATACAACCCACAAAATAAGGTATATGGAAACCCAAGTTAGGAGAAAATTTTAACATTCAGGACCCCCTCCCCCCCAAAGGGCACATTCTCTGGGAACAAGCAGGAAGTCAGTCCTCACATATGGGTGACGTCGGCACCAACGGAGCCCTCTTGGAAGCATCTCTCCAGCTTTCAAAGAAAGCCTTTGGGAGATGCCACCATGCATGCGTGGTCCCCTTCCCGCCCAGAGTGCCATCTTACTCAGTCTCCTTTTTTTTCGTGGAGCCCTTCAGATGTCTGTCTGCTTTTTTTTGCCTGAGTTTTATACTCTAATCCAGTTGTGCACCAGTACTCTTCCCACCACCTGAGCCTGCTGCTCTGCCATCGATTCTTGGGTCCGAGTGGCTGGACATCCAGTAGAGAATAAGCCTCCTTGCCAATCAAGGATCTTTGTCTTCTTTACGTTAAGATGCAAGCCCATTTTAAGAATATGTTCCTTGATTGTGAGAAGCAAATGTTTCAGATCATCTTCACTTTCAGCCAGTAATGTGGTCTCATCAGCATAGTGAAGGTTGTTGATGAGTCTTTCACCAGTCTTCACACCTCGGTTGTCTTCATACAGTCCCACTTCTCTGATGATTTGCTCTGCATATAAATTAAACAGGTAGGGGGAAAGGGGCCAATTTTCCCAATGGAAAAAGGTGAATAGTGGAGTACCCCAGGGATCTGTACTGGGTCTGCTGCTTTTTGACATATTCATAAATGACCTGGAAAAGGGAATAACTAGTGAGGCTATCAAATTTTCAGATGACACAAAACTATTTAAAGTTGTTAAATCCAAGGGGATTGCGGAAAACTGCAGGAGGATCTGGATAAATTGCAAGACTGGGCATCCAAAATTTAATGTGGACAAGTGCAAAGTTATGCACCTAGGAAAGAACAACCCACACTATGGTTACATGATGCAAGGTTTCACATTGGGAACCACCACCCAGGAAAAAGATTTGGGTGTCATCGTGGATAACATGTTGGGACCCTCCGCCCAGTGTGCAACGGTGGCCAAGAAGGCAAATAAAATGCTAGGTATCATAAGGAAAGGAATGGAAAATAAAACAAAGGATATTATAATGCCTCTGTATCGTTCCATGGTACGACTGCACCTTGAATATTGTGTGCAATTCTGGTCACTGTATTGGGGTTATCTTATTGGGGACTAAGTGTATAATATGGGACTTGTTTTGTTTCGTGGTTGATTTTTATTTTATGTGGTTTATTCTATATGTCCCTGTTATGTATTTACTTCTTGTATACTTTGTAAATTGCATAAAAATTAAATTAAAAAAAAAAAAAGGATATAGCGTTATTAGAAAAGGTACAGAGAAGAGCCACCAAAATGGTAAAGGGGATGGAAGGCTACTCCTATGAAGAGAGGCTACAAAGGTTAGGGCTCTTCAACCTGGAAAAGAGACGGCTGAGGGGAGATATGATAGAGGTCTATAAATTAATGAATGGAGTGGAACAGGTAATCATAGATCAATTGTTTACACTATCAGAATATAGAAAGACTAGGGGACATGTAATGAAGATACAGGGTAAACTATTTAAGACAAATAAGAGAAAATATTTTTTCGCTCAACATGTAATCAAATTCTGGAATTTGTTACCGGAGGATGTAGTAAAGGCTGTTAGTGTAGCTGGGTTTAAAAAAGGTTTGGACAAGTTCCTGGAGAAAAGGTCCATAAACCATTATTAAAAAGAGACCCATGATATCAATGCTTGAACCAGTACAAGCATTGTGAAACCTGTGTCTCTTGGGGATACTGCTAGGTACATATGACCTAGATTGGCCACTGTTGGAAACAGGATACTGGGCTTGATGGACCTTGGTCTGACCCAGTATGGCATATGTTATGTTCTTATGTTCCCCTTTTTTTTTCCTTTTGGCGCCTTCGCGCCCTTTTTCCAACTGGCGGCACCGTGGATCTTCGACCTCGCCAGGGTACTTTTTTCCCCCATGGCTACCAGTGGCTTCAAGAAATGTGATCGGTGTACAAAAATTATGTCCCTTACCGATACACACGAGTGCTGCTTGCGTTGCCTAGGACCAGACCATGATCCCATGGCCTGTGGTCTTTCTAAAAAGATGTCGACCAAGGTCCTTAAGAGCAGTCAGCAGCAACACGATAAGCTTTTCCCAGAGTCCCTGGCGCTTCCTAAGGCCAAGACCCCATCTGAAACCTCGGACTCCCGTGGTGCCCACGTGGACCTTCAGAAAGGGGGTCTCTCTCAAGAGAATACAAGAAGAAGAAGAAACCCTCAAAGGCAGTGTCCCTGGACAGTTCCGGCAGGCTGGGTAAGCCCCGAGCCAGGTCACGCAGTCTACACCACTCTTCCGAGGGCTCGGAGCAGGAGCCGCCCACAAAGGTCGCCTGGAGGGAATCGTCTGAAGATCGGCCCCGGGCACCTGAGGCCATCCTTGCTGAGGAATGTCTTTCGAAGGAACTGGTGCAGGGCCTGAGTTCCTTGGTGTCCGCGCCGAGGGTTGTGGGAGCCTTCTGGGCTGGAGACCAGAATGGCGGCCCTGCAGCGTAGCTTGTCTGCCTTCATGGATCAGCAGCGGATGTTGATGTCTGGCATGGCCGACTCCTCCACCCAGACCACTGGGCCCTCAACATTGAGGATGTCCCTGGAGGCCGAGCCGATCCTTGAGACCATACGGCCCAAGTCTGATCTCAATCTTGGTCCTATTCTAGGGGGACCGAGGTCTTCCCCAGCTAGCGTGCATGACACCAGCCGCGGGTCCTCTGAGGGGTTTGTCCAGAGCCTTTGGGCTGCCCTCTTCTTGAGCCTTCCACTGACTACTCGGAATGGGAGATTGAGGACGAGGAGACTCCCGACACCTGTCGCCACCGTGACATCCCCTCAGACCCCTGTCACCCCTGAGTCTCGACATTGGTCCTTGCTTAAGGACATGGCGTTCCTTGACTTTGTGCGGATGTGTACATACATTCTAATCCACCCCTCCCACGGGCAGTACCTAAGGTTCGTGGTAGGAGGAGGGCACTACTATTACAGGGTACTACCCTTCGGCCTGGCCTCCTCACCGAGGGTCTTTACCAAATGCCTGGCTGTGGTGGCACCCACCTGCATCTGCAAGGGGCCTTCGTCTTCCCTTTCCTATATGACTAGCTAATTAGTGGTGGCACAGCCTCAGAGGCCAGTCAGGCGGCAGAGTGTGCATCCCTCCTTCTGCAGCACTTGGAGTTTGTCTTCAACTACCCCAAATCCCATCCCTCTGCAGCCCAAAATCTGGAGTTCATAGGTGCTCAACTTGACACGCAGCAAGTCAAGGTGGTCCGCCTCAGACAACTGGCAGGAGAGGTACAACGTCAACGGTCAGTGCCAGCTCATCTCCTCCTCTGCCTACTGGGCCATATGGCCTCTACGGTCCACGTAACGCCCTCAGCCTGCTTGCATATGCAGACAGCCCAGTGGTGCCTCCACTCACAGAGGACTCAAGCCACAGGCAGGCTACGGTACAGGGTAAGGGTTACCCACCAATTGGTGAAATCCCTCAACTAGTGGCAAAATTTCTGCCACCTCTGGGTGGGAATGCCCTTCCAAGAAGCCACACCTCAGAGAACCCTGATCACGGACTCCTCACTCCTAGATTGGGGGGGGGAGGCGCATTGTGGGGACCTCCACATTCAGGGCAGTTGGTCCCAGGAGGAGTTGCTCCTACAGATCAACCTCCTGGAACTCAGGGCAATCTTCCTAGCACTATGGGCATTCTGCCACCACCTGTGACACCGGTCCATACTGATCCAGCCAGACAATCAAGTCACCATGTTCTATATCGACAAGTGGGGGGCATGGGTTTGTACTCCTCTGCCAAGAGGCGGTGGCCCTCCTCTCCTTTACAGCTTCCAACAACATGATCTTGCAAGCAGTTTACCCCCTGGGCTAGGACAACTGCCTAGCGGACAGGCTGAGCAGAGTCCTTAGGCCACACGAGTGGTGCTTGAACCCCAGGGTGGCCAAGAGGTTCTTCCACCTCTGGGGCAGACCCATGATGGATCTATTTGCCTCTCCAGACAACACACAGCTGTCTCGCTTCTGCTCACGCCAACTGCACCTGGAGAGAGTGACGGCAGATGCCTTCCTGATCTTGTAGTCCGAAGGCCTACTCTGTGCGTTCCCATCGACCCCATCCTCCTTCCCCCAGTTTGCCAGGAAACCTCTTCAAGGTCCAGATTGAGAGGGTGTCAGTTATACTAATTGCCCCCAGGTAGCCCTGGTTTCCACTGCTGCTCTCCCCGTTGGTGGCATTCCCAGTCTCGCTTGGCCAAGTCCTGGCCCTGCACCCCATTCTGGGGTCCCTAACACTAACAGCGTGGATGCTGAAAGGGTAGCATTGGCCCCTTTCAATCTTCTGAGAGAAGTTAAGAAGATCCTACTGCCTTCCTGAAAGCCCTCCACCAGACGGGCTTATGCCTTCAAGTGAAGCAGGTTGTCCGCCTGGTATGCGGAAAGAAGGGAGAACCCTTTCTCCTGCCATGTACAATTAGTACTCTAGTACCTTCTGCACATATCACACACCGGGCTGAAGTCTAACTCAGTGAAGGTGCATCTGAGCGTGATAACCACTCACCAATACCCGGCCGAGGGAAAACCCTTCTCAGGCCAACCTCTGGTCTCCAGGTTCCTCTGGGGCCCCCTGTTATCCAAGTCCCTCTCTGTCCTCTGGCAGCGGAGTGGGACCTCAACATGGTGCTCTCACAGCTCACTAGACTGCCATTCGAGTCTCTAGCCACTTGCCATCTGTGGTACCTTTCTTGGAAAGTGGCCTTTCTGGTGGCCCTCATGTCCGCTTGAACTGGTGGCGGATCCACCATATGCAAGGTTTTACAAGAACAGGGTACTGCTCCGCACACACCCCAAATTCCTCCCGAAGGTGGTATCTCCTTTCCTCCTCAACCAAGATGTGGTCCTCCCCACCTTCTTCCCGCAGCCTCACACCGGCAGGGAGGAACTAGTTCTTCATACACTGGATTGCAAATGGGCCCTGCCCTTCTTCTTACAGCAGACTCAGGCCCATCGCAAAGCTTCTCAGCTTTTCGTGTCTTATGACCTCAGCAGACTGGGGCTCCCTGCGACTCAGTGAACTCTGTTGAGTGGCAGACTGTATTGCCCTCACTTATGAGCAAACTGGCCTTTCCCTTGAGCATCGGATCACAGCACATCACGTGGTGGCCAATCTGCACTCAGTGCCGGTGATGGAGATATGCAAGGCTGCCACATGATCTTCGATTCACATTTTCACAGCTCACTACTGCCTGGAGAGCGAGTCCCAGAAGGACAATGTGTTTGGTCAGGCAGTACTCCATAATATTCTTGGGGTGTAGGCATCTCCTGCCCTCCGAACCTTCTGTGTTCAGGCTACTGGAGATTCATCTTCTGCAACTCACAGCTACTCGACTTGGTCGCCGTTAGTGCTGTCATGGTTCGGTCCTCGGCAGCCTGGAGTTAGGGAGTCCCATATCTGAGGACTGACTTCCTGTTTGTTCCTGGAGAAAGTGTAGTTACTCACCTGTAACAGGTGTTCTCCAGGAACAGCAGGAATCAGTCTTCACAACCCTCCCTCCTCTCCTGAGAGTTGCCTCCCTTCCTTATTTTATTTCACTACTGTCCTAGATAAATCATCTGATTGAGCAAGATGGCACCCTTGGATGGGAAGGGCACCATGCATGCATGGTAGCATGTCCCAAAGGCTTTCTTTGAAAGCTGGGGAAGTGCTCCGCACGAGCTCCATTGGTGCCGACGTCGCCCATATGAGAGTTCTGATTCGAGCTGTCCCTGGAGAATACCTGTTACAGGTGAGTAACTTCGCTTACCATGGGTTCCATTTGTGGTTTGTAGTATGTGAGTGGGTTGAGGTTGAAGCTGCTTCCAAGATGATTTGTTTTCAAGCAGACATGGTTGATTCCAGGTCAAATGGTTCAACGTTGATAAGTGGGGAGATTTGGGTGAGGAAGGATTCTTTGTCAAATTATTTGTAACGTTGTATGTGATGGTGGAGGGGAGACGGCTTTGTTGGTTTGCTGAGAGGTAGATTGAAGCTTATTAGGTGGTGGTCAGTGCAGGGTACCAGGAGGATCTGTATTAGGAGGGAGGGGTCGATATGGATCAGAATTTTGCTCACAAAGGTGAGGTCTGTCGAAGGTGATGCCTTTATTGTGAGTTGGTGTTTTTATGGTTTGTATGAAGTCCATCACATCCATGGCTTCCATGAAGGTTGTTGCTTGTTTTGCTGAGGCGGATTGGAGGTTGAGGTCTCCCAGCAGGATGAGGTCCTTGTTCTTGTTTTCTAGGGTGAGTTGAAGTATGTTGGAGAGGTCATTGATTGCGGAGGTAATATATAATTGTTATAAAATCTTGTGCTGGATTTGCCTACAGCCTGTGACAAGTGAACAATGGTATCCTCTTCGATGAATGATTTTCCATTTCCTCATATCTAGCTTCTTCCCCAGCCAGACATGCTAACTCTGTCTGTACTCCAGGGAAGTAAGGAGATGCATAACCTAAAGTTCTCTGTATAGTCTAGATAGAACCCCCATTGAGACAGAGCCCCCTTCAACTGCTCCCCCTCATAAAGAACTCTCTCCAACTCATGAACCTCCTGCCTTAAACAAGCCCAATTTTGTTCTTTCTATAGCAAGAAACTGAGTTGGAAGTATTGAAAGAAGGGGATTTCATCTCAGAATCCCTCTCCAGTTGAGCCATGGATACCACCCCTTTCTCTTTGACAAAGTTCCAGAATAACTTGATATCATTGGCCTGTCAACCATGCCTAAGTTCCTGAAAAGACACCACCCCCCACAAAAGGTGAAAAATCTTCAATTTTAGCTACAGGGAATAGTATAGTAGCTATGCCACTTCTTTTCTTTATGTATGCCTGTATCCTGAACAAGACCCTAATGACATATTTTCCCCCCACCCCAGTCCCATATATACCATCTTCCCCATCCCTCCTTACTGCCTCAAAGATGGACTTAGGAGCACACCATGCACACTCCATTTCTACCTAGTTAACACCTGTGGGCTTAACATGATGATATTGTATAGTCCTAAGCACCACAGCTTTATAACGTAACGTTAACTTAGAACAAGCTAAACCACCCTCTTCCAATGGCAAAGCCAGCCTGACTCATTTAACTAATACCTGCTCCCCCCACCCCATTTTTACTTACCTTCTGTTCTACAGTAACTTCTTAATGAATCCCAAAGGGACCAAAATTTGCAGCTGAGTGAACCGAGATGTGAGCCTGGGAACTATTGTCATTTTTACCACAGGAATTCTACTCAGTCAGCTCATAGTAACATCCCTCCAACCCTGCAACTCTCCCTCAATTTCTAACCTTAAGGCACGTAGTTAAGACCAAAAAGGCCTACCAGATTCGCCGAGATTCAAACTCCCAGAAACTTGATGCTTCCTGCCACCAACTGAAAGGCATTGCTCCCAGATGGCATTGTAATTTATGGTCTTCATTCTTCAGTATTCACTACTTACTCATTTATTTAGGATACAGACTTTCTTCCAAGGGGTATCAGGCTAAATTTCAATAAACTTTTTAATCAAAAAACAAAGGGAGAAAAAGACCTCAGTTGTAATGGATATCTTCTATACGGCAGGTCACTGCCAAGGGGAGTTGCCTTCCACCCTCATCACAGGTCATAAAAAACTCCTTTGATTTTCATGCTTTTTTTATCGTTTTTAATATTAGAAAGAATTCCCAATTAAAATCCCATTTTAATTTAACTTTAATTCAATTATAGCTCAAATATACAGAGCGGACGGTGCTGCCCACAATATAACGCAGCTTAAAACGACAACAATTTTTAATGCAGATTCGATTGCAGCAATATCTTGCAGACTCCCGTCCCTAGAATAAAATAGAGTAGAAATTTACTGGAGAACAGACATCACCATTTTACTTTACTGAAAATTTATTTACTTAGCTTTATATAACGTAACTAGCATCCCTTGAAGGAAAACTCTTTGCTCTATAAAGATCTTCTTTTTGCCAAAAGCTTCGCCAGGGGAGTAATCTTATTCTTTCTATAAATTACAAAGTATCCATATGAGAAATGGGTATCTGCTATTTTTTTGTAAAGTAAAATGGTGATGTTAGTATATTTGAATAATTGAATTAAAGTTAAGTTAAAATGGTATTTTAATTGGGAATAGCTCTGCCTGAACCCACTTCCCTCTGTTTTATTTTATAGTAAACCACCCTGCTGTATTGCGAAGTATATCAAGCTCAATAAACATAGTATTAAAAATGATAAAAAAGCATGAAAATCGAAGGAATTTTTTATGACCTGTGATGCGGGGTGGAAGGCAACTCCCTTTTGGCAGTGACCTGCCATATAGAGTGATATTGGTTACAACTGAGTCTTTTTCTTGTTTCCTGATGCACCTTTTCATTTCCAGTTTGCTTATGCTTTAATTGCAAGGCGCTTAACTGATCTCACAATGCTTGCAGCTCCATATATCTCTGCTTTTTCCATTGCAAAGACAATTAGCTCTCATAAAGGCCTTACCTGCATCCCATAATGCTGCTACAGGAGTGTCCTTCACATCATTGTGTAGCAGATATTCTTTCCATCACTCCACCATAGTCTTCTGTACCCCCTTCTCCTTCAACAGCTTTACATTAGCTCTCCATCTCCTGGGTCTTTGACCAGCTGGACCACTCAAAAGGTTGCACCACATTGTTACCAGCGCATGATCACTAACCTCATAGGAGCAATCTCAGTTTTACTAACCCTCTGGATATCCTGTCTTAACCAAAAGCAGATCCAGCCTTGAATATGTTCACATCTTCGCAGAGCAATGCATATAATCCCTCATTCCAGGATGCAACTTTAGCCAAACATCCTTCCATCCAATTTCTATCATATATCTGCAAGGTGTTCTACCTTTGGGAAGTTCCCTGTTCCCACTACCTACTGACCAGTCTTCTACCTTCAACACGCAGTTCATATCTCCCACAAACACAATTCAGCCTTTTGCCCTAGCTTCAAACTAACAAAAAAACTTGCTCTTGGGCTCATTAGGACAGGCCTTGGCCTAAAAATCTAGGAGGCGGCCACAAATCTAGGCCACAGTGCATACCCTCGCTGCCCAAAAAGGTGTATCGCAGTAACTTTTATAGGTTTTAGGACCTGATTTACTAAGACTGTTTGTTTCTATGGGAAAAAAACTAATAAATAAGGCTCTTTATGGGCCAATGCACAATGCCAACAAAAGGCAGTGGCTTCACTTCTCCATCTCCCACCACCTCCACTTTCTAAGCTACACCTGCGCGTGTGTGTGTGTGGGGAGGGGGGTGTTGGATACCTGCATGTATATGTGTGTGTGTGGTGCAGAGGTGGGGTGCCTGCCTCTGTGTGTGTTTGTGTTTCATAGATGTAGTTGGATGGCTTCATTTCGGGGGTGGGGGGGGGGGGGTGGCAGTGGATGGAGTGACGTATTTGCATGTGTATTTGCATATTCATTATGATTATTTAAAAAAATACTAGATTGATAAGAAGCTAGTCGATACTCGGAGAGAGCAGAGGCTCTCATTCAGTGTCTGACCAAAAAAAAGGGGAAAGCAACAAATTCCAAGACTATATAATTAAAATGCAGCACAAATTATAGTTGTTTAGTTATTTAGCCTTGCACTCTAAGACCTAAAAACTACTGACACCTGTAAATAAATACATAATCCAATAATGATCTTGCTTAAAGTTAAAAAAAAAAAAAAAAACCAACACAATTATACAATCATGGAACTTCCAGATGAAATTTAATGTGGACAGGTGCAAAGTTATGCCCTTAGAAATGAAAACCCAAACTATGGTTACACGATGCAAGGTTCCACATTAGGAACCACCACCCAGGAAAAGGATTTAGGCATTGTCATGGAAAATATGTTGAAACCCTCCGCCCAGTGTGCAGTGGTGGCCAAGAAAGCAAGTAGAATGCCAGAAATCATAAGGAAAGAATAGAGAACAAAACCAAGGATATTATAATGCCTCTGTATCGTTCCATGGTGCGACCACACCTTGAATATTGTGTGCAGCTCAGGTCACCATATCTTAAGGATACAGCAGAATTAGAAAAGGTACAGAGAAAGTCACCAAAATGGTAAAGGTGGTGGAAGGATACCCCTATGAGGAGAAGCTTAAAAGGTTAGGGCTCTTCAACTTGGAAAAGAGACGGCTGAGATGAAATATGATAGAGGTCTATAAATTAATGAATGTGGTGGAATGGTAAACGTAGATCAGTTGTTTACTCCTGCAAAAAATTTAAAGTCTAGGGGACATTCAATGAAACTACAATGTAGCCCATTTAGGACTAATAAGAGAAAATATATTTTCACTCAACGAGTAATCAAACTCCGGAATTCGTTACCAAAGGATGTAATAAAAGCTGTTAGTGTAGCTGGGTTTAAAAAAGGTTTGGTCAAGTTCCTGGAGGAAAAGTCCATAAACTATTATTAAAGAGGGCCAGGGAAATCCACTGCTTACCTCAGGATAAACATTAATCTCCAGGAACAAGCAGGAATGTAGTCATCACATATGGGTATCGTCGGTACCGACGGAGCCTGCGCGGGAACGCTCCCCAGCGTCCAATTAGAACGCCTTTGGGAGCATCCCACAGCGCCTGCATGCTGCCTTCCTGCCTTTCCCAACTGCCTCTCTCCAGTTCTTTTTCCGCGGAGCCAGCAGGTTGTGTTCCTGTCACCGCAGAAGAATTTCTTTATTTTCTTATTTCTTTTTTGTGGTCGCATCTGCCTTCTTCGACGCTCTACCGGTACCGCTGGTCTTTCTTTTCTTATTTCTAAAAAAAAAAAAAAAATATATATATATATATATATATTTCTTTTCTATTTTCTTCAGGTGCACCCACCTTTTTGGGCCTTAGGCCCAAAAACTTCCTTAACATGGAAAAACCTGCCTCAGGTTTTAAAAAGTGCACCAAGTGTGGCGGTACCATTTCCGTCACCGACACCCATGAATGGTGTTTAAAATGTTTAGGTCCTGACCACTCCATCACGGATTGTGTGTCCTGTGCCATGATGTCTAAAAGAGGTCGGCAGAACCGAGCTGCCAAGCTCAGTACCCTGTTTCCCTCTGAGGCAGCTTCGGTAGCATCGACGTCTTCCAGGGCTGCTTCTTCCTCCCGTGGTTCTCAGGTAACTAAACATAAATCCAGCCGGTCCTCGAAGGGTAGATCTCCTTCTAAGCATCGAGATGCCTCTGGCGTTGCCCTCGAGGATTCTGCACCGGCAAAATTACCCCAGCGGGAGGCTTCGGCTTCCAAAGCATTATCGGGGTTCCAGGATGTTCTAGCTGGCTCGGCCTCAACAGATCTCCTGGTGTCATGCTCTGGGGTACCGGTGGCTTCCACCGGTACCGATTTCCAGGCATTGGCGGTGTCCATGGACCAGAGAATTCTGAGCATGGAACGCAGTCTGGCGGCTTTCCTTGCGGCATCGACGCCCTTGGTACCACGACAGAGAACTCCACCGGTACTGGCACTAGCACCGGTATCGGCATTGGCACCAGTACTGATAGCATTGACATCGGCATCGGTGTCTGCCATGCCGGTACTCTGTCCTACGATGCCCTCCGGTACCGATTCCCCGGTACTGGGTATTCCCGGTACCGACCTTGGTCGGTACGGGTATCTGGCTCTGCAGGAGCATCCGGACAGGCGATACTTCGAGTCCTCAGAAGAATCTGAGGATTCTGAAAGTTCTGTCGATACAGAGATACTTCTTCCACAGGAGTCCACCTCCCCTAAACGCAGGATGTCTCCTCCAGAGGACATGTCTTTCCAAGACTTTATCAGAGAGGTGGCTCGGGGCCTGTCCATCACTGTGGCCCCTGAAACAGAGCCAAGGGCCAAGGAGTTGGAAATTTTACAATATCCCAAAACTCCTAAGGAGGCAGCTACCTTACCCATTCGTGAGATTCTATATGATCTCATGTTGAGGATGTGGGAAACACCTCTTACCACCTCTCCTCATTCTCGTAGGTTAGACACTATGTATCGTGTCCCTCCTTGTCCTGGTTTCCATAAGACTCAGCTTCCTCACCACTCTATTGTGGTTGAGTCAGCTATGAGAAGGATTAGAAGTGCAAAAAGACATGCCTCTAATCCTCCAGGACGTGAATGCATAACCCTGGATGCTTTTATTTATTTTATTTATTTATTTATTTTATTTATTTATTACAGTTTCTTATATACCGCGCTATTTAGTATCAGCGCGGTTTACATCATAACACAACGACCATAACAACAAGCTGTCAGGTTTTACATCGAACAGGAGTACAAACTTGGATAACGGGGTTAACTATATACATAAGCTATTTACACTGGAAGGATAGTTGAAAATCAGATAATGCATGTAAGGGCCATTCTAGATTGGGTCATTTCCTGAGAGGGATATCTTCCAGGCTTCCATGGCTTCCATGCTTGCTGCAAGAATCAGTTCCTATAGTCTCTACATGGGAATGTTCCTAAAGGAGGTCAGAGATAATTTACAGACTTTAAGTCCTTTCATTTCTGAAGATAAAAAACAGGACTTTCTCACTTGGGTCAAACAGGCCCAAGATGTCTCTAAATTCTCTAACCGTGCAGCCTTTGACTGCTTTGAGTGTATAAGCAGAACCTCGGCTATTGCCATAGGTGCACGTAGAATTGCTTGGCTCCAGGCATCTGATTTAGAGCTCTGGGTACAAGATAAATTGGGAAACATCCCTTGTACTGGTGAGAACCTGTTTGGGAAAGATTGGCAAGAGAAAGCCAATGAAATGGATGCTGAAAATTCCACCTTGGATAGACTATCCAAGTCCACTGCTGATCCTGTTAGAAAAAAGTTGTTCAAGAAAACACCTTTTTCTAAAAAAGAAAAGATTTTATCCTGCTTATACTCAGCAGACATCTTCTGCAGGTCAGTTTTCAACCAAACGTCAGCAACCACCCAAACAGAAGAAAGCAAAGGCTGCTAGGCCTCCTCTGGCTCAACAGCCTCAGCCTCCTCAGGGCCTTTGACTTTCGGCTAGAGAACTTAGCCTTTCTTGTTCTGGAAGGACCAGAACCGTCCACCATTCCAGGAAGGTTATGTCATTTTGCCCCCAGATGGGGGCAAATAACAGCAGAGCATTGGACTCTCTCCATCATAAAGGAGGGGTACAAACTTCATTCCTTTGCGTCCCTCTAGTCCAGTCCCGGAACCATAGAGTTGTCAACCTCCACCAGCAGCTTTGGAGACTGAAAGATGTCATCGTTCTGATGTCACTGGTACAAATAGGCAGGATCCGCCCCCTTTCACCAGTACTTTCAGTCTCCAAGCAGCTTGGAGGTTCTGAGCCCGGGACTGGGCTCAGGAGGAGCAAATAAGCAGAACTTACTGGGTTTAGTTCCCCCTAGTTGGGTTGATTTTTGAGTGTAATTTTTTTCTTTGATCCTTAGGGTTACCCTGTGGATGATTGCAGAGATCCTGTGCTGCTGGGGGCTTTTCTCTCTCATCTAGTGCAAACTCCCTTTCTCTCCCTCCCTTCCTTCCCTTTCCCTAACGTGGTCTCAGAGTGCCCCAGCATTTAAACGAGCACAGGAGGGTGAAATGACCTCCCTGCTCCCGATCCCGATTTGAAAGGGTGAGGAGCAGGTAGAAGGCAGAAGTGACTGTCGGCAGGAAGCCTCTGCTGCTGAGGTGACAGTCTGTGCCTGGAGCTGATGCCGATGGAAAAAAGGCTGTGCTCCAGAAGTGCCTAGCGCTGCCCTTCCTCCCTCTCCTTTCAGAAGCGTGGTGAGTACCCCCGGACTTTGGGGATCGCTGGGGGTGATGTACTTCTGCTAAGGGAGGTTTTTTGACAGATCGGAGTTGGGAGAGGAAACTGACCGCGTGGTTTTTGGCGGCGCGAACGTTGCGGCGGCCATCTTGGATGCCGTTTTTTCAGCGCCAATTTCTTTTGCCTTTTTCTATGCCTTAGAAGCTTCGTTTTTCATCGGGACTGCCAGGGGGCAGCTAGTTGGGACTTCCTTGTTGTGAATCAGTAAAAAAAAAAAAAAAAAGAAAATCGAAGAGATTTGACAGAGGGCATTGCATAGTGCATAGGGCTATAAGGGAGTCCTTTACAGGCTTACTTTCCTGGACTACAGTGCTAACAAGCATGCCTGCCAAGCCCTGCTGCCTTGTGTGTGGTGTGAGGCGCGGGGAACTGCTGGAAGCGGGTGTGTGCAAGGCCTGCTCCGTAGAGGCAGTTGATATGGAGAAATCCTTGGGGGAGGGCTCGGGAAGTCAGCCGGAGGCTACCTTAGACGGCAGGGGATCAGGGCCTTCCTCCTTGGAGGCTTCGGAGCCGGTGGCAGGTCCGTCCGCGGCTTGGAGTGCCCCTTTGTCAGAGGGGGAGTCTCAGGGGCCTGGAGGGCCTGGGATTCCTGCAGATTTATTTTCCCTGATGCAGAAGGCCTTTGCCTTACTTCAGCCGGGGTTGGGAGCTCGGTCCCAGAGTTCCGCCGGTTGGAAAAGATTAGAGTCGGGGGGTCTTCCGGTAGGGGAGATTCCTCCGCCTAAGAGACGTAGAGAGAGCCTGGGCCCCTTCTCGGATGTGGGGTTGGAGGAGGAGGGGGGCTCCCAAGACTTAGAGGTGGAAGACGCTTCCGAGGACGACTTGGAGGAAGGTGAATTGCTGGACGCGGAGCAGCATAGTCGATTGGTCTGCGTGTTCCGCAGAGAGGAACTGCCAGCTTTGATTTCGGAAACGCTTAAGGCTTTGAATATGCCCGCGGGGTCCACCTCCTCGGAGGAGGTGTTGGAGGATCCGCTCTTGCAGGCTGTACGAACCTCACAGAGAGTATTCCTGGTGCATAGGGTGTTTCGAAATATGATTCAGGAGGAATGGGACTCTCCAGAGTCATTGTTGCGTGGGACCAGGGCCTTGGCCAGGTTATACCCTCTGTCAGAGCAGGATAGGGAAAGTTTTCGTTCGCCCAGGGTGGATGCGGCGGTGTCGGCGGTCACCAAGAAGACCACCATCCCGGTTGAGGGGGCCGCGGCGTTGAAAGACGGGCAGGACAGGAAATTGGATACCTTGCTGAAGCAGGTGTTTGATATGTGTGCTCTATCTCTGCAGGCCTCCATTGCAGGGGCTTGGGTGGCCCGAGGCTGTTTACGGTGGTCCCAGCGCCTTCAGGGATCCTCCTTGGAGGAGCAGACGGAGGATGTGACTCGGTTAGAGTTGGGCACGGCCTACTTGTCTGATATTCACTACGATTTAATCCGCGGTATGGCCAAAAGTATGGCCTCGGTGGTGGCAGCTCGCCGATATCTGTGGCTGCGTAACTGGTCAGCGGATGCCTCGTCAAAAGCGAGGCTTAGTAAGCTCCCGTTTAGAGGGAAACTGCTCTTTGGGGAAGATTTAGAGAAGTTGGTTAAGGACCTCGGGGAGTCCAAGGGGGGTCGCCTCCCGGAGGATAAGCCGAAGCAGGGTCGTGGAGCTTCGGGGTCCAGGGGCCTCCCGAGGGATTTTCGTAGGTTTCGGACCTCTCGGTTTACTCAATCGCAGAGGGGCAGGTTTCCAGTTCGTGGCCAACCCTTTCGGGGATTCAGAGGGGCGGGCAGAGGTTTTGGCCCCTTTCAGTCCTCCGGTGCCAAGAAGCCGCAATGAGATAAGGCGGACTCAGGTGGTGGGGGTTCCCGTGGGTGGAAGGTTGCAGGAGTTCTACCCTGCCTGGGTCCAAATAACTTCGGACCAGTGGGTGTTGGAGGTTATTCGGGACGGCTATGCTCTGGAGTTCAAGCGCCCCGTCTTAGATTCCTTTGTTCTTTCCCAGTGCAGGGCACCTCGAAAGCGCCGGGCGGTAGCCGTCACTCTGCGGCGTCTGCAGCAGCTAGGTGTGGTGGTGCCCGTTCCGGAGGACCAGTGCGGTTTGGGTTGGTACTCCATCTATTTCGTGGTGCCCAAGAAGGAGGGCACGTTTCGGCCGATTCTGGACCTCAAGCGCGTAAATCGTTGTCTCCGCGTGACGCATTTTCGAATGGAGACTTTGCGTTCCGTCATTGCGGCGGTTCGGTCCGGGGAATTTCTGACTTCGTTGGATTTAACGGAAGCTTATCTGCATATTCCCATCCGGAAAGAGCATCAAAAGTTCCTGCGTTTTGCGGTACCGATGGGGCATTTTCAATTCTAGGCCTTGCCTTTCGGTCTAGCAACGGCTCCACGGACGTTCACCAAGGTGATGGTAGTGGTGGCGGCCGCGCTTCGCAAGGAGGGGATTCTGGTGCACCCTTACTTGGACGATTGGTTGATTCGGGCGAAGTCGAGGGAAGAGAGCATTGCAGCCACCGCCCGAGTGGTCGCCCTGTTGGAAAGTCTCGGTTGGGTGGTCAACATGGCAAAGAGCAGGCTAACCCCCTCCCAGACGCTGGAGTACTTGGGAGCGCGCTTCGAAACACAGCAAGGAGCGGTGTTTCTTCCCAGAAAAAGAGCGCAGGCATTGCGGGAGCTCGTGCTATGTTTTCTGAGACGCAAGGCGCCAATGGCCTGGCAGTATTTGCAGTTGCTGGGAACCATGGCGGCTGCAATCGACGTGGTGCGCTGGGCCAGGGCGCACATGAGGTCGTTGCAGAGTGCTCTCCTCCGGCGTTGGTCTCATCAGCGGGATGCACTGTCGCAACGGCTGCCGTGTCCGCCAGGGGTGCGACGGGACCTTCTCTGGTGGTTGCGGCCAGACAGTCTGGTGAAAGGAGTGCCGCTGGAGCCTCCGTCCTGGAGGCTGGTCACGACCGATGCGAGTCTGACAGGATGGGGGGCGCATCTCGACGGGGCCTTTGCCCAAGGGACTTGGTCGCTGGAAGAACGACAATGGTCCATCAACAGGTTGGAGATGCGAGCGGTGTATCGAGCTCTTCTGGAGTTCCAGGAGGTGTTGCGGTTAGAGGCGGTTCGCGTGCTGTCCGACAACACAACGACCGTTGCCTATATCAATCGGCAGGGAGGCACGGGGAGTGCACCTCTGGAGGCAGAGGCCAGGATCCTGCTTGCCTGGGCGGAGCAGAACTTGCAGGCGCTGTCAGCCCAGCACGTCGCAGGCGTAGACAATGTCGAGGCAGATTTTCTCAGCCGTCGCAAGGTGGACCCAGGGGAGTGTGCTCTGCACCTGGAGGTCTTCGTGCTGATTGTCAGCCGTTGGGGGGTCCCGGTGATGGATCTCATGGTGACCTTGGAGTCCGCGAAGGTGGAGCGTTTCTTCAGCAGATGAAGAGAGTGGATGGCGGAAGGCCTGGATGCCTTGGCACAGCGTTGGCCGGTAGAGGGTCTGCTTTATGTGTTTCCTCCCTGGGCGCTCATCGGCAGGGTGATTCAGCGCATAGAACGGCATCGGGGTCTAGTGGTGCTGGTAGCACCCGATTGGCCAAGGAGGCCGTGGTATGCGGACTTGGTTCGACTGTTAGCGGACGCCCCGCTGCGGCTTCCGCTTCGCGAGGATCTGTTGCTGCAGGGGCCGCTGCGAATGCCGCAGGTGGGTCGATTCTCGCTTACGGCTTGGCTATTGAGCGGGCGCGGTTGACGGCCAGGGGCTATTCGGCGGCGGTCATCTCTACCCTTTTACATGCGCGCAGACCGTCTACGTCCTTGGCGTATGTCCGCGTCTGGCGGGTCTTTGAAGCCTGGTGTACAGAGCGGTCTGTCTCTCCATTGAAAGCCTCTGTCCCTCATATCCTGTCTTTTTTACAGGCTGGGGTGGAGAAGGGGCTCGCGGCCAGTTCCTTACGCGTGCAGCTTGCAGTTCTTTCCTGTTATCGCGGGAAGGTTCACGGTCAGGTGCTTGCGGCGCATAGTGATATTCGTCATTTCCTGCGAGCAGTGCTATTGCTAAGACCGCCCCGGTGGCCGGTGATCCCTTCATGGGACCTCAATGTGGTCTTAGAAGCCTTGGTAGGTGATCCATTCGAGCCCTTAGGTAGGGCTTCGCTGAAGGACTTGACCCTCAAGACCGTTTTCCTGGTGGCTATTTGTTCTGCCAGAAGAATTTCTGAGTTGCAGGCATTGTCGTGTCGGGAACCCTTCCTGTCCTTTTCGGGGGACAGGGTGGTTTTGTGTACGGTCCCGGCGTTTTTACCCAAGGTGGTCTCTGATTTTCACGTGAATCAGGTGGTGTCGCTTCCGGTGTTTTCCGCGGAGCAGAAGGCTCAGTCGGGGGGTCGGTTGCATCGGTTGGATGTGCGGCGGGCGCTCAAGAGGTATCTTCGTAAGACCGCTTCCTTCCGTAAGTCCGACAGACTCTTTGTCGCCTTTGGCGGTCCGCGAAAAGGCGAGGCGGCGGCGAAATCCTCTATTTCTCGATGGCTGAAGGAGGCTATTGCTTCTGCCTACCTCTTGAAGGGCAAGGAGATTCCGGTAGGTCTGAGGGCGCATTCCACTAGGGCGCAAGCGGCGTCGTGGGCGGAACTTAGCTTAGTGCCAGTTGCGGATATTTGTCGAGCGGCGACGTGGTCCTCGTTGCATTCGTTTGCTCGGCACTATCGCCTGGATGTGCAGGCGCAGGGGGATGGCCGTTTTGGTTCGGCGGTTCTTCAGGCTGGGCTTTCCGGTCCCTCCCGTTGATATTCACTGCTCTGTTACATCCTCTATGGTTCCGGGACTGGACTAGAGGGACGCAAAGGAAGAGTAAATTAGACTTACCTGCTAATTGTTGTTCCTTAAGGAACTCTAGTCCAGTCCCGGATCCCTCCCGTTTGTGGCGCGCAGCCTGAAGTTTCATGAGAAAGGAGAACAGGGAAGGTGCACAGGTGAGAGAAGAAATATTTGTAGCATCCTTTCACTCCGTTTGTCTACAGTCAGAAGATGAGATGAAAATAGTCCTCTATTTTTGGTTTCCGCAGCAGGCCGCCTTTTTTCCAGCGGTTCTTTTCTATTCTGCGGGTTTCATAATAAAAAAATTAAAAAAAAAAGTATCTGAGTAAATAAATGGTAAAGGGGGGACGCGTGTTGGGGGGGGGCAGTGTGGATTTTTGTTTTTTGGCGCTGCCTTCCCGTCTGTATATTCATATAGTACCATTTCCCATTATCTACTTATTTGTTGCTCTGCTGAGTCTGCTTTGTCAATAGGTGCTGGTGAAAGGGGGCGGATCCTGCCTATTTGTACCAGTGACATCAGAACGATGACATCTTTCAGTCTCCAAAGCTGCTGGTGGAGGTTGACAACTCTATGGTTCCGGGACTGGACTAGAGTTCCTTAAGGAACAACAATTAGCAGGTAAGTCTAATTTACTCTTTCTCAAGCATGCCGCCTCACACAATAGTGAAGCAGTTCAATTCTCCGACACCTCTCATCAACCTCTTAGGTCAAGAGGTTGCCATTCTTCTTGCCCAAGGGGCGATAGAAGAAGTGCCTCTGCATCAACAGGGCACAGGGTTCTATTCCCCTTATTTTCTTATCCCAAAGAAAACAGGGGGATACAGACCTATATTAGATCTCAGAGAATTGAACAAATTCCTTGTCAAGGAGAAATTCAAAATGATTTCTCTCAGTGCTCTTCTTCCATACCTTCAGAGTCAGGATTGGCTTTGTTCTCTAGATCTCAAGGATGCGTACACCCATGTACTCATCCATCCAACCCACAGGAAGTTCCTTCGGTTCCTTTTTCAAGGAAAGCACTACCAATACAGGGTGCTTCCTTTTGGTCTGGCCTCTGCTCCAAGGGTGTTCACGAAATGCATGGCTGTGGTAGCAGCATTTCTCCGTACTCTGGGAATATTTGTCTTCCCTTACTTGGACGACTGGCTCATTCGAGCTCCAACACAGTCAGAGGCCAAGATTTCTCTATCCTGCACAATGTGTATCCTCCAGTATTTAGGGCTGGTAATAAACATCCCAAAATCCAGTCTGGCTCCCACTCAATCTTTAGAGTTCATAGGAGCTCTCCTGGATACCACAAGAGCAAGGGCCTGTCTCCCCCAGGCCCATTGCCTTCGCTTAGTGCAGTTAGCCTCTCAAGCAGTGCTAAAGTCTCATCTAACTGCTCGAGAAATGTTACAATTGCTGGGCCACATGGCATCCACAGTGCATGTGGTTCCATATGCTCGCCTCCACATGAGGGCAGCTCAGTGGACTTTATCCACCCAATGGACCCAGGCATCAGGGTGCCTGTCAGACAAAATAGCAAACACAAGTCGCCTCATTTTGTCCCTCCAATGGTGGAGGTCCACTCAAAATCTGTTGCTGGGGTGCCCCTTCCAACAACCCTTACCCCAAGCAACTCTCACAACAGATGCTTCTCCAAAGGGTTGGGGAGCTCATCTGCAAGACTTCTCCACCCAGGGCACTTGGTCTCCACAAGAGAGTTGTCTACATATCAATGTCTTGGAACTCAGAGCAATTTGCCTGGCTCTGCGAGTGTTCCACTCCCTGCTCAGCTACAAGACTGTCCGTGTGAATGAGGACTATCAGGTAGCCATGTTTTATGTGAACAAGCAGGGGGGAACGGGCTCTCTGTTGCTTTGCAATGAAGCTTTGCGACTATGGGCCCTCGCCAGAGAGCATCAGATTCATCTGCTGGCAGTATATCTTCCAGGCATTCAAAACTCTTGGGCGGACAGACTCAGTCGAGTTCTCCTTCCACACGAGTGGTCTCTGCATGCAAGCCAGGTGACCAGGATATTTCAACTTTGGGGAACCCCAGACATAGATCTCTTTGCAAGTCCGTGGAATGCCAAACTTGCCTGGTTCTGTTCCAGAATTCAGGCTCAGGAAGCTCAGGCCAGGGATGCTTTACTCCTTTACTGGGATCAAGACTTCCTGTATGCCTTTCCACCCATTCCTCTAATTCCCAAAACCCTTTTCAAGCTTCAGAGAGACAGAGGCCACATGATCCTCATAGCATCACATTGGCCACGGCAAGTGTGGTACCCTCTGCTTCTACATCTCTCTCAAGCTCCCTCCCTGGACTTAGGGTCTGCTCGAGATCTCCTATCTCAAGAGAACGGGATGTTATGACATCCCAATCCCCAGTCCCTGCATCTCAGGGCTTGGTTGCTGAAGGCCTAGATCTCCAAGATCTTCATCTTTCTCAGCAAGTGAAAGATGTTCTTTATGCTTCCAGAAAACCTTCCACTAGACGTTCTTATGCTTTCAAGTGGAAAAGGTTCACTATTTGGTGTTCAGAAAAGGGTCTTAACCCCCTTGCTATACCTCTGGAATCTTTACTGGAGTATCGCCTCCATTTGTCTAATGCAGGCCTTAAGACAAATTCAGTAAGAGTCCATTTGAGTGCTATTGCAGCTTCTCTTAAACCTCTAAATGGACAACCTATTTCCTCTCATCCTCTTATAGCAAGATTCATGAGAGGCCTCCTTCTAACTAAACCTCCCATTAGACCACCTCCGGTGGCATGGGACTTAAACCTGGTTCTTAGGCAGCTCATGAAGCCACCTTTCAAACCTTTAGCTACCACCTCCTTCAAATTCCTTTCTTGGAAGGTTATCTTTCTCATTGCAATCACATCAGCACGCCACATTAGTGAATTGCAAGCACTAGTAGCTAATCCACCTTATACAAGGTTCCATCATGACAAGGTAGTCCTTAGGACTCATCCACACTTTATGCCTAAGGTGGTCTCGCCCTTTCATCTCAACCAAGAGGTCTACCTACCTGTCTTTTTTTCCAGGACCTCATGCATCAAATGCAGAGAGGAATCTTCATACCTTGGACTGTAAAAGAGCTCTAGCTTTTTACTTACAAAGAACACAGCAGCATAGAAAGTCCTCTCAACTCTTTGTTGCTTTTGATCCTTCTCATTTGGGACTTCCAGTCTCTAAGAGAACACTATCTAACTGGATTGCTCTGTGTATTTCTTTCGCCTATCAGAGTAAGAAACTTTCTTTGGAGGGCCATGTCACAGCTCACAATGTGAGAGCCATGGCAGCCTCAGTGGCTCATCTAAACTCTGTGTCTATTGACGACATCTGTTGAGCAGCCACTTGGGCCTCGGTTCATACCTTCACAGCCCATTACTGCTTGGACAAGGACTTCCGCTGGGATGCCTTGTTTGGTCAGGCTGTTCTCAAGCACCTGTTCCATACCTAATCAACTCCTACCCACCATCCCTGGTAGGATGCCAGAGATCCATGGGGGGAAGTGGAGCCATTCTCAGGGACACACAACTTCTGGGGTCTCTCCCTGGCACCTAAAGCTAGGGAGTCCCCATATGTGATGACTACATTCCTGCTTGTTCCTGGAGATAGCATAGTTACTCACCTGTAACAGGCGATCTCCGGGAACAGCAGGAATTTAGTCCTCACAACCCACCCACCTCCCCTAGGAGTTGTCTCTCTATCTCTCTTTTTTCCTTTCCCTCGCTCTCTCTCTTTGTCTCAGCTCTAAAACACAACTGGAGAGAGGCAGTTGGGAAAGGCGGGAAGGCAACACGCAGGCACTGTGGGATGCTCCCAAAAGCATTCTAATTGGACGCTGGGGAGCGTTCCCGCGCAGGCTCCTTCAGTACCGACGATACCCATATGGTCGGTACGGGTATCGTGCTCTTCAGGAGCATCCGGACAGAAGGTACTTTGAATCCTCGGAGGAGTCTGAGGATTCTAATAGCTCTGTCGGTACCGGAATATTCTCCAGGACCAAGCAGGAAGTCAGTCCTCACTTATGGGTGACATCGGCGCTGATGGAGCCCCCGTGCGGAGCATTTCCCCAGCTTTCTAAGAAAGCCTTTGGGAATACTGCACACATGCGCGGTCCCCTTCCCACCTAAAGGTGCCATCTTGCTCAGTCTCTCTTTTTCCGTGGAGCCCATCGGACATCTGTCCGAGTCACCCAGAAAAGTTGATGTTTTTTCGAAGATTTCTTTGCCTTTTTCTCCGAGTTTGATGCCGGTTCCCTTTCCCGCCGGGTTCGGTACACCGGTATCGAGCCTGTTTTCTATTTTTCGGTTTTTGCCCTTTGTGGCTGGCGTTCGCGCCCTTTTTTCTGTTTTTCCCTGGAAGGCCGGTCTTTTGACCTCGCGGGGGCCCTTTTTCCCCGATGGCTTCCAGTGGTTTCAAGAAGTATGATCTGTGCAAGAAACTAATGTCTCTCACCGACACACACGACTGCTGTCTTCGGTGCCTCGGCCCAGATCATGACCCCATGATCTGTGGCCCGTGTAGCAAAATGTTCACCAAGGCACTTCGAAGCTGTCAGCACCAGAAGGAAAGGATTTTTTTGGATTCTGCCTCCGGCTGGGCCCGGACCTCGTCTGAGGCCTCGATGTCTCCGGAGTCTGATCCCGAGCATCGCCGGGGTTCCTCGGACAGGGGGTCCTCCGACCGGGAACGCAAGAGGAAGAAACGGCTCATGAGGGCGGCGTCGGAAGAGGTCCCTGGTTCCTCGAGGGCCAGGTCTAAGACCCCCGACCGCTGTCCCAGGCCTTTGGAACAGGAGAAGCCGTCCAAAGTACCTCGTGTAGAGCTGGAGACCGTTGGACACGTAAGTCCTGTAGTCCTTGTGGACTCTCCTCCGAGGGAGCCGACGTCGCCGGGCCCGAGTCAGTGGCTGCTGAGTCTCCTGAGCTTGGACTCAGGCTGACAGCTTGGAGTACAGATTGTCTGCCTTCATGGAGCAGCAGCGGGTACTGATGGCCAGCCTCGCTGGTGCATCTGCCCCGACCATCGGGACGTCGAAGTCGACCCCGGAGACCGAGCCGATACTCGAGACCATGAAGGCTCGACGTTGTCCTCGGTCAAGGTCTCCTCCCACGACCTCCCGCTCGGAACCGAGGGCATCGACGCCGATGCCTTCGGTGTCGGGGCGGGTGCCACCTCGACCCTCGCGGTCGGAGCCCCTCGACTCCTCTTTGGATGAGTCAGCTTGGGAGACGGAGGACGAGGAGTCCCCCGACACCTTCCGGACTCGGTGCATCCCTTCGGACTCACCGCAGTCCGAGCCCCGGAGTAAGTCCCTTCCGGAGGACACCCGGTTCTCGGAGTTCGTGCGGGATATGGCCAAGGCCTTGGCGATTCCTGCGGACCCCGAGGAGGAGCCTCGAGCCGAGGAGCTCGAGGCCCTCCAGTATGACTCTCCTCCGAAGGAGGCCTTTACTGTGCTGGTTCCTCAAATGCTGCAACGGCTCCTCTTCCGGATGTGGGAGGCACTGGCCTCGGTGCCGGTCTTGAGCAAGTGAGTCGATTCCATTTATCGACTCCATAAGAGCCCTGGCTTCCAAAAGGCGCAGCTGCCACACCATTCCATGGTGGTGGAATCGGCCATGCATCATCTGAAGAGCCAGAAGATGCACTCTGCGGTGCCCCCCCCCGGCAGGGAGGCCCGGAACCTGGATGCTTTCGGCAGAAAGTGCTTCCAGGGCTCGATGCTTGCTTGCCGTGTCCAGTCATACCAGCTGTACATGGGCATGTACCTCCGAGACCTGGCAAAGGAGCTTGCCGGGTTCTCTGCTGGCCTCTCTGGGGAGCCTTTGCAGAGGTTCCAGTCTTTGTCTTCAGGAATCCGGGACTATTCCAAGTTCATGTCCCGAGCGGCCTACGATGGCTTTGAGGCTTCGGCTCGTGTGGCGGCAGCCGGCATAGGGGCCCGACGCCAGGCATGGCTGCAGTCATCGGACCTCGAGCCTTGGGTACAGGACAAGTTGGTCGATGTCCCTTGCCGAGGTGAAAACCTTTTTGGCAAACCCATAGCCGAGAAGGCAGCTGAGCTCGAAACCAAGCACCTGACCAGGACAAGGCTGTCCAGAAAGACTTCTGCCCCTTCTCACAAAAAGAAGGGCTTGGGTAAAAAGTCCTTCTACCCGAGAAAGGTGTCTGCCTACAAACCTTTCCCTCAATACCAGGCCTCCCCAGCTCCCCAACAGGGGCAGCAGGCCAAGGGGCAGGGACATGGGCCCCGTAGACAGAAAACCCCCAAGCCTCCGGCTCCTGCTCCTACCCAGCAGGGAGAGGGTTTTTGACTCCCAAAGCATA
Source organism: Ichthyophis bannanicus (assembly GCA_033557465.1). NCBI lineage: Eukaryota > Metazoa > Chordata > Amphibia > Gymnophiona > Ichthyophiidae > Ichthyophis > Ichthyophis bannanicus. Next base: position 750,808,476 of record CM066032.1, read on the forward strand.
GCCTCTCCACCCCTGCTGCCCCACCCCTGCACAGGAGGTCCCTTAGCCCTTTTTGCCCACCCCTGCTGCCCCACCCCTGCACAGGAGGTCGCTTAGCCCTTTTGGCCACCCATTACAGGGGATGCTTGGGTCTTAAGCATCATTCACCAGGGTTATATGCTTCATTTCCAGCAGCTACCTCCTGCCTACTTTCCAGGAGAGCCTCTAAGGCCTCTCCTGCACCCCAACCTTCTCCTCCAAGAACTTCAGGGTCTGCTTCTGGACAAGGCGGTCGAGCCTGTACCTCCTCGCCTACAGGGGCACGGGTTCTACTCCAGGTATTTTCTGGTGCCAAAGAGAACAGGAGGCCTAAGGCCTATCCTAGACCTCAGGAACCTCAACAAGTTCTTGGAGAAAGAAAAGTTCAAGATGCTTACTCTTGGAACACTTCTGCCCTACCTCCAGCAGGGAGACTGGCAATGCTCCTTAGATCTAAAGGATGTGTACACTCACATCCTCATTCATCCAGACCACAGAAAGTACCTCAGGTTCGTGGTGGGAGGAAACCATTACCAGTACAGGGTGCTACCTTTTGGCCTAACCTCCGCCCCACGGGTCTTTACCAAGTGCCTAGCTGTGGTGGCGGCCTACTTGAGCACTCTGGGGGTTTTTGTCTTCCCCTATCTGGACGACTGGCTCAACCGAGGTCAGACTTACCAGGAGGCCAGGCAGGCCACCTTCAGGACTGTCACACTCCTTCCAAGACCTAGGCTTTGTCATAAACTTCGCAAAGTCCACTTTGCTCCCCTCCCAGAACCTAGAGTTCATAGGAGCACGGCTGGACTCTCTGCAAGCCAGGGCTTACTTGCCAGAGGACAGAGTTCAAAGGCTCATGGAGTTGGCATCCCGGTTTCTCAGTCTGCCAAGGGTTCCTGCCAGGCTCTGTCTGAAGCTCCTCGGACACATGGCATCGACTGTACATGTGACCCCCAATGCCCGCCTCCACATGAGGCCGGCACAGTGGTGCCTCAGAACTCAGTGGAAGCAGGCCACAGGGAGCCTAGCCAACAAAGTCAGGTTGTCAAAACCCTTCCTGAATTCTCTTCAGTGGTGGCTACACCCCCCCAACTTGCTTCAGGGGGTGCCTTTTCAGGTGCCTGCCCCCACAGTGGTGTTGACAACCGATGCCTCCTTACAGGGCTGGGGTGCACACTGTCAAGAGAGCTGCACCCAAGGCCTCTGGTCCCCATGGGAAGCCATGCAACAAATCAACCTACTGGAGCTGCGGGCTATTCGCTTAGCCCTCAAGGCTTTTTCTCACACTTTGGCCCACCAGTCTGTTCTAGTTCAGACGGACAACCAAGTAGCCATGTTCTATGTGAATAAGCAGGGCGGCACTGAATCCAGGCCTCTATGCCTGGAAGCACAGGCCCTTTGCTCTTTTTCCCTCTGGCACCAAATGTTGCTGAGGGCTGTTTATCTTCCTGGCCAGGAGAACTTTCTGGCAGACCGCTTAAGCAGGATTCTGCAGCCCCACGAATGGCAGCTGCACCCTTTGGTGGTTCAACAGATTTTCCTAAAATGGGGACTTCCATCCATGGATCTCTTTGCCAGTCCCCTGAATCACCAACTGCCCAGGTTTTGTTACAGGCAACCGCATCCCATAAGGGTGGCGGCGGATACCTTCCTGATTTCTTGGTCCCAGGGCCTGCTCTATGCGTTTCCTCCCATACCTCTGGTGGCCCGAACTTTGTTCAGGATTCTCAAGGACAAGGCCTCAGTACTTCTGGTTGCTCCCCGGTGGCCGAGGCAGCCCTGGTTCCCCCTGCTACTTCAACTGGCAGTGGAGACACCCATGCCTCTGGGATTCCAACCCGACCTTCTCTCTCAGGATCAGGGTTCCCTTCTGCATCCCAATCTCAAATCTCTCAATCTGATGGCCTGGAGGCTGCAAGTGTAGTCTTAGCTCCCTGGGGCCTACCTCAGGAAGTGGAAGAGGTGGTCTTGGCCTCTAGAAAGCCAATTCACCAGGAAAACATATGCCCTGAAGTGGAAGAGGTTCTCCTTGTGGTGTCAGCAACGCAAGGAAGATCCTTTCGGCTGCACTGTGCCAGTAGTGCTCCAGTACCTTCTGCACTTGTCCAATCAGGGCCTTAAGTCCAATTCTGTTCGGGTCCACCTTTCTGCTCTGGCAGCTCACCACTCAATGGTGGAGGGGACACTCTTTGTCGGTTCACCCTTAGGTGTCCAGGTTTCACAGAGGCTTACTATTGCTCAAGCCTCCTCTCCGTCCACCGGCTCCTGAGTGGGAGTTGAATGTGGTCTTGCAGCATCTATTCCAGTGCTATTACAACTTGATGTAAATCCCAGGGAATACAAGATGTCACAATTTGTGACAAGAATTCTGTTAGGTGAAATGTACATATGTAAATTACTGTCTCCTCTACTAGGACCTTATTACTGTGTGCCGTGCTTGTCTTTCTAATCAATGTAATGATACTCCAAAATTTTTGTCTCAATTTGGCAATTTTCAATCTATAATCAAACCGCTGCTGATCGCTGGAAGCTGCGGTATATAAATATTTTTCTAAATAAAATAAATAAATAAATAAACTTACTCGCCCACCTTTTGAACCAATGGCTACATGTCCTCTACGCTTCCTATCCTGGAAGACTCTATTCCTAGTGGCCTTAACCTCGGCCAGGCGAGTGAGTGAACTTCAAGCCCTGGTCTGTGACGGGACCCTACACTCGCTTCTATAGGAACAGGGTAGTCCTTAGGACTCATCCTAAGTTCCTCCCCAAGGTTGTCTCCTCTTTCCACCTCAACCAGGAGGTGGTTCTTCCAACATTCTTCCCTAGGCCCCATGCCAGCCGGGCTGAGACAGTCCTGCATACCCTGGACTGTAGGAGGGCCTTATCCTTCTACCTTGAGTGTACGCAGGGGCATAGGAGGGCTACTCAGCTCTTCGTATCTTTTGACCCCAATAATTTGGGGGTACCTGTGTCCAAGCGTACCTTGTCCATCTGGGTGGCTGAATGTATCACCTGGGCTTACAGGGCAGCTGACCTTCCTTTGCAGGGTCGGGTCATGGCCCACCGTGTCAGGGCAATGGCTGCTTCAGTAGCTCATCTCCGCTCTGTACCGTTGGTAGACATCTGCAGGGCTGCAATTTGGTCCTCAAGCCAGACTTTTGCAGCCCATTACTGCCTGGAGAGGGAGTCCCGTAGGGACAGTGCTTTCGGTCAGGCAGTGCTCCGGAATCTCTTCGAGGTTTAGGCAACTCCTACCCTCCAGCCCTCTGGTTGGACTACCGGTGGAGGTATGTTTCAGTGAAATCATTTCTCTGATGCTGAGGCTAGAGGGAGCTCATTTTTCAGCTCTGGGTCCCCGGTAGCCTGAAGCTGGGGAGTCCCATAAGTGAGGACTGACTTCCTGCTTGGTCCTGGAGAAAGAGCAGTTACTCACCTGTAACAGGTGTTCTCCAGGAGCAGCAGGAATCAGTCCTCACAACCCTCCCTCCTCCCCTGGGAGTTGCAGTTGTACATAGTTTATTTTTACATTTTTGTGTGCTGTTTTTTAGCTATGTCATTTGACTGAGCAAGATGGCACCTTTAGGCGGGAAGGGGATCGCGCATGCGTGCAGTATTCCCAAAGGCTTTCTTAGAAAGCTGGGGAAATGCTCCGCACGGGGGCTCCATCGGCGCCGATGTCACCCATAAGTGAGGACTGATTCCTGCTGCTCCTGGAGCACACCTGTTACAGGTGAGTAACTACTCTCTTCTCCCGGAGGAGCCTTCCTCACCTAAACGTAGGATGTCTCCTCCAGAAGATATCTCCTTTCCGGATTTTATCAGGGAGGTGGCTCGAGGTCTTTCCATTACTGTGGCTCCCGAAACAGAGCCCAGGGCAAAGGAGTTGGAGATTCTACAATATCCCAAGGCTCCTAAGGAGGCAGCCACTTTGCCTATCCATGAGATATTACATGATCTCATGCTAAGAATGTGGGAAACACCTCTTACTACCTCTCCTCACTCTCGTAGGCTGGATACCATGTATTGAGTCCCTCCTTGTCCTGGTTTCCAAAAGACTCAGCTTCCTCACCACTCTATTGTAGTGGAATCAGCTATGAGAAGGATCAGGAGTGCAAAGAGGCATGCCTCTAATCCTCCAGGACGTGAGTGTAGAACTTTGGATGCCTTTGGACGTCGTACTTTCCAGGCTTCCATGCTTTCTGCCAGGATCAGTTCCTATATTTTATATATGGGAATGTTCCTTAAAGAAGTCACTGGAGATTTGGAGATTTTAAGCCCTCTCCATCCTGATGATAAGAGGCAGGATTTTCTCACACTGGTTAAACATGCCCAGGATGTTTAAAGTTTGTCAATCGTGCAGCTTTTGACTGTTTTGAGTTCATAAGCAGAACCTCTGCCATTGCCATAGGTGCACGTAGAATTGCATGGCTCCAGGCTTCCGATTTGGAGCTCTGGGTTCAGGACAAATTGGGCAATATCCCTTGTACAGGTGAGAATCTGTTCGGCAAAAATTGGCAAGAGAAAGCCAATGAGTTGGATGCTGACAACTCCACTTTGGATAGGTTATCCAAAGCCACAGCTGATCCTGCAAGGAGGAAATCTTTCAAGAAACCATTCTTCTCCAAAAAGAAGAGGTTTTATCCCTCTTATTCCCAGCAGGGACGTTCTGCAGGTCAACCTGCCCGAAAGAGTCAGCAACAACCTAAAGAAAGGAAAGCAAAGACTGCTAAGCCTCAACCGTCTCAGCAGTCTCAGCCTCCACAAGGCCTTTGACTTTCATCTAGAGAACTTAGCCTTCCTGGCCCTCAATGGACCAGAGCCTTCCACCATTCCAGGAAGGTTGTGTGACTTTGCCCCCAGAAGGGGGCAGATAACAGCAGAACATTGGACTCTCCATTATAAAAGAGGGGTACAAGCTTCATTTTCTCTGCATGCCCCCTCCCACAATGGTAAGACAGTTCAATTCTCAGACCTCTCTCATCAACTTGTTAGATCATGAGGTCAATATGCTTCTTGCCCAAGGGGCAATAGAAAAGGTACCCATTCCTCAACAGAGTACAGGGTTTACTCCCCCTATTTCCTTATCCCAAAGAAAACAGAGGGACACAGACCTATTTTAGACCTCAGAGAATTGAACAAATTCCTTTTCAAAGAGAAATTCAAGATGATTTCTCTGGAAACTCTGCTGCCATACCTTCAGAGTCAGGATTGGCTTTCTTCTCTAGATCTCAAGGATGCGTACACTCATGTTCTCATCCATCCAACTCACAGAAAGTTCCTTCGGTAACCTTTTCAAGGAAAGCACTACCAATACAGGGTGCTTCCTTTTGGCCTGGCCTCAGCACCAAGGGTGTTCACGAAATGCATGGCTGTGGTAACAGCATTTCTTCGCACTCTAGAAATATTCATCTTCCCCTACTTAGACGACTGGCTCATTCGAGCTCCATCAGAGTCAGAGGCAAGGATTTCTCTATCTTGCACAATGCGTATCCTTCAGTATTTGGGTCTGGTCATAAACATCCCAAAATCCAGTCTAACTCCCACTCAGTCTCTAGAGTTCATAGGAGCTTTGCTGGATACCAGAAAAGCAAGGGCCTATCTTCCCCAGGCCCGTTGCCTTTGCATGGTGCAGTTAGCTTCTCAAGCAGAGCTAAAGCCTCATCTCACTGCCCGAGAAATGTTACAACTACTAGGCCACATGGCATCTACTGTGCATGTGGTTCCTTATGCTCGCCTCCATATGAGAGCAGCCCAGTGGACCTTATCCACTCAGTGGACCCAGGCATCAGGGTACCTGTCAGACAAAATAGCAAACACAAATCGCCTTTTTTTGTCTCTCCAGTGGTGGCAGTCCATTCAAAATCTATTGGTGGGGTCCCCTTTTCAACAACCTTTACCCCAGGCAACTCTCTCAACAGATGCTTCACCAATGGGTTGGGGAGCTCATCTACAAGACCTCTCCACCCAAGGCATCTGGACTCCTCAGGAGACTCATCTACACATCAATCTCTTAGAGCTCAGAGCAATATTCCTTGCTCTTCGAGTTTTCCACACCCTGCTTAGCTTAGCTACAAGACAGTCCTCATTCATACAGACAATCAAGTAGCCATGTTCTACGTGAACAAGCAGGGGGGAACAGGCTCTCTGTCACTTTGCAACGAAGCTTTGCGACTATGGGCCCTCGCCAGAGAGCATCAGATTCATCTCCTGGCAGTGTATCTTCCAGGCATACAAAACTCTTGGGCAGACAGACTCAGTCGAGTTCTGCTTCCACACGAATGGTCTCTACATGCAGACAAGGTGGCCAAGATTTTTCAAATTTAGGGAACCCCGGACATAGATCTCTTTGCAAGTCCATTGAATGCCAAACGTCCCCGGTTCTGTTCCAGAATTCCGGCTCAGGGCTCTCAGGCCAGGGATGCTTTCCTCCTTCATTGGGGTCAAGACTTCCTTTATGCCTTTCCACCCATTCCCCTAATTTCCAAAACCCTGTTCAAGCTTCAGAGAGACAGAGGCCGTATGATTCTCATAGCTCCACATTGGCCACGGCAAGTGTGGTACCCTCTGCTTCTACATCTCTCTCAAGCTCCCTCTCTGGAGTTAGGGTCTGCTCCAGATCTCCTGTCTCAAGAGGATGGAATGTTATGGCATCCCAATCCCCAGTCTCTGCATCTCAGGGCTTGTTTGCTGAAGGCCTAGATCTTCATGATTATAGCTTTTCCCAGCAGGTAAAGGATATCCTTTATGCTTCCAGAAAACCTTCCACAAGACGCTCTTATGCTTTCAAGTGGAAAAGGTTTACCATATGGTGCTTGCAGAAGGGTCTCAACCCCCTTGCGATACCTCTGGAATCATTACTGGAGTATCTCCTTCATTTATCCAATGCAGGACTTAAGACTAACTCAGTAAGAGTCCATTCGAGTGCTATTGCAGCTTCTTTCAAGCCTCTAAATGGACAACCTATTTCCTCCCATCCTCTTATAGCAAGATTTATTAGAAGCCTTCTTCTAACTAAGCCTCCCATTAGGCCACCACCGGTGGCATGGGACCTAAACCTGGTTCTTGGTCAGCTCATGAAGCCACCTTTCGAACCTTTAGCTACTACCTCATTAAAGTTCCTCTCTTGGAAAGTTATCTTTCTCATTGCAATCACATCAGCACATCGCATCAGTGAATTGGAGGCACTAGTGGCTGATCCACCTTTATACAAGGTTCCATCATGACAAGGTAGTCCTTAGGACTCATCCACACTTTATGCCAAAGGTAGTCTGGCCTTTTCATTTAAACCAAGCGGTCTACCTGCCTGTGTTTTTCCCAAGGCCTCATGCATCAAATGCAGAAAGGAATCTTCATACTTTGGACTGTAAAAGAGCTTTCGCCTTTTACTTACAAAGAACACAGCAACATAGGAAGTCCTCCCAACTCTTTGTTGCTTTTGATCCTTCTCATTTGGGACTTCCAGTCTCCAAAAGAACACTGTTCAACTGGATTGCACAGTGTATTTCCTTTGCCTATCAGAGTAAGAATCTTCCTCTGGAGGACCATGTCACAGCTCACAGTGTGAGAGCCATGGCAGCTTCAATGGCTCATCTGCACTCTGTGTCTATCGACGACATCTGTCGAGCAGCCACTTGGGCCTAGGTTCATACCTTCATAGCCCATTATTGCTTGGACAAGGACTCCCGCCGGGATGCCTTGTTTGGTCAGGCTGTTCTCCAACACCTGTTCCATACCTAGTCAACTCCTACCCACCATCCCTGGTCGAATACCAGAGATCCATGGGGGGATGTGGAGCCCTTTCACAGGGACACACAACAACTGGGGTCTCTCCCTGGCATCTAAAGCTAGGGAGTCCCCATATGTGAAGACTACATTCCTGCTTGTTCCTGGAGATAGCATAGTTACTCACCTGTAACAGGTGATCTCCGGGAACAGCAGGAATTTAATCTTTACAACCCACTCACCTCCCCTAGGAGTTGTATCTCTCTCTCTTTGTCTCAGCTTTAAACTCAACTGGAGAGGGACAATTGGGGAAAAGCGGGAAGGCAGCATGCAGGCGCTGTGGGATGCTCCCAAAGGCTTTCCTATTGGACGCTGGGGAGCGTTCCCGCACGGGCTCCGTTGGTACCGATGATACCCATATGTGAAGACTAAATTCCTGCTGTTCCCAGAGATCACCTGTTACAGGTGAGTAACTATGCTTTTTTTCTCTATGGACTTTCGGTAGCCTGTTGCTGGGGAGTCCTATATGTGAGGACTGGCTTCCTGCTTGTTCCCGGAGAAAGCATAGTTACTCACCTGTAACAGGTGTTCTCAGGGGACAGCAGGAATCATTCCTCACAGCCCTCCCTCCTCCCTTTGGAGTTGCTTCTTTACCATCTTTTATTTTGCCGTCTTTTAGCTATGTCATCTGACTGAACAAGATAGCACCCTTAGGCGGGAAGGGGACTACGCATGCGTGGTAGCATCCCCCATATGTGAGGACTGATTCCTGCTGTCCCCAAAGAACACCTGTTACAGGTGAGTAACTACGCTTTTGCTCATAAGATAACAGAGACTGCAGAGCATAGAACCCGTTTATAGCCCTTCTCAATTACTTTAGAGCAGTGGTTCTCAACCTTTTTTGTACCGTGACCCCTTTTACCATTGGTCAACTTGTGGTGACCCCCAATGATAAAATCAAATGCGTCTCTCTTCCTTTACCGTTAACGCATTGTCGCTGTAATCATTTGTTGAATTATTAATATATTATAGGCCTTTGCAATATGTTTTTATTTATAAAATGTACTTATTTAAACCACAATAATTAATCACAATAACAAGTAACAATATTTGAATTCAAAATGATGATGATTTTGTAGTCAAATCACTAATATGAAATAAAATAATTTTTTCTACCTTTGTTATCTGACCAATTTATTCTCTGATCATGCTGGTCCCGATCTGAGGCTTCTGCTTTCCTGTCTTCTCTTAGCTCTCTTTCTTTGGTCTATGGTCCATCTGCCATTTCTTATCTCTTCTTTCATTTTCTTCACTTCTTTCCATCAGCCTATTTCCAGTCCCAGTAACCATCCCCAGTATCAGCCCCTTTCCAGTCCTCACTCTCAGTACCTTCCATTGTCAACTTGCATTCCCATGACTGCCACTGGTGTCCATTCCCTTCCAGTCCCCCTCCTTCCCCACTGAGCAGTCCCTTCTAGTACAAATACCATGGCAGCCCCTCTCAGATCCACTCTCTTCCAGTTCCATTCTCCCATCCCCTCGTATCAGCCCATTTGTAGCCTTAGCCCCCGGTTTTCTTCCAGGGCCAGCAGCTCTATCCTCCCCTCCCCACAATCAGCCCATTCCCAGTCAAAGCCCCCCAATCAGCTCGCTTCCAGTGCTAGTCCCCCCTAACCCCATTACCAGTGCTAGCCTCCCCTAATCAGCCCAATACCAGTCCTACCCCCCCATCAGCTCATTACCAGTCCTAGCCTCCCCTAATCAGCTCATTTCCAGTGCTAGTCCCTCCTCAACCCCATTACCAGTGCTAGGCTCCCCTAATCAGTCCATTACCAGTCCTACCCCCCTATCAGCACATTACCAGTCCCACCCCCCTATCAGCACATTACCAGTCCCATCCCCCCCTTGATCAGTCCATTCCCAGTCCTAGCCTTCCCTAATCAACCCATTACCAGTCCTAGCCCCCCCCCATCTGCCCATTATAATCCTAACCCGCACTGTCTCTCCCCTCTGTCCAGCATTTATTGCCTGTCTGTACAGTATGTCCCCGTCTCTTCCCTTTGTCCATGTCAGCTGCCCTCCCTCCCTCCCTCCCTCCCTCCATCCATCCATCCATGTCAGCCGCCCCCTCCCTCCCTTCATCCATCCATCCATGTCAGCCGCCCCCTCCCTCCCTTCATCCATCCATCCATCCATCGATGTCAGCCGCCCCCTCCCTCCCTTCATCCATCCATCCATCCATCCATGTCAGCCGCCCTCCATCCATCCATCCATGTCAGCCGCCATCCATCCATCCATGTCAGCCGCCCTCCATCCATCCATCCATGTCAGCCGCCCTCCATCCATCCATCCATCCATCCATGTCAGCCACCCCCCTCTGTCCATGTCAGCCCTCTCTCCCTCCCTCCCTCTGTCCATGTCAGCCCTCCATGTCAGCCCCCCTCTGTCCATGTCAGCCCCCTCCCTCCATTCATGTCAGCCCCCCCTCTCTCCATGTCATCCCCCCTGTCCATGTCAGACCCCTCCCTCCCTCCATCCATCCCTCCATGTCAGCCCCATTGCAGGTTCCCTGCCCCTTCCTCCCTTCTCCCTGTCTGCCTGTTACTGCCCTGCTGTTCTTCTACAGCCGCGGCTCCCTGTCTCTTAGGGAACCGCGGCTATCTCCAGGAACAAGCAGGAATGAGTCTTCATATATGGGTACGTCGGTACCGACGGAGCCTGCGCGGGAACGCTCCCCAGCTTCCCAAAAAGGAAAGCTTTTGGGAGCATCCCACAGCGCGCTGCCTTCCCGCCTTTCCTAACCGCCTCTCCCCAGTTCTTCTTTTCCGCGGAGCCAGCAGGTCGTGATCTCCAGGAACAAGCAGGAATAAGTCCTCACATATGGGTACGTCGGAACCGACGGAGCCTGCGCGGGAAAGCTTCCCAGAAGGAAGCTTTTGGGGCCTCCCACTGCACATGCGCGCTGCCTTCCCGCCTTCCTGACCAGCTCTCCTCAGTTTCTCTTTTTCCGCGGAGCCAGCAGGTCGTGTTCCTGTCACCGCTGAAGAAAATCTTATTTTAGTTTGTTTCTTTAGACCGCGTACCTGCCTTCCCCATACCGAAACCGGTACCGCTGGTCTCTCTTTTCTTTTCTTTAAAAAAACAAAAAACAAAACTTTTATTTAGCAACTTGGTGACTTCGGTTAGGCCTCAGGCCTACACAAATTCTCCTCATGGAGAAACCAGCCCCTGGTTTCAAGAAGTGTACCAAGTGTAGTGTTGTTATTTCTGTCACAGACACCCATGACTGGTGTCTTAAATGTTTAGGACCTGACCACTCCATTCCGGACTGCCCATCCTGCTCCCAGATGTCTAAACGTGGTTTGCAGAACCGGGCCAACAAATTCCATGTGCTGTTTGCTTCAGATAATCCAGCATCACAGTCATCCAGGTCTTCCTCTCCGGATGGATCTCAGGTAACCAAACCTTCTTCGGGCAGGTCCTCAAAGAGCAAATCTCCTTCAAAGTATCGAGAGGCTCTCACTTTTGAATCTGAGGATCCTGCCCCAGCCAAACAACCCCGGCGGGAAGCTCTGGCTTCCAAAGCACCATCTATGGGGTTACAGGTTGACATCGATGGCACGGCCTCGACTGATCACCTGTTAGACTGCTCTGGGGTACCGGCCCATGCCGGTACCGACATCCAGGCAGCAGTGGCGTCTATGGGCAATACTGTCCAGACCATGCAGCAGGCCGTTCTGGCTTTCATTAAAGCTGCAATGCCCTCGGTACCGCATCTAGCGGTTCCGGTTCCGGTTCCGGTACTGTCTTCCATACCGGAACCGAGACCATCATCTTCCAAACGCAGATCGGTTCTGCATGCCGGATCCGGGTTTTCACCCGATACCGATCCCATACCCGATACGCCCGATGTCGATACCGATCGGTATGCGTATCGTGCGTTGGAAGCAAATAGAGGATTCTCTGATTCTTCTGAGGATTTTGACTCCTCTGATGACTCTGATGAGCTGTCTCTGGTTCTTCCTGAAGAGCCTTCTTCCCCAAAGAGGAGAATGTCTCCACCAGAGGATTTGTCCTTTCAAGACTTCATTATAGAAGTAGCTAAAGGACTTTCTATTACTACATCCTCTGAAAAAGAACCTAGATCAAAGAAATTGGATATTTTAGGATACCCTAAGGTTCCTAAAGAGGCAGTCACCCTGTCTATCCATGAAATCCTTCAAGAACACTTGATGGACTTATGGGAGGCTCCTCTAACGTTGTCTCCTCATTCTCGTAGGTTGGACACCATGTACCGGGTCCCTCCTTCTCCTGGTTTTCAAAAAACTCAGCTGCCTCACCATTCCATTGTGGTGAAGTCTGCGCTGAAAAAGATTAAGAGTACCAAAAGGCACTCTTCTACCCCTCCAGGGCGAGAATGTAAGACCCTAGACTCTTTTGGTAGGAAAATCTTCCAGGCTAGTATGCTTATAGCCAGGATTAATTCATACAGTCTGTATATGGGCATGTTTCTAAGGGAACTTGCCCTAAAGGTACGGCATTTTACCTCATTTATCCCTGAGGATAGAAAGGAGGAGTTCATTTCTCTGGTGAAACAGCTTCTAGATGTTTCTAAGTTCTCCAACAGAGCAGCCTTTGATTCCTTTGAAGGTGCCGGTAGAGCTTCGGGCATTGCCATTGCAGCCCGACGACTTGCTTGGCTCCAGGCCTCTGACCTAGAACCCTGGGTCCTGGATGGCTTACGGAATCTGCCCTGTACAGGTGAGAACTTATTTGGTAAAGACTGACAAATTAAAGCCACTCAAATGGACGCAGAAAATGCTACATTAGATAGACTTTCTAAGTCTACCTCTACTCCTGCCAAGAAAAAGTCTTTTAAGAGGCCTTACTACAAGAAGGCCAGATTTTCCACAAATACTGGCCAACAATCTTCTCAGCCTCGCTTTGCTGCTAAACGTCAACAGCCTAAACAGGCAAGGTCAAAGCCTGCAGTGTCTGCCACTCCTCAGCAGGCTCAACCCCCTCAGGGGTTTTGACTTGCCCCTAGAGAACTTAACCTTTCTGGCTCTAGAACAACCAGAGCCCCTCACCATTCCCGGAAGGTTAGCTCACTTTGCTCCCAGATGGGGGCAAATTACATCAGAGCAATGGACCCTCTCTATCATCAGAGAGGGCTACAAACTTCATTTTTCCAACCTTCCTCCATATACCATGGTGAGGCACTTCAATTCTCCCCCATCTCTCCTGGCCCTGTTGGGTCAGGAAATCTCTTCTCTCCTTGCCCAAGGGGCAATAGAAGAGGTTCCTCTTCTTCAACAAGGGACAGGATTCTACTCCCCTTATTTTCTCATACCAAAGAAGACAGGGGGATTCAGACATATCCTAGATCTGAGAGAATTGAACAAATTTCTGTACAAGGAGAAATTCAAAATGCTTTCTCTAGGCATTCTCCTTCCATACCTTCAGAGTCAGGATTGGCTTTGTTCTCTAGATCTCAAGGATGCGTACACACATATACTCATCCACCCATCCCACAGAAAATATCTAAGATTTCTGTTTCAGGGAAAACATTTCCAGTACAGAGTACTTCCCTTCGGTCTAGCCTCTGCTCCAAGTGTGTTCACCAAATGCATGGCAGTTGTTGCCGCATTTCTAAGAGGTCTGGGAATTTTTGTATTCCCATATCTGGACGACTGGCTCATCCGAGCTCCATCTCAGTCAGAGGCCCAGATTTCCCTGGACCGCACAAGGCACATTCTGCAGTATCTGGGACTGGTGATAAACCTTCCCAAGTCTCAACTTATCCCTACTCAGTCTCTGGAATTCATAGGGGCCCAGTTGGACACCACCACTGCAAGGGCCTACCTACCTCAAGTCCGGGGCCAACGTCTGGTGTGCTTGGCGTCCCAAGCTCAGTCCAGCAGTCACTTGACAGCCAGAGAAATGCTGCGACTTCTGGGCCACATGGCCTCCACGGTACACGTGGTGCCCTACGCTCGTCTTCATATGAGAGCAGCTCAATGGACCTTGGCCACCCAGTGGACTCAGGCATCAGGAGCGCTCTCCGACCAAATACTTAAAACCTATAAATGGACAACTTGTCTCCTCTCATCCTCTTATTGCAAGGTTCATGAGAGGCCTGACTCTAACTAAGCCTCCCATCCGACCTCCTCCGGTAGCATGGGATTTGAACCTAGTTCTAGGTCAGCTTATGAAGCCACCTTTTGAACCGTTGGTTTCTACCTCCTTGAAATTTCTTTTCTGGAAGGTCCTTTTCCTTATTGCAGTCACTTCGGCTCGCCGCATCAGTGAACTACAGGCCTTAGTGGCTCATCCACCTTATACTAGGTTTCATCATGATAAGGTGGTCCTCAGGACGAATCCCCACTTTATGCCCAAAGTGGTCTCGCCTTTTCATCTTAATCAAGAGGTATATCTACCTGTCTTTTTTCCGGCTCCTCATGCATCCAGTGCAGAGAGGAACCTTCATACTCTAGATTGTAAAAGAGCTCTCGCCTTTTACCTCAACAGGACTCAGCCACATCGAAAGTCTTCCCAACTTTTTGTGGCTTTTGATCCTTCTCATTTGGGACTTCCAGTCTCAAAACGAACACTTTCCAATTGGATTGCTAAGTGTATTTCCTTTGCTTACCAGAGTAAAAATATTTCTCTGGAAGGCCATGTCACAGCTCACAATGTGAGAGCCATGGCCACTTCTATGGCTCATCTTCACTCTGTATCCATAGATCAGATCTGTCGAGCCGCCACCTGGGCCTCGGTTCATACCTTCACAGCCCATTACTGTTTGGACAAGGACTCCCGCCGGGATGCCTTGTTTGGTCAGGCTGTCCTCAAACACCTGTTCCATACTTGAACAACTCCTGCCCACCTTCCCAGGATGGATGCCTGAGATCCATACGAAGATGGCGAACCCTTGGAGGTGGATCTCCCAGGAATCTTAGCTAGGGAGTCCCCATATGTGAGGACTTATTCCTGCTTGTTCCTGGAGATAGCACAGTTACTTACCTGTAACAGGTGATCTCTGGGAACAGCAGGAATTAGTCCTCACAACCCACCCACCTCCCCTAGGAGTTGTATCTTCTATCTATCTTCCTTTCCTCTCTCTATTGTCTCAGCTATAAACTCGAACTGAGGAGAGCTGGTCAGGAAGGCGGGAAGGCAGCGCCCATGTGCAGTGGGAGGCCCCAAAAGCTTCCTTCTGGGAAGCTGGGGAGCTTTCCCGCGCAGGCTCCGTCGGTTCCGACGTACCCATATGTGAGGACTAATTCCTGCTGTTCCCAGAGATCACCTGTTACAGGTAAGTAACTGTGCTTTCCTGTCACCGCTGAAGAAGTTCTTTGTTTTATTTTATTTCTTTGGTCGCGTGTCTGCCTTCTCCGACGTCGGACCGGTACCGCCGGTCTTTCTTTCTTTTCTTAAAAAAAAAAAAAAAAAAAAGAACATATTTTTCCCTCACTTAGTGTGTTTTTCCTCTTTGGGCCTTAGGCCTCACAAAAAATTCTCTTCATGGAAAAACCAGCCTCCGGGTTTAAAAAATGCACTAAGTGCAGCGGTACTATTTCTGTTACTGACACCCATGAATGGTGTCTCAAATGTTTGGGTCCTGACCACTCCATTTTGGATTGTCCGTCCTGCTCCTTGATGTCCAAACGAGGTTTACAGAACCGAGCAGCCAAGCTCCATGTTCTGTTTCCCTCTGATGCGGCTTCAGTGGCATCGACGTCTTCCAGGGCTTCTTCTTCCTCCCATGGATCTCAGGTAACCAAACATAAATCCAGCCGGTCCTCAAAGGGTAGATCTCCTTCCAGGCATCGAGATGCCTCCGGGCTTGCCCTCGAGGATCCTGCACCGGCAAAACAACCCCGGCGGGAAGCTCCGGCTTCCAAAGCTCCACCTATGGGGTTACAGGTTGACATCGATGGCACGGCCTCGACCGATCACCTGTTAGAATGCTCTGGGGTACCGACACAACCTTCCGGTACCGAATTCCAGGCATTCATGGCGTCGATGGATCAGAATGTTCTATCCATGCAGCAGGCTATCACGGCCTTCATTCAAGCTGCGACGCCGCTGATACCACAACAAACTCTGTTGTCGGTATCGGCCCAGGTACTGGCTCCATGCCGGTACCGGTACCGACTGCATCGACGTCAGCCACGGTGTCGTCTGCAGCGGTTCCCTGCCTAGGGATGCCCATCGGTACCGAACCGGTACCGATAACGCCCGATGTCGATACGGCTCGGTACGCGTATCGAGCTTTGAAAGAGCACCCTGATAGTCGATACTTTGATTCCTCCGAAGATTCTGATTCATCGGAGGCATCTGCTGAAGTATCCATAGCCCTTCCTGAAGAGCCTTCTTCTCCAAAAAGAAGAATGTCTCCTTCAGAAGACTTGTCCTTTCAAGACTTCATAAGAGAAGTGGCTAAAGGGCTCTCTATTTCAGTAACCTCTGAATCAGAGCCTAGAGCTAAAAAATTAGATATTTTAGGTTATTCTAAGGCTCCTAAGGAGGCAGTCACCTTGCCAATTCATGAGATTCTTTATGATCACATGATTGACTTATGGGAGACTCCTCTCACTATCTCTCCTCATTCTCATAGGTTGGACACTATGTACCGTGTCCCTCCTTGTCCTGGTTTTCATAAAACACAGCTTCCTCACCATTCTATTGTGGTGGAGTCAGCTATGAAAAAGATAAAGAGTGCAAAAAGACACTGTTCTGCTCCTCCAGGAAGAGAATGCAGGACCTTGGATGCTTTTGGTAGAAAAATCTTCCAAGCCAGTATGCTCATTGCGAGAATCAACTCCTATAGTCTTTATATGGGAATGTTCTGAAAGAAGTTGCAGATAAGCCGCACACTTTCCTCCCTTTTCTTCCAGACGATAAAAGGGAAGAATTTCTTATTTGGCTTAAGCATACTCAAGATATTTCTAAGTTTTCCAACCGTGCAGCTTTGGACTCCTTTGAGGGTGCCAGCAGAGCTTCGGCCATTGCCATAGCTGCATGCAGAATTGCTTGGCTCCAAGCTTCTGATCTAGAATCTTGGGTCCAGGATGGCTTGGGAAATCTTCCCTGTACAGGAGAAAACCTGTTTGGCAAAGATTGGCAAATAAAAGCCACTCAAATGGATGCAGAAAATTCTGCTTTGGATAGACTTTCAAAGTCAACCTCCATTCCTGCCAAGAAAAAACCTTTCAAGAAGTCTTTTTTTCAAGAAAGGCAGATTCCATCCTGCTTCTGGCCAACAATCATCTACAGGTCGTTTTGCTGCTAAGCGTCAGCAACCTAAACAGGCCAGGCCTAAGCCTACAGGGGCTGCTGCAACTCAGCAGACCCAGCCTCCTCAGGGCTTTTGACTTGATGCTAGAGAACTTAGCTTTTCTGGCTCTGGAACAGCCAGAGCCTCTCACCATTCCAGGAAGGTTAGCTCATTTTGCTCCCAGATGGGAGCAAATTACAGCAGAGCAGTGGACCCTCTCCATCATAAGGGAGGGCTACAAACTTCATTTCTCAAACCTTCCTCCTCACACCATGGTGAGACATTTCAATTCTCCAACATCTCTCCTCGACCTTCTAGGTCAGGAGGTGTCTGCCCTTCTTGCCCAAGGGGCAATAGAAGAAGTACCTCTTCTTCAACAAGGGTCAGGGTTTTACTCCCCCCTACTTTCTGATCCCAAAGAAAACAGGGGGCTACAGACCCATATTAGATCTCAGAGAATTGAACAAATTTCTATGCAAGGAGAAATTCAAGATGCTTTCTCTGGGCACTCTCCTTCCATACCTTCAGAGTCAGGATTGGCTTTGTTCTCTAGATCTCAAGGATGCGTACACACATGTCCTCATCCATCCATCTCACAGAAGGTTCCTCCGTTTTCTTTTCCAAGGAAAGCATTACCAATACAGGGTGCTTCCTTTCGGTCTGGCCTCTGCTCCAAGAGTGTTCACCAAATGCATGGCAGTAGTAGCTGCATTTCTACGCACTCTGGGAATATTTGTATTCCCATAACTGGACGACTGGCTCATCCGAGCTCCATCTCAGTCAGAGGCCCAGACTTCCCTGGACTGCACAAGGCGCATTCTGCAGTATCTGGGACTTGTGGTAAACCTCCCAAAGTCCCAGCTCACCCCTACTCAGTCCCTAGAGTTCATAGGGGCCTGGCTAGATACTACCACTGCAAGGGCCTATCTTCCTCAGGCCCTTTGCCTATGCCCAGTGCAGTTAGCCTCCCAGATTCAGTCAAAGAGCCATTTAACTGCCCGGGAGATGCTACAACTGCTAGGCCACATGGCATCCACAGTGCATGTGGTCCCCTATGCTCGCCTTCACATGAGAGCAGCTCAATGGACTTTGTCCACCCAGTGGACTCAAGCATCAGGGGCTCTGTCAGACAAAATAGCAACCTCCAGGCGCCTCTTTTGGTCTCTCCAGTGGTGGAAGTCCACCCAAAATCTGTTGCTGGGGTCCCCCTTCCAACAGTTGTTGCCCCAGGCAACCCTCACAACAGATGCCTCCCAAACAGGTTGGGAAGCTCATCTACAAGACCTCTCCACTCAGGGCACTTGGTCTCCACAGGAGACCTCTCTACATATCAACCACTTGGAGCTCCGAGCAGTTTTTCTAGCTCTCAAGGTCTTCCATACCCTGCTCAGCTACAAGACAGTCCTCATTCATACGGACAATCAGGTAGCCATGTTTTACATAAACAAGCAAGGAGGAACTGGCTCTCTCGCTTTGCAACGAAGCTCTAAAATTGTGGGCCTTCGCCAGAGAGCATCAAATCCATCTCCTGGCCATATACCTTCCAGGAATCCAAATTCTGCTTCCACACGAATGGTCCCTGCACATGGACCAGGTACTCAGAATCTTTCAAGAGTGGGGAACCCTGGACATAGACCTCTTTGCAAGTCCGTGGAATGCCAAACTTCCCCGGTTCTGTTCCAGAATTCCATGTCAGGGAGTTCAGGCCAAGGATGCCTTCCTCCTTCACTGGGGTCAAGACTTCCTGTATGCCTTTCCACCCATTCCTTTAATTTCCAAGACTCTGTTCAAGCTCCAGAGGGATCAAGGATCTATGATCCTCATAGCTCCACGCTGGCCATGCCAAGTGTGGTACCCTCTACTTCTGCATCTCTCTCAAGCTCCCTCCCTAGACTTGAGAGCTGCTCCAGACCTTCTGTCCCAGGAGGAGGGGACTTTGTGGCACCCAAACCCCAAGTCCCTTCACCTCAGGGCTTGGTTGCTGAAGGCTTAGACCTTCAAGGTTGGAATCTTTCTCAGCAGGTGAAGGATATCCTCCATGCTTCCAGAAAACCTTCTGCTAGACGTTCCTTTGCTTTTAAATGGAAAAGGTTTTCCATTTGGTGTACTGAGAAGGGTCTTGACCCTCTAGCACTACCTTTGAATTCTCTATTGGAATATCTCCTGCATCTCTCCAATGCAGGCCTCAAGACGAATTCAGTAAGGGTCCATTTGAGTGCTATTGCAGCATCCCTTAAGCCTCTCAATGGACAGCCTATTTCCTCTCATCCTCTTATTGCAAGATTCATGAGAGGCCTAACTTTAACTAAACCTCCCATTAGGCCTCCTCCGGTGGCATGGGACTTAAATCTGGTTCTTGGTCAGCTTATGAAGCCACCTTTTGAACCCTTAGCCACCACCTCCTTGAAATTCCTTTCCTGGAAGGTTATTTTCCTCATTGCAGTCACCTCAGCTCGCCGCATCAGTGAACTGCAGGCCTTAGTGGCTAATCCACCTTATACAAGGTTCCATCATGATAAGGTAGTCCTTAGGACCAATCCACACTTTATGCCTAAAGTGGTCTCACCTTTTCATCTTAATCAAGAGGTGTATTTACCTGTCTTTTTTCCAGGTCCTCATGCATCAAGTGCAGAGAGGAATCTTCATACCCTGGATTGTAAGAGAGCTCTTGCCTTTTACTTACAAAGGACACAGCAACATAGAAAGTCTTCTCAACTCTTTGTTGCTTTTGATCCCTCTCATTTGGGACTTCCAGTCTCTAAGAGGACACTGTCCAATTGGATTGCTCAGTGTATTTATTTCGCCTACCAGAGTAAGAACCTTTCTCTGGAGGGCCATGTCACAGCTCATAATGTGAGGGCCATGGCCACCTCTATGGCTCATCTAAATTCTGTGTCCATCGACCAGATCTGTCGAGCGGCCACCTGGGCCTCGGTTCATACCTTCACAGCCCATTACTATTTGGACAAGGATTCCCGCCGGGATGCCTTGTTTGGTCAGGCTGTTCTCAAACACCTGTTCCATGCTTAATCAACTCCTGCCCTCCTTCCCTGGATGGATGCCTGAGATCCATAGGAGGAGGTAGAGCCCTTCTCAGGGTCTCATAACCTTGGGGATCTCACAGGCATCTCTAGCTAGGGAGTCCCCATATGTGAAGACTCATTCCTGCTTGTTCCTGGAGATAGCACAGTTACTTACCTGCAACAGGTGATCTCTGGGAACAGCAGGAATAAGTCTTCACAGCCCACCCACCTCCCCTAGGAGTTGTATCTCTCTATCTCTCTATCTATCTTCCTTTCCTCTCTCTCTTTGTCTCAGCTTTAAAACTCGAACTGGGGAGAGGCGGTTAGGAAAGGCGGGAAGGCAGCGCGCAGGCGCTGTGGGATGCTCCCAAAAGCTTTCCTTTTTGGGAAGCTGGGGAGCGTTCCCGCGCAGGCTCCGTCGGTACCGACGTACCCATATGTGAAGACTTATTCCTGCTGTTCCCAGAGATCACCTGTTACAGGTAAGTAACTGTGCTATACCTGTAAAACTGTTGCGGAGCCTTTCCGTCTCTCGACGGGCTCTGTGCAGCATTGTCCCGCCTCCACCGGAAGTGGTAAACAACTTCCTTTGGAGGCGGGACAATGCTGCACAGAGCCCGTCAAGAGACAGGAAGGCTCCGCAACGGTTTTACTGGCATAGCCATGGTTCCCTAAGAGGCAGGGAGCCGCGTCTGCATTAAAAGGGACTGGGAGGTGGTGAGTTTGCCGCTGCCGAGAAGCAGACTCAGCAGCGGCAGCAACTTGGGTGCTTTTTTTTTTTTTTTTTACGGCGGAGTGAGGTGAGGCGAGGCGACCCCCGCTAAATCCTGTGGCGACCCCCGTGGGGGTTGCGACCCACAGGTTGAGAACCGCTGCTTTAGAGGGATATCTCCTATCCACTAACATCTTTTTTTTTTTTTAACAAAGTTGCCTGATAACTAAAATCCTTCTCCGATAAACAAATATGTCTTAAACGTAAAAATTAACCCATCTGTGAGCCAGCTTTTAGCCTTTGTGGGTGATAACTATGGCGTCTCAAAAGGCTAGTACATTTGAACGGCTTTCTGTATAGGGATGTAATAGGTTTGCATGATCTTCTTTTTTTTTTTTAATGTAGATATCCAAAAATTCAATTTGTGTCGAACTTCTATGCATCTGAAATTGGATATTAGACTTTTTTGATGATTTAACCAATTAAAAGAGGACAACAGATCTTCTTTAGTACCTGTCCAACAAAAGAAGATAAGATATCCAGATGTGCTGGAAAAATTGGGAGCCATAAATCAACTTCTGTTCAAAATCATTCATATATAGAGTAGCAATCATGGGGGCTACTGTAGCCCCCATAGCTATCCCAAAAATCTGTAAGAAAAATGGACCATCATTGACCACAGTGGTTTATGGTTTATTAAAATTTACTATACCGTTCTACGAGTCAATAGAGCAGTTTACAATAAAAACTACAGGATAGACTCCAAAATTAAAATTGTAAAAAGAAAAGAATTCCAACAGTGAGACAGGAAAGAGGAAGGACAGATAAATCACATATGGGAGCAAAAGGAGGGGAGGGAGAGAACAAAGGGCAATATCACAAACTAGGCGAGCGATGCAGGACCCCGTGTCACTGAGGGCCCAGGTTGAAAGCAAGACTGAATAGGTGGGGGTGAGGAGTGTGTGTGTGTGGAGAGAGGGGTGGGTTTGTGTGTGTGAGTGGGTCCAGCTGAAAGCTAAAACCTGTCATTTCTTTCTGTATAACATCAGCAAAATTCGCCCTTTCCTTTCTGAACACACTACTAAGACACTTATCCACTCTTTAGTCACTTCCCATCTAGACTATTTCAATCTCCTCCTTGCTGGTCTCCCCCTGAACAATCTCTCTCCCCTTCAATCTGTTCAAAACTCAGCTGCACGGCTAATCTTCCGCCAGCCTCGATATGTTCATATAACCTCTCTTCTGAAGTCGCTTCATTGGCTCCGTATCCATTTCTATATCAAACTTCTCTTACTGACCTGTAAGTGCACTCATTTTTGCTGCTCCTCACTACCTTTCCTCTCTTATCTCTCTCTACACCCCTCTTCGGGAACTCTGTTTCTTTGCCAGATCACTTCTCTCTCTGCCCTTCTCTTCTTTTGCCAACTCCAGACTTTGATCCTTTCATCTTGCTGCTCCTTATCCTGGAACAAACTTCCTGAGTCTACTGTATACGTCAGGTTTCATTTTTGGCCCTTTTCCAATCCAGGTTCAAAACCTCACCTCTTTGAGGCTGCTTTTGGATCCTGATCCGCTTGGTCTCCTGCTCTTCAACTATGTGTTTCCTTACCGTTTCCCTAGACACATCCTTGTCCCCATCTGCTATGTTGTCTTGACTAGATTGTAAGTTCTGATGAGCAGAGACCATCTTTTACAGCGCTGTGTATACCTTGTAGTGCTATACAAATGATTCCTTATTGTTCCTCCAGTTTAGTCCTCAACCTCTGGGTAGTGAACCTCCTCCTGCAGCTTGGAGACTGGGCATGTCAAAAACTCATGACATCATTGGATATAGCCTACTGGTCTCTCCATCAGCCCCCAGTGTGTCCAGTCTCCATGCAGCAGGAGGCCGTAGTGAGCCTAGCTTCTGGGCTCACTTGGGGGAACAGATAAGGAGCATTTAGTGTGACAAATTCTATTCTGATTTTACTTTTGATTTTTACCTTTAATTTTACTTTTAATTTTACTTTTAATTCAGTTACCTTTGGTTAATTGGCAATCAGGGATTAGTTCCCTTTAGTTATTAGGAGCAAATTTCCTTATGTTTACAGTAATTTTAAATTTGAGCATGTCTCTTTAAATTAGTAGCAGCTCTCGCCTTCCCTCCTTGTCAGTTATTTTCCCTTGCTGCAGGCATTTGCCGGTGTGGATCTCTCTCCCTTGACGGTACGGGAGAGAGCTCCGGGACCCGTACAGCCACACTGAAGCTGTGTGAGACAGAGCCTCTCTGTTGCGGGATTTTAATTTGACTCTGTGTAACCGGCTGAGCGGTCCTCGCTGTGGCTGCCAGGCGCAGCAGTGCGGCTTGAGGATTGGATGAATTCAAGGCGGTAGGAGCAGGCTGCGTGGCTTTCGGCCCTGCAGGTAAGGCCTTCGGGCTCTGTCGGTCTGCTGAGGCCTCCTTTTTTGCAGCGGCTGTTCTTGGCGCCAAAATTCGTTGGCAAAGGGGTGGCCATTTTCTCTCTAGGTATTTGGACCGCATGGCGAGAGTTGCAGTGAGCTGCCGGTGTGAGGAAGACACCAGGCAGAATAGCTAGATTTTTAGGTCTAGTGTGTGTTTCTTTTGTTTGTAGGTTTTTTGAGGCTCGGGGGGTTCCTCAGCCTTAAGGGGGCTGTTGTCAGTCCTCTTTATTTTTAAGTTTATTCTTAGTTTTATAGGACAGCAGTTTTGGCATTGATCTCTGATGCCACATGTTCTTTCCCTCCTAATCATGTCTCTGAGGAGCATCTGTTAAGTCCCAGGATATTATTTATTTATTTTCTCTTATATACCGCGCTATTCTGCATCAGTGCGGTTTACATTGAACAAACTGAAATTACATTGAACAGGGCATTATAACTTGGAGATAACTATTTTACAGGGAACATGGACTATGGAGGGTTAAGTGGCTTGCCCAAGACCACAAGGAGCACCTGTGGGACTAGAAACCCCAGTCCTTCTGGCCCAAGGTTGCTGTCCTCTAGTGGGATTTGAACCCCCGACCTTCTGGCCTGAAGTACCTTGCCCCAACCACTAGGCCACATTAGGAAAATTACCAGCTTTTAGGTTCTTCAAGAGCAGAGCCCTAACTTGTAGGTGGAAGGAGGGACAGGCTGGAAGTGTGCTTTTGTGTATTTTATAGTGAAAGTTGCCCAAACGCCTGTGGTTTCACAGGGACAGGTTTAGGAAACCTTAGGATATAAAAAAATATATAATAATAATGACAGTTAAACTGTCAACCAAGAAGTGCCTGTGCTACGGTCTATGGCCACCAGAGGGCAGCTGGTACACTCAATAGTGCCTTTCTGTGACCGTGTGTATGCAGCCATCATCAACAGATTGATCTCTGCAAGTCAGGGAAGAAATAACCACAGGGCCACCTCATGGGCACTCAGGGGTTAGTGACTAAACAAGCAACTGGAATGTTCTGCAAATCAAGATTATATGACCAAGATTTAAAGCTCTTAACTTCTGTATCATTTGTCGGGCTCTGGTGCCCTAAAGGCTACCGGATGGCAGCGCTGCTCATGAATCTCATATAGTATTCAGTGCCCCCATCCCTGAGGGGGGGGGGGGTAAAATATGAAATCATATTCCTCATCAGGTTCACACAGGCAGCAACCTCTAAGACCTCCACTTGCAAGGTTGTCGGTGTATCCCACACCATTATCACCACTGCTATTTCTCTGACTGCAGGAAGGGGCAGGGGGGTGCCTGTGAGTTTCATAGCTCCACATAGGATGCCCTTCCCAGGAAATTCTCATCTATTTCTAGAATCTGTGCTGTCAGAGCAGGGCTTTAAGCACTTAGCAGGGGCACTGACCCATCTGTGCTATCTTGTTAAAGGGCCCGTGCTGAGGGTGAAGAGAAGGACGTCTAGGTAGCACAGTCTGGGGCTTAGCGCTCTAGGGCACTGGAAGGTTTCATAGAGGAAGTCAATACTCTGTGTATGCTCCGTGCATTCAGCCTATGTTCAAGTGTGCTCACTGCACTGTGTTTGGGTGACAGATGCTGGGTCACCCGTATAGTAGATGTGCATTTTGTATGTGCTCACAATTGCTTAGGCATGATTTTTGGGTGCAGTCTTTTCAGAGTGAGACTGCATTTCTTTGCTCAGACTGTATTATCACACTAAGGTAATTTCTCCATTAATGGGGGATGTTGATTGTAATAAAGTGCGTGAGATCCTCATGGTGTTACATGGGGTTGAAGATGCAGTCGTGGGATCTGCTGTGGAGTGAGCCATCCGGAGGAGCTACAGTGTTACAGTCACTAGTTTCCCTTTCTCTTTGGGCTTTGCTCCCAGATCCTAGCCCCTCTTTCTCTCTGATGTCCAGGATGCAAGGTCCCCGGCCCACTGGACAATCTATTCTCAGCCTTTTCTCAATGCTGGCAGAAGGACTGGGAGAGCGAGAATGGAAGACCAGGAACCAGCACCAGCTCTGATGTCTCTCCACTGCCAGTGTTTACTATGGTCACATATTCCCAGTCAGTTAGTTATTTATTTGAGTATACTGATTACCTACAGGTCAGTGTGGCATACAGTCGATTACAGTATTTCTATTTCCCTTGTCCCTGAAGGGCTCACAATTTATGTTTTGGTACCTGAGGCAGAGGGTTAAGTCGCTTAACGAAGGCCAGAAGGACCACCTGTGGGACTAGAAACCCCAGTTTTTATGCCCCAAGGTTGGTGGTCTCGATTGGAATTCAAACCCTTGATCCTCTGGCAACTTGCCTCAACCACTAGGCCGCACTGCTCCGTGTGAGCTGGTCACAGGGCCATAGGACCAGGCGCAGCCTGTTACTTCCAAGGCAGAGACCTTGGGTAGGTTCCGTTCATAAGGATACGAGAAATGCCATACTGGGTCAGACCAAGCTCTTTCAGGTCCAATATCCTGTTTCCTAGGGTAGCCAATCCAGGCCTGGCTGGTTTCCAAAAAGACGAATAGGCTACTCAATGTTTGTTTCGGGGCAAGCGGTGCTCATGGGTTGCATGCCTTGTAGAACATCTTGAATTGGTGAAAGTTGGTATAAAAAAAAAATTATAATTTTTCAGCTTCTCTCTAATAAAAGGTTATGGACCTTTCCTCCGGGAGCTTGGCCAAAAACTTTGTTAAACTCCGCTACGTTCGGGGATTGTTTTGTGCAAGGCTCTTGGAGTACACAGGAGACCCAGTGGTCAATCAACCGACTGGAAATGCGAGCGATACACCGGGTGTTGCAGGCGTTCGAAGCTACGGTGACAGGTTGAGCGGTGCGAGTACTGTCCGACAACTCTGTGGCGGTGGCCTACATCAATCGGCAGGGCAGAACCGGAAGTGTGGCCATAGAGGCCGTGGTAGAGGGTCTGTGTGTGTGGATAGAGCTTTGGCTGCCAGCGTTTTCAGTGGCGCATGTTGCGGGTAAGAGCATTGTGACGGCAGATTTCCTCAGCTGGGTCCGAGTAGATGCGAGTGGCATCTGGAGGTGTTCGCACAGATCGGTCGCATATGGGGACAGCCAGTAATGGACCTCATGGCGACATTTTCACTCTGCGTAAACGGGTCGTTTCTTCAGCAGATGACGCAAAAGGAGGTCGGAAGGCATCGGCGCACTGTTTCAATGGCGGCCGTCATCCGGTCTTCTCTGTCTTTCCACCGGGGGGCACTCATAGGTCGAGTGGTTCTGCGTATCGAAGCGCTTCGTGGAAACATGTGGTTGGGGGCCTCGGGCTGGCTGAGGCGCCCGTGGTATGCCTGCCTCATACGGTTGCTCGATGGGAATCCATGGAGGTTTCCGACCTTGGAGATTCTGTTGCTACGGAGTTTCCTTCGAATGCCTCAGGTGCATCGGTTTTTGCTTATGGGGTGGCCATTGAAAGGGCAAGCTTAAGGAAAAAGAGTTGCTCGACAGCAGTCTTTGCCACCTTGCCACAAAAAAAAAAGTCTATGTCCCTTGCATATGTGCGTTTATGGCGCATCTCTGAGGACGGGTGCTCGCGCGACAACAGTGTCAGTTCCCTTGGTATTAAGTTTTCTGCAGGACGGGTTTGGTAAAGGCAGGTCCTGGAGAGTTCAGTTAGCAGCTCTGTCTTGTATAAGGGCAAAGGACAGGGAGTGGCTCTCATGCACAGGTCAATGTGGTACGCTTTGTCAAGCGGTTACCAGACTGTAGCCCTGTCGTAGGATATTAATTCCACCGGGGAAGCTCAAGTTGGTTTTAGGAGCATTAGCTAACGCGCCATTGGGGCTCTTGCAGCAGGCATAGGTTAAGGGTTTTGCCTTGAAGACGGTATGTTTGATAGTCATCTGTTCAGCGAGGCGATTTTCGGAGTTGCAGGCGTTGACCTGTCAGGAATCGTTTTTTGTCTGTCTCCAGACAGAAGGTGGCCTGGCGGCTGGTTCCGTCGTTGTTGCCAAAGGTGGTTTCTACGTTCACCTAACTAAAATGGTCTCTCTTCCAGCGCTAGGTGCGGCAGAGGGGAGCGTATTGAACCATAGCTTGTGCTGTTTGGACGCCAAGAGAGCGCTGCGGCAGAGTTTAAAGGTTTCAGAAACATTCGCAAGGCGGATCGTTTCTCTTCAGGGTGTTCGGAGGGCCGCACAAAGGGAAGCGGCGGTGAAGGAGTCCATTTCTGGATGGATTGGAGCAGCGAGTGCATCGGCTTATCTTCTACGGGACTGTATAGTCCCAGGGAGCTTACGCGCTCACTCTACCAGAGTGCAAGCGTCTTCTTGGACGGAGCACAGTTTGGTTCCGCCAGTGGTCATCTGTAGGGAGGCCTCTTGGTTGTCTCTCCATACTTTCAGTAAGCACTACCGCCTAGATGTTCTGGCGGCTAAGGATGCCGTTTTCAGAGAGGCGGTGTTGAGATCTGGCTGGAAAGGTCCCTCTCAATGATTACTGCTCTGATACATCCCAGAGGTTGAGGACTAAACTGAAGGAACGATAAGGAAATAGGAATTACACTTACCTGGTAGTTGTGGTTCCTTGAGTGACTCCAGTTTAGTCCTCATTCCCGCCCGGGGATGGGGTCTTAGCAGTGTTTTTTTTGTTGGGGGAAGTGCAAGGTTAAAAATGGATATAGGCCTTCACTGGTGTTCAGTCGTTTTGATGCTTCCATTTGTTTTGCGCTATATTGTTATATTATTATATATTGTTATATATATTGCTATATTGCTCTGGCTTGTTTAGGGCTAGGCATTCGACGGAAAGGAGAGCATGCAGGAAGCAGTCCCTTTCCTTCTGGAAGGGGAGTAGTAGGTAGATAGGTTATATGTTCTGCATGCCCTTTGAATGTTCAGTTTAAAAAAAAAAAGTTACTGATTTTTTTTGCTCCTTTGAGTCTGCTTTGTCAATAGTTCACTGGGGGCTGATGGGAGAGACCTGCAGGCTATATCCAGTGATGTCATGAGTTTTTGACATGCCCATTCTCCAAGCTGCAGGAGGAGGTTCACTACCCAGAGGTTAAGGACTAAACTGGAGTCACTCAAGGAACCACAATTACCAGGTAAGTGTAATTCCTATTTTGTAGTAGCAGTGTGGCGATAAAGTGCCCGTGTCAGTGTGTGGGGTGGCGATGGGGTGCTTGTATGTGCTCTGGGGAAGTGGAATGTACCTTTTGGCAACACCTTGCACTCTTCCCTCCCCCTCCCCCTCCAACCCCTCTCCTGTTGACTCCCCTCCTCTGTTACCCTTCCAGACTCCCCCTCCTTCACTAAACCCCCTAACACTCCAATTCCGTGCCCTGAAATACCTCCTTTTTAAAATAGGCCCCCTGCCCCTTTAAATTATCCCTGCCTTCTCTACCTCACTTGAATACCTCCCCCCACAACCTGTTTTGCTGTAGGCCACGACTGGGCCATCCCCTTCTCTTCTGCCCACGGAAGATAGGAACCCTGGGGGCAGACAAAGTGTCGTGGGCATCATCGGGTCAACTCGGTCTATGCCCACGGCTGGGGTGTGTGTGTGTCTGTGTGTGTAAGTGGTGCAGAGGTGGGGTGCGGTGCTTCATCCTCCAACCGCTTACACTCTTCCTTTCCCCCAACTCCACCCCCTCTCCTGCTGTCCCTCCTCCACCCCTGAACTGTTTCCATTCCCAGACTCTCTTCCCTTCTCCCTACGCTTACATTCACCACCTTCCCTCCATTCCCTCCCCCTCCCCACCATTATTTATTAAATCAAACATGCTGCTCTTTAAATTTCTTCAGCCTCTGTGCATTCAAGCTTTTTTGCAGGCTCTGGCATTACAGCACTTCTGCCCCCGGGAGATGGGATTCCCATGGGCAGACAGTACTGGTCTCTGCTGCAGTCAGGGCATTTTGCAGCCCTTTTGCCCACATTTGTTCTGAGCCCCAGGCGCTAGGTCCAGTTTTTCAGTCACCTAGCGTCTGGGGTTTGTCTAGCTCTGATCTTACTGGTGGCCATTCTAAATCAAATAAAACAGGTGAGAGATGCATAGAATGACCAGTATCAGTGATCTGACATGCCATTAATTCCGGTTAACTTTAGATGTTTGAATGATATAAGCTAGGAGTGCCAAATACAAAGAGTTACAGTAATCCAGATGTGAAATGACAAAAGCTTGGATTACCCTTCAGTGTTTTTCTAAAAGAAAAGATTTGTCTACAGATAAATAATTTGTAAAGTGCAGTCTTATCTACGGTTTGAATCTACTTTTGCATGGTTAATTGTATATCCATTATAGCTCCTAAGTTTGCTACTTGAGAGAAGATTGGCATAATCCAATCATCAACGTTAATCTGGGTGGTATATCAAGTGAATCAACTCTTCCTACGTAGAGAATCTCTTGTTTTCTGTATATTAAGGCAGTCTTTGACAAATTTTGTTTGGATTTAAGAGCCAGGCCAAAATCTTAGAAGCCAGTGGCTGTGATCCCCTCACTCTGTTTTCCCCCCATTCCTCTATTCTCCACTAACATTCCTCCATTTGCAAATCCCTCCATGTCTGAGGAGAGTGGAAGAGTTTGCAGAGAAATGATAGTGTCTTGTTATGTCACCCTATAAGGGCTCTGTGTCTCATAAGATTGGCCAGTATTGCTCCGTTTCCAGCAGAGGTGAGGCTTCTGTGCTTCTGGACTGCACTGCAGGGTGATTACTGAGGGTAGTGTGTGGTTAATTGCTTTTACTTAGTAGAAAGGCTTGCACATAATGTGCAGAGAAGAGAAGAAATTAACAGAGATTGTCTGGTACTAGTTACCTTGAATGGAAGCCTGAAATAGGCTACAACGATTAGCACCTGCACCATGAAATAGATTAAGTTTCCAATTATACTTTTTCTTTCTCTCCCCTTGGAACAAACTGTGTTTTTCAAGAGGAAAAGGGGATTCATGTCTGGGAAAAGAGATACTTAGTTCAAGTTAAATCTCATCAATATATGATCAAAGAAAAAGAAGAACCATATAAGCAGGAACAGGATGGCAGATGTACAGACAGTACGATATGAACTGACATTTGTGATGAGTCACAGAGTGAGAAACTGCAAATACAGCATAAAGTACTAAGAATTTGGGTATGGGAACCAAGGGGGGTGGAAGGGAAAATAGCCATCGTGAGTTTAGATAAGGAAGTATAATGTGAATAGCACCTGGAAACAAAGAAATTGGCTATGACCACTTAGTCACATAAGCCTTTTGAAAAAAGGATATAAAAAGTGCTATAAGACAGATTGTAACTGAGCAGACGTGACTGAAGCTCACATGAGGGAAGTTATCTCTGCTTCAGCAGGATCCTTGAAGGTGTTAGACTTTTTAGCTTGCTGCATTCTTAAGTCCTAAGTTGTTATTACAGACCTTATAATAAAAAGCTGTATTGAAATTACAGACTGGGTTTTCCTGCTTTACTAAATTTGAATGGGTAGGAATTGACAAAAATCCTCAATAACAGTGCTGACAGCCATTTGGTGTTTGATGCTATTTGAGCATACCAAAAAAAAAAAAGAAGAGACAAAGTGAAACAAAGGGCAAAGAAGCTGCATTGCCAGTAAGGAATAATTTTAATTGACAGAGATCGTGTGTCCAGCCTGGCCCTGTGGTGAGTACTGTTAGTTGTTTGGACCAGTTTTGGACTCACCAACTTGCAGGGTGTAAGCCTGGGTGCCCCAGGTCCCTCCCCTTGTGTCTGCCTCCCACACAAAATTGTAGAGGGCCTGAGGGCCACGATCCTGTAGTCCCCGGAGTGGCGAGTGTCTGCAGAGTCTATACATAGGAGCTGCATGTTTTACAATTTTTTTTCTGTTTAATCTTCAGGGGAACTATCAGAGTGAGGCTCGGGTCCACGGGAACTTGGTCGTTGGGCCATGCGAGTATGGGATAACAATGCCATCAGACAAGCAAGTTAAACTTCCCTTTGCTGCATGCGATGCACAGAGGGGCATGATGACGGCAGTGGGCCTCTGCTGACTGTGTGCAGAGGAGGATAGATCAGAAGAGGTTGCGGTGGCGGCAGGGAGCTCTTTTGGGGGGCAGGAAAAGGCCACGCCAGTGGAGAAAACAGCCAGTGGGGGGCTGGTCTGCTGCTGTGTGGGTCGTCTGACATGGGATCAGTGGCAATTTTGAATGGCATGTCGGCGGGAAAAAAGCCCGCCATTTTCAACACCGCAAGTGACGTGCCTGGGGGGGGGGGGGGTAAGTCTTTGGGGGGTCTCTGAAGGCCAAGAAGCACAATCAGGCTAAAGCAAAGCAAGAGAGTGGTCTTCCCTTCGTACCAGAATTTGTCCTCCTGCTCCATCAGGCTTACTGCCTGAAGTAGGGCAGGGGGACATCAAAGGAGGCCAATGAGGCTAAAGTGGAATTGGGGCCTAGGAAAGAGAGACTATCACTCCTGGAGGTGGAAGAAGCCCCTAAGGCCAAACGCCCTCCGACACACTCTGAACAGGGGGGAGCATTGACATCCCTGGATTCGGACTCCTTTGAGGAGCTTCTGGAGAGGATCTCTGCAGAGAGGGAGCGACTGGACTTTGCGGAAGGGAACTGGACTTTGCAGAAGAGAAGATCCTTTCCTCCGACGAGCCTACGGGGTGGTCTGGGTCTTCTGCAAGGCTTTGAATATGACGGCCAGCTTCCCCGAGGAGGAGATTGAGCTGGAGGACCCTCTGCTTCAGGGGATTAGGTCCCCTCAGGACTTCTTTCTTTTGCACAAGGCATTTAAACAGATGATTAACGTGGAGTAGGAGCTCCCAGAGGCTAGCTTGTGTGGGACAAGACTGTGTCCCGATTGTATCCACTGCCTCCGGAAAAACAGGAGACCTTGACGATCCCTATGGTGGACGCACAGGTCACAGCAGTGACAAAGAAGACTACCATCCCATTGGAAGGTGGAGGTGCCCTGAAGGACACTCAGGATAAGAAGGTTGGATACCATGTTAAAGCAGGCCTTTGAGGCCAATGTGATGGCCTTGCAGGCTTCTGTGGGGGCCTACATTGCCAGAGCCTGCCTGTGATGGGCCCAGGGCCTGTCTGACACGGGAACTTCCTCCAGGGTGTTCATGTTGGAATCGGGAGCAGCCTATCTGGCAGACGCATTCTGTAACTTGGTGCGGTCCTGCTCTAAGGGCATGGTGGCAGTGCTAGCAGCCCGCTGCCTCTTGTGGCTGCAAAACTGGTCAGCGGACGTGTCATCCAAGGTTTGGCTGTCAAGGCTTCCCTTCGAGGGATGGCTGCTTTTCAGAGAAGTGCTGGAAAAGCTGGTGAAGGATCTAGGAGGGACTAAGGGAGGTCATTTGTTGGGGGGGGGCCCTGCGGCACCTAGAGGGCAATTCCATAATTTTCACTGATTTTGTGGCTCATGCTTCACGACCTTCTAGAAAACATGCTACCCTTCCAGAAGAAATTTCTCGAGTGAGGGGGACCGGCAGAGGCTATTATGCCTCTGCGACAGGGCCTCCTAAGAAGCCACAATGAAGCAAGGGGGACCCAGGCTGAGGTCAAGGTCAGAGGGTGACTTCGGGTTTTTTTGGGCCCAGATCACAAAGGAAATCATCCGGGATGGGTACGTGCTGGAGCTTGCGTGACCAGTTCTTGATGCTTTCCTGCAAATCCGCAGTCAAGCTGAGAGCGGTACAACTCATGTTGTCCAAGCTGCTTCACCTGAGGGTGGTGCGGCCAACACCCACAGACCAGTGCGACTCAGGTCGATACTCGATCTATTTTGTTGTACCAAAGAAAACGTGCTCGTTCCGACTGGTGCTTGACCTGAAGCATGTCAACAGAGTGCTGTGTTTCACAGAGAGACCCTGTGCTCGGTTATAGTGGCAGTGGCAGTGGAAGAGGGCAAATGCCTCACATTCCTAGACCTCACGGAGGCGTATCTCCATATACCCATATAAAGGGAGCACCAGCGGTACCTGCAGTTCATAGTAACCATGGAACACTTTCAGTTCAGGGCTGTACCCTTTGGACTGGCTACTGCTCTTTGAAGGTTTGTGAAGGTCATGGTCATCATGGTGGTAGCTCTGCACTCAGAAGGGATACTGGTTCACCCTTACCTGGATGATTGACTGATCCGAGCCAAATCTCAAGAGGAAAGCAGGTCAGCGACCAGAAGGGTGGTGGTTTCTGCAGAGCCTCGGATGGGTGATCATTCAAAAAGAGCCACGTCTGCCCCTTGCAGATGCTGACTTTATCTTTATTTGCATTATTTGATATACCTCCTTTACCAAGGTATCGTGGCAGTGTACAATAAAAAAATCCAAACTGCTAGAAATAAAAGATGAAAAGGAACGCCAATAAATCGATAGAAAAGCAAATAGAAAAGGCAGAGAGAAGGATAGCAAAGGACAGCAGTGGACAAAAAACACCATGAATATTAGACACAACAAGGGACCAAGGGTGGGAGGGGAGCTATGGTGATTGTGCACTACGTTGGGTCATGAAATTTCCGCAAGTGGGGGATTTACCTGGGGGAGTGTGGAGGAGTCGGGCGGAGTAGGGAGATCATAAGCCTGACAGTAAAGGTGGGTCTTGAGAAGAGACTTGAACCAAGGAAAGGACAGCTCGGTGTGTAGGGAAAGCGGGAGGGAGTTCCAAAGGGCTGGACTCAAAAAGAAGAAAGCGGCATGACGAGTTAGTTCAAGGCGAGCTTGGGCAGGAGAAGGGAGAAAGAGACGGTTGCCATAAGCAGAGCGAAGTAGACGGGGAGTGGGCTGAAGATAGATGATGTCGGCCAGATACTGGGGCATGCTACTATGAAGAACCTTGTGTGTGATAGCGAGAAGCTTGTATATAAATCTGCCCTGATATCTAACCTTGATAGGGAGCCAATGATGGGCCAGAAAACAGGGGGTAACGTGATCACGAGGGGAGGAATGGGTAAGAAGGCGGGCCGCTGTATTTTGAATTAATTAAAGGCGCCGAAGCTGATATTGAGGGAGACCTGCGAAGAGTGAATTGCAATAATCAAGCCGGGTGATCACCAGTGAGAGGACAAGGGTGGTGAGGGATGAAACTGGAAGAAATGACCGAACAGCCCGAATCTTGCGAAGATGGAAGAAGCTGCGTGCGACTGCAGATATGTGTTGGTGGAAGGATAGTGAGGGATGAAGAGTCACACCAAGATAACGGAGAGTGGGAACCAAAGGGATAGGGAGGGTAGACATAACGGGCTCTAGTTTAGGGGAGGGGGCACCGAAAGTAAACCACATAGCGGAGGACTTGGAGGGGTTGACGAGAAGAAAGTTACTGGTGAACCAAGTGGAGATGGATGCAAGACATGTATTGAGTGCAGAAAGATCTGGGGCCAAAGAACTCGTTTGGTGAACTAGAAGAATGTCGTCTGCGTAGAAGTAGGCAGATATTCCAGCCTGTTGAATGAGCAGGGCGAGAGGGGCAAGGAAGATGTTAAAAAGAAGGGGAGCAAGGATGGAACCCTGGGGGACACCGCAGTGCAAGGGGAAGGAGGGGGAAGCATTAAGGCCTGACTGGACAGCAAAAGTGCGAGATGAAAGAAAGGACCGAAACCAATGAAGAACAGTGCCATGAATGCCAATGTCTGATAGACGGGTGAGAAGGGTGCGGTGGTCAACAACATCAAATGCAGCAGAGATAAATCACCACGATCGTGAGAACGATGTATTTCGCTGAGGAGTGCCAAGAGAATAGTCTCAGTACTGTGGCCAGCCCTAAATCCAGATTGACGGGGGTGTAGTGAAAGGGTGGAATCGAGATGAGAGGCAAGTTGCAGGAAAACAAGTTTTTTGAGGACTTTGGACAAAAAAGGGAGGTTGGAAACCAGACGCCAATTGGCAGGAACAGCAGGATCGAGGGTTGACTTGGGAGCGCTGTTCAGCACTGGAAGGGGCCGGATGCCCCTATGTCAGACAGAGTGAAAAAGATCCAGGAGCAAGTGCAGCATATTCTTTGGATGGCAAGTCCTTCAGCCTAGCACTACCTGCAGCTTCTGGAAACCATCGCAGAGACCATAGATCTGGTGACATGGGCTCGGGCCCACATGAGACTGCTCTAGCACTCACTCCTGTCACGGTGGTCGCCACAGAGGGATCCTCTATTATGGCACTTATCGTGCCCACGATGGTGGTGGGCATGCCCGGCCCTGAGGGTGGGAATCCCCTTTGAGCCCCCATTGTGGATAAGTCTACAGGGATGCTGGCTTGTTGGGTTGGGGGGCACACTGCCTGTCACAGGACAGTGGACAACAGAGGAGTTGGAGTGGTCGATAAACTGTTTGGAGCTGTGAACAGTGCTCTTAGTACTCAAACACTTCCTGCTACTTCTGATGCACCGGGCAGTATGTGTTTTCTCTGATAACGCCACGGCAGTGGCCTATATGAACCGTCAAGGTGGCATGGCCAGCATGGCACTGATGGTAAAGGCGACCCTGCTGCTGCAATGAGTGGAGAGTCATCTGAACACCTTGTTGGTGGCACACATTGCAGGCAAGGACACTATACAAGTGGATTTCCTCAGCCACCATCAGGTGGTTGCAGCGGAATGGTCCTTGGAGGACTCAGTATTTTGGAGCCTCGTCCGTCATTCAACAAGGATGCAGGCGACCTCATGGATGGAGGCTGGTCTGGTGCATCCAACAAAGATCTGTAGGGTAGCAACATAGTTATCGTTCCACCTGTTTGTGAAACACTACCGGCTCGATGTGCAAGCAAGAGAGGAAGCCATTTTGGGGCCAGAGTGCTGTGAGTCAGCCTCGCGGGTTCAGTCCTGTAGGAGGTGCTGCTGTGTTACATCCCATATGTCTGGACTAGACTGGAGGGATGATCTGAAAAGTGAAATTAGGCCTTACCTGCTAATTACCTTTCCTTGAATCTCTTCACTCCAGTCCAGAACCCGCCCTGCTTCTGTCTGCTTGGGAGGATGCCGGAATCTAGGAGGGGCATCGGTCTCGAGGTTGTGAGGGTTTCGGGTTGTCCTGTACTGTCTGGTTACACTCTTTTTTTGATTTAAAAGAAAAAGAAGAAAGTGAAAAGGGAATAATGAAAGGAGAAAACTGTAGCAAGTCGAGTGGGCTGCGGAATGGGCCCGGTAGCTTGGTGCAGAATGCTCGACTGGGATCTGAAGGGCTGACACGGCTTTATTAGGCAATACTGGCCAATCTTATGAGGCATAGAGCCCTTATAGGGTGACATCAGAAGAACTGGTCATGCTCTGTCTCCATCTGCTGGTTAGGGGGCAGAACCCATGCGTCTGGACTGGACTAGAGGGATTCAAAGAAAGGTAATTAGCAGGTAAGGTCTAATTTCACCTTGCTGTATGTGCATGGAATGTGGCGATAGGTGCCTTTGTGTGGGTGGGGTGCAGAGCTGCGGTGAATGTGTGTGCGCGTATGCTGCAGAGCTGGGGAGCTCTGTGTTTGTGGTACATAGGTGGGGTGCCTATGTTTATGCGCAAGCAGTGTGAGCCTGTTGTGTGGAAGTGAGGTGCCATACATGCACTGACCCGCTGCCTGAATCAGCAACAGTGGGGGACAGCGGGGCGGCTTGCCACGCAGAGAGGGGGTGGCAGGCTATGTGTGCTGAAGCACATGGCCTGCTGCCTAGTGGACGGGGTTGGCCCTGACACAACCACAGAAGCACTTCTGTTTGCTCCTGCAGCTGTGCTAGAGTCCAATGTTGGCATGTTTTCAAAGGTACACAGAAGCGCTTCCTGTGTACCTTTGAAAATTTGCCAGCATCAGACTCTAGCACAGCCGTAGGAGCAAATGGCAGTGCTCCCGCAGCTATGTTGCTGCAGTCGTGCTGCTAGTGGGTTGGGGGGGGGGTTGTCGGGGCAGGAGAAGGGCCGCTGGTGAGTGTGGCAGGGGTTGCTGGGGGCTGGAAATGGGCTGCTGGTGAGTGGGGGAGGGGATTTTTGT
This sequence comes from Ichthyophis bannanicus, assembly GCA_033557465.1. NCBI lineage: Eukaryota > Metazoa > Chordata > Amphibia > Gymnophiona > Ichthyophiidae > Ichthyophis > Ichthyophis bannanicus. The sequence continues at coordinate 750,845,569 of CM066032.1, forward strand.
GGGCTAGGAGTTAGAGGGAGAGAAAACGGGGGGGGGGGGGCAAGGATTGGTTGGGATCAGAACTGTGATTGGAGTAAGAACACTAAAGGGGGAAAAGGCAGGGGAAATTTGAGATTTAGAGGAGGAGTAAAGCTTTATGATGGGGGAATTCTGTGCAAAAATTTGCTAATACCGCATGCAGAATTTTGAAATACCGCATGCAAAATTTTGAAATACCGCATGCAGAATTTTGAAATACCGCATGCAGAATTTTCAAAATTTGTGTGTAGAACTTTAAATTTTTTGGTGCAAAATATTCCCCCAGGTATAAGAATGAAGTGGATCAGCTTTGGAAGATGTTGTAGGACATTCCCAAGATAACATAAAATGTGTTTGCAAGAGCAAAAATGTAAGTTTGTATTTAGGGCATATGTGTCTCCTAAATTGGCAGCTTGTTAAGGATATTATGAATGAAGGCATGTGCTTAAAATGCAGGAGAGAGGATGTAATTTTGGGACACCTATTTTGGCACTGTAATGCATTTGATGACGTGGACTCCTATCCTCCAAAGCTCATGCCTCAGTAAAATGGTGAGTCTATAAGGTGCCACCCACCTCTTGTCATTTTTAATATTCAGGTATGGTTGCTTTTAATTCATTGTAATTATCTCCAGGAACAAGCAGGAATACAGTCTTCACATATGGATGATGTTGGCATTGACGGAGCCCCATGCATGCGTGCCTTCCCACATTCCCAGCTGTTCTCCTCGGTCGTCTTTTTTCCACGGAGCCATCAGGACCAAGTCCTAACCCCACTGTAAAAATTCAGTTAAAGCTTCTTCAGTACTTTGTGCTTGCCTTCCCATCAAACCGGAAAGGTGCCGCTTCATTCTTGTGCCTCTCTTTTTCGCTTTTTGGCTGTTTTTTTCTTTTTCCTTTTTTTTTTCCTCAGGTGATGAGGCCACCATTGCTCATTTTGATTTTTGCCTCACTAATTTTTTCTTCAATGGAGAAGCCCACAGTGGTTTAAAAAAAAAAAAGTACAAAATGCCAATGTACCATCTTGTTGACCGATAAGCACGACTGGTGCTTAAAATGTTTGGGCCCTGACCATGATGTGTTGGCTTGCACCCTCGGTCAGCAAATGACCCCCATGGGGGGACTCAAGAACCGGGAGCAACAACAGATAAAACAGTTTCAGTCAAATTCAGCCCTTTCGACACACTCTTCGGTGGCCTCTACACTGTCGCATGGTTTTCATACCTCATCAAAGTCCAATCATAGCAGCAAACATCGAGACACCTCACCAGCAGTAAAGGTATCAAAGACTTCGACACCAGCATTGGCAGAAAAGGGATCACATTCTTTTTGTGTCGGCGTCAGACTCCGATACTTAGCATCGGCATCAACAATCTGCCTAAGGTGACCCAGACTTAGACCGACCTGCAAAGCAGCCCCGGTGGGAGGATAATTCCTCCAAAGCACTTGAGGGGCTCGGAGATGCTCCCAGGACCTCATCCTCAGTAGAGCCTCCGGTACCTTGCTCTAGAATGGTAGCACTAAGCTTGATGCTCGAATCCTCCCAGTCATCTCCAGTTTCTCTCAATGACCATGTTCAGGCTATTGAGAGGAGTCTGGCCATGATCCTGGCTGCCGTAGTGCCGAGGTCTTAGCCGGCTTAGTTATGCATGGAGCCAAGGCCTCCATCGTAGCACTTAACTGTATTGGGTATGGGACACCTCTGTTCTGATATCTCGAGGCATGAGCACTGACCCTCAGGATCTGCATCGGAGCATCATCAATACTATGGTACCGATAGCCGCTACTTTGATTTCCTGCCAAACTCCAGTAATGCTTTCTTGGAGTTAGAGCTGGCAAATATCCCCTGCAATGGTGAAAAACATTTTGGGAAAGGTTAGCGTGAGAAAGCAGGTGAGATAGAAATCAATGACCTTGCCATGAAACGCTTGTCCAGGAAAACAGCAGATCCTGCTAAGAAGAAGGCTTCTTATAAGAAGCCACTCTATCTCAAAAATAAGAGGTACTACCCTTCCTACCCTTCTTATTCATCATACCAGCCCCATCAGAAGCAGCAGGGGCCTCGTCAGCCCAGGAAACCAAAGGCTGCAAAGCTCTAGCCAGCTCCACAGACACAACCTCTGGCTAGTTTTTGACAGCTTCTTCGAGGGCATAGCCATTCTACTCCTAAGAGATGCCCACCTCTCCCACATAGCAGGCAGCTTATTTCACTTTGCCCACAGATGGGCCCTCATAACCTCAGAACCCTGGACCTTGGCAGTAGTGAGCTGGGGCTATCAGCTGACTTTCAAAGATCTGCCCCTACCACCTTTATAGGGGTGCTTCCCATGGATCTCCTCTACTCCACTCTTTTGCAGCAGGAGATTGCCTCTCTAACAGCTCATGGAGCCATCGAGGAAGTTCCACTCCCTCAACAAGTCCTAGGGTTCTGTTCCCAGTACTTCCTTATTCCAAAAAAGACCGTAGGATTCCATCCTATCCTGGATCTCCGGAATCTCAACAAATTCCTAGTGAGGGAAAAGTTCAAAATGATCTCTCTAGGAGCTCTACTCCCTTACCTCCAACAGACAGACTGGCTCTGTTCTCTGGATCTCAAAGATGCTTACACACATCCTCATCCACCCCTTCCATAGAAAGTACCTCCAGTTTTTCTTTCAGGGACACCACTACCAATACCGTGTACTCCCCTTCGGATTGGCTTCGGCCCCAAGGGTGTTCACAAAGTATCTGGCAGTCGTAGCGGCCTACCTCCGCACCCTGGGCATCTTCGTCTTCCCTTACTTAGACGACTGGCTTATCAAGGGAGATACCCCTCAGGTGATCTCAACATCACTTCAACACACCATCCAAAGTTCCATCTGACTCCTTCTCAGACATTAGAGTTCATAGTGGTTGGGGCAAGGTACTTCAGGCCGGAAGGTCGGAGGTTCAAATCCCACTAGAGGACAGCAACCTTGGGCCGGAAGGACTGGGGTTTCTAGTCCCACAGGTGCTCCTTGTGGTCTTGGGCAAGCCACTTAACCCTCCATAGCCCATGTTCCCTGTAAAATAGTTATCTCCAAGTTATAATATCCTGTTCAATGTAATTTCAGTTTGTTCAATGTAAACCGCACTGATGCAGAATAGCGCGGTATATAAGAGAATGTAAATAAATAAATAAAATAAATAAAATAAATAAAATAGGGGCTCTCTTGGATACTATAAAAGCTCGAGCATTCCTTCCAGAAGACCGCCTTCATTGTCTCATTTCCTTAGCAACTCATTGCCAAACTCAACACAGTCTCACTACAAGAGACATGCCTTGTCTCCTGGGCCACATGGCCTCCACAGTCCATATAGATCCATATGCCTGACTGAATATGCAGCCGGGACAGTGAACCCTCTCAGATCAGTGGACAAAGTCCACAGGGCGCCTCTCAGACAGGATCACTGTCTCACCTCAGTTTGTGGACTCCCTCAAGTGGTGGTGCACTGCTCAAAATGTTCTCGTTGGGTTATCTTTTCAAATGTCTGCACTGCAGTGTACCCTGACGACAGATGATTCCAAGCAGAACTGGGGAACCCATCTCCATGGTCTCACCACATATAGGGCCTGTGGTCCCTAAGGGATCACATCAATCTGTTGGAACTCAGAGCAATTGCCAATGCCCTTTGCATGTTCCGTCCTCACCTTACAGGACGGGCAATACTCATTCAAACCGACAACCAAGTTGCCATGTTCTATATCAACAAACAGGGCGGTACCAGATCTCGCCGCCTCTGCAACAAGGCAGTCTGTCTCTGGACTTTTGCGATGGCTCAAAGAAGAATCTGATGAGCTATCTCCTGGGGGAGCAAAATCAGCTCGCCGACAAACTCAGCCATCTACTTCGACTGCATGAATAGATGCTTCATTAGGAAATGGCACAACGCTTGTTTCAATTATGGGGAACTCCCATCTTCAGTCTCTTTGCTACCCCAATGAATGCCCAGCTCCCTCACTTTTGTTCCAGAGTTCCATCTCCACAGAGCGCAGCCTCGGATGCTTTCCTGCTTCATTGGGGTCGGGGTCTGCTCTACACATTCCCCCCACTTCTACTCATTCCGAAGACACTCTTCAAATTGCAAGTGGACAAGGGGAAGATGATTCTCATCGCCCCATTCTGGCTCCGTCAACCTTGGTTTCCTCTGCTCCTTCGGTTGGCACAGGGCATCCAATCTACTCTCGCAGGACCAGGGGACCCTCCTTCACCCAATCTGAAAGCATTGTGGTTGACGGTATGAATGCTGAACTCTTTGTCTTGTCTTACCTACGACTTCCAGAGGATGTGACTGAAGTCTTACTAGCTTCTAGGAAGGATTCCACTAGTTGTACATATACCTTTAAATGGCGTAGTTTTCTCTCTGGTGTTCCCAGAGAGCTATCAACCCATTTGCTTGTCTGGTGGAGCAACTACTTCCATATCTTCTCCATCTTTCCCGGCCTGGGCTAAAGACTAACTCTGTGTGAGTCCACCTTAGTGCCATTTCGGCCTCTCATTGTCTAGTCGCGGATCAACCTATTTCTTCTAATCCACTTGTGACATATTTTATGTGTGGCCTTCTTTTAACGAGACCGTTAGTTCAGCTACCCACAGTAGCCTGGGACCTCAAGGTTGTCCTAGCACAAAGCCCCATTTGAACCCCTGGCTACAGCTTCCCTGAAGTTCCTCACTTGGAAGGTTATCTTCTTATTTGCTCTCACTCCTGCCTGTCGTGTCAATGAGTTGCAAGCTCTGGTGGACTATGCTCCTTACGGTCACTTCCACCATGATAGGGTAGTCCTCCAAAATCATCCCAAGTTCCTTCCAAAGGTGGTTTCTCCGTTACACCTTAATCAGTCCATTTATCTTCCGACCATTTTTCCGACCGTTTTTTCAAGTTGCTTCTAGGTGGAAGCATCACTACATATGCTTGATTGCAAGAGGTCTCTGGCCTTTTATCTTGACAGAACTAAGGGTCATTGTCAATCCTCACAGCTGTTTGTCTCTTTTGACCCTTGCCATTTGGGTCTCCCAGTCAATAAATGGACTCTTTCCAACTGGATGCTGACCACTTCTTTTGCATTTGCACAAGCCGGACTTTCCCTACAAGGCCATGTTACGGCCCATAATGTCCGAGCTATGGCTGCCATAGTGTCCAACCTGCGATCTGTCTCCATCTCAGAAATTTGCCGAGCGGCCACATGGTCTTCTGTTTATACCTTTGCTGCCCACTACATCTCAACAAAGACTATCAGTGATGCTAGCTTTGGCCAAGCTGTTTTACGGCATCTTTTTGGAACTTGACTACACCTCCTCCCACCATCCTTTGGCTGGCTAGCTTACAAAGAGTGTGGCCAAGGGGCTGTCTGACAGATCCCTGCTTTACCCTGCTTATGTTTTAGGGTTCCTCCCCATTGGTGCGGGTCTTATTTCTGTCCTTCACAGCAGCTGGCAGCTTGTGAATCCCATATGTGAAGACTGCATTCCTGCTTGTTCCTGGAGATAGCATAGTTACTCACCTGTTGTAACAGGTGATCTCCAGGAACAGCAGAAATCAGTCTTCACAACACGCCCTCCTCCCCTCGGAGTTGTACGGAGAGATTTCTTGTTTTTCTCACGATTTTTTCTCTAATCTCCAGACTTGACTGAGGAGAACAGTTGGGAAGGCAGGCATTCATGCATGGAGGGATGCTCCAAAAAGCATTCCTGTTGGATGCTAGGGAGCATTCCTGCACGGGGCTCCATCGATGCTGACGTCACCCATATGTGAAGACTGATTCTTGCTGTTCTCAGAGATCACTTGTTACAGGGGAGTAACTATGCTTTTCCAGAGGATACCCATAGGTAATTATTTTTCTCCAGGACCAAGCAGGAAGTCAGTCCTCACATATGGGTGACATCGACGTCGATGGCGCCCTTGCGGAGCATTTCCCCAGCTTTCCATGAAAGCCTTTGGGAATGCAGGCACGCATGCGCGGTTCCCTTCCCGCCTAAAGGTGCCATTTTGCTCAGTCTCTCGTTTTCCGTGAAGCCCACCGGACGTGAGTCCTAGTCATCCCGGAAAATTGTTGACTTTTTGCGATTCTTCGCTATTTTTTTCTTCTCCGGTTCGACGCCGGTTCCCCTCCCGCAGGGTTCGGTACACCGGTATCGAGCCCGATCTTCTTTTTTCAGTTTTTGCCCTTAGTGGCTGGCGTTCGTGCCCTTTTTTCATTTTCCATGGAAGGCCGGTCCTTTGACCTTGCGGGGACTCTTTTTTCCCCGATGGCTTCCAGCGGTTTTAAGAAGTGTGATCGGTGCAAGAAACTGATGTCTCTCACCGACACACACGACTGCTGCCTTCGGTGCCTCGGTCCTGATCACGACCCTAAGACGTGTGGACCGTGTGGGAAAATGTCTTCCAAGGCACTGCGAAGTTGTCAGCACCAAAAGGAAAGGCTTTTTTCTGACTCGGCCTCCGGCCGGGCCCGGACCTCGTCTCAGGCCTCGACATCTCGGGAGTCGGATCCCGAGCACCGTTGTGGCTCCTCGGACAGGGGGTCCCCCGACCGGGAACGCAAGAGGAAGAAGCGGCTCGTGAGGGCGTCGTCGGTAGAGGTCCCGGGTTCCTCGAGAGCTCAGTCTCAGACCCCCGACCGTCGCCCCGGGCCTGTGGAACAGGAGAAGCCTTCCAAAGTTCCTCGACTGGAGCCGGTGTCTGCTGGACACGTAAGCCCTGTAGTCCTCGTGGACTCTCCTCCCAGGGAGCCGACGTCGGGGCCAGAGTTGGGAGCTGCTGAGTCTCCTGAGCTGGGTCTTAGGTTGACAGCCTTGGAGAGCAGACTGCCTGCCTTCATGGAGCAGCAGCGGACACTGATGGCCAGCCTGTCTGGCGCATCTGCCCTGACCACCGGGACATCGACATCAAAGTTGACCCCGGAGACTGAGCTGATACTCGAGGCCATAAAGGCTCGAGGTCGACCTAGGTCGCGGTCTCCCTCGACCTCCCTTCGGGACCGAGGGTGTCGACGCCGGTGCCTTCGGCGTCGGGGCGGGTGCTCGCAGGCCACGCGAGGTCGGACCCCGATTCCTCATCGGACGAGTCCACATGGGAGACGGAGGACGAAGAGTCCCCCGACACCTTCAAGACTTGGTGCGTCCCATCGGACTCACCACAGTCTGAACCCCGGAGTAGTTCCTCCTCCAGAGGATACCCGGTTCTCGGAGTTCGTTCGGGATATGGCCACTGCGTTGGCTATCCCTGCGGACCCTGAGGAGGAGCCTCGAGCCGAGGAGCTCGAGGCCCTGCAGTACGACTCTCCTCCGAAGGAGGCCTTTACTGTCCTGGTTCCTCCGATGCTGGAACGGCTCCTCTTCCGTATGTGGGAGGCACCGGCCTCGGCGCCGGTTTTAAGCAAGCGGGTCAATTCGATCTGTCGACTCCGGAAGCGTCCTGGCTTTCAGAAGGCGCAGCTACCACACCATTCCATGGTGATGGAATCGGCCATGCATCGCCTGAAAAGTCAGAAGATGCACTCCGCGGTGCCCCCTGGCAGGGAGGCCCGAAACCTGGATGGTTTTGGTAGAAAGTGCTTCCAGGGCTCGATGCTTGCTTGCCGTGTCCAGTCTTACCAGCTGTACATGGGCATGTACTTGCGAGACCTGGCCAAGGAGCTGGCCGGGTTCTATGTTGGTCTCTCCGGGGAACCCTTGCAGAGGTTCAAGGCCTTGTCCTCGGGGATACAGGAATGCTCTAAGATTATGTCCCGCACTGCCTATGATGGCTTCGAGGCTTCGGCCCATGTTGCGGCAGCCGGCATCGCGGCTCGACGCCAGGCATGGCTGCAGTCATCGGACCTCGAGCCATGGGTTCAGAATAAGTTGGTCGATGTCCCTTGCCGAGGTGAGAACCTTTTTGGAAAGCCCATGACCGAGAAGGCCGCACAGCTCGAGACCGAGCACCTCACACGGACAAGGCTGTCTAGAAAGACTTCTGCCCCTTCTCACAAAAAGAAGGGCTCGGGTAAAAAGCCCTTTTACCCGAGGAAAGGCACTGCCTACAAACAGTGCCCACAATATCAGGCTGCCCCACAGGGTCAGCAAGCCAAGGGGCAGGGTAATGGGCCCCGTAGGCAGAGGACCCTCAAGCCTCCGGCCCCTGCTCCCACTCAGCAGGGTGGGGGTTTTTGACTCCTTAGGCATAGCCTCTCCGTCCCTGCTTTCCCAACCCTGCACAGGAGGTCGCCTCACTCTGTTTGCCCACCAGTGGCCACTCATCACTGGAGACAGTTGGGTGTTAAGAATAGTCCACAGGGGCTATGAACTACACTTCCAACAACTGCCTCCTCCATACTTTCCAGGAGAGCCTCCAAGGCCTCCCTTGCATACAGATCTTCTCCTTCAGGAGCTACAAGGTCTGTTGGTGGACAGAGCAGTGGAGCCTGTGCCTCCCCACTAACAAGGTCGAGGGTTCTACTCCAGGTATTTCCCAGTACCCAAAAGAAATGGTGGCCTTCGTCCTATTCTAGATCTCCGAAACCTCAACAAGTTCTTGGAGAAGGAAAAGTTCAAGATGCTTACTCTTGGAACCCTTCTGCCCTACCTCCAGCAGGGAGATTGGCTATGCTCCTTAGATCTAAAGGATGCGTACACTCACATCCTCATTCATCCAGACCACAGAAAGTACATCAGGTTCATTGTGGGAGGCAACCATTATCAGTACAGAGTACTACCTTTTGGCCTAACCTCCGCTCCCAAGGTCTTTACCAAATGCCTGGCAGTGGGGGTGGCCTACCTGAGAAATCAGGGTATCTTTGTCTTCCCCTATCTGGACGACTAGCTCATCAGGGGTCAGACGTGCCAGGAGGCCAGGCAAGCCACCTTCAGAACTATTGCTCTTCTTCAAAGCCTGGGGTTTGTCATAAACTTCGCAAAGTCCACTTTGCTCCCATCCCAAAACTTGGAGTTCATAGGGGCAAGGTTGGACTCTCTGCTGGCAAAGGCATTCTTGCCCGAAGACAGAGCCCAAAGGCTGATAAACTTGGCAAGTCAGTTTCTCAGCAGGTCCCTGGTCTCCACCAGACTCTGCCTGAGGCTTCTAGGCCACATGGCTTCGACAGTTCATGTGACCCCCAATGCCCGGCTCCATATGAGGCCTGCACAGTGGTGCCTTCGGTCTCAGTGGTCACAGGCCACAGGCAGCCTCAGAGACAGGATAAGGGTGTCCAGACAATTTCTGAACTCCCTCAACTGATGGCTACATCCACCCAATCTGCTACAAGGGGTGCCTTTTCAGATTCCTGGATTCACAGTGGTGTTGACCACGGATGCCTCCTTGCAGGGCTGGGGAGCTCATTGTCTAGGCAAGTGCACCCAGGGCCTGTGGTCTCCCTGGGAAGCTGCACAGCAAATCAATCTCCTGGAACTCAGAGCTATTCGGTTGGCCCTCAAGACTTTCTCTCCAGCCCTGGCTCATCAGTCTGTCCTAGTTCAAACGGACAACCATGTAGCCATGTTTTATGTGAACAAACAGGGCGGAACTGGGTCCAGGCTGCTTTGTCAGGAAGCACAGGACCTTTGCTTGTTTGCCCTCAAGCACAACATGCTCCTCAAAGCTGTGTATCTCCCTGGCCAGGGAAACTACCTGGCCGACAGATTGAGCAGGATTCTACAGCCCCACGAGTGGCAGCTCCATCCTTTGGTGGTTCAGAAGACTTTCCTGAAATGGGGACTTCCATCCATAGTCCTCTGAACAAACAACTGCCAAAATTCTGTTCCAGGCAATCGCATCCTCTGCGGACAGCAGCAGATGCTTTTCTGATTCCCCGGTCTCAGGGCCTCCTGTATGCGTTTCCTCCCACGCCCTTGGTGGCCCGAACTCTCTTCAAGATTCTTCAGGACAAGGCCTCGGTCCTGCTGGTGGCTCCCGGGTGGCCGAGACAGCCTTGGTTTCCACTTCTGCTTCAGCTGGCAGTGGATCCCCCACTGCCTCTGGGGTTGCAACCCAACCTTCTCTCTCAGGATCAGGGTTCCCTTCTGCACCCCAATCTCAAAGCTCTCAATTTGATGGCATGGAGGCTGCAAGGGTAGTTTTGGCTCCCAGGGACCTACCTCAGGAAGTTGAGGAGGTTGTCCTAGCCTCTAGGAAACAGTCCACTAGGAAAACCTATGCTCTTAAATGGAAAAGGTTTTCCATGTGGTGTCACCTACATACAGAGGATCCCTTCTCCTGTACTGTACCAGTAGTGCTTCAGTACTTACTGCACTTATCAAATCAAGGACTTAAGTCCAATTCTGTTCTGGTCTACCTCTCGGCTCTAGCAGCTCACCACTCACTGGTGGAAGGAGATTCTCTATCGGTTCACCCCTTAGTGTCCCGGTTTCTCAGAGGCTTGCTCTTGCTCAAGCCTCCAATCCGTCCTCCTGCTCCTGAGTGGGAGTTGAATGTGATCTTGCAGCAACTGACTCGCCCACCCTTTGAGCCGATGGCTACTTGCCCTCTACGCTTCCTGTCCTGGAAGACACTCTTCTTGGTAGCCCTAACCTCGGCTAGACGAGTGAGTGAGCTTCAGGCCCTGGTCTGTGACAGGCCTTACACCAGATTCTATAAGAACAGGGTAGTCCTCAGGACTCATCCAAAGTTCCTTCCAAAGGTTGTCTCCTCTTTCCACCTCAACCAGGAGGTGGTTCTTCCAACATTCTTCCCTAGGCCTCATGCAAGCCAAGCTGAAGCAGTTCTGCCTACCCTGGACTGTAGGAGGGCCTTATCCTTCTACCTTGACCGTACGCAGGGGCACAGAAGGGCTACTCAGCTCTTCATATCTTTTGACCCTAATAATTTGGCTGTGTCCAAGCGTACCTTGTCCATTTCTGTGGCTGACTGTATCACCTGGGCTTACAGGGCGGCTGACCTTCCTTTGCAGGGTCGGGTCACGGCCCATCGTGTCAGGGCAATGGCTGCCTCAGTGGCTCATCTCCACTCTGTACCGTTGGTAGACATCTGCAGGGCTGCTACTTGGTCTTCAAGCCAGACGTTTGCGGCCCATTACTGTCTGGAAAGGGAGTCCCGTAGGGACAGTGCTTTTGGCCAGGCAGTACGGAATCCCTTTGAGGTTTAGGCAACTCCTGCCCTCTGTTGGGCTACCGGTGGAGGTTCTGTCAGTGAAAAGCCTTTCTTTGATGCTGGGACTAGAGGGAGTGTTCTTGTTCAACCTGGGTTCCTTGGTAGCCCAGAGCTAGGGAGTCACCCATATGTGAGGACTGACTTCCTGCTTGGTCCTGGAGAAAGAGTAGTTACTCACCTATAACAGGTGTTTTCCAGGAGCAGAAGGAATCAGTCCTCACAACCCTCCCTCCTCCCCTGGGAGTTGCAGTTGTACATAGTTTATTTTACATTTTTCTGTGCTGTTTTTTAGCTATGTTATTTGACTGAGCAAAATGGCACCTTTAGGCGGGAAGGGAACCGTGCATGCGTGCCTGCATTCCCAAAGGCTTTCATGGAAAGCTGGGGAAATGCTCCGCAAGGGCTCCATCGACGTCGATGTCACCCATATGTGAGGACCGATTCCTGCTGCTCCTGGAGAACACCTGTTACAGGTGAGTAACCCACCTCCAGTCTGGCAGCATCCCTGTTGCCATGGAGGAGAGAGGTCACGTGAGAGGAGAGCATCATCCTGGTGTGACAGGAAGTTATCCTATAACTAGGACCTGTCCTCCAGGTGATGTAAAACCCTCTCGCACCGAGGAAGTTTCTCCAGGGCCATGTGCCCATGAGGGAAGGATTAGGAAAGCCGTTATAGTTGGTGATTCGATCATTAGGCATGTAGATAGCTGGGTGGCTGGTGGACGTGAGGATCGCCTGGTAACATGCCTGCCTGGTGCGAAGGTAGCGGACCTCACGCGCAACCTAGATAAGGTCGTAGATAGTGCTGCGGAGGAGTCTGCTGTCTTGGTACATGTCGGTACCAATGACATAGGAAAATGTGGTAGGGAGGTTCTGGAGGCTGAATTTAGGTTTTTAGGTAGGAAGTTGAAATCCAGAACTTCCAGGGTAGCGTTCTCCGAAATGCTTCCTGTTCCACGCGCAGGACCCAAAAGGCAGGCAGAGCTCCAGAGTCTCAATGCGTGGATGAGACAATGGTGCAGAGATGAGGGTTTTGGATTTGTTAGGAACTGGGGAACATTCTGGGGAAAGGAGGGGCTCTTCCGAAGGGATGGGCTTCACCTTAACCGGGATGGAACCAGGCTGCTGGCATTAACCTTTAAAAAGGAGATAGAGCAGCTTTTAAACTAGATATTAGGGGAAAGCCGACAGTTGCCCAAGAGCGGATGGTTCGGAAGAATGTATCTTTGAAGGATACTACCAAAAGCAGAGAGGTTCCACAAAAGAGTAAAGTAGCCCAAATGCCCTCAAGTATGGAGCAGACAGAGCTTAAAGATCCCAAATTACCCATGTCTAACAATATAATATGAATAAAATACATGCTCTAAAATGCTTGTATGCAAATGCTAGAAGTCTAAAAAATAAGATGGGAGAGTTAGAATATATAGCAATGAAAGGTTAGATATGATTGGAATATCAGAGACATGGTGGAAGGAGGACAAACAGTGGGACACTGTGATACCTGGGTACAAACTATATCGTAATGATAGAGCTGATCAAATTGGTGGAGGGGTTGCTCTCTATGTTAGAGAGGGCATTGAGTCAGAAAGGATTAAAGTTTTGCAGGAAACAAAATCTGCTGTAGAATCTATATGCATTGAAATTCCATGTAAAAGGGGGAAGGCGATGGCAGTGGGGGTGTACTATCGACCACCTGGCCAGAATGACCAAATGGATGATGAAATGTTCAAAGAAATCAAGGAAGCTAACAAAAGTTACAGCGCAGTAATAATAATGGGTGATTTCAACTACCCCGGTATCGACTGGGTCAGCGTCACGTCAGGACATGCTAGGGGAGATAGATGAAATAAATGACTGCTTCTTGGAGCAGCTGGTTCATGAACCGACCAGGGGGGAAGCCATATTAGACCTAGTCCTTAGTGGAACACCAGATCTAGTGCAAGAGATAAGGGTGTTGGGACCACTTGGCAATAGTGATCATAGCATGATCGCCTTTGATTTAATTAGTGGAGGAGGGATAGTAATGAAATCCACAGTACTACCTTTTAACTTTCGAAAGGGAGACTATGATAAAATGAGGAAAAGAAAAAACTAAAAGGAGCAGTTGCAAAGGTTAAAGACGTACATCAGGCTTGGCTGTTGTTGAAAAATACTATCTTGGAAGCCCAGACCAGCTGTATTCCATGCTTTAAGAAAAGTGGAAGGAAGTCCAAAAAACTGCCAGCATGGTTTAAAGGTGAGGTCAGAGAGGCTGTTGTTGCCAAAAAAGCATCTTTCAGGAAATGGAAAAAAGAGCCAAACGACGAAACCTGGAAACAGCACAAGCACTGGCAAGTCAAATGCAAGGCATTGATAAGGCAGGCAAAGGGAGAATTTGAGAAGAAGCTTGCTGCGGAAGCAAAAACGCGAAGTAAAGACCTTTTCAAGTACATTCGTAGCAAAAAACCTTTTCAAGTACATTAGATGATAAAGGGGTTAAAGGAGCACTAAGAGGCGACAAGGCGATAGAGAGACTGAATGAATTCTTTGCTTCGGTCTTTACTGAGGAAGATGTAGGGATGTTACCCATGACTGAAGTGGTATTTAAAGGTGCGGAAGAATTGAAGGAAATATCGATACATCGGGAAGATGTATTACAACTATTAGATAAACTGAAGAGTAGCAAATCACCTGGGCCGGATGGTATACATCCAAGGGTGTTGAAAGAACTGAAATATGAGATTACAGACCTGCTATTAGTAATCTGTGAACTATCATTAAAATCATCTCTAATACCTGAAGATTGGAGGATCGCCAATGTAGCACCAATTTTTAAAAAGGGTTCCAGGGGCGATCCAGGAAACTACAGACCGGTGAGCCTGACGTCAGTACCGGGAAAAATGGTAGAAACTATCATAAAGAATAAAATTACTCAGCATGTAGATAGTCATGACCTAATGGGAGACAGCCAAAATGGCTTTAGACAAGGAAGATCTTGTCTTACTAATCTGTTATGTTTTTTTGAAGGAGTGAATAATCAGGTGGACAAAGGTGATATTGATATTGTGTATCTGGACTTTCAGAAAGCCTTTGACAAGGTCCCTCATGAGAGACTTTTGGCAAAACTAAAGAGTCATGGGATAGGAGGCAGTGTACTATTGTGGATCAGGAACTGGTTAAAAGATAGAAAGCAGAGGGTAGGGCTAAATGGCCAATTTTCCCAATGGAGAAAGTTGAATAGTGGTGTACCCCAGGGATCTGTGCTGGGTCCGCTGCTTTTTGACATAATCATAAATGACCTGGAAAGTGGAATAATGAGTGAGGTTATCAAATTTGCAGATGACACAAAACTATTTAAAGTTGTTAAAACCCAAGAGGATTGTGGAAAATTGCAAGAGGATCTTGATAAATTGGAAGACTGGGCATCAAAATGGCAGATGAAATTTAATGTGGACAAGTGCAAGGTTATGCACCTAGGGAAGAACAACCCAAACTATGGTTACACGATGCAAGGTTCCACATTAGGAACTACCACCCAGGAAAAAGATTTAGGCGTCATTGTGGATACCATGTTAAAACCCTCGGCCCATTGTGCAGCAGCGGCCAAGAGAGCAAATAGAATGCTAGGTATGATAAGGAAAGGAATGGAAAATAAAACAAAAGATATTATAATGCCTCTATATCGTTCCATGGTGAGACTGCATCTTGAATATTGTGTGCAATTCTGGTCGCCGTATCTTAAAAAGGATATAGCGATTTTAGAAAAGGTTCAGAGAAGAGCCACCAAAATGTTAAAGGGGATGGAAGGATAGTCCTATGAAGAAAGGCTAAAAAGGTTAGGGCTCTTTAACCTGGAAAAGAGACGGCTGAGGGGAGATATGATAGAAGTCCATAAATTAATGAACGGAGTGGAACGGGTAAACGTAGATCGATTGTTTACCTTATCAGAATATAGAAAGACTAGGGGACATGCAATGAAGCTACAGGGTAAACTATTTAAGACTAATAAAATAAAATATTTTTTCACTCAACGTGTAATCAAACTCTGGAATTTGTTACTGGAGGATGTAGTAAAGGCTGTTAGTGTAGCTGGGTTTAAAAAAGGTTTGGACAAGTTCCTGGAGGAAAGATCCATAAACCATTATTAAGAAGGGACCCAGGATATCAATGCTTGAACCAATACAAGCATTGTGGAACCTGTGTCCCTTGGGGAAACTGCTAGGTACATATGACCTAGATTGGCCACTGTTGGAAACAGAATACTGGGCTTGATGGACCTTGGTCTGACCCAGTATGGCATATCTTATGTTCTTATACTCTATATGACCAGATAGAGAGAGTGTGAGTTTTTTCTATAAAAAGAAATCACCTTATGTTTGATGTTCATTCAAATGGACCAATGAGAATCATACTACATTTCTCATACAACCTGTACAAACTTATTAACACAATATAATGTTAAAGTTTCAAACAAAATTAAAAAGAAATGGTGTTCGCATTCATTGTTTTCTTTTTTTATGCATCTATTTAAGCTTTACAAAGTATGCCAAACAGTGTAACTAAGTCCCATGAAAAGCAAATAAAAATAATGAAATAGGAAACTGTTAAGAGATACTGTTGGCATGAAATTCTCCAAATCTAAAACAGAGCAAGTACTTTTAGTTCTCCGGGAACAAGCAGGAAGTCAGCCCTCACATATGTCTGCACTGACAGAGTCCGCTTGGATTCACTCCCCAGCTTTCAAAGAAAGCCTTTGGGAGTTAGACCGCGCCTGCGTGGTCACCTTCCTGCCCAAAGGTGCCATCTTACCTCAGTCTTCTTTTTTCTGTGGAGCCTTGCAGACATTGCACCCTTGCCTTGGTGTTGCGTTTTTTCGGGTACTTTTTCTACTTTTTCTTTTGTGGGTGTGGGAGTTCCTTTGCGCTGTCCCTGACAGACAAGTGAGTTTGACCTCGCGGGTACCATGTTGCCCGCTTATGTCGTTGTACCAGCTGTGGTTGAAGACACAGTCCGACCCCAGCATCGGAAGTAAGTCCTCAGGGATCTGGGCTCGGAGCTCTCGGCCAGACGCCGAAGGCGATGGCCGGGAACAGCCCTCAAAGCTGCCCTGGTAGGAGGAGACTCACACCACGTCAGGGGATTAAGCTCTGTCCCCCGGCATGATCACTATGCGTGATTCCTCTCTGAGGGACCCTGCTCTGGGCTCGATGACATTGAGACCTGAGCCGGTGGCTGCGGAGTCAGCTGACCTCAAGGTCAGGATGGTGGCCCTGGCGCGCAGCCTGGCTGCCTTCCTTGAGGCGCAGAGTGGCCCGGCACTGGTACCGCCGGGTCATCTGCGCCAACCTATGGCCCCTCCAAGGCTCGAGCCTCTCTGGAGGAAGTCTAGCCTGTTTTGGAGTGGTTCTCTGGCTCTGAGTCGAGGCCATTGGCCTCGCACCCAAGGCGCGACTCGCCACCGAGTGCATTGGGGTCGGTGCATCGAGCATTGTGTTCCTTGACGCCGCTGGCTCATCGGCTCGATGTCCACTCGAGGTCTCCTCAAACTCCGAGTCAGAATAAGAGACTGAGGAGGAGTCCCCTGACACTGCGCCCCACAGAGATATGCCCTGAAAGCAGTCTCCCCTGCAGGAGTGGCCCACCCAATGACTTGACATTCCTCAATTTCATCCAAGAGATGGCAGGCCTTGGTCTTTGTGGCAGAGCCAGAGGATGAGCCTCGTGCTGAGGACCTGGAGATCCACCAGTAT
Source organism: Ichthyophis bannanicus (assembly GCA_033557465.1). Classification (NCBI taxonomy): domain Eukaryota; kingdom Metazoa; phylum Chordata; class Amphibia; order Gymnophiona; family Ichthyophiidae; genus Ichthyophis; species Ichthyophis bannanicus. Next base: position 750,862,418 of record CM066032.1, read on the forward strand.
GAGACTTCTCTGAAGGAGGCATTGACTGTGCCAATCCCCTCCATACTCTAATGCTTATTGTTCAGGATGTGGGAGAGCCCGGTGATGGTCTCTATGGTGAGCCGCTGACTTGATTCCCAGTCAGCAAGATCTTAGGATTCCAGAAGGCACAGCTGCCTCACACCTCCATGGTGGTGGAGTCTGCCATGCGTCAAATCAAGTGTCAAGTGCCACGAATGGCTTTGGCAGGCGATGCTTCCAGGGCTCGATGCTAACTGCCCGAATCTAGGCATGCCCAGCTGTACATGGGCATGTACCTCTGGGATCTAGCAAAGGAGCTTGCTGGGTTCTTGGCTGGTCTAGTAGGAGAACTCCTTGAGCGCTTCTGGACCCTTGTCTCCACGATCAAGAAATGCTCCAAGTTTCAGACTCGGGCAGCCTTCGACGGCTTTAAGTCCGTGGTTTGTTTGGCTGCGGTGGGACATTAGTGCCCACCGCCTGGCCTGGCCACAGTCCTCTGATTTGGAGCAGTGGGTACAGCACAAGCTGGCCGATGTTCCATGCTGGGGAGAAAACCTCTTTGGCAAGCCCAGTTGGAGACAGAATTCCTGACCAGGACTAGGCTGTCCAGGAAGATTGCTAACCCTTCCCAGCTGAAGGCTTCAGGTAAAAAGACTTTCCACCCGTACCCTGTGGGGGGATTGGCTCCATGCTCTCCTGTGAGATGGCGTCTTCGAGTTTTCTCTTTTTCTCTTTTGCCCCACATGCTCTGATTGACTGATCCGTTCCCTTTGCTGCTAGCTGGCATGGAGGTTTAGGGGGGGTGGGGGTGGGGGGGGATAATAGGGTGGGATTGGGGGGAGGGTGGGGGATTGGAGAGTGGGCGGGTAGGCAGAATGTTATGGGGGTCCTCCTTGCTGTTATTTGGTGATCAGGCAAGGGAGGGGGAAGAGTGGGGAGGGGGGGAAGGACACAAAGACACATAAAACATAAACAAAAACAAAAAAAGAGGGGACGCTTTGTTGGATTATTATTTGATGTTTGCACTTTCTACATTGTTATCTTCTGTTATTGTATTCTGCATGTACTGCATGAGATTTTTGTGTGCTTTGTTTCAATTTGCTGCCTTTCAATAAAAAAAAAAAAAGACTTTCCACCCGAAGGGGAAGAAGGCCTACAAGAAATATCCCAATTTCCAGCCTACCAAGCTCCCCAAAAGGATCAGGAGGCCAAGGGCCAGGGGCATGGCCCCCGTAAGCCAAAGGCCCCCAACCCCCAAACAGCGCCCTGGGGAGGGTTGACTCCTGGAGCATAGCCTCTCTTCCATCTGAGGGCCCAAGGAACACGGGAGGGGGTCCATTTCGCCCATCTTTGGCTGGGCATCACCTCCAATACCTGGGTGCTGCAGGTAGTTCGGGAGGGCTACCTCCTCCACATCCACAAATGCCTCCTCCCTACTTCTCAGGGGTGCTTCCCATGACCTCTCTTCACAGAGAGCTCCTGCAGAGCAAACTCAAGGACCGGGCCATAGAGCCAGTACCTCTGCTGATCTGGTGCAAGGGGTCCTACTCCAGGTACTTCCTTGTCCCAAAAAGGACAGGCGGCTTTCGGCCCATCCTTTACCTGCGAGACCTCAACCACTTTCTGGTCAGGGAGAAGTTCAAGATGCTCTTCTTTGGAACATTTCTGCCTACCTCTTCCAGGAAGACTGATTATACTCCTTGGATCTCAAAGACGTCTACACCCACATCCTGATCCACCCCCGGCACCATTAGTACCAATACAGGGTACTCACCTACCAATACAGGGTACTCCCCTTTGGCTTCTCTTCGGCCTTTAGGGTGTTCACCAAGTACCTGGCGGTCATCACCGCCCACTTCCATTTGCCTGGTGTGTTCGTCTTGCCCTACCTGGATGAATGACTTATAAAGGTAAGCTCACCAGAGGAGGCAAGCGCTGTGGCGCACCACACCATCAAGGTACTGCAGACTCTGGAGTTCGTAATCAACTACCCCAAGTCGCACCTGCTCCCGACTCAGCGTCTGGCGTTCATTGATGCCCTCCTGGACTCAATGTAGGCCAGGGCCTTCCGCCCTCCAAACAGGACACAGCGCCTTCTGGCACTGGCAGGGGAGGTGCAGCCCCGCTCAACGACATCAGTACTGCTTCTGCTATACTTAATGGGGCACATGGCCTCGACAGGGCAAGTAACCCCTCATGCCTGTCTCTGGATGTGACAGGCCTAGTGGACTCCGAGCTCTCAGTGGACTCGGTATGTTAGATTCCATCTATGGACCTGTTCAAATCAGGCCTTCTGGAGAATCGGGTCAAAATTATCCGGCAGCTGGTGGTCTCTCTCACCTGGTGGCTGAGCCAGCTGAACCTCATAGCTGGCTTACCTTTCCAGGCCCTGCTGGCGCACTGCGTCCTTAGGACTGACACCTCCAAACTAGGTTGGGGAGCACACTGCGATGGTCTGCTCTTGCAGGGTGCCTGGACTCTGGAGGAGAGTGCCCTCCAGATCAATCTCCTGGAGTTCCGGGCAGTGACAAACATCCTCAGGGTATTCCATACCCACCTACTAGGTTAAGTGGTGTTTGTCCAGATGGACAGTCAAGTAGCTATGTTCTTCATCAACAAGCAGGCAGACACAGGCTCCTAACTCCTCTGCTTAGAGGCAGACCCTCTGGGCCAGGACAATCTGCTTGCAGACCGGGCTCAGCAGGGTGCTTCAACCCCATGAGTGGAGACTCTAACCAGGGGTAGCCAACTCCATCTTCCAGTGTTGAGGGTTCCTGACATTGGACCTTTTCGCCAGCCTCGAGACCACACGGTTGTCGTGTTTCTGTTCATGGAGGCCGGCCAAGGGCCTATTGGCGGTGGATACTTTTCTCCTGCACTGGTCCAGAAGTCTCTTGTATGCCTACCCGCCGACTCCCCGGGTCCCCAAGACCTTGCTCAAGGTCCAGTTGGGCTGGGCTTCAGCAGTCCTCATTGCCCCCCAGGTGGCCCTGACAGCCGTGGTTCCCTCTGCTCCTGCAGCTATCCTAAGCGGCCCCGATAACTCTGGACCAGGACCCAGACCCACTCTCACAGAGAACGGGAACCTTTTCCATCCCAATCTCCGGTCCCTCGCCCTGACGAAGTGGTTGCTGAGATTTTAGCCATAGCACACCTCTGCCTCACCAGGGAGGTAGAAGACATTCTACTGACTTCCTACAAAGACTCTACATGCCATGCATATGCCTTCAAGTGACACCGATTCTTTGTCTGGTGCTCCATCAAGAATCTCAACTCTTTCTCCTGCTCAGTGCAGGATATCCTGCAATACCTCCTGCACCTCTCTTGGACTGGGCTGAAGTCCAACTCTGTCCAGGTGCACCTCATTGCCATAAGGCGCATCATCAGCTTGTCGACAGCCAGTCCATCTCTGCGCAACTGCTAGTGAGCTGCATCATGAGGGGGGCTCCTCCTCTTGCGGCCCCTCATCTGCCCACTGCTGGTGGCATGGGGCCTGAACGTTGTTCTGGGGAAGCTAATGGCTCCCCTTTTTGAACCTCTGGCTACGTGCCATCTAAAGTACTTATCATGGAAAGTAGTGTTCTGGTAGTGCTCACTTCTGCTAGGTGAATTAGTGAGCTGCGGGTGCTGGTGGCTCACACCCCCTACACCAGGTTCCACAGAAACAGGGTCGTTCTCTGGACACACGCAAAATTTCAACCCAAGGTGGTGTCCGTGTTTCACATGAACTAGGAGGTGGTTCTTCCCACCTTTTTTCCTAAGCCTCATACCTCCCAGGCAGAGGCCTCATTAAATACCCTGGATTGCTAGAAGGCACTGTCTTTTATCCTTCAGAGGACACAGCCGCGCTTTTCATCACAGCTGTTCATCTTTCAGGATGTTAACTGGTTCGGAGTTGCCTCTCCAAGCGGACTCTGTCTTCCTGAGTGGCAGACTGCATCTCCTTTGCCTACAAGCAGGCTGGACTCTCTGGAGCATCACGTTACCATGCACAATGTGCGCGCCATGGCCTCGGTTACCAACCTGTGCTGTGTTCCCTGCTGGACATCTGCCTGGCTGCCACCTGGTGTTCCGTCCATACTTTCGCTGCGCATTACTGCTTGGAAGAATGCTCATGGTGCGACAGCACTTTGTCACCTCTTTGGGAAATAGTGCAACTCCTTCCCTCCAGCCCTGCTACTGATGAGGTGATTTCATGCTTAGTGCTGTGCAGCTGTGTCCTTGGCCTTCGAGCCATTTGTGCTCCTTACTGCCCCACTCGCTTCACTTTTGGAGTCGTCAAGGCCTCCTACAGGGTTTTTTCAGTAGCCTGTAGCTGAGGAGTCCCATATGTGAGGAGTGACTTCCTGCTTGTTCCCAGAGAAAGCGTAGTTACTCACCTGTAACAGATGTTCTCCAGGACAGCAGGAATCAGTCCTCACAACCCTCCCTCCTCCCAGTGGAGTTGTTTCACTTTTTTGTTTATGTTTGATTGAGCTGTGTCATCATACTGAGGTAAGATGGCATCCTTGGGCAGGAAGGTGACCGCGCATGTGCGGTCTAACTCCCAAAGGCTTTCTTTGAAAGCTGGAGAGTGAATCCACACAGGCGCCATCAGTGCCGACATCACCCATATGTGAGGACTGATTCCTGCTGTTCCCGGAGAACACCTGTTACAGGTGAGTAACTACACTTTTTCTGCTGATGAATTGATGCCAATTTAGATTGGGGTTCTCAACCCAATTCTTGAGACACACCTACCCAGTCACATTTTCAGAATAATCACAATGAATGTGCATTTGAGAGATTTGCATACTATGGAGACAGTGCATGCAGATTTCTCTCATGCATGTTCATTGAAGCTATCCCGAAAACCTGACTGGGTCGGTGTGCCCAAAGGATTGGGTTGAGAACCACTGATTTAGGTTTAATTTATTAGGGGGAGGAATGTGCTTTGCAGTCCATGCATACATGTGCCCTCTCTATTTCCAGTTCTTTATGCTAAAAGTCATTTTACTAAAGACTGCACCACAGAGCTGCTGGATTGCTTTGTAGAAGACAAGGACTGAGCTGCTCCTTGCACTGATATGTCAATCTCCTGTTTCCAGCAGGAACATTGGTTCGAGAAGACTTTGCAGGAAAAGAAAGGCTTCATCATCAAACAAATGAAGGAAGATGGGGCATGCTTATTCAGAGCTGTGGGTAAGTTGGCCTTTTTCAAATCCGTTTTCCTACATTTGTGGGAGGCGAGCAAGAGCATGAAAAATGTTAGTCAAAATATGAGGCAGAGAAGTAGAACTTTATTCAAATCCTTCTTGTAACTTGCCTGGAGATTGAAGGAAGTCAGGAACGCACATACATTCTAAACAGGGTTTTCCTTAGCTTGCTAGACCAGTCCAGACGTGTGGGTGATGCTCCCTAGCCAATAGATGAAGGCAGAGCAAGACAAAGTTTGGTGATGTCATTGCCTGTATAAATGGTGGTGCAGCACTGGAACTTGCCAGTATTATCTGCCTCCAGCAGATGGTTGTGGTGTGGTGTGGTCTGGTGTAACAGTGTGAAGATTAGCCTTGCTCCCCAAGCCCAACATAAGAAATGTCATAATGGGTCAGACCAATGTCCATCAAGTCCAGAATCTTATTTCCAACAGTGGCCAATCCAGCCCACAAGTAACTGGCAGGTTCCCAAAAAGTTACATAGGTTCCACAATGCTTGTCCTGGGATATGCAGTGGATTTCCCAAGTCCCCTTTAATAATGGTTTATGGACCTATCCTCCAGGAACTTGTCCAAACCCTTTTTAAACCCATCTACACTAGCATCCTCTGGTAACGAATTCCAGAGTTTGATTACACATTGAGTGAAAAAATATTTACTCTTATTAGTCTTAAATGGGTTACAGTGAAGCTTCATTGTGTGTCCCCTAGTCTATCTACTTTTTGATGGAGTAAACAAGCGATCTGTTTACCTGTTCTACTCATAAGAGCATAAGATATGCCATACTGGGCCAGACCAAGGTCCATCAAGCCCAGTATCCTATTTCCAACAGTGGCCAATCTAGGTCATAAGTACCTAACAGTCTCCCCAAAAGCTCCAGGTTCCTCAATGCTTGTATTGGGTCCATTCATTAATTTATAGTCCTCTGTCATATCTCCTCTCAGCTGTCTCTTTTCCAAGTTGAAGAGCCCTAATCTTTTAAGCCTTTCCTCATAGGAGTGTCCTTCAATCCCCTTTACCATTTTAGTGGCTCTCCTCAGTAGCTTTTCTAATTCCGCTATATCTTTTTTTTAAGATATGGCGACCAGAATTGCACGCAGTATTCAAGGTGCGGTCGCACCATGGAACGATAGAGGCATTAATAATATCCTTGGTTTTATTCTCCATGCCTTTCCTTATGATTCCTAGCTTTCTATTTGCTTTCTGTGCCACCGCTGCACACTAGGCGGAGGGTTTCATCATGTTATCTACGATAACGCCTAAATCTTTTTCCTGGGTGCTGGTTCCTAATGTGGAACTTTGCATCGTGTAACCGTAGTTTGGGTTGTTCTTTCCTAGGTTCATAACTTTGCACTTGTAAGGAATGGGTGAGGGATTTAGGCCTAGTGGTTATCTGGCGACTCTTTTTTCCAGTGGGCAGGTCTTATTCATGCCATTCATCTGTCCACAATCCTATTCTTGTATAGACCTGATATAAGGAAGTAGTGGGGGGATATGGTAGCAACTGAAAGAGTCTATTGCCTGGTCTGACCATGCCCCAGTATGTTAGATTCCATCTATGGACCTGTTCAAATCCAGGCTAAAAACTCACTACTTTGAGACTGCTTTTGGATCCTGATCCCCTTAATCTCCTATTCACTTCCTATGTGTTTCCTTACCATTCCCCTAGATATATCCCAGTCCCCACTTCTTGTGTTATCTGTCTTGATTAGACTGTAAACTCTTATGAGCAGGGACTGTCTTTTACATGTCTCTATACAGCACTGTGTATGGCTTGTAGCACTATAGAAATACGTAGTAGTAGTACTTAGCTCCTTTCACCTTGCTGCTCCTTATGCCTGGAGCAAACTACCTGAGTCTGTACATCAGGCTTCTTCTCTGGCCCATTTCAAATCTAGGCTGAAAACTCACTTCTTCCAGCTGCTTTTGGATCCTGATCTGCCTAATCTCCCTTGTGTTTCCTTACCATATCCTTATCCACAGCTGCTGTTTTGTCTGTCTTGATTAGATTGTAAGCTCTGATGAGCAGGGACCATCTTTTACATGTGTCTGTGCAGCGCTGCGTACACCTTGTAATGCTATACAAATGATCGGTAGTAGTAGTAGTACTTGTCCATATTAAATTTCATCTGCCATTTGGATGTCCAGTCTTCCTGCAGGATGAGTATGAAAAGGGTCTGTCCCTCAGTTTCCTAAGGGTACAGGTTGCAAACTTGTTTTGCTTTCGAGGCCCAGTAGCTGGTGATTCCATCACATCACACCCATGTATGGTACTCTTCTTTAGGGGGAGTGCATCACTTACTGCCTCCCTTGCCTTCAATGGTTCCACTGTGGGGTTATGTCTTGTTCTTTGGGACATCACGTCTGTCCCCTTTGAACCATTGAAGTGGGTCTCTCTTAAAGTCTTTTGGTCACTATTTGTTTAGTGTATTGCATTTTGGAGTTGCAGGCTCTTCCGTGCAGGGATCCTTAATTGCCGTTCTTGAAGAAGGCCACATTGATTCTACCTGCCCCCTTTCTTGCCTAAGATGGTTTCAGCCTTTCATGCCCTTCATCCTTTTTGGTGGAGGTTGTGTAAGGGGAAGGACAAAGATCTTAATCATCTTGACGTTTGCAGGGTATTTCTTGGATACCTGAAGGTCACCAATTCTTTTCGAAAGTCAGATAGATTGTGTTCTTTGCAGGCCCGTGGAAGGGCAAGGCGGCTTCTAAGGACTCTTTGGCCTGTTGGATTAAAGAGGCTGTGTCATAGGCATTTTTGCAGAATCGTGCTGTCTCGGAGGTGTTGCAGGTGCACTTTACATGGGCTCAGTCTTATCCCAGGCAGAGCAAAACTTGGTTGCCCCTATTGGCATTTGCAAGGCAGCTACTTAGTCAACCTTTTTGATCTTTGTCAAGCACTACTACTTGGAAGTCCAAGCTAGGCAGATGCAGCCTTCGGTACAGAGATTTTGAAGGTAGTTGTGTCTTCTTCCCGCTCAGTAGCATGGTAGCTTTGGTACCTCCGACTTGTCTGGACTGGTCTAGCAGGACGAACTGGAAGATGATATTTTGCTTACCGGAAAATGTCCTTTCCTGGAGTTGTCCTAGACCAGTCCAGGATTCACCCCTTGAACCTCTGCCAGTTGCTCTATGTGGTGGCTGTTCTGTACATAGTTCTGTCGTCTTATCGTCAATGAGGTTGTGTGAGGTCAGGTTCTTGACCATTTGCTTGGGTAAAAATACTGAGTTGGTGCCCTTAGCTGCATTGAGTCAAGTAGCAGGATGATGTCACTAGACGTTTCTAGTTGTTGTTTCTCTACCTCTGTTGGGAGGGGTTCACGACTCGCTTGTCTGGACTGGTCTAGCAGGACTCCAGGAAAGGACTATCTGGTATGCAAAATGTCACCCTTGTCTGGACTGGTCTAGAAGGATCACTGCGGAAAGTGCTGCTTTTCTGTAAATATCAAGCCACAATGTTACCTGTTTAAATGTATATTTATTTATTTTTATTTTATTTAGACAGTTTTTGTATACCACCTTATCCTTCAATCAAAGCGGTATATAGTTTTCCCCTGTTCATACCCAGTTTATATTCCCTGTTATCTGTAAACCTATGTCAGTTTTATTCTGTCTAGGTAGTATGTTGTTTAATGTAAACCACACTGATGATAAATAGTGCGGTATATAAAAACTGTTAAATAAATAAATAAATAAATAAATAAGGAAGATGAGGTTTTCCATACCTGTTAATTTTCTTTCTTGATTCCTGCTAGATCAGTCCAGGACCCATCCATAGGAGATTGAGGTTGCAGGCTGGGAATCCTCTTATCTCTGTTACATTCTGCTCCAACTCAGCAGGGCGTTCTGTTTCCTCCTGGACAATATGCTTGAAGTTGTTTTATTATTGTCTTGTAAACCTTTTAAGCACTCCTTCATCTTGCTTGGAAAGTGTCATTCTGGCAAGTTCCAGAGCTGCACCACCATTTATACAGGTGATGTTGTCTTGCTCTGCCTCCATCTGCTGGTTGGGGAGCATAACCCACTCGTCTGGACAGTCTAGCAGGAATCAAGGTATAGAAAATTTTCACCTTTTAGGGCTGACCTTATTTCCCATCATAATATATTTGTGCCCTTCTTTTTCTGCAACTAGCATTAGAAACTTCTTGAAGATTGCACATAATTTTTTTTCTGCTGTGTGTTGTCTGCTAGAGGGCACCCTGAGCTTGCTGCATATCTGCTCATACTGTTGAGGTTGGGGGTGGGAGGTTTGAATGCCCATATCTGAGTCTTCTCTTGTGACTGACTCTTAGAAAGAAGCAGAGCTCCTTGGAAAGGTGACTCAGCAATAGGCTGCATTAAGAGAATTAACCTTCTTCAGAAGGTGACTCAGCAAAAGTCTGTCTGTGTTCAGCTTGGATAGGAGAAGGGAGGTGAGGAATGAGGTGGTGAACTGGTTCTCACCCTCTTTGTTTATGCATTGGAAAGCTGTAGCTAGTCTTCCTATGAGAGTTCTCTTCTGTTAGTTTCCACTGTCCAGTAGTGTTTGTCTATTATCATGTCACCCACCTCTTTCAGCAAGCCAAATGCAGAGGTACATGCTTCAGAAAGAAATGTACATTAAACAAGGATATTGATAACTTGGAATTATCCTCCTCGCTGATACCTTTCACCACACATAGGGTTTATCATACTTGTGTGTACACAACAGATTAGGAAACTCATCTAGCATAAAAGGGGATTCTGGAAATTTTTAAAAAATGTGTCATTTTGTATTCTGCAACAGCAAGCACGCAACCATAGTAATAACGTACCCCTGTGAAAATTCCTGCCTCTTCTCTGTCCCATGAAAAGGGCATAAGCCATATAAAAGCATTAACCTAATGTTGCCGAATGGATTGTCAGAGGGCCCAGGCAATTCACTTTGAGTAATTTCTCATTTTCTTTTGCCTATCTCTAGTGAGTCGTTGAAGTGTCCATGCCTTTTTTCCTTTTCAATTTAAAACAGGACCGATAGTCTGCTTTTTTCAAAATAGATTTGAAAAGGGTTTACCATTTAGTTTCTTTGATTTGTAACATCCTCCTCGGTATTTATACGCTTTAAGAACATGAATTCACGAGCCCTTTCTTTTTATTATTCAACATGCATCACTTTGACATGTGCTGTTATTTAAACAGCACATAGAGCTCCATGTCAATAAAGGACTCCAGGGTAAACCCAGAACATGCCTATATGTATTCACGGGTGAAAAAGCCTTGACTGCAGAGTGTGGTCCCTTTTAGAGGCAACTACAAGACCTTTTTATGTATGTTGGGAAAACCAGAACAATAGCAAAAAAATGAAAACACGAGATAGAAATGATGGTACACATGTCAGCAGACTGGAAATGAAAACCTACAATAAAAATAGAAAACAACCCCAGATATGTAACAAAGTACAGGACAAGTCGTGACCATTTCTGAAATACCACATATTGCACAAAAATGCCACATGCTCAAAAGACAAAACGGGAAGAACAGAGTCCACACAAGCGCAGTGTGTGCAAACTGAACCTATGATACTTGGACTCAGCCACTACATGTGAGAAAGCCTTATGCATCAAGATGCATAGGGACCAGCCTTTCAAAATGATTGGGGGTATTAAGTGCAACACTAAATCCCCCTCCCTAGACATAGTGAGGGAGTTTGTTCAATACTGTGAATGCTTAATCATTTAAGGCACCCACAGAGCTAGCACCATTGTTGAGATGCAAAATATAATGTGAGGCTCCGTGAAGACCACAGATGCCCCCTCTACATAGTGGAGAGGGGAGGATGTTTCTCCCACCTCTCCGATACGGAGCAGGTTCTTGTTCAGTCTGAAACAGGCAAACCAAGAAAATCATAGGCACAGCAATCGGTTTCCTGTGGCAGATATCTGCAGCATGTTTTCATGTTATGTTTTGGAGGTGTTTTCCCCATGCAAATGCAGCAAAATGACTTTTTTATTCCTAAATTTTATTTAGGATAAAATAAATGACAAATATAAATAACACAATCCTTAATCTTGAGGTTAAATTGTATTTCAATATAATAATCAAACTCAAATATTTAAAAGTGCTTATAAGTATACATGTGTATATGAATGTAGGACCAAAAGTATTAGGTAATGAGATATATAGCTCTATAATTATTTTAAAATGGTCTGCTTTAATGATGAGATTAAGGATTATTATATCATAATTTATAAAATCTTAACATTGTCTCATTAATTTTTAGAATGATACCACTTAAATATTCCTCAGTTCATTAAAAGTCTTATTAAATACATAGCCAAAAGACTTCTTAGTTCCTCTGAACTCATTTCTTAATAATAAAAACAATGTTCAAGTAACTCTGGCTATGTATTTTATTAAATAAATGTATTTTATTAACGTACTTTATTAAATACGTAGCCAAAAGACTTCTGAGATAGTGAGACATTGTTTTGATTATTGAGAAAGGAGTTCTGAGGAACATAGAAGTCTTTTGGCTACGTATTTATTAAGACTTAATGAACCTGAGGATTTTTAAAATGGTAGAAGTCTGAAAAATTAATGGGGCAATATTAAGATTTTATATATTAGAGATGGAGTATTTATTATATCATTAAAGCTAGACCATTTAAAAGATGATAAAGCTATTCATCTCTATGCCTAATACTTTTGGTTCTACATTCATACACACATGTGTACTTAAAACACTTTTAAATATTTGGGCTTTCCTTTATTATACAGTTATTTTATTTGGTACTTTTCTTGGGAAATAAGGATCTTAATGACCAGTGCTGAGAAGCAAGAAGGCAGATAGAGAACGGGGGAAGGAAGAGGGTTCTCCAGGACCAAGCAGGAAGTCAGTCCTCACATATAGGAAGTCAGTCCTCACATATGGGTGACATCGACGTCGATGGAGCCCTTGCGGAGCATTTCCCCAGCTTTCTATGAAAGCCTTTGGGAATACTGCACGCATGCGTGGTCCCCTTCCCGCCTAAAGGTGCCATCTTGCTCAGTCTTTCTTTTTCTGAGGAGCCCGTCGGACGTTCGTCCTAGTCACACGGAGAAAAGTTAGATTTTTCTTGTGTTTTTCTTACGATTTCATCGTGGTTCTTGTCTGGTTCCCTCTCCCGCCGGGTTCGGTACACCGGTATCGAGCCCGTCTTCATTTTTTTCGGTTTTTGCCCTTAGTGGCTGGTGTTCGCGCCCTTTTTTCTTTTTCCCTGGAAGGCCAGTCCTTTGACCTTATGGGGGCTCTTTTTTCCCCGATGGCTTCCAGCGGTTTCAAAAAGTGTGATCGGTGCAAGAAACTGATGTCTCTCACCGACACACACGACTGCTGCCTTCGGTGCCTTGGTCCCGATCATGATCCTAAGATCTGTGGGCCCTGTGGCAATATGTCCACTAAGGCACTGCGAAGTCGACAGCATCAAAAGGAAAGGCTTTTTTCTGATTCGGCCTCTGGCCGGGCCCGGACCTCGTCTGAGGCCTCGACGTCTCGGGAGTCTGACCCCAAGCATCGTCGGGGTTCCTCGGACAGGGGGTCCCCCGATCGGGAGCAAAAGAGGAAGAAGCGGCTCGCGAGGGCGGTATTGGAGGAGGTCCCTGGCTCCTCGAGGGCTAGGTCTCAGACCCCCGACCGCCATCCCGGACCCTTGGAACAGGAGAAGCTGTCCAAAATGCCTCGTGTGGAGCTGGAGTCTGCTGGACACGTAAGTCCTGTTGTCCTCGAGGACTCTCCTCCCAGGGAGCTGACATCTGGCCCGGTGCTGCCGGGGCCCGAGTCGGTGGCTCCTGAGTCTCCTGAGCTTGGACTCAGGCTGACAGCCTTGGAATGCAGACTGTCTGCCTTCATGGATCAGCAGCGGATGCTGATGGCCAGCCTTGCTGGTGCATCTGCCCCGACCTCCGGGACATCGACGTCGAAGTCGACCCCGGAGACCGAGCCGATACTCGAGACCATGAAGGCTCGAGGTCGTCCTCGGTTGCGGTCACCCTCGACCTCCTGGTCGGGACCGAGGGCGTCGACGCCGGTGCCTTTGGCGTCGGGGCGGGAGCTGCCGGGCCCCACGCGGTCGGAGTCCGACTCCTCTTCGGACAAGTCCGCCTGGGAGACGGAGGACGAGGAGTCCCCCGATACCTTCAGGTCTCGGTGCGTCCCGTCGGACTCACTGCAGTCCGAGCCCCAGAGTCGATCCCTCCCGGAGGATACCTGGTTCTCGGCGTTCGTTCGGGATATGGCCACAGCATTGGCGATCCCCGCGGACCCCGAGGAGGAGCCTCGAGCCTAAGAGCTCGAGGCCCTCCGGTATGACTCTCCTCCGAAGGAGGCCTTTACTGTGCCGGTTCCTCCGATGCTGGAACAGCTCCTCTTCCGGATGTGGGAGGCACCGGCCTCGGCGCCGGTTCTGAGCAAGCGGGTCGATTCCATTTATCGACTCCGTAAGAGCCCTGGCTTTCAGAAGGTGCAGCTACCACACCATTCCATAGTGGTGGAATCGGCCATGCATCATCTGAAAAGCCAGAAGATGCACTCTGCAGTGCCTCCCGGGCGGGAGGCCTGGAACCTGGATGCGTTTGGTAGAAAGTGCTTCCAGGGCTCGATGCTTGCTTGCTGTGTCCAGTCCTACCAGCTGTACATGGGCATGTACTTGCGGGACCTGGCAAAGGAGCTTGCCGGGTTCTCTGCTGGTCTCTCGGGGGAACCTTTGCAGAGGTTCAAGTCCTTGTCTTCGGGGATCCGGGAATGCTCTAAGTTCATGTCCCGAGCAGCCTACGATGGCTTCGAGGCCTCGGCCCGTGTTGCGGCAGCCGGCATCGCAGCTCGACGCCAGGCATGGCTGCAGTCATTGGATCTCGAGCCATGGGTACAAGACAAGTTGGTCGATGTCCCTTGCCGAGGTGAGAACCTTTTTGGCAAGCCAATGGCCGAGAAGGCTGCACAGCTCGAGACCGAGCACCTCACGAGGACAAGGCTGTCTCAAAAGACTTCTGCCCCTTCTCATAAAAAGAAGGGCTCGGGTAAGAAGTCCTTTTACCCGAGGAAGGTGACTGCCTACAAATAGTTCCCACCTTACCAGGCCTCCCCAGCTCCCCCACAGGGTCAGCAGGCCAAGGGACAGGGACAGGGACATGGGCCCCATAGGCAGAAGGCCCCCAAGCCTCCGGCTCCTGCTCCCACTCAGCAGGGTGGGGATTTTTGACTCCCAAGGCATCGCCTCTCCATCTCTGCTGTCCCATCCCTGCACAGGAGGTCGACTAGCCCTGTTTGCCCACAGGTGGCCACCCATTACAGGAGACAATTGGGTCTTAAGCATAGTCCACAAGGGCTACATGCTTCATTTCCATCAGTTGCCTCCTCCTTACTTCCCAGGAGAGCCTCCAAGGCCTCCTCTCCACACAGACCTCCTCCTGCAGGAACTTCAAGGTCTGTTGCGAGACAAGGCGGTGGAGCCTGTGCCTCCCCACCTACAAGGTCACGGTTTCTACTCCAGGTACTTCCTCGTACCAAAGAGAACCGGCGGCCTCAGGCCTATTCTCGACCTCAGAAATCTCAACAGGTTCCTAGAGAAAGAAAAGTTCAAGATGCTTACTCTTGGAACACTTCTGCCCTACCTCCAGCAGGGAGATTGGCTATGCTCCTTAGATCTAAAGGATGCGTACACTCACATCCTCATTCATCCAAACCACAGAAAGTACCTCAGGTTCATTGTGGGAGGAAACCATTATCAGTACAGAGTGCTGCCTTTCGGCCTCACCTCCACTCCCAGGGTCTTTACCAAATGCCTGGCAGTGGTGGCGGCCTACTTAAGTAATCAGGGTATCTTTGTCTTCCCCTATCTGGACGACTGGCTCATCAGGGGTCAGACGTGCCAGGAGGCCAGGCAAGCCACCCTCCACACTACTTCTCTGCTTCAACACCTGGGGTTTGTCATAAACTTCGCAAAGTCCACTTTGCTCCCCTCCCAAAACTTGGAGTTCATAGGGGCAAGGCTAGACTCTCTGCAGGCAAAGGATTTCCTGCCAGAGGACAGAGCCCAAAGACTGATAGGCTTGGCAAACCAGTTTCTCAGAAGGTCACTGGTCTCCGCAAGACTCTGCCTGAGGCTTCTCGGCCACATGGCTTCGACAGTACATGTGACTCCCAATGCCCGGCTCCATATGAGGCCTGCACAGTGGTGCCTCAGAACTCAGTGGACTCAGGCCACAGGGAGCCTCAGAGACAGAGTAAGGGTGTCCAGACCATTCCTGAACTCCCTACGCTGGTGGCTGCACCCCCCAACTTGCTACAAGGGGTGCCCTTTCAGATACCTGGGTTCACAGTGGTGTTGACCACCGATGCCTCCCTGCAGGGCTGGGGAGCACATTGTCTGGGCAAGTGCACCCAGAGCCTGTGGTCTCCTTGGGAGGCCACGCAGTAAATCAACCTACTGGAACTCCGGGCTATTCGCTTAGCCCTCAAGACTTTCTCTCAAACCCTGGCTTACCAGTCTGTCTTAGTACAAACAGACAACCAAGTAGCCATGTTTTATGTGAACAAGCAGGGTGGCACTGGGTCCAGGCTCCTTTGTCAGGAGGCACAGGACCTTTGCTTGTTTGCGCTCAGGCGCAACATGTTTCTCAAGGCTGTTTATCTTCCTGGCCAGGAAAACTACCTGGCAGACAGGTTGAGCAGGATTCTGCAGGCCCACGAATGGCAGCTCCATCTATTAGTGGTTCAAAAAATTTTCCTGAAATGGGGACTTCCATCCATAGATCTCTTTGCCAGTCCCCTGAACAGACAGCTGCCCAGGTTCTGCTCCAGGCAACCACATCCTCTGCGGCTAGCAGCGGATGCTTTTCTGATTTCCTGGTCTCAGGGCCACCTATATGCGTTTCCTCCCACGCCTCTGGTGGCCCGGACCCTGTTCAAGATTCTGCAGGACAAGGCCTCGGTCCTTCTGGTAGCTCCCAGATGGCCGAGGCAGCCTTGGTTCCCACTTCTGCTTCAACTGGCAGTGGACACCCCACTGCCTCTGGGGCTGCAGCCCGACCGTCTCTCTCAGGATCAAGGTTCTCTTCTGCACCCAAATCTCAAATCTCTCAATTTGATGGCCTGGAGGCTGCAAGGGTAGTTTTGGCTCCCTGGGGCCTACCTCCGGAAGTTGAGGAGGTCGTCCTGGCCTCTAGGAAGCAGTCCACTAGAAAAACCTATGCCCTGAAATGGAAAAGGTTTTCTGTGTGGTGTCAGCTCCGTACAGAAGATCCTTTCTCCTGTGCTGTACCAGTGGTGCTTCAGTACCTGCTGCACTTATCCAATCAGGGACTTAAGTCCAATTCTGTTCGGGTCCACCTCTCTGCTCTAACAGCTCACCACTCACTGGTGGAAGGACACTCTTTGTCGGTTCACACCTTGGTGTCCCGGTTCCTCAGAGGTTTGATCTTGCTCAAGCCTCCTGTCCGTCCTCCAGCCCCTGAGTGGGAGTTGAATGTGGTCTTGCAGCAACTTACTCGCCCACCTTTTGAGCCGATGGCTACTTATCCTCTCCGCTTCCTTTCCTGGAAGGCACTCTTCCCAGTAGCACTAACCTCGGCCAGGCGAGTGAGTGAGCTTCAGGCCCTGATCTGTGACAGGCCTTACACTCGCTTCTATAGGAACAGGGTAGTCCTTAGGACTCATCCTAAGTTCCTCCCCAAAGTTGTCTCCTCCTTCCACCTTAACCAAGAGGTGGTTCTTCCAACATTCTTCCCTAGGCCTCATGCAAGCCAGGCTGAAGCAGTTCTGCATACCCTGGACTGTAGGAGGGCCTTATCCTTCTACCTTGACCGTACGCAGGGGCATAGAAGGGCTACTCAGCTCTTCGTCTCTTTTGACCCTAATAAGTTGGGGTTGGCTGTGTCCAAGCGTACCTTGTCCATCTGGGTGGCTGACTGTATCACCTGGGCTTACAGGGCGGCTGACCTTCCCTTGCAGGGTCGGGTCACGGCCCACCGTATCAGGGCAATGGCTGCCTCTGTAGCTCATCTCCGCTCTGTACCGTTGGCAGACATCTGCAGGGCTGCAACTTGGTCCTCAAGCCAGACTTTTGCGGCCCATTACTGCCTGGAGAGGGAGTCACGTAGGGACAGTGCTTTTGGCCAGACAGTACTCCGGAATCTCTTTGAGGTTTAGGCAACTCCTGCCCTCCAGCCCTCCGTTGGGCTACCGGTGGAGGTTCTTTCAGTGAAAAGCCTTTCTTTGATGCTGGGACTAGAGGGAGTTCTCTTGTTCAGCCTGGGTTCCTGGTAGCCCAGAGCTAGGGAGTCACCCATATGTGAGGGCTAACTTCGTGCTTGGTCCTGGAGAAAGAGTAGTTACTCACCTGTAACAGGTGTTCTCCAGGAGCAGCAGGAATCAGTCCTCACAACCCTCCCTCCTCCCCTGGGAGTTGCAGTTGTACATAGTTTATTTTTACATTTTGTGTGCTGTTTTTTAGCTATGTCATCAGACTGAGCAAGATGGCACCTTTAGGTGGGAAGGGGACCGCGCATGCGTGCAGTATTCCCAAAGGCTTTCATAGAAAGCTGGGGAAATGCTCCGCAAGGGCTCCATCGACGTCGATGTCACCCATATGTGAGGACTGACTTCCTATATGTGAGGACTGATTCCTGCTGCTCCTGGAGAACACCTGTTACAGGTGAGTATCTCTATCTGAGGTATGGTAAGGGGGTGGGAGATCAATGAGCAGGACCGTGCCCTGTGTGACAATCAGATCTCGTGTCCCTCCTCCACCCAGCCACATTCAGTAACTCTTTTTGAGCTTCTTGGAAACCAGTGATATCAGCGCCCCCCCCCTCTGTGCTTGCACCCTGTTTGGCCACACTGCCCGCACAGCCCTTGGTATGGTCCTGTCTCTGAGGAGGGAAATGGAGAAGGGATCTCAAGCAAGAGAGCTAAGGTGAGTGGAGAATAGGGATAATCAGGAAGGAGAGGGAAAGAGGGATCATTGGAGGGGATAAGAAAGAGAGGGTCTAGAATCAGGAGGGGAAAGACAGTGCACTCACAAGTCTTCTCCCTACACAGATCCCTTCTTTTGCTCATTCTCCTCTTCTGCTCCCATCTCACACTGTTTTACCTTCTGCTCCCCCATCACTCACTCTTCCCTTTTTCTCCTTCTCCTCCCTTACCCCTCTCACTTGCTTGGCTGCCACCTCCTTCTGCCATCAGCAACAGGTGGAGGTGCAGTCCCAGTTGTTTCCCAGTACAGCAGGGACACCCTATATTAAGTTTCATCCTCCCTCGCTGCCGGCCTGGTGTTTCCACTTTGAATCGTCTGATTCCAGCAAAATGGCTGTGTGCTAGTTATGCAGGTTAGCTGTGAGAGAGAGACAATCAGCATGCAGCACTGTTCTGTGTTTAGATATGACAATCCCCTTGAGTGAACCCTTCCTGCACTTTACTCCTCCCTTGACTTCACTGAATTATGGGGCAGGGGAGCTTCGAGTTTCTCGATCATGTGTATACTTGTAAGTTATAAGACAACACTCTAATTTTGCTGTTTCTCCCACAGTCGCACAATCGTTGGAGCCTGGGAGCACAGATAAGAACTTAAGAATTGCCACATCGGTTCAGACCAAAGGTCCATCAAGACCTTTCCAGCAATTACCACTCTAGGTCACAATTACCTGGCAAAATCTCAGAGAAACAAGATTCCAGGCTACTTTCCTCTAGGATAAGCTTTGCCTTTCCCCAAATCTCCTTTAATAACTGTTTTAAGGATTTTCCTCCAGGAACTTGATCAAGCATTTTTTGAACCCAGATATGCTAACTGTTTTTACTACATCATCCATCAGTGAATTCCAGAGCTTAATTTATGTGTTGAATGAAAAAAATATTTTCTCTGCTTTGTTTTAAATGTACTACCTCATGTCATGTCATCCATTCTTGCATTTACCCGTTCCACTCCAATCGTGATTTTATAGATCTCTATCTTATCTCCCCTCGTTCATTTCTTCAGTAGGCTAATGGGCCCTAATTTCTTTAGATTCTCCTTATAGGGTAGAGTTTTATCATTTTGGTTGCCCTTCTCTGCACCTTTAATTGCTCTCTATCATTTTTTTTTAAGATGCGGTAACCAGAATTGTACACAATGCTTGAGGTACAATCACACCATTGAGTGAAACGCGGAGGCATTATGATATTCTCTGTTCTTTTCCTAATAATTCCTAACATTGCTTGTTTTAGGCTGCTGCCGCGCACTGAACAGAGGATTTCAGGATTGACTACGATGATGCCTAGATCATTTTCCTGAGAGATGATTCCTAATGTGGAACCTGCCATCATGTAGCTATAATTTGGGTTTTTCTTCCCTATGTGTATCACTTTACAGTTGTCCATATTATATTTCATCTTCCATTTGAATGCTCAGTTTTGCAGTCTTGCAGGGCAGTCCTGAAATGTCTCACAATCCACCTGTGATTTCACAAGTTTGAATAATTTTGATGTCGTCTGCAAATTTTGATCTCCTCACTTGTTCTTATTTCCAGATAGTTTATAAAAGGACCAGTCCCAGTACAGATACCTAGGCACTTCACTATTCACCTTTATCTATTGAGAAAATTGACAGTTTAGCCCTACTTGTTTTCTATCTTTTAGCCAGTTCCCAATCCACAATAGGACATTGCTTCTATACTATGGCTTTTTTTTATTTCTTTAGGAGTCTCTGCCTAACAGTTTCTGAAAATCCAGATGTGCTGTATCAGCTGGCTCGCTTTTATGAACATCTTTTATACATGCCAGATTAGTGATGCAAGACTTACCTTGGCTAAATACATGTTTGCTTTGCCCCAGTAAACCATGACTTTAAATGTTCAGTAATTTTGTTCTTTGCAGTAGTTCTACTATTTTGCCAGGCACTGATATCGGGCTCATCAGTTTGTAATTTCTTGGATCACCTTTGGAATTCTTTTCAAAAACTAGTGTTACATCGCCATCATTGAACTTGGATAAGCGTTCTAATAAGTAGAAGAAGTGAGTAAGAATCCATCAGTACACATAAGAAAGGAAGCAACAGAATTTGCAGAACAAGAGAAGAAAATCTCTTTCAAGAATTAGATTAGCAAATGAGGAAAAACAAGTTGCCAATACAGTGGGAAATACAAAGTGCTACCCCAGGAACCATTCATTGATCGAAACTGGACACATGAGATGTACTAAAACCTAAGGATGAGAAATTGATAGTTGCATCCCTGGACAATGGATTATGGACGAGATGGTTCATAGCAGGCATAGAAAAAAATGGCAAAACACACATATAGATGCTGTAAGAGCTGGATTCTATACAGAAAGACACAGTAAGATGACACATCTCATCCACTAGAAACTTTATAAACATTACAGTATCACTGTACTTGCAAAGCATTGGGATCACTGCTGTAAGAGAATTATGGAAAATAAAGAGATTATGATCATGAGGAACATTCCCATTCCATTCAATAAAAAGCTGGATGCAAGGAAACCAGATATAGTGGTAAAGGAGAGAAACGCCAGCACGGTATTGCTAATAGAGGTGTCTGCTCTAAGTGATTAATCTGTGAACCGTTTGGAGAGGGAGAAGATCCTCAAGTGCCAAGAAATGCAGTCAGGAACCCAAGAAAATGTGGCAGAAAGATACAGAAATATATCTCCAGGAACAAGCAGGAATGTAGTCTTCACGTATTGGTGACATCAGTACCGACAGAGCCCACGCAGGAACGCTCCCCAGTGTCCAATAAGAAAGCTTTTGGGAGCATCCCACTGCGCCTGCGTTACTGTCTTCCCGCCTTCCCACTCTCCCTCTTCAGTTCTTCTTTTTCCGTGGAGCCAGCATGAAGCAAGTCCTGTCACCGCAGAAAATTTGTTAATTTTATTTCTGTTCATTTTTGGTGGTTCGCGTCTGCCTTCCTGTCAGTGCCGGAACTGACTCTGCCAGTTCTTTCCTTTCTTTCTTATTTCTTTCCTGTAAAAAACAACAAAAACAAAACAGTAGAACTTTTCTTTGGGCGCATCGACTCTGTATCTGTCTTCTCAATCTGTCCTGTCCTACTATGATGTTCCTTTCCATTTTCTATACAGCCTTTTGAGATTATGAACTGCTCTGATATCCTAGAGCCTAGAGTGGTGTATCAAGTGCTAATAAAGATAAAGACACCATTTTAGGCCTTAAGCCTACCATTTTGTCTACTGACAGTATGGAGAAACCAGCTAGTGATTTTAGGAAATGTTCTAAGTGTGGCGGTACCATCTAGGCTACCGATACCCACAACTGGTGTCTCAAATGTCGTGGTCCCGACCACCAGCCATTAGAATGTCCTCTATGTAAAAAGATGATGAAGAGAGGCCTACAGAATCGAGCTGCGAAGTTAGGCACGCTCTTTGACTCAGATGCGGTTTCTTTAGCATCAACATCATTGAGGGCATCGCCTTCCTCCCATGGATCTCAGGTATCGAAGCATAAGTCGTCTTTGAAGAAAGGCCATCCCCCGAAGTGTAGATCTCTTTCTAAGCACTGAGATGTCTTGAGCGTTACCCTGGAGGTGGATTGGCCAGCCAAACAACCCCGGTGGGAGGACCTTCCTTCCAAAGCCATCGAGGGGTCCCAGGATGCTCCTGACGCCTCCACCACTGGAGAGCTCCTGGGCCATGCTCTGGGACAGTAACCCGCATCTCTGGTACAGATACTCAAGCATCGACAGGCTGTATGGATCAGTGTATCCTGGCCATTGAATGGATCAGTGTATCCTGGCCATTGAGCAGAACTTAGCGGCTCTACTGGCAGCTTCAGTTCCGATCAAATCTTTACCGGCGGTACCGCTGACACCGGCACCATCTTCAGTACCGATGTAGACTGCATCGGGTTATATGCGCTCGATGCGCTACCACCCATGCCTGCCCCTCTAATCCTTTCCGGTACCAAGGGTTCCTCCAGGCAAGTCCCTCATTCCGATACCGACTTTAATTGATATTGAGCCTTAGCGGAGCAGGGGCATCGTTCACGCCGATACTTAGAGTCTTCTGGTTCTGATTCTTCCGATGATGAATCGATCGATACCCGAAGACTTCAAAGTCTACCAGAGACTCCTTCTCCTTCTCTGGAATGGCGCATGTCTCCTCCTGAGGATATGTCTTTTCAAGAATTTATTCGGGACCTAGCAAGGAGCCTTTCCATAACAGTAGCATCCAAGAAAGAACCCAGAGCAGAAGAATTTGAGATTCTCCAATACCCTACAGCTCCTAAGGAGGCAGCCACACTTCCACATTCTCCACGTTCTCCATGATCTCATGTGCCAGATGTGGGAGACTCCTCTTACTATTTCTCCACATACTTGACGAATTGATACCATGTATCGAGTACCATAGTGTCCCAGCTTCCAAAAGACGCAGCTGCTGCACCATTCAATGGTAGTGGAATCGGCGATGTGTCATATTAAAAGCTCCAAGACACATTCTTCTAATCCTCCAGGTAGAGAATTGAGAAGCCTCGATGCTTTTGGGCGTCGGTGTTTTTAGGCTTCCATGCTGTCAGCCAGGATCAGCTCATACATGCTCTATATGGGGGTATGTTTCTCAAGGAGATTACTAGAGATCTGGAGTCAGTGTCTCCTCTTCTTCCTGATAAGAGAGCTGACTCTCTCACGTTGGTCAGACATGCCCAAAACGTCTCAAAGTTTGTCAATAGAGCAACTTTTGATTGCTTTGAGTGCACCAGTAGAGCAACATCAATCTGCATCAGTGCACACAGGATTGCTTTGCCTCAGGCATCAGATCTTGAACAATGGGTGTAAGGTAAACTGGGTAATATTCCTTGCACAGGTGAAAACCTTTTTGACAAGGACTTGCAGGATAATGCTTCTCAAAATATGAGAATACCACTTTAAATAGGCTTTCTAGGACTACTGCCAACCCTGCTAAGAAGAAATCAGCTGCAAAGAAAACTTTCTTTGGTAAGAAGAAGAAGCTTTACCCTTCTTACTCCCTGCTTCTTAATACCAACCTCGGGGTACTCAGAAGAGGCAACAGCCTCCCAAGCAACAAAAGAAGCCACAGGCTCTACCAGCTTCGCAGGCTCAATCTTCTCCTGGTTTTTTACTTTCCTAGAGAACATAGCCACTCTGCCTCTGGAGAACCCCCACCCCCTCCACATTGCCGGCAGATTCTGTCATTATGCCCACAGGTGGCATCTCATCACTTCAGAACAGTGGACACTAACCATAGTGAGAGGGGTACAAACTTCATCTACAAAATCTGCCCCCATCCACCCTAGTAGGGAAATATCATTCTCAGCCCCCTCACGCTGCTCTTTTGCTGCAGGAGGTGGCTTCTCTTCTATTGCAGGGTGCCATAGAGGAGGTTCCAACATCTCAACAGGGAAGGGGTTTCTATTCGCTGTACTTTCTCATCCCAAAGAAAACTGGAGGATACAGACCCATCCTGGACCTCAAAAACCTGAACAAGTTTTTCGTCCATGAAAAGTTCCAGATTATCTCTCTGGGGACCCTCCTACTCTACAGAGTCAGGACTGGTCCTGTTCTCTAGATCTAAAGGAAGCGTACACACATTATCCTTATTCATCCAGGCAATCTACGCTTCATATTTCAGGGAAGACACTATCAATACAAAGTCCTTTCTTTTGGACACTCATCTGCCCCAAGAGTCTTCACAAAGTGCATGGCAGTCGTAGCCGCATTTCTAAGATCTCTAGGGATATTTGTCTTCTCTTACTTAGACGACTGGCTCATAAAGGCAGGCACCTCCCAGGAGGTTCGCCTGTCTCTATCCCGTACTATGCAGGTACTCCAACACTTGGGACTTGTGATAAATCTTCCAAAATCTCATCTTGCTCTTACTCAAACATTAGAGTTGATAGGAGCTATCTTAAACACTCAGCAGTCAAGGGCATTTCTACCCCAGCCCCGCTGTCTCTTTCAACTGCAACTCAGGTACATTGGGTACAACTCAGGTACATCAGACGTACTCCAAAACGTTATAATAAGAGATATCGGCAACAGACCAAGAAGATCCAATAATGACAACATGATCGGTATGCCTGCAGGCTATCACAAAACCAAACAAACAACCTCAAAAAGAGCACCATCACTACTTGCATCCACACTATGGAACTCCCTCCCGACAAGCCTGAGGGCATTAGATGACCTCACAGACTTCCGCAAAGACCTCAAAACATTTTTATTTATAGAAACATATGAGCATCCAGGCAACATCCCAAACCCATACTGAAACACTACAACCGCTGCCAACTAAGCACGCACTCATCCTACCCACATACACAAGTTTATCATACCGAGTTATTAAATACTCTCATGCTAAATGTTACCTTATATTGTACTGTCTATATGCTGACAAGTAACTGTAATGTCTAACTGTAATGTCTAAATGTTTACATGTACCCTGTTAAATGTAATCCTCCAATTGTGATGTGACGTGACCACCTTGATTGAAGGATAAGGTGGCATACAAATCTGTCTAAATAAATAAATAAATAAATCTCGGAGCCTACCTAACTGCCCGAGAAATGCTGCAGCTTCTAGGTCATATAGCCTTAACAGTACACATAGTTCCATATGCCCATCTGCATATGCGCACAGCCCAATGGGCTCTGGCCTTCCAGTGGAAACAGGCCTCAGGCTGTCTTGGGGACGAGATCCGAGTCTCTGCCCCTCTGGCCACATCCCTTCAATGGTGGTGTTCCCCAGAGAATCTCCTCGTCGGGTCACCTTTTCAGATGCCTCCACATCAGTGTAGCCCGATGACAGATGCCTCCAAACTGGGATGGGAGGCCCACCTTGGGACTCTCTTCAGTCAGGCCTCTGGACAGAACAGGAGTCGCAACTTCAAATAAATCTACTAGAGCTTCGGGCTATCTTCAGCGCTCTCATGGTGTTTCAAGAGCACCTACATGCTCACAGGGTCCTGGTCTGGATGGATAATCAGGTAGCCATGTTCTATGTGAACAAGCAGGGAGGAACAGGATCTTGGCCCCTCTGCACGGAGGCTCTCCATCTCTGGTCCTTTGCCATTGCTCATCAGATACACGTCCAAGCGGTGTATCTCCAAGGGGAGCAAAATGTCTTGGCAGATAAATTGAGCCGGATCCTCCTTCCCCATGACTGGTCTCTCCATACGGAGACAGAATCCTTTATCTTTCAGACCTGGTTGACTCCAGAGATAAACTTGTTTGCCACTCTGCAGAATGCCAAGCTGCTTTGTTTCTGCACCAGGACTCCCATGTCGGGAAACCAGCAAGTGGATCCATTTCACCTCCACTTGGGTCGAGGGCTCCTATATACCTTCCCTCCCATTCCCCTAATTCCCAAGACACCTTTCAAGCTCCAAGCAGACAAGGGCTTCATGATAGTCATAGTCCTGCACTGGCCACGTCAATTGTGGTTCCCTCTCCTGCTACATCTGTCTCAGACTCAACCCCTAGATCTCGGATCTGTTCCAGATCTTCTCTCCCAGGAGGAAGGGAAGCTGCTCTATCCCAATCCGCAGTATCTCCACCTCAAGGAATGGCTGCTGAAAGCATAGCATTACAAGATCTTAACCTCACTCAGGAGGTAAGGGAGATCCTCTTAGCTTCCAGGAAGCCATCCACCAGATGTTCTTATGCCTTCAAGTGGCGTATGTTCTCTCACTGGTGTTCCCAGAAGGATCATAATACCTTCTCGGCTCCAGTGGAGGGTGTTCCACCAGTATCTCCTCCCTGTCCTCATCTGGTCTCAAGATCAACTTGGTAAAAGTACACCTAAGTGCAATTGCAGCCTCTCATCATCCCTTGCATGGACAGCCCATTTTCTCACAGTCTCGTAGCACACTTCATGAGAGGCCTTTTGCTGACCAAGTCTCCCTTCAGACTACCACAGGTGGCATGGGATCTCAGTGCCTTCTAGGGCAACTTCTCAAGCCGCCGTTTGAACCCTTGGCCATGACCTCATAGAGTTTCTAATTTGGAAGGTCATCTTCCTTATTGCCCTCACTTCAGCTAGTTGCATTAGTGAGCTTCAAGCTTTGGTGGCAGACCTACCTTAACACGGTTCCACTATGATAAGGTCGTCCTTAGAACTCACCCCCACTTCATGCTGAAGGTGGTGTTTCCTTTTCATTTGAATCAGTCAGTTTACCTTCCTCTCTTTTTTCCTAGACAACATTTGTCTAGG
Source organism: Ichthyophis bannanicus (assembly GCA_033557465.1). Classification (NCBI taxonomy): domain Eukaryota; kingdom Metazoa; phylum Chordata; class Amphibia; order Gymnophiona; family Ichthyophiidae; genus Ichthyophis; species Ichthyophis bannanicus. The sequence continues at coordinate 750,888,777 of CM066032.1, forward strand.
GCAGAGGCAACCCTCCATACTATTGACTGCAAACATACCTTAGCATTTTATCTTCAAAGGACTCGAACACCGTAAGGCTTCTCAGTTCATCTCCTTTGACCCTGGTCACCTGGGGTTGCCAGTATCCAAACATACTCTCTCTAAATGTGATTCATGTGATTCATAATTACCTTGTTATCCAAGTTTATTGACCCTGTTTAATGTAACTCAGTCGCTTGTTTTTGTGCTGAAATTTGTGTTTGATGTAAACCGCGCTGATGTCAAATAGTGCGGTATATAAGAAATGTAAATAAATAAATAAAAATAAATAAATGGGTAACAGATTGCATCTCTTTTGCTTATGATAGAACAGGACTATCCCTTAAGGGTCATGCCACTGCCCATAATGTTTGTGCCATGGCCACCTTGATGGCAAATCTACGCTCTGTAGCCATTGATGAAATCTGCAAAGCAGCAACTTGGTCTTCGGTCCATACCTTTGCTGCTCGTTACTTTCTGGACATGGACTCCCGCTGGGATGCCATGTTTGGTCAAGCTATTCTCCAGCACCTCTTTCAGACTTAAGGGCAACTCCTACCCTCCGTCCCGGAATTTAACGATACCAGACATCCATGGAGGATTCATGACCTTTTGAAGGTTACCCTGAGGCAAACCTACCAATTCTGAGGTCCCTTTTCTCTGGCATCCCCTGGACTCTTAAAATATAGCTGAAAGAAAAATGTCTCTAGCTGAGGTTGAGGAGGTGGTCAACTATTTAGCTTAACATTTTTCTTTCAGCTATATTTTAAAAGTCCAGGGGATTTTACCATTTTAAGTGCTCTCCCATTTTACAGTTTTTTCAATAGTGTGCTCTGTTGGGCAATAGCACTCACTGTTCACACATGCAGAAATAGTGTGCACTATTTGCACATGCTGTTGTGCAATTGGGTGCACTATTGCCATTTTCTTTTCAAAATGAAAGCGCATCCCTACTGCAAGTACCGGACAAAGTTTTTTTCTTTTAATCAAATATTTCAAAAGGCAGAAAATTCAAACTGTCCTATAGCAGCAGATTATGAAGTGCAAAAAGAGCTAGGTAATTCCTGTATAGCACTAATAATGTCTGTAAATCAACCAAAACCTACATAGACACTTAAATAATTTTCAAAGGAACAAGATTAATCAAAAACAGCAAATAAGGCAATTTTTAGCTACTTATTCAAAGAGGCAAAAAAGTGTTATAACTAGAAACTATTTAAAAAAAAAAAAACTTAGCTAGACTGGCCCACTCAGTGTTCTGCCCTGGTACTCTAGAGACCAAATACACATTACATATTATATACTGCATAAGGACGTCCTCTGACATGATGCAAGTACTGTAGTCAGCGTTAGGAAATTTGAAAGCTGATATCATGTGCAGTAAACCCTGACCTAGTAGTGAAGTTATTGCCATCATGATATGTGCAACGCTAATCCTTTTAGAGACATTGCTCCTGATTAAAACCAGAAGTCTGGTCCCAGGATGCAGTGGAGTAGGATGTAGTCCAAGATGTTGATATCTTCCCTCTCCTGCCAGCTGATTTAGCTCTGGAGAGATTGACTGAGGAGAGGAGATGAGGAAGGTGAGAAGAGAGAACTTGCTGCAGGGGAGGGTGTCAGTGCCAGGGAGTGGGGAAATGACGGAACTGGCGCAGGGCAGCGATTTTCATCCCTGTCCTGATGGAGGCACATCTAACCAATCTGGTTTACAGAATATCCATAAGAAATGTGAATAAAATAAATTTCCATGCATCGGGTCTCCAAAGTATACAGAACTATCTCATGCATTTTCATTATGGCAAACTTGAAAGCTTGATCAGATAGGAGTGTCTTCAAGGACACTAGTTTGGGGAGAGAGGCAGCTGAGAGAGGAAATGCTTGAATGTACGTGGAGGTGGAGGGATTAGAGCTGGATGGGATATGAAGCAGAGGGGGATTGATGCTGGCTGGTGTATGAATAATAGGGGGAGAGGGATCAGCACCAGGGAAATGATGGTGTCTGAAAGATGAGATTACCCCCTGGAGATACGCTCTTGTTTCAGAGTCTCATGGACTTCATCTGTCCTCTGTCTCTAATCTTCCTTCTCCTCCATCTCTGATCCTCTCTACTTCCTTATCTTTCTTAATGCTGGTGATTCTATCCCCATGCTGATCCACCTTGACTTCCCTCCATTGATCACTAGAATCTCCACTCCCCCCCCCCCCAATAAAAAAAACCAAACAAACCCAAGTCTAGTCACAAGAAATCATAAAACGATTTTATTTTTCTAAAATAAAATTTGCATTATTTACTATGTGTATTTATGCAAATATGCCCCGGAAATGCTAACTGTAGAATCTACCCTTTAGTTGCTACCAGGAACTGGGAGCTAACCATAGAAATAAGTGAAAATTTGACCTAATGACACATGTTTAAAACACTATATTGGACTGATCCAGTAGTAGGTTTTTGGGATGCTAGTAAGAGTGTCAAAATGGTTAATAATAAATTTGGATTTTTAGCTCCCACTGAGCATTAGTAATTCAAATACAGTATGCCGCTCCCTAAAAGAGCTTTCAGTCTAAGTGGGGTAACTAAGGCAGTGCGAGATGGTGACTTGTCCAAGGTCACAAGAGTGTTTGTGTTGGATGTCCTAATGCAGATAATCATGTAGCTAAATTTGTCTGGCTGGTTATGATGATAGAATAGACTAGCACCTTGGGTCTGTCTGGGCAGCTACAAGTACTGAAATAGTTAGAAGTCCTAGAGGAAACATAGGCACATGTATAGCCAGTTTGGTCTTGCAAGCTAAGCAGGGAACCTAGGAACCTCACTTGAAATGGTAACTGTTGATGTCAGGCTGTGAGATCTAGAATCATACTAGCAGCTATGTCATCTGGCAGGAGGCAAGTACAGAAGTAACTGGAAGACCTCACACAAATGAGGAGCTCAGCCAGATCTGTGTGACAAGCTGTGCAGAAAACCTAAGAGTGAATGTTCAGGGAGCAACCACACTAGTACTGCTTGCTATTTATTATAGAGCTTTAAGGCACTGGGTTACTGGAGGGAAACCAAGTGGGGGGTCTTTTATGTTCATCTGCAAGGTTTTTCATTATTTCATCCATGTTAAACGTCTTGAGGCATGTTCTGTACGTGTCCGGTTGTTGCCTTTTTCTGTTTCAATACTATTTCTTATGGAAGCATGTAAATATTTCAGAACATATGTAAATGAGGTCAGGTTGTGATGGAAGTGTAGGCAAGTATGTCACCTTAAAATCATTCTGATATGACTTCTTGAATGTGCCAAGTTCAAATGCCGCTGGCATGGATGATTTTGCATATCTGAAACGGAATAATGTAGGGCTCAACCATCCCCAAGTGCCATGGTGACTAAAAACTCAGACATGGTGCCTGGGGCTCAGACTGATGCTAGCTACCTGCAGGGATCCCATCTCCCACAGGCAGAAGGTACTGCAAAAGGCCATGATCACGGGCAGGACTAGTTCTGTCTGCTTATCCCTGTGGGCTACCTGTGCCAGTCCTGACCAGTGGGGAATGTTTACTGCATAGAAGGGTTAAGAAATTTAAAGGAGCAGTAGCTGAAAGAATGGTGGGGTGAAAGGCGGACAGGGACTGAGTGTGAGGGGGGAGGGAGAAAGAAAGAAAGATCTGGGAAGGGAAACAATTGGGGGTAGGAGAGGGGTTGGAGTCGGAGGGAGGGAAGAGATGAATGCATGGGAAGTAAAGGGCACAATGTTTATGCACAAAAGACCTACCTCATTCCCACCACACACACACCCCACCACAAACACTATACACACACCCCACTCCAAACACCATATACATATAAGAACCACACTCCAACCCAAACACCATAGGAACGCGTGAGTGCATGCACATAGCCCACCCCAAACACCATAGGCATGCACACACACACAAACACACAACCCACCCCAAACACCATAGGAACGCGTGAGTGCATGCACACAGCCCACCCCAAACACCATAGGAATGCGTGAGTGCATGCACACAGCCCACCCCAAACACCATAGGCATGCACACACACAGCCCACCCCAAACACCATAGGCGTGCACACACACAGCCCACCCCAAACACCATAGGCATGCACACACACACTATACACAGAATTTATGACCATATTGAGTCCAGTAATATCATGGCAGCAGAATAGAAAGGTAACAAAAGGGGGGAGTATATAGAACCAAAGGACCAGCTATTGCTAAACAAAGCCATCAAAAAGTAGAAAGACTAGGGGACATGTAATGAAGCTACAATGTAACCCGTTTAAGACCTAATAAGAGAAAATATTATTTCCAGGAACAAGCAGGAATGAGTCTTCACATATGGGTGTCGTCGGTACCGACGGAGCCTGAGTGGGAACGCTCCCCAGCGTCCAGTAAGAAAGCTTTTGGGAGCATCCCACAGCACCTGCGTGCTGCCTTCCCGCCTTTCCCAACCACCTCTCTCCAGTTCTTCTTTTCCGTGGAGCCAGCAGGTCGTGTTCCTGTCACCGCAGAAGAAGTTCTTTATTTTTTTCTTTATTTTTCTGTGTCGCGTCTGTCTTCTTAGACGTCAGACTGGTACCACCGGTCTTTTCTTTTTTCAAAAAAAAACAAACAAACTTTTTTTTCTTCAACTGTGCATTTTCAGTTTGGGCCTTAGGCCTGAATATTTTTCTCCTCATGGAGAAGCCCGCTTCCGGGTTCAAAAAGTGCACAAAATGTGGCGGTACTATTTCTGTCAACGACACCCATGATTGGTGTCTAAAATGTTTGGGTCCTGACCATTCCATCACGGATTGTGTGTCCTGTACCATGATGTCTAAAAGAGGTCGGCAGAACCGAGCAGCCAAGCTCAGTACCCTGTTTCCCTCTGATGTAGCCTCGATGGCATCGACGTCTTCCAGGGCTGCTTCTTCCTCCCATGGATCTCAGGTAACCAAACATAAATCTAGCTGGTCCTCGAAGGGCAAATCTCCCTCTAAGCATCGAGATGCCTCCGGGCTTGTCCTCGAGGATTCCGCACCGGCAAAATTACCCCGGCGGGAAGTTCCGGCTTCCAAAGCATTGTCTATGGGGGTCACAGGTTGACATCGATGGCTCGGCCTCGACCGATCACCTATTGCCGTGTTCTGGAGTACCGGTGGCCTCCACTGGTACCGACATCCAGACTCTGGTGGTGTCGATGGATCAGAAGATTCTGTCCATGCAGCGCACCCTAACGGCGTTTATGCAGGCTTTGACGCCTCCGGTACCGCAACAATCTCCGTTGCCGGTACCAACTCTGGCACCGGCATCGTTCCCGGTGCCGGTACCGATTGCATCGACATCGGCTTCGGTGTCGACTGCAATGGTACCCTGTCCTATGATGCCCATTGGTACCGAACCGGTACCGCTTACTCCCGATGTCGATCCCACTCGGTACGCCTATCGGGCTTTACAGGAGCATCCAGACAGGCGATACTTCGGTTCCTCCGAAGACTCTGATGAGTCGGAGGTTTCTGTCGAGGCACCGGTACTTCTTCCTCAGGAGTCTGCTTCTCCAAAACGAAGAATGTCTCCTCCAGAAGACTTGTCTTTTCAAGACTTCATTAGGGAAGTGGCTAGGGGCCTCTACATTACAGTGGCCCCTGAGTCAGAGCCTAGAGCCAAGCAATTAGATATTTTGCAATATCCTAAGGCTCCTAAAGAAGCAGCTACCTTACCTATTCATGAGATTCTCTATGATCTCATGTTGGGCATGTGGGAGACTCCTCTCACCACCTCTCCTCATTCTCGTAGGTTAGACACCATGTACCGTGTCCCTCCTTGTCCTGGCTTTCATAAGACTCAGCTTCCTCACCACTCTATTGTGGTAGAGTCTGCCATGAGGAAAATAAAGAGTGCAAAGAGACACTCATCTAATCCTCCAGGACGTGAATGTAGGACCCTAGTTGCTTTTGGCCGAAGGGTTTTCCAAGCTAATATGCTTGCTGCCAGAATCAACTCCTATAGTCTCTATATGGGGATGTTTCTAAAAGAAGTCACAGATCATCTGCAGACTTTAACTCCTTTTATTTCAGAAGACAAAAGGCAGGAATTTCTCACTTGGCTCAAACATGCCCAAGATGTTTCCAAATTTTCCAACCGTGCAGCCTTTGACTCTTTTGAGTGTGTAAGCAGAGCCTCGGCTATTGCCATAGGTGCACGCAGAATTGCTTGGTTACAGGCCTCTGATTGGGAACTCTGGGTCCAAGATGAATTGGGAAATCTTCCTTGTACAGGTGAAAACCTTTTTGGCAAGGATTGGCAAGCAAAGGCCACACAGATGGATGCTGAGAACTCTGCTTTGGATCGACTTTCAAAGTCTGCCTCTGCTCCTGTTAAGAAAAGATTGTTCAAGAAGACATCTTTTTCTAAAAAGGGAAGATATTATCCTGCTTATGGTCAGCAGGCATCTTCCGCAGGTCATTTTGCTGCAAAGCGTCAGCAGCCACCTAAACAGGCCAAGTCAAAGGCTGCCAAGACTGCCACGGCCCAGCAGCCTTAGCCTCCACAGGGTCTTTGACTTGCAACTAGAGAACTTAGCCTTTCTAGCTCTGGAAGAACCAGAGCCCCTCACCATTCCAGGAAGGTTGCCTTACTTTGCTTCCAGATGGGAGCAAATCACAGCAGAGCAATGGACCCTCTCCATCATAAGGGAAGGGTACAAGCTTCATTTCTTAAGCCTTCCTCCTCACACCATGGTGAAACAGTTCAATTCTCCAACATCTCTCCTCAACCTTCTGGGTCAGGAGATTGCTACCCTTCTTGCCCAAGGGGCAATAGAAGAAGTACCTCTTCTTCAACAGGACTCAGGGTTCTACTCCCCTTATTTTCTTATTCCAAAGAAAACAGGGGGCTACAGACCCATATTAGATCTCAGAGAATTGAACAAGTTTCTATTCAAGGAGAAATTCAAGATGATTTCTCTAGGTGCTCTGCTTCCATACCTTCAGAGTCAGGACTGGCTTTGTTCTCTAGATCTCAAGGATGCGTACACCCATGTCCTCATCCATCCAACACACAGAAGGTTCCTTCGGTTCCTTTTTCAAGGAAAGCACTACCAATACAGGGTGCTTCCTTTCGGTCTGGCCTCTGCACCAAGGGTGTTCACGAAATGCATGGCAGTGGTAGCTGCATTTCTGCGCACTCTAGGAATATTCGTATTCCCATATCTAGATGACTGGCTCATTCGAGCTCCATCCCAGTCAGAGGCCCAGACTTGTCTAACCTGCACAATGTGTGTCCTTCAGTATTTGGGACTGGTAATAAACATCCCAAAATCCAATCTCACCCCTACTCAGTCTCTGGAGTTTATAGGGGCTTTGCTGGATACCACAACTGCAAGGGCCTATCTTCCTCAGGCCTGTTGCCTACGCTTGGTGCAGTTAGCCTCCCAGATACAGTTAAAGTCCCATTTAACTGCTCGAGAGATGTTACAACTATTAGGCCACATGGCATCCACCGTGCATGTGGTTCCATATGCTCGCCTTCACATGAGGGCAGCTCAATGGACTTTGTCCACCCAATGGACTCAGGCATCAGGTTGCCTCTCAGACAAAATAGCAAACTCCATTCGCCTTTTTTGGTCTCTCCAGTGGTGGAAGTCCTCTCCAAATCTGTTACTGGGGTCCCCTTTTCAGCAGTCGCTACCCCAAGCAACTCTTACAACAGATGCTTCTCCAATGGGTTGGGGAGCTCATCTGCAGGATCTCTCCACCCAGGGCATCTGGTCTGCACAGGAGACTTCTCTGCATTTCATTCTATTGGAACTCAGAGCAATCTCCAGGAACAAGCAGGAATGAGTCTTCACATATGGGGTACGTCGGTACCGACGGAGCCTGCACGGGAATGCTCCCCAGCATCCAATCAGAAAGCTTTTGGGAGCATCCCTCGCGCCTGCGTGCTGACTTCCCGCCTTTCCCACTGCCTCTCCTCAGTTTTCGTTTTTCCGCGGAGCCGACAGGACGTCCTCCTGTCACCGCAGAAACTTTTTTCTTTAAAATTCTTATTTCCTTGTTTTCTTGTGGTCGCGGCTGTTTTTCCCGCCGATACCGGTACCGCCGGTGCTTTTTCTTTTCTTTTCTAAACTTAGAGAAATTTTTTCTCCTCAGTTTGTTGTCTTAACGTTTTGGGCCTACCAGGCCTCTCCAACATGGAGCCTTCTTCCCCTAAGAAGTGCCTTCACTGTGGAAACATAGTTTTCTTTTTAGACTCCAATGCTTGGTGTCTAACCTGTTTGGGTCCTGACCCTTTTTTCCCTGATCCATCAGGCTGTATTTTTGGGAGAAGACCTTCCCTTTTTCGAGTTTCCCTCGATGCCGTTTTTCCTCCTGAGGTGAGGACACTGGTTTATTCTTCTCTCCAGGATCAGGTAACCCACAAACAGTCTGTTAAGACTAGCCAATTCTTGAAGGGTAAGTCTCATGCCCAGCATGATGACGGCTCCGGCCTTGCCCTCAAGACCCCATTGGCAATAAAACCCCGGTGGGAGTCTTCGGGCTCCAAAGCATTTACGGGGTTTCAGGTTGTTCCTGGGGCTCACCCCTCACAGAACATACCTGAGCCGTGCTCGGGGGTGGTATCCGCTTCGAGCGGTACCGATAACCCGGCACCGGTGTCGAGTGTTCCACTCTTCAGGGATCGTCATCTGTTATTCTCGGTACCTTCGGGGCCGATCGATACCACCCAGATTGACTTTCCTGTATCCTCGCCATGCTCGGGGTTGGTACTGGCTTCGAGCGGTACCGATACCCCGACATCGGCGCCGGTGTCGAGTGTTCCTCTCTTCACCAGGCATCGTCTTCGGACGTCCTCGGTACCTTCGGAACCGATCGATACGACTCCGATTGACTTTCCTGTATCGGCATTGCCGATACCACCACCAACGTCGGTACCTTCTAGACATGCATCGATAGACTCGCTCCCTTCGATGCCGAGTCTAGAATCGATATCCAGTCTAGATGACTTGGTACCGACGCGTTTCGGAACCGATCCATATCGTTTCCAACTACGCAGTACCGGGGATATTTACCAAGGCTCTCTGGCTACCTCGGTACCGCTTCAGCAGCCCCCGATTACTGCTTTGATGACATTACCGTCTCCGGTATCGATGTCGATTCCTGCAGTTCCATTGGTGCCATCGATCCTTTCTATGCCTAGCTTGGAATCGATACCGGGCACTGACGATGCAGTACTAGCTGCCTCGAATCAGAACTGTCAGTATCACTGTCCATCTAGCAGGATTCTTTTTCTGCACCAGTCCAGTATGTCTTCTGGTGCTCAAGCTGCTCCTTCAACCTCAGCTTATCCAGGAATAGTTCCTATTGGAGATCCTTCTTTTCAGAAATTTCTCCTTGACATGGCAACCTTTCTTGCCATTCCTATTCCTGGCTCTACTCTTGACCAAGATCCTGCAGAAAAGGAAAATATAATGCTTCCTTTACATCATTCTTTGCAGGATCTTCTTCTGAGGATGTGGGAATCACCTTTAAAGGTTCCTTCGCCTTCTACAGCCATTAATGTTCTGTATCAGGTGCCTCCCTCTCCGGGGTTTCAAAAAAACCAACTTCCACATCATTCCATTGTAGTGGAATCAGCAATGAGGAAGGTAAGAAGCAAGAAGAAACATTCTTCTTAACCGCCAGGTCGTGCATCTAAAGCACTTGATACCTTTGGACGTCAAACCTTCCAAACTTCTATGCTGGCTTCAAGAATTATTTCATATATTTTTTATATGAGTCTGACACTTCAGGAGGTCACAGAGAAATTATCTCTTTTGTCCCCTTTTTTGTCAGAACCTAAGGCCACTGACTATTCCTTGCTTCTTAATCATAGCAGGAATATCTCTTGGTTTCTTTCTCGTGCTTCTCTAGACTCTTTTGAGTCTGTTAGCAGATCCTCTGCTATTGCCATTGGAGTACGTCGTACAGCCTGGCTGCAAGCTTCAGACTTGAGCAGATGGGCACAGCATACACTGGGTAATTCTCCTTGTACTGGAGAAAATCTCTTCAATAAAGAGGCTTTACGTCAGGTTGCTCATTGCTCCACTGACTTCCCTGGTTCTGGAAACCATCCTAAGCCTTCTTTTTCCCCAGGACGTAGGAAATGTCCTACCAAACCTTCTATCCCTAAGAAAAGAAGGTTTCACCCTTCTCCTGCCCATCCTCCAGATGTACCCAAGCAAGGGACATCTCATCCTAGTCTGAAGCCTCCAGACTCTAGCCAGTCTAATCATAACCAGCAACCATAGGTTCCTGTATGTTGCAATCTACAGTTAACGTCTCCTTAGCAGAAGTTTATTCTTCAAACTCTACACTGGGTTTTTCTTTTTCAGTATGTTAAGCTGTTAGGATACTTTTGTCCATGGGTTACAGAATTGTCCCCTTCTTACTACTACGAAGGGAGGTTACAACTATCTCATGATAGTTTCTGTCCCCACATGGACATCTTTTCCTTCAGCTGTCTTACCATATGGTAAGTCACCTTCCAACCCCCTCTCTTCCAGGGTTTCCCCTGCTTGAGTTGGTACCATACTGAAACACTTCTCTTTCTTTCCAGTGTAGACTTTTTGTTATCCTTCAATGCATGCTCTGAACAACTCATCAGACAGGGACGGGAATATCTCCGCTCCCTTTGTCTGTTTTCTCTCAGTTTTTATACAGGAGAATCCCCTCTGCTGTTTTGTTCAGTTGCTGTGTATGCAGGAGTTCCAGTGATTACTTTAATGCTCATTGCAAGCTACTTTCAACTATCTTGCATAATACTACTCTCTGCAGGTTATCTTTTTCTAGCCATATCCTTTCCTAGGATGTGGCAACACACCTGACTTCTGTCAGTTTTATTTTATAATTCTCCTGCACAATGCTCTCTGCAATCTTCAGAGAAGCTTTCTACTATGGGCCCTTGCTACAGAGCATTGAACTTTGTCTCTGAGGGGTTTTTCCATATAGTAGAAAAAGCTTATATAATCATTCCATGGCGTGAATGTCCAAGGAGTTCCCAATCTTGCAGGAATCTACTCCTTTTTTCCTTACAGCTTGGCATTATGCTTTTCTGCTCCACTTGGACAACGCATACTCTTTTAGTGTACATGATACCCCTGTGTCCCTTGGCTGGGTCATCCTGGTGTCTTAGTCTATGCGTTTTTTTGTCCTTTGGACATGTCAGAGTCCCAAAGTACTCCTGACGTACTCTTGCAAGACTGCTATTATCCTCTGTTTTTTCACGCAACCATACTGGTTATTCCACTGAACTACATTCCTGCACCGCAGAAATAGATTCTCTATATATCTTCAGGTGGTTTTTACCCCCTCATTATTAGATGAATCTTTTCCCATCACATTCCCCATGTGAATGTTTTTGTGGAGCTCAGTTGCAGGCATGTATCCTCAGACTTATATTCATGTATGTATATGTCCTATACATACATATTTCTATAGTCTGTGTGGGCATAAGTCATGCCCATCCATATAGAGCAATATTCTTAGCTCTCAGAGTGTTCCATTCCCTGCTCAGCTACAGGACAATCCTCATCCATACGGACAACCAAGTAGCCATGTTCTATGTAAACAAGCAGGGCGGGACTAGCTCTCTGTCGCTTTGCAACAAAGCTTTGCGACTGTGGGCCTTCGCCAGAGAGCATCACATCCATCTTCTGGCAGTATATCTTCCAGGCGTTCAAAACTCTTGGGCGGACAGACTCAGTCGAGTTCTGCTTCCACACGAGTGGTCCTTCTACATGGACCAGGTAGCCAGGATTTTTCGAATTTGGGGAACCCCGGACATAGACCTCTTCGCAAGTCCGTGGAATGCCAAACTTCCCCGGTTCTGTTCCAGAATTCCGTGTCAGGGAGTTCAGGCCAAGGATGCCTTCCTCCTTCACTGGGTCAAGACTTCCTTTATGCCTTTCCACCAATTCCCAAAACACTATTCAAGCTTCAGAGAGATCGAGGGACCATGATCCTCATAGCACCACATTGGCCACGCCAAGTGTGGTACCCTCTACTTCTGCATCTCTCCCAAGCTCCTTCCCTGGACTTGGGCTCTGCACCAGACCTTCTATCCCAGGAAGAAGGAACGTTGTGGCACCCAAACAGCCAGTCTCTCCATCTCAGGGCTTGGTTGCTGAGGGCCTAGACCTTCAAGATTTTCATCTCTCTCAGCAAGTCAGAGATGTTATTCATGCCTCTAGGAAGCCTTCTACTAGACGTTCCTATGCTTTCAAATGGAAAAGATTTACCATTTGGTGTTCAGGGAAGGGTCTAAACCCTCTGGCAATACCTCTGAATTCTCTACTAGAGTATCTCCTGCATCTATCCCATGCAGGTCTGAAAACGAATTCAGTAAGAGTCCATTTGAGTGCTATTGCAGCGTCCTCAAGCCTCTCAATGGACAACCTATTTCCTCTCATCCTCTTATAGCAAGATTCATGAGAGGCCTTCTTTTAACTAAACCTCCCATTAGACCACCTCCAGTGGCATGGGACTTAAACCTGATTCTCGGCCAGCTTTTGAAGCCACCCTTTGAACCTTTAGCCACCACCTCCTTGAAATTTCTTTCTTGGAAAGTTATTTTTCTCATTGCAGTCACCTCAGCACGCCACATCAGTGAGTTGCAAGCTTTGGTGACTAATCCACCTTATACAAGGTTCCATCATGATAAGGTAGTCCTCAGGACCAGTCCACACTTTATGCCTAAAGTGGTCTCGCCTTTTCATCTGAACCAAGAGGTATATTTACCAGTCTTTTTTCCAGGACCTCATGCATCAAGTGCAGAGAGGAATCTTCATACCTAGGATTGTAAGAGAGCTCTCACTTTTTACTTACAAAGAACACAGCAACATAGAAAGTCTTCTCAACTCTTTGTTGCTTTTGATCCTTCTCATTTAGGACTTCCAGTCTCTAAGAGAACACTGTCCAACTGGATTGCTCAGTGTATTTCTTTCGCCTACCAGAGTAGGAACATTTCTCTGGAGGGCCATGTCGCAGCTCACAGTGTGAGAGCCATGGCAGCCTCAATGGCTCATCTAAACTCTGTGTCCATCGACCAAATCTGTCGAGCGGCCACCTGGGCCTCGGTTCATACCTTCACAGCCCATTACTATTTGGACAAGGACTCCCGCCGGGATGCCTCGTTTGGTCAGGCTGTTCTCAAACACCTGTTCCATTCCTAATCAACTCCTACCCACCTACCCTGGTCGGATGCCAGAGATCCAGGGGGGAGGTAGAGTCCTTTTCAAGGGCACACAACCTGGGGTTTCTCCCTGGCATCTGCAGCTAGGGAGTCCCCATGTGTGAAGACTCATTCCTGCTTGTTCCTGGAGATAGCACAGTTACTTACCTATAACAGGTGATCTCTGGGAACAGCAGGAATAAGTCTTCACAACCCACCCACCTCCCCTAGGAGTTGTATCTCTCTATCTATCTTTCCTTTCCTCTCTCTCTCTTTGTCTCAGCTTTAAAACTCGAACTGGAGAGAGGCGGTTGGGAAAGGTGGGAAGGCAGCACGCAGGCGCTGTGGAATGCTCCCCAAAGCTTTCTTATTGGACGCTGGGGAGCGTTCCCGCGCAGTCTCCGTCGGTACCGACGATACCCATATGTGAAGACTTATTCCTGCTGTTCCCAGAGATCACCTGTTACAGGTAAGTAACTGTGCTTTTCCACTCAACACATAATCAAAATCTGGAATTCGTTACCCGAGGATGTAGTAAAAGCTGTTCCTCTTTGTTTCTCCAGGCCAGTCCAGGAACTGTAGGGTAGTCAGTCCCCTCCAGCAGCTGAGGACTGAATTACACAGAGTCTTGCTGACACCTTATCTAGCTCCCTCTAGAGCAGGGGTTCTCAACCCAGTCCTCAGGACCCACCTAGCCAGTTGGGGTTTTCAGGATAACCACAATGAATATGCATGGAAGAGATTTGCATATAATGGAGGCAGTGTATGCAAATCTCTCTCATACATATTCATTGTGGTTATCCTGAAAACCCGACTGGCTAGGTGGGTCCTGAGGACAGGGTTGAGAACCCCTGCTCTAGAGCCTCTGACTCAGTCTTTCAGTCCTCAGCAGCTGGGAAGAACCATTTTAGGACAGGCTCCCTGGTCAGGAAAGAGAGAGAAAAAGAAAAAAAAGGAGGACCAGGGTTGCTCTAGCAGGGCAGAAAGTCCATCAGTTAAAATACAAAAGTCGGGTCCGGAGTGTCTTCCCTGGTAAATAAGAAGGGGCAGAAGAGGCAGAGCCTGTCTCGTCTGGGGAGCTGAGCCATGAACACTGCCCGGAGGAGGACGTGCCTGGGAGCCCCAGATTACTCCTCTCTTCCTCCAGAGCTGAGATTCAGTTCCCGCTAGCAGCGGGAGAGCAGGCACGATCGGATCCGGCTACAGAAGCACTAGCGCAAGAATCTTAAGTAAGCTGCTCCAGGACCGCGATTGGTGGAGCGGTTGTTTTTTTCTGCGGGATTCGTAGGCTCTGGTGGTTGCGGCCTTCAGGGTAGCTCCGAGTGAGTTTTCTTCAGGGCGAGGTGCATGCTGCCGGTCGCGGCACTGTGCGCGCAGTGTGGTAGTAGCCGGGGGTTATTGGGGCCGGGTCTCTGCTGCACGTGTTTTCACTGGGGCAGCAGGCTTGAGCGCGTTTTCGCTGGCATTATGGAGGAAAAGTTGGTGCCAGTGGAAAACGTGGGAGTTAAGCCACTGGGCTCTTCAGAGAAGGCGGGAATGGCGGCCATCTTGCAGGGGGTAGCCGTTTCTCCCACGCTGCAGAAAAAGCCAGGGAAGGGAAACTCTAAGGCGAAGAAGCCTGCGCCAGCAGGGCAAGCGCCTCAGCTATTGTTGTTGGGGCTCCAGGAAGGTTTAGAGCCACTGTTTTTAGCAGATTTTATGTCTTTACACAGGGCATATTGTTTAAAAAGGAAGCAGGCACAGGATTTGGGTCCTCATTCCAAGTTATCAGCTCTCTCGGTAACGGAGATGGGTTTGGAAGAAGACCCCAGGGAAGGACCTTCCCAGAGGGGTATTGTAATGGAAGCTGGCACGGATTGGTTAATTCAGCAGGTCCTGGGGATCCGGGCAGCAGAGGAAGAGCCTTCTGTGGCTTCCTACCAAGGTGAACATTTTGCCATGGTTATCAGCTCTTTCAACTGCCAGAGTTCAAAAGTGAATCCTCAGTCCTCAAAGCACTGAGCTGAATAACCAGTCCTTTGGCTGAGCTAGGAAATCCTAACTTATTTTTTATTTGGTGTGGTTTTCTATATTCATCCAGTGTATGTAATCACCTAAATCTGTACTGTCTGACCTTTTCATTGCTTCTTTAGTCTGGTATGGTCCCAGAGGACTGGAGAAGGGCACATGTCCCTTTACACAAAAGTGGATGTAAGGATGAGGTTGTGAACTACAGGCCGGTTAGTCTGACCTCTTACTTCTGCAGGTATTCATGGGACAATTCTGCATTGGTTTGATTCTTTCTTGTCGGATCATTCCTATTATGTTCTTTTCAAGGATCTACCTCCACCTCTGTTCCTCTCACTTGTGGAGTTCTGCAGGACTCTGTCTTGGCACCGCTTTTTTAAAATATTTTTCTAACTCCTTTAGCTACCATTATTTAGCAGCAGGGTGTCTCCGCATATTTCTATGCAGATGACATCCTGCTTATTTCATACAGATCCCAGTTTACACGATCTGACGATGCTCAATAATTGTCCTCCCTCGTCGCTGCATGGTTATATGACAATTGTCTAAAATTAAACCCCTCGAAGACATCGGCATTATGGCTAATAGGCTCATCCTCATTTTCATCAGTCTCTCCCCACGGTACTTTCCCAGTACCCCTAGTATACTCCATGCATTATCTTGGGGTTATTTTAGATATTGCTTTCTCTTATCAAGACCACATTAGTCTGGTAATCAAATGTTTTTTCTATACCCTACGTCAAATTCGTTTCATTCATTTCTACCTTTCAGATTTTTCACTCCTTACGCTGCTCCCTTCCTTGGTTGTTACTCGATTAGATTATTGCAATGTTACATAAGTTGGCATCTCCAGGAACAAGCAGGAATGTAGTCCTCACATATGGGTATCATCGGTACCGACGGAGCCTGCGCGGGAACGCTCCCCAGCATCCAATAGGAAGCTTTTGGGAGCATCCCACAGCACCTGCGTGCTGCCTTCCCGCCTTTCCCAACTGCCTCTCTCCAGTTCTTCGTTTTCCGCGGAGCCAGCAGGTCGTGTTCCTGTCACCGCAGAAAATTATTTTCCTTATTCTTTGTTGTGGTCACGTCTGCCTTCCTCGACGCTACACCGGTACCGCCTGTTCTTCTTTCTTTTCTTTTTAAAAAAAAAATAAATATTTTTTTCCAAACTTTTCTTTCCAGGTGCACGCGCCATTTTGGGCCTTAGGCCCAAAATTTCCTCCATCATGGAGAAACCCGCCTCGGGTTTTAAAAAATGCACCAAGTTTGGCGGTACCATCTCCGTCACCGACACCCACGAGTGGTGTCTTAAATGTTTAGGTCCTGACCACTCCATGTCCGAGTGCATGGCTTACGCCATGATGTCCAAAAGGGGTCGACAGAACCGAGCAGCCAAGCTCAGTGTCCTTTTTCCCTCTGATGCAGCTTCGGTGGCATCGACGTCTTCCAGGGTTTCGTCTTCCTCCCATGGATCTCAAGTAACTAAACATAAGTCCAGCCGGTCCTCAAAGGGTAGATCTCCTTCCAAGCATCGAGATGCCTCTGGCGTTGCCCTTGAGGGTTCCATACCGGCAAAGTTGCCCCGGCGGGAGGCTTTGGCTTCCAAAGCATTATCAGGGATCCAGGATGTTCTCGAGGCCTCGACCTCGGCAGAACTACTGGTGCCATGCTCTGGGGTACCGGCCGCTTCCAGTAACGACATCCAGGCATCGGCAGCGTCGATAGACCAGAGGTTTCTGGCTATTGAACGCAGTCTGGCGGCTCTCCTTGCGGCATCGACATCCTCGGAACCGCGTCAGACAGTTCAACTGGTACCGGCACCGATGCCGATAGCATCGACATCGGTGTCGGCTTTGCAGGCACCCAGTCATGCGATGCCTTCTGGTGCCGATACACCGGTACCGATTACCCCCGATACCGACTTTGGTTGGTATGGGTATCGGGCTCTTCAAGAGCATCCGGACAGACA
Source organism: Ichthyophis bannanicus (assembly GCA_033557465.1). Taxonomy (NCBI): domain Eukaryota; kingdom Metazoa; phylum Chordata; class Amphibia; order Gymnophiona; family Ichthyophiidae; genus Ichthyophis; species Ichthyophis bannanicus. The sequence continues at coordinate 750,905,966 of CM066032.1, forward strand.
ATACTTCGAAGTCTCGGAGGACTCCAAGGATTCTGATAGCTCTGCCGGTACCGGGATACTTCTCCCGGAGGAGCCTTCCTCTCCAAAACGAAGGCTGTCTCCTCCAGAAGATATCTCTTTTCAAGATTTCATCAGGGAGTTGGCTCGTGGGTTGTCCATTGCTGTGACTCCTGAAATAGAGCCCAGAGCTAAGGAGTTGGAGATTTTACAATATCCCAAAGCTCCTAAGGAGGCAGCTACCTTGCCTATCCATGAGATCTTACATGATCTCATGTTGAGAATGTGGGAGACACCTCTCACCACCTCTCCACACTCTCGCAGACTGGATACCATGTATTGAGTCTCCTCTTGTCCTGGATTCCAGAAAACTCAGCTTCCTCACCACTCTATTGTGGTGGAGTCAGCTATGAGAAGGATCAGAAGTGCAAAGAGGCATGCCTCTAATCCTCCAGGACGTGAGTGTAAAAATTTGGATGCCTTTGGACGTCGTACTTTCCAGGCTTCCATGCTTTCTGCCAGGATCAGTTCCTATATTTTATATATGGGAATGTTCCTTAAAGAGGTCACAGGTGATTTAGAGGTTTTGAGCCCTCTTCTTCCTGAGGATAGAAGGCAGGATTTTCTCACACTGGTCAAACATGCCCATGATGTGTCTTTTTGTCAACCATGCAGCTTTTGACTGTTTTGAGTGCATAAGCAGAACCTCTGCCATTGCCATAGGTGCATGTAGAATTGCCTGGCTCCAGGCATCCGATTTGGAGCTCTGGGTGCAGGACAAACTGGGCAATATCCCTTGTACAGGTGAGAATCTATTTGGCAAAAATTGGCAAGAAAAAGCCAATGAATTAGATGCTGACAACTCCACTTTGGATAGGCTATCCAAAGGCACAGCTGATCCTGCGAGAAAAAAATCTTTCAAGAAGCCTTGCTTCTCAAAAAAGAAGAGATTTTATTCCTCTTATTCCCAGCAGGGACGTTCTGCAATTCAGCCTGCTCAGAAAAGTCAGCAATCACCTAAGCAAAGGAAAGCAAAGACTGCTAAGCCTCAACCGTCTCAGCCTCCACAAGGCCTTTGACTTTTTCATCTAGAGAACTTAGCCTTCCTGGCCCTCAATGGACCAGAGCCTTCCACCATTCCAGGAAGGTTATGTCACTTTGACCCCAGATGGGAGCAGATGACAGCAGAGCATTGGACACTCTCCATTATAAGAGAGGGGTACAAGCTGCACTTCCTGTGCATACCCCCTCACACAATGGTAAGACAGTTCAATTCTCAGACCTCTCTCATCAACCTGTTAGATCAAGAGGTCACTATGCTTCTTGCCCAAGGGGCAACAGAAGAAGTACCCATCCACCAACAGGGTACAGGGGTTTACTCCCCCTATTTCCTTATCCCAAAGAAAACAGGGGGATACAGACCTATCTTGGACCTCAGAGAATTGAACAAATTCCTGTTCAAAGAGAAATTCAAGATGATTTCTCTAGGAACTCTGCTGCCATACCTTCAGGGTCAGGATTGGGTTTGTTCTCTAGATCTCAAGGATGCGTACACCCATGTTCTCATCCATCCAACTCACAGGAAGTTCCTTCGGTTCCTTTTTCAAGGAAAGCACTACCAATACAGGGTGCTTCCTTTTGGCCTGGCCTAGCACCAAGGGTGTTCACGAAGTGCATGGCTGTGGTAGCAGCATTTCTCCGCACTCTAGGGATATTCGTCTTCCCTTACTTAGACGACTGACTCATTCGAGCCCCATCAGAGTCAGAGGCCAGGACTTCTCTATCTTGCACAATGCGTATCCTTCAGTATTTGGGTCTGGTCATAAACATCCCAAAATCCAATCTAACTCCCACTCAGGAGCTTTGCTGGATACCAGAAAAGCAAGGGCCTATCTTCCCCATGCCCGTTGCCTTCGCATGGTGCAGTTAGCTTCTCAAGCAGTGTTGAAGCCCCATCTCACTGCCCGAGAAATGCTACAACTACTAGGCCACATGGCATCTACCGTGCATGTGGTTCCTTATGCTCGCCTCCATATGAGAGCAGCCCAGTGGACTTTATCCACTCAGTGGACCCAGGCATCAGGGTGCCTGTCAGACAAAATAGCAAACTCAAATCGCCTTATTTTGTCCCTCCAATGGTGGAGGTCCATTCAGAACCTGTTGCTGGGGTCCCCATTTCAACAACCCTTACCCCAGGCAACCCTCACAACAGATGCTTCACCAATGGGTTGGGGAGCTCATCTGCAAAACCTCTCCACCCAAGGCACCTGGACTCTGCAGGAGACTCATCTACATATCAATCTCTTGGAGCTCAGAGCAATCTTCCTTGCTCTTCGAGTGTTCCACACCCTGCTCAGCTACAAGACAGTCCTCATTCATACAGACAATCAAGTAGCCATGTTCTACGTGAACAAGCAGGGTGGAACAGGCTCTCTGTTGCTTTGCAACGAAGCTTTGCGACTATGGGCCCTCACCAGAGAGCATCAGATTCATCTCCTGGCAGTGTACCTTCCAGGCATACAAAACTCTTGGGCAGACAGACTCAGTCGAGTTCTGCTTCCACGCGAATGGTCTCTACATGCAGACCAGGTGGCCAAGATTTTTCAAATTTGGGGAACCCCGGACATAGACCTCTTTGCAAGTCTGTTGAGTGCCAAACATCCCCGGTTCTGTTCCAGAATTCCGGCTCAGGACTCTCAGGCCAAGGATGCTTTCCTCCTTCATTGGGGTCAAGACTTGCTGTATGCCTTTCCAACCATTCCCCTGATTCCCATAACCGTATTCAAGCTTCAGAGAGACAGAGGCCGTATGATTCTCATAGTTCCACATTGGCCACGGCAAGTGTGGTACCCTCTGCTTCTACATCTCTCTCAAGCTCCCTCCCTGGAGTTAGGGTCTGCTCCAGATCTCCTGTTCCAGGAGAACGGAATGTTATGGCATCCCAATCCCCAGTCTCTGCATCTCAGGGCTTGGTTGCTGAAGGCCTAGATCTTCATGACCTTAACCTCCCTCAGCAAGTAAAGGATATCCTTTATGCTTCCAGGAAGCCTTCCACAAGACGCTGATATGCTTTCAAGTGGAAAAGGTTTACCATATGGTGCTCGCAGAAGGGTCTCAGCCCCCTTGCGATACCTTTGGAATCATTACTGGAGTATCTCCTTCATTTATCCAATGCAGGACTTAAGACTAATTCAGTAAGAGTCCATTTGAGTGCTATTGCAGCTTCTTTCAAGCCTCTAAATGGACAGCCTATTTCCTCCCATCCTCTTGTAGCAAGATTTATGAGAGGCCTTCTTCTAACTAAGCCTCCCATTAGGCCACCACCTGTGGCATGGGACTTAAACCTGGTTCTTGGTCAGCTTATGAAGCCACCTTTCGAACCCTTAGCTACTACCTCATTGAAATTTCTTTCTTGGAAAGTTATCTTTCTCATTGCAATCACATCAGCACGTCGCATCAGTGAGTTGCAAGCACTAGTAGCTGATCCACCTTATACAAGGTTCCATCATGATAAGGTAGTCCTTAGGACTCATCCACACTTTTTGCCAAAGGTAGTCTCGCCTTTTCATCTAAACCAGGCGGTCTACCTGCCTGTGTTTTTTCCAAGGCCTCATGCATTTAATGCAGAAAGAAATCTTCATACTTTGGACTGTAAAAGAGCTTTAGCTGTTTACTTACAAAGAACACAGTAACATAGAAAGTCCTCTCAACTCTTTGTTGCTTTTGATCCTTCTCATTTTGCATTTCCAGTCTCCAAGAGAACACTGTCTAACTGGATTGCTCAGTGTAACTCCTTTGCCTATCAGAGTAAGAATCTTTCTCTGGAGGTCCATGTCACAGCTCACAAAGTGAGAGCCATGGCAGCTTCAATGGCTCATCTGCACTCTGTGTCTATCGACGACATCTGTCAAGCAGCCACCTGGGCCTCGGTTCATACCTTCACCGTCCATTACTGCTTGACAAAGACTCTCGCCAGGATGCCTTGTATGGTCAGGCTGTTCTCCAACACCTGTTCCATACCTAATCAACTCCTACCCACCATCCCTGGTTGGATGCTAGAGATCCATGGGGGGAAGTGGAGCCCTTTCACAGGGGCACATAACTTCTGGGGTCTCTCCCTGGCATCTAAAGCTAGGGAGTCCCCATATGTGAGGACTACATTCCTGCTTGTTCCTGGAGATAGCATAGTTACTCACCTGTAACAGGTGATCTCCGGGAACAGCGGGAATTTAGTCCTCACAACCCACCCACCTCCCCTAGGAGTTGTATCTCTCTATCTATCTTTTTCTCTTTCCCTCTCTCTCTCTTTTTGTCTCAGCTTTAAACTCAACTGGAGAGAGGCAGTTGGGAAAGGCAGGAAGGCAGCACGCAGGCACTGTGGGATGCTCCCAAAAGCTTCCTAATTGGACGCTGGGGAGCGTTACCGTGCAGGCTCCGTCGGTACTGACGATACCCATATGTGAGGACTAAATTCCTGCTGTTCCCAGAGATCACCTGTTACAGGTGAGTAACTATGCTTTACCAAATTATCAACTTAAACGCCTACAGTTCATCCAAAATACAGCAGTCTGCCTTTTCTATCATGCTTCCAGTTTGATCATATTTCTTTTACTCATGAAGTCTCATTGGTAGCAGTGACCCATCGGATTTAGTATAAACCTTTCACGCTTACACATAAAATTCTGCATTCTGGGATTCCTGCTTATCTTTCCTCTTTGCTCATATCACATGCTCTTCCATGGATCTTACACTCTATCTATGGTCTTCATCTACATCTACCTTCCCCATCACAAGCTTGTTATGACAGCACCAGGCATGAGGCTTTTTATGTTTTATGTTTTCATCTATGGAACTCACTTCTGCCTGACATTAGACTTGAGCCTTCTCATATTAAGTTCAAGTCCACATTAAAGATGCATCTCTTTAAACTTGCTTTTGATTTCTCCATCTGACTGTTCTTGGTTCTGCACACCCCTCCTGACCCAATGGTTCCCTAACTTCTCCCACCCTTCCTACTTTCCTTTCTGTTATGATTTTAATGGAGTTCTTTTCAATATTCTTATTTTTAGCTTTAATCGTAAACTACTCTGGTGTATTGAAGGATGGTATATTAGGCTTTTTTTAATTTATGCAAATTTTGCAATATAATCAAGAATTCTTCTTGTACAGAAATTGGGACATAATCATACAATTATTACAAGGAAAAAGATTACAAGGCAAAAAGAAAATAACAATCATTTCCACTCAATTCCCCCTATTCTTATTTTTAGCTGTAATTGTAAACTACTCTGGTGTATTGAAAGGCAGTATATTAGGCTTTTTAATAATCCATAAACCAATAGAAACACTACCAAAAAGAGGATAGTTAGGATCTCCAGGAACAAGCAGGAATGTAGTCTTCACATATGGGCGACGTTGGCACCGATGGAGCCCGCGAGGGAACGCTCCCCAGCGTCCTATAGTAAAGCCTTTGGCAGCATCCCACTGCGCCTGTGCTGGTGCCTTCCCGCCTTTCCAACTCTCCCTCCTCAGTTTTTCGTTTTCCGCGGAGCCGACAGGGAGCAATTCCTATCATCGCAGAAAATCTTTTCTTTTTGTGGTGCATCTGCCTTCCCGTCGACACCAGCACCGGTATCTTCGGTGTTCTTTTCTTCTATTTTTCTTGCTAAAAAAAAAAAAAAAGAAAAATTTTCTTCGAGGGCCTTTGCCTTCTAGGTGCTTAGGCACCATTTTGGGCCTTAAGCCCCTTTGTTCCTCAGAATGGAGAAACCAACTAGTGGTTTCAAAAAGTGTTCCAAATGTAGCAGTACCATTTCTGCTACCGACACCCATGACTGGTGTCTTAAATGTTTGGGACCAGAGCATTCACCGTCGGAATGTCTCCTTTGCAGAAAGATGACAACGAAGGGCCTGCAGAATAGAGCTGTGAAACTCGGCACTCTCTTTGCCTCGGATGCAATGTCCGTGGCATCGACGTCGTCCAGGGCTTCATCTTCCTCCAGGGCTTCATCTTCCTCCCACGGATCTCAGGTAACGAAACCCAGGTGGTCTTCGAAGCCTGGTCGGTCCTCAAAGGGTAGATCTCCTTCTAAGCATCGAGATGCTTTAAGCATTGCCCTAGAGGAGAATACACCAGCCAAACAGCCCCTGCGGGAGGTCCTTGCCTCCAAAGCATTATCAGGGTCCCAAGATATTCCTGAGGCATCCACCTCTGGAGAGCTCTTGGTGCCGTGTTCTGGGGTCATGGCCCGCTGTTCGGGTACCGATACCAAGGCATCAGCTGGCTCCATGGATCAACGTATCCTAGCCATTGAGCAGAGTCTTGCGGCATTGCTGGCGGCCTCGGTACCGGTAAAGCCTCTGCAGTCTGTTTCACAGCCATCTGTACCGGCACCGGTACCAGAGGTATCAGCATCAACCATTGCACCGCTCTCCACGCTACCACCCATGCTGGCCCTGGAGTCAGTCTGTGGCATCAAGGGTCCAGTACCGAGGCATTCCGATGCCGATTTTGATCGGTACCATCGTCTGGCTGGAAGGGAGCATCCGGCCCGTCTATACTTCAAGTCGTCCGATTCCGATTCTTCCGATAAATCAGTTGGTACCGGAGAGACTCTTCCGGAAGATCCTGCTCCTTCCTCACAATGTTGGGTGTCTCCACCGGAAGACATGTCTTTTCAAGACTTTATACGGGATGTGGCTTGGGGCCTCTCAATTATGGTGACCTCCGAGAAGGAGCCGAGAGCTGAAGAACTTGAAATTCTACAGTATCCGACAGCCCCTAAGGAGGCTGCGACCTTACCCATTCATCGGATACTGCATGACCTCATGCTTAGGATGTGGGAAACACCTTTAATGGTATCTCCACATTCTCGAAGACTCGATACCATGTACCGGGTACCGCAGTGTCCCGGTTTCCAGAAGATTCAGTTACCACACCATTCCATGGTTGTGGAATTGGCAATGCATCAAATTAAAAGTGCTATGACACATTAATCCCCCGGGCAGTGAGGCAAGAACTCTCGACACCTTTGGCTGTCTGCTTCCAGACCTCCATGCTGTCGGCCAGAATAAGTTCATACATGCTCTACATGGGTATGTTTCTTCGAGAGGTGACTAAAGATTTGGAACTAATGGCTCCTCTTCTCCCAGATGACAAGAGGGCTCATTTCCTGACACTTGTTAAACATTCCCAGAATGTTTCCAAGTTCATGAACAGGGCAACTTTTGATTGTTTTGAGTGTATTAGCAGGACTTCTGCTATTTCCATCGGTGCACGTCGGATTGCTTGGTTACAAACATCTGATTTAGAACAGTGTGTGCAAGATAAGCTGGGGAATATTCCTTCCATGGGAGAAAACCTCTTTGGCAAGGATTGGCAAGACAAAGTTTCTCAGCTTGAGTCCGAGAATACCACCCTAAACAGGCTCTCTAGGAACACTGCCAACCCAGCTAAAAAAGACTGTTAAGAAGCCCTTTTTCAACAAGAAGAAGTGTTATCCTTCTTACACCCATGTGGTCCACTATCCGGTCCATGCGTCCCAGAAGGGACAGCAACAACCGAAACAACAAAGGAAGGCTCAGGCCCCCAGAGTTCAACCAGCTCTGCAGACCCAGCCTCCACAAGGGTTTTGACTTCCTGCTAGAGAGCTAACCTACCCCTGGAAATTCCAGAGCCAGTCAACATCCCAGGCAGACTGTGCTACTTTGCCAAAAGATGGCACCAGATAACATCAGAACATTGGACTCTGTCCATAGTGGCAGAGGGCTGCAAACTTCATTTCCAAAGTATGCCCCCTCCCTCCACTCCTTCAGCTCCTTGCTCCTTCTTATCACTCTCTTGTGCCAGGAGATCACCACCCTTCTCGCTCAGGGTGCAATAGAGGAAGTGCCACTTTCCCAACAAGGCCTGGGCTTCTACTCCCCCTACTTCCTTATACCAAAGAAAACAGGAGGATGCAGGCCCATTCTGGAGCTCTGAGAATTAAACAAGTATCTGCTCCGAGAGAAATTCAAAATGATCTCTCTCGGAACACTTCTCCCTTACATCCAGAGTCAGGATTGGCTATGTTCTCTAGACCTAAAGGATGCATATACACACATCTTTATCCGCGTCCCCCTCGTGGTCTCCACTGTGTTTAAATACCTCTCCGGTGTACCGCCCATTGCCTCCTCTGATTGGCCCTGCCTTTTGGTTGCTCCGGAAGTGATGCGGCCGCACTTCGCGTATCCGCGTCCACCTCGTGGTCTCCACTGTGTTTAAATACCTCTTCAGTGCAAGTTCTGCCTGCTGCTGCCTCCTGTGAATCCTGCTATTGCTGCTACTGCTGTGATTGACTGTCTGCTGTCCTCCATGCCTTTCTGTGCTTACACGCTGTGTTGTTGTCTTCCCAGGTACTGCCCATTGCCTCCTCTGATTGGCCCTGCCTGTTGGTTGCTCCGGAAGTGATGCGGCCACGCTTCGCGCTAAGCGCGTCCGCTTCCCCCTCATGGTCTCCATTGTGTTTAAATATCTCTCCAATGCGGCACATCACGCTGCGGGCGGGCGCCAACGGAGCGCGCACAAGGAGCAGGACATGCTCCTTGGGCAAGCTCCTTGGGGCGAGCTGCGGGGCGAGAATCCAGAGCCCCTCCAGGTACCCCTCACATCCAGTTCCCTCACAGTCCTCATTGTACCACAGGTGTCCTAGGTTCGCTTTTCCAATCCACAGGACCACACGGTAAGTCTTTTTGTCTGCTCATTCTTTTGTGTATCTCGTTTTTGTTATTTCGTTTCCCTTCTATTATATCTTCTATTCCAATTTGCTGGGGCTGGTGGCCTGCCCCTCCTGTTCACGTTTCCTCAGGCCTTTCTGCACACAACCTCTCTAATCTGACCTATTGCTCCCGGCTTCCTTCGGTTGCACCACCATCTCCTCAGTCTCTTCTTTTTCTCCAGCTTGCTCTCTTGAATTGCCGTTCCCTCCGTTTTAAAACTCCTCTGCTTCATGACATTGTTACTCAGCACTCCCTGGATCTATTCTTTCTAACTGAAACCTGAGCCTCTCCTCAACCGCTGCCTGCCCCCCTGGCTATTCTGCCTTGTCTGCCACCCGTCGGGGCAGGAGTGGTGGGGGAGTTGCAGTTCTCTATCGCTCCTCCCTCCCTCTCCAGGAACAACCGTATTCCGCTCTCCATTACCCAGAATCTTTACTTCTACGCTTAGGTACTTCCCCTCCTCTGTATTTTCTCCTCATCTATGCCCCTCCCACTCTTTCCGTCCCTCTGTGGGATTTACTCTTGTCCACCCTTTCTGAGGCTTCCCTTCTATACGCCCATCTCTTAATCTTAGGGGATTTCAACATTCATGCAGACTCCCCCTCTTCACCCCAAGAATTGGCTTTTCTTACTTTCCTTTCTGATCTTTCCCTCCACCAATTTGTCTCTTTCCCCACTCACTTAGCTGGACACTCCCTCAATCTCCTAATTTCCCCTCTTACCTCTTCATTCTCTCCCTTCTCCCTTTCCTCTCAATCTCTTCCCTGGTCTGACCATTTTTGTCTCTTTTTGTCTCGTCCCCTTCCCTCCCCCGCCAAGATTTTCCCCTAGGTTCCCCCTCTAGCCCTGCGTCGCCCTCATTTTCCCATAGAATTAACGCCAGCACCCTTCTCCAGTTTCCATCTTCCAATGTCCTGTTTCCTACTGATTTTCTTTCACTCACCGTTGACGCCCAAGTTCATGTTTGGACCTCTACCCTCTCAGCTACTCTTGACACTCTTGCTCCTTTCCAACCTTGCTCCTTTCCAACGTGCAGTCAAACTCTGGAATTTGTTGCCTGAGGATGTAGTAAAGGCTGTTAGTGTAGCTGGGTTTAAAAAAGGTTTGGACAAGTTCCTGGAGGAAAGGTCCATAAACCATTATTAAGAAGGGACCCAGGATATCAATGCTTGACTCAGTACAAGCATTGTGGAACCTGTGTCTTTTGGGGAAACTGCTAGGTACATATGACCTAGATTGGCCACTGTTGGAAACAGGATACTGGGCTTGATGGACCTTGGTCTGACCCAGTATGGCATATCTTATGTTCTTATGTTAACCTCGGCCTGTTCGTCCATGCCATCCCCACCATCCCTGGTTCCACTCTGGTCTATTTCTCCACCAAAGATATCTCCGTTGTGCTGAACGCCTTTGGCGTAAGCACCCCATCTCTTCTAATTTGAACAACTTCCGCCAATGTTTCTGTCCATTATCGCTCCCTTCTGCATTCAGCGAAACAGTCATATTATTCCAGCTCCATCTCTAACTCTGCCAATTCCTCCTGTCAGCTTTACTCTGTTCTTCGCACCCTCTCTAGCCCCCATGCCACTCTTTCTTTCTCTTCCCCTCCCAATCTCCCCGATCCCGCTTCCCTCGCTACCTTCTTCGCTTCCAAAGTCCTCTCCCTCCGTCTCACCTTTCCTTCATGTCCCCCTCCTCTTTCCCCTGTCACTGTTTCACCACCCTCTTTGTCTTCCCTTCCTTTCCCCCCCCTCCCTTTTTCTTTATCACATCTGTGGTCCACATTCGAGCCTATCTTTCAGCTCTGTCCAAAGTCTTTCTGTCCACCTGGAAAACCACGTGTCTTTCTGATCCTATTCCCTCCCACTGGCTCATGAAACCTTCCCTAGCTCTCTCTTCTTTCATCCTCTCTATTTTCAATTCTAGCCTATCCACTGGGACTTTCCCCTCACTATGGAAACACGCTTTTGTCCGTCCCCTTCTAAAGAACAGCTCCCTTGACCCTTCTTCTCTTTCTAGATGGCGCCCTATTTCTAATCTTCCCTTTCTTTCTAAACTCTTTGAAAAATTAGTTTTCTCCCAACTTTCTTCTCACCTTGAGGCCTCACTTACTCTTCACCTCCGCCAATCTGGTTTTCACCCCGGCCACAGCACGGAATCTGTCTTCTCTCTCTTCTTAATGAATTGCATGCTACACATGATCATGGGTCTATTTCTCTTGCTGTCTCTCTTGATCTGTCTGCTGCTTTCGATTTGGTTGATCACTGCACTCTTTTGGCTCGTCTTAGGGAAGCTGGTCTTGCTGGTTCGGTTCTCCACTGGTTTCGCTCTTTTCTCTCCTGTCGTTCCTTCTCGGTTCTTTCTGGGTCTTCTTCCTCTCCCCCCACTCCGCTTCCTTGTGGTGTCCCACAGGGTTCTGTCCTCACACCTCTTCTCTTCAATATCTTTCTTGCCCCCCTTGCTCTACTGGTCCAACAACATGGTATTTCAACCTATTATTATGCAGATGACATCTTTCTTTTGTATCACACAGATTCTTCAAACCCTGTTATTACCCCCTTTAATGTCCTCTGTGGCTTCCTGGCTCTCCTCTAACTTCCTTCACATTAACCTTGCCAAAACCTCTGCTATCTGGTTCACTCTTGGGCACTCTTCCTCTCCTTTCCTCACTCCTTTTATTTTCTTCCTTACCTATCCCTATGGTTTCTTCACTCCGATACCTTGGTGTTACTCTTGACTCATCCCTTTCTTTCAAAACCCACATTTCCTCTGTTGTTCAGCGCGCCTTCTTCACCTTGAAGCAGCTCCGTGCCGTTCACCCTTTTCTCTCTTTTTCCGCCTTGACTACACTGTTCCTTTCTTTTGTGGTGTCTCGTCTTGACTATTGTAATGTCGTTTTAGTAGGCCTTCCCCAGTCACAACTGTCTTGTCTTCAACATATCCAGAACACTGCCGCCCGTATTCTCACCCATGCTTCTTGCTTTGATCACGTTACTCCCCTGCTTCTATGCTTGCACTGGCTCCCTGTTTCTTTCCGGATTCAATTCAAGTTTCTTATGTTTGTTCATAAATCAATTCACACAGGTATTCCCCTCTATCTTCCTGACCAGGTTCATCTTTACACCCCCCTCCGTTCTATTCACGCCAACCGCATGTCACTCCTTTCCCCTTCCCTCGCCCACCTGGAGTCCACTCGTTCCTCAGCTTTTTATTTCCTTGGCCCGAAGCTCTGGAACTTGCTCCCCCATGCCCTCCGTTTGGAACAGTCTTTTACTGCATTCAAAACCAAATTAAAAACCCACCTTTTCTGTCTTGCTTATGACCTCCCCCTTCACTTCTCCCCTTTCCCCACCTCCACGTTGATGTATGGTCCTTTGTCCCTACTAATCAGAATCTCTCCCCCTTATTCTCCCTGTTGTTCTCTCTCTCTCCTTTGTCTTTTCTCTAATCTCCAGGAACAAGCAGGAATGTAGTCTTCACATATGGGTATCGTCAGTACCAACGGAGCCTGCGCGGGAACGCTCCCCAGTATCCAATTAGAAAGCTTTTGGGAGCATCCCACAGCGCCTGCGTGCTGCCTTCCCGCCTTTCCCAACTGCCTCTCTCCAGTTCTTCATTTTCCGCGGAGCCAGCAGGTCGTTTTCCTGTCACCGCAGAAATTATCCCATATTTTTCATTCTTTTTTGTGGTAGTGTCTGCCTTCCTCGACGCTATACCGGTACCGCCGGTTCTTTCTTTCTTTTAAAAAAAAAAAAATTCTAATCTTTTATCTGGATTTTCCAGCCTTTTTCTCTCGGATGCCATGCGCCATTTTGGGCACTAGGCCCAATTTTTCCTCAACATGGAAAAACCCGCTTCGGGTTTTAAAAAGTGTTCCAAGTGTGACGGTACCATCTCCGTCACCGACACTCACGAGTGGTGCCTTAAATGTTTAGGTCCTGACCACTCCATCTCGGAGTGTGTTGCCTGTGGGATGATGTCAAAGAGGGGTCGGCAGAACCGAGCTGCTAAACTTAGCACCCTTTTTCCCTCCGATGCAGCATCCATGGCATCAATGTCTTCCATGGCTTCGTCTTCCTCCCATGGATCTCAGGTAACCAAACATAAATCTGGCCGTCCTCAAAGGGTAGATCTCCTTCCAAGCATCGAGATGCCTCTGGCGTTGCCCTTGAGGGACTTGTACTGGCAAAATTGCCCCGGCGGGAGGCTTCGGCTTCCAAAGCACTATCGGGGCTCCAGGATGTTCTCGAGGCCTCAACCTCGGCAGAACTACTGGTGCCATGCTCTGGGGTACCGGCCGCTTCGTCCGGTACAGACACCCAGGCATCAGCAGCGTCAATTGACCAGAGATTCCTGGCTATTGAGCGCAGTCTGGCAGCTCTCCTTGCGGCATCGGGGCCTTCGGGACCGCTTCAGACAGTTCAACCGGTATCGGTACCAGTACCGACAGCATCGACATCAGCGAGTGTGCTTCCAACACCGAGTCATGCTATTTCCTCCGGTATCAACAGGCCGGTACCGGATCCCTCCGGTACCGACTTCGATCGGTACCAGTATCGTGCTTTACAAGAGCACCCGGACAGAAGATATTTTGAATCCTCTGAGGACTCTGACAGCTCTGTCGATGCCGGAGCACTTCTCTCTGAGGAGCCGCCTTCTCCTAAACGTAGGATGTCTCCTCCAGAGGATATATCCTTCCAGGATTTCATCAGGGAGGTGGCTAGAGGTCTTTCCATCACAGTGGCTCCTGAAACAGAGCCCAGAGCAAAGGAGTTGGAGATTTTACAATATCCTAAAGCTCCCAAGGAAGCGGCTACTTTGCCTATTCATGAGATCTTGCATGATCTCATGTTAGGAATGTGGGAAACACCTCTTACCACCTCTCCTCATTCCTGTAGGCTGGATACCATGTATTGAGTGCCTTCTTGTCCTGGATTTCAGAAAACTCAGTTGCCACACCACTCCATAGTGGTGGAGTCAGCTATGAGAAGGATCAAAAGTGCAAAAAGACAATGCATCTAATCCTCCAGGACGTGAATGTAGGACTCTTGATACCTTTGGGCGTCAAACCTTCCAGGCCTCTATGCTTTCTGCCAGGATTAGTTCCTACATCTGGGAATGTTCCTTAAGGAGGTTACAGGAGATCTAAAGCTTATGAGCCCTCTCCTTCCTGATAAGAGGCAAGATTATCTTATACTTGTCAAACATGCCCAGGATGTTTCCAAGTTTGTTAATCGTGCAGTTTTTGACTGCTTCGAGTGCATAAGCAGAACCTCTGCCATTGCCATAGGTGCTCATAGGATTGCCTGGCTCCAGGCATCTGACTTAGAACTCTGGGTATAGGACAAACTGGGAAATATCCCTTGCACAGGCGAAAATCTCTTTGGCAAAAATTGGCAAGAGAAAGCTAATGAGCTGGATGCTGATAACACCACTTTGGATAGGCTATCCAAGACTACAGCTGATCCTGCAAGGAGAAAATCCTACAAGAAACCATTCTTCTCTAAAAAGAAGAGGTTTTACCCCTCCTATACCTAGCAGGTGCATTCTGCAGGTCAGTCTGCCCGAAAGGGACAGCAGCCCCCAAAGCAAAGGAAATCAAAGACTGCTTGCCTCAACCGGCCCAGCAGACTCAGCCTCCACAGGGGCTTTGACTCCCATCTAGAGAACTTGGCCTTCCTGGCTCTGAACGGGCCAGAGCCTTCCACCATCCAAGGAAGGTTGTGTCATTTTGCCCCCAGATGGGGGCAGATAACAGCAGAAGAATGGACTCTTTCCATTGTAAGAGAGGGGTACAAGCTTCATTTCTTCAACATGCCCCCTCCTACAGTGGTAAGACAGTTCAATTCTCAGGCTTCACTCAACACTCAGTTGGGTCAAGAGGTCAGTTTACTTCTTGCCCAGGGGGCAATAGAAGACGTACCCATTTCCCAACAGGGTACAGGGTTTTACTCCACTTATTTCCTTATTCCAAAGAAAACAGGGGGACACAGACCCATTTTAGACCTCAGAGAACTGAACAAATTCCTGTTCAAAGAAAAATTCAAGATGATTTCTCTGGGAACTCTGCTGCCATACCTTCAGAGTCAGGATTGGCTTTGTTCTCTAGATCTCAAGGATGCGTACACTCATGTTGTCATCCATCCAACTCATCGAAGATTCCTTCGTTTTCTTTTTCAAGGCCTTTCGGCCTGGCCTCAGCACCAAGGGTGTTTACGAAATGCATGGCTGTAGTAGCAGCATTTCTCTGCACTCTAGGGATATTCGTCTTCCCCTAAGACTGGCTCATTCGAGCCCCATCAGAGTCAGAGGACAGAATTTCCCTATCTTGCACAATGCGTATCCTTCAGTATTTGGGCCTAGACATCCCAAAATCCAGCCTAACTCCCACTCAGTCTCTAGAGTTCATAGGAGCTTTGCTGGATACCAGAAAAGCAAGGGCCTATCTTCCACAGGCCCGCTGCCTTCGCATGGTGCAGTTAGCCTCCCAGGCAGTGTTAAAAACTCATCTCACTGCTCGGGAAATGTTACAACTACTAGGCCACATGGCATCTACTGTGCACGTGGTTCCCTATGCTCGCCTCCATATGAGAGCAGCCCAATGGACTCTATCCACTTAGTGGACTCGGGCATCAGGCTGCCTATCGGACAAAATAGCAAACACAGGTTGCTTTATTTTGTCTCTACAATGCTGGCAGTCAACCCAAAACCTGTTGGTGGGGTGCCCTTTCCAGCAACCCCTACCCCAGGTCACTCTAACAACAGACGCCTCACAGGTGGGTTGGGGAGCTCATCTGCAAGATCTCTCAACCCAAGGCACCTGGACTCCACAGGAGACCCACTTACAATATCAGTCTCCTAGAACTCAGAGCAATCTTCCTTGCTCTTCGAGTGTTCCATACCCAGCTCAGCTACAAGACAGTCCTAATTCAGACGGACAATCAAGTAGCTATGTTCTATCTGAACAAGCAGGGAGGAACAGGCTCTCTGTCGCTTTGCAATGAAGCTTTGCGACTATGGGCCCTCACCAGAGAGCATCAGATTCATCTCCTTGCGGTGTATCTGCCAGGCATTCAAAACTCTTGGGCAGACAGACTGTCGAGTTCTGCTTCCACACGAATGGTCTCTCCATGCAGACCAGGTAGCAAAAAGTTTTCAAATTTGGGGAACTCCGGACATAGACCTCTTTGCAAGTCCGTTGAATGCCAAACTTCCCCGGTTCTGTTCCAGAATTCCAGCTCAGGGTTCTCAGGCCAGGGATGCTTTCCTCCTCCATTGGGGTCAGGACTTCCTATATGCCTTTCCACCCATTCGCCTAATTCCCAAAACCCTATTCAAGCTTCAGAGTGACAAAGGCCACATGATTCTCATAGCTCCACATTGGCCACGGCAGGTGTGGTACCCACTGCTCCTGCATCTCTTTCAAGCTCCATCCCTGGAGTTAGGTTCTGCTCCAGATCTCCTGTCTCAGGAGGACGGGATGTTGTGGCATTCCAATCCTCACTCTCTGCATCTCGGGGCCTGGTTGCTGAGAGCCTAGACCTTCATGGTCTTAACCTTTCTCAACAAGTAAAGGATGTCCTTTGTGCTTCCAGGAAACCTTCCACAAGATGCTCTTATGCTTTCAAGGTTTTCCATATGGTGTTCGCAAAAGGGTCTTCACCCCTCTGCGATATCTCTGGAATCATTACTGGAGTATCTCCTTCATTTATCTAATGCAGGACTTAAGACTAACTCAGTAAGAGTCCATTTAAGTGCTATTTCAGCTTGTTTAAAGCCTTTAAATGGACAGCCTATTTCCTCTCATCCTCTCATAACGAGATTTATGAGGGGCCTTCTTCTAACTAAGCCTCCCATTAGGCAACCTCCAGTGGCATGGGACCTGAATCTAGTTCTTGGGCAGCTCATGAAGCCACCTTTTGAACCTTTAGCTACTACCTCCTTGAAATTCCTTTCCTGGAAAGTTATCTTTCTCATTGCAATCACATCAGCACGTCGCATCAGTGAATTGCAAGCATTAGTTGCTGATCCTCCTTACACGAGGTTCCATCATGATTAGGTAGTCCTTAGGACTCATCCACACTTTATGCCAAAGGTGGTCTCACCTTTTCATTTAAACCAGGGGGTTTACCTACCTGTATTTTTTCCAAGGCCTCATGCTTCAAATGCAGAAAGGAATCTTCATACCTTGGACTGTAAAAGAGCACTTGCCTTTTACTTACAGAGGATACAGCAACATAGAAAGTCCTCCCAACTCTTTGTTGCTTTTGATCCTTCTCATTTGGGACTTCCATTCTCCAAGAGAACATTGTCCAACTGGATTGCACAGTGTATTTTTTTTGCCTATCGGAGTAAGAATCTTTCTCTGGAAGGCCATGTGACAGCTCACAATGTGAGAGCCATGGCAGCCTCAATGGCTCATCTACACTTTGTGTCTGTTGACGACATCTGTTGAGCAGCTACTTGGGCCTCGGTTCATACCTTCACAGCCCATTACTGCTTAGACAAGGACTCCCGCCGGGATGCCTTGTTTGGTCAGGCTGTTCTGCAACACCTGTTCCATACTTAATCAACTCCTACCCACCTTTCCCAGTAGGATGCCATAGATCCATGGGGGGAAGTGGAGCCCTGTCACAGGGGCACACAACGTTGGGGTCTCTCCCTGGCATCTGTAGCTAGGGAGTCACCATATGTGAAGACTACATTCCTGCTTGTTCCTGGAGATAGCATAGTTACTCACCTGTAACAGGTGATCTCCGGGAACAGCAGGAATTTAATCCTCACAACCCACCCACCTCCCCTACGAGTTGTATCTCTCTTTTCTTTTCTTTCCCTCTCTCTCTCTCTCTTTGTCTCAGCTTTAAAACTCAACTGGAGAGAGGCAGTTGGGAAAGGCGGGAAGGCAGCACGCAGGCACTGTGGGATGCTCCCAAAAGCTTTCTAATTGGACGCTGTGGAGCGTTACCGCGCAGGCTCCGTCGGTACCAACGATACCCATATGTGAAGACTAAATTCCTGCTGTTCCCGGAGATCACCTGTTACAGGTGAGTAACTATGCTTTCTGTTCTTTTCTTTTCTGTTCTGTTTCTTTGATTTTATGGTGTTCCTTTTGTTTTTCTTTTCTGCAGCAATTTTTAATTTTATAGTCTTATTGTAAACCGCCCAGATACTTGTGTTGTTGGGCGGTATATTAAGTATAAAATAAACATAAACATAAACACAAAGGTTTCTTTGGTTCCTCTTTCAGGGAAGACATTGCCAGTACAGGATTCTACCCTTTGGCCTGGCTTCTGCCCCAAGAGTCTTCACAAAATGCATGGCAGTAGTAGCAGCATTTCTAAGAACTCTAGGGATGTTTGTCTTTCCCTACTTAGATGACTGGCTCATCCGAGCTTCGTCAGCTTCAGAGGCCAGCTCTGCTCTCTTCCCGCACAGTGCAGGTTCTTCAACATTTGGGGTTTGTAATAAATCTTCCAAAATACCAACTCACCCCTTCTCAAACCTTAGAGTTCATAGGGGCTCTTCTAGACACGCAGCAGTCAAGGGCTTTTCTGCCACAGGTACGCTGCACCCGAATAATTCAACTGGCTTCTCAAGCAGCTATGAAAACCTCCTTAACTGCTTGAGAAATGCCTTAGTTACTCGCTCATATGGCTTCCACTGTACATGTGGTTCCCTATGCTCGTCTACAGATGCGTGCAGCTCAGTGTGGACCCTAGCTTCGCAGTGGACTCAGGCATCAGGTCATTTGGGGGACAAAATCAGGAACTCTGCACGCCTCATTTCATTCCTCCAATGGTGGCAATCGCCAAAAAACCTACTCATCTGGTCACCTTTTCAGAAGCCACCATACCAGTCCACCCTGATGACGGATTCATCCAAATTGGTTTGGGGAGCTCATCTGGACAATCTCTCCACCCAGGGCCTTTGGACTCAGCAGGAGGCTCAGCTTCACATAAACCTGCTAGAACTCAGATCCATCTTCAGTGCTCTGAGTGTTCCAGGACTAACTCTACTCCAGAACAGTTCTAGTCCAGACGGACAATCAGGTTGCCATGTTCTGTGCGAACAAGCAGGGTGGAACAGGTTCTCAGGCATTGTGCAATGAAGCCCTACACCTATGGTCCTTTGCCATACACCTTCAGATACACCTACTAGTGGTGTATCTCCCTGGCAAGCAGAATCTCCTGCAGACCACCTCAGCCGAGTACTACTGCCACACGAATGGTCTCTCCATTCAGAGCAAATTGCTTGAATCTTTCAGATCTGGGGAACCCCAGATATAGATCTGTTTGCAAGTCCTCCAAATGCCAAACTTCCTTGCTTTTGTTTCAAAATTCCTGCTCAAAACAGTCAGGTGATGGATGCATTCCACCTCCACTGGGGTCAGGACCTCTTATATGCCTACCCACCCATTCTCCTAAGACTCTGTTCAAGCTTCAGAGAGACAGGGGCCATATGATCCTCATAGCCCCACACTGGCCAAGACAGACATGGTATCCACTGCTTCTACGTCTCTCTCAAGCCAAACCTCTGGAGTTGGGATGTGCTCCAGATCTTCTATCCCAGGAGAATGGGACGCTTCTGCATCTGAATCCTCAGTCTTTGCACCTAATGGCGTGGCTGCTAAGAGCTTAGAACTCCAGAATGTCAACCTCTCTCAACAGGTTAAAGATATCCTTCTGGCCTCTAGGAAACCTTCCACAAGGCGTGCTTACGCTTTTAAATGGAGAAGGTTCTCAATTTGGTGTTCAGAAAAGGATCTTAATCCTTTTTCTGTTCTAGTAAAGGCGTTACTTGAGTATCTCCTCCACCTTTCATCCTCTGGACTTAAAACTAATTCAGTAAGGGTTCACCTCAGTGCCATTGCGGCTTTTCACATGCCCTTTGATGGACAACCTATCTCCTCTCAGCCACTTGTAGCACATTTTATGAGAGGTCTACTCTTAACTAAGCCTCCCATTAAGCCACCACCTGTGGCATGGGATATCAATCTTGTCCTTGGACAACTCATGAAGCTGCCCTTCGAACCCCTAGCCACTGCATCCCTGAAGTTTATTTCTTGGAAAGTCATCTTCTGCAATTGCTCTCACTTCTGCATCAGTGAGCTTCAAGCCTTAGTGGCTGACCCGCCTTATGTACAGTTCCACCGTGATAAGGTAGTCCTTAGGACTCATCCCCACTTCATGCCGAAGGTGGTTTCGCCTTTTCATTTCAACCAGTTGGTTTATCTGTCTGTTTTCTTCCCTAGGCCTCATACCTCTAATGCAGAAAGGAATCTACATACTCTGGATTGCAAGCGTGCTTTGGCCTTTTATCTTCAGAAAACTAGGCAGCACAGAAAGGCTTCACAGCTTTTTGTTGCCTTTGATTTCAGTCACCTCGGTCTACCAGTTTCTAAGAGAACACTCTCCAAGTGGATTGCAGACTATATCTCTTTTACCTATGAGAGTAAAGGGCTTTCTCTCGAAGGTCATGTCACAGCACACAGTGTGCGAGCAATGGCTGCCTCTATGGCAAATCTACGCTCGGTGGCAATTGAGGAAATCTGCAAAGCAGCAACCTGGTCCTCTGTCCACACCTTTTTGGCCCATTATTGCTTGGACAAGGACTCCTGTTGGGATGCCTTGTTTGGCCAGTCTGTTCTCCAGCATCTCTTTCAGGCTTAGAACAACTCCCTGTCCCGGGTTTCGATACCAGAGATCCTTGGGAGGAAACATGACCCACTTCAGCCTGTGTTTCACTGCTCTCTCTGGGGTCATCTCCCTGGCATCTCCAAGCTAGGGAGTCCCATATGTGAAGACTACATTCCTGCTTGTTCCTGGAGATAGCGTAGTTACTCAGCTGTAACACATGATCTCCCGGAACAGCAGGAATTGAGTCTTCACAACCCACCCTCCTCCCCTATGAGTTGTGTATCTTTTTCTCTCTCTCCTTTTCTCTTTTTATCTCAGCTACAAACCCAACTGAGGAAGGAGAGTTGGGAAGGCAGCAGTGCAGGTGCAGTGGGATGCTCCCAAAGGCTTTCCTATAGGATGCTGGGGAGTGTTCCCACGCGGGCTCTGTTGGTGCCGAGTCACCCATATGTGAAGACTCAATTCTTGCTGTTCCCGGAGATCACCTGTTACAGGTGAGTAACTACGCTTTTCTGGATTCCAGTGGATTGCAGGATTGAGGCAGCATGGTTTACTAGAGGCAGGTCTTGCCAGACAAATCTCATTAATTTCTTTGACTGGGTGACCAAAGAGTTGGACCAAGGAAGAGCCCTAGAAGTGGTGTACTTAAATTTCAGTAAAGCCTTTGACACTGAGTGTCCTAGGGATGGGGACCCTGAAGTGACTGGGTTAGAAATGGTTGAGTGGTAGGCAACAGAATGTACAGGTAAATGGATCTCACTCTGAGGAGAAGGATGTCAACAGTGGTGTGCCACAGGGATCTGTCCTTTGTCCGATTCTTTGTAACATTTTTGTAAGTAATATTGCTGAAGGGTTATCAGGTAAGGTTTGCCTCTTTGCAGATGAAACCAAAATCTGCACTACAGTAGACACTTAGAAAGATGTAGATAATCTGAGGAGGTATCTAGCAAAGCTTGAAAAATGGTTGAGAATTTGGTAGCTGAGATTTAATGCTAAAAAATGCCAGGTCTTGCTTTTAGGCTGCAAAAATCCAAGGGAATGGTACAGTATAGGAGGTGAAGTACTTCTGTCTACGAAAGAAGAGCAGACTGTGGGGATGATTTGTTTCTAATTATCATAAGGTGGCTAAACAGGTAGAAAAGGTGATGGCGATTTAAGCCAGAAAGATGCTTGGGTGCACAAGGAGAGGAATGGCCAGCAGAAAAGAGTTTAGTGCCTCTGGTGAGACCTCATTTGAAGTATTGTGTGCAGTTCTGGAGACCACACCTTCAAAAGGATATAAACAGGATGGAGTCTTTGCAGAGGGTTGCTACCAAAATGGTCAGTGAGTTTTGTTGTAAGGCATATGGGGAAACGTGAAGATCTCAATTTGTATACTTTGGAGGAAAGATGGGAGAGAGGAGATATGATGAGACATTTAAATATCTCTGTGGCATAAATGCACAGAAGGAGAGCCTCTTTGATTGAAAGAAAACCCTGCAAAGAGGAGGCATAGGATGAAGGTGAAAGGAGATAAACTCAGGAGGAATATGTGGAAATACCTCTTTACGGAACGAGTGGTAAATGCATGGAATAATCTCCTAGTGGAGGTAGTAGAGACCAGGACAGTAGCTGAATTCAAGAAAGC
Organism: Ichthyophis bannanicus; assembly: GCA_033557465.1. Lineage (NCBI taxonomy): Eukaryota > Metazoa > Chordata > Amphibia > Gymnophiona > Ichthyophiidae > Ichthyophis > Ichthyophis bannanicus. Next base: position 750,927,983 of record CM066032.1, read on the forward strand.
ATGGAACCAACACTCTAAAGTTAAAAAGGGACTATAGTAGTTGGTATGGAAGAGCAGATTGGATAAGCCATATGATCTTTTTCTGCCATCATGTTTCTATATAGCTACTGTGCTGTATATAAGTAGAAATGAAATGCCTTTTTTCTGCCTTTGAATAGAGAAAAAGCACCCATGCATGATGGTTGCATTCTTTTTTTCTATTTTCCTTCTTGTCCGTTTTCCCCTAACTTCTCTAGGCTCTTTTTTCCATTTTACTTTTCTTCTCTTGCCTGTCATTATCCCTTCCTCTTTGACATTGATCTTTGCCTATAATTTTATTTTCCTCCATTTTTTCTTTACCTCCTAAATTTCTTCCTTAAAACATTTTCACTCACATTTCAATCATACTACTCTTTTATCCTTTCCCTTTTTTCGCCATCCAGTTCTCCCTGTCTCAACACTCTTCCTCTGCATTTCATCTTTACTTACTATGGTTCCTTTGTTCCCCTACCATTACCCAGTTTCTAGCTCTTTCATCATTCCCAATCATCCCCACCCTGATTCTTTATCTCCATAGCCTCTCTCTCTTACTCTTACTCCTGGTCTTCACCCCGCTTTAATCATTTCCTCCCTTTCTCCAGGGCCAAGCAGGAAGTCAGTCCTCACATATGGGTGACGTCGGCGCCGACGGAGCCCCCGTGCGGAGCATTTCCCCAGCTTTCAAAGAAAGCCTATGGGAATGCAGCGCGCATGCACGGTCCCCTTCCCGCCCAAGGGTGCCATCTTGCTCAGTCTTCTTTTTTCCGCGTAGCCCGACGGACGTGTTTCGTTTTCAACTGAGGAAAAAGTTGATTTTGTTCTGCGTGGACCCGTTTTCTTCGGTTCGACGCCGGTTTTCCCTTTCCCGCCTGAACCCGATACATCGGTATCGAGCCCGGACTTCTTTTTTCGGTTTTTGTCCTTAGTGACTAGCGAACGCGCTATTTTTCTGTTTTCACTGGCAGCCCTGTCTTTGGACCTCACAGGGGCCTTTTTTCCCCCAATGGCTGCCAGCGGGTTTAAAAATTGTGATCGGTGTAAGAAACGTATGTCTCTCACAGACACACACGACTGCTGCCTCCGGTGCCTCGGACCCGATCATCATCCGATGATCTGTGGTCCGTGTGGGAAAATGTCCTCGAAGGCGTTGAGGAGTTGGCAGCACCAAAAGGAAAGAATATTCTCTGACTCCGCATCCGGACGGGCCTGGACTTCGTCAGAGGCCTTGACGTCTCGGGACTCCGGCCCCGAGCAGCGCCGAGGCTCCTCTGAGAGAGGGTCTTCCTCGCGGGAGCATCGCAAGAAGAAAAAACCCACGAGGGCGGCATCTGTGGATGCACTTGGCTCCTCGAAGGCCAAGTCGCATTGCCCCGAGCGCCGTCCCGGGTCTTCAGAGTCGGAGAGGCCTGCAAAACAACCTCGTGTGGAGATGGAGTCCCTGGGTCACGTGAGTACTGTAGTCCTCGTGGACTCTCCAGGGGAGCTGACGTCGGGCCCGACGCCGTCAGGGCCCGAGTCGGGGGCTGCTGAGTCTCCTGTGCTCGGACTCAGGTTGACGGCCTTGGAGTGCAGCTTGGCTGCCTTCATGGAACAGCAGCGGGCACTGATCACCGGCCTCACCGGTGCATCTGCCCCGACCACCGGGACATCGACGTCCAAGTTGACCCTGGAGGCCGAGCCAATCCTCGAGTCCATGCGCGCTCGAGTTGATCCTCGGCCAAGGTCTCCCTCGGCCCCCCGCCCGGGACCAAGGTTGTCGATGCCGGTACCCTCGGCGTCGGGGCGGATGGCATCGGTGCCTGCTCGACTGGAGCCGCTGGATTCCTCCTCCGAGGGGTCCAGCTGGGAAACAGAGGATGAGGAGTCACCCAAAACCTTTCGGACTCGGTGTGTCCCATCGGACTCACCGGAGTCCGAGCCTCGGAGATGGTCCCCACCGGAGGATACCCGGTTCTCGGACTTCGTGCGGGATATGGTCAAGGCCTTGGCATTCCCCGCAGATCCCGAAGAGGAGCCTCAAGCCGAGGAGCTCGAGGCCCTACAGTATGACTCTCCTCCAAAGGAGGCTTTTACTGTACCGGTTCCTCCGATGCTGGAACGGTTGCTCTTCTGCATGTGGGAGGCGCTGGCCTCGACGCCAGTTTTGAGCAAGCGGGTCAATTCTATCTATCGAGTCCGCAAGAGCCCTGGGTTCTAAAAGGCACAATTACCGCACCACTCCATGGTTGTGGAATCGGCCATGCATAGTCTGAAGAGTCAGAAGATGCACTCCTCGGTGCCTCCCGGCTGGGAGGCCCGGAACCTGGATGCCCTCGGTAAGAAGTGCTTCCAGGGCTCTATGCTTGCTTGCCGTGTCCAGACCTACCAGCTGTACATGGGCATGTACCTTCAAGACCTGGCAAAGGAGATTGCCAGGTTCTCTGCTGGTCTCTCCGAGGAACCTTTGCAGAGGTTCAATGCTCTGTCATTGGGTATTCGTGAGTGCTCAAAGTTTATCTCTCGAGCAGCCTATGATGGTTTTGAGGCTTCGGCCCGGGTAGCCGTGGCCGGCATCGGTGCACGCCGTCAAGCCTGGCTACAGTCATCGGACCTCGAGCCATCGGACCTCGAGCCATGAGTGCAGGACAAGTTGGTCGATGTCCCCTGCCGAGGTGAAAACCGCTTTGGCAAGCCCATGGCTGAAAAGGCTGCAGAACTCAAGAACGAAACTCTTACCCGGACAAGGCTGTCCAGGAAGACCTCTGCCCCTTCTCAGAAGAAGGGCTCGGGGAAAAAGACCTTCTACCCGAGGAAGTCATCTGCCTATAAACACTACCCTCATTTTCAGGCCTCTGTAGCTCTCCAACAGGGTCAGCAGGCCAAGGGGCAGGGACATGGGCCCCGTAGGGAGAAAATCCCCAAGCCACCTGCTCCTGCCCAGCAGGGAGCGTGGATTTGACTCCAGTGGCATAGCCTCTCCTCTTCAGCTGGACCACATCAGCACAGGAGGCCGGCTGGCCCTGTACGCCCACAGGTGGTCAGCCGTAACAAGGGATACCTGGGTACTCAGTATAGTTCAGAGGGGCTATCTCCTCCTCTTCCACCAGGTATCCCCCTCCTATTTTCCAGGGGAGCCTACAAGACTTCCTCTGCACAGGGACTTACTCCTGCAGGAGTTAGCAAGTCTTGTAAAGGAACAGGCAGTGGAACCGGTGCCCCACCACCTGAGAGGGCAAGGCTTCTATTCCAGGTACTTTCTGGTACTAAAAAGAACAGGAGGCCTCAAGCCCATCCTAGACTTGCGGAATCTGAACAAGTTCCTGGAGAGGGAAAAGTTCAAGATGCTTACCCTTGGAATCCTGCTGCCTTACCTCCAGCAGGGAGATTGGCTATGCTCCTTAGACCTAAAGGATGCTTATACTCACATCCTCATTCATCCAGAGCACAGACAATATCTCAGATTTTTAGTGGTAGGAAACCACTATCAGTACAGAGTGCTGCCTTTTGGCCTAACCTCCACCCCCAGGGTATTCACCAAGTGCCTGGCGGTGGTGGCAGCCTACCTAAGTGTTCAAGGCCTCTTTGTCTTTCCATACCTGGACGACTGGCTCATCAGGGGTCAATCCCCACAGGAGGCCAATCAAGCCACCCTTCGTACTGTCGCTCTGCTTCAGCACCTGGGGTTTGTTATAAACTTCGCAAAGTCCACTTTGCACCCCTCACAGAACATGGAGTTCATAGGAGCAAGACTGGACACCCTTCAGGCAAAGGCCTTTTTACCCATGGACAGGGCCCACGGATCTTGCCAGGTAGTTCCGCAGCAATTCTCTGGCCTCCGCCAGACAATTCCTGAGGCTCTTATGCCACATGGCTTCCACAGTCCATGTAACTCCAAATGCCCATCTACACATGAGGCCAGCTCAATGGGGCCTCAGAACCCAGTGGCATCAAGCCACAGGAAGCCTCAAGGACAGAGTAAGGGTGTCCAAACTACTCGAGTCTTCTCTGCAGTGGTGGCGTCATCTTCCGAATCTAGTGTACGGGGTGTTTTTTCAGACACCTCCACACTCTCAAGTGCTGACAACCGATGTTTCTCTTCAAGGTTGGCGTGCACATTGCCAAGGAGTGTGTACTCAAGGCCTGTGGTCTCCTTGGGAGGCCGCACAGCAGATCAGTCTCTTAGAATTGAGAGCTATCCGCTTAGCCCTGAGAACTTTCTCCCATCTCATCTCTCACCAGTCCGTCTTGGTTCAGACGGACAATCAAGTTGCTATGTTCTGCGCTCCTGGGCAGTCAATCACAGCATTCTTCTCAAGGCGGTCTATCTCCCAGGTCAGGAGAATTTCCTGGCGGACAGGTATTGAGCAGGATCCTGCAGCCGCACGAATGGCAGTTGAATCCTTTAGTGGTTCAACAGATCTTCCTGAGATGGGGTCTTCCAACCATAGATCTCTTTGCCAGCCCTCTGAACCGTCAACTTCCCAGGTTCTTCTCCAGACAACCGCATCCTCTCAGAGTAGCTGCGGATGCATTTCTCATTCCATGGTCTACAGGCCTCCTATATGCCTTTCCTCCCACACCTCTTGTGCCCCAGACACTGTTCAAGGTGCTCTGGGACAGGGCCTCGGTAATTCTGGTGGCCCCGACAGCTGTGGTTCCCACTTCTTTTGCAACTGGCGGTGGACACTCCTCTTCCTCTGGGGATGCAACCAGATCTCCTGTCTCAGGAGCAGGGATATCTTTTACACCCCAATCTCCAATCTCTCAATCTGATGCCTTGGCTGCTGAAAGGGTAGTCCTAGCACCCTTACTATTGCCTAGGGAAGTCCACCCGAAAGTCTTATGCCCTTAAGTGGCGTAGATTCTCTATCTGATGTACTCAACACAACGAGAATCCTGTCTCATGCCTGGTACCGGTGGTACTGCAATATTTGCTTCCCCCTGTCCAACCTAGGCCTTAAGTCCAATTCCGTTCGAGTTCATCTTAGTGCTCTTTCAGCGCACCACTCCGCAGTGGAGGGTCAGTCTCTCTCAAGCCATCCTTTGGCGGCTCGCTTCCTCAGAGGCCTGCTTTTGCTTAAGCCTCCAGTGCGTCCGCCTGCCCCTGAATGGGATTTAAATGTGGTCTTGCAATGGCTTACTTGCCTACCATTTGTACCTATGGCTACTTGCCCTCTGCGTTTTCTCTCCTGCCCCTTACCTCAGCAAGGCGAGTGAGTGAGCTTCAGGCCCTAGTATCAGATGCACCTTATACTAGGTTCTATAGGAACAGAGTAGTCTTACGGACTCACCCTAAGTTCCTTCCTAAGGTTGTCTCCTCCTTCCACCTCAATCAGGAGGTGGTTCTTCCAACTTTCTTTCCCAGGCCGCATGCCAGCCGGGCTGAGATGGTCTTGCATACCCTGGACTGTAGGAGGGCGTTGTCCTTCTACCTTGACCGTACGCGGGAACACTGGAGGGCTGTTCAGCTCTTCGTCTCTTTTGACCCCAATAAGTTGGGGTTGGCTGTCTCCAAGCGTACTTTGTCCATATGGGTAGCCGACTGTATCGCCTGGGCTTACAGGGCAGCCGGCCTCTCGTTGCAGGGTCAAGTTACGGCTCACCGTGTCAGGGCGAAGGCTGCGTCAGTGGCTCATCTCCGCTCTGTTCCGTTGGCAGACATCTGCCAGGCCGCTACTTGGTCTTCAAGCCAGACTACTGCCTTGAGAGGGAGTCCCACAGGGACAGTGCTTTCGGGCAGGCGGTACTCCATAATCTTTTTGGGGTTTAGGCAACTCCTACCCTCCGGCCCTGGTGTTGGGCTACCGTTCGGGGGCATTATCAGAGAAGATTCTTTTCTTGCATGCTGAGGCTCTAGAGGGAGCTCATTTTTCAGCTTTGGGTCTCCGGTAGCCTTAAGCTGGGGAGTCCCATATGTGAGGACTGACTTCCTGCTTGGTCCTGGAGAAAGAGTAGTTACTCACCTGTAACAGGTGTTCTCCAGGAGCAGCAGGAATCAGTCCTCACAACCTTCCCTCCTCCCCTTGGAGTTGCAGTCATATGATTTATTTTGTTATTTTTGCTGTCTTTTAGCTATGTCATTAGACTGAGCAAGATGGCACCTTGGGCGGGAAGGGGACCGCGCATGCGCGCTGCATTCCCAAAGGCTTTCTTTGAAAGCTGGGGAAATGCTCCGCACGGGGGCTCCGTCGGCACCGATGTCACCCATATGTGAGGACTGATTCCTGCTGCTCCTGGAGAGCACCTGTTACAGGTGAGTAACTATTCTTTCCTGCTGACAACAGCCAGCTTGGGGTGGGGGGCGGGGGTTGGAGAGAAGACGGGCGATCGCACATCAGAGCAAAGAAAGAGCTCTGCTCTAATACTTCCCCTCCTGTTCTCCACCATCAACTGCTGCATTTTGACTCTAGGATAGAAGAGAAAGGGCCTGGAGCAGTGAGTGTTGGTGCTCTTCTTTGTACTGTACTGTCTGCTCCAGTCACTACCTCTCCTCCTAACCCTGAATGACATGGTGTGGGAGAGATTAAGGAACACAGTGGCTCTTTATTAGATAACTTTATTAGCATGACAGTTTTACATGCTTTGCCAAAGCAATACAGTTTTGCATTTAAGGTAACAAAAAAAAAGAGAAAAACAGAGGGAGATAATTTACAGGGATACAACATAAGAAATGCCTTACTTGGTCAGACCAAGGTCTATCAAGCCCAGTATCCTGTTTCCAACAGTGGCCAATCCAGGTCACAAGAACCTGTCAGGTTCCCAAAAAGATACATAGATTTTACAATGCGTATCCCAGGGTAAGCAATGGATTTCTGTGGTCTTCTTTAATAATGCTTTATGGACTTTTCCTCTGGGAACTTGTCCAGACCTTTTTGTAAACCCAGCTACACTAACAGCTTTTACTATATCCTCTGGCTCTGGTTTAGGTTCACACCCTCAATTCCTGTTCCCTATATGCGGTATGGAAAGGAACTGCTGCAGCAGGAAATGGGGTGTGGGGGTGGCTCTTTTCTAAGACACTGTCAAAGACAGATGAGGCAAGAGACTTATAAATATATGCCTAGCTTTGTTCCTGACTGTCACCGTCAAAGCACACAAAGGACTCTTCCAGGGCACAGCATTGTGCTCTGGCATACTCGCTGAGAAAAGCACTGCTCTGGATTGATCTAGTAGGATGAAATGAAGGTGAAATTTGTTCTTTCTTGCTTTGACCAGTCCAGGTCCAGTCCAAGAAGACTGCAGCATTCAGATATTCTCATCTCTGCTTGCCTTTGATGTGCCTATGTCAGAATAATTCTCACAGATTATTGCAAAGATATTCCCCTTGGGGTGGTGGTGCTGGTTTGTTTTTTAAGGGTTTTTTTCATATCAGTTTTGTTATTTAATATACTGGCAAGTTTCAGGCTACATATTGATTGATCGTAAGTTAATAGAATGCTCTTCATTTTCTACATCATAGTGGTTTACAAACCAATGAAGGCCCAAGGGGCAAAAGAAATATAAACTCAGATAAGTCATTGCTCACATGTTACAGCCATGCAGCAACAGGTGGGGAAGTATATGGAACAACAATATCAACCAAGATTAGTTTAAAAACAGAGTCAAAAGGTTAAAATTGGGGAAAGATTATAAAGACTGGCATTTAATCAAAAGCCACGTCTTGATGCCTATTTTGAACTTCTTTATATAAGCTCTCCAAGCGAAGTTCTGGAGGAAGAGAATTCCTGGGGTCCCTGATAACTAAAAGTAGCTTTTTCATAAAAAGATAACCTTAATCTAGATTTCAAGAGAAGTCAGCTAGTTTGCATGAGAAGATCATAAAGATAGTTTGGGATAATAAGGTATTAAGAGAGAGTTAAGGTAAAGAGGTATGCAAGAAAAATGGATAGTGAGTCAACATCGGGATTTTGAATCAAATATGGTTAGTGACTGGAAGCCTGTATCCTGCAAGAAGCAGTGGTATATGATCAGATTTCTTGGCACTATAGATAAGTTTAACTACTGCATTCAAAATAAGTTGAAGTTTTATAAGTTTCTATTGAGGCATTCTGGATAATAAAGAATTGTAGTAATCTATGCAATTAATAACTAAAACATGGAGAAGTCTTTAATGCCCTTGAATCCAAATAGGGCTTCAGGGACTCAATCTGCTTAAGTGCTGCTTACGAAAGTTGAACAGTATGTGAAATTTGTGGTGTGAAAGATTGTTCCAAACCACTTCTGGCGATTTGATACTATCTTTGATTGTAATAGGAATGCCCTTAATTTGGAGTAGAAAAGGGGAGGGAATAGAAGGCAACATCTGGAGTGCCTTGATCTTTAGTGGGGTTAGGATCAATCTGTTTCAGTCCAGGCTGCAATCGTTCCAATTTTGTTTGCAAGTCAAAAATAAACTGTGCAGCTCAGTGTTCACTTTTAACAAGAAGCTATATGTCATCAGCATAAATATATGTATTGATTCCTTAGTCTTAGATGAAGGTTGTGAGGGAAGCTAGGAAAAAGCTAAAAAGGGTGGGAGTCTAAACAAACCCTTGTGGGAGGACTCTATAAGTAAGCGGTAAGATGGAGAAAGATGAACTATTAACATGAAAAACCCTCATAGAAAAGCAGGGCCAAAATCAGTTAAGAACATTACCAGAGAATCCTACATGTATCAAGTGTTCAAGCAGAAGAAAGTGATCTATGATATGAAAAGCCAGCACTAAGGTCTATTTTGTAATAGTAGAATATCACAATAGTTATCACTACACCCTTCTCACTGGTGATATCACTAGAAAGTTCAAGTCTCTGCCTCCATCTTCTGGTACAATGACTTAACTCATCAGACTGGGATGGTCGATCGGGAATCAAGTAAAGGAATTTAGTAGGTAAGAACAACTTTCATCTTCCTTCCAGCCCAATCTAGAAACCTGCCCATGGAGGCGTAGCATGATGGATGAAGAGGGTGCGAGTCATCCACTTCCAGAGAAAAAACATTAGAAAAGGGAGGGAATTCAGAGGAATAAACTGAGTAGGCATACAGCTCCATAATAAATTGAACAAAAAAGAGAGTGGGTGATGGGGAACAAAAGAGTACACAGGGAAGTGGCACAGTGTTGCACACAAATACTTAGGCGTTTTAAAGCTGCACCAGCCTATATATGCGGGTTGTCACTCAGTATTTCTGTCTCCACCTGCTGCCAGAGGCCCAAACCCACTTGTCTGGTCTGGAAGGATTCAAGAAACACAAATTATGAGGAGCATGTACTTTCCCTTTTTTAAGGCAATTAGAAATGGCTCCCATGCTGGTAGAATTTAGCAGACACTCTAACATACTTCCTTTTGAATAGGCTGGGAAAAAGTTTCCCCGTTCTAGACCATGTGCAGATATAGCTGACATAAATGCCATGGCCTCCAAGGAATCCTAAAAATGTAGATTGACATCTATCCCCTACTCCCTTGTTTCTACTTGAACTAGATAAGTAATCACATTTTCTAATTCTGAGAAAGTACCACTATGGGGCTGATGAACTCAGATGCTGAACATTTTCTTAGTGTAAAAAGACATTCTATACCGTCCTGCTAGACCAGTCCAGACAAGTGGGTTGTGTCCCCCTATCAGCGGTTGGTAGAGACACAGAACTAATGAAAAGCCCCGATTTCAATAACATCACTCCCATGCTTCTATCCACCTCAGTATTTCTCTCCAGCAGATGGTGGATGGATTTTCCCTTCTCTGAAGAAAATCTGAAGAATTGAGAGGAAAAGATTGATTTAAATGCTCGTGAAGGACCACCTTGAGGGTGACTGTCTCATTTGAGCGTAACATGGGAGGCTCCACTAGATTGCAGTTGGTAGCCACAGGAGGAGGGAAAATTGGTTCAGCTCCATGCTCTTACTCTGATGAGAGCCTGTTAAGCAGCCAGAAAAATGGAAGGGTTGGAAAGATTTAGAAGAGTTCAGTAGCCTAACAGCCTCAATGCCCCTTCCCTCCCCCTCTGTCCCATCTGCTCTCTCCCAAAGATTGCAGAAGGCTCTCAGAGGACTCTGCCTGCCAGCCACCTTAAACGCAGTGCCTGCAAAACAAAGAAATGGTTTCAGGAGAGTAGCGCTGAGCCCAGCATGGATTTCTGCCTTGGGCTGTCAGGGGATGAGCACCAAGGCTTAACCTCATCATTATCTTTGTTGGGGGCTCCTGATTCTGTCCTGGGGCACAATTTGGGCTGGACCACTGGCGACCGTTGGCATGGTGTGGGGGTTTCCCGCCATTTTTTGCACATGATACTAGCATTTTTTACTCTTGTGCATTTGGAGGTCATGCGGTCCTAGAGCGCATTCCTACCCAAGCACCCATTCTCTGGGAACAAGCAGGCATAAGTTCTCACGTATGGGTGGCGTCGGCGCCAACGGAGCTCGCGCGGAGCAAATCCCCAGCTTTCAAAGAAAGCTTTTGGGATTGCTACCACGCATGCGTGGTCCCCTTTCTACCCAAGGGTGCCATCTTGCTCAGTCTCCTTTTTTCCGCGGAGCCCACCAGACGTCGTCTGTTTCCCCCCGGAAAAAGTTGATTTTTTTTTTCTCGAGTTCTTGCTTATCTACGGTTGCACCGGTACCTTTCCCTCCCCGAGCTCGGTGCTTCGGTATCAGGATCGACTTCTTTTTACTTAGTTTTATTTTTCTTTTGGCGTCTTTGCACCTTTGTTCTTTGCTGGTAGCTCAAAGGGTCTTCGACCTTGATGGAGTTCTTTTTCCCCCTATGGCAACCAGCGGCTTTTAAAAGTGTAATTGGTGTGCTAAAATAATGTCTCTCACCGACACACATGACTGCTGTCTCCAGTGCCTCAGTCCAGACCACGATCCGGTGGTCTGTGGCCTTTGCAAGAAGATGTCTTTCAAGGCCTTGAGGAGCCACCAGCAACAGCATGACAAGATTTTTCTTGAGTCCCCGATGCCTCTGAGAGCCAGGACTTTGTCTGAGGCCTCAACTCCTTGGGAGGAACACTCCGAACCCAAGAGTTGTGATGGGTCCTCAGAGAGAGGGTCTCCCTCGAGGGAACCGAAGAGGAAGAAGTCATCCTCGAAGGCGGTGTCCTTGGACGTCTCTGACCAACCAGGGTCCCCCAGGCGTCTGCTCAAGGATCCGGGTGCGGACCGACCTCAGCAGTTAGACACAGTCCTCGTCGAGGAGTCCCCTCCTGGAGAGCTGGCGTTGGGCCCGAGTCCCTTGGTGCCCACGCCGAAGGCTGCGGAGCCATTGCGACTGGAGTCCAGAATGGTGGCCTTGGAGCGCAGTGTAACTGCCTTCTTGGACCAGCAGTGGGCACTGATGTCCTGCACGTCCGGTTCCTCCGCCCTGACCACCGGGCATTCGACGTCGAAGACGTCCCCGGAAGCCGAGCCAATCCTCGAGGCCATGCGAGCCCGGGTAGATCCTCGGTCGAGGTTGCGCTCAGTCTCCCGCTCGTCGGGGCCAAGGTCGTCCCCGATGAACCTTCCAGGGTCGGGTTGTACGACACCGGGCCCCTCGAAGCCTGAGGAACAACATCCCCTCATGTCCTCGGAGTATTCTGATTGGGAGATCGAGGACAAGGGTCCCCGGTCACCCGTCGGCACTGAGATGTCCCTTCCAATTCCTCGGTCTCTGAACCTTGGAGAAGGTCCCCACCAGAGGATATGGGCTTCTTGGACTTCGTTAAAGATATGTCCAAGGCCTTCTTGTTTCCCACTGAATCAGAGGAGGATCCTCGGGCCGACAAGCTTGAGATCCTCCAGTATGAGGCTCCTCCTCAGTGCCCATTCCTCACATCCTGGAATGGCTCATGTTCTGTATGTGGGAGACACTGGCATCGGTGCCTGTGGCCAGCAAGTGGCTCGACTCGATGTACGGAGTCCACTGGAGTCCTGGGTTTCAGAAGTCACAGCTGCCGCACAACTCCATGGTGGTGGAGTCTGCCATGCATCGGCTGAAGAACCAGAAGACACACTCCTCAGTGCCCCCTGGCAGGGAGGCCCACATCTTGGATGCCCTTGGCAGAAAGTGCTATCAGAGCTTGATGCTGAATTGCTGGATCCAGGCCTACCAGCTGTACATGGGCATGTACCTGAGGGACCTGGCAAAGGATCTCGCTGGGTACTCAGCTGGTCTCTCCGAGGAACCTTTGCAGCGCTTCAAGAGCCTGTCCAAAGCCATCCGTGAGTGCTCCAAATTTATGTCTCGGGCAGCCTATGATAATTTTGAATTGGCAGCCTGGGTAGCTGCGGCGGGCATCGGTGCGTGCCGCCAAGCTTGGCTCCAGTCGTCCAACCTCGAGCAGTGGGTACAGGACAAGTTGGTCGATGTCCCATGTCAAGGGAAATCCTCTTCGGTAAACCCATGACCGACAAGGCCGCAGAGCTGGAGACCGAGTTCATGACAAGGACTAGGCTCTCCAAGAAGACTACTGCCCCTCCCCGATGGAAGGGCTTGGGTAAAAAGCCCTTTTACCTGAGGAAGTCCACTGCTTACCGAAACTACCCACCTTACCATGCCTTCCCGACTGCCCAGCAAGGCATAAGCAGAAGGTTCCCAAGCCCCGGGCTCCGGCCCAGCCAGGAGGGAGCTTTTGACTCCTCCTGCAGCCTACAGGAGGTCGCCTCACCCTTTATGCCCACACATGGAAAGCTATAACCACCGACTCCTGGGCACTAAGGGTGGTCAAGGAGGTTTACCTCCTCCACCTGAGTCAAACACCTCCACACTACTTCCTGGGAGATCCCATCAGGTCTCCCCTCCACCAGGACCTTCTCCTGAAGAAGTTGGCAGGGCTTCTTGAGGACCGAGCAGTGGAACCGGTGCCCTACCACCTCAAGGGCAAGGGGTTCTACTCCAGGTACTTCCTTGTGCCAAAGAGGACAGGGGGCCTAAGGCCCATCCTCGACCTGCGCAACCTCAACAAATTCCTGGTGAGGGAGAAGTTCAAGATGCTCTCGCTTGGAACATGGCTGCCCTACCTCTGGCAGGGAGACTGGCTATGCTCCTTAGATCTAAAGGATGCCTATACAGATATCCTAATCCATCCAAATCACAGACAATACCTGCACTTTGTGGTAGGAGGCAATCATTTCCAATACAGAGTGCTACTCTTCTGCCTAGCCTTGGCCCCCAGGGTAGTCACAAAGTGTCTGGCAGTGGTCGCTGCCTTTCTCAGGCTCCAGGGGATATTTATCTTCCCCTACCTCGACGACTGGCTCATCACAGCCCCTGAGGTGCAGCAGGCCACTGCATGTACCACCCAAGTACCATGTACTACCGCAAGTCAAACCTTTGCCCGACACAAGGGCTGGAGTTCATTGGAGCAAGAATCGTCACCCTTCAGTCAAAAGCCTTCTTGCCCGCGGACCAGGACATAAGCACTGTACCTCGGTGCCGGCCAGGCATCTTCTGCGCTTTCTTGGGTACATGGCCTCCACGGTCCACGTCACTCCAGATGCCCGTCTCCATATGTGAACAGCACAATGGTGCCTCCGGGATCAGTTGTCCCAGGCCACAGGCCACCCCCAGGACAGAGTCTGAGTGACCCGCCAGTTGATGCAAAGTCCCTGGTCTGGTGGCGGTCGCCCTGACACCTGGAGGCGGGCATGCCTTTCTCCAGGACCAAGCAGGAAGTCAGTCCTCACATATGGGTGTCATCGACGCCGATGAAGCCCCAGCGGAGCATTTCCCCAGCTTTCTATGAAAGCCTTTGGGAATGCAGGCACGCATGCGCGGTTCCCTTCCCGCCTAAAGGTGCCATCTTACCTCAGTCTCTCTTTTTCCGAGAAGCCCACCGGACGTGTGTCCTGTCATCCCGGATAAAAGTTAGATTTTTCGGCGATTTTCGCTATTTTTTCTTCCTGGTTCGACGCCGGTTCCCCTCCCGCCAGGTTCGGTACACCGGTATCGAGCCCGATTCTTCTTTTTCGGTTTTTGCTCTTCGTGACTGGCGTTCGCGCCCTTTTTTGAATTTTCCCTGGCAGGCCGGT